>CM073574.1:160197776-161620497 GCA_037074715.1 Magnolia kwangsiensis
AATGGACAGTTGGAATATTCGGACTATCTCAGCATGCGGGCCCTGGCGGGTGGCAACACACGCTACGTTAAAAGTCGCGACAGACGTAAAACGATTAACGAAGTTTCATACAACAAGGTTTGTGCGCAAGTATGGTAAGCCTAGACTCACACGACTAAGATGGAGGAAGGACATAGCACACACGTGATCTAGGCCGTTCATCGAGTGAGAAATGCTGTGAATGTACTCTGGTACAAAGATCAGGTGGATTTAACCATCTTTTGGGGTAAATTTTTATATTAAATGTAGAACGTTGAAATTTTGCATTTGAGAATTGGTCTGCTACCGCTGGCATAACTGCGAGATGTCAATTCTTCAGGAGCAGGACATCTGAGCCATCCAAACACTGGGTCCAGCTGGAAGATCACCATGTGAAAAAATAGGGCAGGCCAACTCATGTGATGGGCCACACGGTCGAAATCAATGTGGAGTCGATGGCCTGATTAAACCGCAAGCGTAGCCCACCTAGTAATTGGATCGGCATGATATGGGTCCCACCTTTTTTTCACGGGTCATATGATGGTGGGAAGGGTTATTAAGATGCGGACGAGAGTAGGTGATCGGTTCTCTCTTTTGGGTGGGGTTCTCCTATCCAACTGTGGCCCACCTGTTGGTGGATTGCAGGATTGGACCGAGCCATAGAGATGGTTTAATCCATATGACGAATTGCGAAGACGTCTCACACGTGTGCCAATGAACTTTCACGGCACTCGAAGCTCGCACATCTCATTGTCAGTTTGGCACGTGTGATCCCGAACACATTGTGTGATCCACGAGTGCACAAAATGGGCGGTTCAGATGAAGATCCAAATTCAAAGTGCATGCGTGGACCCCAGATGAACGGATTAGCCAGATTTCGGGCCCAGGCCACTTTCTGCTCATCAGGAGTATAAGCTAGTCCAATCATCCAGTTGGCCGCACCTCCTGCCTGATGAACAGCTTGCATCTATCACACGTGTACTGGAATACTAGTGGGAATGTCAATGGGGGCTAGGCTGCAATGTCCAATGGTCCACCGAATATTTTGTTTTGATTTGGGACCAACTGGATTAGCCCACATTAATTGAATTCTGCTAGCCGTCCATGGTATGGAGGGTATCCATATATGTCAATCCAAACCACCGACATCTGTGAGACATCCACTCCGTTCATCAGGTGTTAAAATATCAGGCTGATACAAAACTCAGGTGGGCCAAACCTAACATGAAACCTCCAAATTCTTGAGGTGTGGACGACCTGACTCCTGGATCATCCTGATTTTTTGGGCGGATGAGCATACTGATTGGTATCACGTGATTAACGAATTGGATGACATTTGCACATTACGGTGGGCCCCAAATTCGAATCTTTACGTTTTCTACGGTGGGCCAACCCCCATTGTCTCGCCCACCTGTGTTTTTGGCTCGGCCTTATTTTTTGGGTCTAGGCCTAGAATGTGGGGGGCGCAACTGATCCATGGTCTGAATGCACACATCGCAGTGGGTTCCACACAGTTCGACACGTGTGGCAACCTACGGTAGGGTACTCATGATCACGTATATACGCTACTCCAGTATAATCGACTGTTATGTGGAGCCCAGTGGCGCATGCAATCCTCTGAAAAGGTGCATCCCACCATGAAAATGGGGCCAATCCAATTATCACGTGCGCCACACCATCTGGACCATTCATCGAGTGGGCCCTGTCATGGATTTGCCCTAACATGAACATAGGGCGGGTTTAGTCATTACGCGGGATGAAAATGTACTATGATGCCGACCGTTGAGCTTTTCTTTATAGGAGATTGAAAGCCAACAGCTGGGTGAATGCTGAGGCATTTCTTCTGTGGGAGATCCAAGCCATTGGGAAGCTGGCCCCCACCATGAAAATCTTCCAGTGAAAAAACCAACCTGATTAATTCATTAGATGGGCCACACCATTGGAATCAATAGATAGACAACGATCTAACTCAACTTACAGGTGCGGCCCACCTAATGCCTCATCCTCGGCATGATAAGTATTTTTATGGGTCCCACATTCTGGCCGGGTTGGATTGTGGAAACAAGCAGTGTGTTTTAGGTATTCATAATGACCATTTAGCTTAGGAATCATGTACATAAACTCATATTGGACTCTGGAATAGACGGATTGATTTCCTCCATTCTCTGGGGATATCATCATCTTGACGCAAATGTAGAAACCCAGCACATCATGTGACACGTTGGCATGAAAAGATGAATAGCGTACAGCCACTTGTATGTGATAAGTTCTCATTTTCATCCATGTGGTTCTCTCATGCAACTGTAGCTCACCTGATGGGTCTAATAACCGAATTGGGCTTCGCCCATGTTCATGGTTGTGCCGACCTGATGGCCAAAAGATATACGCAAGGTCTCTCCACTGTCGACTCTCTCACAAGTGAAGCTTCACATGACTTGAAGCTCATACATTTCATTTTGGCTCATGGGTTCCAACCCATTGGCCCAAAAATCAGGCTGGTCCACTCACAGATGGGCACAAGCATACACAAAAATGAGCCATTTGGATGACTCCCACGGCTCACGTGGGACTCGAGCCAAGACGCATCAGCAGTACCGGATTTTCGACCCCTGACTGCTTCCACAACAGCTATAAGCATCAGTGCTCCAACTTTTCTTGCGACCGAAGGGCCCCTTGCACCCAGCTGCCTGGGATCATTCCCAAAGACAGTTCGTATTGTTCGGATACACGTTGGCAGTTATGACATGTGTTTGATGCTGCTGCCAATCTAACACAACCCTCCTCGATCCGTACTTGCAAATGTTTCATGGTATATGGAGCTATTAAAAAAAAAATGTGGCATCATATAATCCATGAACATGGGCTTAAATAGCATGCTCGCATCCAATCCGTGCAAGTGCAGCTATTGTTTTTTTGTTTCTTAATAACGCTAGCATTGCCACCCATTATTAAGAAGAGACTATTCCCTACATATGCAAACAATCACTAACAAAGCACGTGCATCATCGGATAAAGCAAGTGCAACCATTATTAAAATTAGTGTGGCAAAGATTGGCAATATCTTAAAAATATCGCAACATTTTAAAGATGAATAAAATTATTGCAACAATATTGCCAAACTTTCAAAATATAGGCAGTTTTGAATTTTTTTGTATTTTTTTCAAAATTATCTTGATATTAATGTAAAAATTATTTAAATTTTGGGTTTTTACCAGAACAATCCTGAGGAATCCATTTTTTACCCAATAATGCCTCTACAATTAGAAATTGCAAAGAGGTACTTTCTGAGAGAAGAAATTACAACAATACTACATTTATTTATTTTTCTTTCAATCAATAGTGAAACTCAATGGTTGTGACTTGTGAGGCCAACGTACTATGCATATAACACCCAATCCATCAAACGTATGCACCACACCATGGTGATAACATTACCAAAATATCAAGTCAATCAGATCAACATATGCACTACACTTAATTTAAGATATTTTAAATGGTGTACATTATTTTTTATGGATTAGCCCACCTTATGATTGAAACCATTGTATTTTGTGTTCACCCAATTTTAATATTGTTATGCATCTATTGGACGAGTTGAATGCGAGATACATATCATGTAAGCCCCACAACTTACTAGTCTCCACTTTGTGGTAAAGAAAAAGCAGAGGGTAATAAACTAATAATGTAATTGACCTTCTTAAAAAAAGGCATTACCTGGTAATAACAGTTCTTGGAGTCACTATTTAGTAAAATCCAAATCCTTGAAGAATTTTTGCAGTAAAAATCCCATCAAATTTTAATTAGCTCATTATATAATTTATATAAAATTTAAATTTATTTTATTAACTTAAAATAAAAGAATTTTAGCGAAAAATTCCTCCACCAATTGGTTTGTAATTGTACCAAATAGTGGCTTAAGGAACCTATATTTCTAGGTAGGGCTTTCAAGAGGAGAAATTATATTATTGGCCTTCTTTATTTTTTCCTTACAACAATGTAGAGAATTGAAAATTGTAATGCATATGTGGTACATGTCTCACATCCAACTCATCCAACAAATGCACACCAACATTATTATTAGACTAACCAAAATTATAGTAGATCGAATCATATAGTGGGCCAATCCATAAAAAATAATATACACCATTCAAAATATCCCAATTCAAGTGTAGCCCATCTGACAATTAGATCGGCCTGATGTTTGGTTTGTGTTATTAGCATGGTAGATGCATACCTTGGGGGTGTTGGATGTTGTACAGATATCACATGGGCCCCACAAGTCTAGACTTTCACTACTTTTTAAAGAAAAAATGAAGCTATTTTTGTAATTTCATCCCTCAAAAAGCACCTCCTTGTCATGTCAAATAGGCAAGCATTATTTGGTAAAATATAGATTCCTGAGGAATTTTCCTGTAAAAATTCATAAAATTAATATCTTGAATTTTTTAAAGCAAGCCTTTCCCCATAATATCCCAAGAAAAAACACAAATCCAAAGATCACCCAAGAAATTCTAGAGAACAAGGTTTTTTTAAATAACCAAATCGTTTATATCATTGTACTGTGCTATAGACATTCAGTGCATGAAAATCTCCCAGAATGGAAAGCGCAAACCTTTGAAATTTTTTCTTTTTTTTTTTTTGAGAGAGAGAGAGAGATACAAACCCTTACTTTTGTTGCTATATATATATATATATATATATATAAGAAAGGAAACATAGTAACAAACCGCATTCTTTGGATAACATTCGATGATTAGATCTTCCAATCAGGGAGATTTTTGGCAGCATGGGTCATCAATGGGTAGGCCATCATACAACCGTTTGGACCATTGAACCATAGACCGCACATCTAAAAAATGAGAAACGCGCCTACTGTAGAAACTCTTGCCCCCCAGCATTGTACGACACATCATTCCCAATGGTAGATAGTAGAGACTTCTCAGAGTGACGGCTTGCTTGACAGTTATAACAAGTGACTTGTTGGGGGGATTATAAGTGTCCTAGAAGTAATTTATTCTACTTAAAACTAAGAGAGAGGGCTGTATCCCAATTTTCCTAGTGAAAACTCACTGCCATTGCCGCCACCAACTTAACCTTGGTTTTTTTTACTCAGCGACTTGGGACCCACCCAAATCAGGGGTCAAATCTGCCCGAGTCCCCCGAGTCAGGGGGCAAGTGGGAGGGACTTGTGGTGCCATCCCATACCCATCCAAATCCAGCTTAAGGCAACTCATCTGAGTTGGCAATGGGACACTCCTAATTAGCATAGAAGACTCCCCTACAGTGGGCCTGGCTATGGGCAATTGGGATTTTTACAGCAAAATTCCTGCTGGATATGAATTTTACCAAATGGTGACCGGCAGAATCAATATTCCCGTGCAGTGGTTTCTCAGGGGAAAAACAACATTACTGGCCTCCTTTATTTTTTCTTTACAACAAAGTGGAGAATCGAGAATTGTGGGGCCTACATGGTATGTACCTCACATCCAACCCGTCCAACAGACGCACACCAACATTATTATTAGGCAAACCAAACATATGGCGGATCCAATCATAAGGTAGGCCAATCCATGAAAAATAATATACACCATTCAAAATATCCCAATTCAAGCATAGCCCATCGGATGATCTGATCAGCCCGATGTTTTGTTTTACCACCGTCATGGGGGCGCATAAATTGGACAGGTTGGATGATATACACATACCATGTAGGCCCCAAAAGTGTCGCTTTCATTACTTTTTAAAGAAAAAATTAAATGAGAGCATATTTTGTAATTTTATCCCTCAAAAAACACCTATTTCTGATCTTTCATATATTATTTGGTAAAATATAGATTCCTCAGGAACTGTGGTAAAAATCCCTTCACAATTTTGGTTGTGGACCCAGGCAGAGGCCCGGTCCATTGCCAGCCTTACTCCAAAGGCAGTACATGCATTGTTATAAACGTTGCATGGAAAGCCCAATGTGATCCACCAATCAGCTTTGCTAAGCCCACACACATGTATCAGGCAGACCCACATGCAACTGCATCTGTCAGCATGGCATATACCAGTATACTGCATGGTCCCCTGCCCCAAAAAATCACATCAGTCTGCTCATGAGTTGGATCATGATATTAGAGAGCAGATGGCATATAAGAACTTGGCTAAATTCTTTTCAGCCATCAACTCGTTTAGCAAACCATGTCCTGCCTGATGAGTGGACAGGTATGGTTTTCAGGCTAGTGAATCTATACGGTAGAATCAGCGAGAGCGATGGATTCAATCTCCATGTTCACACATGTGGTGGCTTGTAGATTGGAAGCCTCACAGATGCAGTCTTAGCAAACCTTTCCACCAAGTAGTAAGCTCCATTCCTCAAAAGTCATCACCTTGGCAAATCATCCCTCCCAGCATACATATAGCCAGTTTACCCAAGCATAGGAATCGAACACAGGCAAAGATCGGCCATTACAGCGAAGATTGGCTGTTACCCTCTACAAACCCAAATTCACAAGATACAGGTACAATAAAGATTTTCTACAACTCATAAGCTTATTATGAAAAAATATTTCCCCAAAATCCACAAGAGTCGGGATTATAGGTGCACGAAACATGACGTAAAATGGTAACATATTGGGGTGCAGGAGCAGGGAAATGTTAGCAAGTATAAATAGCTAGGAGGTGGGAGTGGGAGTCTGAAGCACAATTCGAGCTAGAAGTGCACCCGGTTAGAAGGATCATGCTGCTAACGTCGGGATTCTAACCCAATTCCAAATAACTGGTAGGTCCACAGTTGGAATGTGGGTCGATCTAACGTTCTAGAGTTAGTCTTACGAAGGAGGATACCTTATTAAGGATCTAGACTGTAGTGATCAAGTCTTTTGGACATAAATATAGTAACCCTAAGTGTTAGTCACAAATTCATTGTGATCTCCTATTCTCCTATAGGTGCCTGGTTTTGACCTTGCATAACTGTAGAACATGCCCAAAAAAATCTTACAAAGGAAAATACATTGATTGGGATAGAACGTCTCCCATGCGCAACTGCACATCTGTGATCGGTCTAATAAACTGCATCAGCATCCAAGTATGTGATATTGTACATCTCCAGTGACCTAGCTTAGTGCCATGGCACTTGCAAGCTAATATGCAAGAACAGATACCGTAATCACCACTTGTAAAAATGATATGTAACTCCTCCTCACAGTGTTCTTTTTTCTTTTCTTTTCTTTTGGATATTTTTCGTGAATTGTGTTAATTCCTAACCAATTTAACAAGAAAATGAAAGAATACGAACCTTTCAAATGTTGATCTCCTGTAACTGCACAGAAACGTTGTGAATGAGATTCCATTAGCTCAAACATCCTCAAGATTCATCCAGACACATCTGCTTTAAGAGGCTTGAAATCATCCTCCAATTCATGTTAAGCATCTCTAATCTGTACCTTCAGACGGAACAAGGACTCTGCCATGTGGATATGTCTGTAATAAGATCACGAAGCTGGTCTATGAGAAGCTTCAGATATTTGTTCTTATTTGCAAGTTCCTGCATTCAAATATGATATAAATGGATCAGATATTCAGCACTTGATTGAAAAAAAAAAAAAACAACCACAAGTTATTTTAGCAGGAAACAAGGTAGGGCTAACAATGTTATTGTCAAAGACTCCAAATCATATTCAAATATGCTACTTATTTATGGGTTAGTTTCAGAATGCTATTATGATGCGCGCTTCATAGAAGTTCTATGAAGTGCCAGTTTTGCAATACACATGGAATATGGGTGATCAGAAGTCAGGACCGCCAGAATATTGAGTTCTTCCTGTTCCATGTGAAAATTTTCTTTTCTTTTCTTCTTCTTTTTTTTTTCATACGAATATGGATAATCGTATGAAAAGTAGCACATTACTTGAGATAACCGTCTATTTTGCAGGTCACTGATAGGATGTCTACCATAGTCTGATCACTTTGCTTTTTAAGCTATCAACATAGAGTAGCACAAAATTAACAGTCCGGAGTCCTGATCACCAAAACGTGTTACATGAACATGCAGATGCTTTGCATGCTTCATGGAACACATGCTTTTCGTAGTAGCATTCCCCTTCTTAATTTTGAACAAGTTAATCAATGGTAGAATTTTATATGTGTGACGATAACAGTTCCAACTTCCAAGCCAATGAAGGACAGAAGATCAAGCGAAACTGTAGAAGCTGAAGAAGCTGCCATCAACCGTGGCCGGAGAAAACAGAGCTGGAATCAAAAGATGTCGCACAATAGAGGTCTAACTCAATGAGGCTGCATTGAAGTGATGAATTTGATTGTAGGTAGTAGGTACTTGTGTTGCGGAGAATGGCCACTCAAAGAATGTGCATTTGGCATAATGGGCCTGCAAGGTTGCCCCGAGGAATTTATTGGCAATTTTTTCTGACATCTATGATAATTATGGGTGTCAATGGGGCAGGCCTGGGCCAAGAAAAATGAAGATTTTAAGTACACCCAGCCCAAACAGTTCAAAATCAGGGCTGAAGACAACCCCTAGCCTGGCCCGTTGACAGCCCTATTGATAATTGTATGTGGGTAGAGGTTCCAAGTGCGGCAATCCTCCATGCTCCAGAATTTAAGGAAATGGTATGGCAAGGACCCAGGTGGGTCCTAAATAAGAATATATTTGTAATATCAACAAAAATAAGTGGGATTTTAGATAAAAATATATTTGTAATATCACCAAAATAAGGGTTAGAATCATTTAATCAATATGATATGAGGGATTGTTCCATCCACAGCGGAACCACCAATTGGATTTTTCGGATTTTGGTAATTATGCACCACATTTATATCTAAAATACACATGCATTGGGATTGTCATGGTATCCACGTGTACAGGATTGTCCAGAAGGAAAGAATCGGTTCTCCCTCCCTCCCTTGCCCCCAACGCAGGATTCATCCTGCCTGACCGATGCAAATATCAGACTTCAATATATGTTTTCTCACCTTCTTGGTGATGAACCTGTGCATGCACATACAGGGTACTGCAGAATCATCTCATGGTGTTGACTGTTGCATATCAGATCAATGCATGGGCATGACCTTGGGTATGTGACCTTTTTTTTTCTTTGAGAGGTAACAATAATTTATTGAAACGCCGCAAAAGCAGACTAAGAATACAACCCCAACATGAAAATCAGAAAAGAGCACTGCCCATGGCGGCCTTACCATAAACCGCCCAACTATACACCAAACTTTTTAAGTTTGTAGATAACCTCTTCTAAACCCACATCCTTTAAAACAATGGCCATTCTGGGCTCCCCGAAAGACCAAAAAAAAAATAGCCATTATGAGCAATCTCCAAATCACCTTCCCTGATTTACTGACTCCTCCGCCATGCCACACCCAAATTAATTTTCTAACCATTTTTGGCATTGTCCAAGCCACTTGCAAACCATTCAAGAAGTGATCCCCAACTCAGCGGGCAAAGGAGCAATGGATGAAGAGATGATCAACGGACTCCGTACTTGCCATACCATGTATGTAACCATCATCTGGAGCAAAAGTTGCAAGAACCTTCCACCCAAGGTTATGTTCCGATTCCCATTAGTGCTGCAGGACCACATTACCACTCTTATTGCTTCATAGGCATTTACACTTGCATTTGGAATAAATGTTTCCCCACCCACAAGGAATGACAATGTACAAAAAGCTATTCATCAGAAACGTTATTTTTTCAAAGCCTGGTAAGGGAGTAGAAAGAATGAAAATTTTAAACAATATAAAAATGCTAAAAAAGACTGCTAAGAAAGTAGTAAGGCTAAACGTAAGGCTATGATGAACTCCCGCCCGAATCCACTCCTGCCCATCCTGCAAGCAGGCTTGCAGCTGAGGTCACAAAAAGCACACACTCTGCTTTCTTAGTGAGACATCTGACCTGGAATTGATGTTTCTAAATATAGCCAGTCCAAGGCTACAATGAAGATGGGTAGGAGCTTATGCACTTAGACGTGCACAAATCCACAAACCCACCATCTGTTTCTTTCTTCCACCCACCACTGAGATTAACCATTCAAATCAACTACAAAGGTTGCTTCTCATTCATAACTAGGACATCATTAGGAACCAGAAAAATGAACTGCAACAATGACAACGGGCAAAGAGGATAAGGAAAAAGCTACCAGAACCATCCCTTAAAAAAGGAAACCATATAAACAAAGTCAATTGCAAAACTTGAGCAGCTAACCTGCTCAACAAATTGGCTGTTTTAGCAGCAGTAATGCCAATATATATCATCACTTTATCCTTTGTCAATGTTTCAGCATAAAAAAAACATTGCTAGGCTGTACCATTTGCTATAGCTAAAACAAGGAGAAAGCCCACTGGATGCTTCTGAGTCTGATATGACTCATCTGAGTCAACTTGGATTTGGTACTACCCAATCTGGTTTTGTACCACAAGTGAACCCCCCAAGTTACCCTGCCTCAAGCAGGTCGGGCCGATACACCACGACTCGACTCGAGACTGAACGAGTCAATCCGAGTTGCCGAGTCTAAAAAACATGGTCAAAAGACTCAAAAACATAGAAATCTCTTTCACTGGATTAAATTTTCTAGATGCATTATATAGTACCTTCTTTAAATTAGCAGCACGCTCTTCTAGTCTCTCGATTTCAGCTGGATCTGTTTTTGAATCCAGTGCACTGGCTGCAGCACCCAAGTCATGTGGTTTTCCCTGCATTAAGAAAACTTGCCCATTAATTACCCAATCATAATTTATTTTGCTATGAGAAGTGAAACGATTTGGTGTACAAGAACTACAGCGTAAGTTTGCTAAGGGTGACTCTGTTGGCTGTTGAGGTATCAACTGCTGCTGTTCAAACAAGATCAGGTAGTGAAGTGGGATCAACTAGAGCTATCACCTCCTAGAATATCAAAGTAAGCAGGAACCACTTCTAAGAACCATATGATTGCAACCGAATCATGATAAGACTACCCCATCAAATCTCCAAAATGGAAACTTTACACCAGATCATTCACCTCATACAAAAGTAGCAATGAGATGAAAATAGATGTAATGGTATGATAAGTGAAATGAGTGCAGCAGTGCTGGTCTAATTTAATCAAAACTCACACAGTACAAAGAAAATTAATAAATGGTGGTGGAGAATTTCTTCCATCTAAAATATGGTGATGGTATATAGAGGTAGAAAGTTATTAGATGCCAAGCTTTGCCAGGTGGGAACTCGTCAGAACTCACCGTTCATACATTTGGATCATTTTCTATTTATGGGTAGTCAAATACCCTGAATTTTTACTTCAAACAGAAATGCACCTACAGGTAAACAGCCTCTACTCACCTTATCTTTACAGCAGCAAGTCATGACAGAGCTGCTTTCATTAATTCATTCTGCCAAAATTAACAAAGACAAAAACAAATACCAGTGCAAATTTCCATTTTTCCTGGCAGGTAACCACCAAAAAAAAGAAAAAAGTCCACCTTTTTTCTATAGGTAAGCTGGGCTAGAACCCAAGATCCCGATGTTGAAACACCGTCTACCATTGAGCTATGAGCTCATCTAGGTCCTTTGTTTTCATTTTTACATCAGGGTTTGCAAACTGATTCTTGCCTATCAAATCACTCACCACTAATATAGGGTTGTGTCGCCCTGTATCAAGCTGTTTTGAGCTGATACAACCGTATCAAACAATATATCAAACCTTGTTCCACATTCTGAGAACATGACATGGTAATGTGTTTCGATCCACTCATCTCTCCAAAAAGGGCTAGACTGGTATGCATATGTGTTTTTCACCATTTCTCAAATGGTAGTGAAAACATGTCATAATTGTACATCAATCCACACCTGCCACATTCTTGGCCCATTGAAGATGGTGCATACCCTGAAAACATATTAATTGCACGATTCTAACCATCAGAATGGTGTCCCTAAGATGGAGGGCTAGTAAAAAGATGGTCACTGATCCAAATTCAAGCCAATATCTGATGGTTATGAGAATCTGATCAATGTGATTTTGGGCTGTGCTCCATCAATAATTTGAGTGGTCTGGTTTGAGGAAGGTGCCACATGAGTCTCCAGTCCCCACCATTCAAAAAACAGTGGAAAAAAAAAAAGACAAGCTTTTCAAAATGACCACAGAACATGAGAACCGCACAATTATCCTTGTCACCAAATTAACAAACACAAAAACAATCCACAAAATCAAATCATCTAGGTTTTCTCCTTAACCTCTAAGAATGGGGGCATGGTCATTTATAAAGGTGTTCCGATCAACTCAATCTGCCAAAGAACAACGATAACAAAATAAAAACAACCCAACCCCCCATTCCTCCTGACGGATAACAGCAAAGAAAATCTATAAAAAAAAAAAAAAAAAAGTTATGAACATCAAGGTTTTCATTTTGCCATTTTGGGGATTGGGACAGTCATTTTCTGGAGGCATTCAATCAGTTCAATTGGGGGGGGGCAGATGACATCAGCCGAATTGTACTAATCAATAAAAAAAAAATTAACCCACTTATCTATATATGAGATGCTAACAATTATCAACAAAATGAAGGATAAGCAATTAAGGGCTGTTTTCACCCATCCGCCATGCATGTATGTCAATCTAGACCATCCAAATCATGGGGCATCATGGACCAATCATATCCTAAACATTAACCTGATTGAAGAGAAAAGCCTAACTGTCCAATTATTGCCACCAAATGAAGCCTAAATATAAATGAGGCTGGTCCACTGCAAAGCTTTGTAGGTTAAGCTTGACCAATAGCACAATGTGTGGGGGTGAAGGGTGATGTATGTATGGCATCCAATCCGTTCATCAAGCACAATGTGATGCATGCATGACATCCAATCCATTCATACCCCTCATGTTCTCATTGGGCCTAAAAATAAAAAAAGGCCACTCCAAAATCCAGTTGGCCACACCACAAGGAACAGTTGGTATGGGGCACCCGCCATTAAAAACTTTCCAAATTATGCAGCACCCAACATGCTCTTCATATTCCATCCAATCCATTTAGAAGATGTGCCCCACTAGGATGAATAGACAAACCAAAAACAGGCCATTCCCAAACTCGGGTGGGCTACACCATGTGATTTTAGGCATGACTTGACATTAAAAACTTTCCAGATTATGCAGCACCCACCATGCTCTTCATATTCCACCCAATCCATTTCGAAGATGTGCCCCACTATGATGAATAGAAAAACCAAAAATAGGCCATTCCCAAACTCAGGTAGGCTATACCACATGATTTTAAAGGCTTTAGGCATGACTTCATATAGTGCGGCCGACCCGAGTTTCCGATCTGCCTTATTTTTGGGTGCCAATGAAAACATGAGTGGGCACAAATGATGGACGGATTGGATGCCACACATGCATCACGTTGGGCCCCACACACCGCATTGTAGGTTGATGGGTCATTTGGATACCTATAAGTGTTTAAGTTGTAAGTGACTTTCACTTGTTGCCTGTTTTGATGTAAATTGTAAGTCATTTATAGGCAAGTAGTTTTTTGGTGTTTAAGCAACATGTAAGTCACTTACAGTTAAGAGTTTTTTTTTTTTAAAGCCAAACTGTCAGTCACTTACTGGTAAGATGTTTTATATTCACACCGAATAGAGCTTGGAATAGGGAATTGTTCCAAAATCTTATAATCACGTAGGAAAACTTGGCACAAAATACCCCGTCAGATTTAGCCCATTGAGATGAATCATTGGGCTGATTCTTAGGCTAAACCAATCATTTGAAGGAAATGTGGGCTACAAGGGGGCAGAACAACCTTGAGTGCCCAAAATGCCAGAGTTCGTTTGCAAAAGAGAAGGCAAAAAGATTGGGCACCACCGAGGAGATTTGGCGGCCCTGATGGCACCATCTTCCAAAAATACAAGCTAAGATAAACAGCAAAGACTACTAATCAAACTAAAACCACATATATTTCCAATTGGCAACACCAAATCCAAATAGCTTAGCAAGGCCAACAATGCTAGGCATCTCTCACTCAGTCCGACAGGCATTTCACTCACATCCAAGAATTTTACTCGTTCCCAGGAACAGATGAATGTCAGCCATCAATTTTCCAAATCTTCTCTGTCTAATTTCCCAGAAAACCTCTCACAGATCAAATCCCATTTCTGCAGACTTTCATATGAAACCTTTTCCAACAGTCCGAGAATGTTACATCTGATCTCCGATCTTACACAGAGGAAAAAAATTCCATCCTCTGACATACTCAGCTCAAATGCAAAGAAAAGAGAAAGAAAAATCATTTCCCCCAAAATCAAAGCAATTGAACTCAAACAAAATATGACCAAGATAGCTACAACGAGATCCACGGAACAAAAACCCATCAATCACACCCTAATTCGAGAAATTAGAGCTAAAACTCAATAATCCGGAGCTTGGGAGAAGCAAGATTTCTAGGGTTTTGACTCAAGATTGAAGAGTTTACTGGCAACAGGAATAGAGTGTCTCCCCCTTTAGTGTTTAATTTCAAACATTCGAACGTTGCCTGAAAGTCACTTAGGGGTCATTTGGATGCCTGTAAATTCTATAAGTGGGTAGAGACTTACAAGTAAGTCCCTTACAGGTAGTGTTTCGGGGAGAAATTTCACCCGAAAGTCACTTACACTTACATTCAAAACTGCCAAGAAACTTCATAGGGCTGGGGGTGAGAAGTCACTTCCGTGACTTAAGCTGAAAATCACTTACAAGTGAAATTCACTTACAACTTAAAAACTTACAAGTGCCCAGGGGGTCATTTTGATGCCTTTAAGTTCTGTAAAAGTGGGAAGTGACTACAACTAAAAGTCACTTTCAGGTAATAAAAGTCACAACTTAAAAACGTACAGGCATCCAAATGAGCCTTTAGTAAGGTAAGTGACTTCCTACCTCCTCCCTCCTGTTTTCAAATGAGACTGGCAGCTGAGTGACTTACAGATAAAAATCCCCCTCCCGAACATGATGCAATCAGCCCGCATCCCACACATGCACACTCTGCATGTGTGTACAAGAAAAGAATCACTTTCCCTTTTTAGTGCATCACTACTCTCCTTTTCTTTAAAATCTCTACATTAGGAAATTTCATTTTTCTTTCATATCTTTATATTAAGCGAATAATAATTTTAAAATTTTCTTATTTAAGTACTTTCTTGCTTAGGTGCTTTCTTATTTAGGTAGTTCCTATTTTCTCAAATCTTGGCTGGCTAGAAATTCTATTTTTAGATTCAATAGCTTTTATTATAGATTGTAAGGACTGATTATAAATAAGGCACGTGGCATATGACCTATAGAATAAGACAAGTTGAATAATATATTTTTTTATGAAATTTCTCTTATTTTCCCTACGGTAGTTGTTGAAGGGGAAGTTATCTTTGGATTAAGACTAGAGGGCTGTTGAACTTGCTCACAGTCTTGCATTCGCATTCTCTAGCATTCAGCTAAAGGATTGTTGGGTCCTTTCCCACAATCTCATTCTACTTTTCTTTGACCTATTTGCTTCCGCTTTCGGGTTCGCATTAAAACACCCCTTGCAAGTGACTTATACAACTAACCTAACTTACTAGTATCCAAACAACCCCTAAGCTTAGCCTACATAGCTTTGCAGTGGATTCGGCTTCAAAATAAACTAGAGAGCGGTCCAAATTCAACAGAGAAAAATCGTTAATATCAGTTGGCTTCTGGGCTATACACGATTTACGAGGGGCCCACAATTTTGGCAGTATGATTAATGGACACACATGTCTAATGAATCACCACCATTTTAAAATGAAGTAATCTCGATCTTTAATTTCTTTTCATTTTCTCTCTTTTACCTTCTGAGAATTTGGAATCGCCGTGAGAACGGCACGAAGAGCAGCAACAGCAGATTTATACCGAAGCCGAGCGTCTTCGAGAGCTCCACCTCCCAAGTCCATCTGATGCGACAAATCCAAGCCGTCCGTGCCGTTAGAAGTCTGAGCCCCAGCCGAGGCGGGCGTGGACCAGAGAGCGGGATTGCAGAGCTCGTCGTTCATAGAAGAAAGGATCTGGAATGCAGCTTCGATCGTGTCTTCCAAATACTTCTGCCCCTCTACCGCCAGTTCCTGCGCGCTTTTGCCCCCTCTTTCTTCCATCACTGTAGAATCAGAAACCCTGGCTCTGCAGAGCTCTTCAAAACCCAAAGAGAAAATTATCACTGTGAACGCCACCTTTTATCCAGCTTCATTTCTCAACGATGCAAAACTTACCTTCCCAACTTAGACCTTTAACGTACGGAAAATACCGCTGAACGGCGGTGAAAAGCGGAAGCGGATGGGCACACCAGCTATATAGCTGCTGTATATACGTGTCGTGCGAGACCAGCACTGAGGCTCTTCGAGCTCCGAGTTGTACGAACGGTTCAAGGAGATCAAAGTTTTATGGACCCCGCAGTGATGTATGTATTATATCTACACCGTTCATCTATTTTTAGAGACTATTTTAGAGCATTATCCAAAAAAATAATAATATCTAAAGATCATCTGGACCACACCATAAATAGCAGCGGTGATAATGATTTTCACTATTAAAAAATTTTTAGAGCCAACATAATGTTTATTTCCCATCCAATCTGTTCATAAGGTAACAAATAACTGAATAAAGAGGATAAACAAATTTCATAATAATCCAGAACTTTTGTGACCCAAAAAGAATTTCAACGGTAGAAGTTCACTCCCCCGCTACTTTTTGCAGAGTGGTTCACTTTATAATCAGATCTGTCTTATTTTTCGTCTCAAACCTTAAGATGAGCTCACCAAATGGATGGCCGGTTTTGATATAACAGATACCTCGTGATCAGACCCACATAACTTGACAAGGGTGAGGTACACCAGCCAATCCGCTCCAGTGAAAACCGGACGTGGATTTCCTGCCAAAGACTTTCGCAGAAAGTTCCTGTCAAGCGAACCAGGTGGGGCCCGAAGTTTGTGAAAAATTTTACCCGTCCATCTATTTTTTGAGTTTATTTTAAGAAATGATGCCGTAAAAAATCCGTTTCCAAAGCTAAAATGGGCCGAAAACGTGATATTTGCCTTTCCACAGTTGAAATATTCATAGGCCACAAAAGTTTTGAAACGTGCTGGTATTTGTGATTTCAATTCATCCCAATAGTAACGAAGTTATTAACGGAATGGATGGCATGCATGCATCACTGTCGAACCCAGGCAGGTCTCAACCGTAAGAATTTTCCCACTCATATTTTCCTTTGGCATAGCCAATTTGGGCTTTAGATACGGTTTATTCTCAGTATCATGTCTTGAAATGAACCCACGAAACTGATGGATAACATTGGCCCATCTGAAATCCCACCGCAGAAACTCTACGTGGAAATCCGTGCCCTAAAAAGCCGGGGCATTTTCGTGTCAAATGTTCGGAAACGGATTGGTTACACCCCCTATCACCAGCCAATGGCTGATGGTCGGTGCTCAGTGGGCCCACCATGATATATTTGTTTCATCTTTGTTGTCCATCTATTTTTACGGATTATTTTAATATATTAGACCAAAAATGAAGTATATACCAATCTCAAGTGGACCATATTATAAGAAACCGTGTTAAATGAGTGTCGAACGTTAAAAACATTTTGGAGCATAAAAGTTTTGGATCAAGCCGATTTTTTTTCCCTTCATCTAGGCCTCTATGACCTAAGCAACATATTGGATATCAAATAAACAGTACAGTGGGCCTTAGGAGAATTTTAATGATGGATATCTAATCATTATTATTTTCACGTGGTAAGGCCCACCTAAGATTTATATACCTCTCATTTTAAGGATAAAGCCATAAAATGATTTTGCAAAAATAGATGAATTAAATGGATGAAACTCATATATTATGGAAAATCTGAACACACAATACAACGTTGCTCCGAGGCCAAGTCCGAGCCGAGTCGTGACCCTCCAGACCTGTTTCAAGACGCAACCCGTCCGAGCAGCCGACTTGGTTGAGGTCGGACTCCGGATTATGATCCGATCGGATGATCCTCCACGTTATAGCCGGTCTGCTCTAGCCTGCATTCCGAGGCAAACGACGTTACGAGCCGAGCATACAGTCCGAACAGATCAAACGTTCCAAGTCGAACGCATGTTAAGATGCGCATATCTCACTCGCTGAACGTGGAAACTGTCATAACCAAACATGGCCGATAACCTCGCTCGCAGATACGCATGATCCGCCGGATATGCTACATGATCGATAGATTGCGAGGGTATCTCCACGATCCAGGAATCCCCCTGATCGTGCCGAGATTATCGGATCCGGACCACTCGACAACCAAGTATAAATACTACATCACACCATGTCTACAGGTACGCAAAATCGAGCTCTCCTCTACACTATACTCAGACTCTGATTCCCTTGTCCTGACTTAGGCATCGGAGGGTCCCCCGGCTTAGCCAGGGTCACCTTTATCTGCTTTCCTGGTGCAGGTTCCAGGGATCATTCGTGGTGATCGACGAGGAGGGAGGGCTGACCAGATTTTGGCATCAACATTTTTTAGCGTCATCTGTGGGAACCTAAAACTAGAAGTCAGGTTCTCATTTCCCCTAAGCAATGGCGAGGAAGAAGAAAGCTACAGCAGTGCAGCCGCAACCTGATAAGCAGACTCGGTCGTCATCACCACCTCATGTCGAGTCCGCTCCGGGGCCTTCTCAGCGTTCGCATAATCGGTCGAACAAGTACCGCTCCATGCAGAATGAGATCCAGGCCCTGCGTGACGAGATAAGCCAGATGAAACAGCAGTGGGAGCCAGAACTACGCCTGGCTCAAGAACAACCCGTTCTCGAGCCGGTGGGGCTGTTTATGGAAACTCGCTCCGTGCCGAGGAGTGTGAGGCCCGAAGTTTCCCAACGTTCAGGGGTACCGCAGTCGGGTCAAAATCTTCCTGCGGCACGTGGCGAGGCATCCGCACGGAACGAGTCTGTTCGGGCTCCGACAACCGTCCACTCAGCCACATCCGTCCTGCCACCCACGGACCTCCGTCATCAGTTAGAACGGAGGAGAGAAGGGAGAATATCGGAGGCTGAACATACCCCAGAGGTCATCGCTGAAAACAAGGATCCCTGGGAAGCACGCTTTACGGAACTGAAGGATAAATTATTGATATTGGAGAAAAAGCAAGAACAATCTACAGTTCCGACCTCGATCCAGGCGATGATGAAAGAGACCGAGCCTCCCTTCAACTCGGCCATCATGGCTGAAGTGATGCCGCAGTTTCGGATGTCTCCCATTATCCATTATTCGGGATCTGTGGACCCATCCGAACACTTGGAGTCCTATCAATCCTGGATACAGATCCAGACAGCAATGGATGCAATGATGTGTAGGGGGTTCTCTATCACCCTCACAGGGTCCGCTCGGATCTGGCATCGCCAATTGAAGCCTGGTTCCATGGGTTCATTTGCAGAACTGAGCCGACTATTCCTTACGCAGTTCATAAGCGGTAAGAGAAGTCGGAAGCCCAACACTCACTTGCTCACCATTAAGCAGACCCCGAAGGAGTCGTTGAAGGATTACATCGCCCACTTCAATGAAGAAGCATTGTATATCGAGGACTACGATGATAAGATGGCCCTCGCCGCCATTCTGAGCGGACTGAAAGAAGGAAAGTTTGCCTTCTCCATTGGAAAGAATCCACCGAAGACGCTGGCGGACTTCATGGCGAAAGCTCAGAAGTACACTAACGCAGAGGAGTTCACCAACGCCCGAAAGGGCACACAGGCATCTGACTCGACGAACAAGGGGAAGAGACCCTGAAACGAAGACTCTCAGCCGACTAGCAAAAGGATGGATGACCGCGCGTCTCGCGATCGTCGTCTAAGCTGTAGACCGGAAGGAAAATTTCGTTTCAACACTCCACTCAATACATCTGCCGAGCAGATCCTGCTAGACATCCGAGGAGACAGACTGCTCAATTGGCCAGTCTGTATGAGAACTGATCCCGAGCATCGGGACAAACAGAAATACTGCCGTTTCCACCGGGACCACAGTCATAACACGGACGATTGCGTAGATCTGAAGGATGAGATTGAGACCCTCATCCGCAAAAGACATCTACGTCGTTATGCCAAAAAGGAGAAATTCGCTTGGAGAGAAGAACGGCGACAAGAGCAGTCGAACAATCCCCCAGAGGAGCCCGCTGAAATTCGCACCATCTTCGGGGGCTCAGCTAGGGGAGGGGATTCGAACAGGGCACGGAAAGCCTATTCCCGGAGCTCCGAGTCAGAGCACCACATTCACCTGACGGAACATCCCAGCAAGGAACTCCGTGTCGCTCCGTGCAGCCTGACCTTCACAAAAGATGATGCACGTGGGATCCAGCATCCGCATGACGACGCGCTAGTGGTCACTATGACCATAGCCAATCACAAAGTGTACCGTATCCTGGTTGACACCGGGAGTTCAACTGACGTAATGTATTCCGAGGCGTTTGAAAAGATGGGAATTCCACGGTCCAAGCTTCGACCCGTGAAGACTCCCTTGCACGGCTTTGCCGGAGAGAGAGTCATCTCCGAACCGGGAGTTCAACTGACGTAATGTATTCCGAGGCGTTTGAAAAGATGGGAATTTCACGGTCCAAGCTTCGACCCGTGAAGACTCCCTTGCAACATCAAGTCACGTTTTTGGTTGACTTTTTAGTTGTCAATGTTCTATCAGTCCACAACGTGATTCTAGGCTGACCCTCCCTCAATGCAATGAGGGCGGTCGTCTCAACTTATCATCTGATGATGAAGTTCCCAGCCGAAGGTGGGATCGGTTATCTCCGAGGCGACCAACGTGAGACCCGTAGATGTTATGCGATAGCCGTAAGGAAAGGGGCCGCCAAACAAACGCTCGCAGTGGATACCTTGGACCCTCGAGGATCAGCACAAAATTCCTCAGTCGAAGATCTAATAAGAATGCCGCTCGATGAATAGATCCGAGCAAAACTGTTCAGTTCGGATCATCACTGAATCCCGAGCGGAGGAATGAGTTAATGGCTTTCTTAAGACAACACCGGGACGTCTTCGCATGGTCACATGCAGATATACCGGGGATCTCACCCGATATGCAAGTCCACAGGCTAAACGTGGACCCAGACCACCGGCTGGTTAAGTAGAAAAGAAGGTCGTTCGATGCCGAACGATATGAAGCCATTGTCAAGGAGGTTTCCGTCCTGCTCGATGCGGCCTTCATAGAAGAAGTATACTACCCTGACTGGATAGAAAATGTCGTTCTCGTCAAGAAGTCAAACGGGAAGTGGCGAGTCTGCGTAGACTACTCCGATCTGAATAAGGCGTGTCCCAAAGACAGCTTCCTGCTACCTTGGATCGACCAACTGGTGGACAGCAAGGCAGGACACGAGTTACTCTCGTTTCTGGACGCCTACTCCGGGTACAATCAGATCGCTATGCATCCCCCAGATAAGCAGAAGACCACCTTTGTCACGGACAGGGGACTCTACTGTTACCGGGTCATGCCATTCGAACTGAAAAATGCTGAGGCAACGTATGAGAGACTGGTGAATCAGATGTTCGCCAAGTATCAAAGCCTCCGACCACCTTGTTAATCTCGAAGAACATTCAACGTCCTCCGTGAATACCAGATGAAGCTTAACCCCGCCAAGTGCGTGTTCGAGGTTGAGTCAGGAAAATTTCTGGGCTTTCAAGTCAGCCAGCGGGGTATCGAGGCTAACCCAGACAAGATCAATGCCCTCCTGAAAATGAACTCGCCTCGGACTCTCAAGGAAATACAGTGTCTCACGGGAAGAGTCGCAGCCCTCGGACCTTTCATATCTAGGGCTACAGACAAATGTCTTCTTTTCTTCCAGTAGTTGAAAGGCCACAAGAGGGCAGAATGGATGCCAGAGTGCGAGCAAGCCTTCCAGCAGTTGAAACAGTACTTGGGATCGCCGCCTCTCTTGTCCAAGCCAGAAGAAGGAGAGCCCTTGTTCCTCTACCTCGCCATTTCGACCTCAGCCGTCAGCTCGGCTCTGATCCGAGAAGTCGGAACCAAGTAGTAGCCTGTTTACTATATAAGCAAAGCCATGGTACCAGCAGAAATGAGGTAACGGTCCTTAAAAAAATTAGCGCTCTGCCTTGTCGTCTCAGCCAGAAGAATACAGCCGTACTTTCAGGCCCATTCCATAATCGTGCTAACGGACTCCCCTCTGAGGTAGATCCTCCAGAGACCCGAAGTGTCAGGCCGGATGGCCAAGCGCTCGGAGAGTTTGACATTCAGTTCCGACCCAGGACGGCACTCAAAGGACAAGCCGTAGCCGACTTCATCGCCGAGTTTACGACTCCGGACGAAGAGCAAGCCAGAAAGGAAATCAAGATGACACTGCCCGCCCCGCTCAGCAATCAAGTGCCCGCATCAGATCCGAGGTGGGTCCTTTATGTTGATGGATCCTCCAACGTTAAAGGAGCAGGAGCCGGTATCGTCCTGGTGGCGCCTGATTCAACGACAATTCAATACGCCATCAGGCTCGGGTTCAAAGCTTCAAACAATGAGGCCAAGTACGAAGCGCTGCTGGCTGGGCTCAGGCTGGCAGCGAGCCTGGGTGTTCAGACCCTGCAAGTCCGCAGCGACTCACAATTGGTAGTGAACCATATCTCCTCGGAGTACGAAGCTAAGAAAGTCAAAATGATCGCCTACCTCGAAGAGGCAAGGAAATTGATCGAGAAATTCTGGAGCTGCACCATCCGGCAGATCTCCAAAGCTGAGAATTCATGGGCCGACGCCTTAGAAAGCCTCACCTCGGCCTCTGAGGGAAAGATTCCACGTTTTGTTCCGGTCGAGTTCGTTGAGCACCCAAGCATCGGCCAGTCGGAGGAGGTCAGCATCGTCCAGTTCATCCCCAGTTGGATGGACCCCATTTCCAATTATCTATCAATCGGCGAAACCCCCTCGGATAAGCTTGAGGCGAGGCGACTTAGGGTCCGAGCGGTCCGGTATGCCATATTGGACAGAGTGCTATACAAGAAGGGGCATTCTCAGCCTTACCTTAGATGTCTCTGACAGGATGAAGCCGATTACGTGATTCAGGAGATTCACGAGGGAATCTGCGAAAATCACTCGGGCAGCCGTGCCTTGGCCATGAAGATACTTCGTCAAGGGTATTTCTGGCCAACTCTCAAGCAAGACTCTAAGGATTTTGTCCGGAAGTGTGACAAGTGTCAGCGTTTTGCTGCTGTGCCGAGACAACCGGCAGAAGAAATGACCCCCATGAGTGGGTCATGACCGTTCGCTCAATGGGAAATCGACATCATCGGTCCCTTACCCACTAGGAAGGGACAAGTCAAGTTTGTTATAGTCGCGGTCGACTATTTCACCAAGTGGGTCGAGGCTGAGTCAGTTGCAAAGATCACCGAGCAGAAGGTGATCGACTTTGTGTGGAAAAATATCATCTGCCGGTTCGGGATTCCAAGGACCATCGTCTCTGATAACGGTCGCCAATTCGATAATAACAAGTTCTGTAGCATGTGTCGAGGGATCGGCATTGTGAACGCTTACTCATCGCCTCGGCACCCGCAATCGAACGGACAAGTAGAGGCGGTCAACAAAATCATCAAGCATCATCTCAAGACGAAGCTGAAAAAAGCAAAAGAAAATTGGGCCGAAGAGCTCCCCTTCGTTCTCTGGGCCTACAAGACTACAGTCCAGACTTCGACTGGCGAAACTCCATTTTCGTTATCCTACGGCTCGGAGGCAATGGTGCCGGTAGAAATCGGACTCCCTACAGTGTGGGTCAGGGGTTTCAAAGAAAGTCAAAACTCCGAGCAGATAGCGGCTAATCTGGATTTACTCGAAGAACTCCGAGAAGTTTTTAAACTCCAAACAGCGGCTCGGCACCAGCAGGTAGCGCGCTTATACAATTCCAAAGTTAAAGTTAGGCGCTTCCGACCAGGAGACTTAGTCCTCCGACGGGTCTTCTAGAACACGGCCGAGCCAGGGGCAGGAGCGCTCGGACCGAATTGGGAAGGTCCATATCGTGTGGTCAGATCTGCCAAACCGGGCTCGTACCACCTGGAAGACCTCGAAGGCCGTCATCTCTCTCATCCTTGGAACGCTGAGCACTTAAAGATCTACTACCCGTGAGGAAATAGCCTTTAAGGCTCATGATGCAATGTATACCTCTAAGCGACTGGCCTTTAAGGCTCTTAATAAAAGACCGATTCTACCTTTGAATGCTTGTTCGACTGCCCTATCCGCACAAGTACGAGATAATCGGTCCGATCCCTTACGGAATCGGAACCCAACCTTACGAGAGATTGACGAGGCATCCATCAAGGGGAGAAGCCTAATAAATGGTCTGATCCTTTAAGGATCGGAACCTAATCCCACGAAAGATCGACAAAGCATCCCTTCATGGGAAAAGAGCCTAATAACGATCCGACCACCCGATTAAGTGTTCAACTCGGCGTACAACAAAACAGAGGCGACGAGCCAAGTATCCTAAGGGGTCGGACCCAACTAAGGCTTGAGCCGAGGAGGCTCGGATAATTGACCCCAAAAACTAAATGGCAGAGGGCTAAGCCCATCAGCTCAACATCTCAAGCAAATCAACAATGTAACAAGAATATTTTTCATTAAATCCTCTCGGAGGGGCAAAAGTACATAGATACATTGATAAAAAAAAAGGGGGTCTTCACGCAGGAGGAGCTTGGGCACCAGGAACCTTGGCGTCAGGAGCTGGTTCCGAGTGGACGATGTCAGCCGAGGTATCTTCGGAGTCATCGGGCAAGAGGAGATCGAGATCTAGGTCCGAGTACAAACTCAGAACCGCCTCGAGGCATGCGTCAAATCCGTGATTGTGGAACGTTGCGGCCTCAACATCCCTCTCTTTAGAAGTCCTGAAGCTTTCGACCGCAGCAACAACCGCTGCGGCCAAAGAGGCCTCTTCCTTCACTCTCTGGGCCTCCACGGCTTGATTCACGACTCGCGTCCGCTCCTCAGTCACCTCAGCATTGGCACGATTCAGAGCTTTCCCAAGCCGAACTGTCTCCACGGCCAAGGAGTCCATGTGGGCCCTGACACGGATCAGCTCCGCAGTCGCTGCGTCACCGCTCTTCTTAAAATCATTGGCCTTTTCCTTCAGATGTAGCTCCATGGCCTCCAAGTCCACAATGACTCCCTGCAGTCGCCTGACCCTGGCTCTCTCGCCCGTGGAGGCCAGTCTCCTCCGACCTTAAAGCCGCCATCTCGGCCCGGAGATCCTCCAACTCCGCCTCCTTCCCCTTGTACTCTCGCACTCTCTGCCGAATGGAGAGCAGCACCTGGACGACCTGAATAGAAAACAAAGATCAGTACCTACGAAGTGTGCATAACAACATCAAAGAAAGGAAGTCTTCTCGAAGACTTACTATGTAACATACGGAGGCGAAGTCATTCAAGAAGCCTCCCTCTGATCGCTCGAGGGTCTGGGCGATATCTTCCTCCTTGGCATGCTTGGAAGCCCACGAAGCCAGGCACGCCATGTGATAGTCGGGTTCGAACCTCCCCTCGCTCGTCCCCGCTTGTACCCGACTGCCGACTGAGTTTTGACCCTCAGCGCGAACCTTCCCCTCAATCTCGGGGGGGGGGGGGGGGGGGGGGGGGGGGGGAAGGCACATTTTCAGCCACCATGTTGGCTCCCTCCCTCTCAGAGGATGAGGGAACGACGATGGGGGGCTCGGGGGCTGCAGCTGGAACGGTGGCGGGAGGAACGGCATCGGAGGGAGCCTGAGCAACGGAGCTCAGCGCAGCTGGGGTGTCAGCCTCGGTCACTCGGACAACCCCCGGAGGAAGGCGTACCACTAGCCGAAGCACAACCGGAGGAGTCGCGGTAGTGCTCGGGCCCTTCGGGGCAGGCAGCGTGGGGGGAGTGCCGGCGGGCCTCCGTGCCGGACTTGATGGATTTGGTGCAGCAGAAGATTCTCCCACACGAGGGGGAGCCGGCTTCTTCCGAGTGATCTTCACTCGGGGGGTTTCTTTGAGTAGCTCCGCTGCGCTCGGAGCTGCCTTCCTCTTACGCGCCCCGTACGCCTCAACCATGCCTGCGAAAGAAAACTGTCAGCTACTAAATAAGTGAAGAAAAGATTATTGAAGAGGTCAGGACAGCTTACTCAGAGATGTGGCCAGAGGTTGGAATTTGTAGAGCCCGGACCAGTGAAGGTTGGCCGCCGTTATCAGATCGCCCCAGGAGCGAAGCGACTCCAACCGCGTTCTGGCCTTCGCGACCTGGTTCTTTTGGTCCGAGTCTAAGAGCAGCAACCCCTTCCCAAAAGCTACAAAAAAAAAACGTCACTTCTATGAAAATAGGTGGAAATCAAAATAGTGACTCAGATATAAAATGAAGTCCGACCTGGCTTTGTAAAATGGGTTGGAACCCGAGTTGTTAAGGTCCTAAGCTTAGCCGTCGGGGCCTCCCAATCACCTTCTCCCAGAACCATTTGTTCTTCTAGTCCTTGTTGGAAGACGGCGGGTGCATCACCAACCCCGATCCCTTGCTCCCCCGAGTCGCGAAATAATACCATGGGTCGTTGTTATCATACTTGACCATGTACAGGCTCAACAGCTCCTCTGGGGTCAGCTCGGGGTTTCCAACTTGCTTCCAAATTATGTATGCCGAGATCATCACCCTCTATGCATTCGGAGCAAACTGTCCAGGGGCCAATCCGAGATAGGTCGCTACCTTCCGGATAAAAGGATGCAGCGGGAGACGGACACCGCACTGCAGCGCGCAGAGAAAAATGGTTGCCTCACCCTTAGTTAGAGCGTCAGTAACGTCCAAAGGACCAGAGGCCCTTATCTGCACGGAGTCGGGGACCTGGAACTCTGAACGGATCCATTCTATTTGGGATCCTGACATAACAGAACCCCCAGGGACAACCTCTGCGGCCCGCAGGCATATCAGTGGCGGTAGGAGTTTCGACTCGGCGTGCTCGGGAGACAGCCTTCTTGCTGGGTTTCTTTGTCCTAGAATACAGTGTCTTTTGCTTCCGAGGCGGGGGGTACGGGAGAGTGGCTTCGAAAGGGCCCTTGGAAGACTCACTTTTGCTCCCAGTACTCTCCGGATCGGAGTCATCGCCATAATCACGGACCATCTCCAGATCAAAAGACATTGAAGAAACAAGGATGGAGGTGAGCGAGACTCACCGGATGATGGCCAGAAATCGCCTTTCTGCAGGAAACCTCGAGTTTGGCCGGAATCACCTCTCGTCGAAAATCGCCTATCCGGTGCGCTCTCGCAAATCAGGATGTCAAAATGACTAACCAACGCCCGGAGTGCCTTATATAGGCAGCGGAAGGTTCTTGCATTGATGGTGAGCTTTAATGGCAGCAGTCGAATTGGCACGAGTCGATCTCTGAGTACACCTGACGACGTTGCATTGGCGGGATACGAACCGATCATACAGCTCTGACATCGGGCTGCGTACCTCGACAGGTGAAGCGACGCTTCGGCACTCGGAGTCGTCAGGCGCACGCCTCCTCCTGCCTGCGTGACGACTTCTCATAGGCTGGAAGGAGATTCGGGATTGTAACCGTCACCACGTGTTGGACAAGGCGGCTAACACGCGTGATTCTAGATCCGTCATCATGGCGGCGAGGGCGGGAGATTTCCTACCTAAGTACTCTCCAAGCTGGCAAGCAAACTCGAAGAGCAGGAGGCTTCTGTTATGGAAAATCTGAGCCCACAATACAACGCTGCTCCGAGGGTAAGTCCGAGCCGAGTCGTGACCCTCCCGACCTGTTTCAAGACGCAACCCGTCTGAGCAGCCGACTTGGTTGAGGTCGGACTCCGGATTATGATCCGATCGAATGATCCTCCACGTTATAGCCGCTCTGCTCTAGCCTGCATTCCGAGGCAAACGACGTTCCGAGCCGAGCATACAGTCCGAACAGATCGAACGTTCCAAGTCGAACGCATGTTAAGATGCGCATATCCCACTCACTGAACGTGGAAACTGCCATAATTAAACATGGCCGATAACCTCGCTCGCAGATACGCATGATCCACCGGATACGCTACATGATCGATAGATTGCGGGGGGTATCTCCACGATCCGGGAATCCCCCTGATCGTGCTGAGATTATCGAATCCGGACCACTCGACAGTCAAGTATAAATACTACATCACATCATGTCTACAGGTACGCAAAATCGAGCTCTCCTCTACACTCTACTCAGACCCTGATTCCCTTGTCCTGACTTAGGCATCAGAGGGTCCCCGGCTTAGCCAGGGTCACCTTTACCTGTTTTTCTGGTGCAGGTTCCAGGAATTATATGTGGTAATCGACGAAGAGGGAGGGCTAACCAGATTTTGGCATCAACATACAACATGGTGGAGCCCGTAGAGCACCTACCAACAGCCAAGGGCTGGGTCAGGGGGAGTAGCCAATCCGTTTCTCAATTGTCTTTCTAATTTGGAAAGGTAAGTTTTGGGCTGTTGAGGAAAATAGCTGGATTAAAGGTGGCATTTACAAAAGTTTGCTGGGCAATGCTGGCTGTGTGGGGTCCACATAAATGTTCATGATAAATCCACTCCGTCTATCTGTCTTAAAAGACCATAATATGCCAGGATTCTAAAAATCAAACGGACCCAAAACTCAGGTGGGCCATACCAAAAAAATAGTGGAAACAACAACGTTCACAGTTGAAACCTTACTGGTGCTAACCATGATGTTTATATGACATCCAAACCGATCATATATTTTTTACCACTTAAATAAACTGTAGTAACAAACGTCATCCTGATACAAAACTTCTGTCACTGACAAGTGTTCAATTCTCACTGTTTCATTTGGTATGACCCACATGAGTTCTGTATCTGCCTGATTTTTAAAATCCTGTCCTTTCATGATCTTTCAAAAAATTATATACGGATTGGATTTGCCAGGGACATCTCTATGGCCATGCTCGAGGCAATCCGCTCCCGCTGCGAGTCATTTCCCTCGCTTTATGAGACGGTCTGTGGCTTTGGACGATACGAACAGGTTCTCAGGTCTTAGTATTGGGCCACCTTTTTTTTAATCCAGACCCTTGATCCGTTGATTCCCATATTAGATGGAGCATTAATTTAAAAATAATAATAATAAGTAAATTGGATTGTAAGATCACATTGACCAATGATTGGAAGTTTCTAAGTTGAACGTAAACCGTTGTTATTTTTTTTCTTCTTAACCGTCTATTTTTAAGCTGAAAATCGGTTTGAAACGAATGTGGCTGTGCTAAAAAATAATAGGGGCATCATCATCATCATATAACTCACAAGCACCATCAAATAACCATAGGTCACCAGGTCATTTCTTACCTCTAAATGTGGAAGGGAACGTTTGGGTACTACCCTGCCCATTCCTAGGTCCAAACGGACAGGGACTATAGGGCCACTGTCATGTTTGGGTTTTACGTACATGGTACATTCATTTTGGCATATTATTTTAACATACAAGCTAAAAAAATAACGCAGTCCTAAAGCTCATGTGGACCGTATGGTAGAGATTAGGAGGGATGGGATCACGATATCCCGGTACATGCGTGACGAACCAAACAGACCCGGTGAACTTGTCCCGAGATATAAGTAATACCATGGATCTTAAAACAATCCACGGACATCACCATCATTACCTTAAAATTGATCCATCCCTTGGTTGGACGGATTGGAAGGTAAAATCTCAGGATATGCGGGACGTGCCAAACAGACACAGTGAACCTATCCTATGATATAGCAATCCCATGGATCTTAAACCAATCCACTGACACCACCGTCATTACCTCAAAATCCATTCCATCCCTCATCCCATGGGATTCGCCCCGCCAAACAGGCCCTAAACACCTGTTGAAATTTTTTGAATCAAGATATATTTGTGTTTTCCCTTCACCAAGGTCCGTGACCTTATAAATGGGTTGGATGGCAATCAACCATCACAGTGGGACCTAGGAAGGTTTCAATGATAAATGTCCTTGGATCTACTTCTTTTTTTTTCGTTTTTTTGTTCGTGTACCCTAAAATGGCATGCCAAAAGGACTGGATCTTAAATAAACATCATGGTTGGCACCGAGAAGGTTTCAACGGTGGCTGTTATTGTCCCACTTTTTTCCCTGGTGTGGTCCACTTGAACTTTGGATCAGCCTAATTCTTTGGCTCACTCTCTAAAATGATCTCTCCAAATGGTTGGATGGTGTGGATACAACACATACATTTGGATCTTTCTCACTCTTTAGATTATGCCCTAAAATGATCTGGCGAAATGGACGGACGGTGTGGATACAATACACACATCATGGTCCAACGGAAAGATCATTTACCCTTCCGTGGTCGAGTGCGTGCACTGCCGCGCACTCCCAAACGAGAGTGAAGTCTACCAGAGCTCCAACGGAGAGGACATTAATTGTAAGGCAACAAACACCTGACATCCAACCAATCCTATTTCACCACGTCACTGCAGTAGCCTGTTAGGAAGTGTTCAGTATCTTATCCGCCTGGGTTTGTGGGGACATGGATATTTAACCAGCTTTTCTTTAATAAAGAACAAAATTCAACCCGACGGACGTAGTGGATTATCGAGCACAGGGCTTGGGTGTCTTATGTAGTGCTTGAAACAAGTGTAGTAGAGGACTACAGTCCTTACTAATCTCTTCCTGCTGGATCTCCATGTGCGTCGGCTATCGTCAGAGAAATTCCATCTTTTTTATTCCATAGAAACCAGAATCAAAGGAATATATTTGATATTTTCGGATTAAAAAGAGAACAATATAGCAGAAGCAATTTTCCCCATCAATATTTATCATATTCCTGTTTGTACTCCTCATCTCCTCCGTTCATTCCTATAAGGCCCCTATAAGGCCCCTCGCTCTCTCGATCCTTGAGAAATCCGAAGAAAGCAAGCAGGAGGAAAAAGTAGAACCCACCTGACCATCCATGGCCGCCACCTGACCATCCCTGCCCACCCCCGCCGCCGCCGCCGCCGCAATCGTCACGCGGGGGGAACCCAGTTCCACGATCATCAAGGCCGGGTGACTTTGCCTTGCCTGAAAACCAACACATAAGGCGCATCCGGAACATGGAAGAGATGTTCACATAGAAGATTCATTTCTACTGAACAACATGCAAATGATATGATATGCTGCACCATAAGATCTCATCTAGGGTGAATCAGACCAATCCGCTTGTTATGTGGGCCACATTCGTACAATTGAGTCAATCATCGTCCGTCTGATGGTGTAGCTTGCCTGATGAATGGATCACCTTGGTTACTGCCCTAGGTGATATTTATAATGAGACCCACCTTTTGCATGGATTGGATGTTATACACAACTCAGTGAAACATTGAGAGGAAAGAAGAAAGCTTTGCATGTGAATGTTCACATACACTGTGTTATGGGAACATTTCTCAAGATGAAATTAAATTACATGGTTTCTGTTGGCAATGAAAATAATACAAAACAAAGCTTCAAAAAAGAAAAGGGAATAATACAATATAAAAATATTCATAATCACAGAAAGAAAGAAAAAAATGATTTATGAGACTCCACACTAAGACTCATTGTTAGTGGGTGCACACGACATGTTTTGAAAGCAACTGATTTACGGAGAAGAAAAACATCGAATAAATACAACCATCTTCGGCCAAGTCTTTTTAGCATTTTGACTTCTTGGGTGCAGAGGCCTGTGATCTGCTTGATTCTTGGGCCAGGTTTCAAGGTGAAACCGACTGATGGATGGCCTGGATCGCATGTGTGCCATGATGCCACGTGGTGGCAGACAAATACATGACTCAGATTAGCAAAACTCCAGTTCACACTATATCATCCCAGCCAGTAATAACTGGTTTCAAGAAAATAAGACAGGAATATAGGAACCAGCTAACCGATATGGAAGAATTCACTGATTGACTTGAAAATCTGCCAAGATGACTCGGTTTGGTCAAGCTACAGGTAAAATCCAAATTCTTTGGCTTTTCCTAGGAAATTGTCCTAGTTGATGATAGGCTCCAACCTGAATTTTATAAAAACAGCTAGTTCTCTAGAAATGAAGAGATATATTTGCAACCAAATTTGCCTTTAATTACTGCATTGCCACTAATCATACAAACTAGCAATGAATAGATGTTACCTTCAATGGGTGCAATGATGATTGTTGAAGATTGGCGAGTAACGGTTTGGGTTTGCACAGCTCCACATCTTGCATTCTGCAAAAAGAAACCAAACCCATGTGAAGACCTCTAACGCAATTCACTTTGGACAGCACCAGTGCCTATAACACATGGATCTCCTTCAAATCCCATGGTGGAGCATGTATTGGATATGAAATGAAATGGGGGCAGGGTATGATTTCCATTGTTAGATATGCACACTGCTATATCCAAATGCTTTATACTCAGAGATTAAATATTAAACATTAATTAAAATAAATTACAAAATTATTTTAATAATATCCAGCGTGATATGATTCTAAGCGAGTCTGACACTTTCACCTTAGGCGCAAGGGTATCAGATCTTGAATTGATTTTGGCAAAAATTCATGATTTCAATCTCCAAGAAGTGGGAGATTTGTCGGAGGTAGACAGACTTAGGCAAAGTATCTCTCTTTCCAAAGAAGAGGAAATCAAATGGCGGCAGCGCTCTAGAGCCTGGTGGTTAAAGGAGGGAGATAAAAACATGTGATTCTTTCATAGTACGGTTAGTGGTTGCACCCGGGTTAACAAAATCAGCAGTATCTTGGTTGGTTGTCAACAGAGTTAGAGCTACGAAAAAAAATCAAATTCGTGATGCAGCTGTCCGATTTTTCAAGTCCTTGTTCTCTTGTGATCATTGGAGGGGACAAAGGCTGAATGACCTATCTTTTCCTCGCATCTCGGCTGTAGAAGCAGATTCGATTGAAAAGCCATTTTCAGAGGAAGAAGTTGAATCCATTCTTGACTCGATGTGTGGGGATAAGGCTCCTGGGCCCAACGATTTCTCAATATCTTTTTATCAGATTTTTTGGTTTTCGCTTAGAGCTGATGTTATGGATTTCTTTCATGAATTCTATGCTAGAGGTCGCCTTTCTAAAGAGCTCGGAACTACCTTTGTTGTCCTTATTCCAAAGACTGAAGGTGCGGAGATAGTGAAAGATTTTAGGCCTATAGGCCAAATGAGGGGTCCTTAAAAGATCCTTGCCAAAGTCCTCGCCTCTAGATTCAAGAAGGTTTTGTCTTCAGTAATCTCAGAGAATCAAGGAGCTTTCATGGCAGGAGGGCAAATCCTTAACACCATTCGTATAGCTCACGAATGCATTGACTCCAGGCATAGGCAAGGAAAAGGCGGTATTGTTTACAAGCTAGACATAAAGAAGGCTTATCATGTAGATTGGAGATTCTTGGATTATATGCTCGAAATAATTAGTTGTGGAGCTAAATGGCATGGTTGGATTCAATCTTGTATCCAATCTCTTTTCTCTTTCATTTTTCTTAATGGGCCCTTATTTGGCTTTGTCAAGTCTTCTCACGGTATCAGGCAAGGAACACTTTATCTTCTTACCCCTTCGTAGTCATTGGACAAGATTTTAGTAGGATGCTCTATAAGGCAGAGGAGACAGGCCTAATCCATGGTTTCGAGGTGGCTGAAACGGAGATGCAAGTTAGCCATCTCCAATATGAGGACAATACGATCCTTTTCGTGATGCATATTTCATTTCAGTCAATAATCTTTGGAAAGTTATGGTTTGCTTTGAAGCGGTGTCGGGCATTAGCATCAATATCTCCAAAAGCGAGATGCTTGGAATTCATCTCTCTTGTAAGGACCTTTAATAGCTAGCTAATGTTTTTAGATACAAAAGGGGATCTTTCCATCCTAGCATTGGGTGACTTTAGTCATGTGTAGCACTTGCAAGATTCAGTTGCCATTTCTAAAGAAGACAACAATGTTTGTACATCTAGCTTGGAGTTGAAGGTAAAACATTGTAATATTCAAACATTGCAGCCTTGCAGCCACAACAAGTTACATCCTCAGTACCCATGGATGGTTTGACTAAGATTCTAATGTCTCGTGTCATTTATAGGATAGCGGATACCTTGTGTCCACGTGTTTGGAAAATGTGAGTTGTATTTATCCTAATGGAAAGCATCTAGGCATCATGGGCTGCATACCACATGAAGAAACTGTTAAGAGTCAAACAATATGCAGGTTCAGGCAGACAAAACATCAATATCAATGGTCTCAATGGGTTGTGTCCAGTTGCCTTCGGCCCATACCTGTGAATATATCCAGGCCCAAACCCAACAGAAATCTATAATGGTCTTATCAAAATGAAATTGGTACCAATGACTTGCCAAAGAAGAAAAGGGAAGGCACTTACAAAAGCAGCAGCGCAGACTGTCACGCCCCAAACCCGAAAATCGGATTCACATGAATCCCGATTGCCGAATCCAGTGCCGACAGCCTCCGTAGTGCCCCATTCTCGGCTCCTGACAATCAAATGCCAGATTCTGATCTTGGGATCTTTCAAAGAGGATTTTCTGAATATTTTTTTTTTTTTTTTGTAATGGAGCATAACCACAAGCATAACCAAGTCACAAAACAACAACACCACATATCCACTATATCAAAAACTTTAAGTATAATGAGAAAAGGGAAATACAAGGTGATCAAAAAGCTCCAAAAGGTCCTGATACGCACTCGTATCTCAGCGCTGCTGCTGTCCAACGCTACCTTCACGCAACTGTCGTGCATAAGCTTACAAAAGCTTAGAGGGTGGTGTAAGTGTGTGCACAAGGCAAACGCCGAGTGTACAATATCAGGTAATGCGAAAGTATGAGGTAAGTCCATGAATAAAATTAACCATACCAAGGCTATGTAATGCGAGGCATGATGTGAGATATGAATGCCATCGGCCACACTGATGCAATGTAAGGCCTACATAGCCGAATATCATATGCGAAATACAATCCAAGCAAGTCGGTACTCATCAAGTACATATATCAGTACAGTTCCTCTCTGAATATCACCGGGGTCTAAAACACTTCACAGTGACTGCCACCTCCCTAGCTGTACAGTCAAGAAAGCGGAATAGACCTCACTATCCGCCTGACTAGTAGTCTGCCAATACCTACCCGGCTCATCGATAGCGGACTCATTTGCGAGCTGGTCAAACTCAGCCTAGCTTATAGCCCCCTCTCTCAGGCGGATAAGGCCACACCCCCTTCCAACCGATCACGACACAATGGGAGACGCAGCCTACTAGTATTCGGCACTCGGGCACTCGTGTATCCACTCTGTCTAGACGTTGGAGCATCTCCTGGTACCAAAAAGGTTCTGGGACTTTCACCCAAAGACATCCTAAGTACCCACAGTGCTAGATCAAGTATTTTAGGTATCCAATACGGCCATCCACGATATACCTGTGGAGCCATGACCCTGATGTCGCTAGGGCGTGCAGTGATCAAGTTACACATATGCGAGATGCATGAATCATGCCGTCAAATTATGCAGAAATTCAGCGCGTACTGCACGATCATGTGGGGCACTCCATCTTATAACGAGTCCCATAAGTGGTCTGCCCAATGACATATGCTATGATCAGTCACTACTCAAATCAAGCATACATATGATGTGTATGGGCATGAGTCATGGGATTATACTAAGCATGTTATAAAGCGATGAATAGTAACGAGTATGGGCCTATCAATGGGCCCTAAGGAGAGTTACAATGCAGACATTTAACCAACATTGTACTTACAATGTGGAGGTCAAACCAACATTGTTCCTTAGGCATGACCCACCATAAATATCATTACATGAACCATGGAAAGTCACACATGGTAATGGACCCTAAGGTCATCCCGTTGGGCCTCGACCCATGGGCCTTAGATACATCAAATGGGCTGCGTTAATCGGCCTCACCAATGAGCCTTATGTACATTGCAATGGTCCATGATCCATGGGCCTTGAAATACATCAAAGTGGGCCTCACAACTTGGGCCTACACACATGGCTTTAAATATATCAAATGGGCCACTCCATTTGTGCCCCATGCACATCAAATGGGCTTGATCCCATGGGCTTTAATATATATCAAATGGGCTTGAATCCCGTGGGCCTTATATACAATAAATGGACCGGATCCCATGGGCATTGCATATGTCAAATGAGCTTAATCCCATGGGCATTACATATGCCAAATGGGCTTAATCCCACGGCTTTAGATGTGCACCAAGGTGGGCCTAAAAAAATGGCCACGAATATATACTTATATATATATATATATATATATATATATGCACACACACACACATATACATACATGTATATGAATCATATCAAAGAATCAACTGATCCTCACTTTAAATAATAGTGGTGGGACCCACTTGAACCACGGATCTGACTCATTCTTTAGCTCATGCCTTAAAATGAGCTTGCAAAATGGATTGACGGTTGGGGTGCAACATAAGCATTATGGTCAGGGGGAGGGGTCCACATAAAGGTTGGACGGTATGGATACAACACATGCATCAAGGGTTGGGTCCACTGAACTTTAATTCTGCCCCATACTTTAGCTCATGCATTAAAATGATCTATCAAAATGGTTTTGGGGGGGAGAGAGGATGCAGCACGTGCATCATGGTGGACCCCACCACTCGTCCAGCAGCCAAAGGGTCTGGCTGGACTTGCTGTGGCCTCCACCGTCCATACGGACGGTGGTGATAAAACACATATAACATTGTGGGCTCCACGTAGGGCCCACCATAATGTTTATATGACATCCGACCCGTTGATAAGGTCCACAGACATGGATGAAGATTAAAAACAAATTTCATATTGATTCCAGAACTCCTGTGTACCCAAAATGGTTTCAATGTTAGACGTTCAATCTCACTGTTTACTACAGTGTGGGCCACCTGAGCTTTGGATGTACCTCATTTTTGGAGAGGGCTCACCTCAGAGGGTGGGCCACCTTATGAACAGGTCAGATGACAAATTAACATCAAGGTGGGGCCCATGCACAGGGTCGTGGGTCCCTGCCCAGCGTCCGCCCATCCGTGAGCGCAGGATGCCTGCGCGTCCTGACGTCCAAAGGCAGCAGCCTCTGCTGCTTTCCATCATTTTTTTTTTCGAAAAAAACTTAATTTTTGAGGTTTTTCGTATGTGGGGTCCGATCCAAGTGAATCCGCTCCATCCATTGGATTCTACTGCTCAATATAAATCCAATGAGTCCAATGTCGGGCCTCTTTCATCATGTAAAAAAAATCTGGAAAGATTTTAATGGTATTACTGCTATTTCCAATACTACGGCCCACTAAATACCCGGTTAACCTCATTTTTCGGCTCAACGCCTAAAATGAGTTGACAAATGGAATAGATGGTGTGGATTGTATACATACATAGAGGTGGGGCCTATGCAAGTGGTCTTTCCCAAAGGCTTACAAATAAGCCAATATTTGTGTTTTTCTCTTGACGTCCAGCGTCCAGGGACGCTGGACGTTTGGGCGTATATGCTTAAGGTGGGCCCTGCTTTAGGTGGGCCACTACATGGCTATATGGTGTAGGTATTACATATCTAAAGTGGACCCCACATACGGATGGCTTGAATAAAATACATATTTCATGGTGGGGCTCATTCAAGTGGGTCAAACAACCACATCAACACACAAAGAAAAAAATAATGGAAAAGAGGAGGAGAAAGAGATAGAAGGAGAGTGGGACACGCGTGATGGAGGGACCCCGATACTATGGGCCCTCCCTTGCATTCAATTGTACATCGAATGGGCCCTAATACAAGTGGACCCACCAATTCAAAGATCAGCGGTGGAGATCTTTCTCCACTAAAAATAGACGGTCAAGATGACCTCTTTAATGTAAGGAAAGTAAACATCATGATGGGGTCCATGGAGAATGACCCCATCATGGAATGATTTGATGATCAAGATGGGCAATCAGCCACATCTTAGGGTTCCAAGTGAGATCCAAACCATTGATCGGTTGGCCTCACTTGGCCCTTCTTAAAAACATGAAAATTAGGCTATGGAGGCACCCACCACTTGATCTTCTTGGTCCGTTGGGATGCCGGTCTCCTTGAGCTTCACTTTGATGGTGGAGATGGGAAATGGATGGCTAAGATGAGAGGTTTTGGGATGGAAAAGTGGGCCACCAAAATCACATTTCTCATGGAAAAACCTTGGACGTGTGCACCCTCTTGGTTGTTTGGAATTGTGATGAGAAATGAGAGAGAGAGGTGAGATGTAAGGAGAGATGACGGATGGGTGTGATGGGTGAAAGGGTGAGGTGAGTGATGGATGTGGTACTTGACATGTAAGGTGGTGTAAGAGAGAGGGTGAAAGGAGTTGACTTTGGTGGTTGCTTAGGGATGGGGTGAAAGGTGATGTGTACTTGACATAAAGCGATTGATGAGTGATTGATTGATGGGATTGATTTGACATGTTGTAGAGATTCTCTTGGGATTTACAACGCGCGGTGTTTTCTCGAAATAAATGCCGGCTCATATCTCTTAGTCAGGGTATCGAATCGGTACATGAGTCGCGGCGTTGGAACCGCGGCGACTGTGCAATCACAATGGTACAAGTACCAGATTAAGTCGACTCAAATGTATAGGATACGACTTACGGTCGTGCGCAACGTCGACTACAGGTTGCGGATTGCCGAAATTTGATGAGAAGGATCGCAGGAAGCGACGGAACAGTATGAATTAGGATACGGGTCTTACACAGACCATCGCGGAGGAAGGTGGCCGATGAGCACGTGAAACCAAGCTTGCACACCGAAATGGTTGAGATTGTATGCTGGGTATTGCCAAACCACATTCAATAAGCCGAATCCTCCCTCTATGCTGAATTTCTTTTTTGCCTGTACTCAAATGATACCGCATTTTAAGTGAGAGATCTAAAATATTGTTTAATCAAGGCTCACAAATGGAAAACAAAACCCCATGCTGATATGGAACGGATACATTTTCCTTTAGAATAAATTTTGACCATTATTGAGCTGTAACAGCCATAAGACTGACCGTTATGGCAATCATTACAATTATTGAATACCTTGCATGGGGCACACCATTAATCAATCCTAACCATGTGCGTTTTCACATGGGACCCATTGTTGGATAGTTTTAACCATGTGGGGCATGCTATTAGTCAATCCTAACCAAGTTGTCATGTGTGTGATGAGGATATTTATCGGTATGAATACTGATACTGCATCATAAAATTCGTGGAAACTTTGTAAGCTTCCAAACAACAAAGATGGAAAATGAGGTGAATTTCCATGGAGAATTTTGTAGGAAAAAAAAAAAAAAGCAACAAAATGTGTCATTTTTTCCCAATTTTCCCAGACACCTTTCCAATTTCAACAATTTCACACAAGCCCTTGGAAGAGAAATCTATCCAAAAATACATAGTTTCTACCCATTTCAATAAAAATACAAGCCCTTGGAAGAGAAAACTTTACCCTCCCTGCCTACCTCCCATCTCCCTATAGAAGCTCTACGCTGTTTAATGTTGTCTTGGCTTTGCGTGTGTACGAAAGGTGGAAGTGGGCCACATGGTTTGAGTCTAGCATTGCTTGTGTGGTGTCATTTGATATGGTTGATGTCATTTGTCACATCTGGAAGGTTGGCTAGAGGGTATCCACCATCCCCTTCTTAGGGACGTCTCATTGGGGTCATTCATTTTCATTTAGTTTGGCATCTTTATAGGGCCTTTCTTCGGCATCAAATATCCGTTCTCTAATTACAAAAAAAGGACCATTTGTGGCTAGATTTTACCCTTGCATGACATCATCAATTAAAACTAGATGGCAAAACTCAAGATAACAATACCTTTCAAAAAAAAAAAAATCACTCTGGTCAACACTCCCTCAATAGTATTTCTGATACAGCTCAGGGGCGCAGTCCATGAAACAAGCAAAGCATTAGCTATGCCCATCAACATCAGTGTGCAGTGACCAGTCCCCTGATTTCCAGTAAAGGAAGCATGCACCATGCCAACACATTGCAGTGACTAGTTATTTTTATAAACTCTACTAGACAAATTTTCAAGTACTTGGATTCAGGGTCCTTACTCTTACTCAGGTGGTAGACTCTCAGGAGTTTCAAAGATGAACGGCGTGCGTGTGTGGGGTGTGTGTGCGTGTGTTAAAAAAAATTTAATTTTTTTAAATAAATAAATTCAAGTACTTGAATAACAAAAAAGACACATGTAGGGACTTAAATAGAGCTATTTTAAGAATGATCAAGGGCAAAGATAGAGTGGAAATCAAGGGATGGGATTTAGTAGGGTGCTTTGTCTTCTTGAGACAATGGTTTTCTCTTATTACGGGTGCTTTTACCCTATTATAGAGATAATCTCCTGACTCTTGTTTCACTGTCCCTATAACAACTCGGAAAATTCCATACTAAGACTCGAGAACCGCCTCGATCAGAAATCACTTCGGATCAATTCTCTTAGAAAATGAACCTAAGTTACCTAGCGCTAAGTTAGACTGGCTGTGAAATTTGCACTGTTCACTTTAAATATGTTCTGCATTACTTAAAACTTATAAAATCAATGACGCTATAATACCCTAAAATCTAGGATCCAACTCTAAACCCAGTTGTTCTAGGGAATGTTTGGTAACTTTGTATTGGATCTAGACCGCACGTCGAAAGTCCGATATCTACAATCTTAGACCAGTATGACCGCTTAGTTGGATTGACTATCCTTTCGAAAATCAAGCCCAACTAATGTCCTGACATCATTTTACTGAGTCCGGAGTGAAGAGAGTGAGAAAAGGAAAATATTTAGAAAATTAATTCCATTTTAAAATAATATGGCACGTGTCGCTTGCGCGACATTTCTAAGCGTTCTGACCGTCAGAATTTGACCAAATTTCACCCTCGGATCAGGAAATTTGGCCCTTATATGTCCAAGTATTTGTGACCTTGATCGAGATTCGGTGACCGCTAAATTGAAACTGGACCGCCACGGGCGATCTGGAAATCCGACCGGACTGAAAACTTAACTGACTGAAGATCTAACGCTAGTGAGCTTAAGTCCGACCAGAATTGATAACAGGACCTCTAGAAACGCTCCGTTGGATCAGAAAGGACCCGATTTGGGTATAACCTAAGTATACCTTGACTTAAAGCATGTTTTCGTTATATTTGGGCTTATAAAAGGGCCTTAAGCCCTTAGCTTTCTAACCCATACGAATTTTTCAAACCCTAGAGATTTGAGAGAAAGAAAAAAGAGAGAAAGTGTGGGAGAATCAGGTGAAACTCCGTAAGGATTTTTCCTAGCACATCTATACTTTGCATCGACGTATCTGAATCGTTCTTCCGACGATTCTGATTCCATTTTTGGGTAAGTTGAGCTAATTCTAACCTGTTTTGAAGCTTAGACTAGCTGAAGTAGAGTTCTAGCTAACCTATTTTTTTCCATAGGTAGCGTATCCGCCGTTGACGAAGACACATCGTCTGAATCATCTTAACAACGACTTTTCTGGTTTAAGGTGCGGACTATATGCGATTAGGTTATGGTTTTCAACCCTTTCAATGATAGTTAATGATTTATTTATGTCGTGGATGCAATTACACATACCAAACATGCTATCTGTTTTGTCTTCCGTATACGTATACTGTATATTATAAATACCGTATTCCATGTATATGTTAGAATACACGTATGCATATGGAATTTGCTGATTTTCTTGCCATGATAAATTGTCGTTGTGATATGCCTTATATGTATGCGGCAACTCTTTGGTGAGAGGACTTGCCCTAATTTGCAACGGTGTCGACATACGTGATGTATGTTGAATAGTGTAAGCTAAGTAATTGTTTAAATGTCTGAATGAGATGGTAGCTAGTATAAGGTGCATGCTAAGATGGTTGAGATATGGATTTCAACCATGGTATTTGTGTGTATGATTTCCTCCATGGATTGCGTACTTAGTTGAATCCTATCACATGTGTGTATGAATTCCTGCATGTACTGTTTACATTTAAGTTATGCTTCATGATTGTTCATATGAATGCATGATATGAATCATATGCTAGTATTTAGTTTTGTATGTTAATGAGGCTGTACTACAGTCCAAGTAATCAAAAAACGTTCTGTAATTAGTGGTTAAGGTTGTCTTCGCCACATGAGATGAGTTTAGCGAATCTTAGTCATGCTTGGGATATTTGGCAGTGGTTAGGTCACACGGAGTGCTTATGCATTCCATGTCGTTCAACTCAACGTGCACTTGGCCTAGTTAAACTTATCAACTAACCCGATTGTCCGATGCTTGTTCACCATGTTTGGTCGCCACTGCTTGAATCTAAGACACTGAGCTTACCAGTGAAACTCCCGTAACCATGGTACCAAGATTTCCTAAGACTCATGAGCCGGGCATGGTGATATGGGACACCGTGGTCGTGCTGTCGGCCTACGCTGGGGCTACAAACCTTCCCGTAGTGACCAGTGAGCACCCTACTCTGAGCAGATTATGGTGGTATGGGACACTATATTCTTGATGTTGGCCTACAGTGATTGGTGATGAGCCCTCTGTAGTGACCTTGAGTTTATCCTGACACCGCATGGGGGTGACGAGTCCTGATGTAGTCTTAAGGATATAAATAGCCCTATATTGATAAGGTGATGGGGGAGCGAGCAACGATTGCGGGCAACAGCCCCGGCAGCCCTTGCAGTGACCTAAAACCATAACATCGTATGAGATATCTTAGGACTGACGACCCTAGAAAGGATCAATGTTGGGAAATGATACAAGGGAGGTGTCTTAGCTTCTCAATCCTGTTGTATGAAAAGGACTAATAAGAACTTGGTAATCATATTTATAACACCGCATTGCATGTGCTAACGGTGTTGGCGATAGAGCACTGAGGAAGTGAGTCATGCCGCGATCGTTAGATGATGTCGCAGAGGGGATTGTGGTGAGGGCATGTATCATTCTTCATCTCATCCATGCATTAACAAGAGATATAGGGCTTGTTTGATTGTATTGCCTTATCATTACTGCTTGACTGGATTGATAACATGTTAACTTTTGCTATATAGTACCACTGAGTTGATCACTCACTCACACGTTCTGGGATGGTGTTTGAACACCAACCAGACTCTGTTTTAGATGCAGGTGATGGCGATGCTGGCGAGGCAGAGCCAGACTTTGATGAGGACGAGGAGGCATTTTCATATATGCAGTTCTCAGGCGGGTTCGAGTGAGCCTTGTCCTGACCAGCGGAGATTATTTTTGGTATGCGTATTTGATCATTTTAAATAGTTCATGTATGTATTTTGAGACACAGTTGTATGTATATTGCCCTGGGCAGAGCACGCATCATTTAGGGATTTCTTTTGAATTATACATGTATTAAGTCTTCCGCTTGTTTATTTCTCAATATCCCTGAATTATGTCTGCTAATCTAGTTTAATCTATTTCATGTTTTATGTATTAATCCAGACAACATACAATCATCATCAAACATGTTGCATAAGTGATGTTTTGAAACTCGGGAGCTGAGTTGTGCTCGACCCTCGAATTTCAGGGCGTTATAATCCCATTCTCCATTGCTGTCTTTTTAGTGAAAATTTGAAATTATGTTAAAAGTTATACATAAATTAGAGGACTAATTTGATAATTGGCCTCCTAGTTTGCACCAATTTAGTGGCGTCTCTTATGGAGATGCAGTCTAAACTGGGGACCACAACTTGTCCAATTAATTGGTGGACCCCTCAAATCGTGACCAAACTTTGGGACTAGACAGTCAATGAAGTCGGACCATACAGTCCATGCTTTTGGGTTGGTTCCATAATCAGCAGTTTTAGTAAGCTAAATTAGCACGTTTCAGTCCAATTGTCTTTCCATCCAACATGCGACTTTCGGAGAGATTTGTATCATGCAGTAGGCCCCACAATGAAGATCACCTGGTGCAAGAATTAGACCAAGCCTTTGTAATCAATGATGAACAACCAACAGTATGACCAAACTGATACGAGGACTGGCCTGATTTTTGTGCCAAGTGATCATTGTGCCAGAGCCTACCATTTGCATCGCACAGATGTGTTACACAAGTGACATGTTAGCAGTAAAGATATGGCGGGGGCAAGGCGGCAAGTTAATGTACTTACTGGCTGTATGTGATCAGTTCTCATCCAAGTTAAGTTAGTATACGAACTTAACAGCCAGCAGTAGCCAAAGGAGGTTGGGGAAAAAATATAATTACTTGTTGCCTACTTGCCTAAGTTTCTGTTTTATAAAAATGAGTCTTAGGCAGTAGTAGTTAGTGATTGGTTTATATATTGTTATTTGATTTATCCTTGATAAGAAAGGTTTTATTTGAATCAGTCCTACATATGGATAGATAAACATGGAATTCCTATGATAGACACTTGATAAAACCCTAGCATTTTTTTTTTATTCCTAAGATTGGACAGTTTTTGGAGAGATCCTTCAAATTCAGTGACGAGACCACCTTAAATATTTTTGTGTTGAGATGCCTTGACCAGTTCTTCCGCTCGTGTAATTCTTTTCTTTAAGAATCGAGTGCAACCTCAGTTTCTAGATGTTCCCCATCTATCCGTTCAGCAAGAAATTTTCTTCCACACATCAATGTTTTAAATATCAGCTGATTTATCCCACAATATATCTAATATCCCACTTGTGCGATATGAAACGCACAGATAGTGCCGATATATCACACGTTTTCGATCCGGTGAACATTTTCAATTTTCAATCCCTCTTTTTTTGTTGAAATTATGTTAAATCAGTGTCAAATGGTTATAAATCCATTGGCTCTTCATGTTTTGCATGAAAAAGCATATAGTTGGAGCTTTGATTTCGGTACCATTAGTTCTTCATGTTCTCCATGTTTTTTTCAAAATTTTCCTTCAACCAATTGTCAATTGAGACAAATTTTGAAGTATTTAAGAGTATGTGATGAAATGATTATCGCATGCACTCTAATTTTGAAACTTGAATGTAGGTGGTCCGATTTGAGGTAATTTTGAAATTTCTTCAATTTCTCTCAAATTGCTTGCAGTGTTGCACTCCAAACATGAAATCAAGAATGTATGAGGGCTGATCTACTGATTTGTTAAGTCATCGTCAATTTTCGAAATATAAAATTCATTTTTAACTAAAAATTAATAAAATTTTATTAAAATATTTTTTTTCAAAATTTTCGTTCAACCAGTTGTCAATTGAGACTAATTTCAAAACATTTAGAAGTGTTTGATGAAATGATCATCACGTACACTCTAAATATTATGCATTCAATTTAAATATAGTTGCATTAGTTCAATCAAACAGTGCATAGATTAGGACTCTATATAAATGAAACCTATAATGTGCACTTCTTTTTTAAGATATTATGATTTAAAACTGTGTATTAAGGTCTTTTTTAACAATCTTTGAAGTTTCATTAAACAATTCAACCATTTTCCTAATGTTCCCCATATTTTCCAAAAAGTGCAATAGATTACCTGATATATCCCATGCGTTAACCGATACGGTATCTGTATCCCAAGGATGCAATATATAACGCGATCTTGATATTTCGAACACTGCCACACGTTTCATAGTAGTTACTGAATCTTACACTTTTTTCCCACAGGTCTGTGCAGCTTGTGAATTAATGTTTTGATATTGACACGACATCCATTATGGAATTTTCTACTTAAATCTATTGTTTCAAAAGGATACTCATTTTTATATATCCGTGCAGCAGTTTGCTGGATATTCAATTTCTATTGTTGTACTCACTCAAGGAGGGTTGATTAACTCTCTTATGTAGGTTCCATTGGTGAGATAGATACAGCTATGATTGCATGTAAAGTTATAGTCATGAGGGGAGAGTGATTAATGGTGTTGATTATATTAGTGACATTTTTAAGGCTAACAAGAGAGAGAGCATAGATGATGGGTTGCCTCAGGAGATCATGTATTTGCTTTTTGGCCTTAGGGGTGCCTTTAAAATTTTCACACTGAAAAAGATCCATTGCTTGGATAACATGTTAGCTAATTGGAGCCTCAAGCAGCCCCACTTGTCCTTCCTTGTGGATGATAATGCCCATGTATTATCCTTTAATTAATATATCATGATTTATAAAAATAATAATAAAATCCAATAACAAGTATTCATGTACCTATAGGTCTCTTGGGGGAAATGGGAAGCACTGGTGCTATTGCACTCAAAGAAGACATTCTGATGGAAACAAATTAACCTGCAAAATTCAAGTGCTTTGAATTAAAACCAAACTGACAAAGAAAATATTGAAGGAAATAAGGTATTTCTTGTGTGATAACTTAGGATGAATTGATATCTTTGGAAAAAAAAAAAAAAAAAACAATTTTCATGTTGAAATCTACCATAAAAACTAATTCATCCTCTAACTAACCATCTACTTACCAAAATTGTTTTCTTTCAATTGCTTTGATATGTACAAACAAAGCATAAAATTGCCAAAATTTCACCAAAAAAGGAAACGAAGAAAACATTTCTACCATAACACAAACAATTCTATATAGGCAAAAGGTACTATGCGCTCGAGCTCCCAATAAGCTTATCGTGAGTTCGAGCTCTGTGGGCCCCACCGTGATGCGTGTCGACCATCAACACCGTGCATTTGATGGTTACCCTTCAAATAATAGGAAATCCCAAAAATTAACCGTATACGGAACTCATGTGGGCCATACCATCTAAAATCATGTAAAGACACCGTTAAAACATATAAAATCACTTGGTGGGGCCCACCTGAGTTTTGAATGCTGCTGAAACTTTTTCTGAACCCTCATACAAGTGGGAGACACATAATGTATGGGCTGTATTTTCAAACTACGTCTTTTGTGGGCCCCAAAAATGATTATTAATGTTTTAATGGTTGCACGGCCCCTCTCCACTTCTGTATGTGGTGTGGCCCACAAAATAACATATTGACTTGAGTTTTGAGACCTAGGTCCACGGTGGAATGGCGAATCTGACTGATGTGGTAGATTTTCTAAAGGCATCAGGGTGGGGCCCACACAGCTCGACCACATGGGACGGAGCCGTGAGCTCGAGCGCATAGTACCTTTTCCCTTATATATATATATATATATATATATATATATATATATATATATATATATATATATATATATATATATATATATATATAAACTCTTTCATCTTCAAACAAATTACAGAAATAACTATCTAATTACCAAGACCCAGCAATTGGTTTTTTTTTTTTTTTTTCCAATTGCATCGATACTTCAAGACAAAACACAGAATTACCAAATCATTACAAGAACAAATGAGAAAAAACAGATAAAGGATTTCTAAAAAAATGCATTTATCTTCTCACAAAGCTACAGGTTAACCGCCTACAATAACGAAATCCAGCAATTAGATTTTCTTTAATTGCACCAACATATTAATAGAGAAAAAAAATCCTACCAAACTGAATATATGAGAGATTTTCAAGAAAACCAACATAATTCTCAAAGATTACGGAATAACCGCAATAATACTGAAATGCAGAAACTGGGCCTTCTTCTTAACACATCGATTTCTCAAAGAAAAACATGTAATTTAAGAATATTATCAAGAAAGTATTCAAAATTTAAGAACAGAACAGTGTTTCATCAAAGGCTTTACTCTGTTTTTTTTTTTTTTTTCGCTACACAAGAGTTTGGGGGAGAGAATTTTTGCACTTAACGTGAAATTGGAAAAATGTTCCATGTTTAGTGATGTTTGTTGCGCTGAAAAAGGAAAACGCTAAGTGATTTTTCACTAAATTCCTTCAGTAAGAATAGTCTGGTTTAATGATGAATGCAGAATGTGCTCGGTGAGCAATTTCTTATCTTTAAATTGTTTGCAAAATACAAAATCAACTTTTAACCATGAAATTTCTTTATGCCCCACCATGATGTATGTGTTTCATTCATTTTTAAAGATCATTTTAGGGCTTGATACCAAAAATGAGAAGAATATAAATCTCAGGTGGGCCATACCACGGGAAAACAATAGTGATTGGATATCCACTATTAAAATTCTCCTAAGGCCCAATGTATCGTTTATTTGACATCCAATCCATTGATTAGGTTATATAGACCTAGATGAATGGAGAAAACAAAGATCAATTTGATCCAAAACTTTTATGGCCCCCAAAAAGTTTTTAATGGTTGACATTCATTCAACAAAGTTTTCCCGTAATGTGGTCCACTTGAGATTGGGATATACCTCATTTTTGGTCTCATATCATAAAATGATCTAGAAACCTAGATGGACAGAATGGATGAAACACATACATCATGGTGGGGCCCACATTGCACCGACCATTAGCCATTGGCTGGTGGCATAGGAGTATAGGGCTGAAAGTCGGGCGGGTTAGGTTGGGTTGGGTTGGGTTGGTGCTCAACCTTAACCCAACTCAAGGTTACTATACCTCAACCCTAATTCAACCTAACTAACTTTGGGTTGAAAATTCTCAACCCACACCCAACCCAAGCGGGCTTGGTCAGGTTGGTCGGATTGACACATGTTAATATTTTCATTATTACATTAGTCTACTATATTTCAATACACATCTTATTTTTTTATATATATGATTATAAAAAAAAACTAAATCTTTATTGTTGCACGCATATGTTGATTGTAACCGTGAAAAATATCAAAACGATTTCAAATGCAGGGAAAAAAGGGAAAAAAATAAAAAATAAAAAATCAAACCAACCTTTGTATGATGTAGAGAGAGAGAATAATAGATTTATAGTGATACATAGTTACATACCTTATGAGATGCTTACTCTCTCTTTCTCTCTCTCGATCTATCCGGTGCAAACGAACTCCTTAACTCCCTATCTCACTTGTAGGCCACAATATCTCTCTCTAGAATAGTTTGCCTGTTACATGCCATGACTTTCAGCATGTGAAACTCCCTGGAGCACCATGGTGATTTAGGTTTTACATCCATACTGTCCTTCAATTTTTACATATCATTATTGAGCGTGAACCCAGAATGCGCCACATCTAAAGCTCAAGTGGACCACACCACGGAAAGCAACACAGATTAACTGACTACCATTGAAAACTTTTTGGGGCCATAGAAGACTCTGATCAACCTGATATTTGTATTTTAACTTACTCCAGGTGTGTGTGATATTATAAACAGATCAGATAGAGAATAAACATCAAGCCTGGCCCTATAAAAGTTTCAATGGTAGTTTGTTCAATCCGTGTTGCTTTTTGTGGTGTGGCCCACTTGAGCTTTGAATGTGCCTCGTTTTTGGAGTCATGCTCTAGAATGATCCATAAAAATTGATGGATGGTATGGATGTAAAACATAAATCATTGTGGGCCCAAAGATCTACCACACGTTAAAAGTCATAAGGTGGATCACGCGATAGAAGTTATGCAGTGGGAAGCGGATCAGCTACCCAATGGCCAGTGGACGCCGATTGCGTCCTACCCCCGCCCGTACGGTAATCCGTCCGGGCAGGCATATGCGAGGCACACTGTGACGTAGCTGTTCTATCCACGCAGTTAATCGTTTTTCTAAGATTATTTTAAGGTGTTAACCTGAAAATTAAGCAGGTCCACAGCTCCAGTGGACCGCGCCAAAGTAAGCTGCGGTGATAATGACACCCACCGTTGAAACCTTTCCAAGGGCTAAAGTGATGTTTTTTTACCATCCAACCTATTAATAAGGTAATTTAGACGTGGATGAAGTGAAAAAACAAATATCAACTTGATCTGAAACTTCTTAAGCTTCCAAGAAATTTTAATGGGGGAAGTTAAATCCCAACTTTGTGGTCCATTTAAGCCATATAACTGCCTCATTTTTTTTCATATATTTTAAAATGATCTAAGAAAAACGATTAATGGCGTGGATAAAACACTTACATCATGGTGGGCCCCACAGATCTCTGCCCGGACTGGCGAGGGTAGGACGCAATCATCGTCCGGTGTTATGTGGACCCTAACATGATGTATGTGTCTCATCCATGCTGTCCATCGATTTTTCTGGATAAATTTATGCTATTGGCCCAAAATTGAGGTAGATCAAAATCTCAAATGGGGCCACACAGTGTTGATTGAACTCCCACCATTGAATCTTGAAAGAATGTTGGGCCTACAAAAGTTTTGGATCAAGCCGATATTTGTTTTCTGCCTTCATCCGGATCTCTGTGACCTAATCTACAGGTTTGACGTCAAATAAAGATTACTGTGGGCCCAGGGAGGTTTTTAATGGTAGATCTTCAATCACAGCTATTTTCCCATGGTGTGGTCCATTGAGGTTTTGATCTGCCTTAATTTTAAAATCACACCCTGAAATCATCAGGAAAAATGGATGGACGGCATGGATGAGACACATACAGTATGCTGAGTCCACAGAGCATCGACCATGGCCATTGGGAGTAGCCAAACCGTTTCCACTGCCGTAATTCCCGATGAAAGCCCTCCACGGAAAGTTTATGTGCAAGATTCTGGGTGGGGCTCACTCCCATGTTTATTAGAAATCAAATCCGTCCATTAGTTTTTCGAGTTTATTTTAGGACATGTGACTAAAAGTAAGATGGATCCAAAACTCAAATGGCCACACGAGAGGAAACAGTGGAGATTTAGTAACCACCATTGAAATATTTATATAGCTATAAAAGTTTTGTAAGCCTAAGTTTTTAGTGTTTTTGTTTCATCCTAGTAAGAATAACCTTATAAACTGTTTGGATGGCATATAAACATCAAGTCAGAGCCTAGAAAGGTTTCAACGGTAGGAATTCCTTTTCCCACTGTTTCATATTGTATGACCCAGATGAGTTTTGGATCCTCTTCATTTTTGGTCCAATGTCCTAAAAATGAGATAGAAAAATGGGTGGACTGGTTGGATTTCTCAAATACATCACGGTGAACCCCACGTTACATCTTGTACAGGATCTCTATGCGAAAGACTTCCGCGCGACATGCCTGAGAATCCGCATCCCACGCAATCTGGAAGAGAAGAATCAGGCGCAGGAGAGGAAAGTCCGGCGCTGCATCCCACGCTTTTATTTTACTGAGTAAATTCTGTTGGCCCACCGTGAATTCACGTGGTTGATCCACGCCGTCCATCCGTTTTTCCAGATCATTTCAGGGGTTGAGTTAAAAATTGAAGTATAAAAAAGCTCAAGTAGACCATACCATAGGAAACAGTGGAACTATTAATTTCCACCATTGAAACCTTTCTAAGGCCCCAGTGATGTTTATTTGTCATCCAAACTTATCATGAGATCAAACGGACATGGATGAGGGGAAATCACAAATATCAGCTTGATCTAAAACTTCTATGGCCCCCCAAGAACATTTTAACGGTAGACTTCAATTCACACCATTTCGGGTGGTGTGGTCCACTTGAGATTTGGATATGCTTAATCTTGGATTATAGTCATAAATTTACATGATAAAATAGATGGACGGAGTTGATACAATGCATGAATGATGGTGGGCCCTACAACATTTACTCACTACGCAATCCCTTTCCAGAAAGAGAAATCCTTCATCCGTTCGTATTATAATTATCGGGTTCTGGTTGGGTCGAGCAACTCGAGATTTTAACTGTATCTTGACTAAAATTATGTCGGGTTAGTGTTTTTACAGCCCAAGTTTGAGACTGAACCCAACATATCCTACCTAAGCCCAACCCAACGTCGAGTCGGTCCTAGGTCGATCGGGTTGAACCCACCCGACTTTCAGCCCTAATGAACAGTGTATATAAAGCACATACATCATGGTGGGCTTATGGAACTTGATGACATCACTTTAGCAGCAAATCTTGCCATACAACCTGTCAATAGCTAATGCGTGTCTAAGTAGGATGGGGATTGGTTGGTGTACCTCACATCAGCTATATAGATGTTGTATTGACGTCAGCAAGTCATATGGGTCACATCATGAGGTATGTGTTATATCCAAACCATCCATCCATTTAGCGAGCTCATCTTAAGGCTTGTAACGAAAAATAAGCTGCAAAAAAGCAGCGGGGAATTAAACGTCTATCGTTGAAACCCTTTTGAGGGTCACAAAAGTTTTGGATCAATATAATGTTTTTTTTTCCCTCTTCATACAGATATTTGTGACCTTATGAACCTACTGGATGGAAAATTGATGTGGAGCGGGTCGCGGACAATTTCATGGCCGTGATGGATCAGAAAAGGCACGGTCGACAACATAAGTGATCTGGATCGTTGGACCTTAGATCGGGCGTATCTTGCAATCCGGAATGAATTATCTGACGTAAAATATATGAATTTGGGGTAGAACGAGCTACTTTAGCCAACCAACCCTGCTATGCTGGGTTGCGTAGTTCGGATTTGCGAGAAACCCCCTGATCGACGGTCGTTTCCCCATTTTAATTTTGTTTTTACTATAAATAGTAAGTTGTAGTTTGCTTATAGCTCTTCATCCGTTGGGCTTTAGGAGTTGTGTCCAACATGAAAAGTGCTTAGGATAATTAGGAGAACGGTTTGGTGAAGCCAAATAGGACACTTACTATTTTTGCCCGAAAACATTGCTCACTAGTAGACATCACGACCGTCTATAAATAGTAAGTTTACTATTTATAGTAAGTCGTGGATTATAGGAGTTGTAGTTGTAGTTTGAGTTTGATTTCTTTCCTGTTGCTTAGTTCCCTTATTTAAAGGGGTGTAAACTCATTTTTATTAAATCATCAATTAATTTTAAATTTATTAGAATTTATTTCTATTTTCCTGCTTTCTTTCCTCGTGGATTCGAGAAGTCTCTATGAGGAGTCCAGAGAAGCTCCGTGGATTTAGAGTAGTTATCCTTGAGGAAGATGGTGATCGACCTCATCACGTTCATCCCTGCGTCAATTTGGTATCAGAGCGAGGTTTCCCCTCGGGCCGATGGCAAACAACGAAGGTATGAATCAAAATCCTGTGGACGGTGATCCAGGGATTCGTTATCTTTCAAAAAGAATGGAAGCTTTCCATCAGGAGAGTCAGTTGACCATGCAAGGGCTGCAGGCAACCCTCGACCGTCTGACAGATGCACTACTTCCACTCCGAGCCCTAGGCGGTGCTCCACCACCTATGGTCGCTCCACCACCCGTGGTTGCTGTACGACGTGACCCTAATTATCGCAGAGCACTACCAGTGGCAAACTGTAGAGCTACACCAGATGATTTTAGTTTTAGCGACGAGGACATTAATGAGGGTTTTGACCGACAACCAATCCATGGAGGCGATCGTCTGGATCGTGCTGAAAGAGACTATCGAGGTAAGGCTGAACTTCCTAGTTTTAGCGGTTTATTACGTATCGAAGATTTTCTCGATTGACTAGCTAAAGTAGAGAGATATTTCGATTATATGGATATGTCAGATCATAAAAGGGTGAAATTGGTAGCGTTTAAATTAAAATCTGGTGCTTCTGCATGGTGGGAACAATTACAACTCTCACGAGCCTGCCAAAATAAGGCGCCCATCGCATCATGGCCTCGGATGAGACGTCTTCTTCGATCACGATTTCTCCCCAGTGATTATGAGCAGATCTTATTCCAACAATACCAGAATTGTCGACAAGGAAATCGAACTGTTACAGATTACACTTAAGAATTTCAATGATTGGCTACACGAAACGATCTGTCAGAATCTGAGTCACAGAAGATGGCACGGTTTATAGGTGGGTTGTGACAGACAATTCACGACCGAGTTCAGATGTACCCAATTGGGACCGTAGATGAAGTAGTTCAATTGGCAGGAAGGGCAGAAACACAACTTGCGAGAGCTCCTGCTCGTCCCTATCCTTCAAATCGACCCCTCATGATGGATCCCACACAGGATCTAGTGCTGGCTCGAGGAAAAGATCCGGTAGGAGAGCGTCCTCAACCTCCTCCACCCGCCAACCGTGATACGGGGAGCGGACCATCTAGACCTCAACGGGCAACACCCACAACAACGGGCCCGAGTAGGATTCCGAATCCTTATACTCGGCCAAGGCCTAACAATTGTTACCGCTGTGGCCAACCAGGTCACTTATCAAACACTTATCATCAACGTCCGGTAGCACACTTGACTATAAACGAAGGGGGCACTTAAGATGAGGCCGCAGAAGAAGATCATGGCTTTGATGAATATGAACAAACCACTGAAGAAATAGCAAGTAGCGGTGAAGTGACAGGCGAGGATCGTGGCGAATCTCTCGTTGTGAGGCGATAACTGTATACATCGTGAAAGGAATTACATCCACAGCGGCACAACATATTTCGTACTCGATGCACTGTCAGTGAAAAGGTCTGTGATGTGATCATAGACAGTGGTAGCAGCGAGAACATCGTCTCAAGAGTGATGATAGACAAGTTGCAACTACCAACGACGAGACATCCTTCCCCGTACTCAATTGGCTGGATAAAAAAGGTGAATGAGACCAAGGTAACTGAACAATGCACTATCTCATTTTCAATTGGTAAACATTATAAGGATCAGATACTTTGTGACGTGGTTGACATGGAAGCCTGACATATGCTACTTGGTCGACCCTGGCGGTCGGATCGTGATGCGACCCATCGGGGACGAGACAATGTCTACATATTCGTTAAGGATAGTCGAAACATAATCGTTGTCCCTATGGCACCAAAGAACCACCCTGAAGCCCTAAAGTGGAGGGGAGTTCTCTCTTGACCATTCGAAATTTTATGGAGGAATCCAAGGAAACCGGCGAGGTATACACCGTAGTGGTGAAGGGTGAGGAAGAGGAACCCTCAAACATCCCTCCAAGCTTAAAACAGTTGCTAAACGAATTCAAAGAAGTCTGGCCTGAAGATTTACCTGATGGATTGCCCCCCATGAGGGACAGCCAACATCACATAGACCTCATCCCTGGGGCTAGCCTGCCCAATCGCCCTCTATAACATCCCGAATATCAGGGGTCGAGCATAAACTCTACTCCTGAGTTCCAGAACATCACTTATGCAACATTTTCAATGATGGATGAATGTTGTTCATATTAGTGCAGAAAACATGAGTGAGATTAGACTAAAATAGCATATCATACTCCAGAGACAGTTAAATTATGCAAGCGGAAGACTGTGATAGTATATATAACATATATAGACTGTTATAAGTCTCCAGAGTATGAACATGTTACCAGGTTAAATATATACATCTATACTCCAAAAATGAACAAAAAAAATATACATGAGTGTTTAAATAAAAGACAAAATACCAAATGTATTGTCATCTAATCAGTAACCCTGTAAACCCCGTCGATCAGAACCTGCATATGGGAGAAATCCTCCACAACATCATTAAGTCTGGCTCTGCCTCGCAAGTATCGCCATCATCTGAAACTAAAATAGGGACTGGTTGGTGTGGCCAACACCGTCCCATAACGTGGGAGTTAGTGATCAACTCAGTAGAAGCTATATACAGCAATGGTTAACATGTTATCAATCCAATCAAGCAGTAATGATAAGGCAATACAATCAAACAGGTCCTAGATACTCTTGTTAATGCAAGGATGATATGAGATAATGATGCATGCCCTCACCACAAACTCCCTCATGCGACATCATCTAACAATTGCGGCATGAATCACTACCACTGTGCTCTCACACCAATGCCAATGGCACATGCAGTGCGATGTCATGAGTATGATTACCAAGTTCTTATTAGTCTTTTTCATACAGCAGAATTGGGAAGCTAAAGTACCTCCCTTGTATCATTACCCAAACAGTGATCCATTCTCGGGTCGTCAGTCCGAGATAATCTCATATGATGTTACGGTTCTAGGCCACTGCAAGGGCTGCCACGGCTGTTGCGCGCAATCGTTGCTCCTCTTCCCCATCACCTTATCAATACAAGCCTAGTTATATCCCACATACTGCAACAAGACTCGTCGCCTTTATGCACTATCAGGATATACTCGAGGTCACTACAGAGGGCTCGTCACCAATCAATGTAGGCCGACAATAAGAATATAGTGTCTCATACCACCATAATCTGCTCACGAGTATAGGTGCTCACTGGTCACTACAAAGGGCTCGTCACTAATCAATGTAGGCCGATAGCACGAATATAGTGTTCCATACCACCATAATCGGCTCATGAGTCTTAGCGGATCGAGGTACTAAGGTTAGAGGGGCTTTTCATTGGTAAGTTTGGTACCTTAGGTTCAAGCAGTAGCGACCAAATATGGTGAACAAACATCGGTCAATCGGGTTAGTTGATAAGCTCAACTGGGCCAAGCGCACGTTGAGTTGAACGACATGGAATGCATAAGCACTCCGTGTGGCCTAACTACTGCCGAACATCCCAAGCACGACTCAGATTCGTTAAACTTATCCTACGTGGCGAACAACCTCAACCACCATTTGGAGTACGCTTACCGATTACCTGGACTGTAGTACAGCCCCAATCATGTACAAGCTCAATAACAGGCATATGATTCATATCCTACATTCAGATGAACAATCATGAAATATGACTTGAACGTAAATACAATACATGGAGGAAATCATACACGTAGTGGACATGAAAAATCTAAGTTACACAAGTCATGGAGGAAATCAGAGACGTAGTGGACATGGATAATCTAAGTTACACAAGTCATGGAGGAAATCATACACGTAGTGGACATGGATAATCTAAGTTACACAAGTCATGGAGGAAATCATACACATCATTGATGTAAATGAGATTCATATCTCAACCCGCATACAGGTACATCTTACTAACTACTAACTCATTCAGACACTTTTACATACACTTAGTTTACACATTGCATCATACATATTGTGTATTCATTAGCATACGTATTAGGGCAAATCCTTTCGTCAAAGGGTTATTGCCCATACAACAATCATATATTCATGAAAATTAGTCATGGCGAGCACGAAAGCAAATTCCATACTCATTCAGTCATTTTCACAAACACTTAGGCTACACATACTAACTACATATCGTATGTTGATATATCATGTATTTGACCAAATCCTTTCACTAGGGAGTTACCTCATATATCACTTGCATATACCCACGATGGATAATCATGGCATGCTTGAATCCGGGTTCCGTATTCATTTAAACATTTTCACAAACACGTGAGCTACACACCTTTACATATATAGCGTATATTGGCTGTGGCGTGATTTAGGGCAAGTCATTTCGCTAAGGAGTTGTCACACCTGTAACAAGCATATATTCATGGCAAATAATCATGTTAAGCACAAATTCAAATTTCATACGTATACGATATTTTCTACAAATACAAGGAATACAGTATATTCAACATAATTAACGTATAAATGAAAATCGAAACAGACAACACTTTTTACATGTGAAATAGCATCCTAGGCAAGAATAAATCATTACTTAACATTGAAAGTGTTGAAAACCATAACCTAAACGTATATAGTCCGCACCTTAAACTAGAAAATGCGAAATGGATATGATTCAGACGATAAGTCGTCGTTAATGGTGGATACGCTACCAATGGCATGAAACAGGTTAGCTATAACTTCATTTAAACTATTATAGGCTTCCAAACAGGTTAGGGTTAGCTTAACTTATCCAAAAATGGAATCAGAAACGTCGGCACAGCGATACAGATAGGTGGATTAGGCACGCAGTAAAGCTGGGAAGAATTCCAAGAAGCAGCACCAACTTCTCCTTCACTTTCTCTCTCTTTTCTCCCTCTTGGAAAGCTAGGGTTTAAAAATTCGTATGGGATTTGGAATGAGGGTTTTAAGCCCTATTTATAACCCTAAACTTGACAAAAATAGACTTAAGGCCAATGTATACTTAGATTATAACCAAATCGGGTCTGTTCCGATCCAACAGAGCACTTCTGGAGGTCCTGTTACTAAATACGGTCGGACTTAAGCTCTTTAATATCAGATCTAGGTCAAGCTAAGTTTTCAGTCCGGTCGGGTTTCCAGATCGACCGTAGCGGACCAGTTTCAGTTCAACGGTTACGGGAACTCGATTAGAGCTATAAGTACTATGACATGTAAGGGCCACCTATCCTGATCCAAGAGTGAATTTGGGTCAAATTCTAACAGTCAGAACGCTTAAAAATAACGCGTAAGTGAACCGTTCCAGATTTCTTAAAAACATAATTAATTTTTCTAAAATCTTCCTTTTCCAACTCTTTTTACTCCGGCCTCAATAAAATGGTCTCAGGACATCGGTTGAGCTTGATTTTCTAGGTGATTGTCAAGTCCAACTAAGCAGTCATAATGGTCTAAGTTCATCGCTATCGGACTTTCGACGTGCGATCCAGGTCTAATACGAAGTTTTCAAATGATCTCGAGGGCAACTGGGCTTAGAGATTGATCCTAGATTTCAGGGTAAGATAGCGTCAATGATTCTATAGGTTTTGGGTCTTATAAATCGCATTTAAAGTAGTTGGTGCTAATTTGGCAAGAAATCTAGTGTAGCGCTAGTTAATACACAATAAATTTTTAAAGAATTTGGTTTTAAATAATTTTTTTGGCTTTGGAATTGGGTTCTGAGAGGTTACTAAGGTGTTATGGTTGACCCGTTACCTAAGGACGTCTAATTCCAGGTAGGCAAAAATTTGAGGTGTTACACCCTCATTATCGGATGAGTCTGAAGGAGTGTGATATACTTCAGGAGCAAGTGGAGGAATTGATCCGTAAGGGTCTATTAAGAGATAGCATGAGCCCATATGTTGTACCAGTATTATTAACGCCAAAAAAAAGATGGAAGTTGGCGCATGTATATCGACAGCCGAGCAATCAACAAAATTACCATCAAATATCGATTTCCAATACCACGATTGGACGACATGTTTGATATGCTGGGAGGGGCCAAGGTATTCTCTAAACTAGATCTAAAGAGCGGGTACCATCAGATTCGTATCCGACCCGGTGATGAGTGGAAAATGACATTCAAGACAAAGGAAGGATTGCATGAGTGACTGGTCATGCCCTTCCCCTATTGAACGCACCAAGTACTTTTATGCGTTTGATGAATCAAGTTCTAAAACCGTTCACTGACCGATTTGTGGTAGTTTATTTTGATGACATATTAATATATATCCAGGATAAGGCGGAGCATAAGAAACATCTCAGGCAGGTGCTGTAGGTCCTACAAGATAACAAGTTGTACCTCAACCTGAAAAAGTATAGCTTTTTAACTGACAACCTGTTGTTTGTAGGATTTGTTGTAACGTCCACAGGAATTCGACTAGACGATGAAAAGGTGCGAGCTATTAAGGAATGGCCGATCCCGACAAACATCCATTAGGTGAGGAGTTTTCAAGGTTTGACGACTTTCTATCGTCGATTTGTGCGAGATTTTAGCACCGTACTCGCGCCTATAACAGATTACATGAAAAAGGGACCGTTCCAGTGGACCGATAAAGTTGACAAGAGCTTTAACGAGATCAAGCATCGTTTGTCTACAACATCGGTCTTGGTGCTTCCTAATTTCAATAAATTATTTGAGGTTGAATGTGACACTTCATACGTCGGAATTGGGGGAGTATTATCACAGGAAGGCAGGCCGTTAGCATTCTACAGCGAGAAGCTCAGCGAAGCACGAAAGAAGTGGTCGACTTATGAGCTTGAGTTGTACGCAGTTGTTCAGGCGCTGCAACAATGGCGGCATTATCTGATTCAAAGAGAGTTTATTCTGTACACTGACCATCAAGCATTAAAGTTTATTAATAGTCAGACTAACGTGAATCGTGTGCATGCTAGATGTGTTGCGTTTTTACAGGATTTTACGTTCGTTCTGAAGCACAAGTCAGGACAGCAGAACAAGATGGCTGATGCACTTAGCCCTCGTGCATCACTACTTGTTACGATGAGCAACGAGGTGGTCAGCTTCAACTATCTTAAGGAGCTGTATGCCGAGGATGAAGATTTCAATGATTCTTGGATAAAGTGCCAAGAATGTCATCCCAGTGACCTTCATATGCAGGACGGTTTTCTCTTCAAAGAAAATCGATTGTGCATCCCTCAAAGTTCTCTAAGGGAGTAGATTATTCAGGAGCTACATGAAGGTGGCCTCGGTGGACACCTTGGGCGAGACAAAATGCGAGCTCTTGTGGAAGAACGGTATTATTGGCCGCAATTAATACGTGATGTGGGAAGAACCGTACAACATTACCATATTTGTCAAACTTTCAAGGGGCAATCTCAGAATACGGGACTCTACACCCTGTTACCTGTGCCTGATGGTCCTTGAGAGGATTTATCAATGGACTTCGTGCTTAGTCTTCCACAAACACAACGCGGCATGGATTCAGTGTTCGTGCTTGATCGTTTCTCCAAGATGACGCACATTATCCCATGTAAGAAGACCCTTAACGCAACACACGTGCGAATCTCTTCTTCAGGGAGGTCGTACGGCTACACGGGGTCCCTAAGACCATTACTTCTGATCGTGACATGAAGTTCATTAGCCACTTTTGGCGGACTTTGTGGACTCGATTCGATACACGACTTCAATTCAGCAGTGCTTACCACCCACAGATTGATGGGCAGACCAAAGTTGTGAATCGCACATTAAAAAACCTCCTTCGCAGTATTGTAGGAGAAAAGCCGAAGCAGTGGGACTTGGCCTTGTCTCAAGCAGAGTTTGCGTTCAACAACATGGTGAACCGCTCAACAGGAAAATCTCCTTTCCAGATTATCTACGGACGAGTGCCTCGCCGTACACTTGACTTGGTCCCTTTGCCCAAGCACCCAGGCACGAGCGTTGCAGCAGAACATATGACAGATAAGATCATGGCATCCATGCAGAAGTGCAGGCCAAGCTGCATGCCTCGAACGAGCAGTACGAGGAACAAGCGGATAAGCACCAGCGATAAAAAGTGTTCGAGTTGGGCGACCGCGTTATGGTCCATCTGCGTAAAAAGAGATTTCTGACCGGGACATACAACAAGTTGAAAAATAAGAAGATTGGACCGGTACCGATCATCCAAAAGATCAATGACAACGCTTATGTTGTTGATCATCCAGATGACTTGGCGATCTCACGGACTTTCAACGTCGCGGACCTAACCGAGTATTATGAACCAGCACAGGAGGAGAACTCGAGGACGAGTTCTTTTCAAGTGGAGGGGACTGATGTAGAGCGGGTTGCGGACAATTTCATGGCCAAGATGGATCAGAAAAGGCACGGTCGACAACATAAGTGATCCGGACCATTGGACCTTAGATCGGGCGTATCTTGCAATACGGAATGAGTTATCTGACGTAAAATATATGAATTTAGGGTAGAACGAGCTACTTTAGCCAACCAACCCTACTATACCGGGTTGCGCAGCCCGAATTTGCAAGAAACCCCCTGATCGATGGTCGTTTTCCCGTTTTAATTTTGTTTTTACTATAAATAGTAAGTTGTAGTTTGCTTATAGCTCTTCATCCATTGGGCTTTAGGAGTTGTGTCCAACATGAAAAGTGCTTAGGATAATTAGGAGAACGGTTTGGTGAAGCCAAATAGGAAACTTACTATTTTTGGCCGAAAACATTGTGCACTAGTAGACATCACGACCGTCTATAAATAGTAAGTTTACTATTTATAGTAAGTCGCGGATTCTAGGAGTTTTAGTTGTAGTTTGAGTCTAATTTCTTTCCTGTTGCTTGGTTCCCTTATTTAAAAGGGTGTAAACTCATTTTTATTAAATCATCAATTAATTTTGAATTTATTAGAATTTATTTCTATTTTCCTGCTTTCTTTCCTCGTAGATACGAGAAGTTTCTATGAGGAGTCCAGAAAAGCTCCCTTGATTCGGAGTAGTTATCCTTGAGGAAGACGGTGATCGACCTCATCATGTTCTTCCCTGCGTCAAAAATAAACTTAAATAAATCACAGAAGTTTTGGATTAATATGTTTTCACTTCATTCAATTTGGAATGATCTTATAAACCGTTTGGATAGCATATAAATATATGGTGGGCCTTATTTGAAGATTTTGTTGCTACTGGTGTTCAATCCTATACAACACATAGTGACAATCTCCCTGATGAGAGAACTTAATTGCCTTATGATGATATTTTAATTTTTTATCAAGTATTTTATTTTATTTGAATTAAATATAATGATTTTATTTTCATTTAATAAAAAATAATTTCTTTATAATGTAAAACATTTCCAATAAGGGCAAATGTATCAAATTAAAATATTTAAGACATTTAAGATGTTTGTTAACAAATAGTTTAATTCAGATTCAGTAAGGTGTGGTCTATCTGAGATTTATATTCCTCTCATTTTTTATATCAAGCTCCAAAATGATCTTTAAAAATGAGTGAACGAATGGATTAAACACATACATCATGGTAGGGCCCACCATGATTTATATATTTGAAAAGGGAAGTGGATTGTGTGATGAGTAACTAAGTACGCCGGGTAAACTCTGTGGGGTCCACTGTGATTTATATATTTTATCCACTCCTTCCATTCATATTATCAGAAAATTTTATGGCTTAAGCCTAAAAATGAAGCAAATCAAAATATCAAATGGACCACACCACGGAAATAGTGTGAATTGAGCATCTATCATTAAAAATTTCTTTAGGGCCACTCAAGTTTTGGATTAAGATTATATTTACTTTTTTACTTCATCCATGTTTATTTAATCTCGCATGAACAAGTTGGATGATAAATAAAAATTGTCGTGGGGCTTAGCAAGGTTTCAACTGTGGAAATCATTATTCCTATTGTTTCCTGTGCTATGGTACACTTGATCTTTGTATGTGCTTCAATTTTGGTTTCAACCACTTGAATGAGCCGGGAAAATGGATGGACAGTTTGGATAAACCATGGTGAGCTCAACAGAGTTTACTCGGTACGGTAATAGCCTACTTAGTAACTCAACAGGCAATCCGATTTCTTCTACGCGGTAGGAGGCGGATTTCCTGCTAAAGCCTTAAGCTCCGTGCAAGGATTTTGGGTGAGGCCTACTATAATATGTTTGTAATAAATCTAATCCATATATCTTTTTTTCTACCTTATTTTAAGACATGCAACAAAAAATGAGAAGATCCAAAACTTAAATGGGCCATATGAGATGAAACAATAGGAAAGGAATGCTACCCTTGAAACTTTCCTAGGCTCCATCTTGTTATTTATATTCCATCCAAACCATTTGTAGGGGTCATAAAAGTTTCTGAGCAAGCTTTTATTTGTGCTTTCATTTCCTCTATCTCTATGTTAACTTATGAACAGTTTGATCTCAAAAATACATCATGGTGGGCACTAGAAATGTTTCAACCATTAGTGTCACTGCGCCCACTGTTTTTAGTGGTGGGGTCCACTTGAGCTTTAGATCAACCTCATTCTCTGTTTCATGCCATATAATGATCTCTCCAAATGGATTGATGGTATTGATACAACACATACATCATGGTGGGGCCCATAGAGCTTAGTGATGTCAGTCCTCAGTATCTAATGCGCGTCCGGTGTTACTCTTATTATAGGAAAGAGATTGGCTACTCCCTTCTAGTAGCCAATGGCCGGTGGTCGATGCTCTGTGGGCCTCACCGTGATGTATGTATTTCATGAATTCCATTCATCCACTTTTAAAGATCATTTTAGAGCTTGATTTAAAAAATGAGAGGAATATAAATCTCAGATGACCACACCACAGGAACCAATACTGATTGGATATCTATCATTAAAATCATCTTAAGCCCCACTGTACTGTTTATTTGACATCTAATATGTTGATTAGGTCATACAGACCCATATGAAGGGAAAAAACAAAGGTCAGCTTGATCCAAAACTTTCATGGCCAACAAAAAAATTTTAATGCTCGACATCCATTCTGCACTATTTCCTGTAATGTGGTCCAGTTGAGATTGGGATATATCCCATTTTTGGTCTCATATCATAAAATGATCTAGAAAAATATATGAACGGCATAGATGAAAAACATACATCATGGTGGGGCCCACATACCATCAACCACCCGCCATTGGCCGGTGGCAGAAAAGTTGCCAATCCATTTCCCAATTCGAGGGGATTTGGATTTCCTGCTAAAGCCTTTCCAATGCAGATCTTGTGCAAGGATTCTGTGTGAGACCCATTGTGATGTTTGTGTGAAATCTAACCAGTCCATTAGTTTTTAGATGTCATTTTAGGACATTATACTAAAAATGAGGATGATCCAAAACTCAAGTCGGCCATACGAGATGAAACATTAGGGAAAGGAATGCTTACAGTTGAAACCTTCCTAGGCTTCAGCTTGATGTTTGTATTCCATCTAAACCGTTTATGAGGTCATTTTCACTGAGATGAAATGAAAAGGCCAAGAACTTAAACCGATACAAAACTTTTGTCATATCAATGTTTCAACGATGGTCACTAAATCTCCACTATTTCCTCTCATGCGGTCCATTTAAGTTTTGGATTCTCTTCATTTTTGGTCGCATGTCCTAAAATGATTTTTAAAAACATATGGACAGGTCAGATTTATCACAAACATCATAGTGGACCCCACACATAATCCTTGTGCAGGATCATCCACCGAAAGACTTTTGCATGAAATCCGCTTACAATTCCAAGAGACTCTTTGGGAGTGTGTAAGAGAGTTTTTTTTTTTTTTTTAAATTTTAATTTTAAGACTCTCTCTTTCAATGCAACTAAATCCCAACTGCTTTCCTCATCTTACAGCTGGAGATCGGCTCTCTCTCTCTCTCTCTCTCTCTCTCTCTCTCTCTCTCTCTCTATATATATATATATATATATATATATATATATACACACATATATGGCCCATGGAGCTTTGCCATCGCCAATTGGATGGTGTTGGGTCACCAGCCAAACCGCGTCCGATCGACCCAGATGCCCAACACTAGCCAACTAGTTGGCATCAATGCTCTGTAGGGCCATCATGATGTATGTGTTTTCATCCATACAATCCATTCATTTTGTTAATTCATTTTAAAGCATGAGCCCAAAAATAAAACAGATCGAAATCTTATATGGAACACACCATTGAAAACAATGGGGATTGAAGGCTTACTATTGAAAACTTTTTGAGGGGCATATAAGTTTTGAATCAAGCTTATATTTGTGTTTTCCCATCATTTAGGTTTATGTCAGGTTGGATAGCAAATAAACATTATAGTGGGCCTTAAGAAGTTTTTAACAGTGGACGTTCAATCCCATTTGTTTTTCTTGGTGTGGTCCACCAGATATTTAGATTTGCCTCATTTTTTAGCATGGGGATAAAACACAAGTATCATTGTGGGTCCATAGAGCTTTGACACTAGCAGAAAAATGAGTGGACACCTTGATACCACATACACATCAAAGTAGGCCCCACAAAGCTTACCACTTCAGATAGAGGGTTTGGCTATTGACCTAACACACTCAAGCTGGCATCAAAGCACTGTGACCCTGCAATGATGCATGTGTTTTATCCATACCACAATCCATTTTCCAGCCTATTTTAGGGCATGAGCCAAAAATTAAGGTAGATCTAAAGCTCAAGTAGACTAGGCAAGAAATAGTAGGGATATTAATGCCCGCTATTGAAACCATTTATAGGGGAAACCCAACATTATGTTTACCTGCCATCCAAACTGTTCATAAGGTCACTCAAACTTGGAAAGGGAAAATACAAATGTTGAGTTGCTAGAAAATTTCAGTGCTCCCAAGAAGCTTTTAATGTTGGCCATTTAATCCCCAAGGTTTCTATGGCACAGTCCACTTGAGTTTTGAATCTTACTATAAATAATTGAGCTAAAAAAAAAAAAAAACAAAACCTGACAGCAAGCATAGGAATAATACATATATACCTTACGTTGGGCATGCTTATGCATTAGGGCCTTAATGATTATATGTCCGGAAATACTATTGCATTTTGACCATCACATATGAAAGTTTTCCAATTGGAAAAGTAATGTTTTACATGAGACCAATGTTTGGTGGACAGTAGAATTATAATCAACAGACCAAATGGTATTTTGAGCATCACATGTGAAAATTTTCCAATTGGAAAAATATTATTTTACATGAGACTAATGTTTGGTGGACACTGGAATTATAATCAACAGACAAAATGGTATTTTGACCAATTACATATGAAAATTTTCCAATTGAAAAAAATATTATTTTACATGAGACCAATATTTGGTGGACACTAGAATTATAATCAACAGACTAAATGGTGTGAAGTTGAGAATTGTGGGGCCCACATGGTTTGCATATAATGTCCAATCCATCTAACATATGGACCCCACCATGGTCTTCACAACAACTAAATATATGATTGATTGAATCACCAAATGAGCTATTGATGAATTTAGGTGCTTTTGAATTATATAAGTTAGTTTTTATAGTTTATAGCTGGATTTACCATATTTTTAGTTCGTCTGGTAATCATTATGTGGCATTGGACAGGTTGAATGTCATACATGTATCTTGTGGGACCCACAATTCTCAATGCACCACTTTTTAAAGAAAATTAAAATGAGGTGTTTGGGTAAATTTTATTTATAAAAAAGCATTGCCCAATAATCTTGGTTTATAGAGGTGTTCTTTGATAAATTTTGATTTTTATGGTAAATTTTTTTTCTAAAATCTATAATCATAACTAATAAATTAATTAATTAAAGAAGTATATAAAAATAAAAAATTTTACCGCAAAATTTCTCAAGGTTGTGCTTTTCAAGAGGAGAAATTGCATCACTTGTCTCCTTTGCTTCTTCCTTTTTTGAACATTATTTTATCCTTAGTCTTTTCTTCAACGCAAAGTGGAAATTCAAAAGTTGTAAGTCCCACATGGCATGTATCTTACATTGAATCTAACACATGCCTACTAACATATTATTAGATGAACCAAAAATATAGTGGATACATTTATAAAAATGGGCACCGAAAATGGGCACCGAAACAAAGCTATAAAAATTCCAAAAAAAAAATTATTAAAGAAAATATTTCAAAGGAAAAACCCATAAATAACAAGTTGAGCCATTGCCACTAGATCCAAGCTATTAATTTGATGGCTAAAATAAATGGGAATCTCCTAAAGTATCATTGATGGAATAATCATAGCCAATGATAGTATTATCATCACGGAGACTTCAAAAGAAGAAAAAGATGATGATGATGATGAACAAATAGTCCACATTCAATGAAAGAGCCCTTGAATTGAATGATTAAGATTTTGTCTTCAGATATTATTGAACGTCTCTTATTTAACATCTACAGGAGGACCACCTTATCAATCATTTGATTCACTAAGGAGGCATTTGGATCATAAGTTGCTTAAGATAAAATCCTTACGCCACAAGTAGCTTATCTTAGTTTCTACTTATTAAGAAGATAAGTATATGTGACAAATGTTATACTTATTAGCTCATTGGCTCTTTGGTCTCTCCCGATACCTTTCTTTAGCAACTTATGAAAAAGTAGAAAAGCTAAAAAACAAACTAAAGGGATTAAGTACTTCTAAGTAAAAAAGTTATTTATAGCTAAACAAAAACCAAACTTATCTGAACTAAGTCACTCATCTATTACTATAAGTAGAAAAAATAATTTATTTGATGGTATCCAAATAGGCCCTAAGATGTGGGATATGCTTGTGGAAAACCATTACTACCACGAATATGCTATTATCTCATCATCATGATTCACAGATGATCCTAACCTTAATTTTCAAAGTTAAATAAAAGCAACTGAAAATTTTATTTTTAATGTCCAAAATGCATCCAAAGATGGTGATAATCTAACCTAGAACATGGAATCCACAACATGGACAATTCCCTGGGACCCCTCGCCCTTTCGACATCATGTTGATTTTGATCATGAATCTTCTTTTTTTTATACATGGATGATATGGGTCATGAACCCTATGTAGTAGAGAGGTTCTAATTTTGAATCCTATTTTTAATGCAGGCTATGGTTTTTCTATCATATCATATATGCTAATCACAACTTACATATGTACTTCACATCAACTGAAACTAACCCAAATATGAACTGTGGAATCTACTATGATTAGCTTACTCTCCCAAAATTAGATTGGTTGAACAATCTTTATCTAAGATTCATGTAAACTTTCTAGGTGAAATAAGATAATAGAATCTTCTACATTTTTAATGGTCCAATAAATGTCCACCAGTCTGATGCTTATATAATCAAATAACTGTAAGTTTGGTTCATGACATATCTGGATTCATTCTATGACTGCTTAATTTGAATTACATATGTAGCATTTGTAAAATTTCTGCATTATTTCTAAACTGCCAGCATATCATCAAGTTATTTTGGAGTATTAAAGTTTTCTCTTACTATGTTTGCTTTGGCTGCGATTGTTTGCCCTCTGGGGCCCACCATGATGCTTGTGTCATATCTACTATTCATCAGTTTATCCCAAATAGGAGGGAGATCCAAAACTCAGGTACCTTAGAAATAAGCTTTTGACATTATTAAGTACTTTTTGAATGTCCAAAGGTGTCAACATTTTTTAGAATATCAAGACTTATGGGTAATCTAGAGGTGCCACTAAAAGCACTCAAAAGATGATTTTGGTGAATTGAAAACACAAATATTAGTCTAATTCAAAACCTCTGCGGTCTTTAGAAAGTTAAATGATGTGTCTAATCTCTGTAAAGTGAGAAAAAATGTAAAATTAATATTCGAAGAATTGAAAGATTGTATAGTACTTCGAAGAAAGGGGAGCGATGAAGTAGAACATAAAATTAGTACCTGATTGAGACACCATTGTTGTAGAACTGATGTTGCAGTCTTTCACACCTTACGCCCTTCAAAGAAGCACTGAAATGAGAATGGAAGCTTCAGTCGTATGTAAGTTTGGGGACCAGCCCCATTTATATAGTTTAGAGGGTTGATGAGTTTGAAATCCATGTTGAAACTCTTTTCTCTAAGGCTCCACACGAATTTGTCAATCTTAGTACAACTAGAACACTGTGTGTGTAATACAATTATAGTGCACCACCCCTTACACAATTTTATATATATCACAACTGAGTGGAGTCCACTGGTACTCACGATCACACTATCCAACCCTTAGACCGTTGATCAATAAGACCCGCCCAATAGAATTCTTATAAAAAAAATTCTTACATCTTTCATTGAAATGGAGAAATTCTCTTTATAGAAATGGTATGACCTAAAATTAAAGAAATATAATCTCGGATGAGTTGTATAATTATTATACAATCTAATCAATTTTAAGAATAATCCCAAATCAAGAATATAATTATATATTGTACAATTCAATCGTCTTCAAGTTAAAGAGTGAAGATTATGAACACCTAGCTTGAAACAACTCAATCCGTGAAATGATTTTTTATCTAAAGGTTTTGTAAGTTTATAAGTTACAACTTTAAAAGGATATAAGAGGATTGAATTTTTCCACGAATAAGATGAGAGTCATTCTCAATATACCTAGTGTTCATGAAAAACTAGATTTGAAACAATATGTAATTACAAAATAATAAGGCAAGCTGAAGATCTTATACTTAAAAGATCATGGAAAAGCTCGCTTGTAAAAACTTTTTTTTCTTTTTTTGATATGGTCCACTTAAGCTTTGAATCTCAACCTTTGGGTTTATCTCCTTGAAGGATCACTGGCAACATGAATGGATGAAGTGGATATAACACAAAACCCACAATGGGCATTAAGGTGCTTGGGTTGCAATAATCAGCTACAAGTGGAGTTGCAGGCAATTCACTTCTATTTACTTTGTAGAAGTGGGGCCACGATTAACTAGCCCACACAATTGTGTTGTTGGTCCACATCATCCGTGGGTCATGCTTCCAATACCTTTCTTTCAATTACTTGAATGTTCGGTTGAACGTGATCGCTATTGTATTTCTCTATTTGCAGGCCACTAAATGAACGTTGAGATAGTCCCCACTGAGAAGAATTTTTTGGAATGGGTATGTGAACATTGGTGGGAAATTTTCCCTAAGGCTGCCTATTAAGTGTCTGGGTTGGATTGTCTGCATGGTTGCATGAGTATATGTGTGTGTGTGTTCATGTATGTGTGTGCATAACTAGAATTTACACAGATTTCTGATGTAACGGGAGTCAACATATGCCTTTCATAAACCTATAAAATATTGCATGCTCGGTTGATACCGACGATAGCATGTGAAGCCTTAGATTTAGAGTCTATCAAGATACAATGAAACTCATAGTTAAGACTTCTATATCCGAACTTTGTGGAGGGATTGAGAAGAGAAGTTAATAATTATATTTATACCATTCGTGACATTTCATGTATCATGCTTGTATTCTTGAATGTTGAGCACTAGGGGGTGTGACTGGTTTTGTAAACTCAATTTAATTATGTATTACCTTTTACAAGGTTCAACAAAATGACTTGTCAGCATTGTAAGAGTCACCACTAGCCAAATTGAAGGCTCTAGAATCCATAGTTGCTAGAATATGTGGAATCACCTAGAGATTAGAAAAACTAAAGAATTTTCTTACTTGAGTGACTCTTGGATAAGTATTTGTTATGGATTTTGGATAAGGGCCTCGGTTATAAAAATGAAGAGGTTATGCACCATTTTACTGCTCGTGTGAAACATAGTTTCATACATTGCCAGGTTATATGCTTTCAAATGGGGATTTAAGAAACTTCTAGTAAAATACTAAGATTTATATGTTTAAACTACAAAAGATAAATTGAAAACGAAATGAAAATGGTAGAAAAATAATTTTTCGATAAAAATATGAAAAAGAAAAAGAGCATAGAGTTTTCAATTATTCATTTAAGTCATGTTTTCTGATATAAAAAGAAGTAACTGTAGAGCATACTTTACGTGATGTAAGGGTAGAGTCTATTATCTCAGCTATTCAAAATAGTAGGGTTGTAATATACAGACTAGAAAAGATTAGATCGACAATACAACGTTGGCTTTAAAGTTGATATAGAATATGAAAAAGTAAAGAGAAAAGAAAGAAAGAGAGATATTGTCATAGAACTTCTGTATTTCAATGTGTGTATAAACTATATAAAGTGGGCCTATTTATGTGTGAATGAAGCTAAACAATTATAGAAAAATAATAAATATAAAGAATAATATCATAATATGCCAAAGAATATTATTGTAATATTCTGACACATGTATGGTAACAAGATCACACAAATATTCTAACAGAATAGAAGAAATCCAAACATTAAAAGAGATTATGAGAACAGAGAGTCAAAGTCTCTGTCTCTTTCTCAGTATTAGAAGTCTCTCCAAGCTCTTCCTAGGCTCTCTGGAAAAAAAAACAGAAACGAAAAAAAGGTCTTTAGAACTCTCTCTAACTTATTTTCTTTCTCATCTGAATTGTTGTGCAAAATTCCTTTTAGAGGTAATTGGAAAGAGAAACGTAAGGTTGAATGGATTGAAATCAAAGGTGTTCGTGAGTTGAACCGAGTCGAGCTTGGCACAGCTCGACTCGGCTTAGCCACTAGTTGACTGACATAGGGGAGGACATGAGGTCGAGCACCGTCTTCCTCAAGAGGATAACTATTCCGAATCCACGGAATTTCTCTGGACTCCTCGCGGAGACTTCTTGAATCCACGAGAAAAAAAAGTAAGAAAAATAAAAATAAATTCTAATAAATTCAAAATTGATTGATGAAAAAAATCGATAACGTGTCTCCTTACATCATTAATAAATAAAAAATAAACCAAAATTCGTAATTACCACAAATAGTAAAATTCTAACTCTAATAAAAATCCTAATTCTAATAAAACTCTCTAAAGCCTAATTTCTAAAAACAAAAATTCCAAATAAACTTTCTCTATAAGTCCTAATATAATTAAAAGTTATTTTTAAAAATGAAAAAAATCTAAAACTATATAAATAGAAAAATATTTAAAATTTTTGAAATTACTAAAAATAGTAAATTTTCATAAATATTCGTTTTTTAGCTGAAAGCGCACGTTTTCTAACGAAACGGACAGATGCAACCTACTTTGTAGGTCAGTTCACCTCGGATGGCCCGTTTCAATAAAGATTGATAGGTTGTGCGCTCCGTAACGATACCCAGATCAAAAGTTACGGTCAATTTACAGCCCACATTTTGTCTCAAAATGCTAGGAATATACTTGTGCCATATTCTACATCATTGACTCTAGCTCGAACTTGGCTCGGCTCCCTCCTCGAGCCTGACTGGCTAGCTCAGTTCAGTTCAATCATCGGCTCGGGCCAGTTCGAGCCAAGTTCGCCTGTCTAACATTTTCACAAACACATGGATTACACCTTCAAATTCTCACCGTATATAAAACAATAACACCGGTTTTATAGGTATTTCATCATACACCTTGTAGGTAACATCAAAATTTTTAAAAAAAAAAAGGTATTTATTTCATATACATACCTTCCTTACCACCGACCCACACTTGGTTGAGTCATTTTATCAAACACTTGATGAGCAACATCAATATTAAAGTAACCAAGTCACCAAATTGCTTTGATCCAAGTTCAATTCAAGTTGGGATTTGATCTCAGCCGAATCGAGCTTAAACTCGAGTTCGAAATTTTTTCGAGCTCAAAAAATCAACTCAACTCGGCTTGAACTCAGTATCCAACGAAGTCAGCTCGAGCTTTTTCGAGTCGAGTTGAGTGAGCAAACCTCGGTTCGTGTACAGCTTTAACTGAAATAACTGGGCTCAAATTTCCTTAGGTCGGGACTTGGCATGAATGTTACGCTCGGGCAAACTAGAGCAGAGTATAAAAGGGTATCAATCAAACATTAATCCAGCACACAAGCGGAGCCAAAGCTAGAGCTGAGAGAAAACCTGCAAACGGTGGGAGCAGTGCCGTGTTTTTCACAAAAATGGTGGAGATATCACCGTCTTTGCGCATTGGATCCACCAACACGTGTCACGCTTGATGGTGGGATCTGCACGGCCCAGTAGATGAATGGTCCAGGCTACGGAATTATGGGCCCACTGGCACAAGCTATAAGCCCGAGAATACCGTACATACGGTAGGCCAAGGATCGTCTGATGACTAGAAACTCATACGGGCGACGAAATCAGATGGGCCATTTAATCTGTGGACGTCCTGCGAGCTACGCTTTATCGTACTCCCGCGACCTACCTACTTATTTTTCCATCTCTCTCTCTCTCTCTCTCTCTCTCTCTCTCTCTCCAAAATTTCAGATGCAGCGTTTCAGTGGAGCTCAAAACCCTTCCAAAACCCTAACCCTAATTGCTCCCGAACCTATCCTCTCCGTCTCAAAATCCCTAGCCTAATCTCTATCCATCCCTAATATTAAAAAAAAACCTAACCCAGACCTCTGTTAAATTCCTCCCTCAAAACCCTAACCCTTATATCTCTAATCACTCTCAGAAAACCCTAACCCTAGTCCCTCTAAAAAACCATAGCGTACATTCCACCCCGAATCTCCTTCCAAATCCAAGCAGAAAAGATGAGAAATCCATGGAAAATGCTGATCTTCCGCTCGTTCTCTCGATTCCCAAACCAAGCCGCCAGAATCCAATCTGTCCATCATCAGGTAAGAAATCCAAATCTTCCCCTGAAATCTCATTTTCTCTCTTCATTTCTCACCGAAAAATCCCCCTTTCTCCCTCCCGGTTTCGGCCTGAAATTCCAAAATCCTGCAAACCGTGGCTTTTCATCAGAACCTGAGGCTTTAGAGTCGAAGGACCTTGATCACGCTCCATTGATCGAGATCTTCTCGAAGACAGGGAATCCTGATGAAATTAAAGCCGAATTAGAATCGATTGATCTATCAGTGGACTACGAGACTGTCTTATCAGCGTTGAGGATTCTTGATCAGGATCCTGAGACTGGTCGGAGGTTCTTCGACTGGGTATCAGAGACTGACAATGGGAAATTGAGCTCGAAATCGTATAATCTGATGTTGCGAATTCTGGGTCGGAAAGATTATTTGAAAGAATTTTGGGATTTGGTTTCAACTATGAAGAAAAAAGGCTATGGAATTTCAAAGATCACATTTGAGATGGTTTCGGATAATTTCAATAAAGAGGGAATGCTAAAGGATTTGGATACACTGAAGGAACTGTATAATACACCGAGGCCTATGGAGGATTCCTTAGAAAGGGTATGCTCGAAAGTATGCAAGGTAATTAGAGAAGACGAATGGGGCGAAAGCGTCAAAGCAAAGTTGGAAGATTTGGGTACTGGTTTTTCTAATGATTTGATTTCAATGGTCTTGGAACGGATTGAGATTTATCCGTCAAAGGCTTTGATGTTTTTCAGATGGGCTGAAGAAAACCCGTCTTTCAAACACAATGCTAAGACCTACAATTCGATGGCAAGTATTTTAGCGAGAGAAGATAGTATTGATGACTTTTGGGACATCGTTAATGAGATGAAGGACGCAGGGTATGAAATGGAGATGCCGACATATGTTAAGGTTTTGAGTCGGTTCTTTAAGAGGAAAATGTTGAAGGATGCTGTGGATTTGTATGAGTACATGATGGGCTGTTCAGATAAGCCACCTGCTCAAGATTGCATGTTTCTTTTACGGAAAATTGTGGTTGGTGAAAACCCGGATATGGATTTATTTTCTAGGGTTATGAGGGTTTTCACAGACAGAGAGAATGTCTTGACCAGGACTATTTTTGATGGGGTTCTAAAGTCATTGACGGGGGCTGGTAAATTGGGGGAGTGCGATAAGATCTTGAAGGCAATGGAAGATGGTGGATTTGTGGCGAATAGTGCTGTGTATAGTCAGGTTGTTCTTGGGCTCTGTAAGGCTGGGAAACTGGATGAAGCATGTGAGTTCTTGGAGGAAAGAGAAGCAGCAGGACATGATCCTGATTTGAAGGCATGGGCATCTTTGATTCAAGGGTTTTGTGTAGCTGGAGAAATAGATAAAGCGGCTTCTCGTTTTAGAAAGATGGTTGAAAGGAAGGGTGCAGTGGATGTGGGTGGTGCTTTTGAAGTGTTGGTGAATGGGTTTTGTCTCAAAAATAGAGAGGCAGATGCATGCAAGCTTCTTATCGAGATGGTTAACAGAAACCAGTTGCGGCCTTGGCATGTTACATACAAGATGTTGGTGGAGAAGTTATTGGCCCAAAAGAGCCTTAAAGAAGCTTTGAGCCTTCTTGGGTTGATGAAAAGGCATGGGTTTCCGCCATACATAGATCCGTTTATCAGCTATATTTCCAAGTCTGGGTCTGGGGATGATGCTGTGAGTCTTCTGAAAGCAATGTCAGTGAAGAGGTTCCCATCTACGTCAGTGTTTGTCCGTATGTTTGAAGAGTTTTTCAAGGCAGGAAGGCATAATGCAGCACATGATTTCCTTTCTAAGTCTCCGGGCTATATCCGTGGCCATGCTGATGTTTTGAATCTCTTTTGTTCTATGAAGACTGAAGAGGCTGAAGCTGCCAGTGTTGCTTAGCTTGTTTACACCATGAATTCTTGTGTTGTGTATTCCAAGAGGAATTGAATCACCATCTTCTGATTTGAGGTAACTGATGCTGAGTAACCATGCCTAATAGATCTTTTTGGGTCTCAGTTACATGAAGATAAAAGTCATCTTCATGGGATATAGAAGCCTCTCTAGTCGCTAGAGTTCAATTCCAGCAGTGTTTCAGGTATGTGCATTGTTCTCAATGCTGACTTTAAAGGGATAGATTCAGAGAATGTGAGCAATTTTGTTGAATGCTTCATTAAAATTCATATTCTCAGATTTTCCATCGTACAACCGATTTTGAAGTGCCTAATTGTTTATTTGAGTATCTAGATCTTTTTAACTGAGCTGTGTTTCAGTATTCTATTCACAGTATTGTGTTTGAATGTTACATGTAGCTCTGTGCAAGTGAGGTTATGGAGTTCTTCCGCACATGTGCCTACATGTCACACAAACGAGATTTTTTGACCATTCATCTGGTGGGGAGCACTTTGAACCTGCCCTGGGCCAAAGAACATTTCAACCCACTTATCAGGTGGGACACTTGTATCAGAAAATTGGGCAACTAAAAAAATATGACTTAAAGTTCACATTTTACACGTACTTATGGCCCACCAAATGAGTGGACCAGTCTGACTATTGGATTGGGGCACATTCATGGTAGCCCCACCTGATGAATGGTCCGGATGTCTCACATATTGAGGACTCTTATCCATCGAACTCATGTGCATCCTATTTGCATGTTCGTGGTGTTAGAGATAATATGGCTTTTTAAGGAAGTCAGGGCATTCTATTGTTGAATCATATGCTCAGTCAGTTGATATTACCTTGGTCTGTCCTCTTGCCATTTTATCTGTTCCTTGTGCTACTAGATGATTTTGGAAAAGATTCTTAGGGCCTGTTTGGCCAGGCCAGATTGGATGGGATTGGAAGATAGATCCCAGGATTGGCCAGGCGTGCCAAACAGACACGGGATCCTGATACCTGGATATAGCAATCCCATGGATCTTAAGACAATCCACTGACATCACCATCATTACCTTTAAATCCCATCCAATCCACCCTAATCCCTTCAAAATTGCCTGGGACGTGCTTGGTTCGAGGGATTGAAAGGGATTGGAAGGTTTAATCCTGGGATTGGCTGGGCGTGCCAAACAGACCGGATATAGCAATCCCATAGATCTTGCACCAATCCATTGATGCAGCTATCATTACCTTGAAATCCGTGCAATCCACTCTAATACCATCCAATCCCATCCAATCTGCCCAGCCAAACAGGCCCTTAGGGTATTCAGTCATTCACAGCAGGATTCATGGACTGACTTTCGGCATTCTGTTGGCTGATCGCTTACCTTACCGGTAAAGCAGCCTATTTGGCCTTGATGCAAGAGGCTTCAGATGCTGAGTTTTGTGGTAATGGGTATGCTGGAAATGCTAACTGCAGGTTATGTTCGCAACTGATTGCTGTGTCGCAGGGTGATTTGGCTGTGATGTATTAGGGATCCAGGGAGGCTGATGATTTTATAGGCCTGATATTTTACTCATTCCATCATGGTGGGGCTCACGTAATGCAGGGGTGGATGGAATATAAAGAGCATTGGTAGGCCAACCGACCTAAAAAAAACAATGGACAACCATCCAATAACCTCCTGATTCATATGGTGGGCGTATCGTGGGCGTCCAACTTTCATGGTGGCTTGGATGATTGTAACACGACCCAGATCCAATGGCTAGTCTTGACTTACACTCTGACAATTCCTATGGAAGAAGTGTGATATATACCCCACCTCTAAAAATAAATACATTAATAAATGAAACCAACAGGAGGACTTCAGTTTGCTTATGTCTCTCCAGCTTGTGTTGCCTCATGGGCCCCACATTGCAAGGATGTTCCAATGATCAAAACCATCCATATTCAAAGCGTCAATAAGGCGAAACGTGTTAGCGAGCCTGGTTTGAATTATGCAAGAGGAACTCAAAAGAGTAAGTATTTCACGAATGCTGCAGTTTGATAAGTGTTTCAGTCATCCTTGACACTTTGGTTGGCGGTTATTATGATAAGCATCTCTGATGAAGGCAATACTGGTATTTTCAGGATCAACTTGGACATTTTCTGCATAAATCCCAGCCTTGATATGTATTGTGAACCGTTAATGCTGTAGCCAGTTACATCAGCTGCAATTTGAGATATGCTGGTGAAATTGCCGGACCCATTGGTGGCCACTGCAAAATCTGCACCTGGGAAATCACCTCATGTCTCTTTACAGAGATCAACGTAGTGTGGAGAAGTGAGGCTTTACAGAGATCAAGGTAGTGTGGAGAAGAAGCTGGATTTGTAAAACGGCATGATGGGGAGAAAATTCACAACATGCTCATGAGCTATGATGCAGATGAGGACTCTTTATAACGTAGTTGTGTGTTGAGCCTGGGCATGGTTTGATGCAGTCCACCCCACTGAAACAAGGTATTTGGTATATTAATGAGATGATTAATCACCTACAGTTGGCTATGCCTGTATAGATAGTTAGTCTTTGATTTACTTCAAAGATATAGCCTGCTTGTTGAATGGACCTGCTTGATTTTTACCCCAAGTTTTCTTCAGGTGGAACCCTTTTTGGATGGTTCAGATAACCCCATAGAGATGATATATTAGCGGTAAAGATGGGGGATGCATGCTGTGATTCCATTTTGTAGTGATAAGTTGGTCACGTGATAATCCAGAAATTGGTGTGTTGCACACCACTGATATGTGGGTGGGTATGGTGTGTTTCAGAGCATTATTGAAGTTTTGAAGTGAGAAATGCTGGTGAGATATTCGTAAGGAGAGATTGGTGATTCAAGGGAATATCATGGGATTATGTATAGGGGCTTTAGGACCATGTTGGATAGTACATATGTTAGAGATTTGGGCAATTCATTAGGTAGGTGTGCTGTCAAAATACCATATGAAAAATGAATTAGCACAGTTAATAAGATGTGTGATTTGATAATCCAAACCATTGGTTTGCTGTGCCCCACTATGGTCTGTGGGTGGTCATGGTATGTTTCAGAGCATTAGCGAAATTTTGAATTGAGAATGCTGATGCCATTCGCACAAAGAGAGTGATAATTCATGAAAAAATAAATACATGTATTGTTTCCAACCCGACTTGGCCCAACTGGAAATTGCTCGACCCAAACCAGCCTGGTTTCAAATTGAACTGGCCACGCTCTGTCCAAGCACTGCCCGCATTGTTCAACATAGACCCCAGCCTCCCCGTGCCCGTTGGTGTTTCTCTGGGTTAGGGTTGTCAATGGTCCAGGTTAGGGGTAAGCCAAGCTCTGTCCAGGCCCATACACAAACCCTAGGGGATAGGTTAGGGCTAGGTCCAGCTCTCTCCAAGCCCCGGTGGCATTGTTGAACATAGACCCGGGCCCGTGATGAGCTAAATAGTCCAGCCCTAGCCCGGCTTGAAATGTTTATGCTGGGCGAAGCCTGAGCTCGAGGGTTGGTCCAGTTAGAAGTGTGTTGGAGAAGTAACATGATGAGCAAATGAGATTTTTATTTTTTTTTTCATATTGTTTATATTACAAATTTGCCTATGCTCTAATAAGCGGGCGAACTCGGGTTGGGCTGACCAGCTGTTGTACAAGGTTCAAACCTGGCTCGATTGAGAAGCGGGGCTGTATTTTAAGTCTGAGCCTAGTGTGCTTGGGCCTAATACTCCAGCTCAAGCCCAGACCGATTGGTAAACGGGGCTGTATTTTAAACCTGAACCCGGTGCTTGGGCCTAATACTCCAGCCCAAGCATGACAGAGGCGGGTCATGCATGAAAGACTAACGGGCCTGTGTGTGAGCGCCTGCGCGTGTGTTTGTTTCTGTGTCTGTCTGTGTCTACACACACACACGTATACATATATAATTGAAAATAAAAGTATAGACTGTTATTTTTAATATTTAAATAATTTTTCTCTATCATAAAAAAATAAAAAACTGTGGAGATTTTGAAAACATTATAACAATAATATCATTTAATTAAAATTCTGTGATAATATCACAAAATTTTCAAAAAAATCACCTGTCTGTCACGATGATACTGGGCACAATGAATATATTGGATCTTGCACAAAATGGGTGATTGGGCTAGGCTTGGGTTGGGATTAGCCCTTTGCCGGGCATGATCATCTTGGGAAATGCTTCGGCCTAAGTTTTACTTTTTGGGCCTGGCCCAATCTTGTTGGTTTTGAATTTTGTGATTTCTGGGAATTTGAATATAGGAGATTTAAGTGGCCGATATTGGTGTTTGGACCGTTACCTTCTGCAAATCACCTGAGGTTAAAGACCATGCAGTTCTATTTTGGCACCTGAAGCATGGATTCTTCTTTTTGTTAAGGCAATGCAATTTTATTAAAACCAAGGCAAGAGCTGTGTCTGGCAATGCTACAAAGCAAATGACTATCTTAGCTTTCCTAAACACCTCATTCCAGCAATAGATAATTATTGAAACATTTGTTAGTATGCTCTTCCCAAATGGAATATAAACCTACCAAGTTAGAAGTAAATGGCTTACATGCAATGGATTCTTGGGTGGATGTTTCCGTAATTCAAGGACATGCGAGCTAGAATAGCTGGGCAATAAGCAAATGGCTTAAGCACCAAAGCCTAAGTAATTACATCCAACTTAGCCTTTAAACACTTCATTCGGGCTACAAAGTAATTACTGAAATATTCTACTATTACACTCTTTTCAAAAAGACCATGAATCTACGAGGCGGACTAAACCCACGAGAAGCAAATGGCTTGCACGCAATTGATTCTTTGGTGGATGTTTTCATAATTCATAGGGATGTTGAGCTGAAATAGCAAGGCAATATGCAAATGTCTTAAGCAACAAAGCTTGAGCAATTACATCCATCTTAGCCTTCAAATACTTCATTAAGGCTACAAAGTAATTATCGGAACATTCTACTATCACGCTCTTTCCAAATAGACCATAAACTTATGAGGTGGGCCAAACCTACTAGAAGAAAATGGCTTGCACGCAATGGATTCTTGAGTGGAAGTTTCCATAATCCATAGGGACGTGTAGAGGTGTACACGAGTCGAGTCAAGTCGAGCCGAGCTTTGCCCAGCTTGTGCTCGACTCGGACTGCTCGAGTCCTAGCTCGTGCTCGGCTCGGTTCGACCTTCGAGCTCAGAATAACAGCTCGTGCTCGGCTCGTCCGAGTTCGAGCAGATTTTGAGCCAAGTTTGAGCAGAGTATTCGAGTCGAGTTCGGCACGCTAGACAGTCGATGTGGCACCCTGGACAAGGCGAGGTGTCCGCTGGACTGAGAGAGTGAGGGAAGAAGACAGAAAGGGCGGCCAGGCAGGGCAAGGACCCCTGGACTGAGAGAGAGAGAGAGAGAGAGAGAGAGAGAGAGAGAGAGAGGGAAGGAAATGGGGAAATGAAGAAATGGGGAAGGGTTAGGGTATTTTTTGAAGGGGAAGGGAAATGGGGCGTGCGGCGTGCAGGTAGGGTATTTTTTTTAAGGGGGTAAAGTAAATTAGGTTATTTATTTATTTATTTAAGGGTATATATATACTACACTGAGTAGAGTCGAGTCAAACTGTAACACCCCGGGTTTTCAGGGCCGTGTAGGGACTCGGCTCCTAAATTTTCAGGTGTCATGGGTGCCCTAATGGGCTTCAAATTTTAATTACATTTGGATGATCTCATAAACAATGGAGAATTTAGCAAGGCATGTAACGTAAGTAAATCATAAAGCAGTATTAAGTGCCACTAAATATAAAAGTATCTAAACTACAAATCTCAAGTCATCTAAATAGGGAACTAGTCCCACCCATACATGACCTAAAGTGACTAGAGCCCTGACCCATACCTCGCAATAGCCCGAACTCAAACTAAAAGGATCCGTCGAAAGTTTGGAAGCAGGGAAGCTCCTCAACCTCATCCATGCTCACCTCACTCGGCTCGTCGAGCTCCGTCTCACCTGCATCTAGTAAAGGGTCTGGTTGGTGTCTTAAAACACCGTCCCAGAGTGGGAGTGAGTAGCTAACTCAGTGGTTACTATTAGCCTTAAGTTATAACAAGCAGCAATTATATGATGAATTTAATGAAAGATATACATTCACAGAGCCTAAACTAGTCTTGTTAATGCATGTACATGTATTATGATATGATGCATGACCTCGCAATAATACTCCCTCGAGCGACTTCTTTTAACGATCGCACATGACCAATACTTCTTCATTACCACCTCAACTGTCGAGTCGCCAAATCCTAGCTAATGCGATGCGCGAATAATGTTCACCGAGTATTTAGTTAATTCCGTTCATCCAGCAGATTGGAAAAACTGGTATAGCCTACATATCATTGCCCTCAACTGGTTGCGAGGCCAGGACCCCGCGATCCTTGATCCTATCAGGTTCCTCATCCCCGATTCAAGCACATGGGGAGTACTGAGAAGAGGGATCGCTCGTGGTCACTACGGGGAGGCTCGTCACCGCAGCGTAAGCCGATAGTTCGGATACAGTGTCCCATTCCACCATGTCCGGCTCTCGAGTCAGTGAATCGGTTTCAAATGGTTTTCAATGGGCTTCAATGGTTGAAGGGTTTTCAGGTTCCATACAAGTGTGAGCAGACATGGTTAACAAACATGTGTGATCAATAAGTGGACTAGATCGTGCGAGTTTAGGCGAGTACGTGACGGATGACATCGGGTACAAGCGATCCATGTAGTCCAATTATTGTCGTCCGTTCGCATCCGCCCAAATTCGTGGGTCTAGCCTCAGGATAGTCCTACCAACAAGACCACCTTCTCTCACCTCAGTTTCCTGAGCAACCTAGGGATTTGATGGTATTCAATAACACTTTAACAAATTAGGGTTTATCATCTAGCACAAGTGATGTCAAGTAGTCATATATTAAACATATAAATTTAAGTTTCTCTATAAATGCGACTACTAACATTATTACGAAATAAATGTGTGTGTTGTGTGCGTTAGTAAGGAAGCCAAGAATTTCATGTATCTCATAGTACAAAATACACAAGGGTTAATGCATCATACATATTATAAGGATATATTGTACAAAAATCAAGCAAGGAATGAACAAACAATCATCAAATTCATACCTAATCATGTTGAGGAACAACAAACATTCCATAATCATTTCATGTTGATTGAGATGATTTAAAATGTAAAATTTTGCCTTAATTTTTTCTAGATTATCTAGATACATCACCCAATCAAACATAATCATTATATTCATACTAAAATTGGTATTAGGCCACCTAAGAATAATAGTCCGCACCTTTAAGAAGGAATCTCTGATTTTGAGCTCCTAGGGTTAGGTTTTTAAAGAAAATTATTGAAAGATCTAAACAAACATATAAGCTGATGAGATTTGGGATAAACAACTATTGAAATACTAAATTATATTTAAGATTCAACACTTACCTCCGACCATTGTCGGAAAAGCTCCAACGACAACTCCGGCTACGGCGAGGCGACTAAAGAGGGGATGAGAGGGCGGAGGTGCACCAATATCCATACCACAAGATCTCTCTCTTCTCCTTTCTCCTCTTTTTCTTCTCCCTTTTTTTCTCTTGCTCTAGGGCATGAAATTCGTATAGGAGGAGGGGGTGCCCAAATAAGGCCTTTATATACTGCCAAATTTGGTGTAAATGGCCGTAAGAGTTGAGTTTTTACTATACTAGCCCTATGAGAGGATTTTTCTAACCTCTAGGGCCTAGTACAGGGTATACATATTGATATACACTATAGGATAGCTTGCCCTAATGATGCTCTATGTATGAACATGTTCGGCCCGCCATTTGGATGCGCCGATCGACAGATATGGTTAGAAGTCTGTTCAACGGTCACCGATGGTCGATCGGCGCCACGGCTATACAGATATGAGTAGAAAAATATCCTTACTCCACGTGTGAAGTTTGGTCGTAAACTGACGATCCGAAATCCTCAACTTTGCATAAGAGTGGACAACCCAATTCACTTAAGTTTCAGCCTCTTTCTTTATGGTATTTGCACTTCTTATGCACTCGTCCTTTGGCTCAAGTTGAGCAGTTCTGGATAGTACCCAGGTTCGACTCCCGTGATGGACGTTAAGCCCAGTAAGACAGACATTATTCTATAGTTTTGGAACTAATGACCCAACAACAAGCGGTCTAGAGCTTGTTCGAAAAATCGGGACATTTCTGGAATGAATTAGGTATTGAGATTTCTCGTAGGCAATGATTAGGGTTTTGATTAAGTATGTTCATAGTGTGACCTATTTATAAGTAGTGAAAGTGGAGATTTGGTCATGTTTACTCTAAACCGTTGGTTTTAGGCTAAAAGAGTAACAAGGTTGATTTGGTCTATTAGTCAAGATCCGGGCCTTATTTGACTCGGCTTCAATTAGATATTTAATTTAGTTATAATTGTCTTTATTAGTTAGCGATGGGTCGGTTAGATTTGGGCCCTGTATGAGTAAATCATGGGGCTAGACTTGATGTTCAAGTGATCGGGCGGATTCATTGGCTTCCCACGATTGATTAATCGGACTTGTGTAGTTCTTTACTGGTATCACCCGTGTATAAACTAACATTGACCGCCAATGGTTAGTAAGTGATAATATAAGTTAATTACATTAAAAAAAATTTAAAAATTTTTAGAAATTCAAAACAGTGAAAATTTAATATGTTACACAAACTGAGTCAAGCTGAGTTCGAGTCAAGTCGAGTCAAGCAGGGGCAAGCTCGATCTCGGCTCAAATACGTTTCGAGCACCAAAAAACAGCTTGACTCGATTCGAACTCAGCTTCGATCCGAGTCAAGTCAAGTCAAGTGAGCTATTGAGCTTACTTTGCTCGTGTACAACTCTAGGGACGTGGAACTAGAATGACAAGGCAATAAACAAAATAGCTTATGCATCGTAGCCTATGTAATTACATCCATCTTAGCCTTCAAACGCTTCAATCGGGCTACAAAGTAATTATTGAAATATTCTACTATTATGCTCTTTCCAACCAGGCAGGTTTGACCGAATGACTTTCACGCAATGGATTCTTGAGTGGATGTTTCCATAATCCATAGGGACATGGAATAGCACGGCATTAGGTAAAATCACCTAAGCCCAAGCAATTACATCTATCTTGACCTTCTTAAACACTTTATTCAAGCTACAAAGATAATTATTAAAACATTTACTATTATGCTCTTTCCAAATATACAGACCATAAAACTTCCAGGTGGGCCAAACCCACTAGAAGCAAATGGCTCGCATGCTCTGTATTCTTGGGTGGATGTTTGAGTAATCCACAGGGAAATGGAATTAGAATGGCATGCAGCTTGCTCTCTCAATTTGATGGATGTTCGCTCCATTTCAAGCAAGCTTTGGTTGAATCTGGATATGTTTTTCGTCCGGCATAAGACCTATAAGTGGAATTTAGCCATTGGGACCTTCTATTTTCCTACCTTGTAGCTTTGTTTCGGTGCCCATTTTTTCTCTCTTTGTTCATTTATCCTTGTCAATAAAATTATAGTACCTAACAAAAGATTTTTTTTATTTTTTTATTTTTATTTTTGTGAAAAAGCCAAATCTTATAAATATATATGCATGTTTTTGGGACCATAGTCCGCTCATCGGAGTGTGGGCCCCACTTATATGAACTGATGATCCAAATAAATGATGCACCAATGCTACAGCCTTACAAGTAATATTGGAAGTCTTCAAAAAAGAAAAGAAAGAAAAGAAGAAAATATCTATGTAGGAAGAAGAAATGATCTCTCAACACACAAAGAAGAGCGAAAAGACGTTTGTCCCACAAATAGACGATGTTTAGGCCATGAATTTTGTCGGATCTCCCACGGCCCATTGCATTTAGAACCCCCACTTTCTATTAGGACTGACAATAGGTGGGCCCAGATTTTGAACTTTCCAGTAGGCCAAATATTGATTATGCATGGCTGGATGTGGTCCATCGCCAACCCAAGGTGGTTAAAACAGTCACTACCAACTAATTGGTTGTGCCTATATTAGGACTCAAAATCCAGCATATGTCCCCATCCACAAGGGGACCACAAAGAACTAAAAAGGAGAGTTTGATACTGTGGGGTGTGATGGATGATGCGCGGGCAACTAAAAATTATAAAGAAATCACATACGTGACATACAAGTAATTTAAATTGAACTGTCCAAATTATGGGTCTTAGTTTAGATATATTGTGAATTAAAGTTTATGTTTATTTGATTATTTTAGATATTGGATTGGTGGAATTTATTGGGCGGTTTGAAATGGAAAATATCCAAATGTTCATTTCAACAAACAAATGCAAGAATAAGAGGTTATAATTGCTCAACTAATCTGAATTTTGGACAATTTGTGGTGGTGGGTTCTTCCATTAAGTTAGTTCTAAAATTAATGAAAGGGCTTCGAATGGTGATGGTGATTTCTCCGGAAGATAGGAGATTCCTGCAGCCCTAAGCTATGTGGGGCCCACCAGAATGTATATGCTATAATCATGTATTGCGCAGCACGCCAACAACGCAGTGAGCCGAGATCTAATCTCAGGCCTCACCCATAAACGATAAACGGATGAAAATAAACTAGAAACAGATTAAAGCAATCCAAACAAACCACAAGACAAGATATACGTGAAAAAATTTCAAACTAGGATAAAAAAACTACGGATGCAAACTTTCACTATGAAGAAACAAAGATTATAAGGCAAAATGCTAACCTCTCCCTTGGAAGAATAGAAAACCCTGACCCCACACCTTTAGAAATATTTTCTAATATTTCTCATTCCTTAGAATACCCTATAAAAGCCCTAGGAACCCCTATTTATAGTTTAGGCAACTTTCCTTCCGCATCCCGATTGCGAAAGGACTCAAATCCGCAGTTTCGCGCAAAATCGCAGAAAAAATTGCGTAATCTACGACCGGTCCTGGCTCCGCTACGACCGGTCGTAGACCCCTACGACCGGTCTTAGCTTTTCTACGACCAGTCCTAGGCCCCGGGAAAAAAACAGCACAACTCGCTGGACTTTAAATCGTGTCAGGGCTCGAACATACGACCGGTCGAGCGCCTCCCACGACCGGTCGAACACACCCCACGACCGGTCGTAGACGTCCTACGACCGGTCGAAGGCAGCCCAATGTGGCTCCATATTCTCAACAATCTCCCACTTGGAGACACATCGCCAAAACTTTCGTCTTCTTCATCTGGAGTGCACCACCTCTCCATCTTCAAGCTTGAAGGCCAATCAAAGCTGAACAAAGCTTCAGCTTCCCCCTTGTGACCGCCTTGGTCAACATATCTGCAGGATTCTCACTTATATGAATCTTCTCCAGAATAATCGATTCATCTTCCAGTAACGAACGTATGAAGTGATATCTGATGGCAATATGCTTGGTCCTTGAATGAAAGGCTGAATTCTTAGCCAAGTGTATTGCACTCTTACTGTCACTGTACAGCTTGCAATCTACTTTCTTCTTACCTAACTCTTCCATAAAACCTTGCATCCACACCATCTCTTTGCATGCTTCTGTAGCCGTAACATATTCTGCTTCTGTCGTACTGATAGATACTATCTTCTATGACTGAGAGACCCAACTGACTGCAGCACTGCCCAGAGTAAAGACATAACCTGTGGTGCTTCTTCTGTTATCGATATCTCCTGCCAAATCTGAATCCACGTAACCTTGCAGCTTGATTTCCGATCCACCATAACACAGCCCTACATCCTTAATACCCACCAGGTATCTGAGGATCCACTTCACAGCTTCTCTATGTTCCTTCCCGGGATTGTTCATGAACCTGCTAATAACTCCCACTGCTTGAGCAATGTCTGGCCTCGTGCTCACCATAGCATACATGAGTGTAACACCCCGGATTTTGGCTAATCTGAGATTTGACGTCCTTAGGCAGTGGGTCAATTAAAACACCTGAAAAATCGTTCAGAACCCAATTCCATAGCCAAAGAAACCACTTAGGATAAATTTCTTTAGAAACTAAGCATAAGTTAGCTAGCGCAACGTTGGAGTGGCTGGGAAACAGTCCCTGATTACTTTAAATACGTTCTACAAGGCCCAAAGCGAGTGGAACCAATGGTGCTATAATGCTCTAAAACCTCGGACCAAACTCTAAGCAGGTTTGTTCTCTGGACCACTTTGAATCTTTGTATTGGATCTAGACCGCACGTCGAAAGTCCGATACCTCCTAGCTTAGACCGTTAGAACCGTCTAGCTGGACTTGACACTCATTCCAAAAATCAAGTCAAACCGATGATCACAGGCTATTTCATTGAGCCCGGACCGAAGAGAGTGTGAATAGGGACATAGTTGGAATTTCAAATTCAAATCTGGCACACAAATTTGACGCATCAGTATTAAGCATTCTGACCGTCAGAATACAGCCAAATTACACCCTTGGATCAGGAAAAATATCTATTATATATCACGAGACTTATAGGCCTGATCTTGGTGCGGTGACCGTTAAACTGAAACTGGGCCGCCACGTGCGATCTGGGAACCCAACCGGTCTGAAAACTGGATGTGTGCTAGATCCAGTATGCATGAGCTTAAGTCCGACCGCATTTGGCCTGGGGACCTCCAGAAATGCCCTTTTGGACCGAAACGGCCCCGATTTGGTTAGGCACCAAGTAAACATTGTTCCCAAGCCTATTTTGGGAATGTTTTAGGCTATAAAAGGGGTTGAAACCCTCACTCCTCTCTCCCATCCGAATTTGAGAGAAGCCCTAGCTTGGGAGAGAGAAAAAGGTGGGAGATTGTGAGAGTGTGGGAGAGTTCTTCCTGCCACTTGTACTACGCGTTGCACGTGCTTAAGCAACACACCTCTACCGCTTTCCCGGTGATTCCACCGCGATCCTAGGTAAGTAAAAACCCTAAATAGTTGTTGATTTGAGTCTCCCTTGTTTCCATAGCGATATAGCTTATGGATCTTGTGTATTAGGCCCCTTACTCGCCGTAGACGAAGCGTATACGCTCCGTTTCAATTCCCGAGTCTACAAGACATAAGGTGCGGATATTAGACGCTTTGATTGACTGTTTCCAAAGCTTTCAATGTCGTTTAATAGTAGATTCTTGACGGCATCGCCGTTTGACATGTACAAAATGCTCTCCGTTTCCCGTTTCGTAAGCTAACGAAGAATATGAGATTTAGGGCATTTTAGTCATTTGTAGGAAGTACTGTTTACATTCATATTTTGCTGATGTGATTGACATGGTTTGTTGTCGCATTAGGAAGTTAGGAATGCGTGTATAATTAGTTTGGCGAAGAGATTCGCCTAGTTGCGCACTTTGGGTCGACATACTATATGTAGACTTAAGTGTGTAGTGTATGTGTTTGTATAAATGCTTGTATTAGTATGTATTGAATTAAATGATGTTATGTAGTGGTTTGAGAATGATTTCTTGATTAATATGCTGACCTAAATGATTTCCTACATGTTGACCATATGCATGATTCCATTACATGCATGGAATGTATGTGTTTGAAGATTTGCTTAAGTTGAATGTTATAACATGTGTTAACATGCTCACATGATTGTATTTCAATTCCAAAACCTTTGCATATACTGTTAATGTGATTTCATAGATGTGTGGGACTAGACTTAGTCCAGGCAGTCGGTAACCGAGCGAATTCGTGGCTGACTGGTCATAGCCACGAATGACGCGTCGATGAACGTGATTCGTGTTTAGAGTTGGCGGCAGTGGATAGGCCACGCGAAGTGTTTTACGCACTTCATGTCGTTCGACTTGAGATGCGATCGCGCTAGTCGAGCCCGTCAAGTAACCCGACTGGCCGATGTATGTTCACCTTGTATGAGTCATAACTGCTTGAATCTAGGGTACTGAACTTACCATTGTAAACCCTGTTAACCATGGTACCTTGATCCACGAAGACTCATGAGCCGGGCATGGTGGTATGGGACACCGTGGTCGAGCTGTCGGCCTACGCTGGGGCCACAAACCTCCCCGTAGTGACCAGTGAGCACCTATGACTCGTGAGCAGATTATGGTGGTATGGGACACTATATTCTTGCTGTCGGCCTACACTGATAAGGTGATGGGGGAGCGGTGCAACGAGTGCGAGCAACAGCCCTGGCAGCCCTTTGTAGTGACCGCGAGCGTATTCTGAGTCTACGGGAGGCGACGACCCTTCCGTAGCAGTAGAGTACAGTAGGCCTGTATTGATAAGGTGATGGGGGAGCGGAGCAACGAGTGCGTGCAACAGCCCTGGCAGCCCTTGCAGTGACCTACAAAATATACATCGTATGAGATTACTAGGAGTGACGACCCTAGACAGGATCTGTGTTGGGATTGATATAAGGGAGGTACCCTAGTTTCCTAATATTGCTGTATGAAAAGGACTAATAACAACTCGGTAATCATATCACCATGACATTGCATGTGCCTGGAAGATGTGGAGCACTTGAGGGAGTGCGGCATGCCGCGGTCGTAAGATGATGCCGTATGAGGGAGATCGTCGGTGAGGGCATACATCACGTCATGTCATAACTGCATTAACAACAGTATTAGGATTGTTTGATTTACTGCTTGACTATTATCGCATGATTGATTTGAGAACATGTTAATCCTTGCTCTATTATTCCACTGAGTTAGCTACTCACTCCCACGTTACGGGATGGGGTTCCGGACACCCACCAGACCTTTTTGTGATTGCAGATGATGGCGCGGCCTGTGAGGCAGAGCCGGACTTGATGATGATGAGGAGGATCCCTCCTTTATGAGTGTTCTGATCGACGGGATTACAGGGAGGTTGATTAGATACTTTGACATTTGTCATTTTATATTTTTAGCGCACTCATGTATATTCGTTTCATCTACTTTTGGAGTATACATGTATGTGTATAACCTGGTAACATGTTCACACTCTGGAGACATACAACAGTTTATATATGTTATACATACTATTACAGACTTCCGCGGGTTAATTTAACTGTCTCTGGAGTATGATATGCGGTTCTAGCTTAATCTCACTCATGTCTAATACATTATCACAGACAACGTTCAATCATACATATCTATGTTGCATAAATAACATTTTGGAACTCGGGAGTTGGGTTTTTGCTCGACCCCCCGATTTTCGGGATGTTACAGATGGTATCAGAGCATGATTTGGATTAAACCGGGCCTGGGTTATGGTCACGCGACGTACGCTGTCGCTTCCTTTGACTTAGGTGGGTGCGAGAAGGGTCTAGAAACACTTCTAGGATCACAGATTCGCCGATAGGCGAAGTCTATAAGGATCGATCGCAAGATCGAGTCTGTAACGCATCTCGGGTCGCGTAAAGCGACCCGAATCACTTCTAAGCTGTAGGAAGTCGGGTGGAGACGTCCTATGAGCGGTTTTAAACCGCAAAAGTGAATCTTTGGGCCGTGGAATGACCACGACTCCAGTAATCAATCGCCAGGGCTTAAAAACCCCGTTTTGCCAAAAATTCTCAAAATTCCTTCTCTAAACACTTCAACCTTCAGTTCTTTCTTATCCATTTCATGTTAGGCATCAAACCTAATGTGAAAATAACACAAATTAGTACATTCACCAAATTTTACAGTGAATAGTAAAATTTCATGAAAAATGGCCATAAGGCCATTCTAACTTCACTTTCTTTAGCAACTAAGGAGCTAGAAAGATGTACTGGCTCCTTCTACCCCAAATTCATATGCTGCATCATATAGTTTGGTATTCGGGATTGCGATGTGGACCCAGAAAGCCCCGAACACATGTTTGGGCTCATAGAGACCAAAATACAATGAACCAAGGGGTGGGACCTGACTTTTTGGGACCCTGGGACCATGGGGGACCAGACCCATGGGGTCCCACCGGTCAACTTGCAAGTTGACCGGCGATGCCATCGCCGGCCGGGCGATGCATCGCCGGCCGGCGAGCTCCGGGGGTGCTGTCCTTCGGGCGCACTCCCTTAAACAGGGTCCACATCACCCCTAGCTACCTCCCATCCCACGAAAACCCCTAAAACCCACCTCTCCTTCACAAACAGCCCCCTTGCATACCCTAGATTCGATTTTCAGCACTCCATTCCAAACCCCGGCGACCCAAACCCCTCCTAAACCCTTCCTTGGCCAAAACCGACCACCACCCATCAATTATTGGGTGTTGGCAGCCCCTTTCCTTGAAGATTTTCCCATTTGGAGCTCCAAAATCCCCCAAATAGTGCTGAAATCGTGAGCAGCTCCATTCCATCTTTTTGTTCTTATTTTTCCCTGAAAGTACAGCCTTGGGAAGCTTGAAGCATCCCTCTACGACGCCTAGATTTCCTTTTGTCAGATTGGGCAGCCATTTCTCCGCATTTTCGGCGTTTTCCATGACTTTCGTGGAAGCCATTTTGGGTCTCTTGTCGCTCTCATCCATCATATCTTTGATGGGTAAGAGGAAAACTGCGTCAGACGAGGCTGGGCCGAGCCGCCCTGCTCGATCGAGAAGGCCGCGGGGTGGTGCCGCAAGTTCAAGCGCCGCCGCAGGTCCAGCTGCAGTCCTGGAGTGCCGTACAAAGCGGGATTTGGATCCCCATGCACATCTTGGACGAACCATCCTATCAGAGATGCCTCATGGTGAATACACTGATCGTAGAGTGTTATTTGAGGCGGACGTAGATGGGCGATTGTTCGGCGAGTATCTGTTGTTCGAACGCATTGAAGCTGCGCACTGGGGACCGATCTTTGAAGCTCGCGCTCGTGCTAATGTGAGCACTGTTCGTGCCTTCTATGCTAGCATCCAGAGTCCTACCTTGGAGCCTTTGCAGTTCAAAATCCCTTTTGGTAGAGATCGGATGGCTACGATCGACGTTCGGTTGATTGCGCGACTTCTCAACGTGCCTCTAGGTGATGTGCATCCAAGTGAGAAGAATTTGAGGACTAGACGCGAACGAGATCGCCGCACCAGGTTTCTGTGCTGTAAGTTGGTTCCATGGCAGCCCAATAATAGCCTCAAGGCGACGTTCATGTCTGAGGATTTGCGCCTGCTGCACCATATCTGCACGTTCAATGTCTATCCCAGGTCGACGAACCGCATTGAATGTATACGTCTTATGGTCGATTTCTTATTTCTGGTGGCCCAGGGAGAGAACATATGTATGGCCACTTTCATCTTACGGCAGATAGTTCTCATAGCCAGGTCGAGGAGAACATCCGAATCCCTTCCCTTTGGCCGACTCATTTGCAAGATTGCGCTTGAGTTTGCCTATAGACTTGGACCCGAATTGCCGGTATCGATTCACACCATCGATGAGTCGACAATGGTTAAGATGAAGATTGGGTCGCAATACCGTGAAAATCAACTTGAAAGGGATAGTGGGGATGACTTTGATGAAGAGGAAGATCAAAGCGAAGAAGAACCTAGAGCAAAGGTTCAGGAAGAGGTTCAGGAAGAAACAGAAGAGGAGGCTCAGGATACTGATGAGAGCCCTCCTCCTTCTGCGTAGACTACTATCGACGACCGCATTGCTCGGATGGAGGAGAGTCAGACCGCTTTGCGTAGGGAAGTCCAAGAACTTCGAGCGGAAGTCGCTGATGCCAAGGCCGTTACAAAGAAGAAGTTTGGCAAGGTGACTCGCACCTTGAAGGCAATCCTGTGTTGCTTACAGGATAAGGGTGCTCCTCCTCCATCACCAGACTCCGACTAGCGATGCGATCTTTGATGTTACTATTAGTAGTTAGTCATTTCCTGTTTTAAGTTGTGTTTTGTAAGCCTGATAAGGCTGGTAGTTTACCTATGTTGCTGTAGTAGCTGACTGACATAGCTCCCATGTATTTTTGTCATGATACTTATAAGGAGATATCCCTTGTATTATGACAATTTTGGTTTAATGAAATGCATGATGCTTTTCGACTTGTTATGTGAATGTTTGTGTTGTGGTTTGGGCTTAATGTAGCCAAAATTTGTGGAATGGAGTGCATGCCGTCTCATTTCACTGTAAGGTATTGTCCCTGGATCGGGAGTATTGTAACTCCCGGGATTCAGCCTACTAATTAGTTTTTATCCCACCCCACCCTCCTACCAAGCATGCCACTTCCGATCCCGCCATGGGACTAGGAATGCGGTTCCATTTAAGACAACTAAGCGCTACCGGCTACATAGGCCCTAGGCATTTTTGGATCTAGTGTTAGCACTCCTAGATTTGAAGGATCTGACGACATAAGAAATCCAATTCCAGTTAGACAAATCTTGACCCTAAGCGATAGAAGAATTCCCTGTAGTAGAAACGGAATAGAAAGCCATTTACTGTATAATCTTAGGCTTGGGATTATAGCTACAGAGTTACAGACTAGGCTACTAGTTGTCTTAGGCAGTGTAAGGCCTATATATATTAAGGGATAGTAGGTTAGATTTGGTTGGAATGGGACTCCCTTCCTTCAGTAGATTCCTTTATGGCTTATAGACTTCTGTTGTTGCCCATAGGAAGGAACCATACACTCTAAGGGAACATTTATAACTCCCTCAGATTGAACTTAGAATGTACTAGCACACCCCTTAGAATTGCCTTCCCCAAGGACTTATTGCATTCGGGAATGCGGAATAAAGGAACTACATGTAAGCGATGTATTCGCGGTTTGAATCGACTTCTTAATCCTAGTGGTTACCAATAAATCCAATGCCCTGATCAAGCAGAGGATCGGCGTCGACTCGGATTAAGAACTGATACAACGCATTTTCTGTCCTGATTAGACAGAAGGTTCAACGTATCCGGCTTAGACCCACTATACAACCTTTCTTCTGTGATGGCCCAACCATCTACAACTAAACAGGATCACATTGTCTTTGGGAAATGGCGAGGACTTAAAGCCAGTAGAGAATTAGACATCTTGCCACCAACTCATACCTGCCCCTGAATTCAATCATAATAGAGATTAGGCTCATCTCTATGACCATAGGTACCAATGCCATAGAACGCATCATTAGCAAGGAAGACCATATAGAGAAAGGCTGTTTCCATTTTAGGTTAAGGATAGCCCCTAAGTTGCGCCTCGTTCCGATATACGGATCGATGCAAATATTCTTCAACCTTAAGTAAAACCAAGTTTTAAGGGGGGTAGAACGTATTGAGTCCAATCCAGTTAGGTTAGTCAACGCTACCGTTTGATCAGAGTGGCGCAGCGGAAGAGTGGTTGGCCTCTTTCCCACTGGCCCAAGATCGAAACCTTTGAGTTCGGATATACATACGATTAGGTTATTAAATAGGGTTTGAACCTTCCTTAGAGAAAGTACTCCTTGCCCTTTGCCAATGTCGGGGACGACATTGTGTTTTAAGGGGGGTAGATTGTAACACCCCGGATTTTGGCTAATCTGAGATTTGACGTCCTTAGGCAGTGGGTCAATTAAAACACCTGAAAAATCGTTCAGAACCCAATTCCATAGCCAAAGAAACCACTTAGGATAAATTTCTTTAGAAACTAAGCATAAGTTAGCTAGCGCAACGTTGGAGTGGCTGGAAAACAGTCCCTGATTACTTTAAATACGTTCTACAAGGCCCAAAGCGAGTGGAACCAATGGTGCTATAATGCTCTAAAACCTCGGACCAAACTCTAAGCAGGTTTGTTCTCTGGACCACTTTGAATCTTTGTATTGGATCTAGACCGCACGTCGAAAGTCCGATACCTCCTAGCTTAGACCGTTAGAACCGTCTAGCTGGACTTGACACTCATTCCAAAAATCAAGTCAAACCGATGATCACAGGCTATTTCATTGAGCCCGGACCGAAGAGAGTGTGAATAGGGACATAGTTGGAATTTCAAATTCAAATCTGGCACACAAATTTGACGCATCAGTATTAAGCATTCTGACCGTCAGAATACAGCCAAATTACACCCTTGGATCAGGAAAAATATCTATTATATATCACGAGACTTATAGGCCTGATCTTGGTGCGGTGACCGTTAAACTGAAACTGGGCCGCCACGTGCGATCTGGGAACCCAACCGGTCTGAAAACTGGATGTGTGCTAGATCCAGTATGCATGAGCTTAAGTCCGACCGCATTTGGCCTGGGGACCTCCAGAAATGCCCTTTTGGACCGAAACGGCCCCGATTTGGTTAGGCACCAAGTAAACATTGTTCCCAAGCCTATTTTGGGAATGTTTTAGGCTATAAAAGGGGTTGAAACCCTCACTCCTCTCTCCCATCCGAATTTGAGAGAAGCCCTAGCTTGGGAGAGAGAAAAAGGTGGGAGATTGTGAGAGTGTGGGAGAGTTCTTCCTGCCACTTGTACTACGCGTTGCACGTGCTTAAGCAACACACCTCTACCGCTTTCCCGGTGATTCCACCGCGATCCTAGGTAAGTAAAAACCCTAAATAGTTGTTGATTTGAGTCTCCCTTGTTTCCATAGCGATGTAGCTTATGGATCTTGTGTATTAGGCCCCTTACTCGCCGTAGACGAAGCGTATACGCTCCGTTTCAATTCCCGAGTCTACAAGACATAAGGTGCGGATATTAGACGCTTTGATTGACTGTTTCCAAAGCTTTCAATGTCGTTTAATAGTAGATTCTTGACGGCATCGCCGTTTGACATGTACAAAATGCTCTCCGTTTCCCGTTTCGTAAGCTAACGAAGAATATGAGATTTAGGGCATTTTAGTCATTTGTAGGAAGTACTGTTTACATTCATATTTTGCTGATGTGATTGACATGGTTTGTTGTCGCATTAGGAAGTTAGGAATGCGTGTATAATTAGTTTGGCGAAGAGATTCGCCTAGTTGCGCACTTTGGGTCGACATACTATATGTAGACTTAAGTGTGTAGTGTATGTGTTTGTATAAATGCTTGTATTAGTATGTATTGAATTAAATGATGTTATGTAGTGGTTTGAGAATGATTTCTTGATTAATATGCTGACCTAAATGATTTCCTACATGTTGACCATATGCATGATTCCATTACATGCATGGAATGTATGTGTTTGAAGATTTGCTTAAGTTGAATGTTATAACATGTGTTAACATGCTCACATGATTGTATTTCAATTCCAAAACCTTTGCATATACTGTTAATGTGATTTCATAGATGTGTGGGACTAGACTTAGTCCAGGCAGTCGGTAACCGAGCGAATTCGTGGCTGACTGGTCATAGCCACGAATGACGCGTCGATGAACGTGATTCGTGTTTAGAGTTGGCGGCAGTGGATAGGCCACGCGAAGTGTTTTACGCACTTCATGTCGTTCGACTTGAGATGCGATCGCGCTAGTCGAGCCCGTCAAGTAACCCGACTGGCCGATGTATGTTCACCTTGTATGAGTCATAACTGCTTGAACCTAGGGTACTGAACTTACCATTGTAAACCCTGTTAACCATGGTACCTTGATCCACGAAGACTCATGAGCCGGGCATGGTGGTATGAGACACCGTGGTCGAGCTGTCGGCCTACGCTGGGGCCACAAACCTCCCCGTAGTGACCAGTGAGCACCTATGACTCGTGAGCAGATTATGGTGGTATGGGACACTATATTCTTGCTGTCGGCCTACACTGATAAGGTGATGGGGGAGCGGTGCAACGAGTGCGAGCAACAGCCCTGGCAGCCCTTTGTAGTGACCGCGAGCGTATTCTGAGTCTACGGGAGGCGACGACCCTTCCGTAGCAGTAGAGTACAGTAGGCCTGTATTGATAAGGTGATGGGGGAGCGGAGCAACGAGTGCGTGCAACAGCCCTGGCAGCCCTTGCAGTGACCTACAAAATATACATCGTATGAGATTACTAGGAGTGACGACCCTAGACAGGATCTGTGTTGGGATTGATATAAGGGAGGTACCCTAGTTTCCCAATATTGCTGTATGAAAAGGACTAATAACAACTCGGTAATCATATCACCATGACATTGCATGTGCCTGGAAGATGTGGAGCACTTGAGGGAGTGCGGCATGCCGCGGTCGTAAGATGATGCCGTATGAGGGAGATCGTCGGTGAGGGCATACATCACGTCATGTCATAACTGCATTAACAACAGTATTAGGATTGTTTGATTTACTGCTTGACTATTATCGCATGATTGATTTGAGAACATGTTAATCCTTGCTCTATTATTCCACTGAGTTAGCTACTCACTCCCACGTTACGGGATGGGGTTCCGGACACCCACCAGACCTTTTTGTGATTGCAGATGATGGCGCGGCCTGTGAGGCAGAGCCGGACTTGATGATGATGAGGAGGATCCCTCCTTTATGAGTGTTCTGATCGACGGGATTACAGGGAGGTTGATTAGATACTTTGACATTTGTCATTTTATATTTTTAGCGCACTCATGTATATTCGTTTCATCTACTTTTGGAGTATACATGTATGTGTATAACCTGGTAACATGTTCACACTCTGGAGACATACAACAGTTTATATATGTTATACATACTATTACAGACTTCCGCGGGTTAATTTAACTGTCTCTGGAGTATGATATGCGGTTCTAGCTTAATCTCACTCATGTCTAATACATTATCACAGACAACGTTCAATCATACATATCTATGTTGCATAAATAACATTTTGGAACTCGGGAGTTGGGTTTTTGCTCGACCCCCCGATTTTCGGGATGTTACAATGAGACTCTCAATCGCTGACGCATATGCGACTTTGTCCATATAGTCTCGTTCCTTCTGCGTCTTTGCACCTTGCTCCTTAGATAGCTTGAAGTGGTTGGCTAATGAAGTGCTAACCAACTTAGCACCTCCCATATTGAATCGATCAAGTACCTTGGCTATGTACTCTGCCTGTGACAAAACCAGTTTCTTGTTTTTTCTGTCACGCTTTATCCTAATGCCTAGAATTTATTTTGCAGCTCCTAAATCCTTCATGGCAAATTCTATAGACGGTTATCTTTTGAGATCTGAGATGTCCTTCATGCTTGAACCGGCCACAAGCATATCATCAACATATAGAAGAAGAATGATGTACGACGTATCAAACTTCTTCAAATAACAATAGTGGTCTGCATGACATCTCCTAAAACCATTTTTCGACATGAAACTATCAAACTTCTTGTACCACTGCCTCGGGGTCTGCTTCAGGCCATATAGACTTTTCTTCAGTCTGCACACCTTGTTCTCATTACCTGGTGTCACATATCCTGTCGGCTGATGCATATATATTTCTTCTTCAAGATCCCCATGAAGAAAGGTTGTCTTAACATCTAACTGCTCTAGATGTAAGTTCTCTGTAGCCACTATACTCAAGACCATGCGAATCGTAGACATTTTCACTACGAGTGAAAATATTTCAGTGAAATCGATACCTGCCTTCTGTTGAAAACCTTTTACAACCAGTCTTGCCTTATACTGTTTCGAACCATCATGCTCCTCCTTCAGTCTGTAAACCCACTTGTTATGAAGAGCTTTCTTACCCTTAGGTAAAGTGACTAGCTCCCATGTATGATTAAACTCAAGAGAGTCCATCTCCTCATCCATGGCTTGCTCCCACTTAACCCGTGTTTCTGACTGTAATGCATCTTCAAAACATTCTGGCTCACCATTATCTGTCAGCAGTAGATAATGTAAGGAGGGTGAGTATCGGACCGTGGATCTCCTCTCCCGAGTAGACCTCCTCACAACCGGTGTCTGTGACTCTGCCTCATAATGCTCATGTGCATGATCATCCTGTGGCGCTGTAACACCTGTATTCGGTAACTCTTCCAATTCTACGAATTTCTTTTTCTTGGCCTTATTTTCTTACATACTGTCCTTATGCATCACTTTTTCGTTGAAGAGTACGTCCTTGCTTCTGATGATTTTTCTATTTTCTGCATCCCAAAACCTGTAGTAAAAATCATCCTGCCCATAGTCTATAAACGTGCACCTCCTGGACTTCACATCCAGCTTGTTTCTGTGCTCTTCATCAATGTGAACATATGAAGTGCAACTGAACACTCTGAGATGTGTATGGTTCACTTCTTTTCCAGTCCACGTTTCTTCTGGTAGCCCACCATCCAATGGAGCTGAGGGACTTCTATTGATAAGATATACGGCAGTATTCACAGCATCTGCCCAAAAGGTCTTGGGTAACCCTGCATGTAACTTCATGCTCCTGGCGCGCTCAAGAATGGTCCTGTTAATGCGCTCAGCTACACCATTTTGATGTGGTGTCCCTGGAATCGATTTCTGATGTTTGATTCCACTTGATGCACAATAGTCCTTAAACCTCTTATCACAATATTCTCCCCCATTATCAAATCTAAGACACTTTACTGTTTGACCTGTCTCATTTTCTACAATAATTTTTCACTTCTTAAACACTTCAAATACATCAGATTTATGTTTTAAGAAATAAACCCACAGTTTTCTACTAGCGTCATCAACAAAGGAAACAAAATAACGTGAGCCACTAAGAGATGATACTTGTGCCGGTCCCCACACGTCAGTGTGTACAAACTCTAATAAATGCGTCTTTGGAGCGCGTCCTGTCTTCTTGAAGCTTACCCTCTTCTGCTTGCCATATATGCAGTCCTCGCAGAATTTCAAGTCAAGAGACTTCAGCCCCGGTAGCTTCCCTTTTGACAACAGCACTTTCATCCCTTTCTCACTCATATGTTCCAACCTCTGATGCCATAACTGTCCATTCACTCCTGTTGATGCGACTGAGAGTGAACCATACGATCCTAAAGTTACGTACAAACTGACTTCCTTTTTGCCTCGAGATATCACCAAGGCACCTTTTGTGATCTTTCAGGAATCACTGGTGAATGTCGTCACATAACCGGTATCAGCCAACTACCACACTGAGATCAGATTCGTTCTCAAACTCGGTACATGTCTGACATCCTTCAGTTTCAAAACCGTTGTCTTTCTGATTGACCTGAACGTCACCCTTGGACTTCTTCCTCGACTTAGAACGCCCGTGTTTATTGCCTCCTCTGTTCTGCGATCTTCCTCTTCCTTCAACGTTTAGAGTATTCCCTGAATCCCCTGAAACTCCTGATGCCTTCCTTTTAGATTCTTCGCTGAGAATTAGACCGGCTACATCATCAAATTTCAGATTTGTCGACCCTGAAGAATTGCTCACAGCAATCACCAAACCATCCTAACTGTCTGGCAGACTGGATAAGATCAATAGTGCCCTGACCTCATCCTCAAAAACGATGCCAATAGATTCCAACTGGCTCTTGACTGTATTGAACTCGTTTAGATGTTCAGCCACGCTCCCACCATCTGACATCTTCATGTTGAATAGCTGTTTCATAAGATGAACCTTGTTGGATGCTGAGGGCTTTTCATACATGGTGGCTAAGGCTTCCATTAATTCTTTTGTCGTTTTCATCTTGGATATATTAAAGGCGACGCTCTTAGACAAAGAGAGTCGGATCATTCCTAAAGCCTTCCTATCCAGTAAAAATCATTCATCATCTGTCATCTTTTCTGGTTTCTTCTCTTTTCCTTTTAGAGGAATGTAGAGGTCCTTTTGATACAGATAATCCTCCATCTGCATCTTCCAGAAGGTAAAGTTTGAACCATCAAACTTCTCAATTCTAGTTTTTCCATCTTCCGCCATCGCTCCTAATAGAACTAAACCAATAGCTCTGATACCAGTTGTTGCGCAGCACGCCAACAACGCAGTGGGCCGAGATCCAATCTCAGGCCTCACCCATAAACGATAAACGGATGAAAATAAACTAGAAACAGATCAAAACAATCCAAACAAACTACAAGACAAGATATACGTGAAAAAATCTCAAACTAGGGTAAAAAACTACGGATGCAAACTTCCACTATGAAGAAACAAAGATTACAAGGCAAAATACTAACCTCTCCCTTGGAAGAATAGAAAACCCTAAGCCCACACATTTAGAAATATTTTTCAATATTTTTCATTCCTTAGAATACCCTATAAAAGCCCTAGGAACCCTTATTTATAGTTTAGGCAACTTCTCTTCCGCATCCCGGTTGCGAAAGGACTCAAATCCGCAGTTTCGCACAAAATCGCGGAACAAACTGCGTAACGTACGACTGGTCCTGGCTCCGCTACGACCGGTCGTAGACCCCTACGACCGGTCCTAACTCTCCTACGACCAGTCCTAGGCCTCCGAAAAAAAAACAGCACAACTCGCTGGACTTTGAATCGTGTCAGGACTCGAACCTACGACCGGTCGAGCGCCTCCCACGACCAGTCGTGGCTCCCCCACGACCGGTCGTAGACGTCCTACGATCGGTCGAAGGCGGCCCAATGTGGCTCCATATTCTCAACACCATGTTGTCCATCCATTTAGCGAGCTCATTTTAGGGCATGAACTTAAAAATGGGAAGATCGAAAGCTCAAGTGGACCACACTATAGGAAATAGTAGGGGATCTAATGCGTACTATTAAAAACTTCTTGGGGCCACAAAAGTTTTGGATCAAGGTGATATTTGTGTTTTCCCTTCATTCATTCAGGTTGAAATGACCTTTTGAATAGGTTAGATGGGAAATAAACATCATGGTGGGCCCTAGAAAAATTTTGGCATGGATGTTGTTGTCCATACCATTTCCTTTGGTGTGCTCTACTTGAGCTTTAGATATGCCTCATGTTTTTAGCTCATGCCTACAATGAGCTAGCAAAAGGATGAATGATTTGAAGATAACACATACATCATGATGGGCCCCACAGCTTTAGTGCCGGTGGCAATGTGCAATATTTCATCCCACTAATTTTATTGAAATTAGGCTTGGGATTGGAGGAAAGTGACCATTGAGCAATAAGCGAAGAAAAAATTACAACAATACTCAAGAAACATTATGAAAGTAAGAGTTGAAGTCATTACAAAAAAAAATTTTCATGCTGTTGTACTTTATTTTTCACCGTTTCGAGAATAACCAATAAAAAACATACATGTGTCATTGTAGGGAAAGAGACAACATGTGGCAGATTTTAAAGAAACTTGGAGTGCAACTAAGAATCGGTCACTAGGAGCGATTGCAAGAATGTTTTTTTTGAAAGAACCGCATAATATTGGATAAAGCTTGATAGCTTCTGGATTCTCGGCCCTATTCCAAGTTTCCTCAAAGATCTGCCAAATACTATCTCTTTCCCTGCAATGACAAGTGTTTGTTGAAAAATAAGGTACTGCACAAGATATTATAGTTATCTTTGGGTTCAATGTATTATAAGGAAGAGAATAAATTCAATTAAATAACAAAAATACCGTCTGGCATGAGAATACCCCCTCCCCTTCCCACAAGATAGGACAATCTTGTTAGGCAGGCGAGAGGTCGTACAAGCACGGTGGTGGGCCACAAACACCAACTAATCTTGCTAGACAGGCAAGAGGTCATACAAGCATGATGGTAAGGAAAATGCCAGCTAATATCTTGCTAGACAAGCGAAAGGTCATACAAGCATGATGGTGGGCCAAAAACACCAACTTTTATCCTACTAGATGAATGAGAAGTCATACAAGCATGATGGTGGGCCAAAAACACCAACTTTTATCCTACTAGATGAATGAGAAGTCATACAAGCATGATGGTGGGCCACAAACGCTAGTTGGATATACAACTAGTGGGTGAGCAGTTATTTCATATGTCACGTATCATAGGTGGTTAAGATTATTAGCTATTGGTGGGATAATCGCAAACACCCCCATTCTATTTTGAAAAATTTCAATTACCCCCACATGTTTTATGGACTCATTACACAGTCCCCTACACACTCTTTTAACACTATTATCTATGAGGATTTAAATGTTTTACCATCTTATAATATGCAACTAGTTATAGGCATATTTAGGGCGGTACACGAATTGAGTTAGCTCGCGCGACTTGACTCAAAAAAGCTCGATTCGACTCGTTTCGAAACTAAGTTTGAGCCGAGTCGATCTGATTTTTTGAGCTCAAAAAAGTTTTGAACCAAGTTTGAGCTTGCTCGAGCTTGACTCAACTCGGATCGAATTACCCAACTCGAATCGAACTCAGATTGAACCAGTTTGGTGACTCGATTACTTTAATATTGATGTTGCTCACCAAGTGTTTGATGAAATGACTTAACGAAGTGTCGGCTAGTGACAAGGAAGGTATGTTTCATCAAACAAATACTATTTTTCTTGATTTTGATGTTAATGAAATACTTATAAAACTACTGTTGGTGTTTTACATACAGTGAGAATTTGAAGGTGCGGTCCATGTGTTTGTGAAAATACTGCACATGCGAACTCGACTCGATCTCAGCTCTAATTGGCTTGAGTTGCTGATTGAATCGAGCTGAGGTTACCTAGTAGTCAAGCCGAGTCCTAGTCGAGCTGTGCCAAGCTCGACTCAGTTCAACTTGTGCACACCTCTAGGCACATTGGCCTACTCTAATGTATCTCATCCAACTTGTACTATGTCATCACTCTACAATAAAATTGGGACACTCCAAAAAATTAAGCCGGTTCAACTATTAGTGGCACTCAACCTGAATTTGGAGGTTTTTGGGTGGTTTTATCATTTCATGTGGCGTGGCTCATTTGATGATTGAATTAGCTTGATTTTTTAGGGTTCCAATATTTATGCTGAAAGTCTTGTTAGACGGGTTGGATGTCATTAATACATATGGTGGGCCTCACATAGAGCAAAATGAACTCCTCCAATGAAGGTTTTATTATTATTATTATTATTGTTATTATTTAAAATCTAACATTGGGGAGGTACTTGCAATAATCCAAACAAAGAGAGGTATGTACATCACACAAGCGTGTGTGTGAATTGAAATCTTATAAGAATTATCACATTAATAATATGGCATAAAATATGAAATTGACATTTAACATTAGGGCCAATACATTAATTAAATCTTTTAGTAAAATCTACAGTTCATTTCATTCCTCAGCCGACTATGAAAATGACTAAGACTGAGGGATGAAAAGCTTCGAAAAATGATGATGTGACCGTTTATCATGTATGGGGACTTTATCAAAAAGTCACTTTAATTGGATGATCCTGACCAATTATTAAATATCCAAACAAAGGACTACGTTGCGTGAAAAGAAGGTACACTACACAAAACCCAATAATCATAGACCATGACCAGTTATTAGGCAGGTTAGGTTTGTTGACCTGCAAGCCAGCCTAACCTATTGGTCATAGGGCTGCCAAGCACATGGTCCCTGTCTGGAATTTGGCCAAGTATGGTCTACTAAGTAAAACCCAAAATAAATAGGCTCAGTCCATGTCCCCTCGACCGGCCGAGCAAACCACTCGACTAGTCGAGCAGCGTGGCAAAACACATGCCCGATCCACTAGCCAACATTGGTGTGTTGGCTCTACACCTCAACACATGGCTCAAGTTCAAGCCCAAGCCCACCATAGTCTTTGGTTCAAGATCAAGGATGTGGGTTAGGTGTTCCTAATCATGCATGATATTGATAAAATTGCCCTTGAAACCTTAAACATGCTGTGCTTGGGTGGGTAGTGCAGCCCATGCCCAGCCCAATTAATAAATGAGCTTAAAGTCCGGCAGGTGAGGTGCGCTCATTTGACAACCAACCATGTCTTTTCAAGAGGAACCAAGGTTTCGTTTTTTGTCAATTTTATATATATATATATATATATATATATATATATATATATATATATATATAGTGAATTTGAGATTTTCAAAATTGTTTATGTTGTCGATGTCTTAAATCTGTCAATAACAGAGTCTGTCAATGTCATTGACAAACCACTTGATGCCATTGAGCAGATGTAGATACCATCGACAAGTGCTCGATCCCATCAAAAAAATTCAAAAAATTCATATTGATTACTAAAATGTTTTAGTGTTGCTACTTGATGTTATTGAAGTTCGATGCCATTTGGCTTGGATTGAATTGGGCTGATAGTGCAGCGCAAGCCTAGCCCAATTAATAAATGAGCTCAAGTTTTAAACTGGCTTAGCATTTCAAACCTTGCTAGGCCTGAAATGAGTTGAGCCCAAAAGTCCAGCAGGCCAGTCGGCTTATTGACAGAGCTACATGTCTTTTCAAGAGAAACCCAAGCTCCATTTTTCTTCAATTTGTTCATGAATTTCAGATTTTCAAAATCGTTCATGCATCAGATGCCGGATCTTTAGAAATTCAAAGATCTCAAGTTCCTGATAATGACCCATTTCCCCATTTCTACTGATGAACGGTTTTCAATTATAGGATCTGTACCAGTTTTGTTGTTGATTTCAAGCACAAAAAAAGGTAGTGTGTGGTTGTGATCTTGGCAGTAAAATCATCTTCCAGGTTTTTCCATCAAAACTAAAATCATAGTTAGCAAGTTGTTGGAGATTCCTTTAATTCATCTGCTTAAGTTTTGGGAACATGTCTTAAAATGAGCTGGAAGAACGGATGGATGGCATGGATTTATAGTACATTCATCAAGGTGGGCCCCACAGTCAGGGTAACATGTTACCTACACGGGGACCACATTGATGAATGGGTTGTATATCTATGCTGTCCATCTGTTTTTCCATCTCATTTAGGACTTGATCTAAAAAATTAAGCAGATCTAAGTCAGGTGGACCACATCATTGGAAGATGTGGTGATTGACAATTAATAACTTATTGTGGGCCATAAAAGTTTTGAATAAATATGATATTTGCATTTCCCCTTCATCTAGGTTTGTTTGACCTTATCAACAGGTTAGATGGAAAATAAACATCACGATGGGCCTAAGTGGGACCTAATTAATTTTAAATGATGGGCAGTCAATCACTACTGTTTCCCATGATATGGTCCACCTAAGATTTGGCTCTGCTTAAATTTTGAGACCACATGGAAAGAACGGATGAACAACATGGATTTATAACACATTCATCAAGTTGGGCCCCACGGTCAACACCCATTAATGTGTTGCCATGGGGGTAATTCCCAATCCACACATATTTGAAAAGATGAGTCCATGGGATAGGCAGACATAAATCATGATATTTTAAAACTTAGGTATATATGCCAAAACATAAAAAATAATACAAAACGACCACCACCTTTAGTTTTGTGTATCACCTGATCTATGGCCATCAAATCCATTCATATCTCACATGCGACTCATTCATAAGACGAAGGATTTCCTAACATCTCAGAGCAATCCAAAACTTAGGTGAGCCATACGACATGAAAGTAAGGGTACTGGGTACAATATTTTTGAGATAGCCCAAGTGAGTGTTGAAATCAAAGCCACATGGACCTTTGTTTATTGTAAGATTCAGATTAGGTACTACTCTACTAAGACCAAGTTAGAGATAAACAGTCCGGATGGGGGCACTGCAAGGCCCACCATGATGTATGTGTTTTATTTATGTTGCATATCCTTTTTGAAAATCATTTTAGATGATGATTCAAAAAATGAGACATCATCTTAAGTGATAATCTCAAAAATAAGGTAGATCGAATACTCAAGTGGACCACATGCCTACCTATGAAAACCTCTTGGGAGTGCTATAGAAGTTTTGGATCAAGGTTGTATTGATGTTTTTTCCTTCATTTTGGTCTATGTGACTTTGCGAACCGTTTGGATGACAAATAAACATCACGGTAGGCTTTAAAAAGGTCCCAACAGCAGCGTCATTTTCACCACCACTTCCTATGGTGTGGTCCACCCAAACCTTCCATCAAATCCTTTTTTAGCTTATGCCTGTCAAAATGGACGAGCTAAAAACACACATATCATCTCTACCTCCACGTAGGTATGATAGGACAACCTGTCTCTAGCTTGGTCCAATGGGGGTAGTATCTAACTGGCTTCCTTTATTGAAACGCGAACTATTTCATCAATTAGATATTGCCTTATAATGCATTCGTGGGTGTTGCCATGACCATGGGCATGCATATCTATGCCCTCTGTTGGTTTTTCTAACTCATTTTAGGTCATGTCCCATAAATGAAGTTGATCCAAATCTCAAGTGGATCACGCTACAAGAAACAATGGTTATTGAGCTGTTATATCTGTATTACAGGATTGGCAAATCGTTCATGCATCAATAATGGAGATTCAATACATAACCTAAGGGCCTATTAGATTTTCCGGCTCAAGTATAATTACCATGTAAATGGGTAATAATTATTTACCTAGGTAATTACCGTATCTTTCCCAATGCAGATGTATATATGTTACTTATCCACACCACTCATTTGTTATGCTAGCCGAATTTATGGCATGAGAAAAAAAATGAGGTAGATCCAAAGGTCAAGTGGACCACACCACATGAAATAATGAGAATCGAATACCTACCATTAAAATCTTCTTAGGGCCCTTAGAAGTTTTGGATCAAGCTGATATTTGTGTTTTCCCCTTATCCAAGCCTGTGTGACCCTATGAATAGGTTAGATGATGAAAAATCCCAATGTGGGTCCAGTGAAGAAAATAACTTTCAATGGTGGATGAATTAAGGCCACTGTTTCTTTTAGTGTGGGCCATTTGAGTGTTGGATTTGCCTTATTGTTCAATTCATGTTCCAAAATGTTCTAATAAAATAGATGGACGGTGTGGATATATCATATAAATTACAGTGGGGTCTATATATTTAAGTCAACATTTTTGTTTCGTTTTTCGAGGTGGAATTACTCTTATATTTTCAAACATGGTGAAAAAGTAATAATTATTTGTTTACCATGATTTACATGTATCTTGGAAAATCAAACGGACCCTAAAAATGTAGTTGACTGAGAAGACATGTTCAATTTCTTGATATCGTCGACAGAAATTTTGATCTTCCGCACCTTACATTCTTTAAGAGAACTTCTCAAATGGGACTAAGGTTTTCTCACTTGTGTGTTAGTGAGGGGACCAAGATATTTATTTATCAGAAAGAGGCTAGAAGCTTACCCCATATCACACTTTTCACTTTTCATATTTGACTTAATAACCATGTATAGAGACCACGTTTCAAGCATCTCACCCTAAACTTATTTACACTAACCACAATTGCAGTAGGGTCCACTGAATCGCTGAATTTGAATAATTCAACTATTGAATCTAAACTGATAAATCATGTGAGGCCAACCTGATGAAGTCTTACATGAACATCCACCGTTAAAAGCTTTATAGAAGAATCCACCATTTATTTTCCATCCTCCCAAATATATACAAATACCAAATGTGATAAAGAAGTTTTTGATAGTAAATATTTAATATTTATTGTGTGCTCCACATGAGATTTATATTTGCTTCATTTTCAGGGCCATGACCTAACATGAGCTGAAAAAACTGATGAACGGTGTGGATATACAACGCATAGGTCAAGGTGGGCCACGGTCAGGGAAACACCCACCAACTTCCCTGATCCGCTCCCTATAAAGTGACCCAATCGCATACTGACGCGTGTGCATGCAGCATGCGTAGCCACGTGAGAGTCACATGAAATGGCGCGGTCTTTTTCTCATTCAAAGCATCTGTCGCATGGATTGCATCCATTCGGGTCCTCGACCCGTCCACTGAATCCCCTTTCATTCGGACGCGGATTTCCTGCTAAAGGCTTTCGCTGGAGGTTCCTGCGCTGGGAACGCAGGCGGGGCCCACTGTGATGTTTGTGAGAGATCCTCACCGTCCATCCATTTTGTGGGTTCATTTTAGGATATGAGGCCAAAAATGAACCGTATACAATGCTCAAGTGGGCCAAAAACGTGATAATTGTACTTCTACAGTTGAAATATTCGTGGAGCCACAGAAGTTTTGAATCATGCTTATATTTGTGTTTTCAGTTCATCACAGTAGGAATGACGTTATTAACGGTATGGATGGCATATAAACATTACTGTCGAACCCAGGGAAGTTTCAACGGTAGGGGTTTCCCTAACTACTTTTTCTTTTAGTACGACCCACTTGAGTCTTGGATCCTGTTCAATTTTTTCCTACTTTCCTAAAATTAGCTCAAAAAACGGATGGACGGTGAGGATTTCTCACAAACATCACGGTGGGCCCCACCTAATTTCCAAGCGCAGGAACTTCTTTCGCAGGAAATCCGCGTCCCATTCATTCGGTCCCTATCTCAAGAGATTCCATACTAAAAGCTAAAAGATCAAAGCTTGGTACACACAATCGAATACACTTGCCTTGCACGTGCAAATAAAGAGCACGTTTACAAGATCGGAGCCGTTCATCAGGCGATCCTTGCTGGGTTGATCTCATGTCTTAAAATTCAGACCCATATGATCATCAGGTGGGCCTTTAACGTCCATGGATTTATTTTAACCATTTATTTAATATGTGCGTACGTGGCCCACCTGATGATCATATACGTATTGTTACCATTGACACAACGACATGAGTGGGAATCGTCATGATGGATGGATTGTTTCGAAAATCACAAGTATTAGCGGTCCATATCATAAACTTTCTTCCCTTTTGACCGTTAACCTTTTGGTTTTTCCCTACCGTTGCTTCGAAGCCCACTGATCAGACCATCAGAACCCTCCAATTTTGCACTGTAGGGAAAAACAAGATGGACGGCCCAGAAAATAAGTTACCCGGCTACGTGTGCTGTGGAGAGGTGACTCTCCCTCCTACGAAACGAAAGGGTAGAAAAACTTTGATACTCTGGCAGACAGATGATACACACCGACTCAGAAATTACCTGGAAATTTCATGTCCCGTAGAGATACTTCAAGTTAAACTATGTTTACATGAACTAAACATTGCGCTCACTTCATTATTTGACCATCAGATCGGTGGACATTTATTGGACGGCTAAGAATGAAACATATCCAACGTTTCTATTTCTTTGACAAGTGTCCTCGAATCAGAACTTAAGGTTGCTAAAACAATTTGATTTTCGGGCTGTGAATTAAAAATACCAGCCTCTACAATTTAGTCGGTTTAATTTACGTTAATATATGCCGCGCATGTGATTCTAAGTGCCAGTGTATCAAGCGTCATACTCTATCAGAGCATCAAATAACTCCTCGTGATAGGGAGCATCTAAAATGGGACATTAGGGCCTGTTTGGGCAAACGACTTACCGCGTATTAAAGGGTATTAGGTGGTATAGAATTATAAAATCCCTTCTATTCCATCTCTCGGCGTGTTTGGGCGGCGATGAACATGGGAAGTTTTTCATCTTCTGACGGATTCGGAGGAGATGGGAAGGGATTGTTGAAATCGTTACCCACTGCTTTAGAGAATAGCTGATTACACACCTGTATAGATCCCATTTCATCTATATGCAGACACATGCCAATATGGAGTGCATGTGAAAGATCAGAGCTCTCCATGTGGTTGCTAATAATGCCCAGATCTTTTCAGATAGCAACACTCAGTTGGGTCACAATGTACAAAAGGAACCTTTTTTAACCGTTCATTTGTTTTGTAATATGTGGCCCACGTTATCTGTAAATTAGTATGAATTTCTTTAAAGTATATCTAAACAGTGTATTTCACCTAATGGAAAGATCTGATCTCATACACATATCCTATGTTAACAAGTGTGTAGATGGGCATAACTACCACACGCGTGTGGAATCAGCAAACCGCCTCTTTTCAGAAGCTACTTGAGGGTTGCAATACACAACACCCAAACAGAACACCTGCTGAACATGAGATTGGAGTCTACACCCATAAGCATCCGACCATCCACTGACAACATTAAATACAACTGACACGATAATTTCATACGCCTTATTACACCCAAAGCCGGTTGCCCAAATAGGGCCTTAGACCCTACTTCATAACTGAAAACGTGGAAATGAGGAGAGGGGCCTCGGATGCCGCAACTCTCCATGTGGGCAACTAACTAGGGGAAGTGGGGGCATGCGCGGACCTGAATGGATAACACGTGGCAAGGAGATGTACCATAAAAAATTGGCTATATGCAGGTCCGCTTCATGTAAGCCCATGAATGGACAACATTAGGAGGGTTGCCATTGGGCTTAAAAAAAGCCCTCCATACCCTTTTCCCAGAGGCTCTGGGAACATTAGGCACATATTAAACGGATTGGATGTCTTTCACTCATTTATAGAAACTTCCAATGTAATTTAGATGTTTTTGTTAATATCATAATTAAGAGAAAAAAAGAAAAAAAGAAAATCACGATACAAAAATTTATATGGTTTCTTTTTAGTAGGTCACGAATTTACGTAAAAGTAAAAAAATAAAAAAATAGCTCTCAATAAAGTGATGACTCTCTCTCTCTCTCTCTCTCTCTCTCTCTCTCTCTCACACACACACACACACACACACACACACAAACACAACGTAGTATATATTATCCTAAATTAGAGCCAGACGTGAGTAGGTTTGAGTTGAGCTTGGCATAACTCGATTCGGTTCGGCTAGTAGCTAACCCCTGCTCAAACTCGACTTAGCTCAGTCCTCAAACTTAACTGGTCAGCTTAGCTTAGTACGATCAACAACTCGGGGCAGCTCGAGCTTTTGATGGACAATGAGAGAGAAGAGTGAGTGTTAACGAGGTGGCCAAAAAGGCAGTGACAGTCTGGACGGACGGGTGTGTAGGGTGGTGGGGGGCTCGAACGGAGGTAGGGATGGTCGGATGGGCACGCAAGGCAATGACCTAATCAGATGAAAGTAAGGATGGGCTCGGGGTCGGGGCTTCAACAAAGAGAGAAGAGAAATGGAAAGGGGAAAATGGGAGCTAGGGCTCAAGGTGCTCGACTGCTCATTCAGGAAGAGAGAGGGAAAGGGGAGCTAGGGCTCAAGGCGCTCCACTGCTCACTTGGAAAGAGAGAGGGAAAGGGGAAGGGGGTTAGGGCTCAGGGTGCTCACTCGGGGGGAGAGAGAGAGAGAGAGAGAGAGAGAGAGAGAGAGAGGCAAGGGTTCAGGGCAGTAGGACACGAGGCGTGGTCAGTCAAGGCAGTAGGACTCGGGACGGGGTCGCTTGCTCGAGCGTTCATTCGAAATGAGAAGGGGGGCATAAAAGTTTTCTACTTATATTAAGTGACCGAGTCACCAAGCTAATTCGATCCGAGTCAAGTTCAAATTTGAGTCGGGGTCTGAGTTGAGCTAATTCAAGCTCAAACCCGGCTTAAAAATTTTTTCACCTTAAAAAATTAGCTTGACTCGTCCTAAACCCAGGTTCGAGCTGACTTAAGTCAAGTGATTTGATCGAGCTAACTCAATTTGTGTCCAGCTCTACCCCAAATGATTAGGATTTATATAAATTCTATGTGAAATTAGGAAATTGTCCTCCACGCTGGGGGCATAGCCCCTAGACCCCATAAGCCCCAACGAGCTCAACGCGGAGCTTGACCTGTGAAAGTGATGGACGGGTGGATAATTAATACACCTTTAATGATCAAGCTCCACAAATCCTAATAGTTTTCAAATGTTGGACATCTCATCCTTCTCTTGGGTGGTCCATTTGACAATAAATGAGCTGTTTTTTAGGGTCATAGGAGAGCTTCAAGGGAATCGCATGATTGACCAACTGGATATACCATACACATTATGTCGAGCCCACCATATCACAAGTGTATATCAACCATTGTGCTTTACCATATATCATGACTTTTTATCAATAAAGGCTTTGTGTAATATGAAATATGATTTTTTACAACTAAAAGCTATAATATATTTACAATTTGTAAATCCTTTATAGAAAAATATAGGTATCCAAAAACCCTGTAATCCATTAAAATTTTTATAGGCATCCAAACAAACTCTAATACAATCTCTCTCACACCAGACCATATATACTCTAAGATGAATTAGGCTTTACTTATTAAATTATAAAATTACTCATCGGCTCCAACTAAAGTACTGACATAGATGAGCAGTACACTGGTGATTATCAGGATCCACACAAGCCATAGCCATATACCTGGATGAAGATGAAGGATCCATTGAAACGTACGGTCGATAGGCAGGCCACGTCATCAAGCTCGCAATATACGTGCACGCGAGAACGTTACATTCCTTAACTGCGACACGTCACGTAAAAGCTATGTTAGCATTTTATCATTTTGCCAGCTTCCTTCCATCCCATGAAAAAGCGTGGATTTTCTTGCAAGAAAGCTCGTGATCAAGCCGGTCTGGCCCGAAAACGAGTGCTGCTGTCCATTTCAAGAAAGCACACAAAAGCCCATCTGAAATCAATGCGTGCTTACATGCACTAACTACACTTTAATACTCTGGCAGATGTGATGGATAATACACAGGCACTTAGAAATTATTTGGAATTTGTGTACGAAGGTATAAGCAATTCAAACTAACCTGTAAAAAATGATCCCAGTTTAGATGTTTTGTGGATAAAAAATTACAGTTGTTTGATCATCTAGCCATCGGATTGGTAGACATTTATCAGACGGTTAAAATTGAAAAATAAATAAATTATGTATTTATATCAAGAAGTGTCCACGAATAAGAAGGCAGGACTGTTCAAACAATATGATTTTGGGACAATTGATTGGTGACTTGATTTAGTTTGAGTTATTGTATGCAAAGCGTTGAATTTCTAAGTGCGTGTATCAAGAGTCATACTCTGCTGGAGTATCGATTAACCCCTTTATGGTATTTGCTAGTCCCAGCTAAGCGGGCTCAAGCGTACTGAGAATAGTGTAAAATGTCTTTTATATGTTTTTAACCCTCACCCTGTTCGTTTACACCGCCTCTCCCTCTCCCCTCTTTTCTTACCCTAACCCAACCCGAACGGCGGAACGAGCGCTGCCCGACGCCCGATCTTCGTTTATTCTTTAAAAAATATTTTTGGAGGGTGTCGGAGCGTTGAAGAAAGAAAGGCAGGTACTTTCCCTCGATTCCTTTCCTATTTCCAGGAATTAGGGTTTCTTCAATTCCTTTCCTCTTTTCTTTGGAACAAATCCGATCTACTATGTATTCGCATTTTTATCTCTTTCGATTTGGATCGAATTCGCATTTGGATCTGTTCTTCGCTGATTTTTATTTCCTTTCGCTAGGATCGAATTTCGTTTGGATTTTGTTCAAGAAATATCAGATATTTCCTCAATTGCATTATTCCCATCGAGCCCTCCGTCTCTGTCTGGTTTCAGTTAAGTTCGCATCTGAATTGTTCTTCTTCAACTTTCGTTATGTGTTAGTTTCTATTATTGGAGCCTGATTTGGATGGAAAAATGGCTGATGCGTTGTTTTTTTTTTTTTTTTTTGATTTCAATCTGATTTACATCTGAATGTGCTTTTCTGTTAAGTGTAACCTGTTCTAGAAACTAAATTCTGTTGATTTGGCTAGACTTTCTTGAGTATTTACTTATCTTCCAAGTAGATTCTTATCACTTTTTTTTTTTTTTTTTCAATTCTACATCCTTTAAATTTTCTACTTTGCAGTTGCTTTATAACCCAAAGTTCGCTTGATTTGGTTGGAAGATTTTCAGTAGCAATTCCTTTCTCCAAATGAAATCCTAGCCATGAATAACGATTTCATTATTTTGGCTTTGAGTTGGTACGCATTGGATTGATTTCTCTACTTGCCAATACGTTTGTGATTCCTGGTTCTTTTAAAGGAAGATTGCTTGTTTGCTTTTGATTTCGTATGTTTTGGATTGGTTTCTCAACTGGGTTTTCATTGTCTTGTGGAGATTTGTATGACTTTCGATGTGCTTGATTCCTTTTGATGTTTGATTTGTAATATTTGGATCAATTTCTCATATGAGTTTTCTTAGTATAATGGAGATTCACTTGATTTTTGTTGCATCTGAAGAAAGATTTCTTAAAATGATTGTCATTTTGTGTAATTTGGATCAATTCTCATCTGGGTGTTTGTTGTCTCGCAGATTGGTAGAAAGATCTCCCAAACATCCCAAAACCTCTCTCTCACTGAAGAAACTAAAGAAAGGACGAAAATGCTCTTACTCTCCAAACTAAATTCCCTCACACTCATCCCACCCTCTTCCCACCTCCTCCTCCAGGGCCGCCATGTCAGTGGCACTGCCAAAGGGAAATCCAAGCTTAAAACCGGCCAGGTCCTCAAGCGCTCCAAAATCCCCAAAAAGCCCTCTACTACTTCTGGGTCTGGTGGGAGCACCAAAGACTGAGCCATGCAGAAGGTCAACGAAATGGTGGACTCTTGCCTAGATGCTCCTACACCTATCAGATTCCTCACCCCCAAGCAGAAGTTCATTGAAGCTGAGCGTGAGAAGCTGGGCCTCATCAGTAAGGCCCGCAAGCGTGAGATCGACAGCCTAAAATCCTCCAAAGGCGGATCAAGCTGTGGATCTGACGGATTCACAGGCATTGGGACCCCAGGCCTTGATCTGATCAAGCTGGGGGTTGTTGATGGAGATAAGGTGCCTATGTACAATCTGACGGTCGAGGATGGGCGGAGGCTGGCGAAGGAGTATAGTAGGGTATTGATGAGGAAGCACCGGGCCCGGCAGGCGGCGGAGTCTATGCTGCTAAGGCTGAATAAGGAGGCGATTGAGGCGTTGCCGGGGGGCACCTTGCGGGATGCCGTCATGGTCCCTGATCTCACACCCTTCCCGAAGGAGAGGTTCATGGCTACGCTGACACCGCCGATCGAAGGGTATGTGGAGAAGATCAAGGCAGCGACAAAGATGAGCATGGGGAAGGAGAAGCTACGGTGATGATGATCCAATGAGGTTAGATTTTCATTTTTCTTCCCTTTTTTTTCCATAATGTGATGAAATGTAGAATGTCAGGCATGAATTGCCAGTTTCTTCAATTTGAGTCAGTATTTCCTTCAGATGGGTCTCAGTTTTCGACAATCTGGATGGTCCATTTGGTAGGCTGCATTGCGAATGGTTACTGCATTCGAAAATCTTTGAATTATAACTAATGGATGGTTGAAAAACAGTGTAGTTGAGCTTATTGGATGGCTAGGAACGTTTTATATGGAGATTAGCAGTGTGCATAATTGCAAGGTGGGGCCCACCTGTATGGAATGCCAGCGTGGAGGGAAATGCTGGTAGTTTGATGGAGCATTGTATGATAACTCCTTTTTTGCAGTGATGAAATGGTTTTTGGATTTCGGAATGATGAAAATCTTCGACTGGATAGTTTGTAAGGTTCTGTGATTGTGTTCCTGTTAAGAGACTGTAGAATGTTCTGTTTTCATTATGGCCAGCATTTTGGTGGGACCACCTTCGTGTGATGCCGATTGTTGTTTGGTGGGTCCCCCATGGATGGGCTATCAACTGAAAATCTCCTCCATCGAGCACTCCTAGGTATCCGATTTGTGGACCTTTTCCATTATGTATAGACTGTTGGCGTTATGTTCTTTCCAGCCATCCATTTGCATGCTAATTGTGTGTTGATTCAGATTTTATATTGAGAGAGTTTGCTAGAGCTGTGCCCATCAGATGAACGGTCTGGATCACTGAAACATCGTCCTTACAGGCATGGAATGCTGGATCAGATGATGACAATGCCTGCAAGACTGCACCAAACATTTGTATATTTGCTCGCTTTTAGATGAAACTTCAGATTGAAATGAAGGATTGCGAATGTCTCTGTTCTTGTCTGATTTAGGGAAATCTGATAACTTTGAAACTCAATATGTGAAATGATAGAGAACATGATTACAAACTCCAGGAATCACAAACTCCTATGATCATGGTAGTAGGTTTAATGTTCGTTCTTGATGTAGAGCAGGTCGCGGACAATTTCATGGCCAAGATGGATCAGAAAAGGCCCGGTCGACAACATAAGTGATCCGGACCGTTGGACCTTAGATCAGGCTTATCTTGCAATCCGGAATGAGTTATCTGACGTAAAATATATGAATTTGGGGTAGAACGAGCTACTTTAGCCAACCAACCCCGCTACGCCGGGTTGTGCAGCCCGGATTTGCGAGAAACCCCCTGATCGACGGTCGTTTCCCCATTTTAATTTCGTTTTTACTATAAATAGTAAGTTTTAGTTTGCTTATAGCTCTTCATTTGTTGGGCTTTAGGAGTTGTGTCCAACATGAAAAGTGCTTAGAATAATTAGGAGAACAGTTTGGTGAAGCCAAATAGGACACTTACTATTTTTGGCCGAAAACCTTGCGCACTAGTAGACATCACGACCGTCTATAAATAGTAAGTTTACTATTTATAGTAAGTCGCGGATTCTAGGAGTTTTAGTTGTAGTTTGAGTCTGATTTCTTTCCTGTTGCTTGGTTCCCTTATTTAAAGGGGTGTAAACTCGTTTTCATTCATCATCAATTAATTTCGAATTTATTAGAATTTATTTTTATTTTTCTGCTTTCTTTCCTCGTGGATTCGAGAAGTCTCTGTGAGGAGTCCAGAGAAGCTCCGTGGATTCAGAGTAGTTATCCTTGAGGAAGACGGTGATTGACCTCATCACGTTCATCCCTGCGTCAATTTGGTATCAGAGCGAGGTTTTCCCTCGGGCCGATGACAAACAACGAAGGTATGACTCAAAATCCTGTGAACGGTGATCTAGGGATTTGTTATCTTTCGGAAAGAATGGAAGCTTTCCATCGGGAGAGTCAGTTGACCATGCAAGGGCTGCAGGCAACCCTCGACCGTCTGGCGGATGCGCGACTTCCACCCTGAGCCCTAGGCGGTGCTCCACCACCTATGGTCGCTCCACCACCGGTGGTCGCTGTACGACTTGACCTCGATTATCGCAGAGCACTACCGGTGGCAAACCATAGGGCTACACCAAATGATTCTAGTTTCAGCGACGAAAATATTAATGAGGGTTTTGACTGAAGACCAATCCATGGAGGTGTTAGTCTAGATCGTGCTGAATGAGACTATCGAGGTAAGGCTGAACTTTTTAGTTTTAACGGTTTATTACGTATAGAAGATTTTCTTGATTAGCTAGCCGAAGTAGAGAGATATTTCGATTATATGGATGTGCCAGATCTTAAAAAGGTAAAATTAGTAGTGTTTAAATTAAAATCTGGCGCTTCTGCATGGTGGGAACAATTACAACTCTCACGAGCTCGCCAGAATAAGGCGCCCATCGCATCATGGCTTCGGATGAGACATCTTCTTCGAGCACGATTTCTCTCCAGTGATTATGAGCAGATCTTATTCCAGCAATACCAGAATTGCTGACAAGGAAATCGGACTGTTACAAATTACACTGAAGAATTCCAGCGGTTGGCTACACGAAACGATCTGTCAGAATCTGAGTCACAGAAGGTGGCATGATTTATAGGTGGGTTGCGACCGGTAGTTAAGGACCGAATTCAGATGTACCTAGTCGGGACCGTAGATGAAGCAGTTCAATTGGCAGGAAGGGTAGAAACACAACTTGCAAGAGCTCCTGCTCGTCCCTATCCTTCAAATCGACCCCCTATAACGGGTCCCACACAAGATCCAGTGCTGGCTCGAGGAAAAGATCCGATAAGAGAACGTCCTCAACCTCCTCCACCCGTGAACCACGATACAGGGAGCGGACCATCCAGACCTCAACGGGCAGCACCCACAACAGTGAGGCTGAGTAGGATTCTGAATCCTTATGCTCGGCCAAGGCCGAATAATTGTTACCGCTGTGGCCAACCAGGCCACTTATCAAACACTTGTCTTCAACGTCCGGCAACACACTTAATTATAAACGAAGGGGGCACTGAAGATGAAGCCGTAAAAGAAGATCATGGCTTTGATGAATATGAACAAACCACTGAAGAAATAGCAGGTGGCGGTGAAGTGACAGGCGAGGATCGTGGTGAATCTCTCTTTGTGAGGCGACTACTGTATACCCCACGAAAGGAATTACATCCACAGCGGCACAATATATTTCGTACTCGATGCACTGTCAGCGGAAAGGTCTGTGATGTGATCATAGACAGTGGTAGCAGCGAGAACATCGTCTCAAGAGTGATGGTGGACAAGTTGCAGCTACCAACGACAAGACATCCTTCCTCGTACTCAATTGGCTGGATAAAAAAAGTGAACGAGACCAAGGTAACTGAACAATACACTCTCGTTTTCAATTGATAAACATTATAAGGATCAGATACTTTGTGACGTGGTTGACATGGAAGCCTGCCATATGCTACTCGGTCGACCCTGACAGTCGGACCGTGATGCGACCCATTGGGGACGAGACAATGTTTTTATATTCATCAAGGATAGTCGAAAAATAATCCTTGCCCCTATGGCACCAGAAAATTACCCTGAAGCCTCTAAAGTGGAGGAGAGTTCTCTCTTGACCATTCGGGATTTCATGGAGGAATCCAAGGAAGCCGGCGAGGTATACGCCGTAGTGGTGAAGGGCGAGGAAGAGGAACTCTCAAACATCCCTCCAAGCTTAAGACTGTTGTTAAACGAATTCAAGGAAGTCTGGCCTGAAGATTTACCTGATAGATTGCCCCCCATGAGGGACATCCAACATCACATAGACCTCGTCCCTGGGGCTAGCCTGTCCAATCGCCCTCATTATCTGATGAGTCCGAAGGAGTGTGAGATACTTCAGGGGCAAGTGGAGGAATTGATCTGTAAGGGTCTATTAAGGGACGACATAAGCCCATGTACTGTACCAGCATTATTAACGCCAAAAAAAGATGGAAGCTGGCGCATGTGTGTCGACAGCCGAGCAATTAACAAAATTACCATCAAATATCGGTTTCCAATACCACGGTTGGACGACATGCTCGATATGCTGGGAGGGGCCAAGGTGTTCTCTAAACTAGATCTAAAGAGCGGGTACCATCAGATACGTATCCGACCCGGTGATGAGTGAAAAACAGCATTCAAGACAAAGGAAGAATTGTATGAGTGGCCGGTCATGCCCTTCGGCCTATCGAACGCACCAAGTACTTTTATGCGTTTGATGAATCAAATTTTAAAATCGTTCATTGGCTGATTTGTGGTAGTATATTTTGATGACATATTAATATATAGTCAGGATGAGGCGGAGCACAAGAAACATCTTAGGCAGGTGTTGCAGGTCCTACAAGATAACAAGTTGTACCTCAACTTGAAAAAGTATAGCTTTTTAACTGACAACCTGTTGTTTATAGGATTTGTTGTAACGTCCACAGGCATTCGAGTGGACGATGAAAATGTGCGAGCTATTAGGGAATGGACGATCCCGACAAACATTCATGATGTGAGGAGTTTTTACGGATTGACGACTTTTTATCGTTGATTTGTACGAGACTTTAGCACCATAGTCGCTCCTATAACAGATTGCATGAAGAAGGGACCGTTCCAGTGGACCGATAAAGCTGACAAGAGCTTTCACGAGATCAAGCATCGTTTGTCTACAACACCAGTCTTGGTGCTGCCTAATTTCGATAAATTATTTGAGGTTGAGTGTGACGCTTCATACGTCGGAATTGGGGGAGTATTATCATAAGAAGGCAGGCCAGTAGCTTTCTACAGCGAGAAGTTCAGCGAAACCCGAAAGAAGTGGTCAACTTATGAGCTTGAGTTGTACGCAGTTGTTCAGGCACTGCGACATTGGCGGCATTATCTGATTCAAAGGGAGTTTGTTCTGTACACTGACCATCAAGCATTAAAGTTTATTAATAGTCAGACTAATGTGAATCGTGTGCATGCTAGATGGGTTGCGTTTTTACAGGAATTCACATTCGTTATGAAGCACAAGTCAGGACAGCAGAACAAGGTGGCTGATACACTTAGCCGTCGTGCATCACTACTTGTTATGATGAACAACGAAGTGGTCGGTTTCGACTGTCTCAAGGAGCTGTATGCTGAGGATGAAGATTTCAAAGATTCTTGGATAAAGTGCTAAGAAGGTCACCCCAGTGACCTTCATATATAGGACGGTTTTCTCTTTAAAGGGAATCGATTATGCATCCCCCAAAGTTCTCTAAGGGAGCAGATTATTCAGGAGCTACATGGAGGTGACCTCGGTGGACACCTTGGGCGAGACAAGACACGAGCTCTTGTGGAAGAACGGTATTACTGGCCGCAATTAGTACGTGATGTGGGAAGAGCCGTATAACGTAGTCATATTTGTCAGACCTCCAAGGGGCAATCTCAAAATACGGGACTCTATACCCCGTTACCTATGCCTGACGGTCCTTAGGAGGATTTATCAATGGACTTCGTGCTTGGTCTTCCACGAATACAACACTGCATGAATTCGGTGTTCGTGGTGGTTGATCGTTTCTCCAAGATGACGCACTTTATCCTGTGCAAGAAGACCCTCGATGCAACACATGTGGCGAATCTATTCTTCAGGGAGGTCGTACGGCTACACGGGGTCCCTAAGACCATTACTTCTGATCGTGACACGAAGTTCATTAGCCACTTTTGGCGGACTTTGTGGGTTCGATTCGATACACGACTTCAATTCAGTAGCGCTTACCACCCACAGACTGATGGGCAGACCGAAGTTGTGAATTGCACATTGGGAAACCTCCTTCGCAGTATTACAGGAGAAAAGCCGAAGCAGTGGGACTTGGCCTTGTCTCAAGCAGAGTTTGCGTTCAACAACATGGTGAACTGCTCGACTAGGAAATCGCCGTTCTAGATTATCTACGGACGAGTGCCTCGCCATACACTTGACTTGGTCCATTTGCCCAAGCACCCAGGCACAAGCGTTGCAGCCGAGTATATGGCAGATAAGATTATGGGCATCCATGCAGAAGTGCAGGCCAAGCTACATGCCTCGAACGAGAAGTACAAGGAATAAGCGGACAAGCACCGGCGGCAAAAAGTGTTCGAGGTGGGCGACCGCGTTATGGTCCATCTGCGTAGAGAGAGATTTCCAACTGGGACGTATAACAAGTTTAAAAATAAGAAGATTGGACCGGTACCGATCATCCGAAAGATCAATGACAACGCTTATGTTGTTGATCTTCCAGATGACCTGGCGATCTCACGGACTTTCAACGTCACGGACCTGACCGAGTATCATGAATCAGCGCAGGAGGAGAACTTGAGGACGAGTTCTTTTCATGTGGAGGGGATTGATGTAGAGCGGGTCGCGGACAATTTCATGGCCAAGATGGATCAGAAAAGGCCCGGTTGACAACATAAGTGATTCGGACCATTGGACCTTAGATCGGGCGTATCTTGCAATCCGGAATGAGTTATTTGACATAAAATGTATGAATTTGGGGTAGAACGAGCTACTTTAGCCAACCAACCCAACTACGCCGGGTTGCGCAGCCCGGATTTGCGAGAAACCCCCTGATCGACGGTCGTTTCCCCGTTTACTATAAATAGTAAGTTTTAGTTTGCTTGTAGCTCTTCATCCGTTGGGCTTTAGGAGTTGTGTCCAACATGAAAAGTGCTTAGAATAATTAGGAGAACAGTTTGGTGAAGCCAAATAGGACACTTACTATTTTTGGCCGAAAACCTTGCGCACTAGTAGACATCACGACCATCTATAAATAGTAAGTCGCGGATTCTAGGAGTTTTAGTTGTAGTTTGAGTTTGATTTCTTTCCTGTTGCTTGGTTCCCTTATTTAAAGGGGTGTAAACTCGTTTTCCTTCATCATCAATTAATTTCGAATTTATTAGAATTTATTTTTATTTTCCTGCTTTCTTTCCTCGTGGATTCGAGAAGTCTCTGTGAGGAGTCCAGAGAAGCTTCGTGGATTCGGAGTAGTTATCCTTGAGGAAGACGGTGATCGACCTCATCACGTTCATCCCTGCGTCAGTTCTTATAAAGATCTTTGGTGGGCTGAACTTTCTGGATGCAATAGCACTAGTTCCTGAACTGGTCTATCCATGCAAGAGCTGATTGGTTATGAGTAGGATTGCCGCTTGATCAATGGGACCCTACTCTTGTCTCGAATTTTCACTGTGGGTGACTACTCCCATGTCTCATATGTATAAGGACTTGAATTTTGCATCCGCAACTCTGTACATGCTGCCGAAGCTCTTTTATGACCCCGCCACTGTTGTTGTCTCATTTCAAAGCTCAAATCAAGTTTCCCTCAATTAGATGGCTTTTGGATGCCTCCAAATTGTTTTTTATCGGGTATCTCTGTTCCAGTATGTCTTGCAGTACATGAATGCCAAATTGGCACTAGACAACATTTGGATGTCGCCTGAATGCCAATGTGCTTGTTTCTTCCAAATGATCTTGCTTGCCATCCCAGTCTGATTTGATGGTGAAAGTCCAAGCTGTCAATTAGGAATTAGCTTTCTCACATTTCTCAAGTACCTGCCTTTCAAAATCGCATGTGCCGTCCATGGATATCGCAGGAATGCTCAATCAGACTCCTTTCTGGCGACTCTCCTCTTATACCAACAACTCACCCCCCACCCCCCAGCAAATCGCTGTCCTCACCTTCCTCGCTTATCTCACTCATGTTCTACCAATATGTTGTTGTGATGTTAATTGGGCTGAAAGCTAATGCTAAGCTGAGCGAGCGCATTGGAAACCCTCGCCCAATTGCATGTTGATTGATCCAGCTCTTGAATATCGGTTCACCTTTGGGACATGGGAATTCCGGGAATGGGCCATGGTTGGTAGAGGTTTTCCTAGTCCATGACCTGTTAGTGCTCAATCATGCCTTTACCTTTGAGATCGAGTCTTTTCTTATCCACCTCTTTCAATGAATTATAACATCCTTGACTTGATGCTTTGCATGGTGTACCCGGGTTTTCAATTCTGAGTTATGACCTGTGCAATTCATGGTTCAGTAATCTACACCCTATTTCTGATGTTTCCTGCTGTGGATGGACCATGCCTCGAAATTCTCTCATACTTGAAGATGCTAGCTTCCAATATGAGTTTCTTTCATTTGGAAGCGTTTCTGCATTTCATTTCGTTACTGTCTATTTCTAGGCCCCAAACCAACAGGCTAGAATTGTGCTACTGAGGTGATTCTTGTAGCATAGCTCATCTGGGATATGCTGCCTTTCATATATATATATATATAATGAGGTCAACCTCATGGGAGCTTCCTATGAGGTCAAGTTGTGTGGGCCCCACAGTGATCTATTTCAGACATGCACACCATGCATTTGGTGGGGTCCCATCTGGGTCATGGGATATCCAAAAAATCAACCATATCCAGAAATCTAGTGGGTCATATACCATCTGAAACCGTCTGAAATCATGCCTAAAACATCTAAGAGCACTAGGTGGGGGCCACCTTAGTTTTGGATAAAGCTCAAACTTGGTGTGACCCCCCCATCCAAGTGGGGGACACAATGGATGGACTGGATGTCTGAACCACATCTCATTGCACAATGGATGGACTGGATGTCTGAACCACATCTCATTGCCCCCCCCCCCCCAGGGGGTAGGGGCCAAGATACCAATGAGTTTTGTGGTCACACTAGATTGATAGCTTAGGTTTGCCAAAGGTAACCTCTATGACATTGATATCTTATTTCTTAAAAAATAAGTACATCATGTTGTTTGGCGGACAAAACATCATATAATACTTATTTATTTCACACTTTGGAGTCATATGGATGATGGAATTGTTAGGGGTGGAAGGGAAGTCCATCTTAGAAATAGTATCTCGAGAAAGTGATATTTTTTTAAATATCATATTTGGGTGATGGGGATCACGAGTTCGTGTTTGGATTGAATAGGAACTATTAGGGCTTTCTAATATTTCAAAAAGGCTAGCTGTTGCAAGGAGTGACAACAGTTGAAATCTCCAAAGCAGCTGTTAAGCTAGAAACACAAAATGTATATGTTTGGTATTTGGGCATGTCTTTTTTGCCGTAATATTTATACATGAAAGAAGTTGGAAACACAAAATGGATCTTTTTTAAGAAACCATAGTTCACTGGTCCGGTGGCTCAACCCAGGGCTCAGCCAGTTTCACTTGGCGCAGTCTCAAAATGGGTGACTGGATTGAGATGTCCCTGGATCGCAACTTGATTTGGGGCGCAACCAAGACTCACCTGAGGTATGGGCACCTACACTTGGATGGGCCACGGAAAGTAAGGAGAGCTCCATCACCTCCACTGCCATCCTCCACCATCATTGTCTACAGAGGGGCCCACCACGATTCTGGATGCAATCAAGGTCTTGGATTTCAGATATTGGGTCTCTTGATTTGGGGATTTTATAAATCTTTCTTGATTCGAGCCCTTTGATGGAATTCCTCTTTCGCCATTAATCATTAATGGTTAACGACTCTTAGGTGTGCTTGGTCAAATCTTGAATTTCACCCCCTCTTTCGGTTTTGAATTTGGGAACCGGGTTTTAGTGATGGATTGGAGGATGAGGAGGATGATAGTTTTAGTTTGTGATTTTTGTCATATATTTGTGCTTAGATGCTTATTTTGACAGGTCACAGTTGATGGGGATGAAATTCGAAAGCCCTAGATTCATGATTTTTTTTTTTTTTTTGATGAACTGTGCGAACTAGGCAGCCTTATTTTGACCCGTCGAGTCCTGATTTGACTTGTATGAGTGACAGGCTGTCTATCCTTCCTGTCTATGGAATGAATACATTTCAGGCTAAAAATCAAATCTGTATGTCTGTTTGGTGTAATGTGGGGAATGAATCGGTATTCTGACTTTTACAGAAATATTAGAGAATTTGACACATGGCCCCTTCTCAGTTTTTGCAATTCAGAACCCTCCTAAAATAACCCTCTCCCCTCACACAGTTTTTTTTTTTGGACATTAACTCATTCATAAGACTGACCAACCTTTGTTTTTTTTGAAAGGCAACGGAATTCATTAAAAGGAAAATTAAAAACAGATCGCTGAGGTAGTGGGCTGAGAACAACAAGAAAAAAAAAACAGAAAAAGGAGAACAAACACTAAACCGAAAGGAAAGAAGAAGAAGAATACGCCTCTACGCATCGCTGCGAGGAATGCCGGTGAGAAGAGAAAGGGGACTGGAGTTTGGAGAAGAGCAGGCCCACTCAGATAGGAAATGCTGAATTCGCGTGATCACGTAGGCGACAGAATGAGATTCGTCCCGAAAGCAACGACAGTTTCTTTCTTCCCAGATTGCCCACCAAGCAGCAAGAATAGAGCATCTCCAGGCCACCGATTTGTTCTTTCCCAAGGAAGCCCCATGCCACGCAGCAAGGACACCGATTGTAGTGTTAGGAAAAGCCCAGGAAATGTTGAAATTGGACAGGATGGTCGACCAGATCGTTTTGAAGAAGGGGCAATGAACAAAGAGATGGTCCGGCGTTTCCTCGTTTGACAGGCAACAGATGGAGATATTTGTTAAAAGCATTCCTCTTTTCCTCGGAGATACAAGGGTGCCCAAAATCATCTCAATGGTGGAAAACCGTCTCTACTTTTTCCCGGTTCTATGGCCCACCCAAGTTTTAGAACTGCTTTTTTGGGGATGATGCCCTAACATGAACTGGGGCAACACATACAGGGAGTGGTCGTTTTTAGGATGATGCCTAAACATGAATCGGTGCAACAAACATACAGAGTGAATGTCACCAAGTCATCTTGGTGGCCCCACAACTTTGTTGCATGGGCTCTGTAATGTGAAATTTGTACGAGCTACATGTAAATAGGAACATCAAAGCTCTAGTTGTGTAGATACATCATGCATCCTTCTCTCTTTTTTCCTCTCCCACTGTCTCCACATTGCACATGCCATACCCCCTATGTATGTTGCGAGTAGCATTTGGCCAATTTTACACCAGCAATTAGGCTCAATGGGCGATTTTAAAACGAAATTGGGATGTGTTTGGTCCTTCAGGAGAAATTCTTTTGTCATTTCAACTCATGCGATTAGCCTGCCCTCATGTTCCTTCTCATCTGTGTACTGCATGGATGGACGATGAGGCCCATGCAACAAAGGCTCTGTATAGCTCATTGTAATGACTTTGTGATGACCACTTTGTACTTCTATTGCAACGGCTCATTTTAGAACAATATCCCCTAAAAACAAAGCAGATTTAAAAACTTGTACGGGCCACAAAATCGAAAAAAAAGTAGAGATATGTCACCCACTGTCAAAATTGATCCGGGCACATTTCCCTTTGTCTAGTTGTGTAGCATTTACCTCTGCCTCTCCATTTTTCCTTCAGTCTCTCCTTTTTTCACTCTCCTACACTCTCCACGTGAGTTGTACCTGCCATACCCTCAGTCCAATTTTTGGATCTTTTTCCACTTTATTGTTCTCGCTAGTCTTTTAAACTGATCATTTACAAGCCATGATGGTCCAATCAGTGAGAAGGGACCCAATCTTGGACCATTATATCACCTTTCCAATACGTTGGTAGCCTACAGTGAGGACTGAAGAGCACCAAACGAACCATCTCTTCAATGGAATGTGTTCAAATCATTTGAGTCTTGGATCCATGGTACATAAAAACACTTAGTTATGGTTCCCCTGGGCTAGAAGTCACTAGCCTGCTATTTGTATTTGCCGCTGTACATGTGGCATTCATGCATTGATTGAGACATCTGTATTTGATGGCCCACTGTGGATGGAGCCTGACCCAAAAATGCACTAATGAAACAACTTCAACTGGTATGGTTTTGATCAACAGATACAGTGAAATTCTTTGGTGCGATCACCATTTAAAAAGAGCCCACTGGATGAGCGGTTGTGATCACCACATCGAAACCCACGTGGGCCGTTTGGCACCTTGGATTTGGAGGTAAATGGTTGTACTTCAAATCAAAGTAGCTACCTTTGTTTTTTGGTCTTCCGGCAGTCCTGGATTTCGTGGTAAATGAAATTGGAGGAATTTAGAAAACCTCATTTTAGCGTGTTTTGAAATCTCGGTAAAGTGCTACTAATCTATTGTACACTAATGATACTCCAAAACAATAACCTACTGTGTAAAGAGTCTTACATGTAACAAAGATGTTGCCAGGCTACTAATTCATTGTACATGTCGGACACCGATGATACTTCAAAATAATTACGGTCGTAATCCAATTACCGGGTGCAACACTGAAATCACATCAATAGAATAATCTGAACCATCCATTGTACAGTGATTGAATACCCACCATTAAAAACCTCTTGGGAGCCACCAGATTATTTATTTGCATTCTACTCGTTGATAAGGTCACACAGATCTGGACGAAGGGACCACATAAATATCAGATTGATCCAATACGGCAATACTGGTCGCCCACAAGAAGCTTTTAATGGTCAATAACCTTTGCTCTCTGTGGTGTGGTCCACCTGAGATTTGGATCTGGTTCATTTATGGGATCGTGCCCTAAAATGAGCTGTCAAAACAGATGAATGGTGTGGATTTAAGACAAATACATCATGGTGGCCCCTGCAGTCAGGGATCCACCAAAGCTGCCCCGGGTGACCAAAATCTCCCAAGAGGTGGACCCACACATTTACGATCCGTGTTTCAAAACTTGCATCAATCTAATGATCCCAACTTACCAGCCATTTTATCAGTGGACTTCTGGCATTATGAACGGTTGGTGTTCTTTTCACTTCTTTTTTTTTTGGGCAACCGATTCCTTGAACTGCATCATTCCCATGTTGCTTATCATTGGTGGGGCCTACCTTTCTAGCAGTTCTCCTCTGGCCAATCCGATGAGCCTAACCCATCAGATCGTGGGCCATTTTTACAAGCTATAGATCTGATGATTAAGGTCATCAAACCGAAGTGCTTCCATGGAATCATAAGCAATTCATATCAGGCCATAGCGAATGCTACTGAAATAAACGCTTTCAGATGATGACTGTTAGCTCTTTTGTTTCACCACTCGATCTTGGCCATCCATTTTTAATGCTGTTAATCCGACAGATTGGATCATTATATGAACAAAATTTCAACTCTATGACTTGCCCCCAATGGTGAGAATGAATGAGCGGTCCACATTCAATGATTAAACATGCTTGAGCTTAGGCAACTTTGCTGATGTCCCCATGATGGTGGTAAACCCTTGGTTGCCATGTCTATCCTATACCTTAGATTTAATTCGCCAAGGTTATCCAGGTAGCCATTTAGCCAGGCCTATATAATGCAAGTAGCAAATTTTTTTTTTTACCCGCACACACACCCCACCCACTCACGCTGGTGGAATTTCACCACCTATGGGTACTCGAACCCTTGACCGGGAGTTGAAACTCCTGAGAGTCTACCACCCGGGAAGAGTAGCATTGGGCCAATGTTACCTCAGCAAGTAGTCAAGAGATATATCTTTATTTGTTTATTTATTTTTATTTATTTATTTTTGCATATGAATCATGATTAGTTTTATATTTTTTGAGTCATTTACGAGAGTCACTAATTACCAGCGTTCCTTTTCTTTGTATACAGGTTGTGCATGTGTGTTATTTATTTGGAAGCTCATGCAACAAAAGATCATGTGAGGCTTCCCATGTGACATTCATAGCAACGGTGAGTGGAGAATGAGACATCTATCATTGAAACTATTTAAAGACCTTTTTCGTTTTTGGTTTTTCAGGTAATCCTCTGCACCCTTCCGTAGTATTTCTTCTCTCTTCCCCACCCCTCATCGCTCTCCGTACCTAATGCATGGGTCATATAATATCCCCTCACGCATGTATGTCAAGAATGCTAAAATCCCATGTCTCATTACTCATGAAACTTGCATTGGAGATCACACTAATCTGATGTTCTCAATGGTATAGATCTTTTCTACAGTTGCCATAACGGCCACTACTTTTATGTTTACGATGGAAGCGGATTGCATCCTGCCCTTGCCTGGAAGAAAATTGATTCAGGCAAGGGATCCGTGGAGTCCACCATACTGTTTTCATCCATTTCTCTATGTCATTTTAGGGATTGATTCAAAAAATAAGGCAAATCCAAGGCTCAAGTGGATCACACCACAGGAAGCAGCAGTGATTGTGATGCCCATCGTTGAAACCTTTCTAGGGCCCATTGTGATGTCTATTTGCCTTTTAACTTATTCATAAGATTGCATATGACATGATATGGATGGAGGGAAAACACAAATTTCAGCTTGATCTAGAACTTTTGCGACTCATAAGAAGTTTTTAATAGTAGGTGTTAAATCGATGGTGTAGTCCACTTAACCCTTGGATCATCTCATTTTTGGATCATAGCCTAAAATGATCTTGAAAAATGGATGAACAGTATAGATAAAACCCATACATCATGGTGCGTTCATAGAGTCCTTGCCTGGACTAATTTCGTCGGAGGAGGGAAGGACACAATCCATTTCCTTTCATGATAACCATTATGGTCTCTTTTTTATTGAAATAAATAAATAAATTTCTCCATCTGCCCTCTAACGGAATGTTATGGTCTTAGGGTCGTAATGAGCTGTTACAGTTGTGGTTACATGTAATTTTTTCATAATGTATAATGATTGTCACTGATATTTTTATGCAACGGCCTTTAAAGTCCCATAACAGCCGCTACAGCACACCTAACCATGTGATGTGGTGCATGGGTTACTGCTTTTTAAATGCCCATTTTATGGTCACCAGTAGAATGGATATGATTACAGCGGGGCAGAATCAGGACCAATCCGACGGATCGGAACAGAAGTCCAGGATCGGGGCGGATCGAGTTGGCCTAGTTAGATCCGACCGTTCATCAGATCGTGTTCAGATTAATGTCAATTCAGACTGATCTGGAATATGATCCGATCCGGATGGAGTTTATTAATAAGAATATATGCCTCATTTTTTTTTTCTGGTTTAATACAATAAAATGATCTTAAAATATAGATGGACGGCATAGATGAAATAAATACATTATGGTGGGGTCTACAGAACACCGACTATGAGCCATTGGCTGGTGGCAGGAGAGTAGCCAACCCGTCCTCTCGGCACAGTTTCAGGTATATTTATTGGTGGACGGTGTACCGGTCTTCAACTCAAGAGCCCAATTTTCTTTTGAGGTTATCTAGGTTATCACTCATCCTTTGCCCCCACCATGTAGCGATGCGGACAATTCGTCTAGAAATTCTCACTACAGTCGGTTTCTGTGGGTAAAAATAATAATAATGATAATGATAAATCACAAAAAGAGGTGTTAAATTGCATTATTAAAGAATCAAAGGAGCAATATGGCATCCGATTCAAGCATTATATGAGCCCCAAATATATTATTATACCCAAAATCCATGTGATGGGAAGCCTATGATGTTATGGATGCGACGGTGAAAATATTACTTGGTTTGCAGATTGGAAGAGACTGTAACCATTGTTTGTGTGATTTTCTTCTCTCTTCTTTTTCTTTTGACAATAACCATAATCTAAAATATTGAGCATTTGAGTGCACCTGCAATTTGATAATCATTTTTATAAAATGCCTTTGCCAACAGTTTTTTTTTTCCCCATAAATTCCTTGACATGTGTTGAGATGTGTTTCTCTGTTGAAATCAAATTTAAAACTTTGGCCATTGAAATGCGTTGAGATGCGTTGCACTTGAATGTGGGGCCCACATGGTTGTGCTTATGCCATTAGAACCATCCATCCAGGTCGCCCATTCCTGATATTTGGATGCCTTAAAAGTATGATCAGTCTGCCATCGTGTGGGCCACCATGTAATTTTGGAGGTTTTTGGAGGGTTTTCCATTGTTTTCTACCATGGCTTCCTGGTTGTCATCCATTAAGGGTTGTGGTTGCCTATCGCATGATGCTCTCGTTTCTAGTATCATACAATTCTACTAAAACAGTTGTAATTCTTTTGTTATAAGTTAAATTGGGGTGATCTTATGCTCTTTGGAAAAGACAATTCGATGAATTTTCAAATGACTATAAAATTATTTCATTTGGATATCATTTGAACATCCAAAAGTGGGCCAAAAGTTTATAATGCGTTAGGTCACGTTTGCTCTTATTTCTAGCATTGTGCGATCTGACTTAAATGGTTAAAATTTCATTGTTACAGGTCTAATAGGTGGTGATTTTGTCTTCATTAGAAAGATAATTTGATAAAATTTTAAATAAATTTTGAATCATTTTATTTGAACACCATTTAAAATTGAGTCCAAAGTGCATTATGCGTTAAGTTGTATTCACTCTTATTTCCAGTATCACAAAACCTGACTATAACGGTCATAACTCCCTCATCATAGGTCAGGTTAGGGTGTTTCTTATTGGATCCTTTTGCTCTGGTGGTAAACTCTCAGGAGCTTCAACACCCAGTTAAGGGTTTGAGTATCCATAGGTAGTGAAATCCCACTACGGTGTGAGTGTGTGGGGTTGTGTGTGCATGTGTTAAAAAAAAAAAGAAAAGAAAAAAAGGTTAGAGTGTTCTTATACTTATTGGAAAGATAATTCAATGAACTTTTAAGTAACTTTAAAATCATTTTATTTTAACACCATTTGACTTTTCAAAAGTGGGCTCAAATTTCATTATGACATTGGGTTATGTTCACTTTCAATTTCAATATCGTACAATACCATAAAAATGGTCATAACTCCCTCGTTACAGGCTAGATCGGGGTGATCTTATGCTCATTGAAAATATAATTCGATGAACTTTCAAATGAATTTACAATTATCACATTTGGACACTATTTAACAATCCAAAAATGAGTCCAAAGTGTATGATGTGTTAGGTTATATTCGCTCTCATTTCCAACATCGTGCGATCTTACTAAAATGGTCATAACTCTTCACTACAAGTCTCGATCAGTGTGATCTTATCCTTGTTGGAAAGATAATTTGATGAAATTTCAAATAATTCTTGAATCATTTCATTTGGACACAATTTGACCATTCAAAATTAGGCTTGAAGTTCATGATACGTCAGATTGTGTTGCTCTCGTTTCTAGCATCACGTGATCTAACTAAAATATTCATAACTCCCTCACTAAAGGTTTGATCAGGGTAATTTTGTGTTTGTTGGAAAGATAATTTGATGAACTTTTAAATGACTTTAGAATAATATCATTTGGACATCATTTGACTATCCAAAAGTAGGCTTAAATTCCATGATAGCATTAGGTCCCATTCACTTTTGTTTTCAAAATCACACAATCCGAGGAAAATGGTCATAATTCCCTCATTATTAGTCGGATTATAGTGATTTTGTGCTCGTTAGAAAAATAATTTGGTGAACTTTAAGATAATCTTAAAATTATTTTATTTGGATGTCATTCAACTATTCAATAGTGGGCCCAAAGTTTATGACGACATCAAGTCACATTTGTTTTCATTTTCAACATCACGCCATCCCATGAAAACAGTTATAATTCCCTTATTACAAGTTGAATTGGGGTGATCTTGTGCCCGTTGGAAAGGAATTCGATGAACTTGTAAATGGGTTTGGAATCATCTCATTAGGACACCATTTAACCGTTCAAAAGTAAGTTTTAAAATGCATGATGCTTGGGTTATGTCCACTCTTGTTTCAGCATCGTGTGATCCTACTAAAATAGTTATAAGTCTCTCGTTACAGATCAGATAGGGATAATCTTATACTGAATTTTGTCTTTTCTAATTTTTTATGCACTTAAAAAAATTCATTTCCTTTTCTTCTTTCTTCCAATAATTCTACTTGGATAAGAGATAAAAAGAAAAGAACAAAATAACAAAAACTCAGCTTCTAAAAAAATGGTTCTTCATTTTTTATAAAGATTTTACTAATTAAATGGTAAGAAAAACTGATATAATGAAAGGAGGTTAAAAAATAAATAAATCTATTTTTAAAAGATAGATTATACTTCTTTCTTCAAAAGATTAGGCTTAAATTAATCTTTTCCAAAGAGTTAGACTTTGGGAAAAAATTTAAAAAGTCAAACAGCATTGAAATGAGATTATTCAAGAGTTAATTGCAAGATTGTTATATTATCTTTCTAACAATCCTAAGAACACCCCAATCAGACCTATAACAAGAAAGTTATGACCATTTTTCTAGGATTGCATGATGCTAGAAATGAGAGCGAATATAGTGTAGACTTTAGGTCCACTTTTGAAATGTCAAACATTCTCCAAATGAGATGATTTTAAAGCCTTCTAAAAATTCATCAAATTAGCTTTTCAACAAGCACAAGATCGCCTTGAACCGACCTATAATGGGAGAGTTATTACCATTGTAGTGAGATTGTGCAATACTTTGTTAAACCGCTATGTGGGCATTGTCCAAATTGTGATTATTGTTTTGGCATACTTTTAAAAGATCAAACGGTCTATAAATGAGATGATCTTAAAATCATTTTAGAACTCGTTGAATTATCTTTCATTCGAGCAAAAAATTGCTTTGATCCGATATGTAATAAGGGAGTCATGACTGTTTTTGTGAGATCGTGTGATGGATTATCCAAACCATGCTCTAGGTTTTGCCCAAATCACACACTGCCCGTTGGGTGTAATTTTGAAAAGACAAATGGTCTCTAAATGAGATGATTCCAAAATCATTTGAAAGTTTATCGAATTATCTATTCAACCAACATAAGATTACCCCCGATCCGACCTATAACGAAAAAGTTATGACTATTTTTTTGGGATCGCACGATACTAAAAATGAGAGTGAATACGACCTAATGCTATATTGAATTTTCAAACCTGTAACAAGGAAGCTACAACTATTTTTATGAGATTGCGCGTTGTTGAAAATGACGACAAACATGACTTAATACAACATGAACTTTGAGCCTACTTTAGAATGGTTAAATGATATCCAAATGAGATAAATCCAAAGCCATTTAAAAGTTCATCTAATTATCCTTTCAATGAGCACAAGATCACATTAATCAGACTTCTAATGAGGGAGTTATAACTATTTTATTGGGATGCACAATATGAAAAACGAGATCGGGAAAAAAGCTATGGATTAAAGCCGTAGCTAAATAGTAATTATCATCCGTAGCAATTCGGTAGTCATACATGCGGTACCTTCTATGTATCAGCTACGGATTTTACCGCAGCAATAGTCTCCGTAGATCAAAAGGTTATACAGATACGGATTATATTTGTGGCTAAAACTAGAGCGAGAACTGTAGGAATAATCTTAAGTTAGATACAGCTGCGGTTAACAGCCGCAGCTATTTGCTAACTTTATTTTTCAAACAAAAGAAATTATAATAATGGTTTCTCCTACCATTGTAGTACATACCCTGATAGAAATTATAATAATGATGTCTCTCGTATACTGACAAGAACTAATTTCACTAAGAGATGAATATTATAGTTTTAGAAAAAAAAAAAACACTAAGTTACCTTAAACCAATGCTTTGATGTAGTTTCTCAAGTTCATTTTCTGCTTTTTCCTGCATAACAGGAAATGAGCATAAATACTCCAAACTTGAAAACCCAGTCCCAAAAATAGAAACCAATGCTTCTCTATTTATTATGAAGTCTACATGATCCTTTGGAAAGTGCCAAAATTCAAAAGAGTGAAGACATTATCTGCTGCAAAATCATCAGCACAAATATAAACAGATTGTTTTCTGCAAAACCATGCAATTTGAGCTGTGAGCACACGACTTAATTGATAATGGCCCATTTGGATGCCCTCGCCAATCCAGATCTGTTTCTCTATTCTGGCAGACTGTTCCACTACTTTAGCAGAAGCAATCTGCTCGCATTTTTGGGTGCTTGGGAAATGGAAAATGCAGCAACCAGATTCCTGTATCCCCACTTCATATGCCATAAAACACGAGATGAGTTGTTTCTTATCTCAACTACAATTTCGATGGATGGCAACATGATCATTTGCATTCTCCCAAATGTACCCTAATGCAACAGGATACATGTGAGACAATTGGATGCAATATTGTTGAAGATCTAATATAAAAATTCTCGGGGAAAATCAGCTTAGTGTAGTCATGATGTGGTCATAAAGAATGATGATAGTTCTGTAGTATCTGATAGGATCAAGACTCCATTGTAAAAAGTCAGAAATAATTACATATAACAGTAAATTTACCTGATTTCAGATATTCCATATAACCGACTTATGAAACGATGTAAAAGTAACCTCCATCATATACACATACAAGTACTAAGTAAATACAGATACAAAGCTAACCTCTCAGAAGCATCTAATTTTGCCCTTAAATCAACAAATTCAGCTTCAGCGGCAGAAAGCCTTTGTTGGCAAGCTGCCTCAGCCTCATTCGCAGCCTTCACTCGCAATTCTAGACTGTGTTCATACAAAGCACTTTTCAAGTTTTCAGCTTGCACCTGAGCTCTACGTTCTGATTCCTTGATATCTATCACATCTCTGGAATTCACAGTAGAAAGCTTATAACATTATAAAATGCATTATATAACCATACACAATATCAGGAAAATTCTACAACTTAAATACATATCTATAATGAAACCAATCATGCAAAAAGAGGTGCAAAACAAAATGCATTTTCAGTTCAATGAACTTATCAGATTTTGAATTCTGAAAGTTTACACTCCTGTTCCTTCTTAATTTGCCATAACAGAAGTGCAGAGGCTGAAATTTTCACAAATTCATGGCATACCTCTTTTCAAAGCACTCTTGTCCATACATATCCAAAAAGATTTGGAGCTCCTGCCTTTTCTTCTGCAGGTTTTCAATCTGCAATACTTCATTTCCTATAGTTGTAAATCCCTTCTCATTCAGAGATAGTAATCCCTAAAAGTATTCTTGAAAGATCTGTAGCTCAATCTAATTCCAAGGAAAATGTTAAGACAGATGACAGTGAAATTAGACGATAAGCAGGAGCTAAATGCAGAATGAAGATTGTCCCAGATCATGAACCTACCAGTGCTTTAAGAGACATGATCTCTACCATTTGTTCAGCACACCTATCTGATAGGCTCTTGTGTTCACTCATCTACCAGCAATGAAAAAATAAATATTTCATGTCTCTGAAGATAAGTTACGAAGTAGAGAAACAAGAATACCATACATGTATTTTGGAGTTTGCAAGGTGATAAGAAAAAAGAAGAGGTCTAAATTACTATGTTGCTAGCAAATTCCAAATTTTGCAGAAGCCAGTGAAGTGAGCTTCTAATTCTTTAGAGCCAAGATGAAAAAATATAGACGTGAAATAAAAGGGAACTAACTTGAGAAGAAAGAGAATACAACACTTCATAAGAAAGAACAACAATGGTCTCTGATGATCAGTAAAAAATAATGGGGACTCAAAGAAATGGTTACAGCAAACAAAATAACAAAGAGTAATAGACTTCCATCTGTGGGAAGACCTGCATTAAGGAGAAATTTTGAATGTCCCTTCACATCAAGCATATACCAGTTATAAGCCTTTTTGCCGACTCATGTAAGGTAGAAGGATAGAAAAACTAGAACCCAAAATTATAAGTTGAAAGTTGGTTTTACACCACATGTAGACCACATGGCAAAAATTTTCAAACAACTAGAGAATCAAGTAGATTACCTTCAAACCCCAACTCATCGACTCCAAAAGATATTCATGATATCTAATGGCAAGAGGTGTCTCAAGATATCAATCGAAGACTATTGATCAAAGAGATTACATGGGGTGCTCATCTTCAACTAAAGTACAGTCTTTGGTAGGAAGACTATTGATCTGATGGACCCTGTGCAGATGAGAAGCATATGACTCTTACCTGTATGTGGCGGTAGGAAGACTATTCATTAGTAGTCAATTGGTGAATCAAGAAGGCTCTCTCAGTGGTATATGACTTTTGCCTGTATGTGTTGGTTTAAAAACCACAGAGGTGAAGCTGATGGCCAGTCCAACTAATCCACAGGCTGTTGCCACCACCCAAAACATCGATGTCCTAATCACATGTCTGCAAATGGAAACCAAGAAGACGTGATAATCACATCAACAACGATTCTTTGAGGACCCTAGCTTTACTGTAGCTACTCTCGTACTGCAACCGTAGGTGATTTTGTATTTGTGACCGGATATCCTTAGCATTCAAAGTAGCCTCAGCTTCCTGCAAAAAAACAGGAAAAGCTTTTAATTTAACTAAAATGTTTCAGAAAAATATTTTTTTGTGAGAACATGAAAAGGTAAATAAGTTGGGACAATAGAACCAACTCCCATGCCAATTGAAGCATGGGAACCAGAGGTCATTCCACTTTTCATTAATAATGTAACAGCAGTACATTAGGGAACAAAGGAAGATTAAATATGGATTTCATTAAACAAGTGAAAAAGGGCACAATTACAGAGGGAGGAGGTTTTCTGGTGATTGGAATAATTTAAAATGAAGATGAAATGATACTTCTCTAACATGCTGGCCTTTGAAATTGGAGCGACTGAAAACGGGTAGACGCATTAAGTTCGAATATGTAATTCATTATTCTCTCCCTCCCAGAGTACAATCTGTTAACACTTTATGTTAAAAAAGCTAGAGTATGGATGACATTCCAAGGTTTTGCATCAGATTTTGGCACAAAACCTTCAAGCCATAAGATGGTTCACACTTACAGGGAGGCTAGCAGTGCAGAAAAATCTTCAATCAACTGGTGAGCCAGTCTTTGTTGATAAAGATACCAAGGCTTGGCCATGCATAATAGTATCCTTTTGTGCCTTTCCACAGACCCCATGGCTATTTGATATTATGGTTTTGTTTTAAGTTTTAACCAACAACCCAATCTCTTACCATATCTAGAAATTGTTGGTGGATAGACTAATCATATTCTACAGACAAACAGGGTGCAGACTATACTAACTAGCATAAGTAGTATTGGTCCTAGCAAAGATAGGAGCTGCTAAGGATATACAAAGCACCAACATCACCAACCCATTGTTTTGTTAAAATAAGAGAAACAAATTCAAAATGTTATGAACAGTCACAGATTTAAAAGAAAATTACGCAGCTGGAAAATAGGAAGAACAGAGTGTTCATTCATACTGAAACAAAATCTAGAAATATAAAAGAAAGATACCGAATAACCTGTGGATCTAGGTAAGGAAAAGCATCCAACCAAAGTTTCACAAGAGGAAACTTACAGCAATTACTGATTCTTTTGTTTCAATTGATCTCGACAAGCCATAGCAATGAATCCAAGGTGAAGGACCCTTCTAGTGTTTTCTTTGGAGGCCTCTAAAAACATTTGCCGGAATCATTTATCAAGAAATTAAAACAATTATTAAATAAACATCACAAGCAATTAGATAAACTATGAAACTTAATGATTCCATAAAAGCTAAAAAGAAAATATCTGATCTTTAAAAAGAAAATATCTGATCTTCCTAAACTGAAGGTGCAGATTGAACAGCTAAACAAATAGCTCATCATGCTCAATGGTTGTAGAAGACACGAGAAATGTCATGAGAAAAAAAAAAAAAGATAGCAGTTTAGGAAGAATATTATTAAAAAAACATAAAAATACCTTAGATCCATTGACCATCATCCGGCAAAATCAGGACTATGCCTACTCCCAAATTTTGCAAGCCAAAAGCCCTACAAGGGAGATTACTTGAGCGAAAGCAGTGTTTTAATACCACAAGGCTGATTTGCAAATCCTTTTTTTTTTTTTTCATGCCGCCACAAGATAGAAAATGGGTCAACCTTTATATGCAACTATTTTATACTGAAAAGAAGAAAAGGGAATAACATCAAAAAAAGAAAAAAAAGAAAAAAAAGAAAAGATTTGAAACCATTTTTCTTGGTGAACAAGATATTTAGTGTAGGAAATATACTGGAAACAACAATCTGGTAGATAACCAAAAAATTCATTTAAATGAGCATCACGTAGGAAAAAAAAATAAAAAATAAAATCTTAAACCGTCCAATTATTGGACCCGTGGGACCCGATGGAGTGGCTGGTAGCATGGGGCAGATGAGTTCAGATTCAGGCAATCCTTCACACGTTTGTGTAGGGCTGCTCGTAGTGATGCTGATGGTGACCACATGATCAACGTGGACGATTTTTTTGGTCCATCTAAATTAATTTTGGCCGTTGCTGTCTTGGACACTCTCGATCCTTTTCATCCATGCTTTATGCCGAGGATAATGCTCTTTTAATTAGCTTTATATATATATATATATATATATATATATATATATAGTATATATATATATATATATATATATAGTGCCGGTCTCCTACGAACTGCACCGCACGAAATCATTTGAGGACATATGAAAACGAACAAGCGTATCGAAAGGTGGAGTGGACCCCGCCACAGAAAATAATAGGGAGAGAGACACCCACCATTGAAACCTTTCTAAGGTCTAATCTAATGTTTATTTAAGATCTAACCTGTTCATAAGTTAACTCAGACATTAATGAAGGGAAAATAATAATATCAGCTTGAGCAAAAAATTTTTGTGGCCCTTAAAAGTTTTTAATGGTGAGCGTCACTCTCTCCACTGTTTTCTGTGGTGGGGTCCACTCAAGCTTTTGATCTGATTTGTTCTTTGGCTCATGTCATAAAATGATCTTTACAAATGGATGGACAGTGTAGATACAACACATACATCATAGTGAGGCCCACATAATTAGGTGACGTCATTTCATTAGCTAGTCTTTTCAACACGTCAGCCCTGCGAGGTCGACAGTAATGTTTACATGACATCTGCATCCTTCGTACATCATTTCTACTGAGATAACTAAAAATAAAAATATTATCTTGATTTGAAACTTATGTGGCCCCATAAATATTTAAACTGTAGACATTCAATCCTCATGTTTTTAGTATGCTTGAGTATTAGATTCAGCTCATTTTTTACCTCATGTCCTAATATAATCTCAAAAAATGAATAAATGGAATGAATAAATGGAGCTTGATGCAAAAGGCTTTTGGCAAGAAATCGGAAATGGATTCACTTTTTGGCACGAAATCGGAAACGGATTGGCTGGTAATCGGCTAGCCAATGGCTATTGGTCTGTGCTCCGTAAGCCCTACCATGGTATGTTTGTTTCATCCATTCAGTCCGCCCATTTTTTTATATCATTTTATGATATGAGCCTAAAACTGAGGTTGATCCAAATCTTGAGTGGATTGCAGAGCTTTGATTGAACTCCCACCATTAAAAACTTCATGAGGCCACAAAAGTTAAAACTGAGGTTGATCCAAATCTTGAGTGGATTGCAGAGCTTTGATTGAACTCCCACCATTAAAAACTTCATGAGGCCACAAAAGTTTTGGATCAAGCTGATATATATTTTTTCACTTCTTTTAAATTTGTATGACCTAGTCAATAGGTTATATGTCAAATAACCATTACAGACGCCCAGGAGGTTTTTAACGGTGGAGCTTCAATCAAATTTCTTTTTCATGGGGTGGTCCACCTGAGATTTAGATCCACCTCATTTTTAGCATTAATATATAAAATTATCTTTAAAAATGGATAGACGGTGTGGATAAAACTCATACATCATTGTGGGGTCCACATAGAACCGACCACTGGCCACCTGGCTAGTGGCAGCGTACTGGACGCGGATTTCCTGTGAAAGCCTTTGGCAGGAAGTTATTGCGTAGGGGTACTGGGTGGGGCCCACTGCCATGTTTATTTGACATCTACTCCATTCATCCATTTGGCAAGCTCATTTTAGGACAAGTGATAAAATTTTAGGTGGATCCAAAACTCAAGTGGACCACACGAGAGGAAAATTTGGGAAAAGAAATACCTACCATTGAAACCTTCCTAGGATCCACCTTAATGTTTATATGCCATCCAAACCGTTTATAAGGTCTTTACCACTGGGATGAAGTGACAAAATATATATATATATATATATATATATATATATATATATATATATATTATAATAAGAATCTTTTCCATTGAGAGAAGGGAACTCTCATGTACAGCAGGGGATGGTCAGCGACCTTGGATCGCGGTCTATTGGAAGCACCGGTTCCTGTCCTTCGTGGCCTTGCATCCTATCTCTATCAAGTTTACCCAGAGAGGCCAATAAAGTAGCTGACAGCCTGGCTGGGTGAGGAAGTTTGAATCAGACTAGGGTTTCCCACATTGTGGCTGACTTCTTTAGGATTACGCATGGTGAGCTGGTTCTAGAGAGGGCTGATTTAGGCGTGGTGCGCAAGTCTAGATCTTAGTTTTTCTTCTGTTTTCCTTTCCTTATAATAGAGGCCCTGGGGTGGGGCCTCGTGAATTGTCCCAGTTGTTTTCCGAGTTTTCCCGAGTTTTTTTTTTTGCCTTGGGTCTCCTGCACCTTGCGTATACCTCTTTTCTATATAGAATATAGTGAGATTTTTTGAGGAAAAAAAAGAACGAGATGGTCAGCGACCTTAGTGAAGAGGAAATCTGTCTGGGAGGAGCTGCCCAAACAAGCCAAGCCGCCTGCTAAACTGTTAGCCACTCTCGGTATATGTGCAATCAAGATGTTTATAGAGGCCCAAATGGCATCGAATCTCATTTTGAAATTGTGAATTTTCTTTTGCCTGTCCTTGAGTAATAAGCTCTACAATTAGGTGGTCAGCCATGTGAATTTGAAGGTTATGAGTGGTTTTCTATCGTTTTATATGTTGTAGCCCACCTATTGAGTAGGGCTGATATTTTGGACATCCTATTGTGATAATGGGGCTCATGGTGGCGTATAAGTAGTTTTTTTTTTAAAAAAAAAAAGGAAAAAAGAAATAGGAGTTGTCGACAATGCGCTGGGATGAGGCTGGGCCGAGAGCTGTCCAAGCCTGCTTGAAAAGTGAAACCCCAGCGTGAGTTGGCCCAAGCTCATGACTAGCCAAGACAAATAGGCCTGATCAAAAAGGCTTTATCCACTTTCTTCAAACAATAGTCGCAGTAGTCATCGGTAATATCAAAGTGGCTCTGTAAATAAGTTGAATAAATAATTTAAATTATTAAGTAATACAGGTAGATGATTTAAAATAAATGTATAAATTGAGTCTTCATACATTATTTAAATAAGATGTCAAAGTAATTAAATTGAACACCAGTGCTAGAATTTGATCTTAAGAAGGATAGGGATGACATATTGCTCATTATAAAGTGACCTATATATTAAGTTGAAGTCTAGATGGCCACGTGGGCCAAAAGATAAATGCTGGTCCAATAAGCACCTATGATAGAATAGGCTCCGGTATTCATAAAAAATAATGTAAACTCCATAATTATACAAGTGAGTGCGACTGGGTAGAGTTAGTTAACCATTGGTATGATAATGGCCACCGTCAAGGGACCATGTCCCAAAATTTTCTCTATACTAGAAGATCCTAGCCATCAAACTTTCGACCTTTTCTTCTGTTGAATGCTGACTGTTGCTTTGAATTTTCTCAACCACTATCTTCATGCATGGATCTAAACGTACCCTTTACGTGGATGAGGGCGTTAGTGGATATTGAGAGGGTAACCTCCCACGTGAGACTTCGTTTCTTTCAAGGCTTCACTTTTGGTTGCATTTGGTTCCACCGGATATCATGGAATTTTGTGATACTTCATGATTAATCAGCCCCAGTTAATTTAATGCAATTTTTCATGAAATTTGGTACAACTAAACACATCCTCTCTGTTGTGGAGGTCACAAGAACATGTACCAGGGCTTGTAACTGCTCAATTGCATTACCCAATCAGATGATCCTTAAATGTCCATCTGAATTATTCTATGAGGTAGATGATCCTTAAATGTCCATCTGAATTATTCTATGAGGTGCATGTTAGAGTTGTCATTGATATAGTTCTGGGCTGAGGCTATAAGACTACCAGATCACTTGGGGGTATTTTCTTGTTCCGGGAATTAGTGGCTGTAGATGCAGCTGCATGTTGCTATAGCCATAGTCCTCAGCGTACAGATGTTGCGTTAGCTGCTGTCTTCCGTGGAGTTGCGCATGGAGAAGTGGCCGTGGTTCGAACTGTGATTTTCTGACCCAGTGTGTTGCCACATGTTCAGTCCAGCTTCAGCTTTAGAAATTTCGGGAGCAGGCTTTCGATTAGGACAGTGAAGTGCAGGTAGTTTCTAGATGGTGCATATGCTAGAAAACAAATAGAGGCTCTACAGGGAGTGTCTAGCTCTAGCATTGTGGATAATATGGGTAACTTTAGGTTTTTTTATTTTTTTATTTTTCTCTGGCTAGCCGATCTGATAGGTGAGGCCTAATGTTTTTTTTGTGTGGAGCAATGATTTTTAACCATTGATTTATATGGACACGGGTTATTCTATTAAAGTAATTATAGTGATGCAATTGATAATCTAACTATTTTCAAATATCATCAGTAGAACATGTTCCTAATAGATTAGTAGCCTAATGACACACGTACAGCGCATGTAACTTTTGGAAGGATTCAATGTAATCTAACTTTCCACCTTGGATTTGGTGGGATTTGAAACCCCATTTACTTTATGGGGCCAAACATATATTCATGATGCCAAACATATTAGAATTTGAAATCCCCTCAAATCCTCCCAAATTCATGGTGGCAAATGACCCCTATTTTCTGATTCATAAGGTCACATGGACCTATACCAAGGAAACTGACAAATATCAGTTTGATTCAAAACTTTTGTTGCCCCAAAAAGTTTTCAACCATAGGAAAAGGCAGGCCTTTGATCCCTGTTAGTTGTTTCCTTTGGTGTGGTCTTCTTGAGCTTTGGATTTGCCTTAAAAAATTGTGTCCTAAAATGATATGCAAAACGGATGAATAGGGTCGTACATTGCAGTGAGCCCCACAGAGTCTGCTCAATAGGGATATTGCCTATCCAGGCAATCCATGGTGAGATCTTACATTTCCATATGGGCCATCTAGCATGGTACCTTGTAGATGACCGGTTCCGAATCAAGTGATGGAGTAGAGGTGAGCCAACCTTGCGAGCAAAGGTGTCACCCCGCGGGCTCGTGGGTGTTATTTTTTTTATCTTCCAAAAACAGATCTCTTTCCGGACGAAGTGGTGCTGTTCCTCGCTTGGAGGTTGGTTTTGCCTCATTCGCTTTTTACCGTACTATCCGTCACATCAAAGTGTCCACAGTCAAAGATCGTCTGGGTACCGATAACCGTTGTAGTAGTGGCAGGCTGAACAGATGATCTTGACCATTGATTTGTGAAGTCACACGGGCATCATGGGAAATAGAAATTGGTCGGCATTAAAGTGTAAATGCTTTTTTTTTCTTTCTTTATTTATTTATTTATTTATTTTATTTTTTACGAAGAAACCTATTTTAGCTTTAATAAATGAGGAGTTATCGTTAGCACTCGGTTTGTTTTCTGCCATGGTAGGTGCATGTGGGCGTGCTAAAATGGATGTTTTTTGTCACTAAGGTGCATGCATGTGGGCGTTCTAAAATGGATGTTTTCTGCCATGTAAGGTGCATGTGGGATACTAAAATGCATGTTTTCTGTCATGTAAGGTTCATGTGGAAATACTAAAATGGATGTTTTCTGTCACGTTGGGTGCATGTGGGCATACTGAAATGGATGTTTTCTGTCATGTAAGGTGCATGTGGGCATACTAAAATGGACGTTTTCTATCACGTAAGGTGCATGTGAGCATTCTAAAATGGACGTTTTCTTTCATGTAAGGTGCATGTAGGCATTCTAAAATGGATGTTTTTTTGTCATGAAAGGTGCATGTGGGAATACTAAAATGGATACAACGGCTTAGTTTAAACTAATCAACTCTAATCCCAAGTATCAAAATAATCAAATACATCAAACTTGATATTATATGATCAAATATGAGGAAATTGGTGGCCTACTTATATTCCATTCAATTTGTTCATCAAGTGTGCCTCAATAGGAAGAATAAATGATGTAGAGAGGGTTGCGGACAGTTTCATGGCCAAGATGGATAAAAGTCTCTTTTTAGCCCACAATATGATGATTTGGGTGGTGGATTCCTTTTCCTCTCGCTTGTCACGTGTCTTTTGGGAATGAAGGTGGACGGAATGCCTGGAGTAAAGAATAGTCTATACGCATTTGCTATATGTGCTGAAGTCTTTTCATCACTAGGATTACTGTTAATTGTGCTCATGTTGAAATGCCTTAAGTTGGAAAAATTGATGACAGAAGATGAAGATGTATTAAAGTTGAAGATGCTCCATGAGCCAGTGGCTGAAGATACAATTTGCTCTTATTATGATTTTATACTTCAATAAGCGCTTTTTTATTGTAAATCCCATTTCGAAACAACTTCATCTTGAGTTTGATGTATTGAAATGAGAGCAAATCATATCTTGAGCCACTAACCCATGAAGCATCCTCAACTTCCTCAACTTCCTCAATTGTAATACAGTTTCATTTTCTGTCATTGGTTTTTCCAACCTAAGTCATTTTAACATGAGCACAGTCAATAGTATTTCTAGTGAGGAAAAGACTCCATCCCATATAGCAAATACGTATGGACTATTCTTTGCTCCGGATATCCCATCCACGTTCATTCCGAAAGGACTTGTAACAAGCGAAAGAAAAATGACTCCACCATCCAAAATTGTCAAATTATGGGTTACATAGAGGTGTTTATCCTGGTTACAACACCAATAGAAGAAACGTATTTACATTAGGTACTGCTTGGAGAATTTTTGAAAATGCCATTGATACAATTTTACTCTAGACACATAAATCAATAGTCAAATGATGATGTCAAAGGAAACAAGAAAAAGAATCAGTAATTGGGAATTTGAACACTCTAGTTACTTTGACGGGCTTGTTTTGTATTGTAGCTGAGGATTGCTAGCATGTGTCGGCACTTGGTGTATGGAAAAGTGCTTGGATAATCCTTAGAGCTGTCCATATCATGATGCTATTTTGAATTGCTGATGATCCAATAATCATGCTTTTAAAAAAAAGATCTCCACCTATGATATATGTAAAAGAGGGGTGCACCAGGCGGTCCAGGCCCATGCAGCAGCGTGTGGGTCCCAACACCAGCTAGCCATCTGATGTCAAAGCTCCATGGGTCCCGCCATGATGTATTTGTTTCATCAACGCCGTCCATTTATTTTGACAGGTCATTTTGGATATGTGCTAAAAAATGAAGCAGAACCAAAGCTCAGGTGGACCACACTATAAGAAACAGTGGGGATTGATCAAGCCGTAAAATGACATGGCAAAATGGACGGGCAACATAGATACTTGCCCGGACTCAGGTAACTGGCTGTGGTGGACCATCCCCCACAATAAATTAATTTAATATCATCTGACCTGATGGGCTAGGTATCAATTTTTATTTATTATTTATTTATTTATTTATTAACACGCACATGAAATCGATTAGATTCGGGACCGAGTCCAGCAGGGCTGACTTGATCCGATTCGAATCCTTGCTGGCCTAACCCAAACCGAGTCCGACTCGGTTTGGGAAACCGAATCGAGTCGGAGGAGAAGTGGAAAATTGGGATAGAAAGAAGGAGAAAAAGGAGGAGAGGAGGAAGGAGAGAAGAGGTTAGGGTTCGTTCAGATTTCGGATCGGATCGGTCTGAATTGACAATGATTTGAACTTGATCTGATGTACAATTGGATTTGGGTGGTCCTATTCGATCCGCACCGATCCAAGCCTTCAGTTCAGTTCGGATCGGATCAGATTCGCTGAATCGGGTTGGATTCTACCCAGCTCTACCCGACACACACACACCCACGGACGCCATAATGGGATTTCACCACCTATGCGTTTCAAACCAAAGACTCCGTATTGAAACTCAGAGTCTACCACTGAGGTAAGGACTAAAACCCCACGTATCAAATATTAAAGTTTGTACCTAAGTTAGTAACTAGGCAGTCATATCTACATCACTATGGCACACTAACAAGATCCAAACCGTTCAGCCCCTACCATTATTATAGATCCATCATGCCTAGAAATCAGAGGGACATTGGGATAATTACGCAGGATGAACAATGGGTTGATGACTTGTACAAGTCTAGTGTCACTCACCCAAGAGGACTCGTGCTCGATCAAATTTGGGAAGCCGATTGTGTATCGACTAAACTCTATTAGGCCCACTTTGAATGTATGTGGATTATTCACGGCATGCATCTATTTTTCCAGCTCATTTTAAGGGTTTGAAATCAAAATTGAAGCACATCCAAAGCACAAGTGGACTACACCTTAGAAATAGTGGGGATAATGATGTCCACTGTTGAAACCTTCATAGGGCCCACAACGATGTTTATTTGTTATCTAACCTATTTATAATGTCATGGATGAAGGGAAAACATACATATAAGCTTGATCCAAAACCTTTGTGGGCTCAATAAGATTTTAATGGTAGGTGTTCAATTCACAGTCTCCTGTGGTGTGGTCCACTTGACCTTTGGATATGCTTCAATTTTGGGCTTGTACTCTAAAATAAGATGGTAAAATGGATGGACAGGGTGGATAAGACATAACTCATGGTAGGCCCCACAGAGTTAATCAGCTTTCCTATTGGTTTGCACTGTGAGTCCTCTTTGCACTTACAAGCTAGATACTTTACTCCTAGGAGTCCTAGCTGTACACGAGTCGAGCTTAGCCCAGCTCAGCTCGGCTCGGCTCAACTTGGCTTGACTCAGCTAGCAGACTATCTCAGCTCAAATTTGGCTTGACTCAAGCCTAGCTATGCAGCCCGGCTCGGCTTGGTCAGTATTTTAGGCCAACTCAAGCTTAGGTTTTATGATATATATATATATATATATATATTATTAATACATATTATGTATAATTTATTTAAATATATACAAAATATTTATACTAAGTGAACCTGACCTGAGTCAAATCAATTTGAACCGAGTCAAGTCAAGTTTCGAGATGAGTCCAGTCAAGTTCAATCTAGCTCGGACTCAGCATGAAATTTTTTCGAGCTAAAAAAAAATCAGCTCGAATTCAATTTCTTTTCGAGTCAAGCTTTTTTGAGTCCAGTCGAGCGAGTTAATTTGATTCATGTATAGCTCTAACTCTCTATGGCTTACACTTCCAAGAAAAAAAGATGTCAATCTTTTTTAGTGCTCCTCATATTTAGGGTTGTAATGGGTCGAGTAGTCTTGATTGGTCCGTATTGGGCTAGGTTTGGGGTGGTGTATCAGGCCCGATGATCGGGCTTGGGCTTAAATCAGGAGCCCCATTGTAAATTGGGCTGGACTTGGACTTAGCACCCTAAAAGCTTATAAATCCGACCTGGCCCAATAAGTCTTTTTCTAAACCTAATTTCTCCCTCTTCTTTCATTCTCTATCCCTCTCTCTCACACATGAGGCATATCAAAATGTCATTTATCCACATACATATTTAGGGCTCGGGCTCAGGTCAAGTTTTGTGTAAATGTACTGGGTCAGACTCGATTTGGACTATTTTAGTCCGACACGAGCCCAGGTTAGATTTGGGCTTAGGTTCAGAATCGTAGGTCGGACTTGAACAGAACTTGGCCCAGCCCTAACCCTGCTCATTGACAGCCCTACTTATTTCTTATAAATATTTCATGTGGGAGACCAAACTTTCAAAAGTGCTTATAAAAAATTTAAAAAAGGGCTGCAAAAGGCTTGCTTGACTAGTAAAAAAAAAAAAGAACCTTAGCTTTAAAGAATTTATTTGGCTCATTTGGTAGGCCAAGATCACTAGCATGTGTAACCCTATTTGGGCCCACATGTGATATTTCTAATGATTGAAACTAACCATATTTCTGATACTACGTGGGCCTTAATAAATTTTTTCTAAATGGATAACTTTGGCCACCACATTGTGTAAATGAATGTAGAATACTGACAAGATGATTTTTAATGGCTCACACTCAACTCCATTGAAGAAGTTGAGGATCATCAACAAAAGTGCAACCTTGGGAGCTTAGCTTATGGTAGCATAGAGAGAAGAAGACCGATGATTCTAATCATGAGGCTGTATCTGCATGTGGACTAGGGATGGCAGTGGGCTAGGTATTCTAGGGATAGCAATGGGCCAGGTATACGCAATGGGTCCTAAGCCCGACCCTACATGGGCTAGTGATGGATATGATTATATAGGTGTGGGTGCAGGTTATTAATTTGAGCTTGATTAATAATTGAGTGTGGGTATTCTTCTGTCCATACCCAAACTTGGCCCATACCATATATGTAACATCCTAAATTTTCACTGTTTTGGATTTTCAAAAATTTTTGAATTTTTTTTTTAATTAACTCATATTATCACTTACTGACCATTAACATTCGATGTTAACTTATACATGGGTGGACCAGTCTGGTCATGATTGGACCGAGTGCGGGCCGTCAAGCAGATAGCCCGTTTACACTTAGCAACAACCCGTGCGGGCCATACAACGACCAAGCAAGGTCAAAAAAATCTTTTTTAAAAAAAGTTAGGGAAACATAGATCTCACTGGGCTTGTGGTCCATCGTGGACCACGGACTCAGTGGACGCCTAGAAATTAAATTATCCACACCACCCCAGTGGCACTTGCAAAGTGCCACTCACCCAAGCGTACTGGACTCAAAATCTGGCACTCTTAATTGAAACTGAGATATTAGGCATTTCAGCTGTCGAGTTTCTTCTAAATTTATTGTGTGGGCCTAAAATATTTTTCTATACCTGCCCACAAAATCTGCGACCCGATCAAATTAGACCATTGCGGTAAAACCTCGCATCCGTTTGCCATCAAATTTTGCATTGCCCTTCATTAGGCCATGAAGCACCTGTGCTATAAATTTCGTGACCAGGGACCCATCAGAGCAACCCCATTACTCTTTTAGCCTAAAACCGACGGTTTAAAGTAAGATGACCAAATCTCCACTTTCACTAGTTATAAATATGTCACACTATGATCATTGTTAATCCAAACCCTAATCATTGCCTCCGAGAAATCTCAATACCTAATTCATTCTAGAAATGCCCTGATTTTTTGAATAAGCTCTAGATCGCTCGTTGGCAGGCCACTAGTTCCAAAACTATACAATAATGTTTGTCTCACTGGGCTTGATGTCCATCGCAGGAGTCAAACCTGGTTACTATCCAGAACTGCTCAACTTGAGCCAAAGGAAGAGTGTATGAGAAACGCAAATATCCTAAAGAAAGGAGCTGGAACTTAAGTGAATTAAGTCGTCCACTCTTATATAAAGTTGAGGATTTCGGACCGTCGGTTTGCGACCAAACTTCACACGTGGAGTAAGGATATTTTTTTACTCATATCCATATAGTCGGGGCCCCGATCGACCATCGGTGATCGTTGAACAGACTTCTAATCATATCTGTTGATCGGCGCATCCAAATGGTAGGCTGATCATGTCCATACGTAGATCATCATTAGGGCTGACTATCCTATGGTGTATATCAATATGTACACCCTATAGTGGGCCCTAGAGCTTAGAAAGACTTTCTCATAGGTCTAATATAGTAAAAACCCAACACTTAGGGTCATTTCCACCAAATCTAATATTATAAAAGGGCCTCATTTGGGCACCTCCTCTCCCCATACGATTTTGCCCTAAAAGAGAGAGAAGAGAAAGAGGAGAAAGGAGGAGAAAGAGAGGGGAAGAAGAAAGGAAATGAGTGTGTGGTAGGAGGTGGGGCCCAAGGAAGCTTAACCTTGCAACTCTCTACCCCTTCTCTAAGGAAACCCTCCACCTCAACTTCAAAAACCGCTTCCATTGGTTGTCTAGGTAAATCCCTTACCCCTTTATCTTAAAACGCTTGTGTTGAGAAGGGATTGACATGAAGTTCTAACATGTAAGTGCTAGCTTTAAGGATTCCGACCGATCGACCCCAAAATCTACATTCCTAGGTCGTTTCTAAAATCTCAATAATCCATATATAGGTTCGGACTATTATCCTTAGGTGGCTTAACACCAATTATAGTATGAGTCTAATGATTTTATTTGTTGGGGATGTTGTATTGGAGAATCTAGAAAGAACCTAGGAATTGTATGTTTGTTGAAATTGTATGGATTTGCATGTTTAGTTATCATTAGATGTTGATCTTGCCTCTCACATGATTTAGTATATGGATGATTGCATGCTCATGTTCGTTTGATTCTTTTTTTTCATATGTGTTGTTTCATAGTATGCATGATTTATTACTCTTGTGCATTTGATTCCTTAAGATGTAGGAAGTGCATAACTTCCTCACTAACCCACACAATTCACCTGCAACTTGTTCATGATAATGTAGCTTGCTTGTTAGGAGTGTTTGGATCGTATGTTAAGATGTATGCAAACATGATATTGTTATGCAAGTTGATAACCTTGATAGTTGACATGTTATGGATCACCATCAAACCCTTAGATTGGTCAGGAACATGAGGAGAGGTGGTAGTCCCGTTGGTAAGACTATTCTAAAACTAAACTCGTGAATTTGGGCGAGTGCGTATGGGTAGCAGTAGTTCGACTACATGGGTCTCTTGCATCCGATGTCGTTCGTCATATGCCTGCCTGATTCGTGTGGTCTAGTCTATTTACAGACCAATCTTAATTGTTAACCCTGGTTGCTCACATATATATGGAACTTGGGACATCGTACAACCGTTGTATCCCATCAATAACTACTTGAAGTCGATCCATTACCTCGTGAGCCGGGCATGGTGGAATGGGACACTGTGTCCGAGCTATCTACCTACGCTGGGGTGACGAACCTCCCCGTAGTGACCGCGAGCAATCCCAGTTCTCAGCACTCTCCATGTGCTTGAAGTCTGGGATGGGGAACCCGACGGGATCACGGATCGCGATGCCCAGGCCTCGCGCATTGAGGGGCCTTGGCACCGCAACCAGTTGAGGGCATTGATATGTGGGGTGTATTAATTTTCCCAACCTGCCTGATGAATGAAATTAACTAAGAACTTGGCTAACATTATCATCACATTGCACTGGCTAAGTTAGCGACTCGACAGTCAAGGTCGCTCTAAGAGAGTGTTGGTCATACGCGATCGTTAGATGGAGTTGCTCGAGGGAGTGTTGTGGTGAGGGCATGCATTATACCATCTATCATGCATATGCATTAACAAGATTAGTTAGGTATTTATGGATGATTGTTTTTCATTAAGTTCATAATGTAATTGATGACTGTTACAACTTGAGATTAATAGCACCCACTGTGTTAATCACTCACTCCCACTCTGGGATGGTATTTTAAAACATCAACCAGACCTTTTACTAAATGCAGGTGAGGCGCAACTCGATGAGCCGAGCGAGGTGAGCAAGGATAGGGAAGAGGAGCTTCCCTGCTTCCAGACTTTCGACGGATCCTTTTAGTTGAGTTCGGGCTACCGCGGGGTATGGACCAGGGCTCTAGTCGCTTTGGGTTATGTATGGGTGAGACTAGTTCCTTATTTAAATGATTTTGGATTCGTCGTCTGGATATTTTTATATTTATTAGCAATTGATACTACTTTATGACATATTTATGCTTCATACATTGTTAAATCCTCCATTGTTTATGAATCATCTAAATGTAATCAAAATACGAAGCCCATTAGGGCATCCTTGATAGCTGAAAATTCGAGAGCCGAGTTCTTACACGGCCCTTGAAAACCCGGGGTGTTACAATATATATATATATATATATATATATATATATATATATATATATAGAGAGAGAGAGAGAGAGAGAGAGAGAGAGAGAGAGAGAGAGAGAGAGTAATGGTCTCTCTCAATGCGGCTGAATCTCAGCTATTCTCGCCATCTCACGGCTTATATGAAAGCTCGCATATAACCTTCTTGCAATACAGTGCGCAGTAGACCATTATTCTCTCTCTATATATATATGTGTGTGTGTGCATGTGGGGAGGGAGGGGAAGGTACTATGAGGTTGAGATATGTGGACCATACCGTATGTGCCATGTGCATCCATCCCACCCTTCCATGGTGAGCCATGGGCCTAAAAATGAGGTCAATCTATGGCTTAGGTGGGCTACACTACAAACAATAGTAAAGAGTGGATGTCCACCCATTGGATTAGAAATCAAACCCACCCATTGTGTCCCACTTGGATGAGGGGTCACATTAAATTTCGGGCCATTTCAAACCCAGGTGGACCTACCAAGTGCTTTTGGATGTTTTAAGCATGATTTTCTATGGTTTTAAATGCAATGGCTCACCTTAGCTCGAGTGAACAGCAACTTGGTCTTCACTTCTCATATAGGGAGTTTTGATGAGGCGAGCGTTCCATGAGGTTGAGTTCTGTGAGCCCCAATACCAAGTGCTTTTGGATGTTTTAAGCATAATTTTCTATGGTTTTAAATGCAATGGCTAACCTTAGCTCTGATATGACTGATTTTTTTCACATCCCAAAACCTAGAGGGGACCTATCAAATGTACGACATGGATGTCCATCACATATCACAGTATTGGGGCTCACAGAACTCAACCTCATGGAAAGCTCGCCTCATCAAAACTCCCTATATGAGAAGTGAAGACCAAGTTGCTGTTCACTCGACGCTCTTGGAAAAGATCCATTTCATCTTCTTGTGGACAAGCTGGAAATGGTATATCTACATTCACCAGCTTGAGTCCACAGGCTTTATCGGAACGAGTCCTCCACAATCTCAAGTGCAATCTTCTTTTTGACCATCTTCCTACAGATGAAAGGAATCAAATCAAACATATCTTTGATTTTCCACTTGCTTCATTCCCCAAAAAGTGTCTCGGCGTCCCTCTTTTTCAGGGACAACCAAGGAAAGTACGTATGTGTGTATGTGTGTGAGACCATCCTCCAAATAATTTACAATAATAATTAATAACTTTATTTTATTTTATTTTATTTTAAAGCTTGTTAGTACACCCCATTGTTAGTTCACACATCACCGTTAGCCACCCCCACTAGGGCTCGATACCAAGACCCCAGGGTTGAAATGTATCTTTCACTCAATAATAATTAATAATTAGTAATAGTAATTAACACTTTTAATATACAAATCGATGGGAGAAAAGATGATATTCCTCTATACCACTGTAGGATACGTTTATTCTACAACACTTTGTGTATGAGGTCACTGTAGTGTGTGTAGTATGTAAGCCATCCGACCCTAGAGCCAATCCCACCTTCATGTGGACTACCAAGTGCATTTGGAGGTTTCCAGGAGATAGTCGGTTATTTTATTTTATTTTTTTGATGATTGGATTGTTCTAGTTTTTCAGGGACTTGATATTGTCGTAGGGCTCACTTGATGCTGGGGTTAGATGACATATACATGATCGTAGGCCTTATGCACCAGATGCTTAAAAAAACTGAAGAGTAGTGGAAAAGCTTTGATTCTACTAGGAACGTATGTTTTCCTGATGGTTGACTTGCAACAATAGTTTAAAGTGATGATGGTCCAATAAATTATATTTAAAAAAATCAAATTATAAATGGCTATCCAACACCCAAATGAATATAGGCATGGGCATCCATTTTAAGCTCCACATGGGTATGAATTGCACGTTGGTAGTTATGTGAATGTGTACCATTGTATATGATCCTAATGTCGATCACATGGGGCGACACATGATCATTATATATATATATATATATATATATAATTAGTTTGTTAGTATACCCCACTGTGAGTTCACACTTGGTGTTAGCCACCCCCACTAGGGATCAATGTCAAGACCTCAGTGTTGAAACGAGGTATCTTTCATTCAGTCTACCACTTGAGCTACGTATTAGGGTGTGGGCGACACATGATCATGATCCTAAACAAAAAATAAATAAAACATTATCATAACCATCAAATTGTCTCATTGAATATTAACCCAGCAATCATTTTCCATTTAGAAGTCCACCATTTCATGTAGCTGGGATAGCCTTTTTTTATATTCTTCAACAATGGACTATCCAAGAACAGGACAGCTAGATGGATGGTCATGTAACAAATGCATCTTCTTGCTTTTTTCCCAATTAGGGCCAAGTCTCTTTTAGCAACTATTCTAGCCATCCAGTTAGGGGGTAGGAAATGGATCCATATTGATTATAATAGAGTTCTAATTAGTGACCTGAGCTGTCCATCATAGTGGCCCCACCTTAATTAGTGAACTGAGCCGTCCATCGTCAAGGGCCCACCTTTTTAAGCCTATCCCTGTTAAAACGGTATGTAAAAAGATTATCCTAACCATACGATAAGTGGCTATAAAAAATATCGATGGTTCATATGATCCAACAGTCCATCATACACGACCCACCTTTGATTGCCCATCCTTCTCAAAAGCCAATTTCATTAGAATATACTACCCATCTGATCAATGGATAAGAAACTGAATGGTCCATATTAATTATAATATAGATTCAGCCATAATTCAGGTAACCCATTTTATAGGGTCCACCGTCTTTTGCTACCTTTGAGATAAAGGATCAACAAAGATTCAGAAAGTGGATGAGAGAGAGAGCGGCCCATTACAGACTCATGTGTTAATAATGCATGATATTGCATTGTCTCCTTAAATTGAATTTTTTGAACATTGACATTCAAGCACCATAGTAATCAAAACAGAAAATAGAGTCAAGGCCCAGTTCAAGAGGAAGTGGGTCCCAGACACACCTGTCCCTCAACCTAAAATCTCAGCCCTCCATTCCTAAATAACTTGGGCTTCCTGGGCCTACTTTTTGGGCTTTAGGCAACTGTGAGCCTAGTTCAAACTAATTAGTCATTGGACCTAAATCAGGTCTCAAGGGCGTAAGTTTGGATGGACTTGGGCCAGGCCCATGACATCCTATTCCCCTTGCAACCCTACACGATCCTTATTTCACAAGGCCACAGTAAATGGTCCATCAGACGATTCTTAGAAAGGAGAATCGAGACGGCCGAATGTGGGCCCACTTTATGCTTTACCATGTCGGGCAAGTAGCGGATGCGGTCGATAGAAAGTATAGAGTGACCGTATATCATTATTGCAAAGATAATGGGCCACTAAAAAAAAAAAAAAAAAAAGAGCTAAAAATAGGCTAAATTTAAGTAATTCAGGTTTAGCCAAGTCCCGCGCACTTTTGCAATTTGCCTTTTTTCAGTGCATGCAAAAATCGGTTTTCAGTGGGCTGTTCGATGATTTATATGCTTAGAAATCTTATTTACTAAGGACTGCTAATTCAAGATCACTTCATGCATCTGTCTATTAATAGTGGAAATTCATGCATGGGCTTCGAATAGATTCTTTCATGTGAGGTGTGGGCTCAATAATCAAAACCCAAAACATGGCCCAGTTCAGTCTGTCCAAGCTATCATGGAAAAGTCATTATGAAAGGTTTAATCTTCAGTCTGTCCAAGCTATCATGGAAAAGTCGCTATCATAGAAAAGTCATTATGAAAGGTTTAATCTTCAGTCTGTCCAAGCTATCATGGAAAAGTTATTATGAAAGGTTTAATTGTAATTGATTATTTACCGCAAGATATTTTTTGATGAAACAATACGTGGTAGAACTGAGCATGCTTTTGGGCCCAATTGGCTAAGCCCATCATCGTTTTGATGTGGAGGGGTGTACATGAACCGAGATAGCTCGGTTAGCTCGCTCAACTCGACTCGAAAAAGCTCAATTCAACTCTGTTCGTAGCTGAGTTCGAGCCGAGTCAAGCTGATTTTTTAAGCTCGAAAATGAGTTCGAGCAGGCCCAGCTTGACTCGACTTAGATCGAATCTAGCTTGAATCGAACTCGGATCGAACCTGTTCGGTAACTCGGTTACTTTGCCATTGATGTTGCTCACCAAGCGTTTGATAAAATGACTCAACAAAGTGTGGCTGGTGGCAAGGAAGGTATGTACATGAAACAAATACCATTTTTTTCTTGGTTTTTGTGTTTCTTAAAAGGTGTTTGATAAAATACATGTAAAACCGTTGCTTGTGTTTCATATACTGAGGGATTTTGAAGGTGCAGTCTAGGTGTTTGTGGAAATGCCTCAATGGAAAACTCGGCTCGAACTCGGCCCGAGCTGTTGACCGAACCGAGCTGAGCTGGCAAGTCAGGCTCGAGGACCGAGCTGAGCCGAGTTCGAGCTGAGGACAGATAGTGGGTTCGACTCGATGTACACCCCTATGTATATGTATGGGTGCATGCACACACATGTACATGCACATGTAAGCACATGCACACACACACACAGGTGATCCGTCCTCATCAAAAAGCTAGCACGGGTGTGGAGCATACACTGACTAAGGTTAGCATTGGATCATCAATGAACAGTTAATGTTAGAGTCCCATGGTTCCAAATGGTGGGACATCAATTTCCAACAAATATCTCTTATTCTATCATGTGTTGCTGCATCCATCCCTTTCAATAGGTTGTGCTAATCACGAGGATCAAATTGAGTAAAAATCAGCCATATCCACACATCATGTAAACCACACTTGTGTCTTGTTATTTTTCAATGGTAAGAAATTAGTTAGAGTGATCAGTTCGATAAATGGATAGGGCTGATTTTCGCATAAAATGATCCCATGGTCGGCGAAACTGAGGCTCCAGAGGCCCCCTTCGGTGAAGCGCGCACCACCACCGGGAGCGTAGGCAAGTTGCAAGATTGGACTAATGTCATACTGCTCGCACCACGACCTGTACTCCCTCTCTGGATCGATCAAGGCACTGACGTCAAAGCCCCGTAAAGCAGCGGTCAATTCCCGCTCATGCACTGCCCTCCAATCTGACAGACCAAATGGAGGATTGAGCGGAACTAAAGGGTTGCCTGTTAGTTGACAAAAGAGTCTCTTTCCTAAGTACCACTTCGTCACACGTGGAACCTCCAAAATGCGGTGCCGACGTAAGGCCTGGTAAGCCTCCTGAGCCGCAGGAGCGAGGGTCGCGTTCGACCGAAGGTACGGCCTAATATAGAACTGTAAGAGACAAGCAAGTCAGAGACAAAGGGCAAACAAAGAAAAAAACAAAAGGCAGGATAATCACTTACATCATCAGGGACAAAGGCGTTGACGTTCGACCTCCACGCAAGATTAGAAAACAAGCTCGTGCGGCTGCGGTTATCCTCGTACCACTGTATCACGCGCGAAAAAGGAGGTGTTCGATCGATCAGAGTGAGGGCCAAATGAGAAAAATGATCGAAGAAACTGACCTGCACAAGGTCACAATCAGAAATCGCATTGACCATCCAGAGGATAGGTACGAAAAAAAAGGAATTTGGCACGCACCTCAATGACCAGGAAAAAACAGTTAAAGACCTGCTGACATAACAACTGGCCTTATCCAACCCATCATACAAATGGACAAGAAGGGTCGCATTCAATTATACGGCATGAGAAAGGTGATATCTGCCACAAGTGACAGCAACCAGGAACTCACCAGCTCGTTCCTGTGGCGGAATATCATCGCTCCTATAGTATATAAAATCAAGGAGCGGGCCTTCACAATGGCTTCGGCTTCTGTCTTCGGAATGTGATGGGCGAAGTTCGCAGACAACCAGATCAACTTGAACCGTGGGCCCGAGAAGTCTGTGGGATCCGGCATCATCCCCAACAAGCTCATCCAGTCATCGGCGGAAGGTATTAGAAGGTTGTCCTTAAACGGGATGGACCTTCCCTCGTACTGGAGACCCAACTGGATATAAATATCGTAAGGGGTGATCCCCCATTCCCCGAACGTCCTCTCAAGGCTGCAAGAGTGCCGCCCTCACGAGCAACGTCGGACAAATGCTGGCCCTACAGAGGTACAAATCAAGGATCAGCAGAGTGGTGAGAGGGACCAGCCTCCTTGCAGCCACGTCGAGGCATGCTGCACAAAAGGTTCACAGGTAAGTACCCTTCTCATCACAAGGCCCAAAGTCAAAGTCCAAATCCAAGGCCCAAAGTCAAAGCCCACAAGGCCCAAAGTCAAAGCCCACAAAGGCCCACATTTAAAAACCCCAGAGGCCTATATTTTAAATCCCACAAGGCCCACATTTTGAAGCTGCAAGGCCCACATGTCAAAAGCCCACCAAGCTCATTGTCCAAAGGCCCATGGTTCAAGGCCCATGTTTTAAAGCCCATTTCCTAGGCTCACATACCCAAAGCCAGGCCCATTTTCACAAGTCCAACTTCAAGGCCCATGGTCCCAGGCCCACATGTCCAAATCAAGCCCATGTTCCCTAATCCATGATATAGGGCCCACTTGAGAAATCCAATCCACACATGACCAAAAATCATGATAAGGAGTGTGATCCACTCCACAAGCGATGGCCCACCATCAAGATTCACACCATCAGAACATTCAAGTGGACCCCAAATCGTCCATCCCATCCATCATCCTACAGTCCAGATCATCACCAACAAAAAAAAAAATAACAAAACACTAAAAAATAAAAAATGATCATTTGAGTGGGGCTCCCTTTCTTATCATACCTCACTCTAACATTAAAAAAAAAAAAAAAAAATAGCAATCCTTTGTCCAAAATAAGATTTTTCAGTAAGATCTAATAGCTGGAAATCCAGCCAACGCGATCAACGATCCCGATCACGGCTCTCCTATGCCCAAGAGAGGATCCAAAGCAACAAATGGGCCCTTTAAACACCCCACAAATATGATCCGACCAAGGTCCAGTAAAAACACAACAGAAAATCATTAATCATCCACCTGGAAAAATGAAGAAGGAAGTGGAGCAAAGAGGATGCTACAAAGGAGCAAAAATCACCACCCAAAACCTTCCAGGGATCTACAAGGGCATTCCTGGATGGATTGGGAAGAAACTGATATAGGAGAAGAGACCCCTTGGCCAGATCAGCACCCACGCCGGACCGTTGGACAAATAAGCGTCTGGCGGTAATCGGACTACCGCCTACGGTAATCCAACTACCGCCCATCTTGGAATTGCTTGGGATAGCACGTTGGTCCCCTTTGAAAAGATGGGATGGCCGAACCACAGTCGGAACTGCTGGATAAAGCCGAAAAAGTGAGAAAGGGGATTCTTCTCATGAGAAGACCCCAATATCTCACAAGAAATTCAAAATCTCACGAGAAATTGAAAATCTTGATAGATGGGATGATAAATTGCTGGAAAAATAAAAATAGTAAAAAGAAAAAAATTACACAAAAATATAGAAAATCATGGTTAATGCCCCATTAATTCATTAGTGAAGGCCATCAGACTATTCAATCCAGACTGTACAATAAAAGCCGAACAACGACACCCTCTCGTGAGATCAGATGGATGTTTAAAAAAATCTCAAAAAATATTTCAAATAAAAACCGTTATCCCCGCCAACTCATCAGTGGAGGCAACACGACTGTTTACTTAACTTGTACAATAAAAGTCAGACGACAATGCCCCCCCGCGAGATCGGACGGATGTTTCGAAAAATTCTAAAAAATATTTCAAATAAAAACCGTTAGCCCCGCCAACTCATCGTGGAGGCAATGCGACTGTTTACTTAACTTGTGTAAATAAAAACAGAACGATGACGCTCACCCATGAGATCGAACGGATATTTTTCAAAAAAATCCAAATAAAATTCAAATAAAATTCTCAAGGAGTCTAGTTCCAAAGAGGATAGTTTTCAAACAAAAAAAATTTCAAAAACACACGCGACGCATAGTACACTGAGGAATATTCTATATTCTCCAGTTACGGCCAGTGCAAACAGCAACATAAGATTCAATTCCTTCCGGTTCCCCTGGGGGACGATCGAATCTGTATATGATACAAGTACGGTTGGCCCGATGCCAATATTTAGACAGTCGTATGAGACGAATGCGAGTAAAAATGATTTGATCTATCTTTGAAAAGAATAATCAAACATAAAGTGAAGACAATCCATTATAATCAAAGTTTCAAAATCAGTAAACTGCATGACAAAAGATTATCCGCACATACCCAGTCCGAGGTATTCGAAAAATTTGATCGAGTCCGAGTCGGTGTAGTGAGTTCCCCATAATGCCGCATCAACGCGCAGGGTAGCTAACTACTTCGACGATCAAACAGAACAAATACTCATAGGGTGATTACGTAACAAAGGAAATGACAAATCCAAATAGTAAGAGAATCCTTGTAAAGCCGCATCGACGCGCAGAGGCTTTACTTTTCATACTTACCCTCCAATGCTATTAACAATCTGACGTGAAAGGGTTGTGATGCGTGACCCGTAATGCCACAAAACGCGCAGGGACAATCACAATATTTTCCTCAACCCTCATGATATGTGCGAGTCATCTCTTTTCCAGACAGTCAACTGATAACGATACAATGGCAGGTAACAGATTCGAACCACTACCTTTTCTGACCAGAATGGTGAGGTGTCCACTCGCTTTGGCACTCGGTTGCTCGTAACTTCGGTCAAAGAGAGGCATCTGTAGACACCCTACCCAGGATAGTATCTTGAGAAGGCAAAGACAATGAGGAAACCCTGATCATATCATAAACCCTATCCTAACTAAACCCTGATCTGAACCAAACCCTAATCTCAACCTAACCCTAACCCAAACCCCAGTCTAACCTTAACCGAAACCCGAGCCTAAACCTTGGACTCAGCCTAACCCTAACCCAAACCTTAGCCTAAACCCAACCTAACTCTACCTTAAACCCTAATCCGAACCTTAAACCAACACCCAAGCTGAAGCGTACATACAAATCAATACAAAACACACCCATTTGAGCCCAAAAGCTCGAAAGAAGACTTCCGGACGAGCCAAAGCACCAAAAAAAGCCCAACCACTAAAGCTCAGACCAAACCAGGCCCGGGCAGTAGTCCGACTGTCGCTCCAGAAACGGACAGGTGTCTCATCCGAGCAACAGCTGTCTCTCATCCCAAGTCAACTTTCATATGGATTTACCCTCCTAGCCTACCTTATTTACCATTTTACCAAACTCCAAGAGCTAACGAGAGCATGTCACATGACATTCCTCTCTCCTCAACCAATCCCAAGCTGTCATGTCAGCTTTTACCCCTCTCAAACTCAGTAATTACAGCAATGCCATCAGAAAAGGCTATAAATAAGCCCTCTCCTCTTTACATTTCACACAACTTCTTATTTCCAAAATTCAAGTGAGGGAGAGAGAGAAAAAAAAAAAGAAGAGAGTGAGGGTGAGAAGGAACTCTCACGCCTCCAAGTTCAGATTTTTCAGCCACCCCTTAGCCTCCTCCCAACCTTCTCAATCCCACAAGTCTAGCCCGGATTGATCATGGTGCAATTCATGTCTTAGCCTACTCAAGATCAAGCCAAAGATATTTTATTTTTACATACGAGCATTCATCATAACATCTCTTTTCTTCTCAACCCCCCCGCTTCTAGATTTCTAGTGAACGTATGCTTTGTGACTTGCCATACATCAGATCCTGTCATATCAGAAATTTCTAGCGATCTAGTCGACTTTTCTTTACCTTTGGCATAAGCATTATCGCATCCACCTTCTAGACACATCATTGGACATATGCTCTGTGGCTTGCCGAAATTTTGGATCTTAGTGCATCAGAAATCCACGTGTGCCTAGTCCTATTTCGACTACATCATTCAACCATTGAGATTTCATTACCATATATATTAAGTAGAGATCGTACAAATGTATGGGCAAAGAGAGTGTCTAACACCTTTTATCTTCGTAACCGAGGTCCCTTACTCGGAATGTTGGAACGTAGACCATAAGTCAATCTAAGGTAGAAGAGTCTTCAGATTTCTTCAGTCTTATATATTCCGCGGGTTCTACCCGACAACGAGATTTTGATATTAAGTGGCTAGTGGTGACTCCAAACCGACAATTAAGGTTACATATCCCCCACATACAACCACAAGAAAAAGAACAAAAAACCAAGATAATGTAAAAGAGCGTGGGCGCCAATTAGAGGTGGGCATTTTTGACCTGATCCGGTGGATCCGACTCGATCCGACCCATTCCGAACCAAACCAACGGCCTAGATCGGTGAGGATCGGGTAAGATCATTTAGATCCGACTAGTTTTCAGATCGAGATCGGGTAATGGTCAATCCGGACCGTTCCGATCCAAAAATCCGATCCGAATGGATCCGGATCGTTCCAATCCAGCCAGATCCAGAGTGAAAATCAATATTTTTACTTTTTCCTATGGTGTGGTCCACTTGAGCTTTGGATATTCATTAATTTTAGGTTCAAGAGCTAAAATAATTTGAAAAAATGAATGAACGGCGTGGATACACCACATGCATTCAACGGTGGGCCCTAATAGAGTTCACTCACCTGTGAGTATGAGTTACTTGCACGACACATCAACAGGCCGCAACAGCTGTATTCTGTATTACGTGCTTTGCACGTCAACACGATAGGCTGCGAGAGTATTTATTAAAGTGACTTAACCAAGTTCCTTGGGCCCCACCATGATGTATGTTTTATATCCAACCTTCCATCCATTTGGAGAGATCATTTCAGGGCAATATCCAAAGAATGAATTAAATCCAAAGCTCCAGTGGACCTTAGCATAGAAAGCTCTATGGACAGTGACGGCCACCATTAAAAACTTTTAAGGGCTATAAAAGTTTTAGATCAACCTGATATTTGTGTTTTCCCTTATTTCTATATTTTTCTACTTTTGAATAGGTTGGATTTCAAATAAACATTACGGTGGGCCTTAGGATAGTTTTAACGGTGGGAATCACTCTCTCCACTTTTTTTCTATGACGTGGTCCACCTCAGATTTCTATCTACATCATTATTCAACTCATGCCCTAAAATGATATCTCAAAATTGATGGACGGTGTGGATATAACACATACAGCATAATGGGGCCCATAGAACTTGGTGACGTTACTTTAGTAGCTTGCCCAATGGGACAACACAGGTAGTAGGTGCTTGGCAGGCGGCATGTAAGGGTAGATACGTGTCGTGCAAATGCTATGGGAGATGCGCCTCAATCTCCGAGTTGTATGAACGGCTCAAATGAGATCATATGGGGCCTACCTTAATATATATATATATATATATGTTATCTAAGCCGTTCATCCATTTTGACATATCATTTTAAGCGTTGAACAAAAAATTACGATACATTGAAGATTGATGTAGACCACACCATATCAAATGATCTGAATAGTGCCCAACCCGATCCGACTCGGTTTCCCTGACCGAGTCAGACTCGGATCGGGTCAAGTCAATGTGGCATCGGATCTGTCCGAGTCAGGTGACCTGGATTCGGTCTCAGATCGGATCGATTTTAGGTCATCCTATTAGAATTTTGGATCTGACCGGGTTAGGCCCAATCCAGTCCGGCCCGGACCGATGCCCAACTCTAGCACCGATATCCCAGCGTTCACAGATACACTTGTGAAGCAAAATTACTTGTAATTTGAGAAGGGAAAACACAAATAACAACTTAATTCAAAACTTTTGTGGTCCTGAAAAAGTTTGTAATAGTGAGAGTTCAATAGTTACTGTGCAGTCCACATGATATTTGGATCCCTTCATTTTTTGGGGTCCATAGCTTAAAATGAACATGTAAAATTGATGGACATACAGCATGTACATCAAGGTGGGCCACATGGTGAGGGCGGTCCTTACCTGGCTGGATCAAGGGTGGCACCAAATCGACGTCCATGATTTCTACGCCCATGATTAAACATGGGATGGCATGCAAGATGGTTTGGGGTGGATATCATCAACGCATCGGGGTGGACCCACAAAACCTAGTTCGCACCGTAATTTATTATGGTAAAAACGTTTCTCCCTTGGACATTTCCTACCACTTAAATGGTTAGGAAGGTATGTCAACCCTTGATTCTTGTTGGACACGCTTGAGTCTAAGAATGGCCTAAATTTTTAGGTATGCCATCACCTGGGGCAGATTTTTCATATCAATGGATTGGATGTCATATACACAATACAGTGGGCTCTTATGAGAATCAAGGGTAGGCGTCCACTCTCAACTTTTCCTGATGGTGTGGCCCATCAAAGTCACGGAGTGACCTAATTTCTTGGCAGATAAATCAAAAGAGGAAGGGTGTGTTTGATGGTCGGGGTAGATTTCATCAACACATGATAGTGGAGCCCACAGCATGCTATTTGCACCACAAGATAATTTTATTTTGCTAGATAGCTCCACCTTTTGATGTTTATATTCCATCCACACCATTTATAAGGTCATTTTCGCTGAGATGAAATTCGAACACTAAGAACTTAAATGGATACCAAACTTTTTTGGCCATATAAATGTTTCAGCAGTGGTCACTAAATCCACACTGTTTTCTCTTGTGTGGCCGATTTAAGTTTTAGATACACCTTATTTTTGGTGGTATATACTAAAATAAGTTAAAAAAACAAATGGATAGAATAAATTTCTCACAAACATCACAGTTGGTCCCACCCAGAATCCTTACATGGAAACTTCATGTAAAAGGCTTTTGCAGGAAATCCACGTGTATATATATATATATATATATATATATATATATATATATATATATATATATATATACACATACACAGAAATGGTCTCCTGCGCACAAGGCTGCATGGAGCTTTTAATGTGCTTATATATATATATGAGCTGATAGATTATACACACAGTCGGGATTAAGCAGCCATCAGATTAAGATAGTCTACGAAATAATAACATGCGCGCCAAGATTCCCGCACTCTCAGGGGAATTGCATGTCTTACACAGCTAGGGAGTCATTGGATGTTGCTCTTTGGGTTGAATAACAAGTACACGGCTAGGAAGTTAGGAATTGCATGTTGTACAGGCTAGGAAGCTATTGGATGGTGCTCATGCACTTAAATAATCTTCCAAAAATATGGACGACGTGGATAGAACGTATTTATCACAGTGAGCCCCAAAGAGACCCCGCCAGAACCGTCCAGCTGCAGCTGGCCCCGTGAAATATAATTGCGTGCTGAGTTACTCTATATGCTTTTATCATGCCCAACGAAACCATGTCGGGCCCACTATGAATGCATGTGGCTTATCCACGCCGTCCATCCGTTTTTCCAGCTCGTTTCGGAAACGGATTGGCTACTCCCCCTGCCACCAGCCAATGGCTGGTGGTGGGTGCTCTGTGGGCTCCACCATGATGTATGTATTTCATCCATGCCCTCCGTCTATTTTTGTAGATCATTTTATTGCATGAGAGCAAAAATGAGGTATATCCCAATCTCAAGTGGACCACTTTATAGGAAATAGTGTTGAATGACTTTCGACCATTAAAAACTTTTTGGGGGCTATAAAAGTTCTGGATCAAGCTGATCTTTATTTTTTTCCCTTCATCTGAATCTTTATGACCTAATCAACATATTGGATGTCAAATAAACAGTACAGTGGGCCTTAGGAGGATTTTAGTGGTGGATATCCAATCACTATTGTTTTTGTATGGTGTGGTCCACCTGAGATTTATATTTTTATCAATTTTTGTATCAACTCCTAAAATGATCTGTAAAAATGGATGAACAGAATGGATGAAGCACATACATCATGATGAGGCCTACGGAGCACCGACCATCAGCCACAGAGCTGTGGCAGGGGGAGTAGCCAATCCATTCCTGCTCATTTTATGAGTTGAACCCAAAATTGAAGTATGTCCAAAAGCTCAAGTGGAGCACACCATAAGAAAATGGGTGAATTAAATGTCCACCTTTGAAAAATTCTTCAGGCCAGAGAAGTTTTGGCTCAAGTTGGTATTTGTGTTTTCCATTCATCCACGTCGGTATAAACTTATCTAGTAAAATGGATGCATTGAAGTGGATAAAATAGGTAAATTACCACTGTTTCATAAGATATGGTCCATTTGAGATTTGGATCTACTTCTTTTTTAAATCATATCATAAAATAATCATTCAAAATGGATGGACAACATGGATTAAACACATATATCGTGGTGGGCCCACAAAGTTCCTTACAATGGCCACCTAGCGACTCACAGCGTAAGAAGGCAATCCGCGTCCAGGCATGGTACCACCTCCATCATAACCGGAAGCGGATTAGAGTAACTAAGTACACTTAACGTACCGAGTAAACTCTGTGGGGCCACCACGATTTAACTATTTTATCCACTCCCTCCATCCATTTTACTCGATAAGATTACACATATATGGATGAATGGAAAACACAAATATCAGCTTGAGCTAAAACTTCTATTGCCGGAAGAGTTTTTAAAAGGTGGACATTCAATCACAGTTTTTCCTGTGGTGTGCTGAACTTTGGATATGCTTCAATGTTAGGCTCAACTCAAAAAATGAGCTGAAAAAATGGATAGATGGCGTGAATAAACCACATACATTCATGGTGGGCCCAACTGTTTGCTCAACATGATAAAAGTGTGAAGAGTAACTCCGTATGCAATTTTATTTCACCACGACCTAGCTAGAGACGGATGATCGGCCTCTTTGGAGTCTACCGTGATCTATATGTTTTATCCATGCCATCCACATTTTTATACGGACTAAATGAGGCATATCAAAAACTCAAGTATTACCTACACCACATAAAGCATGACTGTATGCAACATTTATGGGTGCTGGAATAAGAGTCATGGGATCACACCAACGGACAAGATTAAGCCCGCATTAAATCCACACAATCCATCCATTCTAAATCATTATTTCAGGGCATGACCTAAAAATAAGGTAGATCCAAATTTTAAATGGAACACCAGAGGGTGATTCATGCCCACCTTTTTACGTGAGCACTTGTCCGCACCTTTGCACATGTGTACTATTAAGCACAAAATCTTAACGGTGCACACAATGCAGCACCCTTTGAAACGCAATGGTCCCAAATTTTAGCCCCATCCAAAACCTTAGTGGGTGATAACAAAAAAAAATGCAAATCAAGGAAGGAAACTATTTTCTTTTTATACAATCTACAAAAGCTTTGTATCGGGCTGAAAGTTGAGCTTCTAAAGTTTCAAAGGATGTTGCACCACGTAAATCGTCTAAATTTTATCCCCAAGACATGTGTGCAAAGGCACACACAAGTGTTCACATAAGATGGTGTGCAGTTAAGCATTCCTCTCACTTGGTTTGAATTGAATGCATCCACACGGTATTTGAGTTTGGATTGGACGAAGTTTACTGGGTCACCCACTCGGTTTGGATCAAGCCAGGTCTAAACGAGTTAGGTAAGTCGAGTCGTCTCAAGCCCATCTTTACTGACTTGGTAGACACTAAAAAGATTAGCCCCGAGCTTGCAACCATTGTAAGCAGAAATAAAGCCGACTCACTCATCAAGTGGGACCCACGCCTGATGATCTAATCAGCCTGAATTTTGTGCCTATGGATCTTCAAGGCAGGGCCAACATTTTTAAAGGCTATGGTGAGGTGGACAATGACTTTGCTGTCCATCCAGGCGAATACGATCATCTATCACATCCGTTTTTTAAAAAAAAAAAAAACCCAAAATTACTTAATAATAAGAGAAAAAAAGGCTACATCAGCACGCATGTACTCGATCAAGATGGTGACATCCATTTAATAGTAAAATAGGAATATCAAAGTGGTACGTAGGCTCGTGTATATAGAAAGATTATTGCGTAACACGCTTTTGCATAGTCCACATACTTTATTATTATTATACATATCATAACTGATGTACATGTGTATAAAATTACATTGATAATAGCATGGTGAGCTACTGGACCTTTCTTGTTTCTTCTTTTGTAATTTTAGTCGATCACTCTGTAGTACGCAGGAGTTCTAAATTAGCTACGACTCCATTAGCTCGACTGTGGGAACTGGTGAAACCGTCTGTTTTGAGCCATGGACCCAAGATGTGATAGAGTGGGTCCCACTCATTTCAATCGTGGGTGATCAAACGGATGCTGATTAACAACTATCTCCCTCTTTTTAGGCCGGTTCCTCTACAAACTACTACTGTAGAAGAAACTTATGAATAGAATAGTTGATAAGCGGATTACGTACTGAGTCAACTCTGTGGGATCCACTGTGATTTATGTATTTTATCCACTCCGTCCATCCATTTTACTAGATAATTTTAGTAGTTCAACTCAAAAATAAAGCATATCTAAGGCTCAAGTGGACCACACTACATGAAATAATGTGAATTAAACATCTACCGTTGGAAAATTCTTAGGGGCCATGGAAGTTTTTAATCAAGTTGATATTTGTGTTTTCTTTCTTATGAATAGATTAATTGACAAATAAATATCACTATGTGCCCTAGCAAGGGTTCTACGGTAGAAATCATTATTCCCACGGTTATATGTGGTGTGTTCCCCTTGAGCTTTGGATACACTTGAATTTTGATCTTAACCATTAAAATGAGTTGGAAAAATGAATGGACGACATGAATAAATTAACTACATACATTCAAGGTGGCCCAACAGAAGTTATTCAGAACAATAAAAGCATACTGAGGAACTCAGTATGCAATCGGATTTCCTTAGTCTACAGTTATGTGAGTGGGCTCCACCGGGAGGTTTGCATGACATCCACTCTGATCATTGTGTGTCGCCTCACAGCCCACTTGAAGCTCAAAAGGTTGATCTAAAATTCAGGTGGCCCGCACTATGAAAAAAGATCTGCTAATAACTTATAAAATCACATGGTGTGGCCCACCTGAGCTTTGGAATGGCCTTTTTTTAAGGTGCCCAGGTGGGCATCTTACGAATGGACTGAATAATATATATATATATATATATATATATATATATATATAACAATGTCGATCCCACAAGCTTAGGAAAGGCAATTTTAATGGAGGGTGTCCCCATCTCAACTGTCCTTGTGGTGGTGTCACTTGTCTGTGTGTTGTATTGGCCCAATATCTGGTACAGCAAGTGAAGAAGGACCACACTTTGTGGACGTGGATGTGGGCCCTACAGCATCTACATTATGAGCCTATCTCTCTCTATCTAGGTAAAAGGTACTATGACATTGATCTGTGTGGGCCCCACTAGGATGTGTATTGGACATCCACCCCATCAGTTAGATGCATCCTTGCATGGTGGATCATGGACCTAAAATTCAGGCCAGTGAATGACTTAGGTGGGCCACATTATAGACAACAGTTGAAAGTGGATACCCACCCATTGAAACATTAGTTACCATTTATAGGGCCCATTGAGATGTGGTTTACACATCCATTCCATCCATTGTGTGTGTCCAACTTGGATGAGGGGTCACACCAAGTTTCAGCCATATCTAATACTCAGGTGGGATCCCAAAAGTGACTGTGGATGTTTTAGGCATGATTTCACGTAATTTTAGAGCGTATGGTCCACTTGAGTTCTGAATACGGCTACTTTTTTGGATATCCCATATCCTTGAGGGGAACCACCGAATGCATAGTGTGGATGTCCGTTACGCATCATGGTGGTGCCCACGCGGCTCAAAATAAACATCACAGTACCATTTCCCATCTATATGCAAATCCAATTTGGATCGGTATGACACCATTCCCCGGCACCTTGCCGAGCTCATGTGAATCCCATGCTCTCATTGGCAGAAATCTACTTTGGCTGGAATAATACTTGACATATGATTGAGTAGTAGTGTTTATACTTCTTCTTTTGTTTTTTGTTAGATACTCATGTGTGCAAAGGAGATGTTGCCATGTGTCATCGTGCTAAATGATGGGTAAAATTCTACTCGCTATAGTATACCTAAATCAAATGACTTAGAAGATACCATGTGGCAGTCATGTCATGTGTGGTGTATAGCAACTTCAAGAGGAGTTAGACATATACATAGAGCTGGGCACAAGACGACTCGTCTCGTCCGACTGGTTCAGAGTCAACTCGACCTGAACCGAGTGGGTGAGTTGATCTGAACCAAATAGACTTCGTCCAATCCTAGCTCAAACTGAGTCGAGTTCGGGTCATCTAGTAACTTGACTTGACTCGACTTGAAATCCAACTCGATACTGACTTACCGAAACCTGACTTGTACATTAAAAAAAACTCATATTTGATGTTTTAGATCTGAGAGCCGTGTAGCTGATGTAGAGGTTGCAATTTCGACAGATGCACGTAGGTTTTGAGTTGCGATTTCAACCTATGGATATTCGCTGCAGCCGACCTAACTCGATGCTAACTCGGTATCTGTGACCAGGTCAGACTCAATTTGGTTGGGTTAGTTTAGGCTAGACCCGGACTCAGATCAGTTCAGGCATGTTGAACTCGCATTGAGTCGAGTGGAGTTCAGATCAGGTCTATTTTTAAAATCGAGTCGAGTCAGGTCAACCCTAACTCGATCCGACTCAACTCAATGCCCAGCTCTAGCCCTGCACATGAGAGAGAGCATTAAATGGTAAATTATGTCAAAAATACTGTTGCAAAAAAGAAGAAGCAAGAGTCTCTCTCTCTCTCTAAGCATTAAATGATAGAATCTTATCAAAATAAAATCCTTATTTGGCATTAAATGCTAAAGAATTGTCAAAGCACCTTTTGCAGATACAAAAGCTTGATAACTTAAGGATCACAACAACTTTTCAATGTGAAAGTTCAAAGATGTGAGGACTTCAACTAATGCACACAAAATATATCTTTTATGCATGTGATTGTAGGTAATAAGCCATGTCGATATTGAAAATTTAAAGAGATTTATACAGTCAATCGTCCAAATTAATCACAATACTAAAGACTACGCAAGGCCATGAGAGTTTGAATACCGGGTCACGGGTTTGAATACCCATTATGGTGAAATTCTACTGTGTGGTGTGAGTGCGTTGGTGTGTGTGGGGTGTAGGTGTATGTGTAAAAAAGAATAAGAAGAAGGGCTACATCTTCCTAAAAGCCTATATAAACAGCGATTAACAAAGAGCTTCAGGCCTCATGCCAATATAACTAAGGATGACTCTATTTTCTCATTTATCATGAACATTTATTGTTTTATTTTATTTTAGTTTAGCTTAGCGCCCATCAGTGCTTAAATCATGGGGGGTCTTAGTTTTAAGTCCTTTGTTTTATCTCCCCACTCTTCATCCACTACATCCCAATGGGTCGCAGGGAAGATCGCTCAACTTTAGAACAAAAGGCCGCGGGGCTTTCTTGTTACATGCTAGGTGATTTTGTTGGCCATCTCCCCACGAAGTCTGATTCACATCATATGATGAATGAATAGTCAAATCATGATCGTCTTGTCATATACTTAATTCCAATCAAGACCACGAACGTGTTGTCACCTCATCGGTATCTCGCCACGAAGCTTGGTTCTAATCGAGCAACAAAAAAAATTGTAAGAGATCCACCCTCTATCGACCATCTTGCCACGAAGTCTTGTTCCGATCGAGCAAAAAACAAACGATCATCCCGCACATTGCGACTGTCCTGCAAGCTTAATCCTGATTGGGGAACAAACAAATCGTTGTCTCCCAAGCCAATCGTGAGTGCCATTATTGTAAAAATTATCAATTGAAGAACATCTATCTTTTATCTCTCTTTTTTAGTGTTGAACTTAGGTAGTAAATCATGTTGAAAAAACAAGTCTTTAAGTTTATAAACTCATGTTTATTATCATAATGGATAAAAAGTTATTCTGAAGGATTAACTTCCTTTCATTTTCACAAGTCTCTTGAACGGAGTGCAATATTGATGGTTGAGAGGACTATGAATCTTGTGTCTGGGCTTTGATATGTCCGTCTCGATGAAGGGGACACCAACAATTCATTCAACATTGAATTAAATAGACTCTGGCACACCCGCACATCCTACTCACACACATACATATCCAATTTAAAACCCCAATCATGCAAGTGGTCTAATTTAATTGAACTGAGTGCTACAAGTTGATAAGCAATGGTTAGGATTGATTATCATTTGCCGAACTTTCATTTTACTAATGGTTTGAATAGTCCAACTAGGGGTGCAATGGGTCAAGTTCAAGTTGTTTGATTCCATTTTGTAATTACTAAACATGCAAGTCCAAACCTGAAGTGGATTGCATCCTTCACTCACTCATATCTAGTCATGAATGGGCAGATATGTGAGGGTCAACCAAGATGTATCTGTTAATCCACACGATCCATTCCTTTTCTCAAATCATTTTAAGGTACGAGCCCAAAATAAGAGGCAAATCCAAAGCTCAAGTGGGCCACAACATGGGTCTAGTCTCATGGCTAGGTGGTAGACTAACTCTATTTCAACACCAAGGGTGGAGGGGGATCCATTGCCCATGTGGTGTGGGTGGGTGAGTCTGTGGGGGTGTGGACATCTATAAAAATAAAATGGACCACACCACATATTACTTTTGCATTTACGGGTTGGATTTAAAAAACAATCCCCTTAAATCAATCCAAGCCTACTGGTGTGGTTCACTTGAGCAATGGATCTGTTTTATTTTTTTGGCTTGAACACTAAAATAATTAGAGAAAATGGATGTTCAGGTCCTTATTCTTGCTCTATTGGTAGACTCTTAGGGTTTCAACATCCGGTCAAGGGTTCAAGTACCCATGGGTGGAGGAAAAATAAATTTCATATTGATTCAAAACTTTCATAACCCCAAAAAAGGTTTCAATGGTAAACGTTTACTCCCCCACTGCTTTTTGCAGCGTGGTCTACTTTATAATTAGACCTGTCTTATTTTTCATCTCAAGCCTTAAGACGAGCTCCCTAAATGAATAGACAGTTTGGATATAATACATACCTCATGATTAAACCCACAACTTACTAACATCAATACCATAGCTACATAGCAGGTGTGAAGTACACCAGCCAATCCGCTTCCGCCCATTTATAACTACGGACGGGAGGTGGGACCTAATTCGCGTCCGGTCAAAACCAAACCGCGACCCACTGAACACCAATTTAAGTGTAAATGGGTTAGGCTCAACTGATGTTAAGTTGTACTATTTGATACACTGGCCACGAAAGATGCTCGATACTGAATTTTGAAATGTGACGTGTTAACTTAGATTAAACCAAGCAAGTTGCGGGTCGGGCTCAACTGATGTTAAGTTGAATTATTTGATACTCTGGCCACGTAAGATGCTCGATACTCTGAATTTTGAAATGTCATATATTAATTCAAATTAAACCATCAATTTGTGGAACCTTTTGTAATCAAGTCAAGTCCAAAAATACGATCGGGTTCACAATCCTAACCTCTGATTTATGGGCACCTGTTCTTTTAATCACACCATTGGATTCTTTTTTCAATTTGAACCGTCCAATTGCCTATCATCCATCACACTGCCGGAGTATCAAATATTTCTTTTTATGCATTGTGTAGCTGTACGTGACATCATGATACAGTGACCGAGTCGTGACAGGGTTGATGATCAATCATACACTCGTGCATGGATGGTTTATCATCGACCAGTACACGTGTCACGCATCTACCTCATCTGGAATCCTATATACAAATCAGACTGGACAGATCATGCGAATTCCTAATCATCTGTTTGCAATATAAAATTTTCAAGTAAAGGGCCCATCATCGAACGGTTGGGATTTTCTAATAAAAGTGATTTTTGGGTCAATTCACATCCACAGTAAAACCAATGGTTTGGACGGTTCGGATCTAGACACGTACTTGAAAACGGGGCAGTTGTGTGTGAAAGGTGCACAATAGCCGTACTCCTTTAGTTTCCTTACGATGAGAAAAGTGGGTTAGTTAGAAAGGTGACTCCTCTCATCCGACACGCAAAAGCCGTGTTGAAATCGAATTCCCACCTTCTCCTTCGTCCCCTGCAGGACACGTGTCCAGTAGATCATCGTCTCTTTGTGCTAATCTTCCCATGAGTGCCGACGTGGCATGATGAGGTTGGAGAAGCAGGGGAACCGGTGACGCTGACGTGGCACGTCGCTTTTGGATGTGCGCGAGGAGAGAGGCTTTGCGTGGATCCAGAGACTTACAAGACTGCCACTGGTTGGGATTTTTCATAGCATCCAAAGACTTCTTCACTTTATTCCGAAAATGCCCTTCTTATCATCACAATTACTTGTTTTAGGTACGAAAGTACCCTTAAATTTCATCAGAATTACTTATTCTAGGTTGTGCGTCCAGCAGCGGCGGAGAGGGAGACTGTGTAAATTCGGATTATTATACGGTGTTATCACTTATTACTCTTTATCGCCGTACGTATGTCACATCTGAAGGATCGGAACCATTCATCTGATGGGACCCACCAGGATGCTTACATTAATCGGATTAAACATGGGAACCGAAGAAATTTCGATGGTTAAAAAAAAGTCCAACCAACGGCTGGCAATCAGTGATGAGCATCCTTTGATCAGCATCTAGAATCATCCAGAAGTCGTGATTTTCGATCATGGTCAATCCATGGTATGTGGGCACAGATGAATCTTGTTGTGCGCGACACGTGTGAAATAGAGGGGATGAGGCTTGAATCGAAGCACGTGTGGCCCCAACATGCAGGCTCACTACAGTGAACCATTTTTTTCTACCATCACATGTGCGGTGACATCTGAGCCGTGTAAAGTTGGGGCTAACAATCACGATTACCGGGAGAGAAAAACAGGCCCATCTACTCATGAGGTGGGCCACATCTTTGAAATCAAGCTCTAACCCAGCATATGAGTTTGAACCACTTGAGAAGCGGACCATCGAGTCATTTTCAATGTTTCTACCTTTGTCATGGCGTAGATGTCTTGCACACATGACAAGTTGGTGATCATCTCTCATTTACTTTTATTTATTTATTTATTATTATTTTGGTACAATTTTTATCACGGACTTTGCTAATTCCACTCACGCATGGGAGTATACGCATACACATACAGGACATGTGTGGCATTGTACCATGTATATTTAATATAGAAAAAATTAACATCATAGGTGCCTCCTTTTCATGCTTTTTATTTTTTTAATTTTTTATTTTGAATGATGAAAAGTTATGTCATCGAAGTACATTTTTAGAGTATGGAAAGAAAATTTTAAACAAAAATATTAATAGTTTTAAGTTAAAGTAGTTGAAAAAAGTAGAAGTATTTTTATTTTTATTGATTTGTTTGTACTAGTATAAGTCTAGATTGATAAGATAAGTTTTATTTGAGCTAAATAAAAAAAGTTGATAATAAGTCAAGTCTATAGTAAAAAAGTACCACTAAAATAAAATTTATTTTAAGTATGCATCTTTTTATATAGCGTAAAATAAAAATTTAGATATATCACACCTAAAGTGAACCACACCAGTAAAAAAAGACAAGTGGCTAGAAAAAATTTAAGGTGAAATTAAAAAAACAAAAAAGGAACAATAATTATCCAAGGTGATATAAAGAGAAGAAATAAATGATTAAGGTCTTTCAAAAAATCTTTAGTCTTATAGGTGGATTGTAGCACATGTATTATATTGTTATACATAACATATAACATATTTGATACTTGAGGATGGATGACAAGACATGTTGCTCATGTGACATTTGACACGTGTGACACATGTTAAACAGTTAAAGATAGATGGTCGTGCATGTGTCCGTGTGGGACATTGACGCATATAAAGACAAATAACAGCCTATGTGGCTCGTGTAGCCCACTGGCATATGCATAGTTTATTAAAAAGGGTTATAACACATATACCATATTAATGTTTGTGTTGTACCTGAACAGATGTTTGCACATGTGAGGCATTTAAAGGTAGTTAATGGTACATGTACATTAGCGTGTGTCATAAATATGAAGTGCTTAAATATGACTAGCATGCAACTATACAGCACATGTGGCTCCATAGCTCCCGTTTAACACATGTAGGGTGTTTAAAGATGAGAGTAGCACGTGTGCACATGGTATGTTAAAACTGTTGGAAAAATATGTTGAATTAAATAGACTATTAAAATCGAGAACTAAAAAAGGAAAATAAATTTAGAGAAAGAAAAACTTATTGAATTGAGTCGAGGCATGACTGAGTCACTCGGCTTGAAATCGAAATTGCTCCCCTTGGACAGCGTCCCAAGTGCAACAGGTTTCCAGAGCAATCGACCTCCAAGATATAACGACTATGACTCGGTCCCAGCGGTGCACTCACTGTACACGGGCTCGAACCACTTGCAGTTTAATTCGAAAGTGCTGAGTTGACTCAGCGATGAACTCAGTAAGAATGTTAAAATCGTATTAGAGAGAGTTTTATACGATAGAGTATTTCGTGTATATTGAAACTGGAATCAGAAGTCTTTATATAAACTCCGAGGTGGTGCATAAGCACCCTTTACAAAAGGTTAGGTCCGTTGGGTTTAAACCCAACAGGGACGACCAACTGGAAGGAAAGCATCTCTCTAGTTTAAAACGAAAAGGCGCAAGTGCGAGTACACTCTCGCATATAAAGTCCTGCGAGTACCCATACACACACACCCACGCAAGTACACTTATACCGCACCCGCACCCGCACCTGAGCTCAGCCCAGCCCAGCCCTGCCCGTCCCGTCGCGTTGCGCACACGGACTCGGATTCGGCTCGGCTCGGCGCGCGCGCGCGCGTGTGGTCAATGACATAGATTAGAACTATTGGCATAGCCCCTCCACAGGACTAAATTCACATGCCCCTTGAAAGGGGCTTAAGCCCTAAATAAAAAATCTATCATATAAATAAGAGAATTTTTTTTGTCAAATCCGATGTGGGATAAAACCAATACCTCAAAAATACCAAAATTTAAATGTGGAGGAAAAACACCAAAAATTTGAAAATTTAAATTTTAATATTATTTTAAAACAAAATACAACAATCCCCCACATGTTTTAAAATAAAACTCTTTCGAACTAAAGCGTAATAGTTGTGCAATAGTGCCAGTGTCACCATAGACTTGAACTGACATTAGAGTAAGCAAGACAGGTCTACAAGAATCAGGTGACACCATAGTCTTGAATCTGAATCCTTTTAATGTAGATCGCAAGTACATGCCACTCACACAACTCTTCCTCTACAAGTGATTCTGCGGTTCGGTGCGTTTCGATCATACACCATTACCTGAATTTCATGAGTGCTCTAGAGAATTCGTCTAGATTCTCATAGGAAGCGGCCTTCACCTCCACACCCATATAGGTGAATTCCATCAAGTGTATACAGCAACTGTATACACCACCAAATATATGGCTATGGATCCATTAAGAGTTCTAAAAACTCATCCTTCTGCGTTGCTGCTCGCACTATACACCATAGAAGGGGCTCAAACAACTTAATGCAATCGTCTACCTCGTGTCTTGTTGTTTACCCATTGAACTTATCTCATGATAGGTTGGGTTGCCGACACTGGCAGCTCATATATTAGGCTCAGCCTCATTCCCTTCGATGTATCATTGACTAACTTTTTAGATAGTCCTTTGGTCAGAGGATCTCCTAGATGCTTTTCTAACCTCACAAAGTCAATAAATATGACTCCATCACACAACATATGTTTCACTATATTGTGTCTGAGTCTAATATTCCTGCTTTTTCCATTATATATTTTGCTTTTTGCTTTTGCTATAGCTACTTGACAGTCACAATGAATAGACACAGCCGATACAGGCTTTGACCACAATGGTATATCAGTTAAGAGATTTCTAAGCCACTCGGCTTCTGATCCAGCCTTTTCTAAGGTAATAAACTCAGATTCCATAGTTAACCGAGCGATATATGTCTGCTTGGTAGACTTCCAAGAGACTGCTCCTCCACCCAAAGTGAAGACATATCCACTAGTGGATTTTGTCTCATCTGAATCACTGATCCAGTTAGTATCACTATATCCTTCTAATATAACAGGATAACCATTATAATGTAAACCATACGCCATACTGTTTTTTAGGTATCGCAAAATCGTAGACAAGTCATTTCAATGCTCTTTTTCAGGGTTATGTGTATATCTACTTAGCCTTCCTACTGTAAAAGTTATGTCAGGTCTAGTGCAGTTTGTTAGATACATGAGGCTACCAATTATTCTGAAATATTCTAATTGATACACACTATTTTCTGAATTCTTCACGAGAGTCATACTATAATCATAAGGAGTACTGACAGGTAAACAGTCAAAATGGTTAAACTTTCTCAATATCTTCTCAATATAATGAGATTGTGATAATATAATAACACCATTTTTCTTGGTTACTTTAATACCCAAGATTACACTAGCCTCTCCTAAGTCTTTCATGTCAAACTTAGATGACAAAAATTTTATAGTTTCATTAACTAATTTAATATTAGTTTTAAAAATAAGCATGTCATCAACATAAATGCATATAATAACATAATTATTTTCAGAAATTTTACTATATACACATCTATCTACATCATTTATATGATAACCATTTGATTTTAAAACACCATCAAATTTTTCATGCCATTATTTAGGAGCTTGTTTTAAACCATATAGTGATTTAATTAGTCTGCATACTTTATTTTCTTTACCTGATATTTTATAATCCTCAGGTTATTTCATATATATTTCTTCTTCTAAGTCTCTATTTAGGAAAGACGTCTTAACATCCATCTGGTGTACCACTAGTTTATATATGGAGGCTATCGCTATTAAGACTCTAATAGTTGTAATCCTAGTTACAGAGGAATATGTATCAAAGTAATCTAATCCTTCCTTTTGTTTAAAGTCTTTCGCTATCAACCTAGCCTTAAACTTATCAATAGTTCCATCTGATTTTAGTTTCTTTCTAAACACTCATTTGCAGCCTATTGGTTTGTTACTAGGTGGTAGGTCTACAAGTTTTCAAGTATTATTAGATATAATAGATTCTAACTCATCATTTATTGCTTCCTTCCAAAAGGTTGTATCTGGAGAGTTAATAGCTTCTATATAAGTTGTAGGATCATCTTCTACTAAGAATGTGAAAAAATTATCTCCTAGGTTAGTTTCTCTTCTAACCCTAATACTTTTTCTTGGTTGTATCTCTTATACTATTTTCTCTTAAGCGTTTTTACTAGTAGACGCAATATTTGATTCATTAACTTCTTTTATTTTTATAGATTTAGATTTTATAGGGAATACGTTCTCAAAGAACTATGCATCCCTAGTTTATATAATTGTATTATGATCTATAATATTATCCTTAGTTTTTAAAACTAGAAACCTATAAGCAGCACTGTTTTGTGCATACCCTATAAATACACAGTCCGTCGTTTTAGGACATAACTTTCTTTTCTTAGTTTCAGGTAATCCTACTTTAGCAAGACACCCTCACACTTTAATATATTTATAACTAGGAACATGATTCTTTCAAAGTTCATAAGGTATTTGTTCAAAAGATTTAGAAGGAATTCTATTTAGGATATAACAAGCAGACAAAATTGCTTCTCCCCGTATATTTGAGGGTAAGCCTGAACTATTTAACATGACATTCATCATCTCTTTTAGAGTTCTATTCTTACGTCCTACTATTCCATTCTGTTCTGGTGTATAAGGAGTTATAGTTTCGTGAATTATTCCATTCTTTTCACATAATTTTTTAAATTGAGAAGATTCATATTCACCTCCTCTATCTGTTCTAAGTCTTTTAATTTTTATATTTAATTGATTTTCAACTTCAATTTTGTATTTAAAAAAAATATCTAAAGCTTATGTTTATTCCTTAATAGATATACTCTAGTGAACCTAGAGTAGTCATCTACAAAAGTTATATAATATCTTTTTTCACCTCTAGACATGTGATTTCTAAAATCACCTAAGTCATTGTGTATCAACTCTAATAGAACATAATCTTTCTATTTGTTTAAAGGGTTTTCTAATGAATTTTGATTCTACACATGTTTCACATTTTTCAAACTCTTCATTAGATATATTAGGTAATAAACCTAATCTTTTCATTTTCTTTAAAGATGTCACATTCACATGACCTAATCTATTATGCTATAGATAAAAATGTTCAACGATATAAACAGAACTAGATGTTTTCTTATTATCATTGGAAACATTTACAATGAACAAACAATCACTACAGTACCCCTTACTAACAAAGGTTACATTTTTAGTCATTACAAGCTTATCTGAATCAAATACTAACTTGACACCAGCCTTATTGAGGAGCGAACCAGAGAGCAAGTTTCTTTTAATGTCAGGCATATGTAGGACATCATTCAACATTAGAGTCTTTCCAGAAGTGAGTTTTAGAAATACTTTCCATTTTCCTACAACTGGAGACGTTCTAGCATTTCTCATGAACACCTGTTCGTCATCTCCTGATACTTGGTAGGAGGTAAACATGCTACGATCCTTGCACACGTGCCTAGTTGCACTAGTGTCTAGCACCCACTTCAAGTTGTTTACAAGGAAGACTTCTGACACTACAGCTACTACCATGTCAGACTCATTTCCTGTTTCTGTAAAATTAGTCTGCGGCTTATCTTTATTTTTCTTAAGCCTGCATGTTTTAACATGATGCCCAGGCTTTTCACAGTTGTAGCGGTTTTCTTTTTTCTTGAATTGATTATTTGCATTCTTCTTTTTGACCCTACATTCATTTGTATAATGTCCAGATTTGCCACAGTTATGACAGTTACCATTTTTCTTATTATTTATCCTACTTGATTTCACAAGATTCGCCTTTGAATCTATCTCATTTTTATTTTCTTTTTGGTCCCTGATTCTATTGGTCTCCTCTATTCGTATGTGTACGATAGTAGTTTCCAAAGAAACACCGTTCTTCTTATGTTTCATTCTATTTTTATATTCTTTCCACGAGGGCGGTAACTTTTCTATTAACGCTCCTGACAGAAACACTTCATCTAACTTAATTCCTTCTATCGATAGTTCGTGAACTAGACCTTGAAAGTCGTGAATCTGATTTGTGACAGATTTATCGTCTGTCATTTCATAGTGAAGGAAATTAGCAATTGTATGTTTCTTAGCGCCTGCACCTTCCAATATGTATTTCTTTTTTAAAGCAGTCCATATATCTTTAGCAGACGCGTAAGAAGCATATGCATCATATAGTTTGTTGAATAAATAGTTTAGAATATAATTTTTACAATTATTTTCATCTGTTACTTCATTTTGATTTGTTGGATCTATAGTAAATGATTCAGATAAAATGTATGAAACTTTCAGGGTGGTCAGAGCGAACATTAATTTTTGTTTCTACCGTTTAAAGGATTGTCCAGCGAACGGTTCAATTTTGGCTAACTCAGAAGAAGCATTTACTGTTACTGTAGTCATACTCTATGTAATTCAACAATTCGATTTTAAGATTGTTGAAAAAATATGTTGAATTAAATAGACTATTAAAATCGAGAACTAAAAAAGGAAAATAAATTTAGAGAAAGAAAAACTTATTGAATTGAGTCGAGGCGTGACTGAGTCACTTGGCTTGAAATCGAAATTGCTCCCCTTGGACAGCGTCCCAAGTGCAACAGGTTTCCAGAGCAATCGACCTCCAAGATACAACGACTATGACCCGGTCCCAGCGGTGCACTCACTGTACATGGGCTCGAACCACTTGCAGTTTAATTCGAAAGTGCTGAGTTGACTCAGCGATGAACTCAGTAAGAATGTTAAAATCATATTAGAGAGAGTTTTATAAGATAGAGTATTTTCGTGTATATTGAAACTGGAATCGGAAGTCTTTATATAGACTCCGAGGTGGTGCATAAGCACCCTGACCAACCGGAAGGGAAGCATCTCTCTGGTTTAAAACAAAAAGGCGCAAGTGCGAATACACTCTCGCACATAAAGTCTTACGAGTACTCATACACACACACCCACGCGAGTACACTTATACCGCACCCGCATCGGAGCCCAGCCCAGCCCGTCCCGTCCCGTCGCGCACGCGCACACGGACTCGGACTCTGCTCGGCTCGGCTCGGCACGGCACGACATGGCACGGCTCGGTGCGCGTGCGTGTGTGGTCAATGACATAGATTAGAGCTATTGGCATAGCCCCCCCACAGGACCAAATTCATATGCCTCCTGAAAGGGGCTCAAGCCCTAGGCAAAAAACCTATCATATAAACAAGAGAATTTCTTTTGTCAAATCCGATGTGGACAAAACCAACACGTCAAAAATATCAAAATTTAAATGTGAAGAAAAAATATCAAAAATTTAAAAATTCAAATTTTCATATTATTTTAAAACAAAATATAACAATCCCGCACATGTTTTAAAATAAAACTCTTTCGGATTAAAGCGTAATAGTTGTGCAATGGTGTCGGTGTCACCATAGACTTGAACCGACATTAGAGTAAGCAAGACAGGTTTAAAGGAATCAAGTGACACCATAGTCTTGAACTTGAATCCTTTTAATGTAGATCGCAAGTACATGCCACTCATACAACTCTTCCTCTACAAGTGATTCTGCGGTTCGGTGCGTTTTAGCCATACACCATTACCTGGATTTCATGAGTGCTCTAGAGAATTCGCTTAGATTCTCATAGGAAGCGGCTTCACCTCCACACCCATATAGGTGAATTTCATCAAGTGTTTGCAGCAACTGTATACACCACCAAATATATGGCTATGGATCCATTAAGAGTTCTAAAAACTCATCCTTTTGCGTTGCTGCTCGCACTGTACACCATAGAAGGGGCTCAAACAACTTAGTGTAATCGTCTACCTCGTGTCTTGTTGTTTACCCATTGAACCTATCTCATGGGATCTCCACTTGTATAGGTTGGGTTGCCGACACTGGCAGCTCATATATTAGGCTCAGCCCCATTCCCTTCGATGTATCATTGACTAACTTTTTATATAGTCCTTTGGTCAGAGGATTTGCTAGATTCTTTTCTGACCTCACAAAATCAATAGATATGACTCCATCACGCAACATATGTTTCACTATGTTGTGTCTGAGTCTAATATGCCTGCTTTTTTCATTATATATTTTACTTTTTGCTTTTGCTATAGCTGCTTGACAGTCACAATGAATAGACACGGCCGATACAGGCTTTGGCCACAATGCTATATCAGCTAAGAGATTTCTAAGCCACTCGGCTTCTAATCCAGCATTTTCTAAGGCAATAAACTCGGATTCCATAGTTGACCGAGCGATACATGTCTGCTTGGTAGACTTCCAAGAGACTGCTCCTCCACCCAAAGTGAAGACATATCCATTAGTGAATTTTGTCTCATCTGAATCATTGATCCAGTTAGCATCAATATATCCTTCTAATACAGCAGAATAACCATTATAATGTAAACTATAGGCCATACTGCCTTTTAGGTATCACAAAATCCTAGACAAGGCATTCCAATGCTCTTTTCAAGGGTTATGTGTATATCTACTTAGCATTTCTACTGCAAAAGTTATGTCAAGTCTAGTGAAGTTTGTTAGATACATGAGGCTACCAATTATTCTGGAATCGAAAGTCTTTATATAGACTCCGAGGTGGTGCATAAGCACCCTTTACAAAAGGTTAGGTCCGTTGGGTTTAAACCCAACAGGGCCGACCAACCGGAAGGGAAGCATAGCCCCCCCCATAGGACCAAATTCACATGCCCCCTGAAAGGGCCTCAAGCCATAGGCAAAAAGCCTATCATATAAATAAGAGAATTTCTTTTGTCAAATCTGATGTGGGACAAAACTAACACTTCAAAAACACCAAAATTTAAATGTAGAGGGAAAATACCGAAAATTTGAAAATTTAAATTTTAATATTATTTTAAAACAAAATACAACAGAAACATGGTTAAAAAAAAGATGAGTGATGACATATGTTATACATGTGGACAGTGATACATGTGTGAGCTTTAAAATGGATAGTGGCACATGAGGCACTTAAAGATGGTCGGATCCTTATGTGGAGAGCACTTAGAAGATGATGGATGGTATATGTTACTAGCATACTGGCTATTTTCCTTTCATTTTCTCACCCAGAGAAGAACACAAAAAAGGAACATTTTTCAAAGAACTAGAAGGAAATAGAAATTGTGCTCTAAAAAACATGTAAATACAAATGCTATTTGCAAAAAAAGCACATTTCATCAATTTATTTTTTCCTATGCCTCACAGAAATTGGTCGACCTTGGATGCGGACCAGCCATCATGTGAGGCTCACCTTTAATGTAAATCATCCATCAAGCAGGGCCCAACTTTAAAGTGGGTTGTCCATCATGCGACACCTACCCCGGGTGTGGGTCAATCACCATTAGGGGCTGACCTTTAATGTGGAATGTCTGTTGAAAATCTGATGCCTTAAATCTATGCCGAAACAAGGGTCATCGGCTGGTCGACAGGTCAAAGGTTATCAAAATAATTCATAAAAAAAAAAAAAACTTTCTGGATAGATTTTGGAGTTTTCAACCTATCGGGTTGACTTGATGGATCAAAGCATTTTAATCGGTCGACAGGTAGCACAGTTTTGTGTGATTTGTTTCTATTTCTGTTTTAAAGCACATTATCATTATACACTCAAAATTCATACAATTGCCTAATCCAAGGATAAGGACACTTTGGGCCCGTTTGGCTGGGTGGATTGGAAGGGATTGAATGGTATTAGAGTGGATGGCATGGATTTTTGGGTAATGATGGTGTTGTCAGTGGATTGTCTTCAGATTCAGGGGATTGCTATATTCCTGAATTGCTATATCTAGTCTGTTTGGCATGCCGACCAATCCGGGGATTAAACCTTCCCATCCCTTCCAATTTATTGAACCAAACACGTCAGCTTAGGGTGGATTATATGGGATTTAAAGGTAATGATGGTGTTGTCAGTGGATTGTGTTAAGATCCATGGGATTGGAATCAGATTATTGACTCTGTTTGGCATGCCTGAAAAATCCTGGGATTTAACTTCCAATCCCTTCCAAAACCATCCAATCCCTTCCGATCCAACCGGCCAAATGGACCCTTTAAAGCAAAAATGTTTTCAAGACCTTTCCGATGAATAGTCTAAGAATATTTGAAACATTTCTACGTTTTCAAAAATTTAACTGTACCAAAGTGCTGGTTAGGTCAAAATTCCCCATTATTCTCATATATGCATTGCAAGCGTGGTGAGTTGAAAGGAAGTTGCTGTGATATATAATATGGTGTATAAACTATATAGGGCCCATTATGATGTATGTGTTGTGATCCATGTTCTCCATCTATTTTCCCACTCATTTCATGGTGTTAGCCCAAAGTTCAAGCAGATCCAATGCTCAAGTGGACCATGCCATGGCAAAACCATGGGATAATGATGTTCACCATTAAAACCTTCCTACAGCCCACAATGATGTTTATTTGTCATCCAATCTGTTGATAATGTCACACATACATGGATAAGAGAAATCGCAAATATATGCTCAACCGAAGTTCCCTGGCGCGTTCAATTTCTGTTGTTTCTTATAGCATGGTCCACTTTAGTTTTGGATATACTTCAATTTTGGGCTTATGCTGTAAAATGAGCTGGAAAATGGATGGATGGCTGACGATAAACATAAACATTATAGTGGGCCCACTGAGTTTACTGGCATGGCGAGCTGCTCACTGCACAATCTGCGGAGCCAACTTGGATGCGTACCTGAGATCCACTCTGTCCATCATTTGCTACAGATCATGTCTACTCAGGGTTAATCAGTACCCTCTCATCTTAACGAGTAAACTCAGTTGGGCCCACCATCAATGTAAGTGGTTTATCTACGCCATCTATTCATTTTTTCAGCTCATTTAAAGAGTTGAGCTCAAAATTTAAGTATATCCAAAGCTCAAGTGGATCATAATACAAAAAACAGTGGGAATAATAATTTCTACCGTTGAAACCTTTTTAGGACCGACAGTGATGTTTACTTGTCATCTAAACTGATCATAAGATTGTCAAGATATATATATATATATATATATATATATATATATATATATGTGTGTGTGTGTGTGTGTGTGTGTGTGTGTGTGTGTGTGTGTGTGTGTGTGAAGGGCAAATGCAAATATAAGCTTGATAGGCCCTGATGTTCAATTCACACATTGTTTCCTGTGATGTGGTCCATTTAAGATCAAGCATTAAAATTATCTGTTAAAATGGATGAACAGATGGAATAAAATACATAAATCATGAAGCTTACATAGTTTACTCAATAAGCAATCCTCTTCCCTCATGCAACCATACCACATGGACAAGTGGCGCAGGAGCGTCAACCATTTAAACCTTCCCGTGGCCATCAAAATTTTGTATAAACATCGTATTTGACTTGGAAGCCCATTGCATATGAGTAAACTCCCTGAAGTCTGCCATAATTTATGTGCTTTATCTGTTCCATTCATCCATTTTATTAAATTACTCTAGGGCTTGAGCCCAAAGATGAAGCTTATCAAATCTTCAAACGGACCACACCATAGAAAATAATTTAATTAAACATCTACTGTTGAAAATTTCTTAGGGTCATAGGAGTTTTGGATCAAACTTATATTAGTGTTTTACTTTGTCCATGTTTTTATAATCTTATGAACAGGTTCGATGACAAATAAACATCACCGTAAGGCCTAGAAAGGTTTCAACGGTGAAAATTATTATCCCAACTGTTCCCAATCTACTTGATCTTTAAATATGCTTCAATATTGAGCTCAACTCCTTGAATTAGATAGAAAAAAAGGATGAAAAGTATGGATGGACCACATACATTTAAGGTGAGCTCAACTGAGTGTGCTCAATATGATAAGAGCCTGCTGAGTTAGGTAGTACACAATCCGATTACAGTTGACTTTTTCCTTCAATCATAGGCCCACATGGTGATGATTAAGAGAATAATGCAGTAACGGTAAAGAAAAAGCACCACACGATCTACAATATGGAGGATTTTTTGGATCATCTCCTATCTGTACTGAGGCCTATAGGATCAACGGTTCAGATCAACCAAAGTGGAAGAGATGCACGAGGCCTCTCTCCACGTCCGATGCATGAGGCATCAAGCAAGACTCCGCTCCGCGAGCCGGGCAAAAAAAAAAGCCGCCGGTGGCTGTTTAGATATATCACTCTAAGGGCATTTTAGTAAAAAGGAACAGCCTCAGATACCTACGGGTTTACGAGTCGTGCACTGGCCGGATGTGACGTTAACACGACCCAGAAAGCCGCTTGTGGGACCTCAGTAGGTAGGCGGGCGGCGTGACTTTCGATGACGTGGACACAGGGAAAACGATCCACCCCGTCCATCAGCTTCACCACCGTTTTCCTAGACTAGAATTTAAAAATCAGTTCGATTCATCACTCATGTGGACCACACAAAGGTAAACAATTGATATGTGAAGTCCCACCATCACAGTCGTATATGTTCCACAGCGTTTAATGGTCAACGTTCAATCAATACTTTTTCCTGTAATGTGGTCCACTTGAGATTGATATATATTTCATTTTTGGGTTCACACTATAAAATTATCTATAAAAATAGATGGACGGCATGGATGAAACATATACATCATGATAGGGCCCACAGAGCACCGACCAGGGGAGTAGCCAATCCATTTCCGTGTATATGCATCCAATCAATTAATCTGATGTGACACACTAAAATGAACACAATACCATATGAATTTAAAGTTTTAGGCATGATTTTACACCGTTCCTTATGGTGTGGTTCTCTTAAGAATTATATTCAAAATATATTTATGATATATGGTCAAAATAGGGTGTAACACCTGATGGACGGTAAAGATCTAATAAATATTTGTCACATGTAGTGATCAATTAGTGCAAGTCAGGCAATCCGCGTGCCTACGCGAGTCAGCTAGCGCAGTCGCTCCGAAACGCAGTCGTTCCTATTCGGTGGGTTTCGATACCTTTTTTTGCCCTTTATTTTATTATTTTTTACTTATTAAAATTCTTTTGTACATAAAATAATAAATTTTTAATTTTTAATTTGAGTAGATAACGGCAACTGCCAGAGGACATTTCTGCTTATGTTTTGCACCAATCCAGAGTCCTACTCTTCTCAATCGCTGCTCAGATCTCATCAAAGTTACCTATTTCATACTTACAAAAATGTAATTAGTAATACCCAAATGCTTTTTAATTTTTAAATTTATTTTTTGGTTTCAGGAATTTGAGGAATAGAATCATAGATTTTCCGACAGATTCTTTCGTTGGGTTTTTTTTTTTTTTTTTTAATATTTTATGTTGGTTTGTTTTTTTATTGGGTTTTGTGTTGGAGTTATGTGGAGCATGGATTTTGTAGTTCTAGAAGATCTAGGAACAAAATTCTAGATTTTATTTCTTATTTTTGGATTTTTGGGGGTTTTGTTGGGTTTTAGAGGTTTAGATTACTGATGCTGTTGATGGGCTTTTTCTTACTTTCCTTGGAAATTTAAAGACTATCTGTTTTGGTTGTTGGGTTTTTCTTATTTTGTTTTATTTTGGGTTTTTCTTGAAGATGTGAAAGTATTTGTTTTTAGTTGATGGGTTTTCTCTTGATTTTCTTATTTTGGGTGTTTCTGGTTTCTTATTTGTTGTTATATCAAGGCAGCTCTTCAAGATTTCATTGTGAGTTTTCTTTCTTTTTTTTGAAATTTCAATAAAATCAGCATTTTAACACACACACTCTCTCTCTCTCTCTCTCTCTCTCTCTCTCTCTCTCTGTTAATGTATTTGTTTGGTTTTGATTTGAAGGTGGTGTATCTGTTTCTGATGATATGCTGTTGCATTTGTAATGGTGAAGTCATGGAGCAAAGGACTGATTTCTTTAGTAATAAAGGGGAGCTTATGTTCAAATGGTGGGAGAAATTCTCTGGAAGAGGCTGGAAGATATTCCATTGCTACCCATGTATAAGCTCGAGGAAGGTCCAGCAAGCATGGTGTAGGAAGGTTTTGATTATATGGGTGTTCTGTTCGTTAATGGGGGCATCATCAGTTTTCTTATATATGAACTCTCAGGCAGTCGAGAAGCGGAAAGAGATGCTCGCAAACATGTGCGAAGAGCGGGCCAAGATGCTACAGGACCAGTTTAACATGAGTATGAATCATGTTCAGGCATTAGCCATCTTGGTTTCGACATTTCACCATGGGAAGAATCCGTCTGCAGTCGATCAGGTTCTGTGAAATTCCCATTCATTTTCATGCTGTTTGTGTTTGGAAAATTGTACAAATTGGAATTCTTAGGATTCCCATTTGTTAATTTTGGATTTTCATTAGCTTTCTTTTAGAATTTTCATCGGAAGTTTGTAATTTGAAGTTGGTTTTGCTCTGATTTTTTCATCCAATTGCTTGAACCAAACCAATTGGGATTATTGTATTTGGAAAGGAGAAGATCAATCTGACTGCGGCCAAAGATTTGATTAGTGCTGCAGAAGAAATGGATACAATGGCATGATAGGACATGAACCATTCGTCTGGAGGGCTTTTCCCTGAATGGACCATAGTGGAAAAAATCTCAACAATCAGACAATCTTAACCATCAGTTCAGTTACCTAAAATAGATGTTTGGAATGACTGTCAATTTCTAGCATTGAGACAAGAAAAACCCGCCAACAAGCGCCTTGGACGTGTGGTCGATTCAAGTTCAGACTTGCCAATGTACACTTCAGATCAACACAACATTCCCCTGTGTCCTGTTTTGGTGCAGCATACAAAATGATTTAATTGATCTCCGGCCCGCAGGCTAGATTTCCACTTTTGAAATTAATATCGATTAGGTGTTCAGATTGTATTGAGCTGATTTGGGGCTTTGTTTGGATGTTGGATGAATTGGATCCAAATAATTAGTTCATTATAGTCGAAAGGACCAATTTGAAAGAAATTCAATTGCAGTTTGAGGGCTAATCGCTCGTTATGAATAGCAGTAAATGTCCTTACAATTTCATATTTCCTCTTGATTGAACTCAATGTTCAAAACCCAATTATTTTCGCATCCAAACGCACCCATAATGTTGAATACAGATTGCTTTTCTTTTTCAATTTTCTTTTCTTTTCTTTATTTTTATTTTTTGGGCTTCCAAAAAGATCCAGAAACTAACTTTCCCAATCTATAGGTGACTTTTGCATGGTACACTGAGCGAACTGCCTTCGAGCGGCCGCTGACGAGCGGTGTGGCGTATGCTGTGAAGGTGCTTCACTCCGAAAGAGAGCAATTCGAGAAGCAGCAGGGCTGGACCATCAAACAGATGGATTCCCAAGAACAATCCCCCGTTCGGAGGGACGACAATGCGGCTGAGACCTATGAGCCATCTCCAGTTCAGGAGGAATACGCTCCCGTTATCTTTGCACAGGATACCATCTCGCATGTCGTGTCTCTTGATATGTTGTCTGGAAAGGTGAAAATTCACACTTCATATTCACATATGCACATGAGATATTGTACCACTGTATCTTGTTATCTTAGTAGTTGTGATTGGGATTCCTATGCGTATTAAAAGTGTGATTCCTGCCCACTTTACAAAAAGTTGGAGGGAATGCAAATAAGGATTCTTGCTGAGCATCAATGGAAGTTGATGTTTGGGACAGAATCTCCCTCATTTCCATCTTTCTCAAGTTTTTGTTAGTTTGTGTTGTGACTTTAAAGAACTTTACTCATTAGGTCTTTACTTGGCATGCTGCAATTTATCTGGATTGGGAGTTTGAAAACCGAATATGGAGTTTTGCTACATGCATCTCAATGCGCGTGCCGCACCCTCCCAACCTGAACTTGTGGGACATCTATGATCTGTGTCGTTCCTCAGGTGGGCTGCACCATGTTTGGAGTTGTGTATGGTCTAAGCAATATTCACCAAATGCTCTTTATTGCTTCAAGTTGAGGAATTACCTTTTCATGGGATTCTTGGAATTCAACTCATGAGATATTAATTTACAGACTGTTTGAATGTACCCCATATTTTGACTGGATCTGATATCACGTTGAATTGGAAATATGCTGGTTCTAGCATAGTATCTAGGGATGCCTTTTATTATTATTATTATTTTGCATCTGGAAGAGGGCTTTCCATCTCATGAATAACACCCAAACATATGCTTAATTTCCTCCTGGTATCCATGTCATTAGGTTGGCATCATGTCCTCAAGCTATAAATAGCTTTTGGCCTGATCATGATTGATGGCAATCTACTAAATTATCAACCATGGGTAAACCATAAGGCATTGATTCACTTGGTGGGTCATTAAGTTTACTAATATCAATCCAAATTTAATGAATTATGCGAGGTTTAATCAGTATTATTGCCGTTGGTTCCATGAATTATGCATACACAATCTTGAAATCTCTCTCATGTTCTATCACTTGGATTACGGTTGGCTTTCCTGACTTGCACACTCAACAATACACCGTTGTCTTGATGAATATTGAGCTTGTGATTTTCAAGTATCATTTTGAAGAAATCTGCCTATTTACAGGAAGACCGTCAGAATGTCTTACGGGCCAGAGCTTCGGGAAAAGGGGTCCTCACTGCTCCTTTTAGGCTAATAAAATCGAAGCTTCTTGGGGTCATTTTAACATTTGCTCTTTACAAGTGTGACCTTCCGTCGAATGCAACGCCAAAAGAGCGTATTCAAGCAACTAATGGGTAAGCAGTCCATCGAATTTCTTTCCCTGATTTTGTTAAATGCTGCAATAGGACAAACTAATCAAGAGTGAGTTTGGATGCTTAGTTGAGCTGACTTGAAGTACTTCAATTAAAACTGGAATACAATGCCCGGGCCAAAAGGAGTAGTACAATGCTGTTCCGGCTTGCAGCTTGTACAAGTAGGCCCATTGTTTAGCAATTCAAATGATTGATATGATGGGTCTAACATGAATGGCCTATGCAATACTTCAATTAAAATCAGAATACATGCTCGGGCCGAAAGTACTACAATGCTGTTCCGGTTTGGAGCTTGTACAAGTAGTTCCATGGTTCAACAATTCAAATAATTGATATGATGCATCTAACCATGAATGGCCTATGCAATACTTCAGTTAGAACTGGAATGCAATACTCGGGCCGAAAGGAGTACTACAATGCCGTTCTGGTTCACAGCTTGTACAAGTAGGCCCATTGTTTAGCAATTCAAATCATTGATATGATGGGTCTAACCATGAATGGCCCATGCACCCAAAATCCCCCTGATTTAAAGATCCTAACTCTATAATATTTGGCTATTTTCTTGGTTGAATGTAGCCATTGTGCTATTTTCTCTCTTAGCCGTCTATTTATCGGTCCCCTATTGAAGGGTAAGAAGTCATCCAATCTGGAAATTTTTGGTTCCATGGGCATCCATCCCATAATCCCAATTCTTTGGATCACTGAACAGTGGGGGCCTCACTTGCCCCCACACGTATGAAATGAAAATCTCAATGGCATCATGCAACCATTCGCCCCAAGCATCGTACGGTACCTCTTAGTCAAGTAAGGGAATTTTGCAAAATGGAGGTGGACGATTTTAATTCATAATGAGGAACAAGCTTCATGTTCTTTTTTTCTTCCTTTTTTTTTTTAAAATAAATTATTTTTTTCCTTCCAAAAGAAAGAAACATTTAAACTATTAGAATTGCTACATGTGCAAGTCACTCATTATTAATGGAGTGGAGTTATACCCACTTTTCCACTACTTTGAATTGAATTATTGTAATTCAATTCATCCAAGTCCCGTTTTGGATAATTAAAGTGCAATGATTGGTCAGGTACCTTGGTGGGGTTTTTGATATAGAATCACTGGTGGAGAAGTTACTTCAGCAACTTGCAAGTAAACAAACTATTATCGTGGACGTGTATGACACCACTAATTCTTCAGATCCAATCAGCATGTATGGTTCAAATGTGTCGCATAATGGCATCAATCATATTAGCCCCCTTAACTTTGGAGACCCTTCCCGAAAGCATGAGATGCATTGCAGGTAATGATACAAATTCTTTCCTTTATATCCAATCTCCTTTATTATTTCAAACAATGAGCAGCTGTGTAATTTGCCTAGGACTTCAGTTTGTAGGTTGAACAATGAGCAGCTGTGTAATTTGCTTAGGACTTCAGTTTGTAGGTCGAACAATGAGCAGCTGTGTAATTTGCTTAGGACTTCAGTTTGTAGATTGGTGATCCACGCCGTTGATCCAAGCATGGATGGATCATGCCCTAAAAGTCTTCAAGACCAGAAATTGACACTGTTCAATCTTTGACTTTCTTTTCTCATTGACTGTGTACTGTTTTTACATTTTTTTTTCTTAATCAACCTTTTGTAGATCTCTGATTTAAGTGGGGACTATAAGATATACCGTTCTAGATTTGTCGTAAAAATTCATAGTCTGGGGTTGTTGTACCCTGCCTTAGACTGAATGCCATCCAATTTACAGCCCATTTGATTTTCCAATTTCCTGTGAAACTCAAAGTAAATGAGTTAGCATTATCATTTTCATATGTTTGTTTAAACATGAATTATGGCTCATAAATTGAGAGTCAAATACACTTGTAAAGGAAGTAGGTAAAGTAAATTGTAATCATTACATTTTTCTTACTATAAGACTCCCATTTTTACGATGATTTCTGGGTGAAACAAACAATGTTGCACAATCATCTTTACAGTCTAATGTAAGTGATATCACTGCATAATTACAAGAGTAAATAATCACTAGCCATTTACAGCCATTTACCATTGTAATTGGAAAACCAAACAGGCCTTAGATGTAAATTTGGTGATTTGGTGGGAATGAACTGAGAATTGTGCTCAAAATTCAATCGCATGTTTAACAGATTCAAGCAGAAGCCACCATGGCCATGGTGGGAGATGTTGTCGTCATTTGGGATTGTTGTGATTGCCTTGCTAATTGGGTATATATTTTATGTGACAATGAACCGCATTGCAAAAGTGGAGGATGATTACCGTGAGATGATGGAACTGAAAAAGCGGGCCGAGGCAGCAGATGTTGCGAAATCACAGGTAGCTGATATTTTCTTTTTGTAGAAGTCCACATTTTCTATGGAAAAGTAGCTGTATTTGGTTGCACCAAATATCTAGAAATTTCTATTTAATGATTAATCAGTATGATTTAGTGCAAAATTTCATGAAATTTGGTGCAACTAGATTGACTTGTAGGTAACTTTCTTAGTGCCTATTAGGACATATTATTCACTATCAATTGCAGAGGATACCTGCAATTGTTGTTTCCTCAAAAACCAATTGGATTGGTTTTTTGGGTCCTGTCTATTTGTTGCTTAACCTCTCGGGTGAGTCCCAAACCGACAATTGAGGGTGGCATTCAAACAAACATTATGTCCACACGGGCCCTTAGTTGTTCCAAACTACATCTTATGGTATTGCTTTCACCTAGCATTTGTTCCTATCTGGTCTATATCATATTCTAACTGAGTGCTTTCATCTTCTGTAGTTCTTGGCTACTGTCTCCCATGAGATCAGGACTCCGATGAATGGTGTTCTTGGTGAGTCATGGATTACTGGTATAAAACTAGTATTGCCTCCATTGATGTGACTTCATTCATTTGTACTTGCTGAGGCACTGTGGCCACATGTGCTAATGTGACGTGCAAGATCTCAGCCACTCAATTGGTGGTGGTCCCCACTATTTAGATGCCCTGCTCCAAAAATTAGGTTGGTTCTCTCATTTTGTGGACCATGGAAATAAGGTGAATAAGGACCACGGTTCCAAAGTTTTTCAATCGCTCATCCTTCTCCTCACGCATAGCTTGCCTGGCAGCTGACTTGATAAGCGGACTGGTCTTATTCTTGGTCCAGAGCATCTAGTCATTTGGCCAGCCTGATGATCCTTGTTGGCACGTCCAAAAATGCTTTGGTTGATTTTTGGGGCTCTTCTATGTATTTTGAGGAACAATATAGAGTGATTCTTGCCTTTCAGGTATGTTGCAGATGCTTATGGATACAGATCTCGATGTAACACAACAAGATTATGTGAGAACCGCTCAAGCCAGTGGAAAGGCTCTGGTGTCACTCATAAATGAGGTTTTAGATCAGGCGAAGATCGAATCCGGCAAACTTGAGCTTGAAGCTGTGCAGTTCAATTTGCGTGCGGTTTTGGATGATGTTTTATCGCTTTTCTCAGGAAAGTCTCAAGATAGAGGGATAGAGGTAACTGCTAATTTTGATCTTTCCATTGTTTCCTTGAATTTGGGAGACTTAGGTTGTGTTTCGAACAAAATCCCTAAGAAGAATTTCATGGGGGCAGGTGGGTCCCATGGTACCATGTCAGAATGACGTTTTCTATATTTTGGTAGCCCTGATATAAAACAAAAATAATGGGAGCAGAAGATCGGAGCACCACTGCAAAACAACCAGCGTCATTCTGACATGGCACCATAGGTCCTAGCTATTCCCTGACATATCTTTTCAGGGATTCCTGTCCAAACACAACTTTAATGTATAATCCCATTGTTGCTGATCTCTAGACTTTGCTGAATCGCCATCTTGAATCTTGATCGGGTCTGGGAAGAGTAGTTGGCAGTGTACATCTCTGATCAGGTCCCAGAAATTCTAATCGGTGATCCAGGCAGGTTTCGGCAAATCATTACGAATCTCATGGGGAATTCAATCAAAGTAAGTTTTTGTTTTGTTCGAAGCCCATGTTTGTCATTGGTTGATGGACTTGCATGCCAATTTCATGGAGAGGAATTATATGATCCTCAGGACTTAAGTGCCAACAAGTGGGTGCCATGCTCAAAAATATCCCTGGTATAATCTTTAACTTTAATTATTGGCCAGAAAATAAATTCTTTAGAAGAAAGATCGTGGGTCTCGTTCACTAAACACTGAGCTATGGGTCCTACTTGTAGGAATGTGAGTCAGTTAACCTGTATTTACTTTTTTCAAAAAGCATTGTTGTAATTCTTCTTCTTCTTCTTCTTCTTCTTCTTCTTCCTTTTTTTTCCCAGTTCACAGAGAAAGGGCACATCTTTGTAACCATCCATCTCATCGAAGAGGTGATGAACTCAATAGAATTTGAAACTAGTGTATCACTTACAGATACCTTGAGCGGCTTTCCTGTGACAGATAAACGCAGTAGCTGGAAAAACTTTAAGCTATTCAATCAGCAAGGACCCTTGTTTCAGCCACCATTCTCATCAGCTTCCTCCGATCTCATCAATCTAATCATATCAGTTGAGGATACAGGCTCAGGCATCCCTCAAGAAGCTCAATCTCATGTTTTCACCCCATTTATGCAAGTAGGTCCCTCCATTTCACGCATACACGGGGGCACGGGTATCGGATTGAGCATCAGCAAATGCTTGGTGGGCCTTATGAATGGAGAGATTGGATTCGTCAGCGAGCCTCATATTGGTTCCACTTTCACATTCACTGCTGTCTTTACCAATGGTGTTGCTGCTTCGAATGAGTCAAAAAAGCATCATCACCAACAAATTAATGTCCAATATAATTCTGAATTATCGGAATTCCAAGGCATGACGGCGTTGGTGATTGACCCAAGACCAGTACGTGCCAAGGTTACAAAGTATCACCTTCAAAGACTTGGGATTCTCGTCAAGGTTGCTTCTAATATAAATGAAGCTGTCTCTAGTATAACCAGTGGGACCCATGTCATCAACATGATCCTTGTCGAGAAGGAAGCTTGGTTTAAGGATAGTTGTCTACCGTCCCCTTTGGTCGAGAATTTGTGGAAGGATGGGCGACTAGACATGCCCAAAATCTTTCTTCTGGCAAATAATATTAACTCTACCAAGATCAACACAGTTAAATCTCATGGGTGTATTCTTATGGTCATCATGAAGCCCCTGAGAGCTAGTATGCTGGCTGCATCTCTACAACGGGCCATGGGTGTCGGAAACAAGGGGAATTGTTGTAATAACATGCTCCCATTATCATCTTTGTACAATCTTCTACATGGGAAGAAGATTTTGGTTGTGGATGACAATATGGTCAATCTCAGAGTAGCTGCCGGTGCTTTGAAGAAGTATGGAGCTGAAGTGGCTCATGCTGAAAGTGGGAGACAAGCGATCGCAATGCTTAAGCCGCCCCACGACTTTGATGCATGCTTCATGGATATTCAGATGCCAGAGATGGATGGGTATGTAACATACTCAAATCAATACTAATTACATAGGCATAATAGAAGTATGGGACCTATGGTCTTGTGATCTAGATTGTTGGTTTGATGAGCTCCCGTTGAATGGGGCCCGCTCCAAATACATTGTATAATGAAAAAACACAAGCATCAAAATTTGACAAAAGGAAGCCAAAGATTCAAATGTTTGGATATTTCTTCTGTATTGTATCCCACCACGGCTATGAAATGGGAAAAATAGATCATCGAACCATGGGCCTCACATATTTGGGAAACTAATCAAAAATCTAGATCATCGAACCATGGGCCTCACATATTTGGGAAACTAATCAAAAATCTAGATCATCGAACCATGGGCCTCACATATTTGGGAAACTAATCAAAAATCTAGATCATCGAACCATGTCCTCACATATATGGGAAACTAAAAACAACAACAAATTATGCATTTACGAGATTCATAAATACACAATTCCTCACCATTATATATGGGTAAAATCCGAAATGAGTTATTCTGCTTCTAATTATTAGAGATACCTGATACCTACTTGTTGATGTGTCGGCCCATTATAGTGTGTATATGTAACCTAACCTGTTTAGCATGGTCAATACACAATGAAAAGGGGTGGTCACTCCACTATTAAGATGTGATGCCTCAAAAGGCTGATCCAACCATCAGGTGGTCAGGTTTTGTGTGGTTATTTAGTGTTTCCTATGGTGTGGCACCCTTGATGATTGGGTTAGCCTAAGGTAGGTACATGTTCAGAGTTACTTGCAATAACTTTCATAACAAATATAGCTAACCCCCAGTTAATTAAGGCTTAGAGGATGATGATACCCATCTAAAATTTTCCCTTTCAGGTTTGAAGCTACGAGACAAATTCGAGATATGGAACACGAAGTCAATAACTACATTCAACATGGGCAGATATCATTTGAAGATTATAAACATGTTATGTCTTGGCATGTACCAATATTGGCCATTACAGCGGATGTAATTCAGGCTACACATGAGCAATGCTTGAGGTGCGGAATGGATGGATATGTATCAAAGCCATTTGAAGGAGAACAACTCTGCAGGGAAGTCGCACCCTTTTTCAAGTCAGCCGCCTCAAAGTCCCAATAGAACACTTACAAGTGGCAATTGTGGATGCTTGAGAATTGAGGATATTGGCAAAAGTGGTCGTCTATGATGTGGCATTGTATGCCTTCACAGGTTGCCATACATAGTAAGGTCTCTTTTGACTACACAAAAGTGAATATTTTCATGCATACACATTCCAATTTAGAGGTTTGATCGAATACATCCGACATATTGAAGTATGATAAGCTGGGGCTTTAGCCTTTGAATCTGACTCATCTTCCGATTGTCCATATGTGTCACGAGCTTCACATTGGTATGGTGCAAAGACAACAAATTAGTGCTCAGAATTTGATTAATTTCAACGATTTGATAATTTGGTTTTTGATTTGAACATGAACAGTCACCATAATCTTTATATAATCAATGGATTGAAATATTCAATATGAGAGAATTTTTGGTCATCCCCCATCAAAGGGGAGCTTTATCAAGTAAATGGTTTGTTTCACTGAAAAAATGCCCAAATCTAATGGCCAGAGTCAGAAGATATTTTATTGTAATGTGTCGGTATGTATTCGATCAAAGCCTTCTCCAATTATGTCTATAGATGTGTCACTTGACATATTTACAGGTATGTGCACATACATATGCACATGTAGATAAATAAACATAATAATGTTTACACGTGTAGACAGACACGTACATGCTCTCGGATTTACTTGTGCATATGAGTACTTGTGTTCAAGCATACTTGTAATTGCAGAGATGCTATACTTGTCATAATTCTAAAACTCATTGACTCGATTTGAAACTTGACTAAGTTGAGTGAGATTTCGAGCTGAATCATTGGGAACTTGGTACTGTGAGTGACACGGTCTCAACTCTGAGGGACTCATTGAGTTGACTTGATGACTTGGCCAGCTTGATGACTAGCAGAAACAACCATCTTAACTAGCAAGTATGTGTTATGTATTGTTTAGCTGTTTTATGTTCAATTTTATACTACTTGTGCTAGAGTTATCTATTTCAAAAAAATATTACCTTTCTAATATTTTTAATTTTTTCATAATAATTAGATTAGAATAGAGCATGCTGTGTCCTCAAGATGAATTAACCTTGCCAAACATCGACTCAAATCGAGTTTTTAAGTTTTTGAATTATAATACCTGTGAGCATTAATAAACCGATGTGCACCTCTACACGCATCCACTTGCGTCAAAATGTGCATACAAGTATTTCATTTGGCATTTTTTAAGATACTTATCATTTGTTGTTTGATATTCTTTCAGGTTTATTGTTCTATCCCATGATTGATTGGGAATGGTCTCGTGCTATTTGCAAGTTTAATCAAACAGAAGATTCAATCTAACTTACCTTCACATTGTTGTCGAACTTTGCCTTTTACATGTGACGTGTGGAGTTCATCGACCACTACAGCATTGTTGAACAGATAAAAGGGGTATGCTCGAACACGTTCCTGCGAATGAGTTCAATCATTTAAAATTAAATTAGAATTGTGTAGATTCTTTTTTCTTTTCCTGAAAGTAATTGAAATTGTACAGATATTGGGAATTTTGAATTTACCGTCACTTGGTAGAACCAAGTTCAGTTGTACTGGGAGGTTTGGATGTAAAATATGAAATTCAATAAAAGATAGTTTACATTATGAATTGCAAGTATATGGTCCATCCATCATCACTGCCTATTGCTATTAACAGGCATTCAGTAATTGTGGAATACAATTAGTTCACCACCTATTTTTATTAACAGTCACTTCTAAATTTGTTAGAAATTGATCACAAGGAATACAATTAGTTCAAATTAAACTATTCAAGCCATGAGTCATTGCAAACAAGGAATACAGTTAGTTCAAATTAAACTATCGGAATCATAGGTCCTTGTTTAGTTGCATCATGAAACAAAAATTAGGATTGGTTAAAAATGAAAAATATCCAACAATCCCATTTCTCAAACAGCGGGTTAGAGGTTAGGATCATTCAAGTAGTCTGGTTTTTGTATGTGACTTGGAGACATTGTGTTCCACAATTTAGTCAGGTTTAATGTGAATTTATGTTTAAATCTTGTACAATTTCTGAGTAACTGAGTAACAAGCGTCATATGCCGCATGAATTCCAAACAATCCCCAGGGCCATTTAGGATATCAAGAATTACATGGACTTTGATGTGACTGTTTAGTGAAAATAGATGATGGTTTAAATTTTCATGTTCATCCACACAATCAAGCAATCAAACATCCCCAAGATTCAAATCAAGGGTACCTGATCAAGTGCTGGGCTTGGGCTCAAAATGTTTATTTTTTGTGCCTGTATGCCCCATTTCATGAATAGGGGAAATGGAATTTTATCAATTTTAGGGTTGGTTGGGTCATGCCTGGGCACAATATTTTTTGGGTTGGATTTGGACCTGCTATGATAGGTCCATGCTAGTTTTGGGCCTGGACCTAGCCCAACCCAAATCCAAACCCAAACCCGGCCCATTGCTAGCCCTATCCAAACTGTACTATTGAAAAGACAATTAACAACTGCATAGAAACCTTTAAATTCACATTAGTGATTACAGATTAAGGCATCTCTTTTGCTATAAAGATAAACCTGTTTAAAAATTTATGACAAGTATAATTTAGTTAATAAAGAAACAATTATTTAAAAATAAATTTATTTTTGAACTGAAGGCGCCTTAATAGTAAAAGATTAAGAAATAAACTAATTACTTGCCTAACACCATCTTTGTTTCCTCCAACATCTTATATCCTTTCTTAATTCATCAGATGAGTATTTACTTTTTAAAAGAAAGAAAAGTGACACGATATATTTTTTCTATGAAATTGTGTTCTAACTTACAAAAATAAATAAAAATAAATTTATATACTTTTGTCATGAAAAATTCATGCATGAATCATTTAAAATCAATGACAATGTGGTTGGGTCCTTACTCATGCCTTGGGGTGTGAGTGCATGTGTAACAAAAATAACAATAATATAGTGATAATGTGGTTTAAGCATATTAAAAAACTCCATGAATTATAGATCCTGATTAGGACTCACAACAAAAATTATGTTTGGCAGTTTGAATTTTGGTTGAGAAATTTTATAATATTTTCACAGTAATTTCATGCTGGATGATTATGTGGACCAAAAATCTTTATCATCTAGAATTTGAATGTTTTTGGGTGGCGGAAACTTAATTTTTATTTTGTGGTCTACTTATGTTTGAATCCACTATATATTTGTTTCTTCTAATTATCATGGCGGGCACATCTCTCGCCTAGATGGGATATCATACACATACCACGTGGGCCCCACAATTCTCACTTTATCTCTTTTTAAAGAAATTTATACACAAAGAAGATAACCTCCAATAGGTCTGCCCCACCATAAAGATCACCGTTTGGAAATCCCAGCAACAGATATTTATTGAGTGGAAGTTTTGCTATTTATCAATGGCTGGAAAATTTTTAAATGGTGTGACCCACTTGATGAGCGGATAGGGATGTTTTTGCACTAAGCAATCCTCATGGTGGGGCCAACCTATTGGAAGGGTTGGATGTCAGATGCACTTAATAGGTTGAAAGTTATCATCTGGGTGGACTATAACTCATGGTGAAATGGGCTATTAGACTTTAAACTCTCCTGCATATTTTTTACACACCCACCCACAGATATAGGGAAATGGTAACCATAAGGTTGAAATTTGTGGGAGTTTTCATCTGAGGTTGAGCTCTTTGAGATGAACATCCATTCCATTAATCAGATGCATCCTTTCATGGCGATCAGGGAGCCTAAAAATCAGATGCATCCATGACTAAGGTGGGCCACACCAAAGACAAAAGTTGGAGTGGATGCCAGCCCATTGAAAACTTTATGATTGTATATAGGGCCAGTGAGATTTGGTTTAGACATCTAGCATATCCATTGTGTGTGTCCCACTTGGATGAGGGGTCACACTAAATTTTAGGACATTCCAAAATTCAGGTGGGTCCCACCAAATATTTTTAGATGTTTTAGACATGATTTCTCATGGTTTCAGATGGTGTGGCCCACCTGAGTTCTGGGTACGGTGGATTTTTTGTACCTACTATAATCTAAGGGGTACCTACCAAATGCATGGCGTGGATGTCCATCACACATCACGGTGGGGCCCACGGAGCTCAACCTCACAGTACTTTTTCCAATTCATGTGGGGAAATTGGGTTGGGCCAAAGTCAATCTAAGCCCAACCCGTTTACTTAAACGGGCTCATTTTCTTTTAATCGGGTCGTTGGTTGGCCCGCAAGCAAGCTGGCCCAATCCATTTCTCTCAAACATCCAAGATTTTAAGATCCTACTCACCATTGTTTTACCCTTTTTAGATGAATGTGGACCACGAAGAGAAACTTTATCACATAAATGGTGCGTGGCCCACTTTTTCAACGGATACGATACTGTGTTTATGTGACATGTTGGGGGATATTGGCTGTATCATAACTTATGATACATGCATGGATGTATGGCTTGCGAAACAACCTCCATTTGATCACTTCTCGTTGTTCTTCTTAATTAGGGTTGGAAATGGGTCAGGCCCACATAGTCCGAGCCGGATAGGCCCATCCCACACTGGCTCAACATTTTGATAAAATCCCTGTTTCCCACTTGCATGGTCCTAATCCATCCGTTGAATAAGTGGGCCAGGGCCAATTAAGGCCTTTGGGCCAATCTGATTAGTCTATTTGTAATACTTGGCCCACAATTAATTGATCCATACCGATGGTAAGATTGGTTTGAACGTGGATAGACCTGCGAGAAGATCCTGTCCATCAAATCTTTGCCCTTTTTTTCCCCGTTGAATTTGGAGCGTTGGACCGTTCTTGAAGGATTAGAAACTTGGTGTTCTTCTAATGAAGAGACTGGGCATGGTTGATCCTCCCCTTCAGATTTTTTACAAGTCGGGCCAGGGCTGGGTTATCCAAACCTTAGATTTGATGACCCCATGACTAGGGAAATTCCAAAAACTCCCTGAAGAAACAACCATAATGGTTAAGAAGAAAATGAGCAACGGTTCTCATTCACCTGGAAAAAAGTTCCAAGTACTGGATGGCTATGATCTTCCAATTAAGCAGATATTAGAAATGGCCTTATGAAGTTTTTAATGGTCAATAACCACTGTTTATTGTGGTGTAGTCCACCTGAGATGTGTATCTACTTCAATTTTGGAAATATGACCTAAAATGATCTGTCAAAACGGATGTACGGCGTGGATGTAACAAACAAACATCAAGGTGGGCCCCACAATCAGGTATCCACCCAACTCGGTTTATCCTGGGATCCACCGAATCCACGCCCCAGAAATGTCGTTTTCAAGTTGGGCCCACGAGATGGACGTCTTGAATACTTCAATTGTGGATAAGGGACCTGGGTGGGCCCAAAATTGCTTACGTCACTCAATCTTATCTAATCAGCCTCAAAACAACAGAAAGAGACAACCATGCGTCTGCTGGCTAAAGTGTTGTTTTATGATACATATGCTTTCCACAGATGCGATTTGCTCAGGTGGGCCCCACTTTGAGGCCCACCCCTTTCTCCCCCCGCCACATAATAATCCAGACCTTTCATCTGGGAGATCCAACGGTGGATGGCCTGCATGATCAAAACCTCGCTGATTATAGATCCTCATTGTCCATGCTTTGTTGTTGAGATCTGGACCATTGTTTCTAACTCAACTTTGCATGGACGGTAAGGATCTCTGCTCAACGATATTTGCATGGGCTTCCATGGTGGGATCTTCCACATGACTTGCTTATGGGTGTTAGAAGCAGGGGCTTGGCAGCATGCAAATTTGGCACACGTGTGCCAGATCTCAGACCGACCATCTCTATCTTGTATGTTGAATAAGGTCGATTTTGGTTATATTTTTAATAACCGTCCACTTTTAAATATTCAAATGTGGCCCATTTGCTGGGTACGCTGTTAGGTAAGCGGATTGGGAGGTGGCCCCAATCTACTCAGCTGGGTGATGTGGGACCCACCGTGACGTATGTGTTTTATCCATGCCGTCTTTCCATTTTGCCAGCTCATTTTAGAGCATATGCTAAAAAATAAAGCAGATCGAAAGTACAAGTGGACCACACCATACGAAACAGTGGTGAATAAATGCCTACCGTAAAAAAACTTATTAAGGGCCAAAAAAGTTTTGGATGAAGCTGATTTTTGTGTTTTACCTTCATCCTGATCTGTGTGACCTTGGTGGGCCACGTGAAAGATTACATGGTGGGTGTCACTATCCCTTTTGAACCTTATTATTATTATCATTATTATTTTATTTAAATGAATTGAAAAACAGAGGAACAGCTTGGATAGAAAACACACACATCGCTGTTGTCCCACAGTACCCAAACACCACCTAATCATGTGTACCACGTTGACGGAAAAGGATCGGCTACTGCCCCTGCCACCAGCCCCGTGGCTTATGTTCGGTGATCTGTGGGCCCCACCATGATGTATATATTTCATCCATGCCGTTCATACATTTTTAAAGATCATATTAAGACTTTATCCAAAATATTAGAAGGATAAAAATATCAAATGGACCACACCACAGGAAAACAATAGTGATTGGATATCCTCCATTAAAATCCTCCTATGGCCCACTATACTGTTCATTCAACATCGAATCTATTGATTAGGTCACAAAGACCCAGATAAAGGGAAAAAAACAAAGATCATATTGATCCAAAACTTTTATGACCCCCAAAACGTTTTTAATAGTCAGTGTTAATTCAACACTGTTTCTGTAATGTGGTCCACTTGAGACTAGGATATATCTCATTTTTGGTCCCATATAATAAAATGATCTATAAAAGTATATGGACGGCATGGATGAAACACATACATCATGGTGAGGCCCACAGAGCACAGAGGGAGGAGCCAATCCGATTCCCACGTTGACGGCCAGACCGGCGAGGGACGCAGATTCGTTTGTGTTATCCACACCACCCTCACCACCCCGCCGTGGGAGGATGTGTTGAGTATGTGGGCCCCACCATGATGTACGTGATTCATATCCATGCCGTCCATCCATTTTTTTCAACTCATTTTAAATCATAACATAAAAATGGAAGCAAATCATACGCTCAGGTGGACCACACCGAACGAAACCGTGGTGGATAATGACACCCACCATTGAAACCTTACTAGGGCCCACCGTAACGATTATTTTTCATAAAATCCGTTGATAAGGTCACGAAGACGTGGATAAAGCGAATACACGAATATCGGATTGACAAAAAACTTTTGTAGCCCCTAGGAAGTTTTTAACGTTGGATGTTCAATCACCACTGTTTCCTGTGATGTGGTCCATTTGAGCTGAAGATCTTCTTTATTTTTGTCTTAGTATCATAAAATGAGTTTTTAACACGGATGGATGGCTTGGATATAAAAACAAAATACACCACAATGGCCTCACAGCGGTCAACACATCATCACATCACCGCGTATGGGAAACACCGTCTAATCCGCGTCCGCTACGCGGGAAATCTTTGGTACGCCCAGGGAGTATGATACATGTACAAATGGACACTGCCGTTGTACCTGCAGCATATATGTTTCCAATCCAAACCATCCAAATGGGTGACCCCACTATAGATTTTCAGTGTGAAAAGTTTAGATTGTATTGACACTTGTAATAATTTGTGGATTTTTTTGGACGGTCCATATATTTGATCAATTTTGACTATGAAATGTTTTCGATCCGAACCGTTAATTTTATGACCAGCGATATCTACTATTTAACGGTTGGACTGGGATGCATGCATGCGATGTGTACGGTGCAGTGTGGTCGGAAGCGGATTGGCTGGTGTACCACACACCAGCTATATAGCTGCTGTAGGTACGTGTCGTGCGAAGACGAGCACTGACGTTCCTCCAGTTCCGAGTTGTACGAACGGTTCAAAGGAGATCAAAGTTAAATGGGGCCCATAGTGATGGATTTATTATATCTATACCGTTCATCTATTTTCAGAGATCATTTTAGAGCATATTTCAAAAAATAAATCATATCCAAAGATCATTTGGACCACACCAAAAATAGCAACGGAAATAATAATTTTCACCCTTAAACAATTCGTAAGGCCCATCATAAGGTTTATTTTCCATCCAATCTGTTCATAAGGTCACAGAGACCTGAATGAAGAGGAAAAACAAATTTCATGCTGATCCAAAACTTCTGTAATCCCAAAAAGGATTTCAATGGTAGACGTTCAATCCCCACTGCTTTTTGCAGTGTGGTCCACTTGATAGTTAGATCTGTCTTATTTTTAGTCTAAAGCCTTAAGACTAGCTCGTCAAATGGATGGACGGTTTGGATATAGCACATACCTCATGATCAGGCCCGTATAACTTGTTAACATAACACAGCAGCTATATATCTAGTGTTGGGTACACCGGCCAATCCGCTTCCAGTGTGGCCGCGTATGGATGGTCATGCTCTGCCAGAGTATTAAAGTTTTCGTCCGTACTACTCGCCTGTCAAATCAACCTTTCTCCTTTAACAAAATTACAATAATTGGAAAATGCGATGGGCCAGGGTCGTTATCAGGCGTCCAATAAAGGTTGATTTTGATTTGGTCGGCAGCTGTCTCATCAATAGATAGCGCCTGAGGAGGCACGTGAGGTACTCTGCCGCAGTATCATGGATTCACACGTGTGGTATATGGGCCCGATTGAGTCCGTTCATTTCTTAGGCCCACCATAAAATGGGCCATAGTTCAAAAGTAACGGTGCCAGTTCTATCATTCAATAGGTGGCATGCAAGTCAAGGCTCAAAAATTCCCTAATTGGATGGTTAAAATAAGCTAATAAAAAGAAACTTCTTAGGCCCTGCTACGCAGTTTATCCTCCATCTAACCCGCTATCAAAGGCGCAGACATGGATGAAGAAAAAAGACATAAATATTAGCTTGATCTAAAATATTTTTAGCTCTCCATAAAGTTTTTAATAATCAATCAATATTGTTTCTTTTAGTGCGGTCTACCTAAGAGTTAGATGTAATTTAATTTTGAGCCCACATCCTAAAATAAGCTAAGATTCAGATGGGCGGCATGGATAGATAACACATACATCCCCCTGATCCACGATCCGCTCAACTTGATCAAATCCACTCCCCTTGACTTGTATAGAAATAAAAATATAAAATAATTAATAGGCTTAAGAAACTCCAATCTAAGAAATTTGTGGTGCCATCCTTTTCAAACACTCAAGTTTCATTATATAAATGATTTTGGTCAATGAAAAATCAACTCATGTCAAATTTTATTTTATTATTATTATTTCTTTTAACATGCACTCACACTGGTAGAATTTCACCACCTATGGATACTCTAACCCTTGATTGGGTGTTGAAACTCATGTCCAAAATTACTTTGAAGTTATGTGTTGGTTGAATGTGAATTCATTGGGTCCTTAAAATTGCCCTTGCCCATTCTTTAGCTTGCTTGATGACTGGGCTAGGACAAGTAGCTAGCCAGCTCATTTATCATTAGTTAAGCATATATTTGCCTGAACACCGGGCCTAGAATTTAAGCTTACACAAGCTCTCAGGCCAAATTTAGGAGCCCAAACAATCGCCCTGCGTGGTAACTGAACTCATTTGAACATATGTCAACGGCTTCAATCAAAATTTATTTTGAATGGAGGGGATTTAGTAAGATCAGGGGTCATTTGGCACCATGGATTGGAGTGGATTTGAGGTGTTTTAAATTCCTTAGTTGTTTGGCAACATAAAGTAACCATGGGTTGGGGTTTGAAATCCCCTCTTTGAGGGGTTTGAAATCTAGGGTGAGAGCTTTATTATTATTATTATTTAAGGGTTAGCTTGTTAGTACACACCCATGTCAGTACACACTCCATGTTAGCTACCTGCCAATTGAGCTATGGATGTGGGTGAAGGGTGAGAGCTTGGATTACATATAAAATCATTTCAATAGTTATCACTATATTATTATTCTACTGGGCACATAACCCATAAATGATTATCAGCACCGTCCAAACATTGTCCATGTAAGTAAGCACCATCTAAACATTGTTCATGTTAGTTAATGATTAAAAATCGCTAGTTAGTCCCTCAAACATGATTTTGTGCTTGTGGCCAATTCAAGACTGGGAATTTCATTATTTTTGGGCAAAGCATATATTTTAGCGGGCTTATCACAGCCAATGTGTCAAAAATTACATATATCACTAATTAGAAATATTAACATTGATTTAGTAATTAAATTTAAACCTCCGTAAATACATTATGCACAACTACTTTTGAATTAAAATTAATTTACAATTGAGGGTGTCAAACCCACTAAAAGAATTTCAAATCCTAAATTCTGAGTCTAGGGTTTTCAAATCTACACTCCCAGACATGCCATTGGGATAACGCTGAGTTTTGTCAGCCATGACACATAGGAGTAATTTTATTCGGCTGAACGTGGCCCAGTCCGTACTCATTCTGCCTAACACGGAAAAGTGTTCTTGATCCAACAACTTTGTAAAAGTTGGTGGTCTGTCATTGACTAATGAAATGTCACAAGTCACATTTTAAAGGAACCTACATCAATAGCGGATTAGGTGCAACCCTTCCGTGGAGACCTACTGGATGTATGTATTAATACATCCATGCAGTCCATCAATATGGCTTATTATTTTAGGGCACGGGTGAAAAAAATGAAGCAATCAAAATCCTGAAAACAATGGAAATTGAACACTCCATTAAAAACTTCCTAGGACCCACCTTAATGTCTCTATAATGTTTATTTGTGGTCTACATAACATCAATGAAGGAGAAAAAACAAATACCAATTTGATCCAAAACTTTTGTGGTCCATTAATAGTTAATTACTGTTTCCTATGGCATGGTACACATGAGAATTGGATCAGCTTTGTTTTTAGGCTCATGCCCTTAAATAATCTAAAAGAACATGGACAACATAGATATAGAATACATATATACATCAAGGTGGGCACCACTGGGAGGGCTGCACTATCTTAGGTGAGGCCGGCGCCAATCTGTCCCGGCTTATCTTAGGTGTGTTGCACCGTACGCCGATTTATAGGGTATTAGCGAAACACATGAGGGAGCACATGGGCGTATGCGTGCGGCTGATGCGCCACTTGTTCCTCAAGAACTGAACACGGGCTGACTGGGCCTGACCTCAGCCTGACCCCTTTAAATCCGACTCAAATTGCTGGCATCGTTTGCAAATTGCCATCCCATGGGATATCGATGGATGGTGAAAATGGCAGAGGGATTCGCCGAATCCGACTCACATTCCACGTGCTGTTTACGAGAGTAGCGCCAGAAGAAGTACACCAATTGTCCAAACAGTCGGTGAGATGAGATGTAAGCTGATAACCCTCGTATGTCGTCTTAATTTCATATCAAGCTCTCAGCCAAACACACCCTTAGGAATGATGGATCATCCGCCTCCCTAACTTTAGGTGATACAAATGAACAAATATATACAGTTTTCTACGTTATATTGAAGGAGCATGGCAGAATGAATTATAATGCCACATGCATGCATTAGATCTCAACCATTCATCAGGTGGGGAGTAGTGGATTATGCTCTTATTAAGAAATCAGTTTGGTCCACTCATCAGGTGTACTAAAGAAACGAACGGTTAGAAAAGATGAGCAACGGTCAGATTCAACATCAGGTGGTCTTCCACAGGGAGCATTCATAGTTTTTATTTAAAAAGATGAGCAACTACCATATTCAACATCCGCATATAACCTTCCAACTGGATGAGGTGCTTGCCTAGATTTTCGTACATGGGATGAAGTGTTATCGTGTAAGTCTACCATTTTAAAAAGTGTGACCAAAGCCATCTATCTCTGGTGATAGAGTGTACGTACTTTCCATATAGATTCAAAACCGAGAAGGAGACTCGCCGCACATGTGAACTACAAACACACGTGTTACATATTTGCCGATTCATACCAAGATGGACAAGCTAGGGTTGCCGTAGCATGGACGTAATCTCTTAAGCCTAAGTTAGCCTTGGCAAGATTTGTATATATTACCAGGCTGGCTTTATATGAAAAAGATTAAAATAATCAAAGGTTTAACATAATTCACATACATTTTTTCAAAGAACATCCTTTCTATTAATGACAAGGCTCATCAAACAAATGGGTAATATTATATTTAAAAGAATTTTGAAATTGCATATGTATATTGAATGAGACAACTCATGGGTATTGTTAAATCGTCTATTCTTTTTGTAAAGATAGTTACCTACTTGATAATTGTAACATGCTAATAGGCTGAGTGATTCATCATGTGATTCATCATTACCCTTGACCTTTGAACCATGCTGACATTTTGAGTCAAGTGGCTATATTTTAAAATGAGCTTGACTAATATAAAATGTGTCATGTTGATGTCAAAATCTGATCGGCTCTCCCCTTAGTCTCTCGAACCGTGAATCACTTCAACGTCTTGATTCTGCACAACGAAAACAGGCAAAGGTGACCCTGACTAAGCCGGGGGACCCTCCGATGCCTAAGTCAGGTCAAGGGAATCTGGGTCTAAGTGGAGAGTAAAGGAGAGCATGAGCTATTGTGTACCTGTAGCCTTGAATGACTCCTCCCCTAGCTTATAAAGCGCTTTGGAAACTTTGGGATTTAAGCCAAGATGTCGAACTTATTCGAGTCGGACTCCCTACACTCGATGTCAGTGATCGATCCATTCATCTTCTGTCAGATGTCAAGTAAGTAGCTCCACTTCCAATCGGAGTGTGGATGTCACCTTCATAGCGCGTGACTTCTTTAGTGACGCTCACATCAGGTCAAACAAGTACCACCTCGGTTGTTCATGCACTTGGTTGAATTAGTTTGATACTTACTCTTAGATTTTTCAGGAGCTCGGATCTTCCCATAACAGAAGCCTCCTACTCTTCGCGTTCAACTGTGGACTTGGAGAGTAACCACGTAGAAGATCGCCCGCCCATGCTGGTCTAATTATGACTTTTAAATTTGAAGCATCATATCCCTTGAATTTCGCGCCCATGGGTTGTTCTCATGCGGACGCATGACGATGGTTACGATTCTGAATAATCGCTCAGCGTATGATGGATCACCACGTAAGTCCGCGGAAGAGTCCATGCACCGATTCCTCCTACTCGGGTGTCGTTTCGCATATCGAACCGCGCTACTCGATGTCGGAGCCGTACTTCTTGGCAGGGGCTTGGCCAATGACGAACAACCATGTGTGCCCGGGGAATCGGGTCACGACGATTAGAGTGTGCCTATTACTCCTTGCCATTAATGCATAGATTCTCTGTAGCTTATATAAGTTTCTTCGAACCTGCTCTTTTCTCTCGCATTCTGAGTTTGAGCGCGTACCAGAGAAAGCGATTTCTGGCGAAGGCAATTCCGGTCGACTAGAGGTTTTTGGTAAGCGATTCCGACCGATCAAGCATTTTCGGTGGATGCTATTTCCGGTGACCTTCCGGTGAGTCCCTCTCTCGTTATTCCTTAAAACTTCTTTTTATAATGTCGTCCGATCTCGAGACTGTTCGGGAGTATGATGACGACTCCGAGTCGAGGAGCTCTGATGGTGGGAGAGGGGCCTCAGAAGGTCCCTTTGAAGTTGTCTCTTTATATCCTCCGTCTCGAAAACAGAAGGGGGTAGGTGTTCAGACCCAACGGGCTAGTCAAAAGAGAGCTGTTCGAACCCCCCAGATTACTTTCGAGGCCGTTGGAATGCCTGCTAGTGGACGAACCTCGGAGGTAGTCCCTGGAGACTCCGTTCTGTCAGAGTCTCAAATGGGATGTGTCACGCCCGAACTCGAAAACCGGGCTCACAAAATTTTTGATCACCGAATCCGGCGCCGACAGCCTCCATAGTACTCCATTCTTGGCTCCTAGCACCCATACACTAGGTTCCGATCCTGATGTCACCTGCACGCATCGATCGTGCATAAGCTTATAGAAAGCTTAGAGGGCGGTATAAGTGTGTGCGCAATATAAGCGTGCTCTGAATGTAAGGTCAGAGTAATGCAGAATCATGCTGATGAGTACATGAATGCAAGCAGCCGTACCAAGGCTATGAGGTGTAAGATATGAATGCTATCGGCCATGTCAAGACCATACGATACGTGATGCAACTCAAGCATGTCAATCCTCATCAAATATCAATATAGTTCTCATTCTGGATAATCACCGGGGTTTAGTACACTCCAAATAGCACCGTCGCTCTCCCGGCCATACAGTCCAAGTGAGTGTAAGAAACCTCACTATCCGCCTGGCCAATAGTCTGCTAATACCCATCCGGCACGTCGATAGCGAATCCATTCACGAGCTGGTCAAACTCAGCCTAGTATTGCACCCTACCCTCGGACGAGTAAGGTTACACCCCTTTTCAACTGACCACAACACAGTGGGAAACGAGGTCTCCTGGTATTCGGCCCTCGTGCACTCATATATCCACTCGGTCTCGACATTGGAGTCATCCTCTGGTACCATCGAGTTTAAGGATTTTCACTCAGGGACATCTATGTCGCCTCGATGCTTAGTAATGATATTTTCGGCATCCAATCCAGCCACCCATGATGTGTCTGTGGAGGCTATGGCCCTGATGTCGCTAAGGCATACAATAATCACAATCACACAAGTACAAGTGCATAAATCATACTACTAGATATGCAACAATCCTGCGCGTATCGTGCACTCATGTAGGGCAACTCCGCCTATCAAGGAGCCTATAAACGATCTTCCGGAAGGCATATGCTATGATAAGTCACTTCTCATATCAGGCATACATATAATGCGTATAGTCATGAATCATGGATCTATACTATACATGTTATGTGGTGATGGGCTCTGATTAAAACGAAGATGGGCCTAGACGGTCTACGCACTACAGGTATGAGCCTATCAATGGGCCTTAGGGAGAGTGACAATGTGGACATTTAACCAACATCATCCTTACAACGTGGACATCAAACCATCATTGCTCCCAAGGTATAGCTGCTATAAAGATTAACACATATACCATGGTGGAATCACACTACAATGGGCCTTATGTATGTCTCATCGGGCCTTGACCCATGGGCCTCCAATACATCAAATGGGCTTCATGTACATGGGTCTCGTTTATATCAAGATGGGCCTCAACGGATGGGCCACAACTACATCAAGATGGGCCTAATCACATGGGTCCTATATATATTAAGGTGGGCCCTCAACAATGGGCTATGAATATGGCAAGTGGGCCACATCACATGGGCCATATGTATATCAAATGGGCTACGTCGATGGGCCCTGTGTATAACAAATGACCACACCCCATATGTAAGTGGTGATAATAATTACCACTGATTAAAATTTCCAAGACTCGCCATAATATTTATTTCCCATCTAATCTGATCGTAAGGTCCCAATGATTTTAATGGTTAGACAGTTTGGATGAGACACATGCATCATGGTGGGTCCCATAGGGATGGACAGCATAGATAAGGCAAATGCCTCGTGATGGGGGCCACACTGATGGAAAGTGTGGAACATATACATCAGTGCCCACCATAATGTTTATTTCCCACCCATTCTGTTGATAAGGTTATATAGACTCGGGCCCACCAGAATGTTTATTTTTCACCTTACCTACTGATAAGGTCATGTGGATCTGGGGCCCACGGTAATGTTTATTTTCATCCAACCTGTTCAGAGGTCACATGGAGCAAGGGCCCACCATAATGTTTATTTCCATCCAATCTGTTCATAAGGTCACGTGGACCCGGGGCCCATCATAATGTTTATTTTCATCCAACCTGTTCAGAGGTCACATGGACTAAGGGCCCACCATAATGTTTATTTTCATCCAATCTGTTCATAAGGTCACGTGGACCAGGGCCCACGGTGATGTTTATTTGCAATCCAAACTGTTTATAAGTCATGTGGACCTGGGCCCACGGTGATGTGGTTCACAAATCTAGTCCACCCATTATGTGCGTCCCACTTGACTGAGGGTTCAGACCAAGTTTCAGCTGCACCCAAATTTCAAGTAGGCCCCACCAAATGATTTTATGTGTTTTAGGCATGTCTTCTCATGATTTTAGATGGTATGGCCCACCTGAGTTCCATATACGACTGATTTTTGGGGTAAGGCAATTTTAGAATGGGGGCCCCACAATGGACGATGTTGATGTACAAAACGCATCACGGTGGGACCCACACCTGGGCCGTGAGGGGCAGCCCGTCCGTTCGTCCGCCCACCCACTGACAGCGGCAGCAACACTTCCTTTCTCCCTTTTTTTTTTTTAAAATGGGAAATCCCGTGGTTTTTAGTAGGTGAGGCCCGCCTTCGGAAAATTTAACCCATTCATTGTGTGTGTCCCACCAATTTAATGGTCCAAACCGAGTTTCAAGTGGGTCTAAACTGCATGTGGACTCCAACATTTGATTCCATGTGGTTTGACATACCATCGCATGAATGATGATGGTGTGGGCCATCCGAGAACTTTTTATAGTTGATTTTTGGAGCCAACGCATCATTAAAGGGGACCTATTAAATGAACGGCATGGATGTAGAACATACATCATGGTAGGGTCCACAACTGGAGCCAATGGGGCCACCCTTTTTAACGTTGGACGTCCAGACTCCTTTGGACGTCAAGGCAGCAAATGCATTTTTTTTCCTAGGTGGGACCCACATTAACCAGATCTACCCCGTCCATTGTATGTGTCCCACAAAATTAGGGGTCCAAAATAAGTTTCAGGTGGGTTCAAGCTTCTTGTGGACTCCAGCAATCATATTCCCAAGTTTTAACAGAAAATACTAGCATTCTTAATGCCACGACCCTCCAGATAATTGGATAGGTCTCATTTTTCGGCTCAACGCCTAAAATGATGTAAGGGTTGGGATGGACGGCTTGGATCATACATAAATATCAAGGTGGGGCCTACTTGAACCCCCATTTCCAAATCCATTATGGGTAACTTGTTAGTACATCCATGTCAGTTCATACTTCATGTTAGCCACTTGCAGCGTCCAGTGTCCAGAGACGCTGGACGGCGTGGATGTTCACAAACATCATGGTGGGTCCCACGTGGACGTGGCCCACCATGTTATATATATAATATAATAAAATATATAATATATTATATTATATATATGTATGGAATATGGGATCTCCTAAATGTGGTGGGCCACCCCCATCTAATGGATGTAATAGGTAATTTGGTGGGGCCCACTACATTCTAGGATGAGAAAAAGAGAAAGAAAGAGAAATTCATGGTGCAATAGAGGGACCCCGCCACTATGGGCCCTCATTGATACATCACATACATCACAACGGGTCCCACCAACAAGTGGGCCCTCAAATCATTAAATCAACGGTAGAAACTCAAAGATCACTCACCTCTTGTACTCCTCCTTACTCTCTTAGCCTCCTTAGCTCTTTGCCTTCTCTTTTGATGGTGGTAGATGATGGATCAATAATTGAGATGGGAGATGAGAGGGTAGGGAAAGTGGGCCACACTTGTTGTTTTTGAGGAGAGGGGGCTTGGACGTATGGAATTTTGGGTTGCTTTGGGAGTTTTGAGAATTAAGAGAAAGGGAGTGAGGTGATGGGAATGATATGGATGAGGTGATATGGTGGTTGGGTGGAGTGATGGAAGTGATGTTAAAGTTAACTTTGGGTTACTTGTGTAAGAGAGAGGTAAGGGTAGGATATAGGTTGTTGTACTTGGGGTATGGAGTGACTTGACTTGTACTTGACATGAGTGATTGATTGATTAATGGGACATGTTGTAGAGATTCTCTCGAAGTTTGCAACGTGCGACGTTTCTTCAGAATAAACGCAGGCCGACATCTTCTACCCTGGGTATCGAATCGGTGCGCGAGTCGCGACGTTAGAATCGCGGTGACGGTGCGGTCGCTATGATATATGTTTTAGTTTAAGCCGACTTCGGCATGCGGGATGCGGCTTAGGATCGTGCGCAAACGTCGGATACGAGTCGAGGATTGCCAAAATTCGACCGGAAGGACAGCGGAAGCCAACGGAACTGTATGGACTAGGATATGGGTCTTACAATGGATCCGCTCGGTGTTCTAGATTTTGAACTCCGTTCAGATAAGGGCCCCCGGACCCCTAGACACTGTTGGGGCCCCTGCTGAGGGGGAAGTTACAATCTTCCTTTATGCGTTGTAATGTGGGCTTCGGCTCCCTCTTCAGCCTTTCGTCTGAGCCATTACAGATTATCTCAGACTTGCACCGGGGCAATTCACCCCCAATGCTTGGAGGGTGCTCATCTCTTCCTTCATCATCTGGCGCCAAGTCAAAAATCTGGAGCTGACTCCGGAGGAGTTGATGAGCTTGTACCTGGTTAAGCACAACAGCCAATAACCATAGTACTACTTCGCAACCCGAGGCAACAAAGGGTCAGGGCTGGTGATGAACCTTCCATCTTCCAACAAAGATTAAAAGAACAAGTGATTCTGGGCTACGGGCGAATGGGAGGCCCCAGCAGCGGAGCTGGGGACTCTGCTGACTCGGGTTCCCACCCAATTCTCGAAACCAGGTCAAACTTTGATTCTTTTTCCTTCCGTTCTATTATTGTTCTAAATTACCTTTTGCCTCAGTCAGAATAGAGCCTTATTTTTCCCTGTAGGCTTTCTAAGGGGCACTCCACTCCTTGACTCGGCTTAAAAGAACCGCATTGCCAAGGCTAGGGTGCGATCGGGGGAACTTCATTCCTGGAAAGACCTGATCACTGCGGCCAACCTTCAATAGTCCGGGCTTTGCAAGTCTCAGCCTCTCCCCACATCCTTCAGTAAGTTGATCCCTTACTTCGGTAATGTAGGCTCACTTACTTGGTTGCTGATCTGTTATCTCTTGTGCAGGCATGACTGAGGCGTCTGGCGCTCGGAAGAGGAAAGCCGCTCCCACTGTAGAGGAAATGTTGAGGGCCAAGCCCCGAAATAAGACCACCGTTCGAAGGAAACAGGCTGTCCCTGGCGGAGAGGGCCCCTCTGTTACAGTTTCGGTTGTCGCAACTCCAGCTATGGTGCTTGCCTATACCCCGGTGGCTCCGCTTACCTTGCTTGTGGATACGCAGGCGACTTGGCTTGCAGTGCTTGCCGATACACGAGTTCCAACAAGCATTGCCCCCACCCCAGTAACCATAACTCTTTCTGCTCCTCCCACCGTCGTTCCCCCCGCAACCCCCGAGCCTTACATTGTCGTAGCCTCTTCCTCTAAATGGGAGGAGGCCATTAGGATGACCAATGACATGCTCTCTCCTCCTGAAGCTGAAAATGAGTTCGGGGCCTAGGTTCAAGCCTCAGTAGGCAGTCGAATCGAGGCTAAGGAAGTAGCGGGCTCGGCTCAGGTGGGGACGAGCAGCGGGAGGTTCGAGTTGGGCTACCACTTGTCATACCTAGTGCCTTGGGCTGCCAAACATTCCCAAGAGGAGGACATAACTCGCCTTCTTGGCAAGTCGGACAGCTCCTTCTTAAACGACATGGCTTTCATATTTTACACGGTATGCCTGCCAACTTCTTCTTTTTTTACCCTCTACTACATCTGAGTGCTCATTCTCATCTTTGTTCAGTCTATCCTGAAGCTTCTGTCGGCTCGGGAGAGAGCGCGAGAATCAGAGAAGAGAGAGGCCGAGACTTAGGCCCTCCGGGCTAAAGTGGGGGCGCTCCGGAACGAGGTGGAGGTCCATAGAGGTAAGGTTACTCTCTACCAGTTCGAGTTGGGTGAGCTGCAATGGCAGCTCGAAGATAGGAAGGCCAGAGAGCTCCAGTTGCAGAAGGTTACTGGTGACCTTGAGGCCAGGTGTGGGACGGCGCCAAGCTGACGTGGGCTAGGGCCCATGAAGATTCGTTGGCTAAGGAGATTACCTGGTTGGAAGAGGTCCTAGAACGGACTAAGGCCGAGATGATAGATGAACGGAGCTGAGTTATCTCTCAAGCGATGGAGGCTCAACGGGCTGAAGATGAGGCTTCCCTAGCCGGAGCAGTGGCTGCCACGATTGACACCTTTAAGGCTTCAAAGGAGAGGGATGCCGAAGCCGCCAAGTTTTACGACTGCGGTTTCAATGCTTGTATTGACGCAGTCCAGGATTTGTACCCGAACCTTGACCTTCAGCCCCTGCTGCCCGACGATGCTAGAGAGACCCCTGCCGAAGATGTCTGTCTGAACCGAGCCCCTGATCCCTAGGCACCCCCGACTACATAGACTTTTTCCTTGTTTCTTTTTATACCGTCTTTTTTGGCCTTCTAAAGAGGGCACATGGATAATTATTTTTGACCATTTGGAAAGGGCATTCTAATGACGATTTTTCTTATGTTGATTCGTTAATTTTTGAGTGTTTGATGCTAATTATTGATTGTCAATGCTGATTCGTAGTCATAATGATTCATTTTAAGGCATAGCCGAGCCGACCCCTGAACAGGTCAGCTCCTTTCAATGCCTCTTAGTAGACTTTTTAAGCCTTTCTGGCTTGGTTTTTGTTGAGCTTGAATCCCTTTAGGTTCGGCACATCCCACAATTGGCGAGAAACCTCTACTTCATGCTTTAGTCGGTTGATGAGCCAATTACCCCACTGGGAAGTCGGGTCATCTTTTGGCTTTACCCCTGACTTGGAGGGGATGTCATGTCGGTTTTGGTGGGATTACATTCTGACCCTTTCTTTAAGGGACCAGCTCATCTAATTCGCCTCTATATTAGAGGGGCAACTTAGTAGATAACTCGCTCGTGTTGAAGTTGGATTGTGAATTTTATTGAAGGCTTTAAAGGTTGGTCACTCGGAGGCGTATACTTTATTGGGGGCCTTAAAAGGCCACTACATCAGGGATAATAGATCTTCAGGTGCTCGGTGTTCCAGGAGTGGGGGAGCTAGTGGCCCTTGAGGTATTTCAAGTGGTAGGAGCCCGACTTTGTTGAACAGACCACTCGATATGGTCCTTCCCAGTTAGGCCCGAGGGCCCCAAACCCCAGCTCAACAGTGTTCTAGAAGATTTGGCAGAGGACTAAATCACCTGGGAGGAACCGCCTGACCTTAACTTTGGAATTGTACAAGCGTGCCACCTGTTGATGCCGAGCAGCAACTCGGAGTCTCGAAACGTCTCTGACTTCCTCAAGTAGATCCAGGTTAGCAACTTGAAGCTTATTCGTTTGGCTCTGGTTCCACATCTGTCGCTTTCTTCTTTCCTCTCGTCATTGTATTCAAAAATAGGAACCTGACCTTTCGTATCAGATTCCCACAGACGACGCCAAAAAATATTGAAGTCAAAATCTGGTCGACTCTCCCCTCAGTCTCTCGAACCGTGGATCACTTCAACGTCTTGACCCTACATAGTGAAAACAGGCAAAGGTGGCCCTGGCTAAGTAGGGGGACCCTCCGATGCCTAAGTCAGGTCAAGACAATCTGGGTCTAAGTGGAGAGTAAAGGAGAGCACGAGCTATTGCGTACTTGTAACAATGGGGTCTTAATGTATTTATACCTGGCTGTTGGACGGTCTGGGTCTGCTATGGTCGGCATGATTCACTCAATTAGCGGGATTCTAAGATCGTGGGGATATTATATGCAATTCGTGGATCGTGTAGCGCATCAAGCGGATAATGTGTATCTGGGTGCGAAGTAATCGATCACGTTCGTTTATGGTAGTTTTTGAATTTGGTACTCGGATCACCCTATTCGGCATATTACCTCGGCTCGGCTCGTCTGGCCTTGACCATTTATATAGTTGAAGAGGAACGCTTTTTTAGTCTAAGTTGAGCCTTGAATGACTCCACCCCTAGCTTATCAAGCGCTCTGGAAACTCTGGGGTTCAAGGCAAGATGTCGGACTTATTCGAGTCGGACTCCCTGCACTCGATGTCAGTGATCGAACCATTCATCTTCTGTCAGATGTCAAGTAGGTAGCTCCACTTCCAATCGGAGTGTGGATGTCACCTTCATAGCGCGCGACTTCCTCGGAGATGCTCACATCAGGTCGGATAAGTACCACCTCGGTTGTTCATGCACTTGGTTGAATTAGTTTGGTACTTACTCTTGGATTTGTCTGGAGCTCGGATCTTTCCATAACATATCACGTATGCATTCTTTGCATGGCTGGACTAAAGAAACTCAAACAAATGTAAAAGTAGTTCATTAAATTTAGGCTTAATTTTATGTAAGGTATGACATAATTGGGCTTTAAGAGCGTCTGGTTTAAAGAAATTTATTTTATATAAGGAGAAATTGTCATTCGAAGTATGGATCATAAATTAGCTGTAATTTTTTATATAGACATCGTCACGAAATGCATAACTTATCATCAAACAACTTGGCTTGCCGGTCATGTATGTCTATTTTGCGAGATAATGCACCATTCTAGTTCAAATTTATGATTTTAGAATTTTTTTTAATTATTTTTATTTTTACCATATTTCCTTTATTTTAAAGTTTCAGGTTTATCCATCTTTTTACAAATTACTTCTAATCATACTAAAAATCCTTGGGTAAAATTTATTTGGACTTTTTATTTTTGACAAATTTGAATTTATAAAAGTTGTACTATTTTGGATAACTTTCGAATTAGGATTAGAGTTTTGTTATTTTGGATAACTTTTGAATTAGAGCTTTAAGTCACGTATACATGGGTAATGTAATAAAAAGGTATTAGATTATCATTCAATAAAATACCTAAATTTTCTCACTTATTTTATTATGAATTGAATAACTTTCCTTATAGATTTAAGGTTTTAATCACTTAAGTGATGATCTTTCTCTTATCAATACACTCTCCCCAACATCACCAACATAACTCACCTCAAACATTAGACCTAGATTTCAAGCTCAAGCTCATCCCTTAGGCCAAGATTAGGGGCTCAAGCTCATCTAAATTTTATTCCAGCTAATTCGCGTCACTACATAACCAGGTTTCCTCTATTCTACCATAATCATGTTATAATTAAATTACAGGTCATTAAATCTTTTCTTATTACATATGTCCATGTTCTTTTGGCTTTTCCTTTCCCTTTAAGCCTTTAACAAACCAATTCACTCCTTTTAACTAATGCAATTTCTTCAAAGCACATGGCCGACCCCGAACCATCTAATGGTTCTTGGCTAATAAAAAAAAGGCCAAATAACTCACCATCTGGACCACATGTCTGAGGAAAATAGATCAAGAAGACAATTATCGATCGTTTATATTAAGCATGCATGGCCCCACCATCATGGTAGAATTTCTGGGTCACCTTGGATAGGTCCCACATATTGCACATGGAAGTCACCTTTGGCACGTGTGGGCTCTTCAATCTCTTAGCACCTGAGAATTGGATCAGCTTCATTTTTGGGCTCATGACCTTAAATGATCTAGAAAAACGGATGGACGGTGTGGATATAGAATACATATGTCAAGGTGACTCGGCCCACTAAATCCACTCTCATTTGGAATGATGGATCATCCACCCTCCTGACTTTAGGTGATACAAATGAACAAATATATACTATTTTCTACGTAGGCAGAATCGTGAGATTGAAGGAACATTGCAGCATGAGTTATAGTGCCACAATAATGTATTAGATCTGGACCATTCATCAGGTGAGGAGCACTCGATCGTGCTCTTGTTAAGAAATCAGATTGGTCCACTCATCAGGTGTATTAGAAAAATGAACGGCCAGAAAGGATGAGCAATAGTCATATTCAATATCACGTTGCCCACTGATAGGGGAGTTGGTATAGCTTTTCCTTAAAAAATGAGCAATAGCCATATTCAACATCACATCTGACCATGATGAGGTGGTGGCTTAGATTTTCGTCCAGGGGGCTCCACGTGTGCCTTATTTAATAAGGGAGGGATTATGTGAGACCCTCGACACACCCAGTACGGTGCGTCCATTCTGTGGGGCCCACCTTGATTTATGTATTCTGTATCTATGGTGTCCATCTGTTTTTTTCCATCATTTTAGGACATTATTCCAAAAATGAAGCGGATCCAATTATCAAGTGCGTCATACCATAGTAAATAGTGGTGACTGATCATTAATGTGCCACATAAGTTTTAGATCAAGCTTTTATTTTTATTATTATTATTATTTTTTCTGCTTCATCCAGGTAGATTATATGACCTTATCAACGGATTGGATGACAAGTAAACCTTATAAAAACATTAAGGTGCTTCATAAGAAGTTTTTAATGATTGGCCGTTCAATTGTCATTGGTTCCTATGGCATGGCTCACCTAATTATTGAATCTGCTTAATTTTTAGAATAATGTCGTAAAATAATCTTTAAAAAAAGAAGAAAAAAGAAGAAGAAGAAGATGATGGACGGCATGGATATAAGATACATACATCAAGGTGGGCCCATGGTAAGGGCTGCACTGTCTTGGGTGAGGTCGGGTCTCACCTAATCCACTCGATTAATGAATGGTCATCATGCAAGTGTCCCATGTTCAAAAGAGTGCCCCAAATCCCATCTATTTATATTGAGCAAGTATACTTCTCAAACACGGATTAAAAACATATACAGGAATTATTCGTCACCGTACTTATATCATATATTTGCCTATCCATGCCAAAAAGAAGGAACCATGAACTAAGCTGGAGTTGCCCTAACATGGGCTTTATCTCTTAAGCGAGAGTTAGACTTGGTCTAGTCAAGCTAAGCTAGTGATGCATGTGTTATAAGATGCGATGGATGGTAAAAAAGAATGAAATAATCAAATGTTTAAAATAATTAAAATCTAATAAATTTTTTGGAGTATCCATTTCATTAATGAAAGTCCCACCTAATAAACGACTACTATAAAATTTCAAAGTGTTTTTAAACTGCACATGTATGTTGAATGAGACAACTCACGGGTATCATTAAACTGTCCATTTCTTTTGTAAAAATAATTACCAATTTTGATAATTGTGTTATCCTAATAGGGGATGATTCATCATTTGGCCTGGCTTGCATACCAGGCCGTCATCTCAAACAAAGTAGATAGATTTTAAGTTAGACAGTGGACCTAGATTTCAAGCCTAAGCTCAAACCTTAGGCCAAGTTTGAGTCCCTTGCATTTCAGGCTGGGTCACCCAACCCATTGCCAACCTATCAATTAGCGGATATACTAAACAATCATTATCATCATCTATGTCTTATCCTAGCTAATTAGCGTCGGCTACATAATAATATTTACCCAAATCTATTAAGAATAATGTTTTAATTAAACCATAGGCTATAAAATATTTTCTTCCTACCTTTATGCATATTCTTTTGGGTTTTTTCTCTCCCTTTAACCGGCCTGTTTGGTTTGCAATAAATGGTAGAAAATTGCATTAGATGGAATTACGACCATTATTACACGATGATTGCATGTCTGGAAATATGTAACATCCTGAATTTTCGTTGTTTTGAATTTTCAAAAAATCTTGTAATTTTTTATTATTATTAATTAACTTATAATATCACTTAATGACCATTAGCACTCAACGTTAGTTTATACAGGGGTGGTATGAGTAAAGAACCGCACAAGTCCGATTAACCAACCGTAGGGAGCTAACGAATCTGTCCGATCACTTGAACATCAGGTATAGCCCCATGATTTACTCACATAGGAATCGAATCTAACCAACCCATCGCTAACTAATCAAGACAATTATGACTAAATTAAAAATCTAACCAAGGCTGTGTCAGATAATGCCCAAATCATGACTAATAGACCAAATCAACCCCATTACTCTTTTAGCTTAAAACTGACGATTTAGAGTAATCATGATCAAATCTCCATTTTTACTAGTTATAAATAGGTCATCCTATAAACATATTTAATCCAAACCCTAATCATCGCCCACAAGAAATCTCAATATCTAATTTATTTCAAAAATACCCCGAATTTTCAAACAAGTTCTAAACTATTTGTTGGAGAGTCACTAGTTCCAAAACTATAGAGAAATATTCGTCTTACTGGGCTCGACATCTATCATGGGAGTCGGACCTGGGAACAGTCTAGAACCGCTTAACTTGAACCAAAGAACGAGTGTATGAGAAGTGTAAATAACCTAAAAGAAGAAGCTGAAACTTAAGTGAATTAGGTCGTTTGCTCTTATGCAAAGTTAAGAATTTTGGACCGTCGGTTTATGACCAAACTTCACACGTAGAGTAAGGATATTTTTCTACTCATATCCGTATAGTCGCGGCCCCGATCAACCATCGATGACCGTTGAACAGATTTCTAATCATATATGTCGATCGACGCATTCAAATGGCAGGCCGATCGTGTCCATACGTAGATCATCATTAGGGTTAATTATCATACGGTGTATATCAATATATACACCCCATAGTGGAGCCTATAGGCTAGAAAAATCCTCCCATAAGGCTAGTATAGTAAAAACCCAACACTTAGGGCCATTCGCACCAAATTCGGCATTATAAAGGGGGATTCTTTTGGGCACCCCTCTCCCCACACGAGTTTGCCCTAGAGAAAGGAAAGAGAGAAGAGAGAAAATGGAGAAAGAAGAAAGGAAAAGGAGAGAAAGGGAGAGTAAATGAGGGAGAGAAAATGGGTCACAGTTAAAGTGGGGCCTAAGGGAGCTCAATCTTGCAACTCCCTCCCTCTTCTTTAAGAAAACTCTCCACCACAACCACAAGAACCGCCTCCGTTGATTGTATAGGTAAATCTCTCACCCCTTTTTCTTAAAACCCTTATGTGTGTGAGGATTTACATGAGATTCTAACATGCAAATATATTGTCTTAGGATTCCGGCCGATCGACACCGAGTTCAGTGCTTTTAGGTCGTTTCTCAAGACCTCAATGATCCATAAGTGTGGACTATTGTTCTTAGGTGGCCTAACACCAATTTTAATATGAATCTAATGATTTTTCTTGTTGGATGATGTATTTGGGTAACTAGAAAATTTTAGATAAGACTTTACACTTTAAATCCCCCAAATCAACATGAAATGGTGATAGAATGTTTGATGTTCCTCAACATAATTGGGTATGCAATTGATGATTGTTTGTACAATCTTTGCTCGATTCTTGTTAATGTTTCCCATAACATGTTTGATGCATTAACCCTTGTGTATATTTTAGTATTAAGAGATATATGAAATGCTTGCCTTCCTCACTAACCTACACAACACATGCACCTTTATTTAATAATATTGTTAGCATTTTCTTTGTAAGAAATCTGAATTTTGGTTTGAAAAATATGAATACATGATATTGATTATGTTAGTTGATAACCCTGATTGTTGAAATGTTATTGAATAGTATCAAATCCTTGGGTTGGTCAGGAATTCGAGGAGAAAAATGGTGGTCCCGTTGGTAGGACTATCCTGAGGCTAAACTCATGGATTTGGGGAGAGTATGTATGGGGGATAGTAGTTAGACTATATGGGTCGCTTGTACCTAATATTGTCTGTCACGTACTCACCTGAACCCGTACGATTTAGTCTACTTACTGACCAACCTTGTTTGTTAACCCTGTTTGCTCACGTATGTATGGAACTTGGAACATCCTTCAACTATTATAACTCATTGATAACCAAATTGAAACCGATCCACTGACTCGTGAACTGAGCATGGTGGAATGAGACACTGTATCCGAGTTGTCGGCCCATGCTAGGGTGACGAGCCTCCCTGTAGTGATCGCGAGCAATCCCTTTTCTCAGCACTCCCCATGTATTTAAAGTCGGGGATGGAAAACCCGACGGATCAAGGATCGCAGGATCTTGGCCTCGCACGTTGAGGGACTTTGGCCTCACAACTAGTTAAGGGCATTGATATCGTGGAGCGTTCCAGTTTTCTCAATCTGCTGAATGGACGGAATTAACTAAATACTCGATTAACATTATTCATGCATTGCATTAGCTAGGATTTGACGACTTGCCAGTTGAGGTCGTAATGAAGGAGTGCTGGTCATGTGCGATCGTTAGACGGAATCACTCGAGGGAGTGTTGTGGCGAGGTCATACATCATATCATTGTTATGCATATGCATTAACAAGATTAGTTAAGGATTTATGGATGTTTGTCTTTTCATTAAATTCATAATATAATTAATGTTTGTTGTAAATTAAGATTAATAGCACCTACTGAGTTAATCACTCACTCTCACTCTAGTACAGTGTTTTAAAACACCAATCAGACTCTTCAATAGTTGCAGGTGACACAGAGTATGAAGAGCCTTGTGGCATGAGTCTTGATGAGGAGGACGAGTTGTCCTACTTCCGGCTGATAGGCGGTTCTCCTTAGGTCTAGTAGACGGACTTTGGACCGCTGGGTGTTGGATTCAACGCACTATTCATTTGAAATTATTATTCTTTTGCATTTTTACTGGGCAACGCCTTGTGCGACCCTTTGATATATATATATATATATATATATATATATATATATATATATATATATATATATATATATATATTTGGACTTTTGTACATTTAGCCATTTTCAACGTTTAGTCATTTTCATTTCAATAGACCAGTAGTGATTGTGTTTCATGTTTCAAATAATTTCATATTACGCATTAAACTTAATCAAACGTAAAACAGTAAAAGTGGTTATAAGTAATACCCGGAAACTTGGGAGTCGAGTGTATGCACGACCCTCAATTTCAAGGGCATTACAAAATACCATTGTATTTTGATTGTCCCATCTATGGTTTGGGATTAAACTAAGTAAAGCCTCCATTTGTTAGATCATGGAGTTGCAATCAACAGGCTGGATTTTACAAATGATACCGGTTACCTTTACACATGCAACTCGAATGTCACATGTAAAAGGTGCAAATGGAAATATGATGACGATAAAACACATGCACCAATGTAGGATCACATATGTAGTGGATTTCAAAATTCACAAAAATTCGTAAGGGGCATTCGGCTCATGCTATTAGATGACATTATGTGGGATGGAATTTCACTTAATCTGAACAAATTTCATCTTACATTTGGACAGGACGGAAGGGTTGGTATTAGGTGGAATGGAATTGCATTTAGTCCCATGCGAAATTTTTATGGATTTTGAAATCCACTACACATGTGGGCCCCACATTAATTCATGTGTTTTATCCATGCTATCCATCAATATACACCCTTTACACCCAACATTCTAATTTTATACATGTACAAGTGATCAACATCTGTTATGAATTTGGTTCGTTGATCACAATTCCATAGTCCACCAAATAGAATTTTGCTTAATTCAATGTTCTTCCGTGGCAAGAATTTTATTCCAAACATATGGATTAGATGGCCCAAATACCATAGTATTTCCAGACATGTAATCATTATGCAATGATGGTGTTAAACCCATCTAATACAATTTCATACCATTCATTCCTACCCAGCAAACAGGCTGGATTGCATATCTAAAACCATGCACCAAACGGGTCTACTATTTCATTCCTTTTAACGGGTGCAACACATGACCAACCTTCGAAACCTGTAGGGTCTGACCCATTTGCTAAAAGGGCGAAAGATACGAAATAAATCAAATTGATTTTTTCATGAAAAAAACTATGTGAAATCTTTGATTTTTAAATTATCACTTGTGCCATGTGTTCATGGAAAACAGATGGAGAAGATAATCATCAATAATTTATATTTGAACATGCATGGCCCACCTTATGAGTTCATCGTCATGGATTGCCGGACGGGCCATGTTAAAGTTTCTGGCCCAAGATGGACAGGTCCTGCATATTACACACGAAGTCACCTTTTACACGTGTGGGCTTTTCAATCTCTCCTAGCGTGAATATTGGCAAGAGCAGTTCTCCTCCCCCTAAAATAAGATTTTCGCCTCTTTCACCTGTACGCGGATTACGTGCCGACACTGCCACCAGGGACGTCACTACTGGACGGTGTTATGTGGGCCCTACCCTGATGTAGGTCTCTTACCCACACCGTCCATCCAATTTTTCAGCTCATTCTAGTGCATGAGCCATAAAATGAGTCAGATTCAATTCTCAATTGGACCACACCACATGAAAATAGTGATTATTGAATGCCTACCATTAAAATCTTCCTAGGGCCCACTGTCATATAGCAAAGACCTGGATGAAGGGAAAACACAATTAATTTAAAACTTTTGTGGGCGTTGGAAGTCTTTAATGATGGATTTCAATCACCACTTTTTCTTTGGTGTGGTCCACTTAAAATTTAAATCAACTTCATTTTTGGATTATGTCCTAAAATGAGGTGAAAAATGACTGAACAGCATGGTTAAAAATATATCATAGTGGGACCCACCCATATAGCACCGTCCAGTGGGGAAATCTCTACAGGCAGTGCACCGATGTATCTCAGAGTGAATCCACAACTACTAAACAGAAAATTTTTATACCATTGCAATCTGATTGAGCCACATCATTATATACTATATTTAATACAACAGTACTGCCTGATTGATGACATGGATTAATCACAATAAAGAAAAATAAAAAGTTTCTACTAATGGCATATAGTAGTTGTGGCATTTCTCCAATCTACACTCTTTAGGGGGGGCCCACCTCAATGTTTGAGGGAAATTTACTCCGTCCATCAGTTTTGCAAAATCATGCCTAGAAATGGGGTCGAAAATGATCCAAATCCAAACTAAGTGGACTATATGCCAGGAAAATCAGTTTTGCATCAGTTTTGCAAAACCAGTAGGCATGTTTCAACGGTGGACGTTTAATCCTATGTTGTACGGCTCACTTGAGTTCTGTACTTGTGTTTGTTTTGATCCCATGTGGTAACATGATCCGAAAAAACGGATGAAAGGATTGGATTTCTCACAAATATTAGGTGGGCCCACCTAATTTTAAATAGCAGGAAATCCGAGTTCCATTTGGCCTTTTTTTCGCCTTCACAGGTAAAGGAGTAATACGAATCTTCTGTTTGCGTCAAGTAGTAAAAATGTGGTTGTCGCAATTTAATTGGACCGTGGTTACGTAATTGCATCGGTGATTAAGATGTAACAATCACTATTCAGCAAACGAGGAATAAAGCAGGAAAGTCGTGCTTTTGGCAACAGAGGATCCGGACTCGTAAAGGAGACGTGCTTCGCCTGAACATTTCGAGTACGGTAGGTGGAGTCGCTCGCTTGGGATGGATAGTTTACACGCGGATGAAGCGTACACATGCGCGCTTTTGGGGATGGGACATTCGTCGGTGGCACTTATTAGAACAGCCGCATGCCTGTGGCGCACGTGTTATAGTATGACACACGTGCGAGATTTGAGCCACACTTTTTAGCTCTGGTGATGAAATTCATTCGATTTCACAGTCCCCGATATGTCAAAAAAAATTAGTAAAAAAATAAAAAAATTAAAAGAAAATTCTTTAGCTGCACGTTGTGGCCAACTGTGAGAATGAAATATTCTAATTTTTTAAGAAGAAGATCTGACCACTGTTTTGCCACGTCATGAGAGCTCGAATCTCGCACGCTTTTGCCGTTTTAGCCGATGACTGTTCTTGTGTGCGGCTCTACACGCGTGTAGAGTTAAAAAACCTCTCTTGAAATCTTAAACGTTCCTTGTCCAGAGGAGTAAGGCTCGTCAACTCGTCAGATGGGTCGTACTTCTACGTTGAATATATTTCATTGGTAGACTATTTCAAAACATCTAATTTTCTCACGTGTCACACCCAATGAGTGAGGAATGGCCCACCTGATGTATGGCCCACATCAAACAATGCACACCAAAAAGGAAAAGTCAAGGAATAGCATCCAAAACTCGATCAAAATTGTCTTAAGACTCAAAACATTAGTTTAAAGATCTTGATGTGGTGGGATTTGATTGGACGAACAGCTGCTGTCAAAAATAAATCATTTCTGTCAAGTAAATGCCAACATACATATTGGCTGGAATTAAACCACATGCTCTACCACGTGTACGGACCCTCTTCTATATCCAAGAAAAAATGCATACTTTTTAATTATTATTTTTAATAACCATTGGCTCACCTTGCTTCTCTAAATTGGGAAAGACCTTGACATGGCAAATTTTGATTTGTCCGGCGGTATACATAAAACCTAAGTGAGCATAGAATCACTTTCAGACAGCTTTACATGGTTCATATCTGATAATGACACGTGGACCAATTAAATTCCCATGCGTTAACTTGGCATTTCTGCAGCCTCACCTGATTTAGACTCGTAACACATTTCATCCAAGTAAACCCTAGTTAGATTAGAGATAAATATCATGGTGGTTATTGTATAATTATTTATCCATTTGTTATACTAGTGTAACCACACATCTATTTCTCTTATTTAAATAACTTCTCTATATAAGGGAGAAAGTCAATCGAGCAAGAGATCATAAATTAAAAAATAAGTAGAGAAAAGAAAGGTTTAGATTATATGTTTTCAATGCCAATGTTGATAGTTTATCTTTTGAGCACTAAAATCAAGGACAACTGCCAAATGAACAACTACTGTGATGTATGTGGCTTATCTACATCATTTATCCATTGTGTAAATTAAATTTAAGGCATAAGCCCAAACATAAGATAGATCTAAAGCTCAAGTTTCATAGGAAACAAGGATGAATCCAACACCTACCATTAAATACTTCATAGGACCTCTAGAGGTTCTGGATCCCCTTGTCTATGTCTGCATAAGCTTATGAATAATTTAATTGGCAAATAAATATTAATGTGAGCTTGATAAAAGAAATACTTTCAATGGTAAACATTTTACAAATATTGTTTCCTTTGATGTGGGTCACTTGAGCATTAGATTCTGTCTCTTTTTTCAGCTCATGTCCTAAAGTGTTAGGCTGAAATGGATGGATGACACAGATTTGTCACATACATTATGGTGCAGCCACAACTTTAATTAATTTATTTTTTGAACTGAATTTCAAAGTAGAAATACAGTAGGATTATAAGACAGGCTAAAAAGGTAATAATCATCTATTTACGAAGTAATCACACTTGAGGTGAAAAATCAAGCATGCCCTCGTATGTCTTCCTTCAATTGTACAGCTGCTTCCAACCAAAATGAATATCTCATACACCACCCAGATTTCGGTGATGTTTCTCCAAAACGTGGGCCCCACTATGTTCAGTGGTCCAATCTAGTCCGTCCATATGCATCAAATCACAAGATCTGCCATCCAATGATGATCATTCATTAACGACTGGATCATCCTAAAGAAACCGGCCCATCAACTAGTGATGGGGCCCATTTTACTGATATGAGTCGTTCAAATAGTGTCCCAGGCTACCAGAGAGCAGTTCGTAAGTTTGATTATAATCATGCAAATAAATGGACCATAATCAAAAAGTTTTAACGATGAAAAATCTTAGTTAGCGTCTGTATGCAGAAAGATCTATATATAGATATCTCCATCATTTTTACTGTTGATGGATTGAGGGACTGAGAATAGACCACAATCTAACAAGAGTGTAAGGCAATCTACTCAAGAGGTGGGCATGGGATAATCTGAACCGCTACCTGAATTTATTTTCAATCATTAATAAAGGTCCAGATCAACTGATTGGTGTGCTTTTTTTCCCATGGCCTGCTAATGTTGGACGTGCCTTTTCTATAATGTGGGCTTATTTATCTCATGATCAACGTCCGATCATGATCGCGTGTATAATTTTGGTTACTCCTTAGGTGCATACAGTTGATACTCCTACACGAACATACGTGCAAGATCTAGACCGTTCATCCATTTGATCCCATGATGAATGGGTCATAATTCTAAAATCACATGTATATTACGATGGCATATTTGCTACTTCCGCTCTAAAACTATATTAAACTATCACTTTCTCTAAAAGCTCCAGCTGTCAGATGACGGTGTTTCAGTGTATATCAAGGGACTCTAACACAAACAATCCCCACCTTTCAATTCGTGGCCCACAAATAGACCGTTGAGAAGAGTAATACGCCCAAGATTGTTGGTTAGAATCTTCCTCTCCTGAGGATTTTGGCCATAGTCCATCCACGGGGATTCCAATAGATCAGCGGTCTGGATTATCGATCCATGGGCCCCACTTGTAAAGACTGAAATCCCGAGCATATTGTGCAATGTCCACTTCCTTGGGTCAAGTGTCATATGGCTCCTCTCCTCTTATAAAATACTATGCGTAGGTTTGGGGTTTGCGTTCAGTTACGGTGGGCCAACGTTCAAGAAATCTAGACTGTTTATTTACGCAATGGGACAGTTAATACTCCCATTGCGTATGGACGCGGATTGCGTCCTACCCCCGCCCGGACGGTAATCCGTCTGGGCAGGGCTCGGTGGGGCCCGCCATGATGTAAGTGTTTTATCCACGCCGTTCATCGCTTTTCTCAGATAAATTTAAAGTATTATTGGAAAAATGAGGCAGGTAAAGGGATTAAGTGGACCACAAAGTGGGGATTGAACGTCCACCATTAAAAACTTCTTGGGAGCTGGAGAAGTTTCAGATCAAGCTGATATTTGGTTTTTCACTTCATCCACGTCTATATGACCTTATGAATAGGTTGGATGGTAAGAAAAAAACATCACGGTGGCCCTTAGAAAGGTTTCAACGGTGGGTGTCATTATCACTGCAGATTCCTTTGGTGTGGTCCACTGGAGCTGCGGACCTGCTTCAATCTTCAGAACACACCTTAAAATGATCCGAGAAAAGCGATGAACGGAGTGGATAAAATACTTACATCATGGTGGGCCCCACAGAGCCCTGCCCAGACGGATTACCGTCAGGGTGGGGGTAGGACGCAATCCACGTCCATTGCGTATGAATGGATCATTAGCTAGTTTTAAATTTACACAATTGATTTGCAGGCAAACATGCTGACGGCTAGGATTGTCCTGCGGCGGTGGTTTCTGCAGGATTGTCCACCACGGTGCAGTACACCGAATGAACGGTTTGGATTCACGAAAGGCGGATCACACCTTTGTGGAATGCACGTCGTTTTAGGCCGGACCGGCGCGCATGGGTCCCTCCCTTTTTCATCGAAACAATTCATCTGGTGGATGGCATTGTAAACCATCCGTCAATCTAGTTTTAGCCATTTGTTTGTGGCCAAAAGTGGGGCCCACTGGTAATCCAATCGGTGGGATTTTGCACCGATGATGATATCCATTGGGAGTCTACAAGATGAAGGGTGCCAATCATGGAACTTGGGGCAACGTACGGTGGATGGCAAGTACATTGGTATCCTTCCAATGTCCATCATTTCTCTTCTTCTAAGAATATATGAGCGCACATTTAACTGGTGGAACCATGTAACCAGACCGAAACTGTCGGTTTGGTCCGGTTCTAAGGTGTTAACGGTTCAGTTCTGGTTCTAAAATTTCAAGAACCGTTGGATACGGTTTGATTCCGGTTTAGAGACTTGTAAAACCAATCCGAACCGTTGAACCGAACCGTGAACCGTGATTAAAATTTAAAAAAAAAAAAAAAATCCTATTTCTCTTTTTCTATCTCTCCCGTTGTCTCCCTCTCTCTTGATGTCTCTCAGTGCGGCTGCAGCCTCTCTCTCTCTCTCTCTTTGTTGAGATGTCGTCGCAAACTGTCAAACACCTCGTTCTCTTCCATGTAAAACCCAACACCCATCCATCAAAGATCGACGACATGATTTCTGACCTCGATTTCTACGTTGTGCACCGAAACCGTGGAACCTTTTTTACAAAACCCCGAAACCGTAGAACCACTCCAGAATCGAACCAGTTTTCACGATCCGATTTCGATTCCGAAAATCTTGAAACCATTAGGAATGATTCGGTTCTAGTTTCACCCAATAACTAGACTGAACTGACCCATGTGCACCCCTATAGGAATCCATAGATTTGGTAACTTCATGTTTTCGTGTTTGCTAAATCCATGAAGCAAATCCTCTGTCCCAAACAGCCCCAAGAGCGGAAGACCCATGCGATATGGCAAGCTCACACGGCAATCTAGTGTTATAGTAGTTGACACAAGTCACATGTGACGCACGTGAAGAGAGGAGACAAAATGAAAAAGGGTGAATTATTTGATACTCCGGTGGCTTATGACACTTGATACACAGGCATTAGAAATTGTACATATGACATATATTAACTCAAATTAAAATGATTAAATTATGGAGCTTCTTGTCTCTAAGACATGGTCCTCAAATCAGGATGTTTGAACGATCCTAGCTAACTTCTAATTCTGGGTCATTTATCTTTTGGAAATGGATGTTTGGATATTTCTTTTTCAATTTTGTGGCCTGCTCAAGTTTTAGATACGACCAGTAAAGAATCTACTTTTGCTCTAGTTTTGTGGACGGTCCATCTCATTTATTATTATTATTTTTTTTTGAACACACGCGCACACACTCACGCCACACGCACACACACCGTGGGATTTCACCATGATGGGTAGTCGAACCCTTTACCTTTTTTCAGTTTTGTGACCTGCTCTAGTTTTAGATGTAGTTCATTTTTGGGTTGATGTCCAACATGACCCATATCAAAGGCTCTCGGAGTAGATGTGACAAAGTCGTCCTAATGGGCTCATAAAAGCCTTTGTTCCACCTACAAGGATTGCCTACTGAGACACTCTGGTAGCTATGGATAGTGCTGTGTGGGCCACATCATGATCTATATGATCTATGCATTTTATCAATGTTGTCCATTTATTTTGCCAGCTCATTTTAAGGCATGAGCCAAAAAAGAAGGAGATCAATATTTCAGATGGACCACACTGCACAAACAGTAATGATTGAATGCCCACCATTAAAAACTTCTTTGGGCCACAAAAGTTTACGGATCAAGCTAACATTTGTGTTTTCTCTTCATCCACATCTTTATGACCTAATCAATAAGTTAAATGGCAAATAAACATTACAGTGGGCCTTTGGAAGTTTTCAACCTTGGGCATTCAATCCCCACTGTTTTCTTGTCGTGTGGTTCACCTTCGATCTGGATCTAGCTAATTTGTTTTTATTTTTTTTCTCATGCCCTAAAATAAAGATCCAAAATGGATGGATAGCTTGAATAATAAAAAACATATAATTGTGAAGTCATGCTAGTTAGTTTTGTAATATGGGAAATTGTTTAATAAAATAAGTCTGTATTCAAATAAGAAATTCTGCACCTATGTCTAATAAAAAAGAGTGTACTTTTAAAGCTAAATGATTCAAGGGGTAGATTAAGTCGATTTCTTTTAGATCATACACACCCTTGTGAGATAGTCAGGTATAACAAGCTCTTAATACATTAATCTTCTATTACAATTGCATAGTGTACCCACAACCTACAACATATGTAAATTGAGGGTTCTCAACCCCAGTTCTCCACCGTCACATTTTTTTCATACACCGAACACCAAAATAAAAGGTAGGACATGTTGTGTTTTCACACTGAGAGCTTGGATTCCAACCCATCACTCGGAGGTAAACAGAGTATGTTTTAACGCCGTGATCATAGGTTCAAGTGGCCATGTGGTGCGTGTAAAGAAAAAAGGTAGGACATGAAGATAGAGTTCGATGCACACACGATTGTGGACCCAAACCTAACTAGTTAAACCTATTTCTCAATAACTAGTTGCATAAGATGTTCTTACATATAGGTATGGCTCACCCATGGCTAGCAAAACACCACATGCCTTTTAAAGTGGGCATGTGGCACACACATAAACACACACACACACACACACACATATATATATATATATAAACACCATATAAAAATATAAGTAAAAATGTGCCTAGTTTTACTATTGTATTGGAAATTGCAATAGGTCATTTCGTGATTGTGAAGTTAGAAAGAAAAATATCCACATCTATACAACACATTATTGGGCTGGAATATGCTGGTCCTTTAAGAATCCTTGAAAAAGACTATGCAAAACCAGACATTTTAAAAAATATACTGAGAGATTTTGAAATCTTTTTTATAAGGCCATGTTTGGTTTGATATAATTACATGTATTTTCATGTAGATTACTGTTGATGCAGTTTCGAGGCAGGCCCTCTACGGTTGACCCTCTTGTACTTGCATGGGTGCAAAAAAGAAACAAAGAAGATCCTGGCGCAAGGCACTCTCTAATGCATAAGTCAGGAATGGAATCTTTTCATAAGGTAGGATCTCCAGAAAAGAAACACCAGTCGAATGATAGGGTAAGAATTAACGTACCTTTTAAGGTTGGGGATGCCTCTATTTATATGAGAGAGAGAGAGAGAGAGAGAGAGATTGAGCGTGGATTCTTTTCGATATCCTGGAGATTTGCCCAGATTCGAGCACCTTCTTCCTCAAGATGATAAATATTCCGAATCCACGGAACTTCTCTACACTCCTCACAGAGACTCCTCCAATCCACGAGGAAAGAAAGCAGTAAATAGAAAGAATTTCTATAAATTCAAAATTGATTAATGAATTAATAAAAACGAGTTCACAACCCTTTAAATACAGGTACCAAGCAATAGGAAAGAAATCAGGAGCAAACTACAACTAAAACTCCTAGAATCCGCGACTTACTATAAATAGTAAACTTACTATTTATAGACGGTCGTGATGTCTACTAGTGCGCAAGGTTTTCGGCGAAAAATAGTAAGTGTCCTATTTGGCTTTACCAGACCATTCTCCTAATTATCCTAAGCGCTTTTCATGTTGAACACAACTCCTAAATCCCAACGGATGAAGAGCTATAATCAAACTAAAACTTACTATTTATAGTAAAACCAAAAATAAAACAGGAAAACGACCGTCGATGAGGGGGTTTTTCGCAAATTCGGGCTGCGCAACCCGATGTAGCAGGGTTGGTTGGCTAAAGTAGCTCGTTTTACCCCAAAATCATAAATTTTACGTCAGATAACTCATTCCGGATTGCGAGATACGCCCGATCTAAGGTCTGATTGTCCGGATCACTTCTGGCGTCGACCATGCCTTTTCTGATCCATGTTGGCCATGAAACTATCCACGACCCGCTCTACATCAATTACCGGCCTCTGAGATTACTGGGATCTGATCTTATCTCCTAAAGATTTGGGAAGAGATGTTCGGGATGTTAAGAATTTTAACGAATTTGAAGCTCGACTTTAGGTCGGCTCTCATAGGTGGGTGGTAGCTTGAGGATAAGTTGTTGCGTAGCACGCCAACAACGCAGTGGGCCAAGATCCAATCTCAGGCCTCACCCATAAACGATAAACGAATGAAAATATAAACTAGAAACAGATCAAAACAATCTAAACAAACCACAAGACAAGATATACGTGGAAAAATTTCAAATTAGGGTAAAAAAAACCACGGATGCAAACTTCCACTATGAAGAAACAAAGATTACAAGACAAAATACTAACATCTCCCTTGGAAGAATATAGAAATCCCTTAGCCCACACCTTAAAATTACTTTTTCCTCTTTCTCATCTACCTAAACAAGCCCTAGGAACCCTTATTTATAGTTTAGGTAACTTCCCTTCCGCACCCTTGCGAAAGGCGACACTAAATTTCGCAATCCGTATCAGTTTCGGAAATAATCTGCGTAACCTACGACTGGTCCTAGGAGAGCTACGACCGGTCGTAGGATCCCTACGACCGATCTTACAGTCCCTACGACCAGTCCTAGGGTCCAAAACAGCAAAAACAGCATCGCTGGACTTTGAGTCGAGCCGGTCCACGACCGGTCGAGCAGGCCCCTACGACCGGTCGAAGGCGGCCTAGATGTGGCTCCACATTTTCAACAATCTCCCACTTGGAGACACATCACCAAAACCTTCGTCTTCTTCATCCGTAATGCACCACCTCCCCGTCTTCAAGCCTGAAGACCAATCAAAGCTGAACAGAGCTTCAGCTTCTCCCTTGTGACCGTCTTGGTCAACATATCTGCAGGATTCTCACTTGTATGAATCTTCTCTAGAACAATCGATCCATCTTCCAGTAACGAACGTATGAAGTGATATCTGATGGCAATATGCTTGGTCCTTGAATGAAAGGCTGAATTCTTAGCCGAGTATATTACACTATGACTGTCACTGTACGACTTGCAATCTACTTGCTTTTTATCCAACTCTTCCATAAAACCTTACATTCACACCATCTCCTTGCATGCTTCTGTAGTCGCAACATATTTTGCTTCTGTCGTACTGATAGATACTATCTTCTGTAACTGAGAGACCCAACTGACTGCAGCACTACCCAGGGTAAACACATAACCTATAGTGCTTCTTCTTCTGTCGATATCTCCTGCCAAATCTGAATTCACGTAGCCTTGTAGCTTGATTTTCGATACACCATAACACAGTCCTACATCCTTTGTACCCACCAGCTATCTGAGGATCCACTTTACAGCTTCCCAATATTCCTTCTCGGGGTTGTTCATGAACCTGCTAACAACTCCCACTGCTTGAGCAATGTCTGGCCTCGTGCTTACCATAGCATACATGAGACTCCCAATCGCTGACGCATATGGGACTTTGGCCATGTAGTCTCGTTCCTCATGCGTCTTTGCACCTTGTTCCTTAGATAGCTTGAAGTGGTTGGCCAATGGAGTGCTAACCGGCTTAGCACCTCTCATATTGAATCGATCAAGTACCTTGGATATGTACTCTGCCTGTGACAAAATCAGTTTCTTGTTTTCCCTGTCACGCTTTATCCTCATACCTAGGATTTATTTTGCAGCTCCTAAATCCTTCATAGCAAATTCTCTAGACAGTTGTCTTTTGAGATCTGAGATGTCCTTCATGCTTGAACCGGCAACAAGCATATCATCAACATACAGAAGAAAGATGATGTATAACGTATCAAACTTCTTCAAGTAACAAGAGTGGTCTGCATGACATCTCCTAAAATCATTTTTCGACATGAAACTATCGAACTTCTTATACCACTGCCTCGGGGCCTACTTCAGGCCATACAGACTTTTCTTTAGTCTGCACACCTTGTTCTCATTACCTGGTGCCACGTATCCTGTCAGCTGATGCATATATATTTCTTCTTCAAGGTCCACATGAAGAAAGACTGTCTTAACATCTAGCTGCTCTAGATGTAAGTTCTTTGTAGCCACTATACTCAAGACCATACGAATCGTAGACATTTTCACCACCAGTGAAAATATTTCGGTGAAATCGATACCAGCCTTCTGTTGAAACCCTTTTACAACCAGTCTCGCCTTATACCGTTTCGAACCATCATGCTCCTCCTTCAGTCTGTAAATTCACTTGTTATGAAGAGCTTTCTTACCCTTGGATAGAGTGACTAGCTCCCATGTACGATTAGACTCAAGAGAGTTCATCTCGTCATCCATGGCTTGCTCCCACTTAACTCGTGTATCTGACTGTAATGCATCTTCAAAACACTCTGGCTCACCATTATCTGTCAGCAGTAGATAATGTAAGGAGGGTGAGTATCGGACCATGGGTCTCCTCTCCCGAGTAGACCTCCTCACAACTGGTATCTGTGGCTCTGTCTCATAATGCTCCTGTGCACGATCATCCTGTGGCGTTGTAACACCCATGTTCGGTAACTCTTCCAACTCTACGAATTCCTTTTTCTCGGCCTTATTTTTCTACACACTGTCCTTATGCATCACTTTTTCGTTGAAGACTACGTCTTTGCTTCTGATGATTTTTCTATTTTTTGTATCCCAAAACCTGTAGCCAAAATCATCCTGCCCGTAGCCTATAAACGTGCACCTCCTGGACTTCGCATCCAGCTTGTTTATGTGCTCTGCATCAATGTGAACATATGAAGTGCAACCAAACACTCTAAGATGTGTAAGGTTCACTTCTTTCCCAGTCCACGTTTTTTCTGGTAGCCCACCATCCAATGGTGCTGAGGGACTTCTATTGATAAGATATACAGCATTATTTACAGCATCTACCTAAAAGGTCTTGGGTAACCCTACATGTAACCTCATGCTCCTGGCCCGCTCAAGGATGGTCCTGTTAATGCGCTCAGCCATACTATTCTGCTGCGATGTCCCTGGAATCATTTTCTGATGTTTGGTTCCACTTGCTGCATAATACTCCTCAAATCTCGTATCACAATACTCTCCCCCATTATCAGATCTGAGATACTTTATTGTTTTACCTGTCTCATTTTCTATCATAACTTTTCACTTCTTAAACGCATCAAATACATCAGATTTATGCTTTAAGAAATAAACCCACAGTTTTCTACTGGCATCATCAATAAATGAAACAAAATAACGTGAGCCACCAAGAGATGATACCTGTGCCGGTCCCCACACGTCAGTGTGTACAACTCCAATAGATGCATCTTTGGAGCGCGTCCTGTCTTCTTGAAGCTTACCCTCTTCTGCTTGCCATATACGCAGTCCTCGCAAAATTCCAAGTCAAGAGACTTCAGCCCTGGTAGCTTCCCCTTTGACAATAGCACTTTCATCCATTTCTCACTCATATGTCCCAACCTCTGATGTCATACTGCTCATTTACTCCAGTTGATGCGACTGCGAGTGAACTATACGATCCTGAAGTCACGTACAAGGTACCTTCCTTTTTGCCTCGAGATATCACTAAGGCACCTTTTGTGATCTTTCAGGAATCACTGGTGAATGTCGTTACATAACCGGTGTCGGGTAACTGCCCCACTGAGATCAGATTCCTTCTCAAACTCGATACATATCTGACATCCTTCAGTTTCAAAATCGTTCCGTCTTTCTTATTAACTTGAACGTCCTCATTTCCAACAATACTGTACGGCTCATCATCACCCAGGTAGACTCTCCCAAAGTCCTCTGACACATAATCACGCAAAACTTTCTTACATGAAGTAGCATGAAACGAAGCACCCGAGTCTATAACCCATGACTTATTCCTTGCATTAAGAGACAAGATCAACGCCTCTGTGTAGCTCTCCTAAAAAAAGATTCACTGAATCCTTCCCGCCTTGAGAGCTTCCTTCTTGTTTCTTGAGCGCCCCACAATCACGTTTCATGTGCCCCTTCTCACCGCAATGCCAACACCCGTCTTTATCTTTCGGTCCCTTGGACTTCTTCCTCGACTTAGAACGACCGTGTTTATTGCCTCCTCAGTTCTGCGATCTTCCTCTTCCTTCAACGTTTAGAGCATTCCCTGAATCCCCTGAAACTCCTGATGCCTTCCTTCTAGATTCTTCGCTGAGAATTAGACTGGCTACATCATCAAATTTCAGCTTTGTCGACTCTGAAGAATTGCTCACAGCAATCACCAAACTATCTCAACTGTTTGGCAGACTGGATAAGATCAATAGCGCCCTAACCTCATCGTAAAAAACGATGCCAACGGATTCCAACTGGCTCGTGACTGTATTGAACTCGTTTAGATGTTTAGCCACGCTCCCACCATCTAACATCTTCATGTTGAATAGCTGTTTCATAAGATGAACCTTATTGGATGCTGAGGGTTTCTCATACATGGTGGCTAGGGCTTCCATCAATTCTTTTGTCGTTTTCACCTTAGATATGTTGAAGGCGACGCTCTTAGATAAAGAGAGTCGGATCGTTCCTAAAGCCTTCCTATCTAGTAAAAACCATTCATCATCTGTCATCTTTTCTGATTTCTGCTCTTTTCCTTCTAGAGGAATGTAGAGGTCTTTCTGATACAGATAATCTTCCATATGCATCTTCCACAAGGTAAAGTTTGAACCATCAAACTTCTCAATTTTAGTTTTTCCATCTTCTGCCATCGCTCCCAATAGAACTAAACTAATAGCTCTGATACCAGTTGTTGCGCAGCACGCCAACAACGCAGTGGGCCGAGATCAAATATCAAGCCTCACCCACAAACGATAAACGGATGAAAATATAAACTAGAAAGAGATCAAAGCAATCTAAACAAACAACAAGACAAGATATACGTGAAAAAACCTCCAAACTAGGAAAAAAACCACGGATGCAAACTTCAACTATGAAGAAACAAAGATTACAAGACAAAATATTAACCTCTCCCTTGGAAGAATATAGAAATCCCTTAGCCCACACCTTAGAATTACTTTCCCTTCTTTCTCATCTACCTAGAAAAGCCTTAGGAACCCCTATTTATAGTTTAGGTAACTTTCCTTCCGCACCCTTACGAAAGGCGACACCAAAATCCGCAATCCGTATCAGTTTCGGAAACAATCTGCGTAACCTACGACTGGTCCTAGGAGAGCTATGACCGGTCGTAGGATCCCTACGACCGGTCTTACAGTCCCTACGACCAGTCCTAGGGCCCAAAACAGCAAAAAAAGCATCGCTTGACTTTGAGTCGAGCAGGTCCACGACCGGTCGAGCAGGCCCCTACGACCGGTCGAAGAAGTCCTACGACCGGTCGAAGGCGACCTAGATGTGGCTTCACATTCTCAATATAAGCACTACTGAGTCTCTCAACAAATCAACATTCACCATCTTCGACCAATGTTTAGGTCAGAGGGTCCGGGTTCCCTTTAGCTGGGCGCTAACGGTCCTTGACCTCATCCCGTGGTGTCACCTGGTTCTTCGACTGATTGGTGGTTGATCTGTGGTCGTTTGATGACCGAACTATGACTGAGCTATAGCCGGAGGTTAACCGATCTAGGGTTGATCTGTAGTTGACTTATATCTGGCCTACGACCGACCCGTAGCTGATCTACGGCTGATTTGTGGTTGACCTAATAGGTCAGAACGCAGTTTATTTGAATGGGCTCGTACTCGTGTTCTTTGAATGTCCTTATAGTTATATCGACATCCTGAAAGGTCGGCCTGTTTCTATACGTCGAGGCCTTATAAGGCTCTAATAAACTATTTCACTGGGCCTGTGCTGGTTTACTAGAGTTGGTCCGTTCCATAAGCTGATTTATCGATTTGTCTATTTTTCTCCCAATAATTACTAAAATTAACACTAAACACATACAAAAAACAACATCACATCTTTTAAAGTGAAGATGAGTTGCCCTTTTCATTTCATGAAAATTCGAAGTCAAAGCTTACTGGGCTCTGCCATGATGTGTTATATCCATGTCATCGACTCATTAGTACTAGGGCATAGGCCTAATAATGAGATAGATTCTGAGATCAAGTGAACCACACTACATAAAATACTGGAGATTGAAGGCTAACCATTTAAATATTCTTCTCATAATGTTGTCCACTCGAATCTTAGATGTCTCATATTTTGAGGCCTACCCTTGAATAATCTAGCCAAATGAATGGGTGGTGTGGATAAAACATATACACCATGGTCGGACTCATAAAGTCTATCTCATTTTCCGTAACTAAGGGCGTGTTTGGCCGGTTGCATTGGGAAGTATTAGGAGGGATGGTACTCCAAAAACATAATTATTACCTATGGCAAGGGTTGTTCCATCATATCATGGGATAAACTTAATTCCCTACTTTATTTATAATACAGTGGTGCGTTAAAAGGATATACCCACTATCATTTAAAACAATGAGAATAACACACATAAGTTATATCTAAACTGTTCGTTTATTTTGTAACCTTATTTTATGGCATGTGCTTAAAAATGAGGCAGATCTAAAACTTACATGGCCCCAAAGAAGTTTTCAATGGTAAGTATTTAATCCTCATTGCTTTCTATGGTGGGGTCCACTTGTGCTTTAGATCTATCTGATTTTTTGGCCCATGTTCTAAAATGAACTCAAAAAATGAGTGGATGATATTGATATAGCCCACACATCATGGTGGGGCCTACACAACCTGCTATAATTAAGTAAAATTGGCACGGGACCCAATACGATTCCACGTAACCTAATTCCACTCTTCCCAAACATGGAGTGGAATTGGCACACGACCAGATGCAATTCCATCACACCTAAGCGCGTCTAATCCAGCCAGCCAAACACGCCCTAAAAGTTGGTGTTGTGAATGTCATACAACATCCATTCCACTACAAAATCCAATAGTACGTGATTAATGCTTAAAAAGTGTAAAATACCACTGCAATTCTCCTTTAAAAAACGTACAACTAAACAGCTGTACCATAATTTATTATCCTATGCACGGAGATAATAAATTTAGTCCTTGTGGTCCCATTTGTTCAACTTTCATCTCCCAAAGTCAATGTCGGCACATAAGAGTGCTTTTATCATTAGTGTTCTTCTTTTTAAATAGAAATTAAATCTACGTGTATGATGCATGATACCCAACTAATAAGTGAAACAATATATATATATATATATATATATATATATATATATATATATATATATATATATATATAGAATAGAATGCATAAATGGAAAGTCTGGGTGAGATGATCTAAAGGTCAGGCTAAAATGACCTAAGCTTATATCAGTTCGAAAAAACAATTGGGCCATACATGCCAGACGGCTAGACCAAAGGCCAACCCACTGACCAAGCTAATGGATGTAAACCCAACCTAAAGCTAAGCTAGGCTCGCCAGTGGACCTGGCACGTGAAACACGTGGACAGAGTAAAGTAGAGAAAGGCAACGCAAAAGGTAAAGAAATAACTGCCCACAACCACTTATAGAGAGAAGGAGAGTCCTAATGATTTCAATGGTAAGTGATTAATCTCTACTCTTTTTTTTTTTTAGGTGTTTTGACATATATATATATATATATATATATATATATATATATATATATATATATATATATATATTCAAGTTCACGGGAACTTCCCGTGAGGTCAAGCTATGTGGCCCCACTATGATGTGTGTCAAACATCAACACTGTGCATTTGATGGGTCCCTTTAAATTATAGGATATTTCAAAAATCAGCCACTGTACAGAACTTAGGTGGGCCATACCATCTAAAATTATATGAAGACATGCCTAAAACATATAAAAGCACTTGGTGGGCTCACTTGAAATTTGGATGCATCTGAAACTTGGTCTAACCCCTATCCAAGTGGGACACACATAATGGATGGGCTGGATTTGTGAACAATATCTTGGTGGGCCCAAAAAATGATTATAAATATTTTAATGGGAGGAAAATCTCTCTCAACTTTTGTATGTGGTGTGGCCCATCATGGAATGATACATCTGACTAATGGGGTAGATGTTCAACACACATAACACTGGGGCCACACAGCTTGACCTCAGGAGAAGCTCCCATGAGCTCGACTACAAAGAGATATATATATATATATATATATATATATATATATAGAGAGAGAGAGAGAGAGAGAGAGAGAGAGAGAGAGAGAGAGAGAGAGAGACGCACACACGAATGCTCAGCTATGGACCAGTTCGCACGGAACTCATGGGAACTTTTTTGAGAACTCATCATGATGTGAATCCAAAATTTGAATGGTCCAGCTAAAGCAGAATCTCATGAAACCCCCCAAGCTCAATTTTTTACTTTAATCCAAAACTTTGGTGATCCATGAAAAATGAAAATAATTTCCTCCATTGATTTGCATTTCTCTTTGTTATGGCTCACTAGAATTTTAGATCAGTGTGAAAATTTATCCCTTAGGGTTTCATGAGATTCCACATCACATGGACCATTCGGATTAGACGCCCATGGCACGTGTAAAAGTACGCACATGCGTAGATGTGCATTTGAACATGCCTCTATCATATATATATATATATATATATATATATGTGTGTGTGTGTGTGTGTGTGTGTGTGTGTGTGTGTGTGTGTGGGAAAAGGTACTATGCGGTCAAGCTTATGCGAACTTCCCATAAGGTCGAGCTGTGTGGGCCCCATTGTGATGCGTGTCGACCATCAACCTCATCAGTCAGATGCACCATTCCATGGTGGGCCTAGGTCTCAAAAATCAAGTCAATTCATGACTTTTGTGGGCCACACCACATATAGAAGTTGAGAGGGGCTACCCTCCATTAAAACATTCATAATCTATTTTTGGGCCCACTAAGATGTGGTTTGCAAATCCAGCCCATCCATTATGTGTGTCCCACTTGGATGAGGGTTCAGACCAAGTTTCAGACGCATCCAAATTTCAAGTGGGCCCCACCAAGTGCTTTTATATGTTTTAGGCATATCTTCACATGACTTTAGATGGTATGGCCCATCTAAGTTCCGTATACGGCTGATTTTTGGGATATCCTATAATTTAAAGGGGACCCATCAAATGCACGGCGTTGATAGATGACACACATCATGGTGGGGCCCACACAGCTCGACCTCATGGGAGGTCCCATGAGCTCGACGGCACAGTACCTTTTCCACACACACACACATATATATCAGGACTTTCAGCATGTATAATACATATGAAATTGAGCTGGTACAATTTAGGCTTTACAAAACTTTTGTTAATGAGTTTTCCAATAAAATGCCGTTTACATAGGCTACGTGAGAAGAGTAAGTCATGAATGATGACTTGCATCAAATGATAAAATGACAAAAATACCCTTAATTGACATATGGTAGTAAAATCCTAATTATCTGCATGGCACAATATTGAACAAATGTGGGTAAAATCTTACATACCCACTGTATGCACACAATTTTTACAATGCCTTAAATACCTTAATCTGTATTTAAAAATCTTTTGCATCCTTTTAAATATTAATGGGCAAAATTGTCCAAAACTAGTAGCTTGCCCCGGAGATTTGTAGGAGATTTTAGCTGCTCTTTAGGCTTTTGCATTGGTAATTCGAGTTGAATATTCTTCCCACTTTTTTTTTTTATTTACATGTCGCACGAATACACATGACTTGTAATCATACCATAGACGACAAAAAAGAGTTCACATCAAGGTCTTCTCCTCCTTTATAATGTGGGCATCTTTCCTTTTCCTTTTTATTTTTTTTCTTTTTAAAAATAAAATAAAATTTGTTGTTAGAACAGTACAATTTTACACTGTTTTATTAAAAAAAATGTAGAATGTGGTTGTACCTATCCAAAACATGGGAATGAAATAGGTGCAGCTCTGACCTTATTCAACACATTGCAACCATAACCGTTAGGCCCATATTGATGCATGTGTTATATACACCTAAGTCGTTCATCCCTTTTACTATATTTTATGAATTGAGCTAAAAAATTAGACAGATCCCAGTCTTAAATAAATTACATCACAGGAAACATGGGCGATGGAACGCCTGCCACTCAAAACTTCCTAGGGCACACCTTAATGCTCATATTAATATTTATTTTCCATCCAACCTGTTGATAAGGTCAATTAGATTTGGATGAAGGGAAAAAACAAATATGAGCTTGGTTTAAAATTTTTGTGGCTCACATTAAGTTTTTAATTGTATTTCATCAGTTTATTATGTCATATGCTTCCCTTGAGATTTGGATTTTCTTCATTTTTGTGAACATCAGCTAAAATGAAATGAAAAAACAGATGGATGGTGTGGATATAAACTATAGACATTAACAAGGTGGATCCATGGTCTGGAACGCATCATCTTGGCTGAGGTTGGGACGGACCTAATCTGTTCACAAAACCATCGAGTGCCCGTCATTTTCTACGAAAAAGTCGTAAAAGGTGACAAACCTTCGAAGGCAGTCGCTTCGATTAGATTCAAGACAAAATCATTGATACTCTGAATCTGCAATGAATGATGCACAGGTACACGTTGAATATATGGCAGACAAGTAATTCAAGTTAAACTGTCAATTTATGTGTATTAGTTTAGACGTATCATAAATTAAAAATTTATGCTTATTTGATTATTTGAATATAAGATTAGTGGGCATTTATTGGACCGTTAAAAATTAAAAGTATCCAGTGATCTGATTTCAATAAATAAGTGCCCATAAATCAGTGGTTAGGATTATTCAATCAATTTAAATTTTGGACCGTCACTTGGCATCATTAGATTCCACAATTTTGTTGGTTTAATTTGAGATGATGCATGCTACGTCTACCATTTTTAAGTGCACTTGTATCAAGTGTCATGTGCAACCAGAGTATTAAATAACTACCCAGGGAGTTAACCGACAGCGTCGATTGCGAGTGGGGGAGAGGTGTCTGCCACCACGTGGGTGTGTAAAGAGGATCTCAAAATGAACTATTGAAAATTCAAATTTTAAATGCCTATTGATTCCCGCCACCTGTCTTGAATCCAGCCCATTTCACAGGCAGCGTCGTTCGCGAGTTGGGGAGAGGTGTCTGCCACCACGTGGGCGTGTAAAGAGGATCTCAAAATGAACTTTTGAAAATTCAAATTTTAAATGCCTATGGATTCCCGCCACCTGTCTTGAATCCAGCCCATTTCTGGCCGCATATCCATCAATGAGCTCTCAAGACAGATGGATGGTGTGGATTTCTCACAAACATTACGGTGGGCCCCACCTAGCTTTCCAGCGCAGGAACTTTTTGGAAAGGCTTTCGAATGAAATCTGCGTCCGTACGTTTTGTGCGGGCCTCGAGAGGTTTGCCACGATACATTCCCATATATTTTATATGGGACTACAGCCGTTGGATCGGATCTTGATGCAAGCCGCCATCAGGTCGGGTCTAAAATTTTAGGCCCGATGTCCATGTAGCACACGTGCCAATCTGGCAAGTGCACTGATCAGACGGGCCAAGTGCGTGCGCTGAACACGGATTTGTAGGAATTTCTTTAGACCGTCTATTCCTTTCCTGTAGAGGTGGCCCACTTGATGAGCGGCTCAGCCTCGTGATTTTCGATGCATGGCCATCGTCGCTGCCGAAAATGACAATACAGCTCAGATGTCCCACACGCTATTGCTTGCTAAGGAATGATGTTTACACCCTCCCTTACGGCAACGAACTGACTTTTCGACCGTACACATAAAGGCGCACGTTAATCTTGACCGTCTAAATCGGATCATAACCCCTAAAAAATTACACCCATCTTATCTCTCCCTTGGAATTTGGAACAGTCACTGTTTTACTTCCAACCATTCATTTGATGGCCATCATTTGGATAGTGATGATTTCTCAACCATTGTGATTTTACAGATATGCTCAATCCACAATATTTCCACAATTTGGATGGTCTGGATTGCCGTGGCGGATATGATCAGTCAATAGTATTTTCAAGGTGGTGAAATATCGTAGAAGTATTGTTCCTCTGGTGATACATACAACTTTTGTAACCACTCAAGGCAAATTACAAAATAAAAAAGGAAATGACTTGTAGATGGTGATGGCCATCAGATCAACGGTTTAGATCACTGAAATATGGGCCCCATTTTATTTTTTTCACCAAACAAATTATAGATGTGCTGGTGAGCAGCATCCTGTAATTCCTGTTGATGACCAGTGAGAGAGAGGGTGTGTGTGTGTGTGTGAGGCATTGAATTCACATACCCACTTAGGGTCAGCTTTTTGTACGGTCTGAACGAAACATCTCATGGCCCCACCTTGGAGTATTAAAATCTTGATATCCTTGTGAAATATGAAGCGGTAGAATATTATGACTTGAATATGGCAGTGTCCTTTTATTTTTAAAATTTATGTGATTTAATTACAAAGTTTCATGATATTAATATAATTGTATATAAAATTTTAATATCTTGATCCAACAGTGTATGTATGGTAAGTGAGGTTGATTACCGTCTTCTTTAAGATAACTATTTCAAATCCATGAAATTTCACTCCTCAGAAAGATTTCTCAAATCCACAACGAAAAATTAAAAAAATAAAAACAATATTCATAAAAATTTATAAATTAATTGATTGATGAAATAAATGAGTCTACAACCCTTAGATAGGTATACCAAGCTTGTAAGAAGTTTCAAAATTAAACTACAACTCAAACTATCTAAAATTTATAACTTATTATAAATAGTAAATTTACTATTTATAGTTAGTGTCCTATTTGACTTGACCACATTATTCTCTCAATTATTCTAAGCACCTTTTATAATGTACATAACTTCAAAAGCCCAACGAGTAAAAAGTTACAATTAAACTAAAACTTATTAAAAATAGTACAAAAAAAAAAAAAATTTCAGTGTAGATTTGATGGAATCTAGCAAGTTCGACATGGGCAACCCATATATGTTGGGTTAGTTGGCTAAAGTAGCTCATCCTATCCCAAAATAATATATGGTAAGTCGAGTAACTCATTTCGATTGGCGAGATATGTTTGTTTTAAAGTTATAAAGGTTTCGATGACTTCTACCTTTGATCGGACCTTCTCTGATCCATCTTGAATATAAAAAGTGTCCGCAACCCGCTCTACATCAATAAGTTCCTATAGAGTTAATTTGTGGACCACTGGATCCAATCCATAGCTTAGTGGTAGATAACGTGTGTTTCAACATGTCATGATTTCAAGTAGACGCGGTGTGTGTGAGTTTATGCAGTAAAAAACTCCCTGGACTACTACGAAGCATACATGATAACCACTGTAATTTTAGAGTTTATTATATTTTCTAGAAATATTATCTTCTAAAAGTCTATTTGAATAGTTTTTTTTTTTTTTTTTTTTTTTTTTTTAAAGAAAGGAAGATGAGATGCTTCATATTTAATGGAGTGTTTCACTGTATTTTTCATATTTCATTTTATATTTTGAAAGTAAAGAAAATATTTAAATCTTATAATTATTATCTTTATATACAATTAGATTATTAGGCATAGTGGTTGCTGTGAAAGAAATATGAGATTTTTGCTTACTAATTAAGATGCAATATGTTGAAATTCATATAAATTAATTCTCTTGTAACATATAAAAAGTCATCATTGAATAATTATTATAAATTCATATTGAATCTAAAAAGCATTGCAATGAAATTTTGACTTCTATTTTTTTTTTTTTTTCATGTGCATCCAATTATATAATGATGAACTCTTTCTTTTCTTTTCTTTTTTCATCAAGGGCTACTTGGGTTTTTCAATTTTATATGAAATACAAAGTAAATAAACTATCATTACCATTTACAAGTGTTTGTTTAAATGCAAATTATGGCTCGTAAATCAAATGTCGAATACACGTTATATTTTATCATTATAAAACTATCATTTTTATAGTAATTTTGGTTTGAAATAAACAATGTAGTAAAATTGTTATTATAATCAAATATAAGTAATATCAGCACATAATTATAAAAGTAAATAATTACCATCCATTTACAGCCATTTACTGCTGTGATTGGAAAACCAAGCAAGCTATCTTGATTTCTAAGTGATTAAGTAACTTAATATATATATATATATATATATATATATATATATATATATATATATATATATATATATATATATATATATATATATATATATATAAACCTATAATTAATCATAAACCAAACTTACTTAAGTATCTAATGTTGTAAGTAAATTTTGTTTTTTATGTCCATAGGTGTCCGATGGATCTAATTATTGAATCATCCTACCGGGATGTGGTTAGTGTGTTTAGAAGCTAGGTAGGGCCTGCTATGATGCTCGTGAAAAATTCATATTTTTATGAGATTCAAAACTCAAGTAGGCTAGGGTATAGAAAAAATGAGGATTCAATGCCTACCATTAAGGTATTAATAGGTTATGAAAGTCATAAATTGGGCTAATATTTATGTTTAAAATTCATCCCAGTGAGAATGACATTATAAATGGCATATAAACATCATGGTCGAACTTTAGGGTGGCTTCAATAGTATTTATAATCTATGTCATTAACTACACGTGTGCGTGTATGCGTTGAGCCGAGTAGAGTCGTGTTATGCCCATTGCACCGCACTACGCCATGTTGAGTCGAGTCGAGTTCGAGCCCGTGTCCATATGTGCGTGTGCGATGAGCCGGGCCATCTGTACGGGTGTACTTGAGCAGGTTTGTGTATGAGTACTCACGAGACTTTATTTTATACAAGACTGTAAATAAACATATATGAACAGTCATTTGGTTGCACATATTGGATTTAAATCTAATGGACCAAATCATTTCAAAACGGTTCTTAGTACACCATTTTGGAGTCTATGCTAATACTTTTATTTCATTTTTGAAATATGAATAATTATTTCTATTCTTCTATGAAAAATAACTCTTTAATCCTTTTCTTTTTTACAAGTTTTAACCATTGAGTCCATTGTTAACTCGAAACTTTCAAGTTAAATGGCAACTACTTTGAACCCATTTATAATAAGTGTACCGTTGGGACTTGATTATAATCATCGTATCTTGGAGGGCGATTGCTCCAAAACATACTATAATTGGGACATTGTTCGAAAGTAATAAATTTAATTTTGAAGACGTCACTTATACTCAACTCTATTGAACTCTTATATCATTTCTTTTATTATGTTCTTTTTATTTTTAATTTTTATGAACCTATTTATCTCAACGAAATATCCTAACATTTCATGCCAAGCCGTCCATAGAAATAGTGATGGACCCACTAAATGCACTCAGCTCAAAGGCAGATCTGCTTATCAAGTGGGATATAATTGTATATTGGATGTGGGCTCCAGATTAAGATGTGTAGTCGTCCATCATTTTCATACATGCGGCCTAAAGTGTGACCCATCAAATCAACACTTCCGATCACCACCGACGGTTCTTAAATATCCTCGGTCGAGGATCATATAGACTTATGCAGAAAAAGACGTCAGCTTTGGAGTTTTGTCTCCCGAACACAATAAAACCAATAGGCAGTCGTGGGTTTTCTTACATGTAATGGCACTCTAGTAAATTCCACGTATCCTATGTCTGCTTAGTTATCTAAGCGAGTTCTTTTTAGCCTCTGTCGCGACTCAAAATCCAACTCGTGTCGTCACCCGCTGGGACCCACGTGATGAGATGGCTGGACTATTTTAGCCGTCCATATCTTCCTTGATAACATAAATAATCTACTAGCCATCGGGCTTCAGTAATGATTCTAACCTTTGGTTTTGAAATTTGAATGTGAGCCATTGAAATTTCCTTTTCGTTGTTTTTACTTATTTTGCAGAAGCTGATGGTCATAATCATCCGTTCATCTGCTGTCCCGTGTAGTATAGAGTCCATATCATGGAAGATCCTGATCATATGATCACAGGGCATGTGGGCCGAATGACGGCAACAAACTTTGGATTCTGAGTCGCGACAGACCCAAAACCATTTCCCAAATTGATATACAATACGAAATCGGATTGCGTACTGAGTTACTCAGTACCCTCTTATCGTACCGAGTAAACTCTGTTGATCCCACCGTCAATGTATGTGGTCTATCCACGCCGTCCATCCATTTTTACATCTCATTTTATCGGTTGAGTCCAAAATTTAATTATACCCAAAGGTCAAGTGGACCATACCATAAGAAACAGTAGGAATAATGATTTCCACCGTTGAACCTTTTTAGGGTCAACATTGATGTTTATTTCTCATCAATCCTGTTAATATGATCAAACGGACATGGATGAAGGGAAAAAAATAAATATAAGCTTGATCCAACACTTCTGTAGCCTCTGAGAAAATTTTAAAGGCAGATGTTCAATTCACACTGTTTTTTATAGTGAGGTCTACTTGAGGATTTTATATATTTCATTTTTATATAAAGACCTAGGATTATCTTTTAAAATCGATGGATGGAGTGGATAAAATACATAAAATCGGATGGAGTGGATAAAGTAATTCTTAGGGTACAGAGTTACTCAGTACGCAATCCGCTTCCATACAATACAAGCGCGGAGGTTGCTGCTAGCGTACAACCCACTTTTTCAGACACTTTTACCCGTACGCACGTGCTAACGTAGAAAGGGTAAAATCCCAGCGGTGAATAAGGTGGTATCCACCGTCAATATACATGCAGCAAAAGATCAGGCCACTGCACCATTTCTTTTGAAAAAGAAACTGACGGTTAATATAAGCCTACCACCAAAGGTCTAAAAAATCGACGTACTAGGTACAGATAAACATTATCACTGAATAAGAATTACTTTTGTGACCGTTCATGTTCAAAGTCCCAACTCATTTACGGATCAGATCTCTCGAAAAGTGGCACGTGTAAAGTGTGCCACGTGTAAAATGTGCGTTAGAGAATAGCGGTCTGAACTTTTACAACGTCTCTACCTCTCTTTTTTCTACTTCTCCTTCCAAATCAATCGCCAAAACACAGGTAAGGACTACTCTCTCAAACGCAAAATCAGAAATTACCCATCTCTTCTTTCATCATTTCCATCAAAACCCATCTCTCAGAGAAAGAACCAAAAAAAAAAAAAGACAGACAGTCAGAGAGAGAGAGAGAGAGAGAAGAGGAAGAAGAGCTGACCCTGGCCAGCGCCACAGGCTGTAATTTGTATAGAAAAATTTTCTCCATTTTATTAAAATTTGGGGATCATTTGGTAAAATGCATCGATTTGGGGAGAGTTTTGGAGCATTCATCAACAACAGATGGCTGGTTTTCGTGGCAGCGATGTGGGTGCAATCCTGCGCAGGTATTGGGTACCTGTTTGGAAGCATTTCGCCTGCAATAAAGAGCTCCCTCAATTACAATCAGCGGCAGATTGCCCGTTTGGGTGTTGCAAAGGACCTGGGCGACAGCATTGGATTCCTGGCGGCGACTCTCTGCGAGTCGCTGCCGATGTGGGCAGCTCTGCTCGTTGGTGTTCTGCAGAATTTCGTGGGATACGGTTGGGTTTGGCTGATCGTGACGGGTAGAGTGCCGGCTCTTCCGTTGTGGGCGGTGAGTCTATTCGATTCCTCTGTTTTTGATGGTTTGGTGGAATTTTGTGAATTGGGTTTTTTCTCGATTCTGTTGAGGTGTTTGGAATTTTTTTAGGCGTGTGTGTTCTTCATTTGATGGGTTTTGTGGGTTTTTGGTGGATTGGGTTTCTCTTTGATTTTATTGAGATTTCTGAAATTGGCTTTTTCTTTTGGGTTTGTTTGATGGGTTTTGATGAATTGTACTTTGTATTATTTGTTTGTTCTTGTTCTTGTTCTTCTTTTTTTTTTTTTTTTCCCCTAATTGTGGTGTGTTTGGTTGCACCAAATATCATGAAATTTCATATTATTTTATGATTAATCAGTCTCGTTTGGTGCAAAATTCGATCCTATTTTATGAGATTTGGTGCAACACTCCCTTATTGAGATTATTGGTTCTGTTTTTATCCATCTTATTTTGTTGTGTTTGATATTATTGTGATTTCGATGAACTGTTTTTTGAGGAAATGGGTTTTTATTGTGGTTTCTGAAATTGGTATTCTTTTTCCTGATCTGTTTTGGATGGGTGGATTCTGCTCTCTCTCTCTCTCTCTCTCTCTCTCTCTCTCTCTCTCTCTCTTTTCGTTTTGCCCGGTCGTTTCAACTGTCCCTGTTCTTGGCAATACCATAAATAAGCTTTAATCCAACAATCTTTCTCCAATGATGATCCTGACGTTTGATTTTGGAATTAATATGAGCCGTTGAGAATTTTCATTTCACCCTCATGCTCATCTACTACAGTGATTTTCAAACTCATCCATTCAGCTTAATTTTCTTATTGTAGCTTCTTTAGCATAGCTTTCACAAAGCAGACGGTCCTGATCATAGGATCATCTCGGGGCCCTGAGGTGGTGAAAATATAATAGCGATCTGTAATTGGAAAAAAAAAGGTGAAATTATTTTAGGAATTCTGTTTTTCTAAAAATATAGAATTTTTTTTCTTCCCCCCCCCCCCCCCCCCAAAAAAAGGGGGCATTTACCAAGGATTCCCTTCATCTCTTTTGTTTTTTCTTCTAAAAGTAGTGGAGTCGAGCATTGTGGACTCTCATCGTGCATAGATTCACATTCAAACCATCCGACAAGTGCACCCTGCCACAATGATCAGACACCCAAAAAATCTGGTCGATCCGGCCATCATGTGGGGCACACCACCCAAAAACCTCTAAATTCACATGTTGGTCACCTGATGATTAGATTGGCCTGATTTTTGGGTCATCTGATCATCCAGTAATGTGAACGTAATTTACATTTGGAGTCCAATCCCTCATTGTGAATGTTGAGGAAAGGAACTGCAATTTGATTATTTCTACTTCATTAGATCTATTATTGTGATTCAATTCGATAGTGTATACTAATGCACCCATAGAGAATGGTTCAATTTCTCTCATGAATTGAGATCTCACAAGGGGTTCGGGACAATTAACCACTTGTTCTAAAAGCTCGAACTAATAAAGCATGGTGAATTAATCCCTTTATCTCATAGCCCAGGCCCCACATCTAATGGGTTGGGACCTCGACTAAACCCCCCCAGTGGACCCCACTTCACACGGGCTGCCTGCCTTGAGTGTGCCCCTGCATCCCATAGGCCACCCTACTCGAGCCCGGTGTGAAAATGCCCCTGCATTATTTGGGACTCGTTTTCCGCACTTCTGTTTGAAGGATATCCCAAAAATACACTGATTGGATGTCCTTAATCATCTGATTTTGTTTTTTTTTTTTTAAAGCATTTCAGTATTGGTTTGCTTTTCAGTTTGTATGAGCAGTGGAAAGTGGGGCTTATGCTTTAGGGCCCGTTTGGACAGTTGGATTGGAAGGGATTAGATGGTAGTGGAAGGGATTGGATGGTACATCCCGGGAATGGCCGGGCGTGCCAAACAGTGTAGGTGATCTGATCCAAATCCGATGGATCTTCAGACAATCCACTGACAGCACCATCATTACCTTTAAATCCCATCCAATCCATCCTAATCCATTCAAATTAGCCTGCAACGTGTTTGGTTCGTGGGATTGGAAGGGATCGGAAGCTTTAATCGCCGGATTGGCCGGGTGTGCCAAACGGACTGGTGTATCAATCCACGGATATAGCAATCCCATGGATCTCAAGACAATCCACTGACAACACCATTATTACCTAGAAATCCACACCATCCACCCTAATACCATTCACTTCCTTCCAATCCACCCGGCCAAATGGGCCCTTAGTGATCCTAGCAGTTAAATTTGAAGGGCCCCACTGTGATGGTGCATTCACCTTCGAGGTATTATACAATGCTTGGGCTTAAATGTTTACAATGTTGGTTGGGTTTCCAGTTTGCATGAGTTGGGGAAAGTAGGCCTCATGCTTCAATGATGCTAGTGGGTCAAATTTGATGGGCCCCACTGTGAATGGGGCATTCACCAGAAGAATCTCAATCCTTCGATAGGTGATTAAATAATAGGCAGTTAAGAGAGAATAACAGAACGGTACATATTCATACAAGAAAGACCAAGAGTTATACGGCTAGAATCTTCCAATCTGGTGGATTTTTGATGCATGGGCCATCAATAGTGAGGCCTGTTATATCAACAGTTTGGGTAATTTAACCATGGGCCCCACTTGTACAAGCTTGAAAGCTGAACAGTACAGTAAATCAATCCACTCCGTACTTTCCATGATATGCGTCTTTTTTTAGCTGTTCATTTGATGGCCACATGTAACGTATGATCGTTTTCGGGCACTGTTCAGGTTGAATAGCTAGTCTTCCAACCTGGCTAGTTATTTTGGGATGATTGGTTCGGACCCTGAAGATGTCTGTTGTGTGCCTGTTGTGAATTCTTGTGCAATAACTCCTATTGAATTAGCAATCCTCATGTTTTGAATAGTAAGAAACCATTCAGATTGCATTCTTTAGTGTTTTTCATGAAAATAGCACATTGGGAGCCATTTCTCTCCCTTACATTTCCTCAACTATTCAGCTTGCTAATCTTTTCACCCAGATTGAGTAAAGGGTGACAACTTTTCTTGGTCGACAAGCTCTCCCTTAGAGGTTGTTTGGGGCGAGGGATTTGTGAAACCCATGGATTTCAAATTAACCTGGTTTGTTTGGTTTTTTTTTTTTTGGTTGGCGATTTGCCAAATTTGTGGACCGCACCCCCATAAATCCATGGATATGGGACAAATCCAAATCACCCCAAAAAACTAAAGACTTTGCAAATTTGTAAAATGAGAGACCCGGCCCTGTTTGGGGCCAGTGAAATGAGACTATGGATTTGATGAATCCATGAACTTGTCAAATTCATGGATTTGCAATGGAATTGGATTTGGCAATTCCCGAAATCCACTGTTTGGAAATCAAGCTACAAATCCTTGGATTTGGGTGCATTTATGGCAATCTCATAGCAGTTATTGCATTGGAATAACTTTCGTTGCTTTTAAGCAAGTCTCTCATTTTGTGGATGTGCAAAATCTTTTGTTTTTGGGGGGATTTGGATTTGCCCCAAATCCATGGATTTACAGGGGTGTGGATTTGGGAAATCCACTAATTTGTCAATTCCTCGACCAAAAACAGACAAGGGAGATTTGAAATCTGTGTATTTCACAAATTCCTATACCAAACCCTATACACCAAACAGCTAAGGCTATTCCATTGCAATAAATGCTCTCAAATCCATGAATTTGTAGCTTGAATCCCAGACAATTGACTTTTAGATTTGTTAAATTCACATCCAATGCAAATCCATGAATTTGACAAGTTCATGGATTTACAAATTCATATTCTCATTTCCCTTATCCCAAACAGGGTCTTTTTGAACATAGCATGGTAGAATTGCTGGATAGCTACAGTATGTAATTATTTATTGTAAGCCTTCACATCCTTGAAGGAATTTCTGTTGTTTTTGTTTTTATTTTTGTTCGCATATTCTTTATGGATTTTTTTTTAAAAAAAATTATTCATTATTTTGTAGTCTGATTCTTAATGCTAACATTGATATCTTGTTTTTATTCAAAATTGATTTCGTATTGGTTGAGTCGTGAGATGCTCCCCACATGGTACTAGATGGTGCTTGCAAGCTTACATGTTCCAATTATCTAACCCATCCATCTGGTTGGATGCACCTTGGATGGATCATAGTTTGAAAACCATGTTCATTATTTATCCTTTGGTTGCATTTGAATGGCGGTTAAGACAAAAGAAGATCGAGTCCAGAATCAACTGGAAAATTTTGTGGGTTGAAATGCCGAATTAGCACAAACTTTGTTTGGATCAAGGTCATCTACTGTGGGTTCCACCAGATGGATAGGTGAGATCATCTAACTATGCGACCATGTGGGCCCCACCTAGAAAAATATGTCGTCGAGAGGGAGTCATAAGTTGCATGGAATGAACTCTATCCAATTATTGCTACAAGCATGGTTTCTAGACTAGGAGACCCCAGATTGAGTTGTTTGGTCTCGAGTCAAATCACGAGCCACGCCTCAGTCAAGGGTTACTTGGAACAAAATGGATTGGGTAGTGATATATCCGAGTTGGACCCAACTCAGATGAGTCTTAAAACCATGGCTACAAGACAAGGAGAACTTATGCTTAACTGAGTGCTAACTGAGTGTTGGTGTGCAGATGTGCATTCTCATATTCGTCGGAACAAATGGAGAGACCTACTTCAATACAGCTTCACTAGTTTCATGTGTCCAGAACTTCCCCAAGAACAGGGGTCCAGTAGTGGGGATATTGAAGGGGTTTGCTGGTTTGGGAGGTGCAATTTTAACTCAAGCGTATGCAATAATCCACTCACCGGATCACGCATCCCTCATCTTCATGGTTGCCGTCGGGCCATCAATAGTAGTGATTGCTCTAATGTTCATTCTCCGACCTGTTGGAGGCCACAAGCAAGTGCGGCCTTCTGACACTTCAAGCTTCACATTCATTTACAGTGTATGCCTGATTCTGGCAGCTTATTTGATGGGGGTCATGCTTGTTGAAGATTTAGTTGATTTAAGTTATACCGTGATTACATTATTCACAGCCATATTGTTCGTTCTTCTATTGGTTCCAATCACGATTCCTGTGGTACTTAGTTTTTATTCGGCATCCCCACAATCTCCGGGAGAAGAGAGACTTTTGCCAGAGGACGAGAAGCAACGGCCGGGTAAATTGGTTCATTCGACAGACATGAATGAGGTTATTTTAAGTGAGCTCGAAGATGAGAAGCCGAGGGAAGTAGATCTGCTTCCTGCATTGGAGAGGCAAAAGAGAATCGCCCAATTGCAGGCGAAATTGTTTCAAGCAGCAGCTGAGGGGGCAGTGAGGGTGAAGAGGAGGAAAGGTCCACATAGAGGGGAGGACTTTACTTTGAGGCAGGCATTGATCAAGGCGGATTTCTGGCTTATTTTCTTTTCACTTCTATTGGGTTCAGGATCTGGTTTGACAGTCATCGATAACTTGGGTCAGATGAGCCAGTCGTTGGGGTATGATAATACTCATATATTCGTATCATTGATCAGCATTTGGAATTTTCTGGGCCGTGTCGGTGGGGGTTATTTTTCAGAGATCATCGTGAGGTACGATCATCATTTCACCATGCTTCAACGTTTCTGATTTCATGCCTTGAGGACCTATCCTCCTTTTTGTTATCCATGCCTTTCTTGCCTTTTTGGATGCACCCTCAAAAGGGCATTTGATGCCTAAATGCCATTTTGAGCCAAACCCCTTTTCATTTGGTGCATTTGGATGCACTCCAATAAAACCCATTAGATGCCCTACTTGTTGAAACAGCGCTAAAAAGCCCACTAGCCGAAGACTAATCTGGTTGGCTTTTGGAAAATTGATTGACAATGTAGATGTAGACCCGCTTTTGCAGAAAACTCTCTCTCTCTCTCTCTCTCTCTCTCTCTCATTGCGTCCAAACAGGCCATAAATCTGGTTAGCCCATCATGGATACTTGGGGGCCTAAAGGAACAGTTTCACCAGTGGTCCTTTTCAAGGGGAAACGTTAGTAGATCATGTGGCAAAAATACTCCAACATATGAAATTGTTTGCATGATCCGATCATGACGGGGCTAACCAGATGAACAGTAGTAACGCTTGGAAATGGACCCACCTTCCATTTTCCTCGGCCGAACATTGTATATCTTCTAAAACCGATGGCCACAATTGTCATTGTAGTAACACAAAATGGCTATCAAATCCAAATCTCCTTTTCTAGTTTCGGATCTCACGTCGTTTGTTTCTAACAGAGATTATGCATACCCAAGGCCAGTGGCAATGGCCGTGGCTCAGATCATAATGGCTTTTGGGCACTTCTTCTTTGCCATGGCATGGCCCGGAACAATGTACGTCGGAACACTACTGATTGGACTCGGATATGGGGCTCACTGGGCGATAGTGCCAGCCGCTGCGTCGGAGCTGTTTGGCTTGAAGAACTTTGGAGCCTTGTACAATTTCCTCACTCTAGCCAACCCCGCCGGCTCCTTAGTATTCTCTGGTTTAATCGCTAGCAGTATATATGATTATGAGGCTGAGAAACAAGCTCGGATACATCATCATCCAATAAGCTTAGTACCCGCTGTCAGAACGATGCTTAGTGGGGCCTTAGGAGCAGAAGAGTCACTGAAATGTGACGGTGCCATATGTTTTTTCCTCACTTTTTTTATCATGTCAGGGTTATGTGTTATTGCCGTTGTATTGAGCATGATCCTCGTGTATAGGACCAAGATCGTCTATACCAACCTTTACGGAAAAGCCCGCACTTGAGCTGCTTCTTGTAGTAGAAGCACAACAGTTTAGGTTGTGTTTGGATGCACAAGTGAATTGAATTGTGAATTGAACTGCCAATTCAGTTGATTTTCCTTGGTATCGGTAGTGAGAAAGGTATCCCTCGAATTTCAGCCATGCAGCTTCCGTGTCCAACTTGAAAGTAACGCATTTGCTATGTGTGTGAATGCTAAGGGAACTACAACTTGATCATTTCCACTTTATTGGACTAGCGATTGCAATTTAATTCAATAGTGCATCCAAACGCACCCTTGGTGAGGAAATACATATCCAATATTTTCTCTAAAACTTCGATGGTGGTTCCTCTATTCTAAGAAGATTCGATGTGCACGGCATTCCGAGGTATTTGTCAAGAAAGAGAAGATTGGAGGTTGACATCTTCTTAAAGGCAGGTGTATGGATGCCCAGATGGATGCTATTTATTCATTGTTTGCTTGCAGATACCACTCAGCGCTCTCTCGAATCATGTAAGTTCTTCTCAATGTTGTAAGATCATGCTAGCCTCTGTTGTTTAGGAATCCATTTTAGTTTAGTTTACCTCAAGTATGAAGTTTGTATTTCTATCTCTTGTGTGTGGAATATGCTTGTTATTTGTGTGGGCCCCGCCTTTGAATTGTTAAGCTGAGACATTATGGCGGGCCCCATTTGATATGTTTTTCAAGCCTCACCATGAATGCAATCTATTTACCTTAGATTATAAGTTCATTTGAAGGTTAGCTGTTGCATGGAAACAATGTTTTCATGGTTTCACTTTTTAAATTAGCAAGTTTATCCCTTTTGAGGAAATGTGTGATCTGAGGGCATGATGGTATGCTTGAGTTTCCCATTACTACAAGTGGGGCCCATGGTTCATTGGTCCAGATTGTTGATGTGGTGGGCCCTGGCATAGATGGACCATGCCATAGAGATCCTTTTGATGGGAGAATCTTAACTTTTTGTTTGCTGTTTTTAAGCCACTCTTCGACTTCGTTATTTCCAATCTATCTATTTGTAGCATGGATTGCTGACTTGGCCAAGTTGACTCGGACTCGGTCGGGACTGGAACAGGTAGTTACCACTAGGCAACCCCCCCCCCCCCCCCCCCCCCAACAAAATCCACCCCAACTCAGGTGAGTCATGACTCAACTTGAACCCAAACTGAGTTGGGATGGGTCGGTGAGTCAAGAAACCATAATTTGTAGGCCACCAAGTGATGAGCTAGGATTGTATCATCAAGACTTTTTAATGCAGGGGCATTTTCACACCGGGCTTGTGTGGGGTGGCCTGTGGGATGCATGGGCACATTTGGGGTAGGCAGCCCATGTGAGGCAGATAGCTCGCGTGAAGTGTAAACCATGTGAATTGGGGCCTACGAGGGAGTTCGACCAAGGTCCTAACTCACGGGATGTGAGGCTTGGGTTATGAGATGAAGGGATTGATTCGTCATGCCCTATAGTTCGAGCTTTTAGAGTAAGTGATTAATTATCCTGGATCAAAGTGGCAATAGAGCGGGAGGTCTCATGTTCAAGACTTCTCACTGGGGATGATTAATGCGGGGCCATTGGGAGCTCGGGCTAAGTCACACGTGCATTGAGGTGGGTCCTGGGTTACAGTAAATTCACTTCCCTGCACATGGTGCCTAGTGTTCGGATGACCAAGTCATTTTTCTGATTTAGCAAGCTGTGGATTTGGGTTTCCTGCTAACTCTGCAAGCTTGAAGATCCTTACTTGTAAAAATGTGACTTTGCATCCATTCAATGTGCACAGTTGTTATACTATTACCTCTTAATGGATGGATGTGGATCATTTATGTGCGTCCAAATTGTGGACCGTAGACATGGCACGTGTATGGTGATTTTTGAACCATGTATCATGTATACCATTCATTAATGGACCATTAACAAATTTTTATTTGATTATACTCCATCTAAAAAATGGGCCTTTACCTATTCAATAGAAGCCATGGCTTGTATTTGTGTTTTAGTGTTCATTTGTAAGCCACCAAAGGTTAGAACTGTCTAGCCACCATGATTTTTGGACCATAGCTCAATCTGCTATCATTTTTTTCACTCTTTTTTTCTTTCAGAGGATATTAATTTCTTCAATAAGAATAAAACAAGCATTAGATTAAGACAAGTCTGGTATTTGGATTGCATGGTTTTTCTTCTTCCTCTTCTTCTTCTTCTTTTCCAAATAAACATATGATTTGGATTGCATGGTTTTATTCAAAATAAACATTATGTTGTCCAAGGAAGAGGCATGAATGGAACTGTCCAATGGATTCTGGATGGACCATGCTCACTCACCCAACTTCAAGAATTAGCCCAAGACCCAACTTAACGATAAACCCAACCCAAGCTATCCAACCTGACCCAGACCCAAAGGTGGAACAATACATAAAGTGATATTGAACCCACTGACCTGACTGATTATACTTTTAAAACAAATATATATATAAAAAAAATGGGCCATTAGATTTTAAAAGAGAGTCAAATATTTAAAATTTAATATACTTTGGTATATGGCATGTTACAATGAATGGTCTAGACTACTCACGTGTGTGGCATCTAACCATAGGAATGAGGCCCATTCATAGTGCTGTGATGAGTGTACTTGACCTTTTATGATTGATGGCTGTTAGGAGCAGACATTCTATAGAACTTGTATACAGAAGGATCACACTATGGCCTTTAATGATTGATGGCTATTATAGACCTTCTATAGAGAAGGATCATGCTAAAGATGAGGGTCTAAATTTCATTAACTGGCTCTGCCTCCTCGGTGGACTCTTCATGAGATTTTCTCCGTCCATCAGGTTGGTTAACTCAATGTTTACTTGGGACCCAAAAATCTGTTGGATCTTTTAGCTTTATATGTATTTGAATTGTGTATAATACAAAATAATTAAGAATCCAATCCTAGGAATAGAGCTGTACATGAGTCGATCCGAGTCGAGCTTGGCACAGCTCGGCGAGTAGCTAACCCCAGCTTGAACTCAGCTCAGCTCGGTCCTCGAGCCTGTCTGGCTAGCTCAGCTTAGTTCGGTCAATAGCTCATGCGAGTTGGAGCTTGTGCGGCATTTTATCAAACACCTAAAATGCATATTAAATTTTTCATAAAATGCAAAACAGTAACAACACTTTACAGGTATTTCATCAAACAACTTAAGTACAGCATCAAAATCAAACACCCAGCATATCCATTCTTTCCTCGCCAACATTTCGTTGAGTCATTTCATCAAGCACTTGGCGAACAACATCCATATCAAAATAATTCAGTCACCGATCTGATTCGATCCGAGTTGAGTCGAGCTCGGACAAGCTTGAACTCAACTCGAAATTTTTTCAAGCTCCAAAAACCAACTCGACTCGGTCCGAATCCAACTTTGAGCTGAGGCGAGGCGAGGCGAGCTTTTTTGACTCGTGTACAACTCTACATAGGAATAGTTGTAATCAATAATATCAGATTTTTTAAAGCATGTAAAAGATACATGGATGAGATTGAACCTGGATGCAATCAGTCCTTACTCTTGCTTGGGTGGTAAATTCTCAAGAGTTTCAACACCCGGTCAAAGGTTTGAGTACCCATAGGTGATGAAATTCTACTACGGTGTAAGTGTGTGCGTGTAAAAAAAAAAAAATGTAAATATTCTCGTTTATGCCAATTTGTCAACACTGAAAAGATAAATTTGATCTTCCTCACCTTACACCCATTTTGAAAACCTTTCAATAAGACTGGATTTTATATATGTATACGTGAGGGGACTAATACTTGCATTTATAGAAAAAGATGGCAGAAGAAACTTACGTATATTATCCAAATGCACCGCTCCTAAACTTATTTGTATTGATCAAAAGCAAAGTGGGGTCCACTGATATATTTAATTTAAATATATAATGGCCAAATCATCCAAGCTATTGATTGTGTGGGGCTCACTAAATAGAAGTTTTACAAAATCATAATAATCTAAACCTTAAGTAAGCCATACTTTTGTAAATAGTTGGCAGTTATGCCCCACCTTATGGTCTCTTTTGTTTTCGAAAAGAATAGAAAATAATAATAATAATAAAAAAATCTATATTTGTCCCATACACGTTATGAACTTTAACCGCGGTTACGGCTCCTTTTTTTTTTTAAGTTAAGGTGATTGCCATGTGCATGGTGATAATTTTATGTTGAGATTGTATCTATTGGATGGGATACCTTATAAATAAATAAATAAATAAATAAAGTGCCATTTGGCAATGACCCCGTAACCAACCATGCGGGTGAGACCCTGACCATAGGGCCCACTTCAATGTATTTATTATACATCCATGATATCCACCTGTTTTGTCAGCTTATTTTAGGAAATGGTCCCAAAACAAAAGAAGATACAAATTTCAGCTAGACCACACCACAGGAAACTGTGTTCATTGAACGCCCACCATTAAAAACTTCCTACCATTCATTGTAATGTTTGCCGGCCACTCAACCAGTTGATAAGGTCAGCTGGACTACACCACAGGAAACGGTGCGGCCCAGCATTAAAAACTTCCTAGCGTCCATGGTAATGTTTATTGGCCATCCAACCTGTTACTAAGGTCACACAAACCTGCATGAAAAAAATTAAAACTCAGCTTGATCCAAAATTTTTATGGCTCACAAGAAGTTTTTAATGGTGAATAACCACTATTTCTTGGAGTGTGGTCCACTTAAAATTTTTATTTGTTTCATTTGTAAGACCATGGACAAATAATCTGCATAACAGATGAAAAGTATGGATATACGATTCATCCATTGAAGTGGGACCCTACTGTCAGGGTCTCTAAAAAAAAATCTAGATTGGGGTTATTTAAACCCTTTGATCATTTGATACATTTTCTTCTAACATGGACCATCTTGTTTTAAACGGTTGTTTTTTGGGTTTGATGGATGTAATGATTTGGGACAGATTTTTGTAAGGTGTGCTATTACATTCTTGTAGAACTTACTAATATATCCGAATTATTCTAACGTATGTTCCTTGCCTAATCTGTGGATTGTTAACAAGCTGCAAAGGACCCTTCCACGCCATGGAGATGATCCGGCTTGCTAGAGGAATGAAAGCAACGGTCTACATTCAAGATGAATGGGTTGCCTAACTAAGCTTTGTAAGGGTATTACACTGACTTGCTGGGTTGGGCTTCAGGGACTTGAACTCAAACCCAACCCAAACATTGATTGGGCATGTATGGAATGCCCAAGGTCAGCTCATAGGCTAAGATAGCTGGTTCAAGCCAGGCCCAAATGCAGGTCATGTGGACTACCTGGCCCTTTGCCACCCTTACAAATGGCCTAATGGGCTAGCCCAGTATGGAGTGTTAGCTTGCTTTTGGATGGTTGGCTTTTTGAGGCCTGACTGTTGGGTCTAGGCCTGAGTTTCTGGAAGAGAAGGTTTGATCTGGGTCTGGATCTACCTAAGGGCTTAGTCCATCGTAAGTGAGTTTGGGTCCATTCTAATTGAAATGGGTCTGGAGTGGGTGGGGACCTTAGGAGCAGAAGAGGTACTGAAATGCGTTTGAATTGTAGTTAAAAGTAATGCATTTGAGGTGCCTGTAAAATGGCCTGGGAATTACAACTTCATTGAGCTTTTCCTCTTCTCAAATTGCATTGCCTGGGCCCTAAATTCTCATTGCAAGCATTTGGATTCGTGGCCCACAACTGCCTTGAAGTGCTATAAAACCATTTATAAATAGAAACTTAGAGGAGAAAGAAAATTAGTAAGAAGTTTTTAATCCATGCTGTCCATCCGTTTTTCCAGCCCATTTTAGGACGTGGGGCCAAAAATTAAGCAAATCTAAATTTCAGATGGAACACACCACCGGAAACGGTGGTGATCGGACGCCCATCATTAAAAACTTCGTAGGGATTATAGTAATGTTTATTTTCCATCCAACCTGTTGATAAGGTTAAGCAGTCATGGATGAAGGGAAAATAAAATTTTCAGATTGATCCAAAACTTTTTTGGCCCATAAAAAGTTTTTAATGGTCATTAACCACTTTTTCTAGAGGTGTGGTCCACCTGATATTTAGATCTACTTAATTTTAGGGATCAGGTACTAAAATAAGATGTAAAAACTGATGGACAGTGTGGATATAAAACACATTCATCAAAGTAGCCCCCACACGGTCAGGTAACACCTAATGGTGGTTTTTGTGCATGCTAGACATTACTTAAAATTTGTGTATACACAAGCAATTCAAATTTAAAATTTTAAAATATGTTTGCCAATTTAGATATACGATGACACAATATTTAGGCTTTTGGCTATGAGATTGGTTAACATTTATTGGACAGTTAAAATAAAATTTTAGATATTTAAAGTACATACTATCAGGTAAATAAAATAATAGGGATTTTTACTGTAAAATTCTTCATAAGAAATTTGCATTTTATCAAAGAATACCCGGAATGGAATGGAATGATGATATGCTACTTTTACAAGACTTTTGATATGGAATGGAACGATGATATGATAAAACCAACACATACATATCCACCCACATAGGCGTGTTACAATTAGAAACATGTGTGATAGTTCTGAGCTTTCTATTTTATTGAAAGCATTGATATTTCCAAGTAGGCCGTTTCCTCCTCAGATGGGCCACACTATTTAAAGTATAATAATATGGAAAAAATCATTTTTATGGTTGTCCATTTGAGGTTACCCACTTGAGGCTTACCTATTTTTCCAAGATAAATCACAAGTTCCATGCCCAAAGATACAAGTTTGAACTGAACTAGACTTGATTTATGGGATCTAACCAGACAGCGTGGTGTGTCATAAAGGCCATTATGTAAAAGTTGTAACCATTACACTCTACGAGGTTGTAACATTCATAACACTTGTTATGGAAAAAATTTATCTGTAACTGCCGTTATTGGCCCATTACGCCACTTATAAAAGCCATAATAGTCTCATAATAGTCTATTACAACGGAAATACATAACGAATACATGTATTTTGGATTTTTTTTTATTTCAATAATAAATTTTTTAAAAAAAGACCATAATAGCTGTTATGGTGGCCATAACAACAGTTACAATTAGAGGTGGATATGAAGTCGAGTTGGACCGGATTAGGTTCAACTCGACTCGATCCGGTTTTTGCAAGTACCTGAATCAAACTTGATCTGATTCGGGACCGAGTCCAGCAGGGCCAACTCGATCCGAACCGATTCCTTACTGACTTGACTAGAAATAAGTCCAACTCAGTTAGGGAAACCTAATCGGATCGAGTTTAGTTTGTCCAATCGATTCAGACTGTGTTGAGTCAAGCCGAGCTGGAGACTTTAGTGTTATGAGGGAAATAGGAGGGAAATCGGGAGAGAGATGGAGAGAAAGAAGGAGAGGAGGAAAATCGGGAGAGAGAGGGAGAGAAAGGAGGAGAGAAAGGAGGGAAGGAGAGAAAGTCAGCTCAGGCTGTGGGTAAGGTTTGGGTTCGGATAAAAGAAGGGTAAAGACGAAAAAAAGAGAGTAAATTTTGACTTTATACTATCCGATTCCGATCCGGATCGGATCAGACTAGATTTGCCCGGATCGAATCGAATCGAGTTACTACATGGCCCGAACTCAACTCGGTTTGACGTCGGATCCAAGTAAGTCTACTTAATTCGACCTAACCCTGGCTTTCGGTTTGGGTCGGATCGGATCCAACCGGTTTAGTCAAGTCAGATCCGATGAGTTGGGTCGGATCCTACCCACCTCTAATTATGATCCGTATTGTAAAGAGAATGGCAATGGCCAGTATGGTCACCATTACCGTTACGGAATACCTTGCATGACAAGTCCAATAATCACATAGATTTTTAAAGTTGCTAGCCACATAGCCTGGGTGCTTACTTCAATGGAATGTGAATAATTGTGGTTTCCCTTCCAATGGGTGAATTTTCATGCCACTAATTAGAAGCTATTGAGATTTTTTTTTATAGTTCTCTTTCCAAAATGGAACCCAACAGACATTTTGGAAAGATCATGGAAGCTTGGGTCCCACTTGCGAAGCTGAAAACTCAGCACACTGAGCATTTCATCAGGTCAAGTATACTATGTAGGCCCAAGGTTTTCCAGTTCCAGCTCAAATAGCACAGACCGGCGCCGAAATTCTCATTGTGCCTGCAACCAGACAGTTAAGGGGATAAAACAACAATTTCACATACAACCAAAAGCAAAAGACCAAAGGCTGAAGAGCTATAAAACCAGTCAAGCTGGGTTATTTTGGGGATGAATTAATGCATATGCATTTGGTTCCAGCAGATCAACAGTCTAGATCAATGAACAATGGCCTGCTTGTACCATCAAATCCAAGGATGCCAAGTGTAGCCTCAATCATGGAGGCATATGATCAGAAGCCTCTAAAACATGAGATCCACCTTGAATATCATCCACCATAAAAATAAGGAAAATCAATTCATCATCTGGCCAACTTATGAAGTAAACTGATGGTTTAAAATTTTATTTCAATCCATTCATTTCATTGCAACGGCCTGATTTTTTAAGCAAAAAGATATACACAAAATCCCATAATAAATGAGAAAGGTAAACTATAGTTCCATTAAAGTTAAAAACAAAATCTTAAATAAAAATAAAAGGCTCTTGAATGAGTATCAGCCATCAGTATATGTGTATCCTACTGCTCCATCCATGGCAAGCTTTAGCTCCATTTTGACTAGAAAAAGAAAAGATCCATTAATCAATCATGTAACTTCCATTTTATATAGTAACAGTAACATTAAGAGGGCATTTGGATCATAAGTTACTTATGTCTTAAGTGGCTTATCTTGGTTTCTACTTATTAAGCTAAAGTGATTAAGTAACTTTAAGTAAAAAAGTTACTTATAATTGATCATAAACCAAACTTACTTATCTCAAACAAGTTACTTCTCGATAGCTGTAAGTAGAAAAAGTAACTTATTTGGTGGTATCCAAACGGGCCCTAAGGGTGTGTTTGGATTGTAAGTTGTTTAAGATAAGCTACTTATTCCACAAGTAGGTTATCTTGGTTTCTACTTATTAAGAAGATAAGTATGTTTGGCAAACAACATACTAATCAGCTTCTCCTCTCTTTTGTCTCTCCTAATGTCTCTCTTCAGTGACTTATGAAAAGTAGAAAAGCTAAAAAAAATTAACTAAAGTGATGTACTTTTAAGTAACAAAAAAAAAGTTACTTATAACTAATCATAAACCAAACTTACTTATTGAAATAAATCACGTATCTACTTCTGTAAGTAGAAAAAGTAACTTATTTGATGGTATGCAAACGGGCCCTTATTGTCATTTGAATCAATAGGTAGGAATCCAAACACAACATTAAGGCTGTGAATGGGCTGGACTGGCAAGTCAGGCTTTTGGGCCTGGTCTACCTCGGGCTGGATTTAGGCTGGAGTATCAGGCCCGAGGAGTGAGCTCAGGCTTACAATTCAAGCCCGTTATTCAATCCATCTGAGTATGGATAAAATACAATGGCCAGGCCCATTAGGGTTTGGGAGGACAATTCGGTAAATACAAAAAAAAAAAAAAAAAAAAAAAAACAACATCTCTATACACAATGGTGAAAGGCATTGATTATGTTAAAGGAGGTTTAGTGTCTGATTCCCTCCCACATCTAAAGCAGATCAAGTTATTGAGTCAACTCAACGTGTCTCTCCAAAAGTTGATCCAGTCAAGTTCAGAACCGAGTAATTCTCACTGACTTAGCCCCAAATCTGAACAGTTGCCTTGACCAGCTTTGGGTCAAGATAGTGAGTTTTAGAAGTATGGTTGCACAGTTGGTAATAGGCAAGTCTCAAAGAAAAGCCTTTTTCATTCAGGATTGGTATTTTGTATTGTTTTGTTGCCAAATGATTTGTTGCTGTTTGGGCTGCTGTTTTCTTGTGTTGTTGTTTGAGCTGTAGTGCTAATTGGGATACTTCTTTTGTTCTAGTAGTATTCTTCCATTCATTAAAAAAAGAAAACAAAAGAACAAGTACTGAGAGAGAGAGAGAGAGAGAGAGAGAGAGAGAGAGAGAGAGAGAATAAATTGTAGCAGAGAAATATGATGGCTAAAGTCACCTTTGAAATCCTACACTCCCCACATTTGGGGATGAGGAACATTTGCAAGAGCCTAGATGTTCATTTGTAGGCCCCCAATGTTTATGAGCTGCTGCCTAAATTTCAGATGGTGGGGACCATATGGCTGATGACACTTGTATGAAAGAAACTGGCGACCAGAAAAGAAATTTCTCTGATTGGAAATAGGTTCTATTAAAAGATAAAGTTAGAGGCCTCGAATGTTAAGGAAACAATGTGTTAACTCACAGGAGACTACATTGCAGAAACTAGAATCTTATTTATTTCTTTGAGAATAAGATGAATAAATGTAAAGATCTAGAGAGATCTCAAACAGATGCATATCTCAACAAATAAAAAATATCCTGAATTAGAACATTAACTTAATATACTCTAACATTTTCCCTTAAACTCAAGGTGCTCTAAAAGGAATAACTTGTGTTTGACAAGTACAGTGAACATTTATTTAAATGCAAAATAAAAAATGCTAAGATAACAGGAGGTAATGAAATAACAAACAGTTACAAAATGACAAGTAGCATGTGAAATAATAAGGGATGACAAAACAATGAGTAGCATGAAACAAGCAAGCACTTTTGACGATTTTTGGAATGTGAACCGATTGTCAAATCACCGCTTGATCTAAAAGCTTGAGCCTTCAGACGATGGCATATCAATGTATATCAAGAGACCTCAACACTAACACTCTCCCACACATGCAGAGTGAGCATACTATGCAAGGGTGGAGGAATACTCAACTCGCACCAGATGGCGTATTAATTTATATTAAGGGACCTCAACACTCTAACACTCCCCCACACGTACGGGGTAGAACTCCGCACAGGAGCATATTTTGCAAGGGTGGAGGAATACTCAACTCACACCAAATAGTGTATTAATTTATATTAAGGGACCTCAACACTCTAACACTCCCCCACACGTACGGGGTGGAACTCCGCCCAGGAGCATATTTTGTAAGGGTAGAGGAATACTCAACTCACACCAGATAGTGTATTAATTTATATTAAGGGACCTCAACACTCTAACACTCCCCCACACATATGGGGTGGAACTCCACACAAGAGCATATTTTGCAAGGGTGGAGGAATACTCAACTCACACCATAATGGTCCCCCATGGGAGAATATATTCCGGTGGCATATTTAGTACTTGTGAGATTCGAACACTTGATCTTCCGCTCTAATACTATGTGAAATAACAAGGATTAGATTGAATATGAATTTTTTTTTCTTATCATTCTTTTTGATAAATGATTACATATATAAGCTTCGGGAGTAAGGTAGTTGCATCCAACACAACTATTACATAAGATAGACTATAGAAAGAGTCCTGCGTGAAAAGAAAAGTGTAATCATATTCACATTCTTCAACACCAATATTACTTCTAATAACTGAAAAATGATCTAGTAGTACTTCCAATGGTTAGAATTTCATCCATTGCTCTTATATCAGGTACACACTTTCAATGGCTGAGAGTTCAACCGTTGCACCCCGGTGGCACTAAATATTCTGAGAACAAAAACAGGTTTGGTCTAAACACCACGAAAAACTCATGTATGAGGAAGATACTTCATTGAAGGTATGCGGAGGAGATCATTGATCGGAGTGTGATAGATGGGGTGTGGCCCAAATGATTTATAAGTTTAGTTTTAAAATAATTTTTTTAAAAAAATACAAAAACAAAAAAAGGATAGAAGAACTAACGACCTAGATGGTGAAAAAAAAAAAAACGGGGGCAAGGAATCAATGGCTCATTTGGAGCAGATATCTCCGAACACTCAAAATAAATAAAATAAAATAAAAACAAAAAAGAAGAGCATGACAGAAATGTGAATTGGTGGGGCAGCATGCAATGAATGGTGACAATGAAACAGAAGAGTAGGAGGGGATGAACGCCAGATCCGAGTGATTTCATGGATGAGCCCCAGATCTTGAGAAGAGTCTGTTGAACTGTGTTTACCTCACAATCTTGAGAAATAGGGGAAGTGATGGTGAGAAACTCTGCAAGCCGTGGAGAATCGCAACCAAATGGAAATCACACCTGCAACAGCGGCTGCAAAACTGAAAATGCTTCTCCAAAGAGACTTGATCCTGCTTCCATCCCATCTGTTCGTTGTAAATCCAACGGTTCTGAAATTGGTGGAAATTGGTTATGGGACAAGGGTCGCCTGCTGTATAGATGGTTGGATTTGATGAACAGGTGGCCGAAGTGTCCGTAACGACAGCATGATGTAGAGCGGGTCACGGACAATTTCATGGCCAAGATGGATCAGAAAAGGCACGGTCGGCGACAGAAGTGATCCGGACCATCGGACCTTAGATCGGGCGTATCTCACAATCCGGAATGAGTTATCCGACGTAAAATATATGATTTTGGGGTAGAACGAGCTACTTTAGCCAACCAACCCTGCTACGCCGGGTTGCGCAGCCTGAATTTGTGAGAAACCCCCTGATCGACGGTCATTTTCTCGTTTTAATTTTGTTTTTACTATAAATAGTAAGTTTTAGTTTGAGTATAACTTTTTATCCGTTGGGCTTTATGAGTTGTGTCCAACATGAAAAGCGCTTAGGATAATTAGGAGAACGGTTTGGTGCAGTCAAATAGGACACTTACTATTTTTGGCCGAAAACCTTGCGCACTAGTAGACATCATGACCGTCTATAAATAGTAAGTTTACTATTTATAGTAACTTGCGAATTCTAGGAGTTTTAGTTGTAGTTTGAGTCTGATTTCTTTCTTATTGCTTGGTTCCCTTATTTAAAGGGTTGTGAACTCGATTTTAAGAATTCATTAATCAATTTCGAATTTATTAGAAATTATTTTTATTTTCTACTTTCTTTCCTCGTGGATTCGAGAAGTCTCTGTGAGGAGTCCAGAGAAGTTCCATGGATTCGGAATATTTATCATCTTGAGGAAGACAGTGCTCGACCTCACGTCCTTCCCTGCGTCACAGCAGTAGAGATGGGCGGATTTTTTTTTTTTATTTTTTTTTAATACGGATGCAGTTCTGCTTACCTTGAACATAAATTTTCTAGTTTCCTGTCTTGATTGGACCACATCATCACTGGCATCGCCAGCACTGCTGCATTAAATATCATATGTGATGACATGGAAATTCATGTGCGAATGTGTGAAGAGGAAATGCTGATTTGATGTATGTGTTTTATCCACGTATTACATGCATTTTGCTTTTGCACACATTACACACATTACATTACATACATTAGATGATGTGGCCCACCAAGAAATTCTTGTGATGGTGTGGGTCACAGCACAAAAAAATAAAATAAAAATGAAGACGTGTTGCTTAGTGGTGGTTTAAGTGGGAAGCCTATTGCATACTGAGTAAACTTTGTAGGGCCTACCTATGATGTATGTATCTCATCCACGCCATCCCTCAGTTTTATATTATAATTTTATAGGTTTAAATTAAAATTGAACTGTATCCAAATCTCAAGTAGACCACACTACAGGAAACCATGGGGACAATGGTGTCCACTGTTGAAATATTTATAGTGCCAATGGTGATTTTTATTTGTCATCCAACCTGTTCATAAGGTCATATAGACATGGATGAAGGAAAAACAAAAATCTCAACTTGATTTAAAATTTCTTTGGCCACCAGGAAGATTTCAACACTAACCGTTCAATTCAAAATGTTTCCTATGGTGTGGTCCACTTGAGAATTTTATGTACTTTGAATTTTTTTTTTAATACATCATAAAATGAGCTACTAAAACGCATGGACGGTGTGGATAAAACATATACATGACTGCGGGTCCCACATAGTTTACTCAGTACACTTTAGCGTATTGAGTCACTCAGTACGTAATCCACTTCCGCTTAAGCGTGTGGGTACGTGTGCGCAGGAATGTGTGTGGGTCCACAAAAATACAAGAATCACTTCGCGGAGAGAGGATTTATATATATAATATGGTGGGCCTACAGAACTTGAGTGTTTTGCATGTTGCCCCCGATTCTCTTCGGAAGATGCCATCCAAGTGGGGTGGCCCACCTAGGCAAAACGAGTGGACAGGACGCAGGTAAAGCCATTAGAAAGTGAAGCCCTCCAAATACACCTACGGCTGGGGTATTTTGCAACGACAGTATGTTAGATCAACGGTGGTATGTGTATGACATCCAACCTATCCTGTTGGGATGGTCCACAATAAAATTTGGACGCACCAAAGTTCAGGACAATCTAACCATCATGTGGGCTACCACTCGAATTTAGAGGTTTTTGAATGGTTGTAAATGTTTCCTAAGGTTTGAGAAAGGGACTTAATTTCCAAGCCATCAAATTATCATATAGCGGGATTCACGTGATGCACGGGTTGGATGATGTTATATAGGACAAGGTGGGCCTCACCCTAAATGCCAGTATGATGGTTGGATAACCCTATTTCATCACAGATTTCGTCTTTGCGGTGATCTTACGGATGACATTCGCTATCAGGTCCAACGCCCACCACTTTCACCCAGAATCAAAGAGCCTGATGTTAAAAACTTTGATACCCTCGCCTACAGCAGTCGTAGAGTTGTACACGAGCCAAGCTAGCTGGAAAATCATGCACGGTTTGACTTGATCTGACTTAGTTGGACTCGGCTTGAAAATAAGTTAAGGTTGAGCAAAGTGGATCATGACACGACTAAGTTCAAAGCTCAAATCCAAGCTTGGATAGCTTGAGCCCGGCTCATATGTGTATATATATTCTAAAGGCTCTATCCTGTTCTTTCATTTTTTTACATTTTCTTTTACAAACTCAACATGTCATGCTTACCCGAGCTCCTCTCTCTCTCTCTCTCTCTCTCTCTCTCTCTCTCAATAGCAAGGCATTTTTAGTTTTAATTTTTAATTTTTTTATTTATATAATTGTTTGAAAATAAGAAAATTTCAAAATTGATATTTCAAATTTTGAATATATTATTTACAATTTGAAAAGTTTATGGGTCGAGTTGGGGTTGAATCTCGAATAATAAACTCAAGGGTGGGCTTGAGCTCAAGGGAGCACAGACCATTCAACCTAAGTTCTAATGGTAAGCTTGAGGACGAGCTCAATGAGAGCATGGATGAGTTAAGCCAAGCTTGTCCCACCATGACTTGACTCAGCTCGATGTTCAGCCCTAATTGTACACCAACTCACATTATACTAGTAAACTCTATGGGGCCTACCCTAATGTATCCACACCATCTATCTGTTTTTCCAACTCATTTTAGGGCATGAACCCAAAATTTAACTATATTCAAAGCTTAAGTGGGCCACGCCACAAGAAACTGTGTAAATTAAATGCATATTGTTGAAAACTTCTTAGCACAAATAGAAGTTTATGAAGCTGATATTTATGTTTTCCTTTCACCCATGTGTGTGTGACCTTATTAACAGGATGGATGACAAATAAACATCATTAAGGGGCCCTAAGAAGGTTACAAGAGGGATTATCCCACTTTTTTCCTATGGTATGGTCTACTTGGGCTTTCCATATGCTTTTTTTTTTCTACGTTAGTCCTCTAAGCCTAGCTTTTCATATGCTTCAACATGCCTTGGAATGACCTATAAAATGGATGGACAGCATAAATAGGACACTCACATCATGGTGGGCCTCATAGTTTTTACTCAATATGTTATTAGATGTAGTACCCCTTGTTTAGCCTTATCTATAAAATGAGGTGGCCCACCTCATAAAATTATACCTAAGAACATCTAGGTTCACTGAATAAACTCCTATGAACGCCACCCACATAGCTATGTAAGCGGTCACCCTCACTTCTATTGATCAATTGGGCATATGACGTGTAGAATAGACTCAAATGTAAAAAAAAGTGTGTTTGATTTTTTTAAGTTACCACTAGCCAAAAGAGGCTTGGAATCTATACCTAGATAGAAATTGTAGAATTGCTTATGGGTCGGGAAATCGTAAAAACTCTTTAAAAAATAAAAATCCTAGATTTTGTCCTTGAATGCTCAGAATGATGCTTAAGAATGCCTTGAGAAGTCATATTTATAAGTGAGGAACTCCCTACTTCAAACCGACTTAAAAAAATTCAAAAACTGTCTCAAATTTTATCACTCCGTGTAAACCCTTCGATGTCATTTAAGCTCAGATATTGTGAATTTATGCACTTTCTTCCTTTTTCACTTGGTCTTTTTGACTCTTGGGGTCTTGAAATCTTCAATCTTAGTCTTCAAAGGTCCATTCTTTGCCTTAGTGATTCTTGAGCATTAAATCCACACTTTTAGCATTGTTTTCACTCTAAGCTCTCAAGTTCACCTTGCAACACAAACATAAGTAAAACATAATAGTAGGCAGTATAATGTTCATAAAACCAATAAATAAATGGAGAAAAATATACAATATTTGACACTCAACAAATGTCCAACTCAGAAATAGAAAAGAGATATCAAAACACAAGTGATCTGTAACACTCGTTTACTTGAGAGAGACAAGAAATGAAATAAAAAGATCTAGCCTATATGAGTTTATGATGTGGTAGGATCCGAGTAAATTGGTAAGCCCTAGAGCACATGATCGAACATACTAGAAAAACAGGGGATTGGAGAGATAAGAAGTGTTGTAACTAATTATAAAGAAAATAAAAGAAAACAACAAATATACTATGTGAGATGACTAAGATGATTGGCAGAACAGTGATGTGTAAGAGGAAAGAAGAGACTCGACATTCTTTGTATAAGAGATGGTCAGATACCTTTAACCCCAACCTTACTCTACAAGATCTAAACCATTGATATGACTTATATTGGTCGGATGATGGATTTGAATGGATAATATTGGCTTGGATATGAGCTAGGCTTTAGATGGGTGGCTTTGATTGGTTATATTAAGTTAGAGGGTTTGGATGGACTAGATTGGATGGATTGGATGAGTGTCTTTGATGGTTTAAGTGATTTTAGTTTAGGTGGTTTTAGATTTGTGGCTTTAATTAGTGGTTTTTGGATTGGGTGGTTTTGAATTGGTGGTTTTGAAAGATGGCTATAGAGGGTTGGATGGGCTAGAAGGGCAAGACTATATATATATATATATATATATAATAGTAATAATATTCAACATTCTAAATGCATGTTAGGTCACTTATTCCCTAACTCAACCATTAATTCTCAAGTAAATGGTCTCTAGGACCATTTTAACTGCTGATATTCAAATTCAAAATGATTTAATCATTAGATTGACAGAAATCCACCATTAGAACTAGAAATTTAAGAGTATAGCCCACTTAAGATTTAGGTCAGCCCCATTCTTGAGCTCATGGCCTTATATAGGTATATGAATCGAGTGGTCGGTATGGATTTCATCAAAACAGTATGTGGACCCCGCTTTAAGTACTGTGAGTGCACCAAGGGGCATGCACTTGCTGTGTGCACTATACGAAAAATCGAGTTAAATCGAGTTTGACCTGATGATTTCCAATGAAGGAAATATTCCTCCTTCCTTTCCGCCAGAGACTATTTTAGAAAGAAACACACCATCCATGTGTTTGTCCTTGTGGCCCACCAAGACCGCCTGTCTCAAGGATCTGAACCGTCCATCAGGTTTGGCCCTCCATTTCAGTCCAACTTAAGTGATATTTACATGTTGGTGGGCTCGTGTGTACATGCGACATCAATCGTAAGAAAGGTAGCATGCAGTAGGGTTATGTTTCCAACCTTCTCAAAACCAACCATTTGTGATCTATATTGTCCACCTTGAGCCAATCCAAACCATTCAGGTTATAGCCCTCTCAAATCCATCTAGGATGGCGGGACCCTCATAGACACATGCACACGTGCATGTGCGAAAATTTAGCCCAAAGTCTCACGAGCATTCCGCTGCCAAAAATGAAAACTATTCCTTTCCCTTGGCTGCCAGCTATTGTGATCTGCATGCTCTCTCCCTTTTCTATCTTAGTCATTCACCCCAATGTTATCCCAACGCTCTATGTGATGCAAGCGGTTTAGGGTTTTCTTCCATAACAAAACCGAAATGGCTGCTGGTTTCATGTTATCGGCTGTATTTAGAGTCGTTCCACAACAATGTGATCCAAGCCTTTTTGTTTACAACCTAATGGTTTAGGATTGTTAGAGGGACCCTATAAAAGAGCTAAGGATCGAGTGCAGCAGGGATCCTCACCGGTTCACAAAAACTAGCCGTCGTCTTCGAAGTTTGAACCCATTGATTAAATCTCACTCGAGCTTCGATTCAAAGCTTCCCCAAGCTCCCAAATATCAAGACAAACTACCCAAAAGAGAGGAGGTCGAAGGAAGGGCCATGGATTCAAAGATGTCATGATCGATCAACCATACTTGCACCACTGCTGGTGCTTATGAGACTGCAAATTTCATATTTAAAACCATCAATGTGTAGCCCATATGACCGTCGTCCAACAAAGAGAAGCAAGAAACAAAAAGAGGGAGAATAGAGAGAGGGCAGAAGCGATTGCACTATGTGGCAGTAGCTCGAATTGAGCCGAGTTTGGGCCGAGTCAAGCCAGGCTTGGCACCCATTGTCGGACCTCTCCAAGCGAAAGGGAGAGGGAGAGTTGGGGAGGAAGTAGAGGGAGAAATGAAGGAAAAGATTGAGAAAGAGAGAAAGTCAGGTGTAGGACCTGAACTCGAGTTGCACCAAGTCACTGCCTCAACTCGACTCGACCTGCCCGAGTTAGGGGTCAAGTCTGGTGCATCTAAGTGGGTTGGGATAGAGTCTGAGCTACCTGGACTACAGGCTCAACAGATTGATGCAGGAGAAAAGAGGACGGGAGAAGCAGAAAGAAGAAAATAGAGAGGCGAGTCCAACAACATGTTATACTGTTTGTGTCGCATGGGACCGACTCAACTGTCGAGTTAGGTCTAGTCTAGTCCAAAAACCCCCACTGGCTTGGCCATGCCAGCTAGAAAGAAGTTGAGATGATGAAGGGGTTGTGTTGCTGTCTAGTCACTCCCGAGTTAACTCAGCTAGTCACCGAGTCCTGATCTAAGTTGGGCTCAATGTTTGGGCTGTGTTGCTGGTTGCTCTGGTTGAGTGATGAAGGAAAGGGGGGGGGGGGGGGGGGGGGGGGAGAGAGAGAGAGAGAGAGAGAGAGAGAGAGAAATAAGAGAAGAAGCTGACTCGGTTGAATCAGGTCGTTGATCCTACTCGCCCTCCTGAGTTGACTCGATAGACATTGTGTTAGGCGGCATCCAACTCCCGCTAAGGTATAAACTCACTACCCTATCGTGTGAAAATTTAGATTTAATTATCTGCTTAGACGTTATAGTTATTAATCTTTTATTTTCCAAAATCCAAACCTTAGGTTGGACGGTAGGTAAAAGTTCACTAGATAACACAATTAAGATCCTAACATTAAGCGTAATCATAGATAGTTTGTAAACTTTGATCTAGCCATGCGTTATGCAATTCATGGTAGGATTTGATTCTTAAGGTGTATGCACTCCCTAACAACATTAGTTAGCGAACTGGGACGTAAGGTGATGACTTATTCTCATTAAGTTTTCTACTTCCTAATTAGTCTAAGAGAGTTTTTGTTGAATTATAGTTTTTATCTTATAACTTGCGATTACTTACACTAATTATTGAATCCCAAGGGTTAGCTTACATTTGAATTACAGTTGATAGCTTGTAACTTACATGTTAGTTTCCATCTAAACTCCAATTAATAGCTTATATATTTGATTTATGATTTTTTGTGATAGTTATGGACTTAATTATTAACATATATTTTGTATGTTGTAACCATACATTTTTAAATGTCAATAAGTTGTTATAAGTCGCTTGGAACTCATTTCACTACATCTACCAGTAAAATTACACTTGTATATATGAGCCCACACTTAGGACGTATCGAGACAGAATATGTTAGAGATGGACCCTTGACTTGGAGGTTATTTGGGATGTAGAATACCAATGGAGGTTATTTGGGATGTAGAATACCAATGTGGGTCTACCATCCATAGGTTGTCTTGCCTACATGGCCTTGGGAATGACTTCTCTACCGCTCTGATTTAACACTGGCCCTATATAACCTCTTTACAATTTCGATTTAATATTTACTTCGTGCAACATTTTACCATTTTGATTTGAGTATTTGTCCCATGATTTGATATTTGCCCTGCGTGGCTTCAATGGTTCATTCCCATATAACCATACGATGATAATTTCCACGTATTGAATTTGATTGGCCACTAGTCAATGAGCATCTGTTAAACATCCTAAGGCGAGAAATCTCACGAGCTGGGGATGGTGGGAATGGGACACTATACCTGAGTTGTTGGCCTACGTTGGGTCACGAGCCCCCCGTAGTGACCTTTGAGTTTTCTTAAATTGGCTGATTGTAATTAAAATAATAAAGGTTTAGCTAATCATGCATTCACGGCATACGGGCGATAACGGGTGTCTAATTCTAGATGCTATAACATGTGCCCTTAGGCTTAGTGGGGTATCGTTTCGTTAGCTCCCAGACCATCGACTATCGACCCACGTACATGATATATGATGGCCTAGTCATTATGTTGTACGTGATGTGTTATGTTGGTGACCGATCTTATGCATCGGTGATAAGCCCAATTTTGACTGAATGAGCATTCCCAGGTCGATGTGCATTCACACATTTATGCATTTAAATAAGATTGCATCATGTATTGTTTTGAATGCCTTATTTTTTTTAACTATACTTAGCTAAGGCGGCGGTGTGTAATCTTGAGAAAAATTCACACTGAGTTGTCCACTCATTCATCGAATATATAACAGTACAGGAAATACAGGCAGCTTAAAAGATACTCATGTCCAGAGTGATATAGAGCAGGGTACAATTATCAGGGATGTATAACGGTATCTGTCAGGAGAAGCTGCGTGATCTTACGGCTCAAGTTTATATACATCTTATTATTTCTCATGTGTAAAATTGTATAATTCTGGTATTTGTTAATATAGAGACATTGGTTTGTATAAGTTATTATGGAGAACCGCTCGTATATTCTAAATGTAAATGCAAATTTTTCTTTTATGTTTGATTTGTCCATCTTCCAGTAAATCGCTTACTCTGAAAGAATAAATAAAAAAATACATGTATTTGACTATCTTTAAAGGTTAACACTCGGATTTTTGGAGAACGAGTCATATACTCGAGTTCTGAAAACTCGGGGCGCTACATGTGTCTAGGTTAGAATAGGTTAAATGGATAGGCTAAGGGCTTAAGGAGAAAAAATGTCTGGGTGAGCTCTCTCCTCTCTCTTCCTCTTTAGTGTATAGAGAATGAGAGGGGAGACCCTCTTTTATAGCTAGAGAGATGGAAAATGTGTAACTAAAGGTTATGTAAAGGTTAAAAATAACAAATGTAAGGTTCTTATTAGCTAAGAGGGGCGGGCTTGGTGTTACATGACATCTCCTCATTTGTTTTAAGAGTGGTAAATGGTGTAATTAAGAAGAAGTTCAGTAGCATTTTGGGAAGAAAGTTAACTATTTGATGTATTCTCCCTTGGATAAACCTCCCCTTGATGCACCTATTAAATTTGACTTTAAAATGTTTTGAATTTGGTTTAGGATTTGGCTTAGTATTTGACTTGACTTGGCTTACAATTTAGTTGGGTTTAAACTTGGCTTAGATTATATATAAAATTGGATGGGACTTAAGATTTGGCTTGAGCTTTATTTTGGACTTATCGCGTGCTGACGGTCCATGTGATATTATAAAATGGGTCCTTTAACACCTGTAGGAGTGAAAAAATAGAGTATGGATGATGATGTCATCGTCAACTTGCCATGACCTTGTGATTTTATTTTGTCAATATGGTCTATTAGTTGCATCTGGGAGGTGCTTGAAACTCTAAATGTGCGACCCATTTGCATTTGAGATGTTTTACGAGTTAGATAAAGATGACTTTATGGTGTTAATTAGATTTCTAGAGTGTTTGGTTGATTGGCTGGGATTTGATTTGTCAGGTTTCGGATCGACCGATCAGGTCTGTCGATTGTTCACGAGATATGCCAAAGGTCTTGCGCTTTTGATCAATTGGATTTTCAATGGTCCTCGAATTGCCGAAGGATGATTTTATTGAATCTTAAAGAAGTCAGAATAGTAGTTTATTCTCATTTTAAGTAGGGTGTCTACAACTCTATAGAGCCTATCATGGATGTATACATCTTATCTATATTATTCATTCATTTCCACGTGATTTTAAGGCATGAGACCAAAATTGAAGCATACCAAAAGCTCAAGTGGACCACATCACATGAAATAATGGGGATAATAATGTCCATGGTTGAAATCGTCATGGGGCAGTAGTGATGTTTATTTTTCGGCCAACTTGTACACAAACATGATGAAGGGAAAACACAAATATCACCTCGATCCAAAACTTGTGGCACCCAAAGTTTTCTATGGTAGTCATTTAATTCACACTATTTCTTGTGGTGTGGTCCACTTGAGCCTTGAACATGCTTTAATTTTAAGCTTGTGTCCTAAAATTATTTGGTAAAATGGATGAACGGAGTGGATAAAATTCGTAAGTACAATGGCCCCACAAAGTTTACTAAGTAAGCATAATGTATTAAGTTACTTAGTACACAATCCGCTTCCTCTATATTAATGTAGTGTGACTATGACCCACTTGAGTTTTAGAAATATGTTTTTTTTTTATATTATTATTATTTAAATTCTTCCATCCGAATGAGGCATGTCATATGAATCGATTTCATGGCATATAGTCAACACAGTGTGACCTACACCAAACTAATTGCGGGCATCTGATCCCAACTTGTCATAGCGTTTAATTATGGATTCCAAGAAGATCCCACTTTGATGCATTTGTTTTATATCCATACTGTCTATGTAATTTGCTAGCTCATCTTACATCATGATTCGAAAAAATAATCATATCCAAATCTCAGGTTAACCCCAATATAAGAACCAGTGGTGAGTAAATGCTAACCACTAAAAGCTTCTTGAGTGTGTAGACACCCCACCCCAGGCCAATAAGCTGACTGAGTTTAAATCAATGATCGTAACCGTAGAGGCTTAAACCCTAGGAACCCTAAGCTCGACCCAACTCAACCTAGTTAACCCAGTCGATGTAATCTTAAACCCTACAACCCTAAAACCCTAGAGCATTGAGTCAACTCAACGAGTCAGCTCACCTAGTCAACTCACTAAGTTAGCTCGTCCGGTCAGCCTACCTATTCCAACAACCAAGTCAATTTGCCTAGTTGAGTCCAAAATCAAGCCCCAAATTAAGTTCATTCAAAGTACAATGCACAAGCTTGATGCAACATCTTTCAAATCAGAGCTTCCACATGAGTGAGGGAGGTGGCCTACTGAAGGAGAAGTTCCAAGTGTGTACCGACAACAACTAGGTTGCTTCCAGCCACATGGTACCCTCTCTCTTCGGGAATGCGCCTCTTAAGCATGTAGAGTTTCACTTTTACATCCCTTAAGTGTGTGGTTGATATGTATTTACTCTTATGCCCATTTTCTTTTCCAAATTTACTGTAACACCCCGGATTTTGGCTAACCTGGGATTTGACGTCCTTAGGCAGTGGGTCAATTAAAACACCTGAAAAATCGTTCAGAACCCAATTCCATAGCCAAAGAAATCACTTAGGATAAATTTCTTTAGAAACTAAGCATAAGTTAGCTAGCGCAACGTTGGAGTGGCTGGGAAACAGTCCCTGATCACTTTAAATACGTTCTACAAGACCCAAATCGAGTAGAACCAATGACTCTAGAATACTCTATAACCTCGGATCAAACTCTAAGCGGGTTTGTCCTCTGGACCACATTGAATTTTTATATTGGATTTAGACCGCGCGTCGAAGGTCCGATACCTCCTATCTTAGACCGTTAGAACCGCCCAGCTGGACTTGACAATCATCTCAAAAATCAAGTCAAACCGATAATCACAGACTATTTTGTTGAACCCGGACTGAAGCGACCGCGAATAGGGACGGATTTGGAATTTCAAATTCAAATCTGGCACACGACTTGACGCGTCAGTATTGAGCGTTCTGACCGTCAGAATTCATCCAGATTACACCCTCGGATCAGGAAAAATTTCTATTTCATATCATGAGATTTGCAGGCCTGATCTACATGCGGTGACCGCTGAACTGAAACTGGTCCTCCACGTGCGATCTGCGAACCCTGCCGGACTGAAAACTTGATGTATGCTAGATCCAGTATTCATGAGCTTAAGTCCGACCGCATTTGGCCAGGGGACCACCAGAAAACATCTTTTGGGCCAAAACAGCCCCGAATTGGACATACCTCAAGTGTACCTTGACCTGGAGCCTGTTTTGGGCACATTTGGGCTTATAAAAGGGGTTGAAACCCTCACTTCTCTCACCCATCCGAATTTGCTAGAAACCCTAGCAAGAGTGAGAGAGAAAGTGAGAGTTTGTGAGAGAAGGTGGGAGAGCTTTTCCTGCTGCTGCTGCACGTGCTTAGGCAACGCACTCCGATCACGTTGCCGGTGATTTCTCCGTGTTTTCAGGTAAGAAAAATCCTAGAAAGTTGCTGATTTGCTGATTCCTTGGTTCCATAGAGAAATAGCTAATAGATCTTGTGTATTAGGTTGCCTAGTCGCCGTAGACGAAGCGTATACGCTCCGTTCGAATTTCAACATCCATAAGAGACAAGGTGAGGATTTTAGACGCTTTGATTGACGGTTTACAACGCTTTCAATGTCGTTTAATAGTAGATTATCGACGGCATCGCCGTTTGACATGTACAACATGCTCTCCGTTTCCTGTTTCGTAAATTAACGAAGAATATGAGATTTAGGGCATTTTAGTCATTTGTAGGAAGAACGGTCTACATGCATATTTTGCTGACGTGATTGCCATGGTTTGTCGCCGTATTAGAGAGTTAGGAATGTTTGCACAATCAGTTTGGCGAAGAGATTCGCCAAGTTGCGCACTTTGGGTCGACATACTATATGTGGACTTAAGAGTGTAGCGTATGTGTTTGTGTAAATGCTTGTATTAGTATGTATTGAATTAAATGATGTTATGTAGTAGTTTGAGATTGATTTCATGATAAAAATGCTGACCTAAATGATTTCCTACATGTTGACCTTATGCATGATTGCATTACATGCATAGGAAGTATGCCTTGAAGATTTGCTTAAGTTGAATATGCATGGAAGGTATGCCTGGAAGATTTGCTTAAGTTGAATATGCATGGAAGGTATGCCTTGAAGATTTGCTTAAGTTGAATGTTATAACATGTGCTAACATGCTCACATGATGTATTTCAATTCTAATACCTTTGTATATAGTGTTAATGTGATTCCATAGATGTGTGGGACTTGACTTAGTCCAGGCAGTCGGTAACCGAGCGAATTCGTGGCTGACTGGTCATAGCCACGAACGACGCGTCGATGAACGTGATTCGTGTTGAGAGTTGGCGGCAGTGGTTAGGCCACGCGAAGTGTTTTACGCACTTCATGTCGTTCAACTTGAGATGCGATCGCGCTAGTCGAGCCCGTCAAGTAACCCGACTGGCCGATGTTTGTTCACCTTGTATGTATCATAACTGCTTGAACCTAGGGTACTGAACTTACCATTATAAACCCTATTAACCGTGGTACCTTGATCCACGAAGACTCATGAGCCGGGCATGGTGGTATGGGACACCGTGGTCGAGCTGTCGGCCTACGCTGGGGCCACAAACCTTCCCGTAGTGACCAGTGAGCACCTAGACTCGTGAGCAGATTATGGTGGTATGGGACACTATATTCTAGCTGTCGGCCTACACTGATCAGGCGACGAGCCCTTTGTAGTGACCGCGAGCGTATTCTGAGTCCACGGGAGGCGACGACCCTTCCGTGCGGTAGAGTACAGTAGGCCTGTATTGATAAGGTGATGGGGGAGCGGTGCAACGAGTGCGAGCAACAGCCCTGGCAGCCCTTGCAGTGACCTACGAAATATACATCGTATGAGATTACTAGGAGTGACGACCCTAGACAGGATCTGTGTTGGGATTGATATAAGGGAAGTACCTTAGTTTCCCAATCCTGCTGTTTGAATGGACTAATAACAACTAGGTAATCATATCATCATGACATTGCATGTGCCTGGAAGATGTGGAGCACTTGAGGGAGTGCGGCATGCCGCGGTCGTAAGATGTTGCCGCATGAGGGTGATCGTCGGTGAGGGCATACATCACGTCATGTCATCTTGCATTAACAACAGTATTAGGATTGTCTGATTTACTGCTTTACTATTATCGCGTGATTGAATTGTGAACATGCTAATCCCTGCTCTCTTATCCCACTGAGTTGATCACTCACTCCCACGTTACGGGATGGTGTTTCCGGACACCCACCAGTCCCTTTTGTGATTGCAGATGATGGCGCGGCCTGTGAGGCGGAGCTGGACTTGATGATGAGAAGGAGGATTCCTCCTTTATGCGTGTTCTGATTGACGGGATTGCAGGGAGGTTGATTAGATACCTTGACATTTGTCATTTTGAATTTTTAGCGCCCTCATGTATATTCTTTTTGTTTACTTTTGAAGTATACAGGTATGTGTATAACCTGGTAATATATTCACACTTTGGAGACATACAACAGTTTATGTACGTTATACATACTATTACAGTCTTCTGCTTGCAAATTTCACTGTCTCTGGAGTATGATATGCTGTTCTGGCTTAATCTCACTCATGTTTAATACATTATCACAGACAACATTCAATCATACATATCCATGTTGCATAAATAACATTTTGGAACTCGGGAGTTGGGTTTTTGCTCGACCCCCCGATTTTCGGGATGTTACATTTACCCTTTTACCACCGCATCTAATTCATGAGATGATGTCATGTGACAATCTCCAATCCTAGCCCCTCAACCACCATTTGTCCATGTACTTTGCAAGAATTGTAAGAAAATTGGGTTTATGGGCTATAAATAGCCTCATTCCCTTCACGTTTCAAGCATCCACTCTCATTTCATAGCCTCCTCATCGTTTAGAGATTTATCCATCTAATCATCACATTCCTTCACTGAGGAGAGTGAGAGTGAGAGAAAGAGAGTTCAGCCCTAATCTAGCTTAGCCTGACTAGAGTCTAAGTCTCTCAAGCCACTTAAGTCATAATCTGAGTTACTCGATATAGCCTTTGTGATACTACCATCCATCCAACCATTCAAGCTTCAATTAGTTGTATCTAAGTTTGAACATTAGCATTATACGATGCATTCTTTTCTCAACCCCCTTGCTACTCAAATATATTATCAATGCATTGCATTTTATCGTTTTCTTATATCTAATTGGCAGGCATGGGTTTTGTGGCTTGCCGATATAATCGGAGCCTACTTACCAAAAACTAAGCAAGTTAGTTGTCATTTTTTCATAAGCATCAACACAACATCGAGCATCCCGCACATCACATTCCTACATACATTGCACTCTACACTCAGTAGGTTCAAATGTATGCTCTGCGGCTTAGCGATATAATTGGATCCTGCCCATCAAAATTTCAAACCAATTACCTATCATCATCATTGCATTGTATTTCAATATTTTGTATGTGATAATTATTCTTATTCCTCATAAATTAGGCAAATCTTGTGAAATAAAGCTTGTGCACTCGTATGGATGGAATAAGTGTCTAACGCCTTCTATCTCTGTAACCGTGGTCCCTTATTTAAAATATCTAGAACGCAAACTCAATAGTCATCTTAGGGTAATTCTCAATCTTAAATGCTTTTACAATGTCTAACTAACTGTAAAATCAAAGCAATTAGTTAGTGGTGACTCCGATGACACTTAATATCCTCTTAACGACTAGACCGACCGAGAGAGTCAACCCTTGAAAAGTAAGTCGATTCCCCCACCCAAGATCCAACGCCCACAAAGTGCCACAAAAGTTTCGGATCAAGTTGATATACGGGTTTTACTTTCATTTAGGTGTGTGTGACCTTATTACCAGGTTGGATGGCAAATAAGCATTACGGTGGGCCCTTGTAAGTTTTTAATGGTGTCCATTCAATCACCACTATTTCGTATGCTATGGCACAACTGATATTTGGATCTGCTTCTTTTTGAGCCCATGATGGCAAAACGGATGGATAGCGTGCATATAAAACAAATTAATCAAGATAGGCTCTAAAGCCACGGTTCAACTGATATACCCATAGACAGGGACACTAGTGCGACTCCACGTCAAATGGGCAGCTTGGATACAGTTGTCCAAATAATCGAAACCGACTTATAGATTCTTAATCAATTTATTTTTTAAAAAGGCTGAATAATTGATGATCATGTGCATTTAATGGACGGCCAGAATTGTGCCAAAATTCAACAACACCATTTAGTAGAAAGCCCACATTAGTGAACGAAATAATTCTTCTATTAGGCCGTCCATAGGCCGTCCATGTCATGTAATGAAAATCGTACGGTTAATCCAACCATTAACTAAGACTAGACTCGAGGATCGGTTATCATGGGGTTTGATCAACTACCATCAGAAATTAGATCAACGAACCATCAACCATACCCCACAAGATGAACGGCTTCGATCAGATTTAGTGGGCTGGAGAGAACGGGTTGGATCACAAATCATGGTGTATATAAACGTCTCATATTTATTCCCATTATTTATTACACTAAATTCATATGTTCGTGTTGGAAGTGATTTTATGCCCACGAGGAATTATAGTACACTGACGCATCAGAACGAATCGTGATGGTCGTTGGTTCGATGATCGATAGCATTGAATTTACGGCTTCTACTGTCCATATTAGAGGCTCGAAAATTCGGCCTTGTTCATGGTTCCCAACCCTTCGATCACTGGCCCACAAATGGATGGTTACGAGAAAATACAGTAACGGTCCACATAAAAATGAAAATATTAGATCTTCAGGATCTTACTATCTGTCAGATTTTCGAGTCATGTATCATCCGTGACCTGTCTTATGATATCAACGGACTGGATCAATGAACCATGGCCCCAGTTACACAGAGGAAGAGTATCATGGACACCATTCACGTGCAACAGAACCACATCTACCCGTGGAAGGATCCATTCATGCGTTTTTAAAAGGGATGCGGTTTGGCTACTCACCCCAATACCAGCCAGCTAGCCCGAGTCAAACCTTCGTGGTCCACCGCCGTCCATTTTTCCAGCTCATTTCAAGACATGAGCCCAATGAAGCAGATCCAAATCTCAGGTGGACCACACCATTGGAAGTAGTATTGATTGAATGTCCACCATTAAAAACTTTTTAAGGTTTATTTGCAATCCAACGGTTGATGAGTTCACAAAACCTGAAGGGGGAAAATACGAATATCAGCTTGATTTAGAAATTTTTGCGGCCCTCAAGAAGTTTTCAACGGTAAATTTACAATCTCAGTGATTTCCAACATAATGGCACACCTCAACATTTGGATCTTACTCATTTTAGAGCATGAGTAGATGGATATGGTGGGTAAAACAGTTACATCATGGTGGGGCCCACGGAGCTTTGGCACCAGCTAACTGGTTGGTGTTGTGTTTACCGGTCAAACATCAGGACTTCGGGACTTGGAGTTGGAAACGGATTGGCTACTCCCCCTGACACCAGCTCCGTGGCTGGTGTTCGGTGCTCTGTGGGCCACATCATGATGTATGTGTTTCATCCATTCCGTTCATCCATTTTTAAAGAGAATTTTATTGCATGATCCCGAGAATGAGAAGGAAATAAATCTCAGGTGGACCACACCACATGAAAACAATAGTGATTGGATATCAACCATTAAAATCCTCCTATGGCCCACTATATTGTTTATTTGACATCCAATCTGTTGATTAGGTCATACAGGCACAGATCAAGAGAAAAAACAAATATCAGCTTGATCCAAAACTTTTATGGCCTCCAAAATGCTTTTAATGGTCGACCCTCATTCAATACTGTTTCTTATAATGTGGTCCACTTGAGATTTGGATATATCTCATTTTTGTACGTGTACTATAAAATGATATTTAAAAACAGATGGATGGCATGGATGAAACACATACATCATGGTGTGGCCCACATAGCACTGACCACCAGCCATTGGCTGGTGTCAGGGGGAGTAGCCAATCTGTAACAGCCCGAATTTTTCACTATTTTGAATTTTCAAAAATCTTTAAATTATTTATTATTTTTTTTATTGACTTATAACATCACTTAATGACTATTAGCACTCAATATTAGTTTATACAGGAGTGAAACCAGTAAAGAACCGGTAACGTCCCGTCCAACCAACACAGTGTTCTGGAGCATCCACGTAGGATTTGTCGTAGGACTGTTCGTTTAGACTACTCATGTTGAGACACCATAAGTTAATTAACTTAGGATTAGCCCATTAGAGTAGACCAGACGTGTTATGATAGGACCTAGTGCGGGCCGCCAAGCCAGATGACCGTTTGTACTTAGCAACAGCCCGTGCGGGCCACACAGGGACGCAGGAAGGTCAGAAAATTACAAAACTTTAGGGAACGCTGGATCTCACTAGGCTTGAGGTCCATCGTGGACTCTAAACCCAGTGGACGCCTAGAACTGGGATCTGACACTGGCCAAATGCACCCCACCAATGCCAGAATTTGAATCTAGCACTTACAAATGAAATCGAGACTCCGGGCTTTCCAGCCGTCGGATCTCTTCTAAATCTTCGGTGAAGGTCTAATGTGCGGGCCTACACCCGTCAATAAAACCTGGGCTCCGATCGTGGCACGGTAATCGTTGATTGTACATCGGACCCATACGATCAAATCAAATATCCGATCGACCCCAAAATTTGCATGGCCCTTCATCGGGCCATGGTCCACCTATCCTATAAGTTTCATGGCCAGGGGACCACCAGAACTTCCCCAACAACCGGAATGGACCCCGTAGGGCCATTTAAAGATCGGAACCGTATGATCAAACCCCATGTTCGTTCATCTATTTGCTCACAAACTTTGCATGACCCCTCATCAGGCCATGGAGCACTTGTCCTATAAATTTCGTGACCAGGGACCCATCAGAGCAACCCCGTTACTCTTTTAGACTTAAACTGACGGTTTAGAGTAATCATGACCAAATCTCCACTTTCATTAGTTATAAAAATTCCATACTATAAACATAGTTAATCCAAACCCTAATCAGTGCCCACGAGAAATCTCATTACCTAATTCATTATAGAAATGCTCCGATTTTCTGAACAAGCTCTAGACCCCTCGTTGGTGGGCCACTAAGTCCAAAACTATAGAATAATGTCTGTTTTACTGGGCTTGACGTCCATCACGGGAGTTGAACCTGGGAACTGTCTAGAACCGCTCAACTTGAGTCATAGGATGAGTGCATGAGAAATGCAAATACCCTAAAGAAAGGAGCTGGAACTTAAGTGAATTAGGTCGTCCACTCTTATGCAAAGTTGAGGATTTCAGACCGTCGGTTTGTGACCAAACTTCACACGTAGAGTAAGGATATTTCCTTTCTCATATCCGTATAGTCGCGGCCCCGATCTACCATCGGTGACCGTTGAACAGACTTCTAATCATATCTATTGATCGACGCATCCAAATGGCGGGCCGATCATATCCATACGTAGATTATCATTAGGGCCAACTATCCTACGGTGTATGTCACCATGTACGTCCCATAGTGGGCCTTAGAGGTTAGAAAAACTCTCCTATAGGGTTATTATGGTAAAAACCTAGACATTAGGGCCATTTGCACCAAATCTGACACTACAAAAGGACTTCATTTGGGGCACCCCTCTCCTCATACGAATTTGCCCTAGAGGGAAGAAAGAGAGAGAGAGGAGAAAAGAGGAGAAAGAGAGAAGGGAGAGAAAGGTGGGCCCAAGGGAGGTGAGATTTAGAAACCCTTCTTTCCTTTTTCTCAAGAAACCCCACATCCACAATGCAAGCAATTTCCATCCGAATGGGGAGGTAAGCACCCATATTTTTGTAAACTTTTGTATTGGGCTAGGATTTGTATGAAATCCTAACATGCAAGTGCATTGTCTTAGGATTCCGACCGATCAACATCGAGTTCGACGCTTCTAGGTCGTTCTCCAAGATCTCAACGATTCATAGGTGCGGACTATGGCTCTTAGGTGGCCTAGCACCAATTTTAGTATGTGTTTAATGTTTTGGTTGCTTGGATGCTAGGTTAGGAGAATCTAGAGAAATTCTCGGACTTGCATGTTTGTAGAATCGTATGTTTGGCTCTCATATGATGTTGTTCTTGCCCCTCACATGACTTTGTGTATGAACAATTGTATGCTCATGCCTTATTTGATTTTCTCATATGATTTGCCCTATAACATGTATGATTCATTAATTTTTGTGTATTTCGGTTCTAAGGGAGGTAGGAAGTGCTTAACTTCCTTATCCACCCACACAACACACACATACCTTGTTCATGATATTGTTAGCTTTACATGTTAGTAGAAATTTAGAATTTTATATTGAAAAGCGTAAGAACATGGTGTTGTTTATGTTAGATGATGCATTGATAGTTGGCATGTTCTGAATCACCTCCCAAACCCTTGGGTTGGTCAGTAATTCGAGGAGAGCGAAGGCGGCCCCGTTGGTAGGGCTGCCTCGAGGCTAAACCTATGGATTTGTGCGAGTGCGTGTGGGTGACAATAGTTAGACTATATGGGTTGCTTACACCCGATGCCGTTCCGCCACGTACTGGCCTGACTCTTGCAGTTTAATCTACGGTCTGACCAACCCTGTTTGTTAACCTTGTATACTCACATTTGTATGGAACCTGAATCACCCTACAATCATTGCAGCCCATTATTAACTCACTGAAAATTGGTTCACAGTCTCGTGAGCTGAGCATGGTGGAATGGGACATTGTGTCTAAGCTGTCGGCCTACGCTGGGGTGCCGCGCCTCCCCATAGTGACCGCGAGCGATCCCTTTCTCTTGGCACTCCTCATGTGCTTGAAGTCGGGGATGAGGAACCCGACGGGATCATAGACCGTGAGGTCTTGGCCTCACGCATTGGGGGGTCTTGGCCTCGCAACCAGCTTAGGGCATTGATATGTAGGGTGCATCAGATTCTCAAACCTGCTGGATGAATGGACTTAACTAATAACTGGCTAACACGATCGCATTGCACGCATTAGTAAGGGTGGCGACTCGAAAGTCGAGGTCACAATGAGGGAGTGCTGACATACGCGATCGTTAGATGGAGTCGCTCAAGGGAGTGTTGTGGCGAGGGCATGTATCATATCATTCCGCATGTATGCATTTTAAATAAGAGTTGTTAGGTATTGTTGATTATCTATTTTTCATTAAATTCATATTATAATTGATGCCTGTTAAAACTTAAGATTTATAGCACCCACTGAGTTGATAAGTCACTCTCACTCTGGGTCGGTGTTTTAAAACACCACCCAGATTTTTCAGTAATTGCAGGTTGTGCTGAGCTCGATGAGCCGTGCGGCGCAAGCTTAAGCGAGAATGACGAGTTCTCCTACTTCCAGTTGATGGGCGGTTCTCCATCGGCTTAGAAGACTGGAACATAGGGTGTTGAGTCGTGGGCTCAGCGCACCATTCTTTGGACATGTTTCTCTTGTAATTTTTGTTGGACAACGCCTTGGGCGACCCCTTTATATTCTTTTGGACTTGTATGTATGTATGTATGTATGTATGTATATATATATATATATATATATATATATATATATATATATATATATATATATCTTTCACTTCAGTAGAGTAGTTGTGGTTGCATTTCATGCTCCAAGTAATTCCAGACTGCGCATTTAAACTTGATTAATTTTAAAATCATAAAATTGATGATAAGTGACACTCGAAAACTCGGGAGTCGAGTGTATGCACGACCCCCGATTTTTCGGGGCGTTACACAATCCGTTCCCCTTGGAGTTGGCTCTGGGCGTGTTTTGGCAGTGGGATTAGAAGGGATTAGGTGGGATGGGATTTATCTGGTCCTGTGCTAATTCCACTCCATGTTCGGGGAGAATGGAGAAGCTGAGAATTAGGTTAGATGGAATTGCATCGAGTCTCGTGCTAATTTTACTCAATGTTAGCGAGTTGTGTAAGTCTCATTATGATGTGTGGGCTATATCCACACCGTCCACCCATTTTTTGATATTATTTTAAAGCATAAGCCAAAAAATTAAGTAAATCTAAAGCTCAAGTGGACCCCACCATAGAAAGCAACAGGATTGAATACTTACAGTTAAAAATTTCTTTGGGGCCACATAGGTTTTGGATCTACCTCATTTTTAAACCCATGCATAAAATGAGGTTACAAAACAAATGAACGAATTAGATATAACACGTGTGTTATTCTCAGTAACTTCAAATGATAGTAGGTATATCTATTTAATGTATCATCGTATTACCAACAAAGCATGACATTAATCTTATCCCACGTTATGACCGTAGACAATCCTTGCCATGGGTAATAATTATGTTTTTTGAATTCCATCCCACCCAATCCCTTCTAATCCGACTGCCCAAAGTAATCCCTTCTAATCCCACTGCTAAAACACGCCCTTAGGTAGTGGGAGCGGATTAGCTGTTATCCGGGGTAACACCTTACCATAACCGTGTGGGGCCCACCTTTTTGTATTTGTTGGATATCCATGTCGTCCATCTGTTTTTCTATCCCATTTTAGAGCGTCATCCCAACCAGTGATTGAATCTCCACCATTAAAATCTTTATACATTTCATTGGAATGTTGATTTTTCCATCCAACCTGTTAATAAGGTCACAAACAACTAGATGAAGAGACAACACAAACATCATCTTCATCCAAAGCTTTTAATGACTAATCACAACTTTTTCCTATACTACAGTACATCTATGACTTGGAACTGGTTCGTTTATTCGATCATGACCTAAAATGAGCTTTCATTACAGATGGACGGCGTTGATGTAGTCGCATACATCACAGTGGGTCCCACAGTCAGTGGTCCCACCCCACCTCAGAGGCTCTAGGGTCTCACCTAACCCGCTCCCTTGAATTTACAGCTTTTTAGTGGGCCATTATACAGACAAGCCATAGAACAAAAGTAGGCTAGGTTACGTAGTACGGAAGCGGTCACATTCTACTGACGAGGGTCGGGAGAGCAGCTGAATTTTGCAAAGAAATTTTCAACGATGGTCCGTCGAGCCTGGTTAACGTACGCTACATACGGACAGATCAGCAGAAGTGTATAGGAATCGGGCCGTTCATCAAGTGGGGACCACCATCAACACGGCCTACTGAATAATAAGGCTTTTTCAGTCATCTAGTGGGCCCCAAGTGTACCTTTATGTGGGTCACTTTTCCTTTTTCTGATAATCCCTTTTCCTCATGTGGGTAAATCCACTGAGGTTTGTGTATCCCTGTAGGCCCACCTTGGTATATGTGTCTTACATCCACGCCATCCATCCATTTTTTTCATATCATTTTAATATATGATAAAAAAAATGAAAGAGATACAAATCTACGGTAGACCTGGTTACAGGAAATAGTGGTGATTAAATGTCTACAGTAAAAAATAAAATTTACAGGACCCACCGTAATGTTTATTTTCCATCCAACCCGTTGATAAAGTAACTCAGACGTGGATGAAGGGAAACTACGAATACCAGCTTGATCTAAAACTTTTGTAGCCCACAAAAAGTTTTAATGGTCAATCACTAACGTTTCTTGTAGTATGGTCAGATCTTCAGCGTTTTTAAGCTCATTCCCTAAAATGATTTGGCGAAACAGATGGACAGCATGGATGTAAGACATATATATCAAGATGGGCCCCACAGTCAAGGATCCACAAAAGCCGCGCCCTTTTACACTTGCGTGGCCCCTGATGCGTAGAGAATGGATTGTCGACCAGTCAGGTCAGATGTGACTCCGTCTCAGCCGGAAGCGGATTGGCTGATGTACCACACGCCACCGATGTGGCTGGTGTGTTTAAGACACCAAGTTCTGTGGGTCCCATCATGAGGTATGAGTTATATCCAAACCGTCCATCTACTTCGTTAGCTTTTCGTAAGACTTGGGCTCAAAAATAAGACAGATCCAATAGTCAAGTACCACACTGTTAAATGTAGCAGGGGTTTGATGGCCAGCCATTGAAACCCTTTTGGGGGTCACATAAATTTTAGATTAATATGATATTTGTTTTCCTTTAAAATTCAGGTCTTTGTGATCTGATGAACGGATTGAATGTAAAGTAAACATTACAAAGGGTTACGAATGTTCTAACGGTGAGAATCATTGAATCGTTGTCCCCACTGCAATATGTTGTATGGCCCACTTGAGCCTTGGAAACTACTCATTTTTGGGATCGAGTAAATGGATGAACGGTGTAGATATGATAAATACACCATCATGGGCCCATGTAATTTTGATCTCTTTTGGACCGTTCGTACAACTCGGAGCTGGAGGAGCGTCAGCGCTCGTCCTAGAACGACACGTACACACACAGCTAGGTTGGTGGTGTGTGGTACACTAGCCAATCCGCTTCCGTCTCAGCCTGACTTGAACGAGTCATCTCCTGACTCGTCCGAATCCTGACACAACTTAGAACTGAACGAGTCAGGCCGAATCTCCTGAATCATCAATCCATGGAGTGCATTAGGGCCATATTTTAGCCTGTGTATGGCCTAGATCTATCACACGTGTTTCATTCCTGCACGTGTACACAGCAACGCACATAAGTCCATTCTCTTGCAGCTTTGGAAATGTAATTCCAATCCCTCATATCCAATGAACCATGTAGTGAATGATGTTTCAATCGGCCTTGTTTTTACTAATCATGCATTCTCATTGATAATGGCCGTTGAAAATTTCGACCATGACCATCTGAATCGTCAAAACATCATTTTACTTCGGTATGTTAGTCAAACCTTGGGGTGAAATTTGGATGGCACCCATTAGTAGGGCCAAGGTTTATGTACATGCCATTCATTTAGGGGGCCTACAATAGCTAGGGGGTGTTTGGTGCATGGCATTATATGAGATTAAGAGGTATGAGATTAGAAAAATATAATTATTCTATGTGACATGAATTGTCCCGTATGATTATAGATGCCATGTGACAAACATCATTCCCAATTCATGTTTAGCTATTGAATAAACATACCAACCAACGATTGGAATGATTGAGAGTAGTATATATGTGTTACATTCGTATCTTTCATCCATTTTGTAACCTTATTTTATGACATGAGTCAGAAAATGAGGTAATTCAGAACTTATGTGGACCACAACATAAAAAGCGCCATGGATAATAACACCTACAGTTGAAATCTTCCTAGGGTCCACCATCATGTATATTTGTTATCCAACCTATTCATAAGGTTAAATAGACCAGGATGAAGGGAAAACACAAATATCAGCTTGACTCAAAACTTCCTAGCCCCCAGGAAGTTTTCAATGGTAGGTATTCAATCCCAACTACTTTCTATGGTGGGGTCCAGTTGAACTTTGAATTTACCTGATTTTTGGGCCATGCCTTAAATTGATATTGAAAAATAGGTGGAAAGTGTCAATATAATTGTAACATCCTGAATTTTTACTGTTTTGAATTTTCAAAAATCATTGATTTTTTTTTTAATTAACTTATATCATCGCTTATTGACTATTAGCACTCAACGTTAGCTTGTACATGAGTGGTCCAGTCTGGACACGATCAGACCGTGTGCAGGCCATCAAGTCAGATGATCGGTTTGTACTCGGCGACAGCTTGTGCAGGCCGTGCAGTAGTCGAAGAAGATTAGAAAAATCTAAAAAATTGGGAAAACATAGATCTCACTGGGCTCGTGGTCCATCACGGACCACGGATCCAATGGACACCCAGAAATAAACTATTCAGGTCGTCCCAATAACACTTGCCAAATGCAACCCACCAACGCAGAATTGGAATTTGGCTCTGGTAAATAAAACTGGAATTTCAGGCATTTCAGCCGTCGAATTTCTTCCAAATTTATGGTGAAGGTCTAATGTATTTGTCTACGCCCGCCCACAAAATCTGGGCCCCGATCATGGCACGGTGACCGTTGATCATGAATCGGACCCGTGCGACCAAACCCCATATTCAATCGTCCCTAAGTTTTGCATGGCTCTTCATTAGGCCATAGAGCACCTATCTTATAAGTTCATGGCTAGGGGGCCACCAAAACTTCCCCAACAACCGTAATGAACCCCTAGGGCATTTAAAGATTGGAACCGTATGATCAAACCCCATATTCGTTTATCCATTTGTTCCTAAACTTTGCATGACCCCTCATCGGGCCATGAGACACCTACACCCAAATTTGGTAGCCTATGAGTGTTAGGGCCGCCCTAAAGACAATATAGAGTCCTATAGAGTTATTGTGGGCATTTGAGGAAACTTAAGGCCAAAGGACCCAAGTTTAGGAAATAAACCCTAGCTCTCTCCCTCATAACTTCCTCCATTTTCCAACAACCCTAGCTCTCTCCCTCATAACTTCCTCCATTCTCCAACAACCAAGCTCTCTCCCTCATAACTTTCTCCATTCTCCAACAACCAAGCTTTCTCCCTCATAACTTCCTCCATTCTCCAACAACCAAGCTCTCTCCCTCATAACTTTCACCATTCTCCAACAACCAAGGAGAGTAAAGAGAGAAAGAGAGTGTAAAGGAGAGCTAGGTGGACCTTAGATCGAGGTGGGACCCAAGAAGATCAACCCTTTCAGCTCCTTACCTCTTCTCCAAGAAGAAACCTACCACCACGACCGCCCATTCGTCCGTTGGTCGTCTAGGTAAATCCCTCATCCCTTTTTTTCTTGAAACCCATATGTTAAGAAGGGATTGACATGGATTTCTAACATGCAAATGGTTGCTTTAGGGATTGCGGCTGTCTAACCCTCAAAGCCCTCAATCCTAGGTCGTTTTCCAAATCTCCAACAATCCATAGGTGAGGATTATTGTTCTTAGGTGGCCTAGCACCAATTTTAGTATGAGTTTAATGATTTTGATTGCTTGGATGCTATATTTAAAGAATCTAGAGAAATCCTAGGAATTGTATGTTTTGTTGGAATTATATGAATTTGCATGTTTAATTCTCATTTGATGTTGATCTTGTCTCTCACATGATTTAGTATATGGATGAATGTATGATCATGTTTGTTTGATTCTTTTTCCTCATATGTGTTGTTTCATAGTATATATGATTTATTACTCTTGTGCATTTGATTCCTTGAGATGTAGGAAGTGCATAACGTCCTCACAAACCTACACAATTCACATGCAACTTGTTCATGATAATGTAACATGCTTGTAGGAGTGTTTGGATCGTATGTTAAGATGTATGCAAATATGATACTATTATATTAATTAATAATCTTGATGGTTGGCATGCTATGAATCATCATCAAACCCTTGGGTTGGTCGGGAACATGAGAAGAGACGGTAGTCCAATTGGTAGGGCTATCCTAAGGATAAACCCGTGGGTTTGGTCGGGTGCATATGGGCGGTAGTAGTTCGACTACATGGGTCTCTTGCACCCGATGTCGTTCGTCATGTGCCCACTTGACTCATGTGGCCTAGTCTATTTACTGACCAATCTTTATTGTTAACCTTGGTTGCTCACATATATATGTAACCTGCAACACCATACAACTGTTGTAGTCCATCGATAACCACTTGAAGTCGATCTACTGCCTCATGAGCCGGACATGGTGGAATGAGATACTGTGTCCGAGCTGTCGGCCTACGCTGAGGTGACGAACCTCCCCGTAGTGACCGCGAGCAATCTCAGTTCTCATCACTCCCCATGTGCTTGAAGTCGAGGATGGGGAACCCGACCGGATCATGAATCGCGGTGCCCTGGCCTCACACATTGAGGGGCCTTAGTACCGCAATCAGTTAGGGCATTGATATGTGGGGTGTATCAGATTCCCTTACCTGCTGGATGAATGGACTTAGCTAAGAACCCAGTTAACATTATCATTACATTGCACTAGCTAAGTTGGCGACTCGACAGCCGAGGTTACTCTAAGGGAGTGTTGACATATGCGATCGTTAGATGTAGTCGCTCGAGGGAGTGTTATGGCGAGGGCATGCATCATATCATCTACCATGCATATGCATTAATAAGATTAGATAGGTGTTTATGAATGACTGCTTTCTATTAAGTTCATAATATAATTGATGTCTGTTATAACTTAAGACTAATAGCACCCAATGAGTTGATTATTCACTCCTACTCTGGGACGGTATTTTAAAACACTAACCAGACTCTTCAATAATTACAGGTGACGCTGATTATGAGGAGCCTTGCCATGCGAGCTTGGACGAGGATGAGCTATCCTACTTTCAGTTGATAGACAGTTCTCCATCAGCTTGATAGGCAGGATTTTGGATCGCTGAGTAGTGGGCTCAACTTTATTCTTTTTAAACATATCATTCTTTTGTGGTTTTGTTGGGTAACGCCTTGTGTGATCCATTTATATTTTTGGACCTGTATATACACTAGATCTCTTTTATTTCATTAGACTTATGTGGTTGTGTTTCATGTTCCAAGAAATTTTAGGCTGCGCATTTAAGCCTGATTAATCGCATGTTGATGAAAATCGGGTATAAGTGACACTTGGGAACTCGAGAGTCGAGCGTATGTACGACCCCTGATTTTCAGGGCGTTACAAGATGGTATCAGAGCAATGGTTTGGAATTAATTGGGCCATGGGTTATGATCTCACTAACGTGTCCGCTGATTTAGGAGAAGAAACACAATAACGATACTATAACGAAATGACACGCAACAGAAACTTAAAACGCTAGGAACCATTCTAACACCAAAATCGATAAATCTTAGATGAAAGGTAAGACTTCCAACGAGTTAGGATCAGAGAGCGAGAGAGTGCAGCGTCGCTAGGAATCAGGTCTGAGAATCTTACAGTATATCGGCTCATTGATAGGAAAGAGTCGAAAATTGAGTGATTAGAGGGTTGAAACCATCGTCCTAGACCAAATGAGCGAATACCGGGACAAACTCGATAGTTCTTACCCAATCGAGGATAGAAATCTAAGGGTAAATGAAAATTTATTGAAAATAGTAGAAATGAAAATAAATTGGATTTTGACCCCTAACCGGGAGGAATCTCGTGAAACCACTAGGTTCATTGCATAGATTGGCTTCTCCTATCCCAAAATCATATATGACATGTCGAATAACTCATTCTGGTTTGTAAGATATGGCTTTTGCAAGTTGATTATGCCTGAGTCTGGCATGCCCACGCCCGAGCCCGGTGTTCCCACGCCCAGAACTCCAGTGGCCTGGCGTCGCCACGCCCAATCGGCGTTCCCATGCCGGAATTTTTTATAAATTTTAGTCGATTTCAAAAATTCATATCTCCTTTATTATAACTCCAATTTAAGTGATTCAAAAGTTAGATTGAAGCTTGATGAGTCTAGTTTTATATAAAAATAAGAAGAAAATAAAATAAAAACTATAACATAGTTAAAATTAAGATGTTCTATCAATTATCTTAAAATTTTTAATTTCAGGCAGCTGTTGCTCCTAAAATTTTAATAATTTATTTATAACTCCAAATGATACGAAATTTGGTGGGATGACTTAAAACTTGATATAAATCATTATAAAAAATTTAAAAATAATCCAGTTACTAAAAGTATAAGAAACGTTATAAGATAAGTCCCCTCCTCCCTTTCAATGTACACACGAGTGGGGCCGATTTTCCTTGCTATTTAGGACTATCTAGAGTCTATAAAAACCTATCTCTACTACTCTCATTACCTTTCACCATCTTTTCTAAACCCTAGAAAAAACTCTCCCTCTCCCAATCCCAAAATCCAATCCCCAAACCCACCATCTTCTTCTTCACTCTAACCAATCTCAATTCTCATTCTCTCAAACCATTTCCAAACTTTTCTCAATATCATTTCTTGAACTCATTCCTAATCACTTCTCAACTTCCATCCCTCAAATCCATTTTCTTAAACTCATCTCCAAATTCACCTCACTCAACATCTACACACCTATCTTCTCCTCCTTCACAAACCCATCACCAAATCCATTCTCAACACCATCTTAAACCCATTCATCAAACTCATTCTCATCACCTTCCCCTTCAATAAAACCCATTCAAAACTATCCAGTCATTCTCTCCCTTATAACTTTCTCCATTCTCCAACAACCAAGCTCTCTCCCTTATAACTTCCACTATTCTCCAACAACCAAAGAGAGTAAAGAGAGAAAGAGAATGTGAAGGAGAGCTAGTTGGACCTTAGATCGAGGTGGAACCCAAGGAGATCAACCCTTTCAACTTCCTACCTCTTCTTCAAGAAAAAATATATCACCACAACCGCCCATTTGTCCGTTGATCGTCTGGGTAAATTCATCATCCCTTTTTTCTTAAAATCCATGTGTTAAGAAGGGATTAACATGGATTTCTAACATGCAAATGGTTGCTTTAGGGATTCCGGTTGTCCAACCCCCAAAGCTCTCAATCCTAGGTCGTTTTTTAAGTCTCCAACGATCCATAGGTGCGGACTATTGTTCTTAAGTGGCCCAGTACCAATTTTAGTATGAGTTTAATGATTTTGATTGCTTGGATGCTATATTTAGAGAATTTAGAGAAATCCTAGGAATTGTATGTTTGTTGGAATTGTATGGATTTACATGTTTAGTTCTCATTTGATGTTGATCTTGTCTCTCATATAATTTAATATATGGATGATTGCATGCTCATATTTGTTTGATTTTTTTTACTCATATGTGTTGTTTCATAGTATTTATAATTTATTACTCTTGTGCATTTAATTCCTCGAGATGTAGGAAGTGCACAACTTCCTCACAAACCCACACAATTCACATGCAACTTGTTCATGATAATGTAACTTGCTTGTAGGAGTGTTTGGATCGTATGTTGAGATATATGCAAACATGATACTATTATGTTAGTTGATAATCTTGATGGTTGACATGCTATGAATCATCATTAAACCCTTAAGTTGGTTGGGAACATGAAGAGAGACGGTAGTTTCATTGGTAGGGCTACCTTGAGGTTAAACTTGTGGGTCTGGTCGGGTGTGTATGGGCGACAATAGTTCGACTACATGGGTCTCTTGCACCCGATGCCATTCGTCACGTGCCCACCTGACTCGTGCGGTCTAGTCTATTTACTGACCAATCTTGATTGTTAACCCTGATTGCTCACATATATATAAAACCCGGAATACCCTATAACCATTGTAGCCCATCGATAACCACTTGAAGTCTGCCTCGTGAACTGGACATGGTGGAATGAGATACCGTGTCCGAGCTGTCGGCCTACGCTGAGGTGACAAACCTCCCCGTAGTGACCATGAGCGATTCCAGTTCTCAACACTTTCCATGTGCTTGAAGTCGGGGATGAGGAACCCGACGGGATCACGGATTGCAGTGCCCTGGCCTCGTGCATTGAGGGGCCTTGGTACTGCAACTAGTTGAGGGCATTGATATGTGGGGTGTATTAGATTCCCCAACGTACTGGATGAATGGACTTAACTAAGAACTTGGTTAACATTACCATTGCATTGCACTAACTAAGTTGGCGACTCGACAGTCGAGGTCGCTCTGAGGGAGTGTTAACATATGCGATCGTTAGACGTAGTCGCTTGAGGGAGTGTTGTAGTGAGAGCATGCATCATATCATCTACCATGCATATGCATTAATAAGGTTAGATAGGTGTTTATGAATGACTGTTTTTCATTAAATTCATAATATAATTGATGTCTGTTATAACTTAAAACTAATAGCACCCACTGAGTTGATCACTCACTCCCACTCTGGGACAATGTTTTAAAATACCAACCAGACTCTTCAGTAGTTGCAGGTGACGCTGATTACAAGGAACCTTGCGGCACGAGCTTGGACGAGGAGGATGAGCTGTCCTACTTTCAGTTGATGGACGGTTCTCCATCGGCTTGATAGGCAGGATTTTGGATCGCTGAGAAGTGAGCTCAACTTTATTTTTTTTTTTTGACATATCATTCTTTTGTGATTTTGTTGGCAACGCCTTGTACGACCCATTTATATTTTTATACCTGTATATACACTAGATCTCTTTAATTTCAGTAGACTTGTGTGGTTGTGCTTCATGTTTCAGAAAATTTCAGATTGCGCATTTAAGCCTGATTAATCCCATATTGATGAAAATCGGGTATAAGTGACACTCGGGAACTTGGGAGTGGAGCGTATGCACAACTTCCGATTTTCAGGGCGTTACAATAACCCATACATCATGGTGGGATGTAAGAACTTATTAACATCAATAATCCATTTCAAAATTTTTCACCATTTAACTCAATTCTAGCCTTTCCCATTCTCTTGAAACGTTGGATGAAATTTGCACAACACCATATACAATTCCATCCCACCTAATCTCATCTAATAATGTCTGCTTAACACCCCTTAAGGGATGCTTCATAGTTCTCCTAAATAGGAAGATACTAGCCCAATTTAATAAAGCTATGTTTGGTAGACACCCACGAATGAGCTTATCTCATTTTAATCGATGGTAAATTAATATGTAATCATGTAGAAAGTGAGATTAAGATCTCTAATATGAAATTATTGTTGATTAAAATGAGATAAGTCATTTTTAAGCATCTACTAAACCGGGCCTAATGTTTTTTTTTTTTTTTTCCTTCTCGGGGAGATAGCTTTGGCTAACAGTCCTCAATTTCAGAAATGATCGCATACATGCACATGCAAATTTTCAAATTGAGTTGTGTCTACCAGGTCGCTTGTGTATATATAACATTGCTTGTGGTGAAAAACATGCTGATCCACTCATCGGGTGGCCCACATTGTTGACTTAAATAGATAGCCTGCGGTCCAACTTAATGCACAAGTGTCATCCAAACGACAAAATGTGTTATTAGGCTAATTTCAATGCAAGCAATCATTGTGGTGTGTCTCACAATAGTATGACGGCAATGTCATGAACCCACAAGGGGTGCGACGAATGAGGCTGCCCACGAAAGTTCACATATAGTGCCTGCATGTGATCATTTTTCTATTGAGCTGCACATGATAATCTTTCATGAGCACTGATGACTTTTGAAATTAAAAAAGAAGAAGAAGAAAAAAAGCACTAGCAAGCAACTCATCGTCCACCTAAGGAATCATAGAGTATTTTGATTATTTATGAAAACAATAATCACATGCAACTCTCTCCATCTTTTATCAAGCTCATTCATCATCAGTGTTACTTGGTATGATAAAGGGAGTCAACAAATATCAACCTAACTCAAAACTCAGGCCGGACAAAATGCCTGAACTCAGAGGTTTTTAACCAAAATTTCATTATTTATATAAGCATAAGATACAGGTTATTTATTTATTATTATCAAGTTAATCTTTTATTTGTAAATTTAAATAAAGATTATCATCTAATGGATGGAATAGATTTCACATATATAATAAGCTCTAGAGAGCTAGAGTGGATTTTACACGTACAACATGGCGGGATCCAGAGAGCTAGGGTGCCTTACTGTCTCTAAAACGTGTTGTAGGTGACTTTGCCCCTAGAAAAGGCCAAAAGATCAGATGTACAATATCTTCTGTGGGACCATTTCCCTACTTGTAGGAAAGGAGAAGGACACTATTCAAATCCAAAGATGGAAAACCATAAACATCCTCCATATGGACATTTTAAAGAGGTCTTTTATCTCTAACCTTGGGAGGTTGTGATGTAAGTGCCCATGCTACAACCTTTCTAATGCTGACCAGACCACAATATTGCAATAAAGAAATAAACAAATCAATGATTTGACCTTTTTTAGTATAAGCTCTTGCTTGCGTTTACAAATAAAAGGAGATCATGGAGAGAATCTATCAAAGAGGTGGGCTCACATGTTGAGTTTGTGCCGTCCACTTGCTTTGTGGACATGTACTTTTGAATGGTGGCCATTGTTTTCGAGACAAGATTAAAACTATGCATTATAAATGAATTTTGAAAGCTTTTAAAGCTTGTATCACACGTTTAAGTTATATGTCAATGAACTTGTTAAGAAATCACTTCCCCTTTCATTTTACAAAACCCTTTATTCATCGCTCGTGGCTCCGATGGATGGCCATAAACACTACTTAAGTTGTGAGTGCACCATGGGATCAAACTAATCAAACAATCCTAACCATCCAACCAATAGCTATTAAAATAATCATTAGATGTGAAATTGTGATTGGATAGATGTTAGTATAGATATAAATGGTAAATATCACAGTATGATTATAGTTTTCAAATTATTATACATTAGTAATTATAAATTTTTAATATCAAAAGAAACTTACTTTTAACGGTTATAACTTCTTTTTTAATTTTATATTGCGTATATTACTTTTCTAATACTAATAATAGAAGAGGTTTTAGGCACTTTAAAAAACAACAGGTGATTCAAAAAGCACCAGTGACATTATGCTTCATTCAATGGTGTTCTGATTCGATATACACAATTCACTGAATCAGATTATCTAAATTTTGTGCCAGGCAGTCTTTGTGGTGCGGTACCCCTGAAAAAACATGAATGAGCCGAAGACACGCTCTTTTCAAGTGACACATTGGCTTTTGAGCAAGGTTGCATATGGCACATCCAACTAGTTGTAGGTGTTCATTAATAATATTGGTACTCTAGCATAATAATAATAATAATAATAATAATAATAATAATAATAATAATAATAATAATAATATGCATGGATAAGTACAACTACCGCAATGAAAATGCAAAATAATTGATTCCTTATATTTATATGACTAAAATACCACTATTAATTTATTTCCTTGATAAAACTACCCCCTTGTTGAGTTCAATGTAATTAACTGCATCTTGACCATACATCTTCAAGTGTTACAGGCAAATGTACTATGCATGTAAGTGTGGCACACATGTGTTGGATCTGAGACGTTCATCAAAGGGTCCCACAGTGCATGTGTAGTTGAGAATCGTGCCAGCCCACTGAGGGGAACAAGTGTACTGTCAACGTAGATATTTTACTTTGATGGTGATGATAATTATAATAATAAAATAATGATATAAAACATTAATATTACAGTACTCATACATGCAACTGGCTGTAGATGACCAATAATATTAAAAATGATAATAATAATAAAAACAACAAAATAATAATAATAATAATAATAATAATATAGTGATATTTGATTTAATCTCCTTCATTGATTTTCAGAAAGCACATCACCAGAGCATCAAGATGGAAGCTGACATGAGATGAATGGTGATAGGAGGAAAGCAAATAGGTGGGACCCACTTTGACAAGAGGTTAAATCACGCACCAGGCACCTCTCATGAGGTGGGGGATCTTTTGGGTGGTCCACATAACCCTACTTTAACCCAACACTATAGTTAATCTAACTAACCCAACCATGGTCACCCACACCACCTTACCATGGTTAACCCACAAGGGTTAAAACCTAACCCAATTGCATGTGAGTTTAAAAAGAAAAAAAAGAAAAAAAGAAAAAGAAAAAAAGAAAAATCAAAGTCCATGATATTAACAACAACCCCTCCATATGTGGGCCCCACATGATGATGATGGAAACCAAAAAACCTGGGCCAGTCACATCACAAGAAGGCTCACACCCAAGTCACCTCTCATGGGGAAGTGGGTCATCTAAAAGATGGCCCATGTGATGTGCAGTCACCTTTAACCCAACACCCTAGTTAATCTGACCATCCATCATGGTCATCTTGACCCATTTCAACCTGACCATGGTCAAATCACTGAGCATCTCTAACCTAACCAAACCCACCCATGAGTTGGCCAAAAAAAAAAAAAAAGAAGCTCCACAATAGTAGACACCAGCAATACACCACATGTGGGTCCCACGTGGACACATTAATTATAAAGGAAAAGTTAAAAAAATAAAAAATAAAAAATAAAAAAATACATTGAAATTCCTTTTTCTCTCTGTATACAAATGCTATAATTAATATTCTACTAATAAATTAAAATCTGTATTTAAGGCAAGTGGGAAATATAATCTAACCCTAGGGTTAAAAACTAACCCTAGTTAGGGTTTCAAACTAGTGGGGTTAAGCCAAAAATACTTTAAAAACAAGGAAAGCCTTTTTATTTATTTTTTATATCTCCTCTCATTAGTATATGTGAGAGAGAGAGAGAGAGAGTTTTGGTTTTGTTTTCTTTTTTGGATTTGGGTGGGAAAGGGGTGGAAAAAACAGGCGATGGAGGTCTTCTCATGGCGGCCATGAAATTCAAATTCCTTCGACGGTCGAGATTTCTTCAACTAGGTAATTTCTCCTTCGTTTCCCTTTTTACCCCTCTCTGTTTTGAATGTAATTTCACTGCCTGCCGTGGACTGAGGTGTTAGATCGAATGTTTAGGGTTTCTGTCCAAACACCGAAAGTGGGTGCCTTTGGAAGGGGAATAGAAGGATCCTGACCGTTGGATCTTGTCTTAACCGTACGTTTTCGTAGATCCACGGGGTTTGTCGATCTTTGCTTGGGTTTTTGAAGTGATTTGAGAAGTGGGGTTTCGTTGGTTTTTGATTTTTTTTTTTCGGCCTTTTGTATCTGGGTTCTTTTCTTTTTGAAGATGTCTTATGATGATTTGTGTAGTTTAAATGAAGGGAAGTTGCATATATGAGGGTTTTGATTTTCATGCATGATTTCAAATTTAGGCCTGTTTTTTTTCTGTGGTTCTTGTTGAGTTTGAATGAATTGTGGTTGACTGCCTTGTAATTTTAAAATTTGTGTTGTTTGTTCTTATTGTTGATTTGATGTTGTCGGGAACACTGAATGCCCAGATCATAGATGGTTTAGATGGAGGAAATATGCATTGTTTGGCCACGCAGAATAATTTCTGTTGTCCTACCACCGAGTGTACAGGTGGACCACACCTTTCCTTGATCCAGAGCATTAACATGGTGGGCACCATCATGAATTGGTCAAATGTCGAAAATCCCCACTATTGGAAATATGATGGGTAGATTTTCTTCTGCAGAATGTGAGGCATTGCCTACATCGTCCAACTATTGATTCGACAATGACTGTCCAGTGAAGGTTTTTTTGCTGATGTGTCCATCTATAATGGAATGTGCCAGATGAATGGCTGTAGACCACAGAAAAAGGGCCCCATCTGTATGGCTGATGAGTCGAACAAAGACAAATGGCCGCTTTGTTCTGTTGACTAAGTGTTGTCTAAGTACATCTTTGATCTTTGTGCAAGTTTTCTAATGTGTGTTAGTATCTTAATGGGAAGTTGTTGCTGGGTTTGATTGAATTGTAGTTGAAGTCCTTGCTCTAGTTCGAAGGCGTGCATTTTGGTTGTTGATTTCATGTTGTTTTGAGCTCCTGAATTGTACTAAAAAAAGGGCTAGTGGTATGAAGTGCCCTGTGGAATACCTCAATAGTTGACATATGTGTGGCCTGGAATCATGACTGGATGTGGCTTGGTCCAAAAATCAATGCAATCAGAGAAAAAATAGCCAGCTTAAATCAGCAGCATGGAAATGGATTGTTTTTTGAAAGCTGAGCAGAAAATGAGCAATGCCAGATTCTATTAGCAAACCTCACAGTGATTGGATGTTTGGGGTTGCTGAATTGCTTTGATTGTTGGCATGTGGCCCATCCATGTGGCGGCCCACCCCATTGGCATTCCTGATCATAACATACATCTGCCACGTGTATGGTGGGGAGCACAATGGAGATTATACACAAAGCATGCATTGTCACTTCATTGGGTTATTTGAGAATTTATACTATGGCGGTGACTGAGAAGATGTGCTCCTTGTTCATTTGGATTTGCTGTGTGATTTTTTTTTTTTGGTACCCCATGGCTTTGTGCAATTTTATTAAGTGAGTGTTCTTCTTTTTATGTGAAATAGGGTTTGAGTGGTCGAGACCAGGATGATTGATTGGCAAAATGATGGAATACGTTTGGGTTGTAGAATCAGATAGCAGCAGTTGACTTCTTGTTGGTTTTGCGGAGGCATCCATTACCAGGCGCACAAGAAAAAAGAGAGAAGAAGGCTAAAGAATGGACTGCAATAGAGATGAGGCCCTCAGGGCAAAACAGATTGCTGAGAGGAAGTTTACAGCAAAGGATGTTGCAGCTGCTAAGAAATTTGCTTTAAAGGCCCACAACTTGAATCCGGAGCTTGAGGGTATTTCCCAAATGTTAGCGACCCTTGATGTGTACCTCGCTGCAGAGAACAAAATAGCCGGCGAAACAGATTGGTATGCGATTCTCAATGTGAGTGCTACTGCCGACGATGAGACTGTTAAAAAGCAGTACAGGAAGTTGGCCCTTACACTTCACCCTGACAAGAACAAGTCGATAGGTGCTGATGGTGCGTTTAAGTTCCTTTCTGAGGCCTGGAGTGTGTTATCTGATAAGACTAGGAGAACGGCATACGATCAGAAGAGGAACGCTAAAGGATCCCAACAGAAAGCTTCGCAGCCGAGCCGGAACCAGTCTGCCCCTAATGCTAATGGTTCTCATAAATCTGCTAACACCACATCTTCGAACACAAGGCCTCCAAAGAGTGCTGCCCGTTCGGCACCAACCACCGCCCCTGCTACTGCTCCTGCCACCACTCCCGCCGTTCCACGTCAGTCGAAACCCAATACATTTTGGACGTCCTGTAATCTGTGCAAGATGCAATACGAGTATCTTCGGGTGTATCTCAATCACAATCTTCTTTGTCCGAATTGCCACAAACCTTTTTTGGCTGTAGAGACAGGGACTCCAACGAATGGTTCCAATGCCTCTGTCCCTTGGTCTTTTCCCCAGCAGCGCCAACAGAATGCGAACCATAATGCAGCAAACAAAACTGCTTATGGTCATGGAAGAAATGCCTCAACTGTTCCTAACATGGGAACTGCAGCGTACCAGCATGCAGTGGGCCACAATGCATATAATCATGTGAGCTACCAGTGGGCCACATTCTCAACCGCACCCGGTGTCGCGACCGCCTCAGCTCCTGCTGGCACTCAAGCTGCCAATGTGGTGCACCACACATACGATAAAGTGAGGAGAGATCGTGAGGAGTCACTTCGGAGGAGGAATTATTCTTCGAGGAGGACATCTAGTGGTTCCCATGCGGGTAACAATAATGCTGCTTCTACTAGCAATGTAGCTGCATCGGCAGAGAGGCCGACAAAGAAAAGGAGAGATGACGATGGTGGAAACCATTTTGGAGGAACAAATGGAACAAATGCGAACGTGGGTGTTTTTGAAACGGATAGAGCCAATGGCATTTCTAGCTCGTTGCTAGAGATGCGGAATTTGTTAATGGAGAAAGCTAGGATAGAAATCCGCAAGAAGTTAAATGAATGGAATTCAGGAAAAGGTTCCAAATCTGTGGCAGCAAGTGTCAATTCAAATGATCCTAACAAGTTAGATGGGTCCGCAGATGGCAACAAACAAGGTCCTAGTGCAGTACTGCCCAAACCAGTAGTGATCACTGTTCCAGATCCTGACTTCCATGATTTTGACAAAGATCGGACAGAAGCATCTTTTGATGCCAACCAGGTGTGGGCTGCATATGACGATGATGATGGGATGCCACGTTTTTACGCTCTAATCCAGAAAGTTATCTCTTTGAAACCGTTTAAGATGCGCTTTAGCTGGCTCAACTCCAAATCCAACACCGAGTTGGGTCCTGTAAACTGGGTTGGTTCTGGTTTCACCAAGACTTGTGGGGAATTCCGGGTGGGCCGGTATGAAGTCAACAACACAGTCAATGTTTTTTCACACAGGGTTAGGTGGGACAAAGGTGTTCGAGGAGTTGTGAAGATCCTTCCAAGGCAGGGTGAGACTTGGGCTCTCTATAGGAACTGGTCTCCTGATTGGAGCGAAACTACCCCAGATGATGTTATACACAAGTACGATATGGTGGAGGTACTCGAAGATTATAACGACGAGTTAGGGGTGGTGTTTGTCACGCCCTTAGTTAAGGTTGCTGGTTTCAAAACAGTGTTTCACAGGCATATGGACCCTGACCAAGTTAAAAGGATCCCTCGAGAGGAGTTGTTTCGGTTTTCCCATCAGGTTCCGTCTTGGTTGCTTACAGGAGAAGAAGCTCAAAATGCTCCGAAGGGTTGCCGGGAGCTGGACCCAGCAGCTACGCCTCTAGAGCTTCTTCAGGTAATTACAGAAACTAGAGATGAGGTGGTGGAGACTGCAAAACAACAGCCTGCTAGTTGAATTCAGGATGTTTTGGGCTTTTGATCCATGTGGAAGACGAAGATAGTACCTGTATCAATCAACTTATTTGCAAAAAATCGAATGGGCTGCTGTCAGCATGTGTTGCCCTGAGCTCTATTTCAGTTGCAACATGGTGATAGCTTAAGGCGACTTTACATCATTTTTTGGGAGTCAGTTGTGGAAATCAAATATCTTTTGGAGGTTAAAACTGCTATAAGGTTTCTTTGGTATGGGGAACTTTTTGACGCTCCGTGAGGTGAGTGCTGCTCGTATTTGCTTCACTGCAAAAGAGCTGTTTTTCCTTTAAAAGACAATGGTCTCTCTGTTGCAGCCAGTCAATTCGGTCAATGCATGAGCTGCAAATCTCTCTCATGTATCCTTACGACTTTGCTCAAATTTCTGGTTCTTGTTTTCAACTGTGAGGCAATTGCATCTTCTTTTCATATATTTTTCGACTTCTATTTCCTTCATTCTGATTTTAGACCCAAAAGCATGGTGTAGATTACTATTGTTGATGTCAGTTTATTTTGATCCAAGTACTGTATTTGTGGAAGGCTGACGTTTTATCCCGTAGTATTCACTTTAGTCTTTTTCAGGACATCAATTTGCAGAGCTCTGCTTAGCCTAAACACACCGTCCAATGCACCTCTATATGTGACAATGTGCATTGTGGGTCCCACCGCGTGGATCATTGCCCAAAAACCAGGCTGGCCAGCTTGGAAGGCAGGCTGCACTAGTTTTAGAAAAAGTTGCTAACAGTTTGCATTCAACATACAGTACAGCCCACCTGATCAGTGGACTGGCACTATTTTTGGCTTGCTCATCTACATGGTGGTCGCCCACCTGATGCATGGTTAGATGTCCATCTGCGTACCAGGTTGGTAGGATTGGCTTCGTGTAGGTGGTGCTGGCTTAACAGTTGACATTCACACATGAGGCAGTCCACCCGATTAGTGAACCAGCTGGATTTTTGTTTCAGGTCATCTACGTGGTAGCCACCCACCTGATTCATGGCTCAGATGTCTGACTCATTTGCCAGGTTGGTAAGATTGACCTCGTGTAGATGTGTATGTGTGCATAGCAGAACTCTTATTTGTAAATATGGATTAGCATCGTCTTAGCTTCCTCTCATATATGCCACAATGCAGTCCTCTAGTTCACATTAATGGGCCAAGGAAGTGTTTCTGCTGTATTGCAAATGAAAACATTTGAGGTTAAATCCTTGAATTGTGTTTATAGAAGCAATTACTTTTATTATTATTATTATTATTATTTCCCTAAATGCAAGCTGATGTATCCTACATTTATTAAAGAACTGCAAACACAGGATTGATTGATGTGAATTGTGTAGTATTTCCCCCTGATTTTGTCACTGATATTTGCTGATGACACCATTTTGTTTCAACTCTCTAATCACTACTGCAATTTCATGCTCAATATTAGAGACTTGAAGAAGTTTTTGACCATCTTGGTGGCTTATCAATGCCAGTTCTGACTTCTGAGACCACATCGCTCATTCCTGACGTAATTCCACTCTTGCAACCTTTGCGAGGATGGTACATCATGCTGCCTGCTTCACCTATGAGTTTATCTTATTTACCTAGAGGCAAGCTAGCAATATGTGCTTTTTTTTTTTTTTACTTCTCTTTATCATTGCCTCTCAGCGATTCATTTTTCATCATCAGGCGGTATTTGTTCATATTGGCATATATATTTTTCTAATTTTACTTTTGCTACGCATTTACTGATATACCTCTGAAAATATTAGTCTTTGTCATAGCATAATCTATATTATTTGAGTTGCTTTTGGGCATTCGTGGCCCTGCTATAAGTCAATGACCTTTTAAATTTTGGGTTTTTGGCATGTAGAGCCATTCAACAAACAACAGGGGCATTTTTGTCCTTGAAAATCTCTCCTGCGAGTAGCCTATTCTGACATCTGTGCATAGACTGCTGAAGGAGCGTTACTGTTGACTAGGAGCCCAGGCAACAAAGGCTCTGTGAGGCCCACCATGATGACATAACATTTGCTCTGTACATTTGTTGTGCAGGCTCATGTTAGCTTGTCAACCTGAAATTGAGGCAGATCTAGAACTCGGGTGGGCCACAACATTGGAAAAATTAGGGATGGGTAGCCTACCATCAAAACACTCTCGGAGGTTAAAAAATAAAAATAAAATAAAATTAGAAAGCCTCAATTTTCTTGTTTTGAACTCTACCTGAATGTGAGTTGAATTTATCACCTGTCGTGCTTAGGGTTTCCCATGTTGCAATGTACCATTGAATGAGTTTGTGTTTTGGGAAATCTAACTCAATTGGATTTGATACGATTTGGTCTCTTGCCTATATGGTGCTAAGGAATGACCAGGATTTGGTGATCCGGCCTTCTTAAGCTTGTCTAGATTAGTCATACTGTTTGGTTTAGCAGGTCTGGATTGGATGGACCAGGAACAGTCTATAAAGTTTGAGACTTCCCTCTGTATGCCCAGCTTATTTACTTGTTTCAAAGATTTGGGTTTGCTGATGGATGCATTAGAAACAACACATCAACCCATCCTACTTCTGGCAAATCGGTCACTGAACTAGTCTCTGCAGGTGGTCTGCTTTTAGGGCATTGTTTGCAAATTCTGGAACTTGTGTCAACCTCCATGTTGCAGGAGAAATAAATTTCACTTTGTTAGTTTCATGCAGAAACTCTTAAAACTGGAATTTCACTATTGAAATATCAAAGCTGAAATCACATCCTCCATAACTTTTGAAAACTGGAATTTCACTATTGAAATATCAAAGCTGAAATTACATTCTCCGTAACTTAAAAAAAAAAACCAGCTCCTAAATAATTTAGGAAACTGACTAAAACCAAAAACGAGGAAATTAAATCTGAATTAGAAACTGACTCTCAATTAAGAGAAATGCCACGATGCTTTTTGAGCGTTATTAGTTATCATGCCTCTAGTTGCGTACTGACGTGTGGATAGTCTAATCAATTTATCTGAACTGTCCTTTCTGTCCAGCTCACACTTCATCGGTCATGATGAAAAAACTGGCAAAGGTTGGCCATTCTAGTCAACCATTCAACAGCCTTTGAGATGACCTATAAAGATCGATTATGGAATAAAGCTCCATGCAACAATTTGAACCATCCATTTGTTGGGGCCATATCATGGGTAAGTTACGGTTTTGGATGGATGGAATCATCATGTTCGTGTATTTTGATAAGGTGGCTCTGTAGAGTAATGGACAGTCCACATTTTGATTGATGGCACTATCCATTTATGTTTTAGAAACTAGGGAGCACTCTTAACTTACAGTGCTTTGAGAACTCTAGTCATTTCCTTAACTAAAAGAAGCCTTAGAGAATTGGAAGACTATCTTAAACAATTAAAACCAAAACATGCTTAAATCATTTAAGTAACAAAAATGACATGCATATGAACAATCTGTCACAAAACCAAACCCTTAAATGCAATAATGTCAAGTCAAGATTTTTTGGGTCTTTTATTATTTCGAATATATATGAGGTTTAAGAACCAAGATATCTGCAATATATCAGTTATTATTAATGCTATGCATGTTTGGATGGGATGTATTTGTGTGGATGATGCATCCAGCTCTCCAGTGCTCGTAGAGCACTATAAGCTCTAGTGCTCATTGGTCAAGATTGTCTATACAAAAATAGGTCCAATCAACTATTTGTTGGAGCCACAATGGATTGCTTATGATTCTAAAGAATCAGTTTTTAGGCAATCTTAACCAATCCCACGTGGGCATTGAGAAAGGGGTGGGTATAAAAACCAAGGCCAAATTGAGGATGTGTTGGATCACCCGATTGAGGTCACTTTTGCATGGTAGCCCATGGAATGAATTCTGGACATCATGGACAGTTCAAATCAGTGAATTGGGCCAGTGATCTGGGAGCATTTGAGCATCTCTGTTTTCTTTACTATTAAGTGTCATTATTATATTAGCTAATTTATATAGTAGTAATTTATCAGTCATCATGGACCAAAATAGCTACTGTTATAACACAATGTATCAGTGTATTAGTGCCCATGATGCCTGCTATAATGCTGGCCTTCAAGTTCTTCCAGTTTATTTGCTTCACATGCATAACAGAAGACGTTTGTTCTTCTCTTTTTTCTGCCACTGCTTTCGACATGCGAAACACTTTTTTTTTTTTTTTGGGTATTCCCCCATCGGAATACCCCAAGTAATGTGTTTTTTACGCCATAAAAGAAAAGTTATTAATACTTTTGTGGCACAATACTCTAATTTCTCTTTTATAGATAATGGGAAAAATACTTGGGAGTTTTTCTGGTCACTTTCTTTTTTAGTTTTTTTTTTTTTATTAAAAATTTTCAAGTAAATGTAACTGTAGAGGAATTATATGATGTGTTCCAAATCTTTGCATATTTTTCTGTGACACGCTGGATGGATCATGCCTGAATAATCTCCCAGAATGGAAAATCTCTGCTACTAATGTAAGTATCTTTTTCAATTGAATGTTGACCTTTGTTGTATCCGTCTATTTGCAGGCCCTAAAATTTTAAGATGGTCTTTAACGATAATTTTGAGGAATGGTTGATCCATGGTGGGACACAACAGGCCAGTGGTCTAGATTACTGAACTGTGGACCCCCATTGTCAGAATTGGAAACCTTTGTATTCTGCACAAAGATGTTGGCCAAGCACTATTATAATTGCTGGTAACCTTGCCATTATTTTGATTCATTTGGATTTTACAGATGCAAGGATTACAAAATAAGGGTCTTGATGTTACATGGATTCTTTGAACCATGCGACACTGCCTGTCAGGAGAATCTGTAACATTAACACAAATACGGATTCTCGGGCAATACATACTGTGTTACCGACTGTTCCTTGTGTGATCAGTTTATTAGTGTAGGTGTTGGAGTACAAAGAACAGCAGAAAGGGAACTAGGAATAGGGAGAGATGAAGATGGCAACCATAGCCCATAGTACTTGGATGATTATATGGTGGTCTTAAGGAGATCAGGAGAGTGACTATCATGCACAGGTGGGTGAAACATACCCTGATGATCAGATGTTTTTACGAGGAGGTGAGCATATCCATGCGTAAATGTCTGGTCATTGTGGTTGGCATGATCGATGGGTCTCTCTACCCAACGTGATCGGATGGATTAGCCTACACCACCATAGAAATATTTAATCATAGTAAAATATAATTTATTAGTACATTGCAATTGTTTATATATATAAAACAGGTGTTGAACATCATTAGCAGCCTAATGCACGCATTAGTGGCCTGTAAAAATAGTCCATGAATTGGGTGCTTTTGGGGAAATCCCCAATCACAACAGTTCCATCATATCAATGGCTTTAAGTGTGGGACCATGGGCTTGATTTGCACAAAGTGGTGCATCAGAATACTCCCAATATAATAGTAGAAGCAAATACGTGTAGGTGGATCAATTCACTGAGTTATTATTGAAATAGGATCTACACAAGAAAAGAACGAGCTGTTCGTTGGTTACAGGGGCATCCTGAAAATGTCTAGTCTTTTGAATTAAGTTCCGAATCAGTAGATGCCCCTGCGGTGGGGTGGGGTGGGGTGGGTTGGTGATGCCATACGCTAGGAAGAGCAACCCCAAAACCCAGCATCTGAGTATTGGTCCTCAGATCCTGAACTTGAGGGTGTTGTCAATTTTTTTTCCCCCATTCAATCATCCTTTTACATTTGTATAGCATATATCATGCAAAAGTAAAATAAAGTGAACTTTGTAAATAAATCTATCCCATTCAATCCTCTTAAATTTGCATAGTATATATCATACAAAAGTAAAATAAAGTGAACTTTGTAAATAAATCTACTGAACTTGTCTACTTAGTTGGGGACTTATTTCAAAATTAAACAATTCATTAAGTACCGATAGTTCTACTAAAGCATAATAAAAATTCTATCTATTGGTTGAATTCTAAGAGCTCCACCTCATATAAGGCATCTCTTCTACTGGATTTTTATTCAGTTCTTCAGGCTTATCATAACACTGTTCTAGTCCTACATCATCATATTTCACTTTATCTAAACTCTTTCATTGTAAAATCCCAAAAATAAACAACCACAATTATAATCCTAGAGATTATAATCTGCATGTAAGAAAGTCCCTAAGCATAAAACAGCAACAACAACAACAATAATAAATAACAATAATAATCAATAATAGAGGATGACTTTCATATTCATTAAAAATGGGGAACCGTTTTGTCTACCAAATTCTCCATTGAATGTGGACTGTTGGTTCTGATTCATTTCTTCTTAACAATGTATTTACATGCCATCAATGGAAACGTTAAGAGTTGACAAAATGAGGAGATTTTGTGGGCATGGTTCAACCATGATGGGGCCATCAGATCAATGGCTTGGATAAACCAAACACGCCCCACTTGTACAGATTAGGTACTAAACTGTAGGTTCCCTTGTTCCTGATGAACAGGGAAATCAGCATCTAAATGACGACGACCACAACAACAACAACATTAAAAATGAGAACTTTCTATTTGAATGAGCTGGTTCAAGAAATGTGGGGCATAGACAATCATGATGAGCTATTGTCTATTGACATGGCATGATATTTATGAAAATGTAGGCATCCTTCGTACATGGGTCGTTACTCGGGAAACGATAGTCATGGTTTTCATCTTTCAATACGTTGGGTGGTCCACAGGTATTTTATAAATTGAACAATATGAAGGTGGTGGCCCACTTTGAATTTTCTCAAAGAGCCTTCATGATGTTTGTTGGCATGGATGGTCTTTATTATTTTGGTTTTTTTTTGGTAGGAATTGTACAATGTGCCCTGCTGGATGTACGTTCACCGAACAAATTGACTAAAGACTACAGGAGCGTATGTATTTAACTGAAAAATGGGCCGATGATAATCTAGAGATAGGATCTTCCAATCCAGGATCACATCAACGGTTTGGATTACTGGATCATGGGTCCTACTTGTATAAACAGAAAATGTAGGTACCACGGGACAAATTCATGGCGTGGGCCTTGTCTGATGTCAAATACCTTTTGAGTCTTTCTGTAGTTTGGTAAATTCAGATGTTCGAGTTGCTGGTTTTGGGTGAGTGTGGTTGCACCAAACACATCCTTATTATTATTTGTGGGCCCCCCGGAGGGTTTATGTCGTATCGTTCAAGTTCAGCTTCTACAAGTGGGGCCCATGGTTCAGTGATCTAAATTGGCCCAACCCATTTTTACTATGGGACCCACTATTTGCTGCCCGTGTACCAAAATCCTAACCGTTCAATAAGGGCCAATAATAGATGGTTGAGACGGATCATAAGGCTTTATTTTACTACATTAGACCATAAAGAGGCAACGAAATATTCTATAGCTGAGATCTGCCAATCTCTGTTATTTTTGGTGCATGGACCTTCCCTATTGAGGTCCATTATAACAACGGTTTAGATTGCCGAGCCATGCGCCCCACCCGTTCAAACTGACAACCGAACAATGTTTTGTACCTACCATTGTTTGGATGCATCTGTACGGTAATAATGCAAGAGAAAAGATGGTCAATGATTCTGATTGAAGAAGAATACGCTACAATGCACAGCGTTGTAGGTTTAGTGCTTTAGTTGCATTAGTTCGCTTGGACCGTCCAATAAATAGATCTAAACCGTCCATCAAGTTCTGAACCATCTCTTATGTTATTATGCATAAATTGCACTGATTTGAAGATCCAATCCGCTTGATTTTTGCCTTATTTTCTATATCAATGGTTTTTCCCGGCCCTGGTTGGCATGGTTACGATCGACCTAACAAAAGTGAATCTTTAGAGTGATAAGCCATCAGTAATTGTCTCTGACAAATAGATGGATCAAATTATTGATCGGGCTCTTCTTGTGTGTGTGTGTAAAAGAGCTGGGCATCAGTCCAGTTGGACTGAGTAGGGTTAGATCCGGTTTTGAAATAAGCTTAACCTAAACTCGATCCAACTTGGTACTGAGTCCAGCATGCCTGATCCAATCTGAGTCTAGTTTTGGCCTGGATTGATTCGGACTGAGTCCAAAGGACTGAGTTGGGTCGAATTGGCACCGAGTTGAAGAGAGAAAGACAGAGAGAGAGGAGGGTGGTGGTGGTGGTATTGGGTGGCTGCCGAGCTTAGAAGAGGAGGATGATGGAGGGGAGAGAGTTTGGGATTCGGTCGGGGTTAGAGATAGTTAGAAATTAGTATTATACACATACACTAGAACCAAGTTAAGTTGAGTTTTGGATCGAGTCGAGTCTAATCAAATTGAGTTTCGGTCAACTTATTAGGTGTTGAGATTCAAATATTGCATAATTTTTTTTATTAATCTCTTGATTTTATGAACATAAATCATCTTAATATTCTATTTTACTCATGCATATTTTGTAAGGTGAATTCAAGTGCTTAGATTGAAAAAAGGTGCTAAAAACATGAATTTGATGCTTAAGATTTACCAAGGAAAGGGTTGGATCTTAGGAGACTAAGATTGAAGCATTCACATGCCAAATATTCAAGAAAATCAAGTGACGAATGAAGAGAATCGACGATTTGAAGTGAAGAATCCTGAAATCATCCTGAAAAAGTGCATTTTGAAGCTGTAAAGTTTATTCTGAAAAACTGCACTGCAGGAAGTCTGTTTTAAACGAACTAAGCAGCGAGGAGTCTATTTTGAAAAAATACGTATATTTGATGCGATTTTTAGGGTTTTCAACTTTTTACGAAAATTGAAGTTCCCTACTTATAAATAGAGCTTTGTAGGGTATTCCTAAACATCGTTCAAGACATTCCAAAGCAAAATTTAGGATTTTTAAAGAGTTTTTAATTTTATTAAAGTTTTTAAGTTATTCTTTTTATTTTAGATCTTTTTTATTTTCATTTTTTCTTTCTTGTTACTTTTTATTTATGCAATTTAATTATGTTTTTCTAAGTTTCTTCTAGCCCAAAGCTAGAAGGGAAGCACATGAGTTTAATAGTTCTTTAAGATTATGATGATTGATTGTTTTAATGATGAGAAGAATGGTATATGCATGTTGTCTATTATTTAGGTTTTATTTTTTTATCCTCTTGTGAGATCCATATGTTTCCATCATATGAGATCTACATTGATGGATAGGCTTAACCTAGATCAATCAAATTTCTTAGATATGAGAGGTTCTCAATCTGTTATATTTCTTTGATATTCATTATCTTATAGATATTGAATACTTAAAATCATTGACGCTTGAGAATATATGTCAATGATGCAAATTCATGATTTTCTAATATTTTATATCACTTTTTAAAATATTTAAACCATCTTATTTTTCGACTAGGCTGACCATAGTGCTCAGATCATAGTTGTGTTATCCAAGTCATCATGATTTTGGAACATTAACCTATGTGTGGAACTTTGAAGCTTGGGTGTTATTTTACTCAGTTAAATTACATCCATTCAAAATCTCAAAATCAAATCATCAGTTTAGTTTTTATTACTTAGTTTATTTTGCATTTGATTTTTTTTCCTTCTCACAATTCATTTCCCTGTAGGATCGACTCTATATTGACGAGATATTACTTACGAACCTCTGCACTTGGAGGCAAGCAATCAAGTTTTTAGCGCCGTTGCCGGAGAGAGCTTGAGATAAATCAGATCTGTGCAAGATAGCTAAGGTAAGTTTTTTTTAAGGTAAGTTCTCTTCTAAACCCTCCAAATTTTCTATAGATTTATTATTATTTTCTTCTTCTTCTTCTTTAAAAATAAATTTAGTTGGGTCTTTCAAGTACTAACTATGAAATAAGGTTGCTCTGCTTGAGATTTTATCACCCAAGTGCTACGATTGTCCTATAGTTGCTGTTTGATCATAAAGATCATCCGCTGAATCTATTTTCCAGATTAGCATAGTTTAATTTCTGCATTAGTTTTACTTTTGTTAATTATTATTATTTTTTTTTGGACTGAACCCTCATGGTCGGCCCTATTGCCTGGATTGTTAATTTATTTTTGCTTTGTAGACTGAACCCTCATGGTCGGCCCTGCCGCCTGGGTTGTTGATTTATTTTTGTTTTGTGGACTGAACCCTCATGGTCGGCCCTGCCGCCTGGGTTGTTAGTTAAGTTTTTATTTTTATTTTAAGTATTATACTTGCTATTTAATTTAGTGGTACTTATTGTGTGGTGTAGATGGTTTATATCCCGTTAGAGTAGAGATCAAAAGAATCGACTCTCCTCCGAAGGCGAACTATTTCCAGGCCTTGATCATTCACTTAGAAGAGGCACTCAACATCGCTTGGATTCCATAGCAGACCTAGTTGATAATCCAAATCCAAATCTGCCACATCCAACTATAAATCAAAACAGAGAAAATCAATATAATCCTCCTCTTGAGGATGAAAATGAAGTTCATATGAATGTGTTAAACCAACCACGGATTTTACGTGAACATTTACACCCTAAGAGATCAACTTTACCATCTTGCATAGTGTTCCCTGCTCACACAGGGAACATTGATTTTAAACTAGGTGTGATTCAATTAATTCCTAAATTTCATGGCTTGGATTCTAAAAGCCCCTACTTGCACCTCAAGGATTTTGAGGAAGTAATTTCAATGTTACAAGTAAATAATGGCAATAGGGATGTACTTAAGCTTAGATTATTCTCATTTTCTCTAAAGGATCTGACCAAAGCATGGCTCAACTTTCTAAGACCTAATACTATCACTTCATGGCAATCCTTAAGTAGAGAGTTTTTGAAAAAGTTCTTTCCCGAGTACAAAACAAATGCATTAAAATAAGAAATCATGTCATTCTCTCAAAAGGGGAATGAATTATTTTTCCAAGCTTGGGAGCGCTTCAAAAACCTTCTAATTACTTGTTCACATCATGGTTATGAACCATGACACGTGATTGATGCTTTCCGAAAGGGGCTCACCATGGATACCCGTCAGTTCATAGAGATGATGTGTGATGGAACCTTTCTTGACAAAGATCATAATGAGGCTTAGGATTTTCTAGATATGTTAGCAGAGAATACGCAGACATGGGATGTTTTTGCTAAATCAGACCAAACTAGACCCATTCCTAAAGAGAAAGTGGGGATGTATGTCCTAAGAGAGGAAGACGACCTTAATGCAAAATTCGTTGTATTAGCTAGAAAGGTCGAAGCCTTGAAAATTAGGAAGGTTGATATGATTAAAGCAAATACTTCCTTAGGTAATTTTTGTAGCATTTGTGGTGGTACAGACCATGACATAAAGGATTGTCCAATAATCTCGGTTGTACAAAATATCACGCATGAGCATGATCAAGCAAATGCTATAAATAACTATCAAAGGTCAGTTATGCAACCAATGAGAAACACGTATAATCCAAATTGGCGTAACCATCATAATCTTAGTTGGAGGAATGGACCACAAATTAATGCGCCCAATGCACCTCAAATGCCTCCACAAAATAACTTTTTTGGGGCACCTAATAATGCACAATATGTGCCCCCACCAAAGCGATCATCTGTGGAGGATGCATTGACCACATTCATGAACTCTCAATCTTAAATGAATCAGTCTCTAATACAATCAAATCAGGAATTAAAGACAGTTGTGGCTAGGATTGAGATTTAACTAAATGCTAGAGAAAAAGGCACTCTTCCTTCTTAACCTATGCCAAACCCTAGAAATACATATTTCATTGGAGACTCAAATCCAAATGAGCTACATCATGAACAAGCTAAGGCCATCATTACCTTGAGAAGTGGAAAAAAGGTTGATAACAAGATAATGCAACCGGTAAAAATACTGGAGGATGAGCCACTGTCTCAAGAAAATGATGAACTGACTATGGTTCAAGAGCCGCAACAACAAAAGGATAAAGAGACTACGTCATATGAGCATCCAGTTCCATTTCCATCTAGACTTCGGAATCCGACTGTCCCCATGAAATATCAAGAGGTGTTGGATGTGCTTCAAAAGGTTACTGTCAATATTCCTCTACCTGATGCCATTAAACAAATTCCATCATATGCTAAATATCTCAAGGACTTATGCACTGTAAAGAGGAAATTAAATGTGTACAAAAAGGCCTTCCTTACCGAGAAAGTGAGCACTATCATTCAACAAAGAGTTGTACCCAAATACAAAGACCTGAGAAGTCTCACTATTCCTTGTATTATTGAAAATTTTTAAATTAAGCATGCTTTGCTAGATTTGGGTGCAAGTGTAAACTTAGTACCTTATTTGGTTTACAAACAAATGGGGTTAGGCGAGCTTAAACCAACTACGATTACACTCCAACTCGTTGACCGCTCCATTAAGGTACCAAGGAAAATTTTAGAGGACGTACTAGTCCAAGTGGAGAAATTCTACTTCCCCGTGGATTTTATTATATCAGACACTGAACCATGTGTAAATACTAGCGCTCAAGTTCCCATCATTTTAGGCCGCCCATTCCTAGCAACTTCAAATGCAATCATAAATTGAAGGAATGGAATGATGAACTTGTCTTTTGGTAAATGACTCTAGAGCTAAATATTTTCAATCTATGTAAGCAGCCCATTGATAATAATGAAATCCATGAGCTGAATTTCATGGACTGCTTGATAGAAGAAGAGGAATTGGAACCTAGTCTGATTGAGGAATTGATTCAAGTCATTAGAGACTTGAAAAATTCTGATTTAGAAAAAGTGCTTACTGAAATTTCTAATGATAATGAGAGCACTACCACCCAAGACATTGGTATGTACCAATGGAGACCGCGCCTCAAATCCTATCTATCGAGGACTCGCGACCTCTGTCATCACCAACCAATGTTCTAAAGGTTGATTAAAACCACTACCAAATGAGCTTAAGTATGTATACTTAGGTGAAAATAAAACTTATCCTGTGGTGATCTCTTCATTTTTAGACAAGGATCAAGAGATTAAATTATTGAATGTTCTAAGGGACCACAAAGGATCCTTGGGCTGGGTCATTTCTGACATCAAGGGTATAAGCCCTTCCATACGCACTCATCGGATCCACCTCGATGAGGACGCCAAACTAATTAGACAACCTCAAAGGCGTCTTAATCCAAACATGATGGAAGTTGTAAAAAAAGAGGTGATCAAATTGTTGGATGTGAGAATCATCTACCCAATATCCGATAGTGTTTGGGTGAGTCCAACTCAAGTAGTCCCAAAGAAATTCGGAATAACTATTGTGCAGAATTCTAATAATGAACTCATACCAACACATTTTACCACAAGTTGGCGTGTTTGCATTGATTATAGAAAATTGAACCAGGTCACAAAGAAGGACCATTTTCCTCTACCATTCATTGATCAAGTTTTAGAGAGGATAGCAGGTCACTCCTATAGTTTTCTTGATGGATATTCCGGATATAACCAAATAGAGATAGCCCTAGAAGACCAAGAGAAAACCACGTTCACTTGTCCATTTGACACTTTTGCTTTCAAACGGATGTCATTTGGATTGTGTAACGCTCCAGCAACTTTCCAACGATGTATGTTACGTATTTTTTCAAATATGGTTGGAAAGTTTCTTGATGTTTTCATGGACAACTTCTCTGTATTTGAGAGTAGTTTTGAGGAATGCCTCAACAATTTATCTCTTGTCTTGTCTAGGTGTAAAGAGAAACACCTTATCTTAAATTGGGAGAAATGTCATTTCATGGTTCAAAAGGGAATTGTTTTGGGCCATGTTATCTCCAAAAATGGAATCGAGGTAGATCGTTCAAAACTCGACATTATAGTTAATCTACCTATCCCCCGAACTGTTAGAGATATTAGATCACTTCTAGGGCATGCTGACTTTTATAGAAGATTCATCAAGGACTTTAGTTCCATTACTAGACCCTTGACTAATCTTCTTCAAACGAATGTTCCATTTAAGTGGACAGATGAGTGTGCAAGTACTTTTAATAAAATTAAATCATCTCTTACCACTGCACCTATCATGTGTCTACCAGATTGGACACTTCCTTTTGAACTAATGTACAATGCAAGTGATTATGCCATAGGGGCTGTTTTGTGCCAAAGGAAAGATAAACGACCCTACGTCATTCACTATGCGGGTAGAACTCTAAACTCGACCCAAGTGAACTACTCAACAACTGAAAAAGAGTTACTTGCAGTAGTTTTTGCTTTAGATAAGTTTGGGTCCTACTTGATGGGATCTAAAGTGGTCATTTTCACGAACCACTCAGCCTTAAAATATTTGTTATTTAAGAAGGATGTAAAGCTGAGACTTTTGAGATGGATCCTCCTACTTCAAGAATTTAACTTAGAGATAAAAGATAAAAAGGGAGTAAAAAACGTAGTGGCCGATCACCTTTTCAGATTGGTATTAGATGATTCCACTGAGGAGATGCATATCTAGGACACTTTTCCTGATGAACAATTATTTGCGATCTCTAAATTACCTTGGTATGCGGATATAGTGAACTATCTTGCAACGAAAAAAATGCCATATCATTGGAAGTCGCAAGATAGGAAGCGTTTTGAAACCGAGGTTAGGAACTTCTTCTGGGATGACCCGTATTTATATAAATATGGGACTGATCAAATTTTTAGACATCGTGTCCCAGAGGATAAAGTTCAAAGTGTTATTTCCTTTTGTCACATGGAAGCATGTGGTGACCATTTTTCTGCAAAGAAAATCACTGTAAAAATCATGCAATGTGATTTTTACTGGCCCACCATGTTTAAAAACATTCATGCTTTCTGTGTTGCTTGTGATAGATGTCAAAGGTTGGGAAGAGTGTCCCGACGTAACATGATACCTTTATCTCCAATTTTACTATTAGAGATTTTTGATTGTTGGGGTATTGATTTTATGGGCTCATTTCCATCTTCTTTTGGATTTCTTTATATATTGGTTGGTGTGAATTATGTTTTAAAGTGGATTGAGGCAGTTTTAAGTAAGACCAATGACAACAAAGTGGTCATACGATTCTTAAAGAAAAATATTTTTTCTAGATTTGGAACTCCAAAGGCCATCATTAGTGATGACATGTCTCACTTTTGCAATAGGGCATTTGAGGCTTTGATGAAGAAATATTGCATCAAGCATAAAGTGAGCACCCCATACCACCCACAAACGAGTGGGCAAGCTGAGATTTCTAATTGAAAAATCAAACACATTTTAGAGAAAAATATAAGGCCAAATATGAAAGATTGGTCCCTTAAACTATATAACATCCTAGATTTTCACTGTTTTGGATTTTAAAAAATTTTTGAATTTATTTTTTATTTTTTTATATAAATTAACTTATAATATCACTTAAATGACTATTAGCACTCAATATTAGTCTATAAAGGAGTGGTACCAGAAAAGAACCACATAAGTCCGATTAATCAACCGTAGGAAACCACCGAATCTGCCAAATCACTTGAACATCAGGTGTAATCCCATGATTTACTCACATAGGACCCAAATCAAATCGAACAAATTAAGACGAGCATAACTAAATTAAAAATCTAACCGAAGATGAGTCAGATAAGGCTCAGATCTTAACTAATAGACCAAATTAACCCTTGTAACGTCTCGTCCAACCAGCATAGTGTCCTGGGTCATCTACGTAGGATTTGTCGCAAAACCATTAGTTTAAACAGCTCGTAGTGGGGTACCACAAGTTAATTAACCCATGATTAACCCGTTAGAGTAGACCACACAGGCCAGGATAGGACCTAGTGCGTGCCGCCAAGCCAGCTGGCCATTTACACTAAGCGTCAGCTCGTACGGGCTATACCGCGACGTAGGAAGGTCAGAAAATTATGAAACTTTAGAAAACCATATATGTCACTGGGCTAAGGGCCATCACGGACCACGGACTCATTAGACACTTAGAAGTTAATTATCCGATCTGTTCCAACAGCACTTGTCAACCCACTCAAGACTAGAGTTAAAATCTGGCACTGATAAATAAAATTAAGATTTCGAGATTTTTAGCCATCAGATTCTTCTAAATTTATGATGAAGGTCTAATGTAGTATCTTACGTCCTTCCACAAAACCTGGGACCTGATCGTGCACGATGACCGTCGATCGCAAATCGGACCTGTACGACCTAACCAAATATCCGATCGTCCCCAAATTTTGCATGCCCTCCATCGGGCCATGGACCACCTACCCTATAAGTTCTATGGCTAAGAGACCAGCAGAACTAACCCAACAACTAGGATGGGCCCCACAGGGCCATTTAAAGATCGGAACCGCTTACTAAGACCCCATATCCGTTCATCTGATTGTTCTCAAATTTTATTTGGCCCCTCATTGGGCCATGAGGCATGTACACACCGAATTTGGTGGCTGGAGGGGTGATAGGGCCGCCTCAACATCAAATAGGGTCCTAGGGGGCTATTTGAGAAATTATGGAAACATAAGGCCAAGGGGCCCAACTCTAGAGAATAAACCCTAGCTCTCTCTCATAACCCTATTCTCCAACAACAACCCATCTCTCTCTCCCTCATAACTTCCTCCAAGTCTCCCCCCACCAAACCTCTCTCCTTCATAACTCATCAACCTCCAACAACCTATCATCTTTCCCTCATAACTTTCACCATCTTCCAACGACAAGCTCTCCCTTTTCGTAGCTCCCACTATTCTTCAACAACCGAGGAGAGTAAAGAGAGAAAGGGAGGGTAAAGGTGAGCAAGGTGGACTCTTAATCAAGGTGGGGCCAAGGGCATCAACCTTTTTCAACTCTCTACCTCTCCTCCAAGGAGAAACTCTCCGCCACAATCCCAAATTCGTCCGTTGGCCATCTAGGTAAGAACCTCTCACCATTTCTTCTTGAGATCCAAGTAATAAGAAAGGATTGACATGAAAATTTTCACATGCAAGCATTGGTTTTAGGGATTCCGGCCGATCTACCCCGAAATCCACATCCCCTAGGTCGGTTCCAAGCCTCCATCGAATCTAAAGGTACGGACTATTATCCTTAGGTGGCCTAGCATCAATTATAGTAGGGGTCTAATGATTTTGTTTGATGAGTTGTTGTGTTGAAGAAATTAGGAAAAACCTAGGAATGTGCGTGTTGTTGGAATTGCATGGTCTTACGTGTTTGGTTTATATTTGATGATGATCTTGTCTCTCACATGAATTAGCATAGGAATAATTATATGCTCATGTTTGTTTGATTGATTTGTTCCTATGTATTGCTTCATAGGTTTATGGAGCTTGACTCGTTTGTGTATGATTCCTTGAGGTGTTAGAAGTGCTCAGCTTCCTCACTAATTCACACACTCACATGTACTTTATTCATGATAACGTAGTATGCTTACTTGGAATATGTGAATCGTAGGTTGTAATGTATGAGAACATGACATGCTTATGCTAGATGACGATATTGATGGATGTCATGCTATGAATCAACATTGAACCCTCGGGTTGGTCGGGAACATGAGGAGAAACGCTAGTCCCGTTGGTAGGATTATGCTAGGGCTAGACCTATGGGCTTGGGCAGGTGTGCTTGACTGGCTATAGTTCGACTACATGGGTCCTCTGCACCCAATGTCACTCGTCTCACGTTCGCCTGACTCGTGCGGTCTAGCCTACTATCTGACCAATCCTGTTTGTTAACCCCGGTTGCTCACATATGTATGGAACCTAAAACACCCTACAACCATTATAGCCCATCAATAACCCATTAGTAAACTGGTCCACAGCCTCGTGAGCTGGACATGATGGAATGAGACACTGTGTCTGAGCTGTTGGCCTACGCTGGGGTGTCGCGCTTTCCCGTAGTGACCGCGAGCGATCCCTTTTCTCTCGGCACTCCTCATGTGCTTGAAGTCGGGGATGAGGAACCCGACGGGATCACTGACCGCGAGGACTCGGCCTCACGCATTGGAGGGTCTTAGCCTCGCAACCCATTTAGGGCATTGATACGTGGGGTGTATCGATTTTTCAAATCTGCTGGATGAATGGACTTAATTAACAACTCGGCTAACACGATCGCATTGCATCACATTAGTTAGGGTGGCGACTCAGAAGTCGAGGTCGCTCTGAGGGAGTGCTGACATATGCGATCGTTAGATAGAGTCGCAGGGAGCGTTGTGGCGAGGGCATGCATCATTTCATCCCGCATACATGCATTGTAAATAAGAGCTGCTAGTGTTGATGATTCTGTATTTTTCATTAAATTCATACTATAACTGCTGCCTGTTAAAACTTAAGATTAATAGCATCCACTGAGTTGATCACTCTCCCACTCTGGGACGGTGTTTTAAAACACCAACCAGAACCTACCTTAGATGCAGGTGATGTGGTGCATGAGGAGCCTAGCGACGCACATCGAGGAAGACGACGAGTTCTCTTACTTTAAGCTGATGAGAGGACCTTCATCGGATCAGTAGATGGGGCATTGGATTGTTGGGTAGAGGGCTCAGCCCCATTCTTTTTTGGACAAATATTCTTTTGTGATGTTGTTGACCCTTCTATTCTTTTGGACATGTACATAGATATATATTTGATCTTTTCACTCCAGTGGGCTTGTATGTTGATGCTTCACGTTTCAGGGAATTCCAGGCTGTGCAACTAAACCGGACTTAAATGCATATTAGTGAAATCGGTTATAAGTGGCACTCGGGAACTCAGGAGTTTTGCATATGCACGACCCCTAATTTCTAGGGCGTTACAGACTATCTGACGCTTTATGGGCTTATAAGACTGCTTATAAGACCCCAATTGGAATGTCTCCATACAGATTGATGTATGAGAAGGCTTGCCACTTGCCTGTGGAATTGGAACATAGAACCTACTAGGCAATAAAGAAATTAAACTTTGATATGAACCAAGCAAGTGGACAAAAGAAATTAGAATTGAAAGAATTAGAGGAGCTGATGAGAGACTCTTATGAAAATTCTAAAATCTACAAAAAGATGACCAAAACTTTTCATGACAAAAATATCCTGAAAAAAAATTTTAAACCTTAGCAAAATGTCCTATTGTACAATTCTCGTCTTCACTTCTTTTTGGGAAAATTAAGATCAAGATGGACAGGCCCCTTCATTGTGAAGAATGTTTATACTCATGGAGCTTTTGAAATTGAGAATCTACGTAATGACAATGTGTATAAGGTTAATGGTCAGAGATTGAAGCCTTATGTGAAAAATTTTCATTTAGGAGAGGAGTCCATCCCTCTTCATAAGACAGAATATTTAGAATGATACTCCTAGTCTGACGGAGCATTTATAGATCTGTATCATATTCAATTCTTTGTAGTATTACATAGCAGGTGAGTTTTTCATAGTAGGTACTATCCACCCTTTCTTTTATTTTTATTGTTCTCTTCATTACATTATCATTACATTGGGGACAATGTAGATTTTAGGTTGGGGGGTGTGGATAGTCATCCAACTAAATGTTTTTTTTTTTTTTAGATTTTAATTTATTTTATTATTATTTTTAGGTTTCAGTTAGGTTTACGTTTATTTTTAAGTTTTACGGGAATTTTATTTTATTTTATTTTTTCAACTTTTTCAAAATAATATTTTTATATACAAAAATGTAAACATGATATTATGCGAATTCCAAAGGCAAAGTTAATACTTAGTCTAGGTTGATAGTAGTCAGAATTCTGACAACTAAAAATTATAGACTTAAGTTCAATTATCTAATCACTAGTTTAAAATGAGTTGTAATTTGATGTACTGAATTCATAATACACCCTAGCTAACTAAGTGAGGAATATGATATGTGAATTAGAATAATAACTTTTGATTCATACAAGGTTGAATGAACTAATATCATTGATACATGCTTAAAAGAAAGAATATTGAAGAAAAAAAATAAAATTTTATTATTATTATTATAGAGTATGAATGTAACGACCATAACAATCGTGTCAGTAATCTCCAGTAAGGATACCTAAGTATCCATTACTGTTACCATTATAAGTACGATACCTTAGGTTATGAAGCAAATCCGGTGGGAATCTTCCTTTAAGGGTGTTCTATAAAAATGATGATATGATAATAAAAGAAGAAATGACATGAAAAAAATGAGATAACTAGAGATTTCATATTTTTGAAATGATTGAAACGAGTTAGGATAAAGAACATGCATATTTCTCAAAGTTAGACTTGTGTCACGGAGCACCTAAGGATATTAGATCATAACTATTCTAATTTTTGATTAGGTCTCTGAACTCAATGATGTAATGGATTAGGAAATTGAGATTCTAACTAACTTCGGACTTAGGGTAAGTATTGGTTTATTTTGAAATTCATATGATGAATGGAAGCATAATTGTATAATTTTTCGAGTGTTGAACTATTTTTCATGTTGTCAATGTTTGTGGGTAACATTTTTAGAAACCCTCATGAGACTATAACTCGTCCACTAGGGAAAATCTAGGGGTTTAAAGGCTTGTTGCATATGCTAAATGCAATTGAGATTACCTGCGAAAGTGATGTTGTTAGAATTTTATTTTCATTTTAATTTTGTTTCTAGAATTAATTTTTATTTTTATTTTTATTTTTCTTCGTTTATTTTGCTCGGGACTAGTGTTCACTCCCCAAGTGCAGGGTTGTGATGTAGTAATAAACTCAGTAAGACCGAGGTCGAATCCCAAGGGACTGAAACTCGTACGTTATCTAAAACTAACTAGAACTAGAATTAGGCTAAGATGAAATATAAACTGAATGTAATTCGAGGAATAATGGTGAAAATATTAAGTTAAAATTTATAGAAATCAGAGGAAAGGAAATTAGGGATTCAGAGGATCCACTTGTAGAGATCAAGGAGATCTTATGCCTGCATCAAGAATCATAGAAATTAACTGAACTTACTTTGATCTAGTTTTCAAGAGATGAAGGGTATATGAATTAGAATGGATTCCATCACTAAACCATGCCCAGGAGACAAAGCAAACAACAGAATTAAACTAATTATCAACCAATCATATGTATGAAGGTTAGGAAGGGTACCGACATCCGACCATGCCCAGGAGACTATGGTGAACAACAGGACTTCCTGACGTCATAAACATAAAGAAGAAGAAGAAGGAATACTCAAAGCCATTGCAGACCCATTGTAATTTCAGTCACAACAGACCATTAAAGACTAAAAATATTCCCTTAATTTAAACTAAATTCAACATCAGTTTAAACTAAATAAATGGCATAAGTAACAAGTCCCCCATCCTGCTACAAGCTTCACCTCTTAGCCCTAGCTAAGAGGTTCAGCCGCACATGAGTGGGCTGGATCTCACATAAAAATAAAACAAATAAAATAAAATAAAACCTTAAAAGAAAAAGAACTCTCCCTCTCTCTCTCAGTTCCTCTATCCACGTCTACCCATAGCTTTCCCTGGATCTGATCGATGTCCCCGTTGCTGATCTCTCTCTTTTATAGCAGCTAGAGTCGGTCAGTGCACAAGGAGGTCGGCTGGGGCTTCCGCACAAGAGGCGGTGCATAGCTTTTACGCACAGCAACAAAAGAGACTGCGTTGGTTTCCTGATGGGCTCCACTCCTTCCACTGCTGATGAAATCCACTCCATCCACTGTATTCACCTCGAAAAACCAGGTGGGAATCACTGTTTTCAGATCAACTTCGGTGTGATCCACGGATATTTTCATTGCACCGTTAATCCGATGTTTGAATGGATGAGATCCCATATTCTTGGATTCTTCAAATTCCGTTAGCTAGGCCTTAGTAAGATAGACCGTGGGAGCCTAACAGACGGTCCAGATTCAACCGTTGATTCCTGATGGTGGCCCACAACAATTTTTCGCAAGCTCTGTTGCGAAACAGAGTTTGCGCAGGACGCTGTGATGTTGGTGCGGCCCATGCTCCTTGTTGGTTTGAAAATCCACACCGTCCATTATATTCGTGTCGAAAAACCGTCAGGGAAGGAATCTTTTGGGAATGAAACAGGTATGGCCCATACGATCTTCCGTTCTACCGGTCATCTTGCATTTAATCACGAGTTTCGTGTGTACACGTGCATGGGACCAAACAGACAGCTAGAAGATGGTTACGCCCCCCTTATGGAGTGAATGAACGGTTTAGATTGTCCTTGTGGACAATGGGTGGGGCCCACTACTAAAAAACGGCCAATGTTGTTGCATCCGCTGGACGATTTTTCAGGGAGATCGTGTTTAAGTCGCTGACCGACTTCATGGAATGCAGTGCACGTCGAGTGCACTTGTGCACTGTGCACTATCACTACCAATGGGGTCCACTTTTAGTGTTTATGACAAATCTGTTCCGTCCATCTCTTTTCTCAAATTCTTTTAACCGTCAGGACCAAAATTGAAGCATATCCAGATAGCAGGTGGGCCCTAAATCGGGTTTTCCTGGGCTGATCTGTTTATTGGGCCTCTTCCACGAAGATCCATTGGCTGAAATTCGACATGTACGGTTGATTTATGTCCCTCAGACCATGTATGAAGTTTCAAACCAAACGGATGGTGGGAACCCCGTGATCTTGCATTCTGGCTAATTTTCAGGACACTTGAGCTTCAGTTTCTTGGTTTTCTCGGATCTCTGGCGTGCAAATTCGTTGATCTTGGTCCCTTGGGGTCCGTCTCATGCTTTAGTGAATTTGGAGCGTTAAATTCATGCTTTTAATACCTTTTTGCAGTTCATGCTCGTAAAATCACCTTGCAACATAAACACAATAAAACGGGCCATTAAACAGTATCATACTCATAAATCCGTGAAATAAATGGGGTCTGATATGCAATATTTGACCCTCAACAACTAGTAAAATGCTGGTTGGGGGGGGGGGGGGGGGGGGGGGGGGGTGTTGAGACTCAAATATTGCATAATTTTTTTCATTAATCTCTTAATTTTATGAACATAAATCATCTTCATATTCTATTTTACTCGTGCATGTATTGCAAGGTGAATTCAAGTGCTTAGATTAAAAAATTATGCTAAAAAGCATGGATTTGATGCTCAAGATTTACCAAGGAAAAGGTTGGATCTTAGGAGACCAAGATTAAAGCATTCACATGCTAAATATCTAAGAAAATCAAGTGACGAATGAAAAGAATCGACGATTTGAAGGGAAGAATCCTGAAATCATCCTGAAAAAGTGTATTTTGAAGCTTATTATGAAAAACTGCGCTGCAGGAAGTCTGTTTTAAACGAACTAAGCAGCGAGGAGTCTATTTTGAAAAAATACGTATATTTGATGCGGTTTCTAGGGTTTTCAACTTTTTACAAAAATTGGAGTTTCATACTTATAAATAGGGCTTCTTAGGGCATTCCTAAAAATCGTTCAAGGCATCCCAAAATAAAATTTAGAATTTTTAAAGAGTTTTTAGTTTTATTAAAGCTTTTAAATTGTTCTTTTTATTTTAGATTTTTTTTATTTTTATTTTTTCTTTCTTGTTACTTTTTGTTTCTGTAATTTAATTATGTTTTTCTAAGTAAAGCACATGGGTTTAATAGTTCTTTAAGATTATGATGATTGATTGTTTTAATGATGAGAAAAACGGTATATGCATGTTGTATATTATTTAGGTTTTATTTTTTTTATCCTCTTGTAAGATCCATATATTTCCATCATATGAGATCTACATTGATGGATAGGCTTAGCCTAGATCAATCAAATTTCTTAAATAAGAGAGGTTCGCAACTTATTATATTTCTTTGATATTCATTATCTTATAGATATTAAATACTTAAAATCACTGACGCTTGAGAATATATGTCAATAATGCAAATTTATAATTTTCTAATATTTTATATCACTTTTTAAAATATTTAAACCGTCTTATTTTTCGACTAGGCTAACCATAGTGCTCAAAGCATAGTTGTGTTATCTAAGTCATCATGATTTTGGAACATTAATGTATGTGTGGAACTTTGAAGCTTGGGTGTTATTTTACTCAGTTGAATTACATCCATTCAAAATACCAAAATCAAATTATCAGTTTAGTTTTTATTACTTAGTTTGTTTTGTATTTGATTTTTTTTCCTTCTCACAATTCATCTTCCTGTAGGATCAACTCCATATTCACGGGATATTACTTACGAACCTATGCACTTGGAGGCAAGCAATCATTAGGTAACTTGGACTCGACTCAATTTGAATTCGGATTGGGTGAAGCTTACTTGATTCGGATCAACTCATCCATTCGGTTTGGGTCGAGTTGGGTTTGAACGAGTCGGACTAGTCGAACCGTCCCGTGCCTAGATCTAGTGTAAATGATCTTGACCGTTTATATTAAAGTCCATTGATCAATTGGTTAGTATTTGTTAGATCGGCGTGATGTTAGCATGGCAGCCTATGATATGTGCGTTGGAGTGCTAGTGCCATTTGGGAAGAAGTGATCGCCTACATGCGCACCGTACCATCTTTCCCGGCTGCATGAGTACCAAGAAAACGGTAGGCCCCACCATGAAGATCACCAGTCCGATCACCAGGTGGGCGACACTGTTGGAATAAATAGATAATTGACATATGACCTCAACATACTAGTGAGAGGATGGGTCTGATTTTCGACAAGGGCAATATTCATGGTGGGGCCCACCACTTTCATGGCACTGATGTTCTGGTATAAGTGGCATGTTGATGGGAAACATGGGTTCTGTATCTGCGCTGGTGTTTTGATTTAAGAGTCTGGATTTTGAACCGGAGTTGTTAATTGGGGGTGTTTCTAGTTATGGAAGTAGGGTGCGTTTGTATGTACTAGCGTGTTGAATCGCAATAGCTAAAAATTCTATTTTATGTTACTTTCAAGTTTGACTTCAAATAATAGCATCTCCAAATTTGCCTGCTGCCCACCCGGTTAACTCACTCAACTTGGCCAAGGTAAGCTCAACTCGACTGAAAGCTGGCCTAAACTTGACTTGGTTTGGCTGGCTGGATTCGACTAAGTTATAACTTATATTGAGTTATGCTGACCTGTGCAGGCATGCACGTGTGCACTTTTGTACATGTGTCATGGGTGTCTAATTTGAACAGCCCATTTGATGCGGAATCTCATGAAATCTCAAGGGACAAACTTTCACCTTGATATAAAATTTTGGTAGCCCATAGCAAAGACAAATGCATATCAAGGGAGTAAACTGTTTTTATTTTTCATGGCCCACAAAAGTTTTGGAGCAAAGTAAAACTTGGGCCGAGAGGGTTTCATGAGGTGCTGTTTCACATGGATAGTTCAGATTTTGGATCCACCTCACAGATGATAAGTTCTCAAAAAAGTTTGCACTAGTTCCGTCCAAACTGATGCACAGGTGAGCATTTCCCAACTTATATATATATATATATATATATATATATATATATATATATATATATATATAAAATATCATATAAATATTAGATAGAAATTGCTTGACTTAAAAGCTAAAACTCAAACTTAGCTCAAAAGCTTAATGTTGAATTGGGCTTGAACTTGGCTTGAGTTGACCTGAATTGCTAATTGAACCATTTTGAGTTGGCCAATTTAGCTTGAGGACTAAGCTGAGTCGAACTCAAGTTGGGATAGGCTGCTAACCAAACGGAGCGGGTCATGCCAATCTCGATTTGGTTTGACTAGTGTACATAGCCCTACTCATGAGCCGTGCTTGATGGCTGAAGCTCAGATCATCGTCTCATGAGGCCCAACCCATTTTCTGGGAATAGTTATGGTGGCAATGGGTTAGGTTTACAAGCATTGTACAAGACAATGGGTGCTGCATCCGTATCCACAACAGCCTTATTCATGTTGGGCGTCCATTAAGATATCGGTTACTCATCTATGATTTAAAACTTTAAAATTTAAAAAACTCATTAATAACATAAGATTTACATATTTAGGTTTTTTTATTTGTTTATTTTAAGAACTATGATTTACATACATTATAAACATAAAAATAAAATGGTACAAATTCTATTTTAAATTTTATAAAACCTAAAAACAACATTTATTCTTATATTGAAGGGGCACACTGCATTCATTGGATTGTACTGCATGATATAACTGGGGGGTGCCAGTATATACACACCTGGCCCAATTATTATTTCACCTTAAATTAATTCCAATGCCTACACCTACATCCATTATAATAATAATTATTATTACTATTTATTTATTTTTAAATTATTGTTATTATTATTATTTTACCCCCCTTTCCCCACCTGAGCCTAGCCGGGTCATTGCCACCATTAGCCTAAGTACAATTCAAAAGCTCATGGGCATGGTTGGAGAGCCCGGACTCAGTTCCCTATCTCATAAGGTGGGTTCAGCCATGCTCGGGCCATCTTGATCTCTTTAGGTAGGCCACTTAGGATCTGCTTGGATGACCCACATCCCAAAAAATCTCAATCATGGGATATTACTTAATTTTAGGTTGTCCACTTAGATGACCCACATTGTAAAAATCTCGATTATTGTATAAGCAAAACAGATAAATGGGTGCAAGCAAATGGACGGTGGAGAATAAAGAGGATTGTGCAATACCTTCCTAGGGCCCCCAGAATCAGACAAGATGCCAAATTCCTTTGGTCTTGACTTTGTTGTACAGGAACATGTGCACTTGTGCCTACTGATGGAGTTTGATTCGGTGATCACCAACACATCTTGACCGTACATTAGCCACTTATTTTTCTGCAATGATCAAGATAGTTTGACTTGCCAACCATCCTGTTGATGGGGCCATGGCCCAAAATAAAGGTGATTGGACCGTGTCAATCATCCAATCTGTCTGCTAATAGACGGTTAACATTAGCTGGCAGCATCCAATCAGTATGATCTTTTGATCCATGGGAATTTCAAATCAACGGTTGGGTTGTGATACAAGTCTAGATTGTGATACTAGTTTGCTTAGTATAGGGTGTGGATCCCACTTCATAGAATGTCTATTGTCTTTGTAATAGAATATCTTTACAATGGGTTTCAGTTTGTTTAAACGATGTAAACCGTTGATATGAGATTAAGCACTCTGGACGGCCTTCCCTTCAGTTGGTGGCCATCAAATGGACGGTTGTGAAAGGAGAAATAGTTAAATGGAGCTTTGCAGCCTGACACGTACTTGATATGGCCAGTGGGCTAACCTTTCTTTGAACTGATCATTCCTCTATGAGGATCTCCACTGAGATGGATGATGCTTGAATTGCCGCATGCATTGAGCATTGTGGGCTCTTTATCCGGGGACCATTGACTATTTTTCATTTTTTAACCATCCATTTTCAGGCCAGCAATCGGATGGCCAGGATTTTTTAATTTTGTTATTTTAGTGTTGCCTATCTCGGATGGTTCACAAGATGCTATTTTTCATTTTTTAACCATCCATTTTCAGGCCAGCAATCGGATGGCCAGGATTTTTTAATTTTGTTATTTTAGTGTTGCCTATCTCGGATGGGTCACAAGATGCTATTTTTCATTTTTTAACCATCCATTTTCAGGCCAGCAATCGGATGGCCAGGATTTTTTAATTTTGTTATTTTAGTGTTGCCTATCTCGGATGGGTCACAAGATGCTATTTTTCATTTTTTAACCATCCATTTTCAGGCCAGCAATCGGATGGCCAGGATTTTTTAATTTTGTTATTTTAGTGTTGCCTATCTCGGATGGGTCACAAGATGCTATTTTTCATTTTTTAACCATCCATTTTCAGGCCAGCAATCGGATGGCCAGGATTTTTTAATTTTGTTATTTTAGTGTTGCCTATCTCGGATGGGTCACAAGATGCTATTTTTCACTTTTTAACCATCCATTTTCAGGCCAGCAATCGGATGGCCAGGATTTTTTAATTTTGTTATTTTAGTGTTGCCTATCTCGGATGGGTCACAAGATGAACGGCTCACGTAGCATGGAGCCCGCCCTTATATAATGCTGAATGGAATCGAAAAGATGATGGTTCGGGGGACCACTGTGAATGATGATTGCGAAGCCCACACGCGTGTACAAGGGAGCCCATCTACACAATATCCCATGTGCCAGTGGAACACGTGAATGAGATCCAAGCCGTCAATCACATGGGCTTCCGACATGTACAGATACGCTTGACCAGAACGTTGCCTCTGGATAGTTATTTGATACTCTGCTACTGTATGACAATTGATACACAGGCACTGAAATTGTACACGTGGCGTAGGATAACATTACACCAACTAAATTGTCGATCCCATTGTCTCTAAGTCACGGTACCAACATAGGACCATTAGATTTTTTTATTTTTTATTTTTCATTTTTAACTGTCCAATAAATGTCCACCAATCCGATAGTTAGATAATCAAATAAACATAATTTAAAATCTGCATTACTAAAGTGCCTTGTATGCAATTTCTAAGTACCTGCGTATCATCCATCACACTCTTACCGAGTATGAAAAGGAGGCACGGTTTAAGTAGTCCGCAGACCACGGAAGTGAATCTGTAGTCATTCGGTTGGGCACATGTATGGCAATCGGAACCGTTCAAGTGGTAGGTCCTACCATTAATATATAAAAGGTAAAGAAGGGTTCCTGCAAACACCCATAGACATTTGATCTACGAACAGTTGAAAGAATGGAGCGGTTGATGGTTCATATTCAAGTTCATTTTCAACGGTTAGGATCCTTTTTAAATAAAAATAGGACCGTACGTGGCCTATCCGATGTGGGTCCACCCTGACAAGTGGGTGATCCTCCAAGCAGCCCAACATGGAGAGCGCCTCCAGGAGTATCCCTGTATACCAATCACTGTGGGGCCCACCGGGATGTATATATTTTATCCACTCCGTCCATCCGTTTTGCCAGCTTATTTAAAGGCTCGAAACAAAAAAACGAGGCATATCCAAAACTTCTGTGGCCCCCAAGAATTTTTCAACGGTAGGTGTTCAATCCTCACTGTTTCCTGTGATGCTGTCCAACTAAGCTTTGGATCTGTCTCATATTTCGGTTTTTGCACTAAAATGAACTGGAAAAACGGATGGACGGCGTGGATTAAAACACATACATCACGGTGGGCCCCACAGAGCTTGGTCTCCAGGAAATCCGCGCCCTCTGCTTTCTGTCCCCAGCCGTGCATATTAACAACCAGCACCGAATATCTGGCTCACCATGATGTGGCGATTTCCACTGTCTATTGATCAGCAGCGACTCATCCACCATACACGTGGTGCACAAATCATCAATCCAGACCATTCACATCATGGACACCATTACGTATGACAGTAGCCTGACACTCAATATTAATCGAACGAATCAACCATCTAATCGGTGGCCATAAAATGGACGGCCAGAATAAGCATGGTCAAGGGTTCAGATGATCTTTCAAGAAGTGTTCTTCTTCGGGGGTATCCATGCACAGGAGCCCATGATTTGGACGACCTGGATTATCGTGGACACGTGTACAGATAAACTACCATTCATTAGCAGATGAACCAAACGCAATACATTATCCAGCAACGGATAAGATGAAAGAGATGGGAGGCCGAGATTTTTAACAGCTAAAAAATCGGAAAGCTCCCAAAATTCCAAAAGAAATTAAAAAAAAAAAAAAACTATAATGCTTGACAGTCACCCCAATAGAGACGGGGTATCAACTTTTCTTGTCCATACAAAATCCTAGCCGTCCAATTAAGGGGAAGTTTTCCAATGCATGTAGGTGTTTGTCTTTGTTTTGCACCGTCCAGTTGAAGGCCACTGAAATGAATGGTTTGGGTTGTCTGATCAGTGTTGTTTTTACGTCACGGGTCAGTCACTGTGGGCCCCACCATATGGACATTCTAAAATTAAAATGTAATGAAGGAATTTGGGACGCGGATTGCGTCCTACCCCCGCCGGTCTCTATCCACGAACGGTCAGTTATGTGGACGGGTCCACTGTGATGCATCTGTTTATCCACGCCGTCCATTCGTTCTCTCAGTTTATTTTAAGAAAAATGTACAAAAAAGAGGCAGATCCAACGCTCAAGTGGACCACACCAAATAATAAGCTTGGGTTACATTAAATAAATGCACGAAGCATTAAATGCAAGACTCATCTGTAGTGTGGTCCACTTGAGTGCTTGGATCTGCCTGATTTTTGTGTACGTACATTACCTTAAAATGATCGGACAGAAGGGATGGACGGCGTGGATGATACATCACGGTAGGCCCACCCACAGAACTGCCCGTTCGTGGCTATAGACGGGCAGGGTAGGACGCAATCCGCGTCCGTGTCTTTGCACTTTGGATAGAGAACGGCCCAAAGTCATACTTAATGAATGATAATTGTCCAAACGGGGACCTTGAAAATGTACGGTTATTAAGTAAATGGTCCACCATCGAAATTCATCGGCCGATAAATGGATAGTTAACAAGTAAATGGTCAACCGTCCAAATTCAATGGCCGAAACGAACGGATTTAGATCGTTCCGTAAAGCAATTGTAAGGCTCAGATCCACCCACGACTGAGCCCTCGATTCTCACGGTGTGGATTGACTTCCATTTTGCTCATGTGCACCGCAGATGAGTCACAATCATACTATAAATTGTGGCAAACGCACACATGAAAGCAATAGCACAAAAATATCTAGATCACTTGATAATTCAAGGGGCAGATGAGTTTCTTTAATCTGGCTAGATTATGGTTAATACACGTAAGCCAGCATTAACAACAGATCCACTGTACACTTGACATGCCCATCAATCTCGACGGTCGAGATGGTAAGCCCCTTTGTGGACAGGGCATAGACTACTTGTTAGCTAATAAAGAAATGGTCAACCATCCATATCCAACTAGTGAAATTGGATGGTTGAGATCACCTGGTAAGATGTTCATGTCCACTAAGGGTCCCACATTTTGGACGATCAGGATTTCAGCTGCATTTGTCTGATTTCTGCAAGATGATCAGAAGGCGTATATTGTAGCAACCTTAAAACATCTGTTGCAACTGCACTTTTGCCACAGGACTGATTGTCCTCGATTCTTGGGCTTTCTCAATTTACTCGGGTTCTCAGTTCTAATAAGTGGGGCCATTTTTTCCGTAATCCAAACCGTTCTTCTGTTGTGGGAGGTTTTCGGAGTATGGACCATCAAGGGTGGATATATAATACAACAGACCAATGGTCTGGATTAACGAACCAAGGGTCCGGATTTTCACTCTTGATCCAGGCGGAAAAAATTCCATACTCTGGCAGAGTGTGATGGATGATACGCAGGCACTCAGAAATTACTATACAAATTGTATAGTGAAGTAAAAAGTAAATAAAATTAAACTGTCCATATTATGATATCTAGTATAGATGAATTATAAGTGAAAATTTAAGATTATTTAATACTGACCGTCGGATTGGTGGACATTTATTGGACGGTTAAAACTGAAAAATATCCAGTGGTCCTATTTCCACAAAACAAGTGTCCACGAATCAGAGGTCAGGATTGTGGTTTTGGGAGTGTGACTTAGTGACTCTCCGTTCACAATTTAGTGGGTTTAATTTGAGTTTCCTTTTGCCACGTACATAGTTTCTGAGTGCCTGCTTATCAAGCGTTGTCTTCTCCCAGAGTATTTAATAACTGTCTTTACTTATATTCTAATTTTTAACTACCTTCCATCGTGAGAATGTTTTGGATACTCTAGTTGAGTGTGATGCTCCATACGCAGGCACTTGGAATTTACTTAGGAATTGCAAGCGTGGCATACAAATAACTCTAATTAAACTGAAAAGAACCCTATCTGGATGTATCATGAACCAAAAATTTATATTTATTTGATTACCTGAATATTGAATTGGTGGACATGTATGGGTCGGTGATGTGGCCCCACCATGATGAATGTGTTTTATCCATGCCGTCCATCCATTTTCCAGCTCCGTTTAACGCATGATCTCCGAAATGAGGCAGATCCAAATCTAAAGTGGATCCCACAACAGAGGAAAGAGTGGTGATTGAACCCCCACCATTAAAAACATTGCAGGGCCCACTGTGATGTTTATTTGCTATCTACCATGTTGATTAGGTCACACACACCTGTATGAAGGTAAAACACAATATCAGGCTGATCCAAAACTTTCGTCTCCCCAAGAAAATTTTAACGGTGGGCAATCACTCACCACTGTTTCCTGTGGTGTGGTCCACTGATATTTGGGTCTGCCTCATTTTTGGGCTAATTTCCTAAAATAATCTGAAAAAAAATAAAAATGAATGGATGGCATGGATTAAACATATAAATCATTGTGGGGCCCACAGCACCGAACAGTTTCCGAGGGTTGGTGACTACCAATCCGAGTCCATGGTCACTGGCCACCCGATTCACGATCCTGACCGTTCATCTGGCTCACATCATCGTGAATGTGCCCTTCATAAAATACGGCCCGTATGCTCATCAGGTGGGCCACATGAGCCACAAAAGAAATCGACGGTTAGAGAAAATGCAATTAAATACCACATAATCCCACGTTCCAAACAAGCTCCAAGGGTCCACTTGCCAGATTGAAGCAGTGCATTTCGAATACTGTTGTAGTCCCATCTCAAAGAAAACATCCAAAATCAGATGGGGTGCGTAGGATAAGGTTCTTACATACCTGTTTCAACACCTTCTGCATCAGCATCTACATCTTATCCACTCTCCATACAACCTCTTTACTACATTTCTCTCAAAACCAAATCCTACCCATTTCAAATTGAATAGAAAACTCCTCAACACCCCAACAAAAATCAAACACTTCTCCCCCAAAACACCCAAAATTCATAATCAAACACCTTTCTTATTGAAAAACTGAAAATCAAACTCTCAAAAGAAACCAGAAAATCAAACACCCTTCTTACAAAAACCCCAGATCAAACACCTTCTTGCAAAAAAAAAACATTTTGGTAAAAAAATCCACTGAAAATTTTGAAAAGAAAACATATACAATGGAGAACCAGCAACCCCAAGCCTACCCACAGACCTCCTTCCACCACCTTCTTCAACAGCAGCAACAACAGCTACAGATGTTCTGGAACTACCAGCGGCAAGAGATTGAGAACGTCAACGACTTCAAGAACCACCAGCTTCCACTCGCTCGCATAAAGAAGATCATGAAAGCCGACGAAGATGTACGCATGATCTCCGCCGAGGCTCCTATCCTCTTCGCCAAGGCCTGTGAGCTCTTCGTCCTCGAGCTCACAATACGTTCCTGGATCCATGCCGAGGAGAACAAGCGCCGCACTCTTCAGAAGAATGATATTGCAGCAGCAATTACTCGAACTGACATTTTCGACTTCCTGGTCGATATCGTGCCGAGGGATGAGATCAAGGAGGAGGCGGGAATTGGGTTGGTGGGTGGGAGTGCTGCTAGTGGGGTCCCTTATTACTATCCGCCGATTGGGCAGGTGGGGCCTGGAGTGATGATTGGGAGGCCTGCAGTGGCTGGGATCGATCCAGGAGTGTATGGTCAGCAGCAGCAAGGGTGGCAGATGGGGTGGCAGCCGGGATTGGTGGAGGATGATGGATCATACAGTGGCGGTAGCGGTGGGCCGCAAAATTTGGATGGGGCAGGGTATGGTAGTTGAAAATGGTGTTTTTATCGTAATTCATTTGAATTGTATTTGGAATTCTGTTAGTAAAATGTTGTGGAATTTATGTGCTTGTTATCTTATGTTGTTTGAACTATACTGTTTGTTTGTTTTTTTTTTTTTTTTTTTGGGTCTTCTTTGGCTGGTGAGAAATGATTTTTAGTGCAGTTAATAGCCCGGAGATTAGAGTTGTGTTTGGATGCACAAGCAATTTGAATTGCACTAGGAAATGACACAAATTGATGATGTTTTTCAATATATGTGACGAGAAGGTCGTGTAAGAATTCTTTAAGGTGGGTGTCTATATCACACACACACGCACACACAATGTTCTATGCTAGGATTATAGCTTCGTGTGGAGCAATAGGGAGAGTAGTTTTCTAAACTTCTCGACCCTCTAAGCTATATAAACACGGCTGGGTCACCAAGAGCGCGTTGCGAATAATTTCATGGCGAAGATAGATCAAAAATACCTAATCTCAAGTAGAAATGATCCTTACCATTGGAACCTTAACCTGGGTATATCTTACAGACTAGAATAAGTTATTTGATGTACCATATATGATTTTGAGGTAGGACAAGTTACTTTAGGCACTCAACCCCACTACGCTTGGTTGTGCAAGCTGAATTTGCGAGATTCTCCCAGGTCAACAGTCAAATTCCCATTTCATTTCCATTTTTATTATTTATAGTAAATTTTAGTTTGGTTTTACTCTTTATCCGTCTAGCTTTAGGAGTTGCGTCTAACATGAAAAGCGCTTAGAATAATTAGGGAAACATCATGATTTGGTTAAATGGGACACTTATTATTTTTGGTGAAAATCATATGCACTAGTAGAGATCATGACCATCAAATTCTAGGAGTTTTAGTTGTAGTTTGATTCCGAAACTTCTCCTATGACCTAATATCCCTATTTAAGGGTCGTAAACTCGTTTATTTTAATCATCAATCAAATTACGAATTATCTAGAATTTATTTCTATTTTATTGTTTCTTTTCTCTTCGATTCAAGAAATCTCTGTGAAGAGTCCAAAGAAACTCCATAGATTTAGAGTAGTTATGCTAAAGGAAGACGTTGTTCGACCTCTACACATCATACCCTACATCACCAAGCATACATACGACCGAAGCTTTTCATCTGATCACAGTACTTCTCTAAGGTTGTAAAGTGCAGAAGACTAGAAGACTACGGGATCAACCCTACAAGAATGGCATCCCAATTAGGTATGTGATGTATTCAATTTATTTAATTTCCATACTCGATGCATGGTATGATCCTTTGCAATTCCACATATGGTTTACAGCATTCCTCATAATCGAGTTATTACAACTTGAAAGTACTGTAATTACATTATGCAACTTGGAAGGCAATTATAGCGTCATTATTTTAATCATGATTCAATTAGATAGTACACCCAAACACGCCATAAATAATTTTAGATTTTAGATTTTGAAGATGGAAGAGTTTCAGAAAAATGTGGCTTCAAAAATAAGGAGCTATATAAGAGAAATGATCCTAGCACTGGGACATTTGGACAGTCCAATTCAATTTGGACCGTCCACTAGGGGTACTTTACATCTCATAGACTACCGCTTAAAAATCATATAAATTGGACGATTCTAACCATCCAAGCACTGGCCTATGAAATGGACGGTGAGGATCATCTATGAAAGAGTACGTCTAGTAAATTTTTTGAACCATCTATTGCTAGGGCTTGTTATGGATTGCCCATGCTTCCCAACCATCAAATTTCTACTAAAAATCCCGTCCATGGCTCGGAAAATGAACGGATTATAAGAAATGCGGCCAACTCACAGATGGATCAGATAATCCCATCCGTGTGATTTGCTTGGAAGACCACGATAACGTTCTGGATCTACTGGACAGCCCTGATGGATGGATTGGATTGTCCAAGTGTCTCGATGCAATTAGGAGCACTGGATCATTTCTTGTGGCCCACTTTATAAAAAAGAAGAAGAAGATCTGAGCCTTTGATTAATTATCAGGGACAACAATGGATGGTACAGACCAAAAATCACAATGATAGGAAGATCTGACCATTTAAAAATGAGTGTACTAAAATCACCAAAATCTGATCATTGCTTCTTGTATGGCATCTTTTCCACCGGTAGGACCGCAGATCAAGACCCTTGGTCTATTGTCATTTATGGGACATGAATGAATGGTTCGGATCATCATACACGAACTGGGCCATACTGATTAATTAATTTAATATTTAAGTTAGTCTGGGCCAGACTGAGGCTTTATCTTCATGACCACCGATGATCTAAAATATCTGTAGCTGGCCTGGCCCACCACACTTAAACTGTGTATGGATCCGCAATTGCATTTCTCTCAAGTACAACTACAAAGTAACTTAATTGCAATTTGTAGCCCAAACACTAAATATGAATGCTAACGGAGGAAATTACAGTTTGGTTTTTTCTGCTTTGATTAGACTAGTATTTGAAATTCAATTCAATAGCACATCCAAACACACCCTAATGCAACAAGTCCAAACTTAAAAGAACACCATCATGATTTGGGACCTGTTAGACTATGAAATTTCCATTATTGTACAACCTGATTATCTCCATTTAAATAAATTGCACATCCAAACAAGGCCAAAAAAAGCAAAAATGCGAATGACTCGAATCATGCAACATCACAACTTCTGTATACAACCAAATCAAGATTTGGAAAATGTTCGAATGAAAACGTGGGTCAACTCATTTTCAACTTATTCATGTCTTCATCAAAGATCAGCAAGCTGTTTATTCATGTTTGGCTTTCCATTCTAACGTCCAAACACAGTCTGCTACAATCTTATGAATTGAAGGCTGAACAATCTCTCCTAGTCTCTCCTTGATTAACCGTCTTCACACCCACTCTACTGAGCTTCGTCATGGATACTACAAAGGCCTGAGCAAAATTCTCAGCATTCCATGTGAAGTTAGTAACAGTAGGCCGCAATGTGGGGTCCATAAAGAGGACCTGATCGGACGTAAACAAACCTTTCCCGTCAATCAAATTCTGGTAATAGCCGTTGTCGAAGGTGTTTGGAGTAATGGGGTCCATGTCGATGGTGACGCTGGGGTCCACATTACGTATGTGGGGGCCAGGGAAGGATCAACAGAGGATGATGAGCTGAAGTTGTAGAGGCGGCGAAGCGGTTGCAGTGTGAGAATCCGATGGTGTGGGCCGCTGAGAGGGTGATCATGTCTGTTTGAGTGAGGTTATTCTGGTTGAAGATGGAGTTGAGGAGGTCGAGGCCAGCAGTGGGTTCGGGAAGTTTTCCGGCGACTCCAGACGCCTGAGAAATGAGACCATCGCGACGGCCTACTTCAACGCTGTATGATGGACCTCCTGACTGTAGTAAGTAAAATGGAGAATTTAATTGAGGATATTGGATAAAGGCCATCTATGGCTACCTTTGAGTTTCACACATGTGCTAGCTGTGGTGTGCGTGTGTGCATTCTCAGCCATCATCAGGTGGACCAGCTTGATTTATGGGTCATCTTGTGGGGCCCACCTAACCGGATATTGAGTTCAAATTCCATTAGCATGAGTGGGGGAGAGTAGACTACTTCAGATGTATCATTAATTAAAAATAAGGAGCTATATAAGAGAAATGATCCAGTGCTCTCCTTCCACTTTTAAGTTATAGTGTTCCTAGCACTGGGACATTTGGACCGTACAATTCGATCTGGACCGTCCACTAGGGGTAGCTTACATCTCAGACAACCGCTTAAAAATCATATAAATAGGACGATTCTAGCCATCCAAGCACCAGCCTATGAAATGGACGGTTAGGATCATTTATGAAAGTGTATGTCTAGTAAATTTTTTGAACCATCTATCCATCTATTGCTAGGGCTTATTATGGATTGACCATGGTTCCCAACCATCAATTTTATACTGAAAATCCCGTTCATGGCTCGGAAAATGAACTGGCTATAAGAAATGCGGCAGGCTTGTTTGAATTGGGTATCCTTTGCATCCCTCGTAATTTCTGCTTTCACAGTGATATCTTTTATCCGCTGTTATGGGTCTTGTCTGGAACGATTTTTTCACGTTAAATTTGGAGTGTTTGTGATTGAACTTTCTTGTTGCAATTGGATTACTTCACTTGATTCATCTCTCTGTGCTTCCTCTACTTCCTCAGTCCCCCAACATAATTGAAATTCACTTAAATAGCACATCAAACACACCCTATTGCACTAAGTCCAAATTTAAAAGAACACCATCATGATTTGGGACCTGTTAGACTGAAATTTCCAATATTATTGTACAACCTGATTATCTCAATTTAAATAAATTGCACATCCAAACAAGACCTAAATTAAAACTAGCAGAAATGCAAATGACTTGATTCATGCAACATCACAACTGCTAGCAACAACACTTCTGGGTACAACCAAAACAAGATTTGAAAAATGTTCAAACCAAAACGACAATCAACTCATTTTCAACTTATTCATGTCTTCATCAAATATCAGCAAATGGTTTATTCATGTTTGGGAGAGAGAGATGTATGATGGAATCTAGCAAATCCGGCATGGGCAACCCATTGTAGCGGGTTAGTTGGCTAAAGTAGCTTCTCCTGATACAAAATCATATAATATATCGAAAAGCTCATTCCGGTTCACGAGATACGCCTGTTTTAAGGTTCTGACAGCCCAAATCACTTCCACCTCCAATTGGGTCTTCTCAGTCCATCTTGGCCATGAAAGTGTCCGCAACCGACTCTACATCAACAACACATCCAACCACACCCTAATGCAACTAGTCCAAATTTAAAAGAATACCATCATGATCTGGGACTTGTTAGACTATGAAATTTCTATTATTGTACAACCCGATTATCTCAATTTAAATAAATTGGACATCCAAACAAGGCCAAAAACAAGCAAAAATCCGAATGACTTGAATCATGCAACATCACAACTTCTGTATACAAACAAATAAAGATTTGAAAAATGTTCGAACAAAAACGTCAGTCGACTCATTTTCAACTTATTCATGTCTTCATCAAAGATCAGCAAGCTGTTTATTCATGTTTGGCCAGAGAGAGATTGTTTCCATTCTAACGTCCAAACGCAGTCTTCTACAATCTTATGAATTGAAGGCTGAGCAATCTCTCCTAATCTCTCCTTGATTACCTGTCTTCACCCCCACTCTACCGAGCTTCGTCATGGATGTTACAAAGGCCTGGGCAAAATTCCTAGCATTCGATGCGAAGTTAGTGACAGTAGGCCGCGATGTGGGGTCCGTATAGAGGACCTGATCAGACGTAAACAAGCCTTTCCCATCGATCAAATTCTGGTAATAGATGTTGTCGAAGGTGTTTGGAGTGATGGGGTCCATGTCGATGGCGACGCTGGGGTCCACATTTTGTGGACATGCTGCCTTTAGTTGTTGGGCATATGTGGGGTCCAGGGAAGGATCAACAGTGGATGATGAGCTGAAGTTGTAGAGGCGATCAGCGAAGCGGTTGCAGTGCGAGAATCCGACGGTGTGGGCCACTGAGAGGGTGATCATGTCTGTTTGAGTGAGGTTATTCTTTTTGAAGATGGAGTTGAGGAGGTTGAGGCCAGCGGTGGGTTCGGGAAGTTTTCCGGCGACTCGAGATGCCTGAGAAATGAGACCATCGCGACGGCCTAGTTCAATGCTGTATGATGGACCTCCTGACTGTAGTAAGTAAAATGGAGAATTTAACTGAGGATATTGGATAAAGGCCGTCTATGGCTACCTTTGAGTTTCACACATGTGCTAGATGTGGTGTGCGTGTGTGCATTCTCAGCCATCATCAGGTGGACCAGCTTGATTTATGGGTCATCCTTGTGGGGCCCACCTAACCGGATATTGAGTTCAAATTCAACTAGCATGAGTGGAGGAGAGTAGACTACTTCAGATGTATCATTAGAGATTGTTCGGTGACAGGGAAATCACTTGCTCTGAAGTACCTAAAACATGGTTTTTACTACTCAGCCACTCGGACTGATTCATCTGGTCATGAGTTGAGTCGACACTCGGCCGACTAGAACTGAATCACTCTCCATTCTCAATTCGAAATCAACAGTGCCAAACTGGATTCGACTCGAGAAAGTCTGAGTCAACTCGGACGAGTTAAAACCAACTTGGACTAACCATCATTTCTTCACCCACAGTGAAAGTTCGCAGCGAATGAATCTCATCACAGACCACCATCTGATCAAGACCAGATGCAGATAAGATCCACCCACAGCAAACTTTCGCAACTGTCGTTTCACACAAGACTAGTTATGAATATATGGCATTTGTATATGACTGACCAGATCAACAACATCTCTAGTTGCTATAGCCAAAATGTCGGCGCAAGAGACCACGCCAGGGCATTGAGCTTCAACGGCTTGTTTGGCCTTGATGACAGTGTCGAATCCATCTCCGGCGAGTGAAAGATTATCCTGTGCGTCCTTTTCTGCATCCCCATTTTGTGATGCGATCATGACCGATGCATCGCAACCCTACAGAACGAAAGCCGTGATCGGCGAATTGATTAATGAAGGTGTTTTGGCTAATGACTTTAAAATCATATTAGAGTTTGTTGTGCTTGTGTGGATTGATGATGGGCTATGTTCCTAAAACCTTTAATAGGGCCTAGATGTGATTGGGCCCACAGCCCGCTCGATAAAAGATCACATGGCTTAGATCGACTCATTTGGTCTTGAGTTGAGTCGCAACTCACCTAAGTTGGGATAAATTGGTCTAACTCAGTGACTTGTAGAGCTGTACATGAGTCGAGCCAAGCCGAGTATTGCCCAACTCATGCTCAACTCACACTGCTCGAGTCCTACTCGTACTTGACTCTGCTTGGGCATTGAGCATGGATTCTCTGCTCGTGTTTTACTTATTCAAGTACGAGCCAAGTACAAGCAGAAATCGAGCCGAGTCAAGTCCGAGTTTTCGAATTGAGTTCGAGTTCGAGTTCGAATTTGAGTCCTATTCGAGTAGGGTTTTCGAACAACAAATTTAACATATATTAACTGTATTAACATATATTAACAATTTTTAATATATATTAGCAATATATAATATCAATTTCTGACATATATTAACAATTTATATAAAAAACTAATAATAATAAATCAACACCGCACAGTACGAGTCGAACACACGAGTCGAGTACTAAGTTGAGTATTACCCAACTCGTAATCAAAATGAGTATCAAACTCATGCTTATGCTCGGCTCAAACTCATGCCGAGTCGAGTAATTCCAAATCGAGTTGAGTGAGTAACCGAGCTTACTCCGCTCATGTATAACTCTAGTGAATTGTATGAGGGACTTGTGGTGTCAAACCGGATCAGGTTCAACCTAGGCCGAGTCGACTCAGTCGAGTTGCATGGGATTCCTGGGTGAGCGGATATTTGTCTTAATCACTTTGTATTATATCCCATCAAATTGTGATTCCGCCTACTAACTAACTTCACTCGAGAAAACGGTTGTTGGGAGCTACTGCAACAAAAAGCACTGTGGGATCCACCGTGATGTGTGGGTAAGATCCACTCCGTCCATCATTTGTAACAGATCATATTAGGAGTTGGTAAAAAGATGAAGATCAATCCAAAACTCAAGTGAGCCACACCAAAGGGAAAAGTGGGGATGGAAAAAACCTTCCTAGGGTCACTGAAGTTTTGGAGCAGACTGATATTTGTTTTTTTTATTATTATTCTTTTCTCTGTTCATCCAGGTGGGACTCACCTTATGAATGGTTTCGATGGCATATAGACATCACGGTAGACCACAAGAAGGTTTCAATGGTAGGCATCCCCATCCCACTGTTCCCTATGATGTGGCTCACTCGAGTATTGGATCACCCTCCATTTTGCAATTATGTTCTAACATGAGGTACCGCAAATGATGGACGGGGTGGATAACAGACAAACATATTGGTGGGTCCCACAGAGCTTTTTGTTTCACGGGCCATTTTTATCTTACTGATTGGTTTCTGTCATTGAATTACAACCGCTGCCCATTTTAGTTTTCAATCATCGTCTGGTTGGTTGGGATGATCTTACCAGTGTGATTCTGTAGGCATGGCCCATCCATGGTGGGCCTCTGTGGTGATTGATGAGGCCCATGAGGGTGGACCCCACACCTCACAATAGAATAGGAGGTTTTGATACAATTGCTGGGCTTTCGGTTTGTAGTAGTGGGCCCATGATTCATTGATCGAAACCGTTGAAATTGTTAGCCTTGAGATGGGTGACCCATGAACCAAATATCTCCCAGCTGGAAAGATCCTAATCCTTGGCCGTCCTTTGAATGAAAATGCACAATGGTTTACATTCATCAAGACACGAACAAATAATCTAGACCGGGGATCTTTAGATCTGAGAATTTTGGTGCGTGCCCCATCCGTAATTAGGACCATCATATCAACGGTTTGGATTACTGAAATAATAGGCCCCACTGGTGCAAACTATCGGTGCAAGCATTGTTTAACAACAGGTCAATAGAAGAAGCTAAAGGAGAAGGTAAAAGGAATCCGAATCGTTGGACAGGTGGGGCCCACTTGAGACGTCCTGGTACAAAAGATCAGGCTCGTTAACTCATCAGGTGACCCACACAACTGATGAAAATACACCATTGATCAAAATCAGGCACATTTTTATCGTACTAGTGTGGACGACCTGATAAAGAATACCAGCCTATTTTTTCTCCATGGCATTCTCACCGTCGGACCCACATGATCCGTGGTCTGGATCTCACACACTTCCGGTAGAGACAGTCCAGATGATCCCTGCAGTAATGTCGCTATGGACGGGTCAAGGACTCTCTCTCGGCATAATTACTCGTCACTGCGGAAAAACGTGGTGGCATGAGTAGCGGTCGGAAATGGAATTCCATTCCTCTCACATTCCCGACGGATGCACGCCGTCCATCTTCTCCCAAAAATCTGTCCAGTCATTAGCAAGGCTACACATGCATGTCCATTACTTCGCGTGTCACATGCCTACTAACCAACAGACCTGCTGTCAACAGGCCAGAGCTCGAACTCAGGCCCATACAGGCCTAATGACAAAGCCCTGTTCCAGGCCCGTTAGTGATGTACTAAAAAACGGTTATAGCTGTTACATAACAGTAACGTTGAGATATGGGGCTGTAATGCCCATTTTCATTAAAGGAAAAACTCGTTTAAAAACGAAAAAGAAAAGAAAAGGAGCAGTAGCTTAGGTTACCTCTACGAAGCAATCGTGAAAGAAGAGCCGTAGAGTGGCTGGAATGGTCACGAACGTCTGGACCACCTTCGTCTCAACCGTCTGCCGTACGATCGCTTCAACGTTAGGACAGCTAGAACTATAGAAATCCTCTACTAATTGGGATTGTCCCCTCCCTAATACCATCAAAACCACAACCCAAAACAACCCTTTACACAGCTCCATCACCCCCACAAAACTTCACTTTCTATAAGCCCACAGCTGTTTTGCACTTTCTTTCTAGTTCTAGCAAATTATCTATGGCTGCAACATATGTATAGGAAATGAGAGAGAGAGAGAGAGAGAGTCTTCGCAATTTGTCTTCCTTGATGTTTCTGTATACCTGTTCTAAAGGTTTACCAGCCAACCAACCTAACTTACTGGGGTCGTGGATTTCCTACAACAAAAATCTATGTGGGGCCCACTGTGATGTGTATGGGAGATCGACTCCGTTCATCATTTAGGCCGGATTATTTTAGATGGTGATCCCAAATATAACGCTAGTGAAAAGTTCAAGTGGGGATGTGGACGTCTACCGTTTAAACGTTCTTAGGCCCACCGAAGTTTTCAATTAGGCTGATATTTTGGTTTTAGCCTCATATTGTTGGGGCTCACCTTTTGAACGGGTTGGATGGTATATAAACATCACGGTGGGCCCTAGGAACGTTTTGATGATAGGAGTCACAGTCCCAGTTTATGTGTGGCCCACTTGAGTTTTGGATTACCCTGATTTTTGGGATCACCTACTTAAATGAGCTGATTCTGATGATGGACGGAGTGGATTTTACATATACATCACGGTGGGCCATAGAGCCTTTTTTTGGATCCCTTTGGAAATGCGCGTTCCCTTGACCAATTATACAAAAATTAAAAATGGAGTCTCCGAAACTTAGATAGTATAAAGGGTCCAAAGTCAACCAATAAAAGTCAAAATATTCTACATTTAGGATCTTCCAATCTAGAGGATTTTTAGTGCATCACCTATTGAGGGTGAGTCCCATCATGTGAACGGGTTGGATGACACAACCACAGGCCCCACCTTAATATTTGGTTGCATGGAGATCCATCCATCCATCTCTTGTGATTTTTTTTTTTATTGAACCGACACGGTGCTGCCACGAATTCCTTTCACTTGGTTCATCTTAGAACGTTCCTTGATTTTATAAGAAGTCTGAAGTCAGCATTCTAGGAACGCGGATGGCGCCCTGTCGGTGCGTTGATAGACTCGGTCCAGCCAGTGGCTCTGTGGGTCCCACCATGATGTATGTGTTTTATCCACGCCGTCCATCCATTTTGAAAGATTATTTCAGTGTATGAACCCAGCAATGAGGCAGATCCAAGACTCAAGTAGACCACACCAAAGGAAGCAAATGTCGTAATGATAGCCACCGTTGAAACCTTCCTAAGGCCCAACGTGATGTTTATTTGCCATCTACAGGTCGCATAGACATGTATGAAGGGAAAACACAAATATTAGCTTGATCAAAACTTCTGCGGCTCCCAAGAAGTTCTTAACGGTGATCGTTCAATCCCTACTATGTGGTCCACTTTAGCCTTGGATCTGCCTCATTTTTAGGATCATATCCTAAAATGATCTAACAAAATGGATGAACAGAGTGGATAAAATCCACACATCACGGTGGACCCCACATAACCCCTGCGAGGACCGAGTCCGTTCAGGCCGGAGGTTGGACGCAATCCGCGTCGTTGTATAGGATACGTGCCTGTTTTGTTGAATTCCACTGAAGGCTTTGAGGGTAGCTTCCTTGCTACCATAACACGCCTGAAGGTGACTGTCCAACAAATCCTATTTGTCAGAAATTCTTCCTTACACGTTTCCTCTTTTCTTCTACAAGTGGATCTATTCTGGGACGATCTTGATTTCATCTGGGCCCACCATGGATTCTCACATTACAAAAATCACACTGATTAGACAATCCCAACTGCCTGATTTTGAATCAATGCATCATGTCCAATGGGACAAAGGCCTCTGATCAAGCGGTTAGGATCATCCCATCAGTGAGAATTTTGGGCTATGGTCCATCAACGGTGGGTCTTGGCGGATGAACGGACTGGACGCAGTGCACATGTGGCACGTAGCCTTTATCACGGGGTGAAAAATAAAAGTTTGTATTATTCTCGGATGCACCAGTTCTCTCAAAGAGATTATAGTACTCCCAGTTGCATTGGGACACTTGGACAGTCCAATCTAATGATCTAGACCGTTAATTAGGTTCAGGTGTACATTTCATGGGTACAATGCAAACATAATACCAATCCAGTAAATAAGAACCATTTGATCAATGGTATTTTATAAGGACGGTTACACGATTACTTACACAAAATAGATGCAATTAACAATTTAACCCATCTATCTGTCAGGGCCCATCATGGATTGCTTGTGATTCTAAAGAATCACTTTTGCTTTGAAACTGATGGCTGTAGAAAATATGGCCAAAATAAAAATAATGAAAATAGATTGGATCATCGAGTCCATCCAAAATTTTTATAATAGCCTATAAAATGTATTCTCGGCTTAATGGACAGTACAGATGGAGCAATTGAACTATCAAAGTTAACTGACAGAGCCAGAAGCACTCGAGCATTTCTCATTTTTTATGATGAGTTCCAAATTCACGTGTAGGTAATAATAGCTGAAATAGGCCACTAATGTAATAATGTTGTAATATTGATTTTTATTTTTACACACTCACACACACCCGTGCCCTAGTATTTTCCACAGTTAGTAAAAACACCAGCATATAATCAATCCGCAAATGAAGCAAAACCTTTATATATATATATATATATATATATATATATATATATATATATATATATATAAAACCAGAGAGAGTCAAGATAAAACCTAAACACTTGAAAGGAAAAATGGTTCAGCTCCAGGGCATCTTGTAGGACAGACCTTGTTTCAAGTTTGGCAACATAGCTATGCTTATGGCTAGCAATATAAAGCTTATTATTATTGTTGTTGTTGTTAATGCAAAAAATTGGTTAGCCTCTTCAGGACACTTGAACACCTGCACAAGAAATGAACAATCGATACCTTAGTTTGAGTTGTTGGGGGTTTTGACTGCGGAATCACACAGATCTATATCTAAGATAGTAATCTAATGGCACTAAGCACACAAGAGAACACACAGATTTAACGTGAAAAATTCTTTCAGGAAAAAACCACGGCACAAAGCGATAAATCTCCACTATGAAAATAGAAATTACAAAGAGAGAGAGGACTTACCCGATTCGAACAACCTCGAATCTCACCCTTATTACATCCTTTAATTTTCCTAGAACTCCTTTAGAAAGCCTTAGAATTATTTCTCATACTTTAGAAAAGCCCTAGGAACACTTATTTATAGTTTAGGAAACTTCTCTTTCGCATCCCAGTTGCGAAAGGACCCTTTCGCATCCCAGTTGCGAAAGAACGCGAAAGGACCCAGATTTAAGACATCTCGCAACAATTTCCACAATGTCTTCAATCTTCAACCGTGTAGCTTCTTGACCTCTTCTCTTATTTCTACATCACATCATAGCTTCTCTTGCACACTCCATCTTCCTTTTACGCCATCGTCAAGCCCAGAGAAGTTGCACAGAATTTGAACTTCTCTGCAGGAACATTCTTGTTGATCATGTCTGCCGGATCTAAATCAACATGCCCAACCACCTTTGCTCCTGTCTTCCTAAAAGAAAAGACGTGGTCTTCTTACTATCTCACCGCTACCCAATATTGCTTGCCGGGGTACTTATTTACAACATTGATAGCCTGTGAAATAAACGGTCTAATCCAGACCATGGCATACACTGTCAGCCGCATTCGAATAAGGCTCATGAGATATTCTTCTTTTCCTCATCTCTTTTGAGACATGTCCTGAGGAAAACTTGAGGAGAGACGCGTAGGGAACGCTCTCCGGCTATACCTGGCCCATCACATCCTGGATCAATACTTATACACAAGGTATTCCTCCTGTGATTACCAAAGCCTACTCATCCTTCAGTCTCAACGCTGAGAACCATCTTTGCAACCCCCCCGATCCTTCATCCTGGATGTCCCAAGTCTTCAGTACATTGATTTCAGACATGTCACAATTGGTGATCCACACATCATCAACATACAATACCTAACCCACCATGAAGGAATCAAATCACTGCCTAGGCGACAGGCCGAACAACGACCTCCTGTAAAGTCTATTCTTAGCCTCTTTCACTTCGAACCACCTTGGTTGCTTCATGTAGATCTGCTCTTCACTTTCCCTTGCAGAAGTGCAGACTCCACATCCTTCCTTCCAGCTCAAGATCACATTGGCCAACCAGTGCCAATCACTGATCTAATAGACACCTGCTATACCATAGCCGCGAATATCTCTAAGAAGCTGATCCCTTCTCCCTGAGCATAACTCATCGCCACCAACCTCGCTCTGTATCTATGCTGTATCCTCCTAAAGATCCACCTGCATCCAACCGCTTTCCGGCCCACTGGAAGCTCCACCCGCTCCCATATGTCGGTCTGGTACAATGAATCCATCACATCACCCATAGTCACCTTTCACTTCTCAGCACTAGGCTCACCTAGGGCCATCTGAATAGAAGATGAGTACTCCTGCAATATTGGAGTTATCCATGTACCTCGCCGATATCCCACGATCATGCTGTGTATTTCTTCTCACAGGTAGTTGTTTCACCTGCTCTGTATTCCTGTCCGCGCGTCTCAGTCTTCCTATCCTGCCCGCTCATGTGGCCATGCCCAACATGCCACACACGTGCAGAGGTGGAATCCGCTACATCCACCGTAGCTCCACCTTTTGAAGTGCTCCCGATCAACTTGTATAAGTTACCAAGTCGTTGCGCTTTCATGATTACCCGTGCCCCCTTAGATACTTTAAGAGCACCATCAATATCCATGTACTTGCATCCTTTTACCTCAAGTACACCAAGAGAAATCAGATTCTGCTTCAAATCAGGAACGTGCCTCACATCTGTCAAGGTACGCTCCACCCCATCAAACATCCTGATGCGTACAGAACTAATAACCACAACATTAGAGGCAATATCATTGCCCATAAATACCTGTCCACTATCACACTCCCTGAAGTTGGTGAACCAACACCGATGAAGAGTCATGTGAAAAGATGTCCCTATGTCTAGCATCCACTCATCCTTACGATCATCGTATGACCGCCTGAGCAAAAACACAGATAAAACATCACCATCACATCTACTCGATCCATCTGACGTGGCAACATTAGCCTCCCCGCATGAAGCCTCAGAATCTTCCCTCTTCGATTTAGAATTTTCACAATCCTTCTTCACATGTCCTTCCTTCCCACAATTCCAGCACTTTACCTTTTCTTTGCCCTTGCCCCTGGATTTGGATCTAGAACCAGAAGAACCTTTATCTTGTCTAGAATTCCTACCCACTGTAAACAGTGCATCAGAAGATGTCCCCATGTCGTTGTTCAGTTGTCTTATAGCCTTCCCTTGAAGGGCTAAGATAACAGTGTTAACACTCAGGATTTTATTCATGTTGCACATAGTGTCCTTGAAAGACTCATACAACGCCGGGAGAGAATTCAGTAACATACATGCCTGTTCTTCATCTTTCATCACTTCCTCTATATTCAGCAATTTGCAAACCAATTTATTAAAGTTGCTGATGTGAGCATCCAGATCTCCATCCTCTGTCATCTTTAAGTTATACCACTGCCGCTTCAAGTGTATGCGATTTTCAAAGGATTTTTTCGCATAGACATCTTCTAACTTCGCCCACAAACCAGCCGCAGTTTTCTCCATCATGACATTGTAGAGAACCTCATCCATGAGACATAAACAGATAGATGATAAAGCTTTCTTATCAAGAGCATTCCAATCAGCATCATTCATAATAGACTTCCGCTCCTCAAGAGCACCATCTTCGCCTTGCTTGGTTAATAGGCTAATCATCTTAACCTTCCATAACTCAAAATTATTTTTTCCTGAGTACTTCTCAATCTCATACTTAGCACTCGCCATTATTATTAATCCCTGAGATTCAGATCTGTGCCCCAACTTTGCTCTGATACCACTTGTTGGGGATTTTGACCGCGGAATCACACAGATCTAGATCTAGGATAGTAATTTAATGGCACCAAGCACACTAGAGAACACAAAGATTTAACGTGGAAAACCCTTTCGAGAAAAAACTACGGCACAAAGCGACAGATCTCCACTATGAAAATAGAAATTACAAAGAGAGAGAGGACTTACCCGATTCGAATAACCTCGAATCTCACCCTTGCTACACCCTTTAATTTCCCTAGAACCCCTTTAGAAAGCCTTAGAATTATTTCTCATACTTTAGAAAAGCTCTAAGAACACCTATTTATAGTTTAGGAAACTTTCCTTTCGCATCCCAGTTGCGAAAGGACGCAAAAGGACTCAGATTTAAGACATCTCGCAACATGAGTAGGAGACCCTCCAATGCCGAAGTCATGCCAAGGAATCTAGGCCTAGTTGATAATAGAGTTTCAGGCTTAGAATTGCAAGTACATCTCTTTGTAGAAGAGGCATATATATATATATATATATATATATATATAATCTGCCACCCGATATCGTATCATACCAAGAAGCTGATTTGGAGGGGGTGCAATTGTTCTTCCAGGATTCTTGGAGAAAATCAAGGGGATATTCTTGTAGATCCCAAGCGATGGACGATCCACTAGGCTAGGGTGTAGGGATGAGCTGGACTTTAAACTTGGGCCAAGTTTGTCTCCGAACTTAGGCAAACCAAAGTTGAGATCGAGCTCGAGATCGGACAAACTAAGTTCAAAGTCGGCGAGCTCGAGGTTAGTCTCAAATTAAGGATGTAGTTGATGATGGCTGAATCCAGTTCAACTTTGAAGTCAAGTGGGCCATAGCTTATAAATCATTTAGATGAAAGTCATCCTCCCATCCTGAGTCATCCTAGTCGGTCCAGTTTTACCCACAACAATCATTATTAAAATATAAGACTCATATCTCTCCTTCTCGTCTTCCTTAGAGAGGATAGATAATGCCTCAAATACATATATTAAGGGGATGTTTGAATATTTTTTTGCTACCCTTGTAATTTATAATAAATAAGTCATGATTATCTACGCAACAATAGGCATGATGCTAATGTTGATAGAAAGCTTGTTTGCTAAGCTTCATCCTCCAAAGAATTAATACATTCCTACAATTTATGCATGTAAAATTTGTGGAGTTCACCATGATGTATGTATCCTATCCACATTGTCCATCCATTCTGCTTCCTTATTTTAGGAGAGAGTCAAAAAATGAGATTAATCCAATGCACGGGTGGACCACATCATAAGAAATGGTGGGAATTAAACGCCTAACATTGAAAACCTTTTGGGTACATAAATTTTAGATCAAGCTCGTATTTATATATACCTTTCATGAGTGTCAGTGTGATCTTATGAAGAGGTTGAATGATAAACACACATCCTTTCGAGCGTTAGCAAAGTTTCAATTTTGAACGGTGAATGTTATTAATCCCTTTGATTCCTGTAATGTGGTCTACTTGATTTTCTAATATGCTAATGAACAACATAAATTTTTTTATTTAAATCTTTTCTCTGGTGGCTTTGCTTTACTTCATGTGGTTGACCCTTCAATCAAGGACTACTTATGTCTTTTTCAATTCATTGATGAGAGTAGCTAAATCCCACCTCTCTTTCTCTCTTTGAATGTAATCACATAAAAATGGTAAGATGGGGACCATGCAACAAAGCTTTGTGGGGCCCACTATGATAAATATATAAAATTAACAAAGAACATATGTTCAGTTGGCTTATGTTAGTATGTTAAACCACAATAAAAAAAGAGCATGTGGCTTACTATTGACACCCTTTTTTATATATCTGTGTGGTGTATGAGTGTATCCTTTCCCTCAGCTTCTCTCTCTCACTTTATCCACTTGCCTTACATATGCCGTACATATCCAAAGTTCAAGTGGGCAATGTCCACCGTTGAAACATTGTTAAGGCCCATATATGTTTATTTGGCATCCAGTTCTCAACGTCACACAACATGGATGAGGGAAAACACAAATATCAGCTTGATCCAAAACTTCTGTGGGCCCTAGAAGTTTTCAATAATAGACGTTCAATTCATACTGTTTATTATGGTGTGGTCCAGTTGAGCTTTGGAAATGCTGCAATTTTGGGCTCATGACGTATAATGAGGTGGTAAAACAGATGGATGGCATGGATAAGACACATATATCACAGTGGGCCCCACAGAGTTTTCTCATTATGCAGTCCGCTTACTACTCTGTGAATGATATATGACAAAAATGCCCTTGGAACCCTAAAAGACCAAGCCTAAAGGGCCCTTATAAACGGGCTTAAGTTTTAAGGCTTGGGCCTGACCCACAGGCCAAATGGTTCAGTCCATCTGGCCATCCCTGATAACGTAAACCAGGCTCAGGAGGGGGATTAATGTCACGCCCCAAATCTGGAAATCGGATTCATAGGAATCCTGATTGCCGAACCCGGTGCCGACAGCCTCCGTAGTACCATATTCTCGGCCCCCAACGTACATACGTTAGGTTCCTATCCTGGGATCCTATAAGAAGGATTTTCCAACATACATGTGTCTCATAAGAAGCATAACCACAAGTATACCCAAATCATAAAGGCAACATCATCATCACATACCCACTAATATAATCATTTGAACACAATACGGAAAGGGAAATACATATATCGAAATCAAAGCTCCAGAGGACAGCTGCACGCTCCAAGCTTAATGCTGTTGCAACCTAACGCCACCTGCACGCATCTATCGTGCATAAGCTTACAAAAGCTTATAAGGTAATGATACACATCTATCGTGCATAAGCTTATAAAAGCTTAGAAATGAATGAAAGTGTGTGTAAAGTAAGTGTCAAGTATACAATAAGGCCCATAAATCACACATCATCGGGATAAGCAAAAATCTGATAAGATCATGAATTAAGCAATATCAAAATACGCGATACAGATCAACTATACAAATGAGAAACAATATCAGAATACGCGATATAACTCAACTATACAAATGAGAAGTCAAAAGAGTCAAATATCAAATGTCGTATCTAAACCATATAAATGCAGAAACATAGTAACCCAAAATGCTAAGTACTACGGATGCAATGTAATATGCAGTGCAAATGAAATGACCATGCTGAAATTTAAAGTTGGGATGATAGTACGAAGTATCGCAAACTACGGGATCCATCACAAGGGACTTCTATCCAAACCATTCTCATACCTAAATTTGAATAGTCAGACTCAATGTGGTAAACTCCTGATCTCAGGTTAGTCGCACGCCCAACCGAAATCCTGGTCATGAAAAGGTACACGTAACAAATAGTTACACACTACCAGCCCAAGTGGATAGTGAATGGATGAATGAATGAGTATACAACTCCTGCTCAGTAGGTCCACAAATCAGTACGGTTCCTCTCTAGAAAATCACCGGGGTCTATTACACTTTACACCAACTGCCTCCTCCCTAGCTGCACAGCCCCGCAAGCGGAATAGACCTCACTATCCGCCTGACCAGTAGTATGTCAAAACCTATCCGGCTCGTCGATAGTGGACCCATTTACAAGCTAGTCATACTCAGCCTATCTTATAGCCCCCTCACTAGGGCGGATAAGGCTACACACCCTTCCAACAGACTATAACACAGTGGGAGACACAGCCTCATTGTATAAGCACCGGTGCTCATATTCCACTCGGTCTAGACGTTAAAGTATCTCCTGGTACCAAGAGGTTTTGAAATTTTCACCCAAGGACATCCTACGTGCCCATAGTGCTAGAACCAAGCATTTTCGATGTCTCATCTGGTCATCCATGATATGTTTGTGGAGGCCACGGCCCTGATGTCACTAAGGCATACAATGATCATATTACACATATGCAAGATGCATGAGTCACAGTATCTAGTCATGCAGCAATCCTGTGCGTACGGCGCGATAATATGAGCACTTCGTCTCATAAGGAGTCCCGTAAATAGTCTGCCCAATGGCGTATGTTATGATCAAACATTCCTCATATCGGGCATACATATGATGCATATGGGCATGAATCATAGAGTTATACTAAGTATTTTATATGGTGATGAACTATCCTCACAACAAAGATGGGCCTTGATGACCTACACACAACAAGTACGGACCTATCAATGGGTCCTAGGGAGAAGTACAATGCGGACATTTAACCAACATTATCCTTACAATGTGGACGTGAAACCAACATTACTCCCAAGGCATGGCCCGCCATAAAGGTCAACACATAAACCACGATGGAATCACATTACAATGGGCCTCAACCCATGGGCGCCTAATACATCACAATGGACCTCAACCCATGGGCCCTATACACATCACAGTGGGTCTCAACCCACGGGCCTTTAAACATCATAATGGGTCTCAACCAATGGGCCCTAATACATCACAATAGGCCTCAACCCATGGGCCCTAGAATATACAAAAAAAAATAAAATGGGCCTAATCACGTGGTCCTCATATATGTCAAGGTGGCCTCAACAACGGGCCTCATACACATGATAGTGGGCCTCAATAGCGGGCCCTCATACACATCAAGGTGGTCTCAATAACGGGCCCTCATACACATCAAGGTGGGCCTCAATAACGAACCCTCATACACATCAAGGTAGGCCTCAATAACGGGCCCTCATGCATATCAAATGGGTTTCAACGGATGGGCTATAACTACATCAAGATGGGCCTAATCATATGGGCCTTATATGTATACTAAGGTGGGCCTCAATGGACGGCCACAAATGAATCAAGATGGACCTCATACATATACCAAGGTGGGGTCCACTTGAACTATAGATCTGTCTTATTTTTTATCGCAAGCTTGTAAGACAAGCTTGCCAAATGGTTGAATGGTTAAAATGCAACACATGCATCATGGTGGGGTCCACACATGGCCCACCAATTAAATGGACGTTTTGGATATGAGTCGGGATCCTTTGTTATCAGGTCAACAGAGAATTCCTGTTACCCTAATGGTTTGGCGCCTGGAGCTGTTTTTTATTTTTATTATTTTTTTAGTCAGTGGTGACGTGGACTAATGAGGATTAGGGTATCAGAAATTCTCTGTTGACCTGATAACAGAGGATTCAGACTCTTTGGATATAACACAGCACCAAAGGTGGGGCCTACTAGTCGTCCAGCAAGTGCCTGGACAGCATTGATATAACACATACATGGTGGCTTCCACCGTCCACTGCCATGGATGGTGCTAATAAAACACATACATCATTGTGGGTCCCACGTGGGGCCCACCATAACGTTTATATCCCATCCAATCTGTTGATAAGGTCACACAGACCTGGATAAACAGAAAAAACAAATATCATAGTAATCCAAAACTTCTGTGTTACCTAAAAAGGATTTCAAGGGCAGACGTTCAATCTCATTGCTTCCTGCTGTGTGGGCTACCTGAGCTCCCCATGCAGCTGATTTATGGGGGCCCACTGTCCCAAAGGGGACCCAGCAAATGCACGGTGTGGATGGTAGCACACATCATGGTGGGGCCATAGCTGGGACCATGGGTCCCTGCCTGCCCGTCCGCTCGTGGCGCAGAACGCCTGCGCGTCCTTAGCACCGACAGCAGCAATGCTGCTTATATAATATTATTTTTATATATTTTTTTAAAGTGTTGTCTTAAAGTTTTTCATAAGTGGGGCCTGCATCAGGGGAATCCAATCCAGCCATTGGATTCCAGGGCTCAAGATAGACCCATCAAGTCCAATATTGAGCATCTTTCGGTGTGTAAAAAAATTAAGATAAGTTTAAATGGTAAAAATCACTATTTTCAAAGATATGGCATGCCAAAAAATTGGATTAGCCCTATTTTTCGGCTCAACGCCTAAAATGGGATAGTAAAGGGGATGGACAGCTTGGATTAGAAATATATATCAAGGTGGGGTCTATAGGAGTGGTCCACCCAAAGTTTAAAAATTAAACTGACATCTTTTTCCTTTTTTTTCTTTGGACAGTACACCACCCGTCAGTTCACACTTCATTGAAGTCGACGCTGGACCATTTACAGGAGTCAATTCCCTCTATTTCCTTTGGTGTGGTTGGGGGTGTATACCGAGTCGAACTGGCCTCAACTCAGCCACTAATTGACCCCAAGTTCGAACTCAGCTCAGCTCGATTCTCAAGCCTAATTGGTCAGCTTGGCTCGATTTAGTCAGCAGCTCAAGCCAGTTTGAGCCAAGTTCAAACCAAAATCAAGCCTCTGAGACATTTTCACAAACACACGCAGTGCACTTTCAATTTCTCATTGCATGTGAAATAGCAGTAGCTGTTTATAAGTATTTCATCAAATACCTTATATGCAACATTAAAATCAAGGAAAAATAGTATTTGTTTCATATGCATACCTTCCTCGCTACTAGCGGACACTTCATTGAGTCATTTCATCAAACACTTGGTGAGCAACATCAATATCAAAGAAACCGAGTCACCAAACTATTTTGATTCAAGTTGGGGTTTGATCGGAGTCGAGTCAAGCACGAATTCGGTTCGAACTCAGCTTTGAACCCAGTTGAATCGAGCTTTTTCGAGTCGAGTCAAGTAAGCTAACTCAGTTAGTGTACACCCCTAGGTGTGGTGCACTTGAGCTTTGGATATGCTTTAGTTTTGGGCTAATGACTGAAATGATCAAACACATGGTGAGCCCATCAAAAAGCAGTGGTGGGAGTCTCTTTCTCTGATGGTTTAGATTGTCCATTGAGCTAGTAATATGGTGTAGATCACCACCCATGCATGCCAAGTCTGGGTTTGTATAACACCACAACTCAAAACGTACTGTGCTAGAATATCACTATAGTCTGTCCCATCTAATGTACAAAAATAATCTGGACCAAGTGATAGGTGGACCACCATTTTCAAAATGTTGGTGGCTCATCCAGTGCACATGCAGTCCAAGGTACGCCTATCTGAGCAAGTCCACATTGTGGGGGTCCTCAGATGAATAACTGACTGAAATTCGTTCTGATCTAATGATCATAACCATACAATTAGCAAGTTCTGAGTGGATGACCAAATATAGAATTGACAATGGTCCGAAATCAATGGGAGGAATCGATGGTTAAGATTGCAGGACAAGTGTCGCTCTAGGGCTATTCCTTATGCAGAATCTAATCCATGATTTGGATGATCAAGATCGCCTTAGCTTTTATCCGAAAAAAGAAGAAGAACGAAGTAGACCAACATCATACGGTCCATTTACAGTTAGGCCCCACGGATCAATGATCTGGACCATCAAACAGTGGATCAAGGGCACATCCACACCCTTAGTATGATCACATCCAAAGGCAGACTGAAGCATGAGGTTTTCAAGCTTCCAACCGTGCTGATATGGCCTTTGGGTGGGACATCTGAGTGGTGCATTATGGTGGGCCACACAATGTACATGACGTGGCACAGATCCAAGCGGGTCCACACGAAGAGAAGGATTTTGCATTTTCAGTGACAGCTCTCAATGATTGAAGAAGCTTCTCGAAGCTTGGATGTTGACCTGAAAACTTACCAATAAAACTGAATTTGTTAAGTCCATGCTTTCATGACGAGCTTCCATTTTGAGTTGACCATGGGACCCACCTTGATGATTTTTCATATATCCAGGCCGTCCATCTGTTTTTCCAGCCGGTTTTAGGATGTTATCCCAAGAATTAAGCAGATTCAAATCTCAGGTGAGAACCACACCATAGGAAACAGTGGTGATTGAACGCCCTCCATTAAAAAATCCCTAGGGCCCACCGTAATGTTTATTTGCTATCCAACCCATCGATAAAGTCAGCCATGCCTGGATGGAGAAGTGAAAATACAAAGATAGGCTTGATCCAAAACTTTTATGGCCCACAATTTTTTTTAATAATCATTCATCATTATTTCCAGTGGTGTGGCCCATCTAAGACTTGGATTTGCTTAAATTTTCGGATCATATCCTAAAACGAGCTAGAAAAACGGATGGACGGAATGGATATACAACACATTCATCAAGATGGGCCCCACATGGTATGTTTAACAGTCAATAGGGTGTTAACTGGGTAACACCCAACAGCATAATTATCATTACAAATTGATTTCTGTTCCTTTCTGTTTCCACTTTATCAGACATGTCCTTGGCATAATAAAGGCAAGATTCTAAATAGGAGCCAGATTCCCAAATTCCCAAGCAAATTGCAAAGGAAGATCCTAACCTATCTTTGATTGACAAGATTCTATTAGAATCTTCTTACTTCTCAGGCTGAAAAAAGAACGTGATAGACTCTTGCACTCCCCAAGTTCAAGCTCAATGGTAGACAGGGTGTAGGGTGTATTTCAACATTGAGGTCTGGAGTTTAAGCCAGCTTACCTGTAAAATAAAAATTAAAAACTCCAAACTCTCAAATTTACCCAATAACTCCCGTAGATTAAGGGTCCATTTAGATACCACCAAATAAGTTAGTTTTCCTACTTATATCAGTAGGAAAGTAACTTATTTGAGATGCTTAAGTTTGGTTTATAAAGTAATTTTTTATTTAAAGGTACTTAATCACCTTAGTTTAATAGTATATATCCAGATAAGCTACTTACAGCACAAGTAGCTTTTCTTAAGTAACTTACCATCCAAACACTTGGCTCATGGTATTGGGAAGGATTAGGTGGGATGAGATTCAAAATAATGTAATTATTAAGTATGACAGGGATTGTCCCTGTTATCATGAGATAAGCCTAATTCCATGCTATGTTTATAATACGGAGGGATTTACTCTTTAATTTGTTGTACATTGAATAGATACACCCACCATCATTTGAAACCATTGAGAATAACACGTGTTATATCCAAACCATTCATTTGTTTTTCAACCTCATTTTATGGCATGGGCCAAAAAATGAGGCGGATCCAAAACTTATGTGATTTCAAAGAAGTTTTCAACGATAGGTGTTCAATCCCTGCTGCTTTCTATGGTAGGGTCCACTTGAGCTTTAGATCTACTTGATTTTTTGGCCCATGATCTAAAATGATCTCAACGAAAAATGGGTGGAGGGTGTGGATATATTTGGAAAGAATGGAAAAGCTTAGAATTATATTAGATGGAATTGCATTTGGTCCCATGCGAATTCCACTCAATGTTAGCAAGTTGTGTGGGTCCCGCCATGATTTGTGGGCTATATCCACACGTCTACCCATTTTTCCAGATCATTGTAGAGCATGGGCCAAAAAATCAAGTAGACCTAAAGCTCAAGTGGACCCCACCACAGAAAGCAACAGGGATTGAACACCTACCATTGAAAACTTCTTTGGAGCCACATAAGTTTTGGATCTGCCTCATTTTTAGGCCTATGCCATAAAATGAGGTTAAAAAAACAGATGAACGATTTGGATATAACACGTGTTATTCTCAATAGTTTCAAATGATGATGGGTATATCTATTTAATGTACAGCAAATTAAAGAGTGAATCCCACCATGTTACAAACATAACATGAAATTAGGCTTATCCCATAGTAACAGGGACAATCCTGTCATATGTAATCATTACATTTTTTGAATCCCACCTAATCCTTCCCAATACCATGAGCCAAACATCCCCTAAGGGTCTGTTTGATACCACAAATAAGTTGCTTTTTCTACTTACAGCAGTAGATAAGTAACTTATTGAGATAAGTAAGTTTGGTTTAAGATCAATTATAAGTAACTTTTTTACTTAATCACTTCAGCTTAATAAGTAGAAACCAAGATAAGCTACTTTTTTTTTCTTTTAACCACACCACACCCACACACACCACAATGGATACTCAACCCATGACATGTGTTGAAACTCCTGAAAGTATACTTGAGGCATAAGTAGCTTAAGTAACTTCCTATCCAAAGGCCCCCTAAGCTTCATCCAACCTAAGGACAGGTAGGCATGAATATAAAATTTCACGAGTCTCGTCAATGATCGCTTTCCGCTAAGGAAGATCAGGATGGCTTTGTTACAAATAATGAACAACCACCATTGAAACCTTCTTGGAGCTCACGATTGAAGTACATGTTTTTGTTTTCACTGATGGACAAAATCTGACTTGTCACAAGGAAATCTTGTTAAGTGATGGGTGCTAGTGGAAAGGGGGAGGAAGATATCACTTTCTTCTTCATCTATCATAAACCTTGAATGCACAAGGAACCCTGAACGCACAAGATAGAAATTTCTTTAAAAGAAAAAATATTATTGACAAATATGAATACAATCTAAATAAGGTTTGTTAGGCCTAAGTCATAAATTCATAACTTTTTTTAAATGGTAAACTTTCTAAAAATAGTAAACAACTTTTAAAATGACTCAAAATTCTTTGATATAAATAAAGCAAAAGGACGTTAAGCACAAGTGAACTTCTTCAAACCCTAAAATTGTAAAACCCAACTCAAAATTCTTTGACATGACTCAAACAAGGACTTTAACCACGCATGAACTTCTTCGAATCCTAAAAACTCTAAAATAAGAAAACCCATTACTTACCAAGGGCCCGTTTGGATACCACCAAATAAGTTACTTTTTCTACTTCCAGCAGTGGTAACTTATTTGAGAAAAGTACGTTTGGTTCAATTATAAGTAACTTTTTTACTTAAAGTAACTTGATCACTTCAGCTTAATAAGTAGAAACCAAGATAAGTTACTTGAGGCATAAGTAGCTTATCTTAAGTAGGCTATGATCCAAACACCCCCCTTGAAAATCAGTAAATTTTAACTTCAAATTCCAAAATTAACCCCAAAAAATGACTTTATTTTAGAAAACCATTCAGGCCAATGACCTTTGGCATTAGTCAGAATGTAGAGAATTGCTTTTTAAAAACACATCATACGCACAAAATGGATAACCGGTTGAAAAGCTATGACCATTGGAAGCTAGTTCACACTTGACCCTAAATCAAATATTCTAACCTAATTTCTTTCAATCTTCACCCTCCATGAGATTAACCTTGACTTTGACCTACATAGTAATGGCAGTACTTCTCAGATAATACCTAGGCAGCTATGATTGTTAATGACCAATATTTGCAGAGAATATTTTTTTATTTTTTATTATTTAAAAAACGAAAAAACAATTTACTACTGAAATTTAACACAATCATTTAAATAATTTATTAACAGCTTGGACTGCGTTTGGTTGCACCAAATATCATGAATGCATGATATTTTGCACCATGTTAGACCAATTAATCATGAATGTGCAAACTCCCTTTACAATGTGTTGCACCCCCACATTGTAAAGGGAGTGCCACCAAGCTCATACATACCGGCCATTGTAATGTTGATATGAAAGATCTCCCACCGGATCATCAGTATCGTCTGAATAGACCCTAGCTAAAAATGTCTGCTAGTTGCAATCGACCAATTCATCAGATGCCTAGGAACAGTCGACTGCTGAAAGACTGGGTATGGCCCATCAAAATGATGCAGCCTGCCAGATGAATGGCTTAAGTTACCCAAAAGTGGGACCCACCCAGTACCATTGTTGGGCTGAACAAGATAAATAGTTTCTTTGGGTGAAGATCAGAAATCAACTAGGGACAGCAGCAGGGCCTAGTGAAACAAGACATGCTAGGATCGTTTGGCCACGTCTCCGTTAGTAATTTGTATTGTCTCCATATTACACTTGGAGCTTACCAAATGAATAGATCCATTTGCTTTCTCCTCCTAGTATCATGACCGAAGGTTAAGGGCGGGTGTTTGGATGCAACCCCAAATAATTGGCAGGCCAACTACTTTCCCAGACGATGAAAACATAACCATACAGGATATGGGTTTTTCACCTACTTCACTGCAGATAAATATGAGATGCTGTTCAGGTGGAAAGCATATCCTGCATCCAAACAGGCCCTACAACAAAGAGAATTGAATCATTTTGTGACTGAACCTGATTTACAGTTTCAGCCACAAGTACCCAAAGGAAGAGATATTGAGAATTTGAAACGACATTCCTCTACTAGAGAGGCTGGAAGAGACGATTATAAGGTTCCTAGTACAGATCTCTTTGATCCATGAAAACAGAACAGTGGTAGAAAATCAACCCACCTTCTTCTCCACTGTCATAGCAAGTGTTGCATGGAAATCTAGACTCAAAATTTCATATTTATATGACTTGGGTCATTTTCCTAGAAGGAAACCAACCATTACCAAACACCTGTCAGATCAAACACTTTTAAGTGTGTTTTGGTAACAGGAAATCGGAATGAAGGTGTAGCTTTCAAATTGCAATCACATTCCTTTCAAATCCGACTACATGGTAATGTAATTACAGTTTGGAGATGAGATACTCGTCACAAATGCTTAAAGAAATCATAATCAGTTCCTCCCACTTGTATTAATAACTTCAGTTCGGTTCAATAGTGCATCCAAACACACCCCCCACCTATGTAAACAAGATCATAAGCATATAGCTAGCTTCTAGACGCTGCATAAAGCAGTTCAGCATTCAAAATACAATCAATCAGTTCACCCTCAGATCTACTATCAGAAACACCTACAGAGATCAACCATACTACATCTAAATCAATGCCATCTGCGACACCGTTAAAAACAACTCAAGAATTAACTAACTCAACAAGCTCAGAATTCAAATGCTGTACAAACACCAGCAAAATGGGATTTCCATGGATTGGCATGATTTTGGGCCCATGGCCAAACATGGGAGGGCATGCATGATGGTCGGAGTGGATGTCATGAGCACTTCTTGGTGGGGCCTACACAACTAGTTTTGACCATGTTTGCACTTGATCATTTTCCAGGATCATGATATAGATACAATCATTTTCACTATGATTAGAGTCCAAACGGGTTATGCAGCCCCAACGTGATGCGTTCATGAGATCCACATTGACCATCATACAAGCCATCCCTCGTATGGCCATAGGCCCCAAAAATCAGGCCAATCATTGGTTCAGGTGGACCACACGAGCAGGAACAGTTTGGAGGGGGAGAGCCTGAAGATCAGTAGGCTGTCCTGCCATCTATATAGCTAGTAAGAGATCAACATAAAACAATTCAGGATCCAAAAAATACAATCTATCTTTTCACCCTTAGTTATACTATCAGAAACACCTACAAAGATTGTAGTACTACAATCCAATTCCAGCACTAATGCTAAACTCAAATCAAATAACATCTGAAAGTACTAACTATCACTGCAAAAGGCAATAACTTACTCATTAGAGATAATACCGCGACAACATCTAATCCAAAGCCATTTGGCAGCACCGCTCTAAGCAACTCAGGAAATAACTAACTCTACCATCTCAGAATTCAAATGCTATACAAAACACCAGAAAAACAGGATTACCTGTATGGAGAAGATCAGTATGCTATCCTCCCATCACCCTCCGTGATCACATCTTTAAATGCCCCGCCACTGGGAATCATAGGCAAAACATGCTCCTGGTGGGGCACGATGATGTCCAACAAGTATGGCCCGGGCGTTTCCAACATCTTCCGGATTGCATCCCTCACCTCACTCTTCTTTGTCACTCGGGCCGCAGGGATGCCGCACCCTTCTGCAAACTTCAGGAAATTAGGGAATATCTCATTCTCCTTCACGGGGTTCCCCAAATACGTGTGGGCTCGGTTTGCCTTGTAGAACCGATCTTCCCACTGAACAACCATACCCAAATGCTGGTTATTCAAGATCATGGCCTTGACATTGAGATCCTCCACACGTATCGTCGCCAGCTCCTGTACATTCATGATAAAGCTTCCATCCCCGTCAATATCAACCACAGTTTTCCCAGGTGCAGCCCGGGCCGCACCAATCGCAGCGGGAAGCCCAAACCCCATCGCACCCAATCCACCCGATGTGGCCCATTGGTGCGGGTTCTTGTAGTTATACCACTGCGCAGCCCACATTTGGTGCTGACCGACACCAGTCGTGATGATGGCATCCGAATTTGTGAATTCATCGAGCACTTGGATGGCGTACTGAGGAGGAATGGCATCTCCAAAGGACTTATAACTCAAAGGAAACTTCTCCTTCTGTTCTTTGAGTTCTTCCCTCCAAGCTGAAAAATCAAGACCAAGCTTTTGTGCATTGCTCTTCTCCTCCAACAAAGCATTCATCCCTTCCAAAGCCATTTTCAAGTCAGTGCAGATCGAGACATGCGGCTGCTTGTTCTTCCCAATTTCTGCCGGATCAATGTCTATGTGCACGATCTTGGCCCGGCTGGCGAATGCCTCTAATTTTCCTGTGACCCGATCATCAAATCGGACCCCGAATGCAAGGAGGAGATCAGCTTTATCAATGGAATAGTTCGCATAAACAGTCCCATGCATTCCAAGCATCCGCAGCGAGAGCTCATCTGCTACTGGGTAAACACCAAGACCCATCAAAGTGCTCGCGACCGGGATACCAGTGAGCCCCACGAATTGACGGAGCTCCTCGCTCGAATTCAAGCAACCACCGCCGACATAAAGAACAGGCCTCTTCGATACAGATATCAGCCGTATGATCTGCTCCAGCTGCTCCTCTGCAGGAGGTTTTGGGAGGCGGGAGATGTACCCGTGCAGCCTCATGGGCTGGTCCCATTTGGGCACAACGAGCTGCTGCTGGATGTCCTTAGGGATGTCGATCAGGACAGGGCCCGGGCGGCCTGACGTGGCGAGGAAGAACGCCTCAGCGACGATGCGGGAGATGTCCTCGACGTTCAGGACGAGGTAATTATGCTTGGTGATCGAGCGGGTCACCTCGACAATTGGGGTTTCCTGAAAGGCGTCAGTACCGATCATCTGGCGCGGAACCTGGCCCGTGATTGCGACAAGGGGGATGCTGTCGAGGAGGGCGTCGGCAAGGCCGCTGACGAGGTTGGTGGCGCCGGGGCCTGACGTTGCAATGCAGACGCCGGGCTGGCCTGAGATGCGGGCGTAGCCCTCAGCGGCGAAGATCTCGCCCTGCTCGTGGCGGCAGAGGACGTTACTGATCGACGGCGATCGAGTGAGGGCCTGATGAATTTCCATCGATGCCCCGCCAGGGTAGGCGAAGACGACAGAAACGCCCGCCCGCTCGAGGGCTTCAACAAGGACATCGGCGCCTTTTCGGGGCTGGTCAGGGGCAAAACGGGAAGTTGAGGGGATTGAAGGGAAAGGTGAGGGAGTGAGGGGTTTGGAGGAGTATAAGAGGGTGTTTGTGATGGAGAAGGAAGAGCGAGGGGGTTTTTGGGTAATTTTGGGGAATGGGAGGGGGTTTTGGGGAAGAGATTTGAGGGGGGAGACGGTGAAGAAAGCAGAGGAAGAAGGTTTGGAGAGGGAAGAGATATTTGGGGCTGTGGATGCCATTTGAGAGAGTTAGATCTGTGGGCTTTGGGTGGGAATCAGGGTTTTATCATCGAGAACGAGAGATGTGGCGGCTACTCGCGAGAGTAGAACTCTGAGATCCTGGTTTCCTACGCGTGGCTGTGGACTTGCGGTGCGTGGCTTCGGTGGATTGGATTCCCGGATACACCGAGATGGGTGAATCTCTGACTGTGGGGCCCACTTTAATGTATGTTCCTTCAATCCACGCCGTTCATCTGTTTGAAAACTCTTTTTAGGGCATGACCGTGAAAATAAAGCGGATCCAAATGTTAGATCGAAGTACAGGAAACATTGGTAAATGAACGTTAGAAACTTTTTGTGGCCAACAAAAGCTGATATTTGTTTTGGTCTCTTCATCTGGCTCTTTGTAATCTTATCAACAGGGTGGATGGCAAAAAAACATCTCGGTGGCCCTTGTGAATTTTTCAACGGTGGGGATTCGATCACAACTATTTCCTGGTCTATGCACCCTTGAAATTTGGATGTAGTTCATTTTTTTGAATCGTGCTCCGAAATGACTTTTAAAAATGGTTGGATGACATGAACATAAGGTACATACATCATGGTGGGCCCCACACCTAGAGATCGACTTAGGTGGGTCAGATCCTGACTGCGGGGGCATGCAGATTGGATGGTAACTGGGTAGAGATTAGGGGTACACACGGGTTGGTTTAGTCCGATTCTGGGGTGAAACTGGAACCAAACTATTTCTAATGGTTCTACAATTTTTGGAATTGGAATCGAACTATTAGCACCTTAGAATTGGAATCGGAACCGGACCGTGAAAAACGGAATGGAACCGGAGTCGAACCGAAATCGGCGCATGGGACGAACAAAGAAATAAAAAGGAGAAACCAATAAAAATGAAAACTCATTTCAACAGAAAAAGAAAAAAATAATAATAATAATCGTACCTCAGCGAAAGTGTCATTGAAAGAATTAGATGGTCATTCTTCTTAATGTTAACGAGCACTCCATCACGGTCAAAGAGGAGAGCAATACACATGGGGTTTGCAGGTGCCGCAGTAGCACCCAAATACGACGAGAGAGAGAGGGGGGCACTGGGACTGGGACGGCGAGAGAGAGAGAGAGAGAGAGAGAGAGAGAGAGAGAGAGAGAGGGAGGGAGGGCGCTAGGACCGATACGGCGAGAGAGAGAGAGAGAGAGAGAGAGAGAGAGAGCAGGGGTAGGGCACTCAAAAAGGGCAAGGGTAGGGCACTCAAAAAGGGCTTAGGCACTTAGGGTTTTTTTTTTTAAAAAAAAAAAAAACTAAATTGAATTGACGCTTCGAATCCACGGTTTCTGTCACGGTTCGAATCAACGGTTCAGTTTGGTTCTACAGGACCCTAAGCCGGAACCGATCCGTAATCAATGGTTCAGAAAATTTGAAAATCGGAACCAGACTATTATCACCCTAGAATCGGACCGATTCAACGGTTTCAGTCCAGTTACATGGTTCCCACAGTTAGATGTGCACCCCTAGTAGAGATAGCTTCATGCCAAACAACTTTCAAACATGACTTGGGTGGGCACTCTTAGTCATTGACCCAGTCAAATCCCACCACACCTGATATAGTTCGCATTCATAAGTAAATTGTTGTGACCTAATGGATGGAATTTGATTAAGCAACGTGCTATTGCATAAGAGCCTTTAAACATGCTTTGTGGGCTATTTCTTACATTAGCTCATGATTATATCAAATATGCATGGAGAGAGATCCCGGAAGAATGGTTCACCTGGCAATTTTCGACCAGTTAAGTGAACGATAATGCTACCAATTGCCACATCACGAAAAATGTCTCTCCCAATCGTGACAAGTTTTAAGCCATGGGATTACTAAAATAATAAAGAAATTCACATCACATGGGCATTTTTTTAAAAAAATTTCTTTATATATATATATATATACACACGCACACCCCCACACAATCATGCCATAGTAGGCTTTCACCACCTATGGATACTCGAACCCTTGACCAGGTGTTGAAACTCTTGAGAGTCTACCACCCGAGCAAGAGCAAAGATCCTATCACATGGGCACTTAATCACGTGATCTCAATGTTAAAAGAGAGTTTGACCCCAGTTGTTAAAACCCACGGATCTGCCATGAAACCATGGGGACCCAACTCGAATTTACTTTATTTTATAGCCTATGCCTAAAAATAAACTGACAAAATGGATGGACAATGCAGATATATAACACATATATTAGGGTGAGCTCTACGTTCATGGCCTAATAGAACTCAATGTTATGCCAACTTAACCGAATTTGGTCATCAATTCAAACATGCTATGCATAGGCCCCATCTATCTTGATAACAGGCCCAATCAAATCCCACCACCACACCTGGTTGCAAAGAATGTTAAGGTGATTCTAACACTAATTTCCATCAAAGGCGGCTGGAATTTTAGAGAAAAACTTTGACAGAGAGACTGATAGCACGCGCGTCTAAGATACTTCGACCATCCAAAGTAATAATTTATCATTAACCAAAACTAAACCTGTTTAGGTCTAATTTATTGGATGAATAAAGTGAAAAATAGTCAATGGTCATCTTTAGCTGAACAAGTGTCCACCAATTAGAGGGTAGATTTCTTCAATAAATATTATATTTTGATTGTGACGTGAAGATAGTGGGATGCAGATTCTACCACCTCATGCATATCAAATCTGCTACGCAATGTGATACATCGGGACTTTAGCTTTTAGAATTGGGTTCTTTTCATTCATCCAAACTGTCCATGAGATTTGGATTTTCATGGATGAAAGATGAATGGAATTAGATTGAATGTTTCAATCTTTGATTATATAAAAGTCATGGTGACCGTCCATTTTAAAACAAAAGAATTAAATTTTAGACTATTGATACAAGAGAATTTGAAAGATTTTATTTGTTTTCAATCCACCGTAAAAAGGTGAGAAGCATTCTATAAACGGTTTGGATGATTCGCGTCAGGATCCTCTGGTGTTGGGAAACAGGAATTTCTCATTTTTATTCCTTAAACCATGTCATCAGATGCTGCTTAGATTAGGTCGTAATACTGCTGATGTCTTCAATGATGATGTGACCTTAATAAAAATAAAAATAGACTGCAAGTTGAAGATCTGAGCAATCCTATCTATTCGGCATATCATCTCCACACGTGCAATTCTGGGCCAGACAGGAATGAGATCAAAGCCGTACATCAGATGCATCATGTTGCCTGTTTGTTTTTTTGAAGGGAATAAATAGGTAATAATTACTTAACCGGGATTACCCCGTCGTTTCTTCCGTCCGCTTAGACTGCCCAACTTTTGGGCGTTAAATAGAGAATAGCTGTCAAATGAATATAGAGCCCAATGTGATGTACATGATGTATCAACATTGTTCATCTTATACATCAGTTTTATTTAGGCCATGACGTCAAAAATGAACCAGGCCCAGAGTTCTAGTGAACCACACCATAGGAAACAATGGAAATTAAATACTTGTCGTATAAAAATTTATGTGGCCCTTAAAAGTTTTGGCTGAAGCTTATATTTATGTTTATGCCCTTATCAATATTTTTATTACCTCATGAGCATGAACGGGTTAGATGACAAATAAATATTAATGTAGGCTCAATAAATAAAATAATTTTTAATGGCAGACGTTTAAGGCCATTGTTTCCTTCAATATGGGTTACTTGGGCATTACATTTGTCTCAATTTTAGACTTAGGCCCTGAAATCTTATAATAAAATAGATGGACGGTGTGGATATGTCATGCACATAACAGTGGGGTCCACAAATACAAATCAACTTTTTTAAATCAATTTTTAAGATGAAAATGCATATAAAAATTCAAACAGATAAAAGATAATAATAAACAGAGAAAGAGTATTTCCCGATTCTCTTGAAATCAAACAGGCCCTAACGATTCCAAACAAAAGTGAGGCTGTTCAAAACGGAACATAGGCCGTAACTTTTTTTTTAATGTACGGATGAAAAACCTTGGGTAAGTGTTTTTCCAGGCCGTCCAACTTCTTTAAAAATTGTGGCTCACCTAAGGAGCAAACCTGCACAAGGGATTTTCATGATGAACGGCTTAGATGTCATACTCGAGTGCCTTGCTGGCACAATGGTTGACACGTGTCGACGTTGCATGGAAAATTTCGCATACAACTGTTTCGTCCTAGCACCATGCAACTTTTCTAGAACGTCCGAGCCGTGTAAAAAGGTTGAAGCATTTAAAAGAATATGTGAGTAAAAATCAGGATCATTCATTTTATACCGTTGGAATAAAATAACGGTATAAAATGAGAGCCGATGGTCTGATTCAATGTGCCTTTTGTGGGCCATTCCATCTGAATTTCAAGGTGTGGCCCACCATTTTCAAGAATAGAATTTTCCACTAAAAGTCATGACTTGTCAAAGTTCCCATGCCCAGCTCCTCTACCCCTGTTGTTAACTGCCTCACTTGTTGAGTTGACTCAGCCACATCAGAACGAGTTAATCTGAGTCACAGCTCAGTTTATTGACCGAGCAAGATCAGGGACGGTACATTGATCTGAAAACCATGCTGAAAAAAGGGAAAAATAAAAATAAATAATAATTGGTATGCAAGCTCTATTATCCATCAAAATTTTCAAGTATATAAAATCCAATCCATCCATCAATTTGGCAAGCTCATGTCAGGACATTAACCCATAAATGATTTAAATTCAAAATTTAATATTTCAAAAGAAACTAAATCATTGTTTTAAAGGGTAGAAGAGTTCCCTCCAAGAATCTTTTCATAAAGTAATCAATTTAATTTTTTATCAAATTAACAAATGAAAATCTTTAAATATATAAAAAAAGGATTTTGCATAGAGCTTAAGTCTCTTATAATAAGTGTTATGGGGGAAATAGAACGACCGAGTAATCACGGGCCATGTCAACAACTTAAACAAGTGACCGGTGTGATCCATTGGCTAAACCCAAATCTACTCAACTAAGTATAGGGAAAGGCCGAGGTCAACCTCATCAACTAAATACAAGGGAAGGTCGAGCTCAACCTCTTTGTATAAGGATGAGGCATTCACTAGTTAACTATAACATAAAGAAAATTATTCCACTTTAGGTTGGCGAGACTCATCCTTAGATGAATACGTTATTGACATTGACTCTGGTTGTAACCTAGGTCAAACCACTCTAGGGTGGCTGAACCTGCCCTCCATGAGCTCAGGTTGGACCTCAATTAAGTATGTCCATGTTCTCGGCTGAAGATCACGAACATTGACTTCCACATGGATTTTTCTGAAATTTTAGCCAAGGATCTAGAAAGATCCGCTGCACAAGGAATCCAAATCCTACTATAATCAAATGACTGTCAAACCAGAATGAGAGTCGTCTATGGCACCGCCTCTCCTCACATGTAAATAAGATACCTCTCACCAAGAAAGGTATGTACAATCTCTGACTCTAAACCCTCGACACTCAACTAGGCCCAGATTCCTTACTCAAGCATCGAAGGGTCCCTGACATGAGTTATAATCCTCCTTGTCTATTCTTTGTGTAGGTTCAGGAGCTCAATGAGGACTAACCAAATTTCTGCATCAACATAGGTATGTGAATTTAGTTGCATGGAAGCTATGTCATTGTTCCGTACTAGGCCATGAACCACACACGCACCGGGTCAACCATGGTCACGGCACAATGCATTGTGTGTATGTGCACATACCCGATTATGCTTGTCATGGCACGGTGTGCTATAAGTGTACAGGCAGTCAAGTATACTTTTTAAAGGCTATTTATTTTTATTTTGTTTTTGCATTCAAATATCTCTTCTTTGTTCCCTACCATTGTTAATTATTTTATCAATGGTTTGGGCATTTGTACATTAAGTGTACGGGTGTAATGTAATATCAATCAAAGATACCTTAGAGATTGATTATTCAATATTTTTATTACACCACGGACATGGTCTAAAATGAGCAAATCAACTTTAAGTTTTATAATATAAATACACCTCAATTTTCAATAAAAATTTCCAATTTTACTTGAATTTTCTTTTTTTATAATTGAAAATCTTTGGATTTACATACGGTAAGATACCAACAGCCTGCTCACCATGATGAAGGGAAAACACTACAAGCCAAATGGAAGGTCTTGAAAATTTTAAACGGTTGGTGTTCAATTGCATTGGTGTGTCTCACTTATTGCAACTCTGTTGGATTTTTCAGTTCACGTCCCAACATCAACGGATGGACGGATCAAAAGGATAAAAGATAGGCATTTTGGTGGGCCCTACAAGGCTTTTGGCAGGGAGACCGAGTCGGTCCACGTCGCCAGAGTGTTTTAACCATGGCCCGCGCGAAATTGCACGTGAGCATCTTTTTCATGATAAAAGATGCAAGTTCCTTAGGATAAGGATTGCACCGTGACCGTCCAACAAGAAGAGGGCCATCGTAATGTTCCTGTGCCACCCACTCCATCCACTCCATCCACTCCATCCATCATCTGTGCTGGGTCATATTTAGATTATATTTCAGAAATCAGGCCAATACATTACTTTAATGGCCCACACCACATGGAGAAGTGGAGATAGGGACGCCCACCATAAAACCGTCCCGGGTCCACCACCGAAGCCTTGCTCGGTCTACTTTATGTCTGTATGTCATCCAACCCTTTATTAGAGAGGATCCCATCAGGATGAAGGGAAATATTAAATTTTATTAATCCTGATGCAAAAACTACGGTGGGCCCAAGAAAGTTTCATTGGGAGGCATACCTATCCTCACTTTCCCAGTGGGGCCCACTTGAGTTATTGATAGGACTTGTTTTTAGGCTTGGGGAATGGATTTCACCCACACATTACGGTGAGCCCACATAGCAATTTGCTGGAAGCGGATTGCCTTGAGACCAGGTGTCACCAAGTTTCACCATTCATTTATTCTGCCCACTCGTTAAAGAACATGAGCACATAAAAGGTGGATACAAAGCTCAATTAGACTGCACCACGTGAAACAGAAGGGATAATGCCCACGATTGAAAACTTCATAAGGGTCACGTACCTTGTAGATCAAGTTGATCATTATTTTTTTAACATTTATTGAAGTTTATGTGACATGTTTTTTTTTCTTTTTTCGTCTATATTTGTGTGTGATGAGAGAGCTACATGACGGAAACGTCATAATATCAAACAGCTGTATTTTCCCAAAGCGGATCGGATGATGTACAGGGTACTACCTGTATGTAAGGGTGCACACATGTCGGTTCCGTCCAGTTTTGGGGTGAAATCGGAAACGAACTATTCCTAATGGTTCTTCAAATATTGGAACCGGAGTAGATCGTTATTACCCTGGAACCGAATTGGAACTGGACCGTGAAGAATGGTTTGGCTCGGATCGGATCCACAGTTCTGAGCTTTTAAAAATCTGGCCTAATTAGTTGATTTTTAAAAAAAATAAAAAAATATAGAATAAAAGAATAATTTTTTGGATCACATTAGTACTCTAAGTCATATAATCAGTTGTCTAATAATATTTACTTTGTATTCTCTTTTATAAGTTAATGTGCTGATTTTCATATAAAATGATCAACATGGCGTTCCAAGATTTTTTATGTATATGAAATCTTAGCACAAAAACATGGATGCATCATAACTCATGATACACAGCAGCTGCATAGCCTGTATCTGATCATTTCCTGCATAGCAGATTCTGGCCAACAGGATTATTCATAAAACACCCTTCTACTTCAAAGAGATACTCTATGAATTATTACCATCTATGTACGGACACATTGCTTCTATGGATGCTGCCCATAATTCCACAAATTTAGTTGTTCAAATATGGTTCTGATCAACGGTTCAGTTCAGTTACACAGGACCTTAAATCAGAATTGATCCGTAATCAACGGTTTTTAAAATTTGAGAATCAGAACTGGACCATTAGCACCCTAGAACCAGATTAAACCGGACCGATCTAATAGTTCCGATCTGGTTACACGATTCCAACAGTTAAATGTACACCCCTACCTGTATGGGTAGTTAGTGTAAATACATGTTGTGGCAAGATGACCACCGGCGCTCCTCAAGCTTTGAGTTGTACAAACGGTTCAAAAGAGATCAAAGTTACGTGGCCCGGAATGTATTTATTATATCGGATTGTTCATCCATTTTTAAAGATCAGGACGACACCAAAACTAGCAGTACTGATAATGATTTTTATTGTTAGAAAAATTCATTAGGCCCATCATAATGTTTATTTTTCATTTAATATGTTAATAACGTCACATAGACGATGGGGAAAATTTTTTTCATATTGATCCAAAACTTCTGAAACCTTCCAAAGGCTTTCAACTTTTTATGGTAGACGTTCAATCCCCCACTTCTTTTGCATCGTGGTCCAATTAATATTTAGATCTGTCTTAATTATCGGTTCAAGCCTTTAGATGAGCTCCCCAAATGAATGTACGGTTTGGATATAACACTTGCTAACGCCAATATCCCAACTATATAGCTGGTGTGCGGTACATTAGCCGATCCGCTTCCGTATGTTCCGGTCCACACGCAGAACTGTCAATCCCGAGTGAACGATCTGTGACCCCCAATGTTGTAAGAGACAAGAAGAATTGAGGGATTGCAATTCAGCAGGGTAGGTCAGAGAAATGAATAGATAGGATTGTCCCGTAGTTCCTAAACAATAGACCCTTCAAGGAAAGAGACTCCTTGATTGGTTAGCCCCAAATGCACAATCTCTACACGCAACTTTACACCCATGTACATGCCAAGTGTGTGGGACATCTCAACCGCGCAAAAGATAATCCACGTGGGGCATTGATGTACAGTCCACGTTCAACTAAAACGAGTGGACCGTCTCATGAGTGCACTAGCCTCCGATGTTGGGAGCCTGTGTGCTACGTGCGAAGTGTGTTGACGTGGCAAAGTTATGTAGGCCTCACCTTGATGCATGTGTAATATCCACACCGTCCATCTCAAGTGAACTACGTCACATAAAGCTGGGACTATAACATTAACCGTTGAAACCTTGATGTCTATTTGCTATCCAACTTGATCATAAGATCACACGAATTTGAATGAACGGAAAATACTTTCTTTTTTTCTTTTTTTTTTACACGCACACACACCCAACACACTCACGCTGGTGGAATTTCACCACCTATGGGTGATCGATCCCTTGACCGGGAGTTGAAACTCCTGAGAGCCTACCACCCGGGTAAGAGTAAGGACCAATGAACGGAAAATACAAATATCAGCTGTGGCGCCTAGAAGTTTTCAACGGTTGGCGTCATTGTCCCACTGCTTTTTATGGTGTAGTCCACTTAAAGTTTTGGATCCGCCTCGTGTATTTTTTTATTTTTTTTTTAATCATGCCCTAATTTAATCTCACAAAATGAATGGACACTGTGGATATAACACATACATCATGGTGGGCCTGCAGAACTCTGCCACGTCATCACACCACTAACGTCGGTGGTGTGTGGCACACCACGCAGTCCGCTTCCTCTGTGGAAGTGTGTTTGTGGCTGATGTAACTCTATTGGGTCCATATAAGTACACGTGTATCATGTTGGCGCATGTGCTGCCAAGGATCCCTTCATTTCTTCTTCAATGAGATAAGGTGCCATAGCCAATCCAATGTACCTGTGGCATAGGAGCCGTCTGATTTTGGGCTTTTGAATCTGGACGCTGATCTGACCATTTATTTTTGGACACCCTCCGTTGGATGGACAGGATCAGTCCATCTGTTTAATTTTTAATTTAAAGCCCAAGGTTTGAACTGCCTGCGTTCGATTAGATGCATTAATGCCGTGAGGTGTGGAACTGCCACGTGTTATGTTTCGGAGGGAAACGGATTGGCTACTCCCCCTGCCACAGCCCCGTGGCTGATGGTCGGTGCTCTACCATGATGTATGTGTTTCATCCATTCCGTTCATCCATTTTTAAAGATCATTTTAGAGCTTTATTCCAAAAATTAGAGGGATTTATATCTCAGGTGGTCCACACCGTATGAAAACAATAGTGATTGGATATCCACCATTAAAATCCTCCTAAGGCCCCACCGTACTGTTTATTTGACATCCAATCTGAGGATTTGGTCATACAAGCCCAGATGAAGAGAAAGAAACAAAAATCAGCTTGATCCAAAACTTTTATGGCGACCAAAATATTTTTAATGGCCGACGCTCATTCAACACTGTTTCTTGTAATGTGGTCCATTTGAGATTTGGATATATTAAAAAATAGATGGATGGGATGGATGAAACACATACATCATGATGGGGCACACAAATCACCGACCACTATAACATTTATTATAGCTATATCGCTCCAAAATGATGTATTAATTATATCCACGCCGTTCAGTCATTTAAAGAAATCATCTTAGAGCATTACAAAAAGAAGAAAAAAAAAAAATAAATCGTATCCAAAGCTCAAATGGACCACACCAAAAATTGCAGCGAGGATAATGATTTAAACTATTAAAAAATTCATAAGGCCCACTATAACATTTATTTTCCATCCAATCCATTAATAAGGTCAAAATACACGAATAAAGAGGAAAAACAAATTTCATATTGATCCAAAACTTCGGTGACCCCAAATGGGTTTCAATGATAGACATTCAATCCCCCACTGCTTTTTTCAGTGTGGACCAAACAAATGGACGGTTTGGATATAATACATACCCCATGATGGACCCACAAAACTTGCTGATGTCGATACACCAGCTCTTTGTTTGGATATAATACACACCCCATGATGGACCCACAAAACTTGCTGATGTCGATACACCAGCTATAGAGCTGGTGTGTGGTACACCAGCTACTACTCCGCTTCCGTTTCGGAGATCGACTAGAAGAGATGGTGATGATGAATATGGCGGCAGATTATGTAGTCAGTAGCTTACCATGCTAAGTAGTGAGTAGATTATGTGGAGTCTCTATGGGGTCCATTTTGATGCATGTGTTTTGTCCATGCTGTCCTTCTGTTTTTCCAACTAATTTTAGTACATGATCCCAAAATTGAAGTACATGCAAAACTCAAGTGGGCCAGATCAAAGAAAACAATGAGAATAATAACATCTACCGTTGAAACTTTCATAGGCCCACAGTGATTTTTATTTGGCATCCAACTTATCTATGAGGTCAAAAAACAAGGATGGATGGAAAACACAAATACCAACTTGATCAAAAACTTCTGTAACCCATAAGGTTACGCCCCAAAATTCGGGTACCCGAATAAGGTCTTCGGGATCCAAATCCCAAGGTTCGTAAGTTATAATATAATGATATTTATTACAATTCATGTGATTCAATCAAATTCAATAAATATTCAACGTCATCTAAAAGAAAATATAGTTGAAATGTTTATTAAATTCAACTCTCTTAATAGTTTTCCCTTTCTACATCGAAATTTGAACATAAACTAAACTTAAATAACAAAAAAAACTGAATTAAATTAAAACTAAACCTAATTTTCTAGAAAATAAAACTAATAGTAGAGGCCTACCTACTTGCAGTATTCCAGCTCTACACTTGTGCATTTTTTTATAGTAGGGTGAGCATAACAACCCAGTAGGGTCATTTCTTCTTCAAAATTTAATATGTTCAGATAAAATCAAATTTTTATAACAATAGAGAAAAATAGAATACAGATAATGAATTTAAGTAACAGAATTGTGAAAATGCAATGCATGTGATATTTTTCATAAATACTCATAACATTTATATCATTTCTTATAACACCGTATCTAAATGGATGGTCATGTTGCATTAACGTCTACGCACTGGTATCTCATGGTAATGGACTCATTTATACGTTAGCTGGTCAGACTACTGCTCCAGTTATACCTCTGACGTATGTCCACGCATACAATTGTACTCATAGTCGTACACAAAGTAGACTCCAAAAGATCCAGTGGGTTCTAGAATTTTTCACCCAAGGGACACAATTGTCCTACTTGTTGGCTTTAAGGTCTCTCACCTAAGGAGATATAATCGCCCTACTTAATAATATAACTATATGTTGGGGGCCTTACACAAAACCTTAGGATCTAGCCTCCTGAACAAACCAGAATTATGGGATAATAATAGCAATGAAATAAATCAAAGCAATAATCACACACCACATAAGAGATTTTTACGTGGAAAATCTTCAAAGAGGTAAAAACCACGGGACCTCGTCCAAATCAACAATCCACTATGAAGTAGAACGTTTACAACCATCGTCACTCACGCAGGAGCGGATAAACAATAAGAGAATAAAAGAAACAGAGAGATCTCACCGATCACGAAGACGTATAAGCACTGAGACGACGGCTCCCTTCCACAAGCTTCCTCTCTTCCTTTTCTCTCTCTCTCTCTCACCCTTGATAACTCTCTTGTGTTTTTCTCATACACTAGAAAAATCCTAGAGATCCCTTTTTTATAGTTTTAGAAAACTCATTTCTGCATCCTTATTGCGAAAGGACTCAAATTCGTAATTTCGCGTAAAAACTACGTAACCTACGACTAGTCCTGGAAATTTCAGGACTGGTCCTGGCCTCCTACGACTGGTCATAGCTCACCTACGACTGGTCGAAGCCACCTACGACTGGTCGTAGACCGCGAAAAAAATTAGCAACAACTCGCTAGACTTTGAGTCGTGCCAGGGCTCAAACCCACGACCGGTTGAGTGCCTCCCACGACCGATCGAGCAGCGCGATGAAACCCTCCAAAATTTCAACCACTGCCCCATCTCTCCTCTGAACTGAGAAAGAAAATCCCATCAAATCTCCCCCTTTTCGACTCAGGAGGAATTCACCTTCTTCAAGCCAGCCTGGTTTCTGCAAACCTCAAACTTGCCCTTGAGCAAAGCCTTAGTCATCATGTCTGACCCATTATCGTCGGTGTGGACTTTCTCAAGCTGTAACACTTTCTGTTCTAAAGTATCCCTGATCCAGTGATACTGAATCTGCATGTGCTTCGACTTGGAATGCTGACTTGGATTCTTGCTCAAGTGTATAACACTCTGACTATTGCAATAGACCACGTGCTTCTCCTGCTTCAAGCTAAGTTCCTGTAGGAACCTCTTCATCCAAAGCATCTCTTTACATGTAACACCCCGTACTTTCTAGCACTCGAGTGTTACCATGTAAATTAATTTAATATAAATACAAAAATTTTATATATAAATAATGCAACATAAACACATACACTACGAAAGCACACTTCATAAAGATTTAAAGATAAATAAATAAATTTCATAGTAAATTGAAATATAATTACAATCCATATTATAATATGAATTTCAATCGTAAAAATCTACATTATGTAAATTAATGAAATTTATAATAAATAAAACACTTCAAACAGTATTATATAAAATTTAAAGCCTAAAACATATATAACTATATGAATAATATATATTAACCTTTGCTCCTTTTCACTAATATTCAAAAGATTAACAATCAGTAACAATTATGCATATATAACAAAATACATTTTTCCTTTTTATTAATGTAATTCTTTAAAATAATAATAATAATGAAAAATAAAATAAAATAAATAATAATAATAATGATAAAGGATAACAATAGTAATAAAAATTAATATTAATGGTAGCATATGGTTAGAATTATGTATAAGGGTCCTACAAATGATGCACTAGGAGCTTTTGACCTTTGATACTCGGGTGGAGGCTGATCCAATCGTCGAACCTACATAGTTGCCCCTTATAGGACGTAAACAAATTTTTATGGACCACCTGAGCCTTGAGCCCATCTGATCTTTGGCCTAGGTCTTTTTTAGGGCCCATAGAGTGGGATGGATGGAGTGAATTTCCCAAAAACATCATGGTGGACCCCACACAAACGTTGCATGTGCACCATTGATGGTGCACTCGCTGTCACAGGCCCTGGGAGACCGGTCAGCACGTGCTGACCCGTGCCTGCCCAAAAATGGGAGATTTCTCCCTCTCTCCTCGGATCTGCAGCGGACGCTCAGGCGTCCCAAATTTCTGATCAGTGGCCCATCTTCACGGTCCCTACGGACAATCCAAACTGTCCATCGGGTGCGTCCCTCATGCCTGACCAAAACCATGGCTATTTCACACGAAACAGCACACGAGTGTCCGCACGAAAACTGACGCTAGAAGAGCCCGAAAACATAAAAATCCTGAAAAAGGAAACTGTCGCCGATCATTTTACTGCCGAATCGGCGCCCCTCACAACTGGCTTCTTTCAATCTCAGCAGTCGAGGGCGTCACTTCCTCAATACCAGGGGAGAAAACCGCGGCTGAAACCGCTCCTCCTTGGTTGTTTTAAGAAACCAGATGCTGGGATTAAATCCCAGCCTTTCATTCGAAATCCATCGGACCTGAAGGGCGTTGGAATCCCTTCAAGAAGGGAAAGAAAACACCCGGATCTCCTGTTCTTGCAGCCACACAAGGGAATCCAACTGTTTCCCTCTAAACTCAAACCCACCACTCTAAACTTCCTGAAGCTTCGAAAACGCTTATCTACAAGCTTTCTAGGGTCCATACGGACCATCTGAATGGAACAGATTGAAGGAAGAGGTGGTGTTTTCAAATCCACCATTAATGGCCTATGTCTTCTCCATCGCTCAAAAATGAGCCAGGCTCGGTTCGGGCATGCTGTTCTCAAGCTGGATCGTGTTGATGGATTCGGCTGGAAAAGAAAAGAGAGAAAGAAGAAAGAAAACAGAACAAGAAAGGAAGAAGAAGAAAGAAGAAGGAGACGTCAATGTACAGTTGTTACACCGCACCACCACGCCCGGACTCAGTCCGAGTTCTGGGCAAGCTGGTCGAGTTGGGCCTGGGATTGATCCGACTTCTGCTAGCTAGAGAGAGAAAGGAGGGAAAGCATGAAAAGAAAAGAAAAGAAAGAAAAGAGAGAGGGAAGGAGAGAGCCATTTTTCTCCTTCCTTCTTGCCGCTGGCTCGTTGCCGCACTCGGATCGACCCGATAGAGTCGCCGGGCAGAGCTGCTAGCTGTTGCACTAGGAGAAAAGGAGAATGAGAAATCAGGGGAGAGGAAGAAAACAGATAGATAGATAGATAGAGAGAGAGAGAGAGAGTGAAGGAGAGGGGTGAGTCGCGAATTGCTATCGACTCAACTCGTTGACTCGAGTCGAGTTGTTGACTCGTTTGTGGGCCTGGGTCCAGTGCAGTAATGTTGGAGTTTTCCAGCTAATAAAAAAAGAAGCGAGAAATAAGAGAGAAAGGAGAAGGAAGGAAAGAGAAGAAGCAGAGGGAGAATGTTGGGGCGGTGGGCTTGTTGATCCGAGTCAACTCGACTTGAACTGAGTCGACTAGGTGAGCCCACATCTCTTTGTCTAGATTTAATTTATTTTAATTATCATTGCTATTGTTATTACCATTTTTTTTGGGGGGATATTAAAATTAGATATGATTCACCATTAGAAGATTATTCATATAAGTATTACTTGATTCATATAAAAATCTCTATTATTAAAATGTTAATATTTTACCTTGTCATTCTTAAAATATTATTATTAACTCTAGAACATGCTATTTATTTCCATCAGAATGACTATTAGTGCCACATTGGCTAAATGTTAAGGATATTGTTAATATTACTATTTGTTTTAGAATTATTAGCAATATGATCCACCGTTGGTTGTTATTAGGTAATTTAATATAATAGTACCCTTGGTTAATATTCTTAAATTAATAACCAATTTATTTGATTAATCTTATTCACTTATTATTCCCTTTGATAATATCATCCATGACCATACAAAATAAGAGTTCAAATCCTATAAATAAAACCTAAAAATCTAGCCTAAACCATAAACCTAAGTGATCCAAACCCTAGGTAAAACCCTAACCCTAATTAGCGTGTAAGCTTGTACTTAACTGTATAACTTTACAATTCATGATAGGGTTTGATTTTAAGGAAATACACACTCTCTAGCAACACTGGTTGTCGATGTAAACTATAAGGTGATAATTTTTCCCCTTAAGCTTTCCATCTTCTCATTAGCTTAAGTTATAGTTTTTATTTAGATTTATAATTGATATTTCTCTTATAGTCACATGTGTTAGCTGGTGGAGGTTAAATTATTATATTGCATGCTTAATGTTCATCCTGTATATTTGTTCATGCTTGTGGATTATTTGTGTATTGCTTATGGACTTTGAACTGGTACACCAATGGGAAACCCCCACCTATATGTGTACACCCATACTTGGGATGTAACCCGACTGGTTGTGATAGTAATAGACCTTTGGCTTAGTAGTTATTGAACGGTGGTTTAAATTGACCATTGATGAGAGCTTACCATTCAGGGTTATTGTGTCCAATGGTTTTCAAGGATGGTCTTTTAATCGCATGGTTTTGATACTCGCCCTATGAGGCCTATTTTGATAATTGCCCTATGTGGCTTGTTTGATATCGTCTTATGCGGCTTTGTTCTGGTATTTTTTCTATATGAGTTCGATGTTTTATACCATACAACCATGCGATGGTAAACCCCATATAATGTAATATGATTGGCTACTAGTCGACGGATTTCCATTAAACAACCTAAGATGGTAGTTTCATGAGCCAGGGATGGTGCTATGGGACCTATGCCCGAGCTGTCGGCCTACGCTGGGCCATGTGCTCCCTGTAGTGACCTTGAGCTTATTAAAAACTGGTTGATTGTAACTTGACAAATAATGGCTTGGCTAATCATGCATACATGGCACAGACCAGCGTCTATCGCTAGGCGGTCGTTATGCTGCACTTAGTATGCTTTCACTGACGACTAGCCTCTATCCGACTAGATGTTTTTCGTAGGTCGTGATTCGCATTCCGCACGGTTAATCCCCGGGGCGTTGATTGCGCATTTGCATGGGCGGCGGCCCTGTCCACACGGATGAGCATCCCCGGGACGTGAACGCATTCCATACATCCATGCATCTAATAAGACCTGCATCATATATTATTTTGTATGTTTTGATTTATAACTATGCTTACCTAATGCGGCGGTGTGTAATCTTGAGGAAAATTCACACTGAGTTGGCCACTCATCCATCAAATATACAACCGTACAGGTAGTACAGGTCGCTTAAGTGATATGCAAGTTCAGACTGGTGAGGAGCCGTTATAGTGGTCAAGGACATGTGATTGTACCTATCAAGGAAGCTGCGTGATCTTGCAGCTGATATTTATATACTTTCTGTTATTCTCCATATATTATATTCTTGTAAATCTTGTACTTGTTAAATTCAAAGACATTGGTTTGTATAAATCATTATGGGCAGTTTCTTATATATTTGAGTGATAATGAAATTTTCCTTTATGTCGATTTGTCCACACTACGCTCATCTGCTTACTCTGATAAAGAAAAAAAAAATGTATACTCGAATTTGACCATCCTTTAAGGTTAACACTCGGGTTTTTGGAAAACGGGTCATATACTCTGGTCCTGAAAAGTCGGGGCGTTACATTACATGCCTCTGTGACTATAATGTACTCGACCTCTGTCGTCAACAATGCTACGACCTTCTGTAGCTTGCTCTGCCAAGAAACCGCTCCCCCTGCAAACGTAAACATGAACCCCGATGTAGACTTCCTGCAGTCTATGTCGCCTGCCATATCTGCATCTGTGTAGCCCTCTAGCACAGGTTTACCATCACCATAGCATAGGCTCAACCTGGATGAGCCTCTTAGATACCGCAGTATCCACTTCACCGCTGCCAAATGTTCTTTGCCAGGATTGGCAAGATACCGGCTGACAACACCAACTGTATATGCTATGTCTGGACGTGTATACACCATAACATACATCAAACTTCCTATAACTGACGCATAGGGTATCTTCTTCATCTCTTTCACCTCTGCCTTCGTCTTGGGACACTGCTTGTCGCTCAATCTGAAGTGACCATCCAGAGGAGTACTGACCGGCTTCGCTGCATTCATATTGAACCGCTCTATGACTTTCTCAATATACTGCTCTTGTGATAGCCAAAGCTTCCTGCTACTTCTGTCATGGGTTATCTCCATTCTTAGGATCTGTTTAGCCGAGCCCAAGTCTTTCATCGCAAAAGACTTGCCCAACTCCTGTTTCAGCCTATCGATGTTTTTGATGTCTTTTCCAATGATGAACATGTCATCAACGTATAACAACAGAACTATAAAATCACCATCTGAGAACTTGCGCGTGAACACACAGTGGTCCGACTCCGTTCTGTCATACCCATGTTGTAACATGAACAAGTCGAACTTCTTGTACCATTGTCGTGGAGCTTGTTTCAACCCATACAAGTTTTTCCTCAGCCTACACACCATATGATCCTTGCCCTTGACTTCGAACCTCTCCGGTTGGTGCATGTAGATCTCTTCTTCCAGGTTACTATGAAAAAAAAGCAGTTTTAACATCCAACTGCTCTATCTCCAGATCCATGCTAGCCGCCAACCCAAGCAATACCCGTATGGATGTCATCTTCACCACTGGTGAGAATATCTCCTCGAAATCTATGCCTTTTCTCTGACCGAACCCTTTTACCACAAGTCTGGCCTTGAACCTCGTCTGTGAATTCTTCTGCTCAACCTTCTTTCTGAACACCCACTTGTTGCTCAGAGCTTTCTTGCCCTTAGGCAGTTTCACCATGTCATAGGTGTGATTCTTATATAAGGACTCTATCTCCTCTTGCATAGCTTTCAACTACTCCTCCTTATGCTTATCGGCTAGGGCCTCAGAATAATCTTCTGGCTCTCCCCCATCAGTCAGCATAATGTACTCATGCGGCGAGTACCTCTTGGATAGCTGTCTGTCCCTAGATGACCTCCTCACTTGTGGCTCAATAGGTGGATCAAGTGGGGGCTGCTCCCCCGGTCCATCTTCTGCAGGAACCCTCTCGTCCTCTGCACCTCGCTATACTCCCCCGTCATCAGGCACCATGGGAGGAATAACAGGATCCATATCCTCTAGCTCACCTGAACTAGGCTGATTCTTCTCTAGCTTACCAATGTCTTCAATACACTGATCTTCAAAGAAAACCACATCTCTGCTCCTGACGAGCTTTTTCTTGGTCGGCTCCCACAATCTGTAACTGAACTTTTCAACACCATACCCTAAGAACACACACTGCATGATTTTCATATCGAGCTTGAACCTCTCGTCCTTCGGTATGTGAACGGATGTCCTACATCCAAACACCCTGAGATGACTGTACGATGGATCCTATTCAGTCCACACCTTCTCAGGTACTTCTCCATTCAACGGGGCTGATGGAGACTTGTTTATCAGATACACCGCCGTGTGCATTGCTTCTCCCCAGAATGTCTTGGACAACTTCGCATGGGATACCATGCATCTGATTCTCTCAACAATGGTGCGATTCATTCGCTCAGCTACACCATTATGCTGGGGGGTCTTGGGAACCGTCTGTTCATGTCGTATAGCCATGGACTTGCAGTACTCATGTAAGTCACCGATGTATTCACCACCATTGTCAGTGCGGATGCACTTCAATGATCTACTTGTCTCTCTCTCAACCATAGTATGAAACAACTTAAATACAACAAAGACCTCGTCCTTGGATTTCAAAGCATAAGCCCAAACCCTCCTAGATGCATCATTTATAAAAGTAACAAAATACAATGCCCCACCCAAGGTTTTTGTCCTCATAGGACCACACACATCAGAATAAACCAAATCTAATGCATGCACTTTATTAACATGAGAAGAAGTTTTAACAAATGAAACTCTATGTTGTTTTCCTGATAAACAATCAAGACAGGTTTTGAGAAGTATACATGTCATGTCTAGAAGGAGTCGCTTCCTTGCTAGTAGTTGAAGCCCTTTTTCACTCATGTGGCCTAGACGCCTATGCCACATGTCTATAGTTAAATCTTCCGCTGCGTTCAACCCACCCTTGCATACACTGACACTTGTCTTGTACAGGGTGCAACACTTCTTTTCTTTGGCTGTGATCAACGAACCCTTGATGAGCTTCCAGCGCCCACTAGCAAACCGACTTTCATAGCCATCATCATCCAACCTTCCCGTCGACATCAAGTTGAGGCGAAGGTCTGGGATATACCTCACATCCCTGAGAACCAATGTGCAGCCCACATCGGTCTTCACACAAAAATCACCGACCCCTACGATCTTCGATATGCCAGAATTTTCCATCTTCACGGTCCCATAGTTACCTGACTTGTAGCTTGTGAAGAAATCCCTGCATGGAGTCGCATGGAAAGAAGCTCCTGAGTCAATCACCCAGTCGGTGTCCTGACTTGTAGCCGTGAGACATACATCGTGATCTGCTGAAAGAATAATAACAACGTCGTCATCTGAAGCGACCGCAGTAGAATCAGATTCATCTTCTTTCTCCTTTCCTTTTCCTTTCTTGTCGTTTTTAGCCTTACGACATTCCCCTTCTTGCCACAATTTCAGCACTCAACGTCTTTCCTTTTACTTAACTTACCTCTTGATTTATCTCGGGCCTTCCCGCCCTTTCTGTTCCTTTTTCTCCCTCGTTCCTATGTCATAAGGGCCTCTTGCTGAGTAGACCTCTGAGACTTCCTCCTTGTCTCTTCATTGAAGAGACAACTAGTAACCTGTTCCATGGATATCTTTCCATCTAGTGCGGAGTTACTTAGAAACACCACCAATGTCTCCCAACTGTCAGGCAATGAACTAAGTAATAGTAAATTCTGCAATTCATCATCCAGAATCATCTTCATAGAGGAGAGCTGGTTCACTATATTGCTGACCTCATTCATGTGCTCGGCCACAGAACCACCATCCTTGAACTTGAGATTCACGAGTCGCCTTATCAGGAAGATTTTATTACCGGTTGTCTTCCTCTCATAAAGCTCTTGTAGTTTCAGTCATAAGCTAGCGGCTGAAGTTTCCTTAAACACATGGTGGAACACAGAATCATCCAGCCATTGTCTAATAAACCCCACCGCCTTCCGGTCCAACTTCTTCCAATCATCATCAGACATATCCTTGGATTTTACTGATATGCCTAAAATTGGAGAATATAGATCCTTGCAATAAAGCAAGTCCTCCATCTTAGCCTTCCATATAGTCCAGTTAGAACCATTGAAGCTTATCATCCTTGATGAGCCACCTTCCATAATTCCAAACCGATCCTACCCGTTCAATGAACTTAGCGCTCTGATACCACTTTGTTGGGGGCCTTGCACAAAACCTTAGGATCTAGCCTCCCGAACAAACCAGAATTATGGGATAATAATAGCAATGAAATAAATTAAAGCAACAATCACACACCACACAAGAGATTTTTACGTGAAAAACTCTCAAAGAGGTAAAACCACGGGACCTCGTCCAGATCAACAATCCACTATGAAGTAGAACGTTTACAACCTTCGTCACTCACGCAGGAGCGAATAAACAATAAGAGAATAAAAGAAACAGAGGGATCTCACCGATCACGAGGACGTAGAAGTGCTGAGACGACGGCTCCCTTCCACAAGCTTTCTCTCTCCCTTTTCTCTCTCTCTCTCTCACCCTTGATAACCCTCTTGTATTTTTCTCATACACTAGAAAAACCGTAGAGATCCCTTTTTATAGTTTTAGAAAACTCCTTTCTGCATCCCTGTTGCGGAAGGACTCAAATCCATAATTTCGCGTAAAAACTGCGTAACCTACGACTAGTCCTGAAAATTTCAGGACTGGTCCTGGCCTCCTACGACTGGTCGTAGCTCACCCATGACTGGTCGTAGCTCACCCATGACTGGTCGTAGACCGCGGAGAAAATTACCAACAACTCGCTGGACTTTGAGTCGTGACAGGGCTCGAACCCACAGCCAGTCATGGCTGTCCCACGACCGGTCAAGCAGCGCGATGAAACCCTTCGAAATTTCAACCACTGCACTTTCTCTCCTCTGAACTGAGGAGGAAAACCCCATCATTATATATTTTTTTCTCACAATTAAATAATCAATAGAGAAGCATAAATAACATGAACAATTCTAAAATAAAAAAAATAATAATAATAATTTAATAAATTAAATTTCTACATTATAATGCAGGTTCTGTACGAGGTACATAAATTCGATGTTATTAAAATTTAGTTTCTGAAATTTGTTAAGATATTAAGTTGATTTCTGTAATAGTGCCGGAAAATTTATAAGAACTCTTGAAAATGCTGAAATACCAATTTTGTTTCAAATTTTAAAATTTGAATTTATTTACTTATTTACAATGTAAATAATTTATTTTATTCGAAATTTAAATTCTTATTTATTAATTTATCAAAGTTTAGTTATACCTTATATTTAAATTATTATTATTATTATTATTATTATTTTATTTTTAGAACTTAAATTAGAGTTTAACTTAGAATAATAATTAGAAGTTTGAATTAATATCATATTAAATTTTGACTTAATTAATTTAAGAAATCATACAAGTAAGAGTTCATAATACTTACCAAATAACTAAAATTTTGAATTATAATTAATTATTTTTAAAGCCTTCAAAATTACCTTAAATTTAGATTTACATTAATTTAATTCTTACAACAAAAAAATAATAATAATAATTTTTACTTCCCAATTAGTATAATTAATATTAATTCTCAAACTCTAAAAATTAAAATTTTCATTTAACTGCTTGTTAACAATTTAATTGTAACCACTTTAAATTAAATTAACAAATCATTTTAATATTTAAAATTTCACTCGATCTAGATTAATTAAATTAAATTAATTATTACTTATAAAATTAAATACATATGTTAAACAAGGCTTAAAATTTACAAATTAATTTAAGTTATTAATTCTATTTTTTTACTAAAAATAATTCTGAGTTAAATTCAACAATTCTGATATAAAATAATCAAATCTATTTGCATATATTATATTACAATTGACTAAAAAATTCACAACTTAATTGAATGTATTTTATTTTTAATAATTTTCCTTTATATAAATGAATTTTAAAATTTAGGAATAACTCATTTTAATTTTAATATTAACAAATAAATAAATATATATATATATATATATATATATATATATAGAATTTCTAAATTAAAATATAAACTTAGATAAATTATTTATTTTATTCTGTAAATTTATTTTATTTTATTTGTATATATATATATATATATATATATATATATATATATATATATATATATATAAATTATTTCAACATTAAATATCAGAAATATATAAAGTAGAAATTTATAAATGAGTAGGATTCCCTACATAATAATCAACTGATAATAATATTCTTATCAAAATTTTGAAATAAATAAGCATAATAATTAACTGAAAATGATAAATCTCAAGATAAGATCACTTACCATAAAAGTTTAATGATCCGGCCCCGCTTTAATCTCTCTCTCTCTCTCTCTCTCTCTCTCTCTCTCATGATCTGCAAAGCTCTCTCCCTCCCTCTCTCTTGATCTATTAGGTTTTCTCTCTCTCTCTTTCGATATGATTGAATCTTTGTTTATATTTTTCTTTTCTTTTTAATGGATGTGAGGAATGAGGCGAAAGAATGGGGAATGTGGGTAGTTTCGTTTCGTAGGAGGATTCGGTGCCCATTACCATACGAAAAGGAAGGAAGAATGGAGAAGGTGGGTTAGGCGGCGGAGACATGTGGAAGATAAAAATTTTATTTTTTTATTATTTTTTTAGATATGGTGGGTCCCACTAACGATGATATAAATCTACTCCGTCCATCATCTCAGCTTGGCCATGAGAGGATATAAGGTAAAAAATGAGGCTAATCCAAAACTCAGGTGGGCCACACACAAGTGGACGGTGGGGTTGGTTCCCACAAAAAAATAGGTTGTTACCCATAAGAAGTTTTCAACCTAGGTAGGGGTGTACATTGAGTTGAATCGAGTTGAGTTCGCCTCAGCTTAACTCGGCTCGGCCACTGGCTGACCTTAGCTTGAACTCGCTTGGCTCGGTTCAGTCAGCAGCTCATACCAACTCGGGCCGAGTTCGAGGGAAGATTGAGCCGAGTTCGCCATTGAGGCATTTCCACAAACACCTGAACTGCACCTTCAAAATCTCTCTGTATGTGAAATAAAAGCAATGGTTTTACAAGTATTTTATCAAACATCTTCTAAGCAAAATAAAAACTAGAGTTGGGCATCGGACCGAGTCAGATCGGTTTCGGTTCAACTCGATTCGGTCCGAAATCTATATGGGTGGATCCGAATCCGATCTGATCCGACGATGAGTCCGGGACATCTGACCCGAATCAATCTGATGCACGGTTGGTCTGACCCGAACCGAGTCTGACTTGGTCAAGGAAACCGAGTCGGATCAGATTGGATATGATCCTATTCAAATTTGAATTTTTTAATAGTGAATATCTTTATCCTCGCTGCTATTTTCGGTATGGCCCATTTAAGCTTTAGATACGATTCATTTTTTTTTTCCAAATGCTATAAAATAATCATGAAAAATGGGTAAACAGTATGGATATGATAAATACATCATTGTGGGGCCATGTTGATCTCGTTTGAGCTATTCGTACAACTCGGAGCTCAAGGCACCTGGTTATGTGTTGTGAAAGGCACACAACAGTAACGTGCTGTGAACGAAAGTGTGGTGCGTATCAGTGGTGTATGGTATATTTACATTAGCAAGTTAAGAGGGTCTGAACATGGTGTATGTGTTATATAAAAAATGTCCATCCATCTTCCAAGCTTGTTTTAAGTTTAGAGATAAAAAATAAGATAGATCTAACTATCGAGTGGGCCACACTGAAAAAAGCAGTAGGGATTGAACATCTATCATTGAAACTCTTTTTGGGGTCACAGTCTCATGTAAGTTTTGGATCGATTTCAAATTTATTTTTCTTTTTAATTCAAGTCTTTGTGACCTTATGAACAGATTGGATGGAAAATAAACGTTATGGTGGGCCCTACGAATTGTTTAAAGGTGAAAATTATTCTCTCTTTCTATTTGTGGTGTGGTCCAGATGATCTTTGGATATGATCCATTTTTTTATAATGCTCTAAAATGATTTCTAAATATATATGAACGGTGTAGATATGATAAATATATCACCGTGGGGCCATATAACTTTGATCTCCTTTAAACCGTTCGTATAACTCGCAGAGGAGCGGTAGTGCTCGTCTAGTCATCTTGGCATGACATGTACCTACAACTACGTACATAGCCAGATACATAACTATCTCTGTCTACATAGCTGTGTGCGACACACCAGCAAATCCTCTTTCATTTGGACACCCTAAACTCTGTTGGGGCCCACCTTGAATGCATGTGGTTTATCCACGCCGTCTATTTATTTTTGTAGATCATTTTAATTGTTGAACCCAAAATTGATGCATATCCAACGCTCAAGCGGACCATACCACGAGAAAAAAATAGAAATTTCAATAAAAACTACTCCGGATCAAGTAGGATTGGATTGGTCCACATCCATTAGGATCGGGTTTTCGGGTCGGGTCGGGTCGGGTTGGATCATGGCCAATCCGAACTCGACCTGGAAAAAATTTGGATCTAGATGGGGCTACCCGATCTGCACCAATCCAAACCATTGGTTCGGTTCTGATCGAGTCGGATCGAGTCTGGTCAGGTCGGATCCACCGGATTGGGTCTGTTTTGTCCAGCTCTAATAAAAACCAAGAAAAAAAATGGTATTTGTTTCATGTACATGCCTTCCTTTCCACCAACCACACTTTGTTGAGTCATTTTATCAAACACTTGGTAAGCAACATCAATGGTAAAGTAATCGAGTCACTGAACTGGTTTGATCCAAGTTCGATTCGAGTTGGATTCGAGCTGGATTCAATCCGAGTTGAGTCGAGCTGGGGCCTGCTTGAACTTGACTTGAACTCATTTTCAAGCTCAAAAAATTAGCTCGACTCGGCTCGAACTCAGCTTCAAACTGAGTTGGAACAAGCTTTTTCGAGTCAAGTTGAGTGAGTTAACCGATCTAGCTCAGTTCGCGTACACCCCTAACCGTGGGTGTTCAATTTCCATTATTTCCTCTGGTGTGGTCCACTTAATCTTTATATATTTTTCCAATTTTACTATGATAAATAAAGTGGATGGAATTTTTTAGGGAGATGTGATCACATGGACATGAGATGGACACATATTCAACAACATTTAAGTTTCCCACATTAGAAATGCTTATGAAAACGTCTCTTAAATGATAGTAATGCTCACGTGTTTGGACGATAATCTAAGTAAACTCGGAGACATCCAGCAGGTTGCCCATGAGGGCCACCTTGTCTAAAAATCGGCGTCATCTAATCATCAGGTGGACCACATTTCAATTTTCTTATTTATCATGAGCTACACATTATCTCTTAATGTGTGGGGCATGGGATGAGTTGACTCGGCAGACTTGACCCATCTGACTCGTTCAGACTAACTCAACCCAGGTCAGGTGGGTGAGTCAATCTGAACGGAATAGACTTGTACAAAACAAACAGATCGATGACCGAAAACCAATTGTAAAGTTTTTCTGTACGGTCCACTGTTTTCACACACGTGCCGACCAGATGGTCAAACAACGTGAGTTTTGTGTCAAAATGACATAAATGGTGGGCCCCACCTGATACTTGTTGGGAATTTATACAGATTAATATAATTTTTGAATAATGTGGAAACCGAAAAATAAAAAATTATCTGATCTAAGGATGTAACATCCTAGATTTTCACTGTTTTAGATTCCCAAAAAAATCCTTAAATTTATTTTTATAAATTAACTTATAATATCACTTAAATGACTATTAGCACTCAATGTTAGTCTATACAGGGATGGTACCATTAAAGAACCACACAAGTCCGATTAATCAACCGTAGAAAACCACCGAATCCGCCCGATCGCTTGAACATCAGGTGTAGCCCCATGATTTACCCACATGAGACCCAAATCTAATCAATCCGTCGCTAACTAATCAAGACGAGCATAACTAAATTAAAAATCTAACCGAAGCCGAGTCAGATAAGGCCCGGATCTTAAATAATAGACCAAATCAACCCTTATAACATCCCGTCCAACCAGCACAGTGTCCTGGGGCGTCCACGTAGGATTTGCCGCAGGACCATTTGTTTAAGCCACTCGTGGTGGGGTACCACAAGTTAATTAACCTAAGATTAACCCATTAGAATAAACCAGACAGGTCATGATAGGGCCTAGTGCAGGCCACCAAACCAGATGACCGTTTACACTTAGCATCAGCCCGTACGGGCTATACCGCGGCGCAGAAAGGTCAAAAAATTATAAAAATTTAGAAAAACCTATATCTCACTGGGCCTGTGGTCCATTACGGACCACAGACTCATTGGGTGCCTAGAAGTTAGTTGTCCGAGCCGTTCCATTAGCACTTAATAATCCACCCAAGGCCATAGTTCGAATCTGGCATGGGATAATAAAACTAAGACTCTGAACTTTTCAGCCATCGGATTTCTTCAAAATTTATAGTGAAGGTCTAATGTAGTGTCTTACACCCATCCACAAAATCTGGAGCCCGATCATGGCACGGTAACCGTTGATCGCAAATCGGACCCGTACGATCAAACCAAATATCTAATCGTCCCCAAAATTTACATGGCCTTTCATCGGGCCATGGTCCACCTATCCTATAAGTTTCATAGCCAGGGGACCACCAAAACCTCTCCAATCACTGGAATAGACCCCACAGGGCCACTTAAGGATCGGGACCATATAGTCAAACTCCATATCCGATTGTTTCCAAATTTTGTGTGGCCTTTCATCGGGCCATAGAGCACTTATCTTACGGTGTATATCGATATGAACATCCCATAGTGGGCCCTAGATCTTAGAAAGACCCTCTCATAGGTCTAGTATAGTAAAAACTTAGCCCTTAGGGCCATTTATACAAATTTTGACATTATAAAAAGGCTTTCTCTTGGGCACCCCTCTCCCCATACGATTTTTGTCCTAGGGAAAGAAAGAAAGAAAAAGAGAGAGAGAGAGAGAGAAAGAGAAAGAGAGGAAGAAAGAGTGAAAGAGAAAGTGAAGGAGAGCAAGGTGGACTCTCAATCAAGGTGGGGCCCAAGAGGATCAAACCCACAACCTTCTACACCTCTCCAAGAAAGATCCCTCATCCACGACCGCTCTTTCGTCCCGTTGGGCATTTAGGTAAGGTCTATCACCTAATTTCCTTGAAACCCTTATGATGTAAGAGAATTTTCATGGGAATCTAACATGTGATGGTTGTTCTTAGGGTACCGGCCGTTTTGCCCCAAGATCCACATCTCTTAGGACATTTTTTCGAATCTCCAACAATTCATAGGTGCAGACTATTACTCTTAGGTGGTCTAGCACCAATTCTACTATGAGATTAATGATTTTTATTACCTTGATGCTATGTTGAAAGGTATAGGAAAACCCTAGGGATTTCGTGATGGTTGCAATTGCATGCAAGAACGTGATTTGGCTCTTTATGATGTTTGTACTTGCCTCTTATGTAAATGTGTGTATGTATGACCACATGCCTGTATTTGTATGATTTTCTCAAATATTGTTACTTCTTGGTATACATGAACTATTACTATTGTGCTTATGATGTCTCAAGGTGGAGGAAATACTAATTTTCTCTCCAAACTACACACTTCACACGCACTATGCTTCATGACTATGATTTCTTTCTTAGTAGGATTATCTATATTTTTAGGTAGCGATGCATGAGAATATGATCTCATGACTTTGGTTGTTATCTTGGATTGTTGGCATACAATAGATCTCCCTTGTACTATTGGGTTGGCCAGGAACAGATCGAGAAACGGTAGTCCCATCGGTAGGACTAAGTCATGGAGAGACCCGTTGGTTTGGGCGAGTATGTTCGGACGGCTGTAGTTTGACTACATGGGTCTCTTGTACCCAAGGTCGCTTGTTCCATGCTTGCTTGACTTGTACGGTCCTGCCTACTCACTGGCAAACCTTATTTATTAACCCTGTTTGCACACCTATGTATGGAACCTGAAACACCCCGTAACCGTTGTAGCCCATTAATAACTCATTTGAAATTGGTCCACAACCTCGGGCATAGTTGAATAGAATACTGTGTCTGAGCTGTCGGCCTACGCTGGGGTGTCGCACCTCCCCGTAATGACCGCAAGTGATCCCTTTTTCTTGGCACTCCTCATGTGCTTGAAGTTGGGGATGAGGAACCCGACGAGATCACGGACCGCGAGGACTTGACCTCACGCATTGGGGGGTCTTGGCCTCGCAACCCGTTTAGGGCATTGATATGTGGGGTGTATCAGTTTTCCAAACCTGCTGGATGAATGGACTTAATTAATAACTCAGCTAACACGATCGCATTGCATCGCATTAGTTAGGGTGGCGACTCGAAAGTCGAGGTCACTCTAAGGGAACGCTGACATATGCGATCGTTAGATGGAGTCGATCGAGGGAGTGTTGTGGCGAGGGCATGCATCATATCATTATGCATGTATGCATTTTAAATAAGAGTTGTTAGGTATTGTTGATTATCTGCTTTTTATTAAATTCATATTATAATTGATGTCTGTTAAAACTTAAGATTAATAGCACCCACTAAGTTGATCACTCACTCCCACTCTGGGATGATGTTTTAAAACACCAACCAGACCCTCTCATAGATGCAGGTGATGCTACTCTCTACGAGGAGGAGCTGTCATACTTCCAGATGATGGGTGGTTCTCTTCTAGCTTGATAGGCGGGATTGGATCGCTGAGCAATGGGCTCAGCTCTAATCTTTCGGACATCTTAATTTTTATGATTTTGTCGGGTGTCGCTGTGTGCGACCTTTCTATTCTTTTGGACATGTATATATGTGTGTGTGTGTGTATATATATATATATATATTGAGTTGCTTTCATTTCAGTAGATTATGTGGTTATGTGTCATGTTACAGGAAATTTCAAGTTGCGCAATTAAACATGATTAATCATAAAACCATAAAATTGATGAAAGTGACACTCGGGGACTCGGGAGTTGAGTGTATACACGACCCCCGATTTTCAGGGCATTACAAGTTAGTATCAGAGCAATAGTTTGGAATCCCTTGGGCCATGGGTCATGAACTCACCAACACGTCCACTGACTTGAGAGGATATGTATTTGAAAATGCAAAGGAGATTTAGAATGTTAGGATCCATCCCAGACCGCGAATCGGTAATCTTAGGTAGACGGGAAGACTCGATTCGATTGACTAGGAGAATTACTTAGGTCATCCCACCAAACTCATAGGGCCTGTTGGGCCAACTGAAATAGATGGGACTATGGCGAAGTAAGTGTTAGAGTAACGATAAACGCAGGCGTAAGGTATTGTCCTTGGGATTGAGTGCATCCCATACTTTATAATGCCTGATGGAATGTATTCCATTAAGGGTAAATCCTGGGTTTTCACTTAGAAAGTCATCCTCCTGGGATTTGAAAATCCCACATTTCGCCTTCCAACGTAAGACTCATTAAGCAAAGCCGGTGAGATAAATAGAGCCTCATCCCACACACAATCCAGACATGCCGTTCCTAAATCTTGGTTCGGGGTTAACATTTCAACCCCAGATAGTACCGCCAAGTAGGCCAAAGATTGAAATTCCTTTTCTGATATATCTTCTTAAGACATTCACCTGACCTCGCACTATTTTTGAACTCCCCTGTATATCGTTAGAAAACGAGTTGTAAGCTAAGTAATGGGACAGTGGGAGCCCTCATCTGAGTCCAAATGAGCTAATTTCAGGCCGAACATTATAGATCAAAACCTTTCAGGAATAATTAGTTGAGAATGGATGGAAATTTGATGAAATTAGGGAGAGTGGTGAAAAATAGAATTTTAGCCCCTAACCGAGAAGAATCTCACAAAACGGATAGTCCCACGGCAAAGATCGGCTCCTCCTACCCCAAAATCATAGGTAGCACTCCTCGTGGAGCCTTTTCGATACCCGTGAATGTCGAAAGACACCCGGGCCTCCAACCAGCGTGGCCCCTGTTGCCCGCCCGCGTGGACCTTGTCGAGAACACAGCGAGGCGCGTGGCCCCCGCCGACCGTCCGCGTGGCCCTTGCCGTCCATCCAGGGGAGTGCATGGCCCCCGCCGGACCACCTTTGCCCTCCCCTTACAAAAATTTGAAATTTTGGTGGGGCCCACTGCCTTGTACACTTAAGGACCCCCATTCTCTCTCTCTTATTTCACTCAAAACCTTCCCAAGGAGAAGTTTCTCCCCTCCAAACCCTTTAAACCCTTTTTCTTGAATCTCACCCATCATTTCCTCAAATCTCATCTCTCCAAAACCCATCCTCAACAACTTCCCATTCTTCCATAAGTTCTTCTTCTTCCCATTATCCACCTTCCCTCTCAAACTCCTAAAAACCCATTCAAAAATCTTCCATCCCATTTCCCATTTCCTCAAAGAAAAACTCACCTCCTCTCTTCCACATTTCTCATTTCTCTTCTTTCTCACATCTTTTTCATTCCCTCTCATTAGTCTCACTTCCCAAGACCCATCCACTAAGTCCCACCTTCACTCTTCCTCCTTCAACACTCACCTCCTCTCCCTTTTCCATTCTCAAACTCCATTCTCAAAATCCATTTCCATATCCACCTCCAACCCACTCACCTAAATCCATCTCAAGCTCCAAACTCAAACCCTTCTTAAAATCTCATTCTCCAACCCATCTTCTTAAAACCAATCCCATACAAACTTCAAACCCTATCAAACCCATTTCATCCTCATTCCCAAAATTCACCTCATTCTCAAGTTTACCTTCAAAATCCTTTCTTTCTCAAGTTCTACTTCTAAATCTTCACATTTCATAGCCCATTTTCAAACCGTTCTCAAAATCTCATTCCAAATCCATACCCAACCCACATTTCCCATCCTTTCAAAAAGTCATTCCTAAAACCCAAAGCTACAACCCCCTTTCTAAAGACCAACTTCCCTTTAACCGAGGGTGATGGCATTCCTTACCACCATCACCTCATTCTTCACTATTTTGGTGATCCTTTCCCTTATGGGAAAGAAAAGAGAGGCTCCTGAGAAGGCAGGGCCGAGTTAAGAAGAAGGCCGATCCAAGGAGGAAAATCGGCTTAAAGGCTCGATCTAAGGGGCGAAATGATTCCCAAATAGATGAGAGGCTCGTTGAAGACTTGAGAAACTTCTGTGTGCACCTAGTCGCCTTCGAGGCCTCAGTGGAAGAGCATCTATTAGGTAATAACTCTCTAATTAACCGACTTATGGGGAAGGATTGGAGTCCCATGTTTTATGTAAGCGAGCAGGCCGATGTGAGACAGGCTAGGATGTTCTACACTCGGATTAGAAATCCTCAATTCAAGCCCCTTGGCTTTAATATTATGGTGCGTGGCGAGGAAATTCACTTGGGAGTTGAGGACTTCACCGAAATATTGGGAGTGCCACTGGGGGAGGTGCAGATTGATGAAACGAACCTCGAATCGAGAGAAGCCCGTGATGAACGGACTCAGTTCCTGTGTGGCCAACCTGTCCCTTGGAATCAGGATGTCGGTTTGTATGCAACAGCCATGACCCCCAAATATCAAGTACTCCACCACATTGCCACCCACAATATATACCCGAGGTTGAAAAATCGTACCAAGTGCACCCGTTACATGGTAGAGTTCTTGTATCAAGTGGGCCAATGAGTGAATGTGTGCGCCCCTAGCACAGTGCTCCACCAAATTGTGAAGGCCGCAAGGGCGGTACGAAAGGACATAGTTCTCCCATATGGCCGCCTAGTCTGCCATATCGCCAGTTAATATGGGATAGGCGGATCGGACGGGAACCCCGTACTAATGAAAATCATGGGGGATAAACTATTAAACTCTATGGGAGTGGGACCCCGACAAAGACAGGCTTACATCGAGGCATATGGGGATGCCGACGAGGAAGAAGAGGAATGCAGCGGAGGCGGTAAAGGAAATGAGAGCGATGACGAGGAGGAAGGAACCGGAAATGGGGAAAGGGCTGAGCAAACTGAGGAGATCCAAGAGGTTAGCAGGGAGCCACCTGCCGCTTCAGACATGCGCAAGCATTGGGGTGCGCTCGATGCTAGACTGACTAGAATGAAGGAAACCCAAGCAAGGCACCATGCTGAGCAGTAGAAGTGGAACAAGAATATATACCGGGCCATAAAGGCCCTGATCTACTGCAGTAAGGGTGAAGAAGCACCTCCACTTTCGCCTGACTCAGACGAGTAACACTACAAACCTTACAGATGACTAGTAGTTGATTTACTGATGACTGGTAGTTGCTTTAGGTTGTTTAGGTCAAATTCCATGTAATAAAGGATGCTTAGGACTTTTGCTCGATTAGTTTGTATTTTCTTTCCATTTAGCATATCTAGTAAGGCTTGAAATCCATGCTATAACATGTAACTGGCCATGCTCATGGCATTTTGAAATTAATGTGAATGTATGGGTGACCTTGCAAATTTCTTGTCATCATGAGAATGCATGTATGTATAGTTGCTTCTGTCTACAAATAGAATGTATATGGATCGTGTATATGTACGCATGACCTTGGTATAAGCAATGTTCTAGTATCTAATCCATCCAAGGACGTTACTCGAGTGGTGCCCATTCCCCTTACTATTTAAGACTATTTAGAGTCCATAAAACCTATCTCTACTACTCCCACTACCATCCACTATCCCTCCTAAATCCTAGAGAAAACTCTCCCTCTCTCAATCCCTAAACTCACCATCTTCTTCTTCACTCTAACCCATCTCAATCCTCATTCTCTCAAGCCCTTTTCCAAACTTTTCTCAATATTTCTTCAACTCATTCCTAATCACTTCTTAACTTCCATCCCTCAAATCCATTTTCATAAACTCATCTCTAAATTCATCTCACTTAACATCTCCTGACCTATCTTCTCTTCCTTCACGAACCCGTCACCAAATCCATTCACAACACCACCTCAAACCCATTCACCCGACCCATTCTCATCACCTTCCCCTTCAATAAAACCCATTCAAAACCACTCACTCATTCACTCCCATAAGCTCATTCACAAAACCCAACGATTTGTATTAAAAAAAATAATTTTATATACTTTAGCATAAATTAATCATTAGATTGTTGCAATTGAAAATTTTTATATAAGGTTTGATAATAATCAAGAGGCAACAATTTACTAACCATTTTCAACTTCATTTTAGCTCAATTATTAATCTTTTCCATTCCCATCCTTTCATAGGTCAATTGGGGTTGTTGCCACCACACAAGCACAGACCTTAATTTCTTTCCATTCTCTAAAGCCTTCCAGATAAAGAAGGCTGCTAAGGATGTTATGTAGTCCACATAATCAATGGGATTTAAGTTTCCTCTAGGATCTAAAACATCGACCTAGATGGTGTGATCTGAACCTTTAATAGCTTGGGCTAGGTATTCCATGTGATAAGTTGCCCTTGTTGTCTTGTTGGAGCTGTAGCAGAATTTGAGTCTTGATTGACTCCATTAACTCTCTCCAAATCACCCTCATCACTTCCTGAACTTTGATTTGTTGCAGCAAAGGAGAGGAGGCATCTCCGTTCCTGTTCGACCCAGAAGAATAATAGCTTAACTTTACGAAAATTAGTAGTTGTTTTAAGTTAGTTAGGACTACTACCATATATTGAAGATACTTAAAACTCCTGCTTGATTTATTTATTTTTTCTTCTTTATGTTTAAAGTATCTAGTAATACATGTAAATCTATACTATAGGATATAACTGGCCATACTAATGGCATTTTGAATTTAATATGAATGTATCGATTGTTTTGAAATTTTCTTGTCGTCTTGTGAATGCTTTTATGAATAATTGCCTTACTGCGTCCATATTAGCCTTATTAGCACTCTAAACCACCTGAATTCCTTAAAACTTTCGATTCTTCCTTCCCTGTTAGAATTTATGAAACTAAAGCATGATTTGGCCATAACTCACTGAATATAGGATCAAAATGGTAATGTCGCGAGGAACCTTAAGTTTCTAGAAACTTTTCTACGATAGTCGTTTGATCATAGGCACTGTGGGAGACTTACCACCCACTAAAATATTATAAATGAAAAACTTGAACTTTTAAATAAATTTTGATATCTTCCAAATGTTAAGAATAAACGGACTACGAAATTATGGAACCATACATTTGCAAAGTATTTGCGGCCTAACCCAATTCTCAATCCTAGGCGACTACTAATGGACTCACTACTTTGACAGAGCAGAAGACCAGGATCCACCAGGATGAAGAAGGGATACGATGAGCCTTCTACCCTGGTCAGGTAGATAATCGACGCATCGGGTTCAAGCCCAATACGACCGTCTCTCCGTATTGGTCTAAAATTAAAAATAAATATTTTTACTCTAGATAGAGAAAAATCGTTGCCATAAATTTAAACCTTTAAAAAATAAATAGATAATTAAATAAATTATAGTATACCATTAGGGTGAAAAAGTTTTAAGAGAAGGTAGATTAAAAAGATACAAACTAGTATAGATAATATACCCCCTACCATACATATAAACTTGGAATCAATAAAAACTTAGACAAAAGAAATAATAATATCTTTACTTAATACCCTTAGGTAATTTCGGGGACGAAATTGTTTTTAAGGGGGGTAGATTGTAACATCCTAGATTTTCACTGTTTTGAATTTTCAAAAAAATTCTTAAATTTATGTTTATTTATTTTTATAAATTAACTTATAATATCACTTAAATGACTATTAGCACTCAATGTTAGTCTATACAGGGGTGGTACCAGTAAAGAACCACAAAAATCCGATTAATCAACCGTAGAAACCACTGAATCCGCCCGATCACTTGAACATCAGGTGTAGCCCCATGATTTACCCACATGGGACCTAAATCTAACCAATCCGTCGCTAACTAATCAAGACCAGCATAACTAAATTAAAAATCTAACCGAAGCCGAGTTAGATAAGGCCCAGATCTTAACTAATAGACCAAATCAACCCTTATAACATCCCGTCCAACCAGCACAGTGTCTTGGGGCATTCACGTAAGATTTACCGCAAGACCATTTGTTTAAGTCACTCGTGGTGGGGTACTACAAGTTAATTAACCTAGGATTAACCTATTAGAATAAACCAGACAGGTCATGATAGGGCCTAGTGTAGGCCACCAAGCCAGATGACCGTTTACACTTAGCATCAGCCCGTACGGGCTAAAGCGCGGCACAGATAGGTGGAAAAATTATAAAAATTTAGGAAAACCTATATCTCACTGGGCCTGTGGTCCATCGCGGACCAGGGACTCATTGGGTGCCCAGAAGTTAGTTGTCCGAGCCGTTCCATCAGCATTTAACAATCCACCCAAGGCCATAGTTAGAATCTGGTATGGGATAATAAAACTAAGACTCTTGGCTTTTCAGCCATTGAATTTCTTCAAAATTTATAGTGAAGGTCTAATATAGTGTCCTACACCCGTCCACAAAATCTGAAACCCGATCATGACACGGTAACCATTGATCACAAATCGGACCCGCACGATCAAACCAAATATCCGATCGTCCCCAAAATTTACATGGCCCTTCATCGGGCCATGGTCCACTTATTGTATAAGTTTCATGGCCAGGGGACTACTAAAACCTCTCCAATCACTGGAATAGACCCCACAGGGCCACTTAAGGATCGAGACCATATGGTCAAACCGCATATCCGATCGTTCTCAAATTTTATGTGGCCCTTCATCGGGCCATAAAGCACTTATCCTACAGTGTATATCGATATGAACACCCCATAGTGGGCCCTAGATCTTAGAAAGACCCTCTCATAGGTCTAGTATAGTAAAAACTTAGCCCTTAGGGCCATTTACACCAATTTTGACATTATAAAAAGGCTTTCTCTTGGGCACCCCTCTCCCCATACGATTTTTACCCTAGGGAAAGAAAGAAAGAAAAAGAGAGAGAGAGAGAAAGAGAAAGAGAGGAAGAAAGAGTGAAAGAGAGAGTGAAGGAGAGCAAGGTGGACTCTCAATCAAGGTGGGGCCCAAGAGGATCAAACCCACAACCTCCTACACCTCTGCAAGAAGGATCCCTCATCCACGACCGCTCTTTCATCCCGTTGGGCATTTAGGTAAGGTCCATCACCTAATTTCCTTGAAACCCTTGTGACGTAAGGGGATTTTCATGAGAATCTAACATGTGATGGTTGTTCCTAAGGTACCGGCCGTTTTGCCCCAAGATCCACATCTCTTAGGACATTTTTTTGAATTTCCAACGATCCATATGTGCAGACTATTACTCTTAGGTGGTCTAGCACCAATTCTACTATGAGATTAATGATTTTGATTACCTTGATGCTATGTTGAAAGGTCTAGGGAAACCCCAGGGATTTCGTGATGGTTGGAATTGCATGCAAGAACGTGATTTGGCTCTTTATGATGTTTGTACTTGCCTCTTATGTGAATGTGTGTATGTATGACCACATGCCTGTATTTGTATGATTTTTTCACATGTTGTTACTTCTTGGTGTACATGAACTATTACTCTTGTGCTTATGATGTCTCAAGGTTGGAGGAAATACTAATTTCCTCTCCAAACTACACACTTCACATGCACTATGCTTCATGACTATGATTTCTTACTTAGTAGGATTATCTATATTTTTAGGTAGCGATGCATGAGAATATGATCTTATGACTTTGGTTGTTATCTTGGATTGTTGGCATACTATAGATCTCCCTTGTACTATTGGGTTGGCTAGGAATAGATCGAGAAACGGTAGTCTCATCGGTAGGACTAAGTCATGGAAGGACCCGCGAGTTTGGACAAGTGTGTTCGGGCGGCTGTAGTTTGACTACATGGGTCTCTTGTGCCCAAGGTTGATAGTTCCATGCTTGCCTGACTTGTGCGGTCCTGCCTACTCACTGGCAAACCTTGTTTGTTAACCCTGTTTGCACACCTATGTATAGAACCTGAAACACCCCGCAACCGTTGTAGCCCATTAATAACTCACCTAAAATTGGTCCACAGTCTCGTGAGCCGGGCATGATGGAATGGGATACTGTGTCTGAGATATCGGCCTACGCTGGGGTATCGCGCCTCCCCGTAGTGATCGCGAGCAATCCCTTTCTCTTGGCACTCCTCATGTGCTTAAAGTCGGGGATGAGGAACCCGACGGGATCACGGACCGCGAGGACTCGACCTCACGCATTGGGGGTCTTGGCCTCGCAACCCGTTTAGGGCATTGACAAGTGGGGTGTATTGGTTTTCTAAACCTACTGGATGAATGGACTTAATTAATAACTCGGTTAACACGATCGCATTACATCGCATTAGTTAGGATGGCAACTCGGAAGTCGAGGTCACTCTGAGGGAGTGCTGACATATACGATCATTAGATGGAATCGCTCGAGGCAGTGTTGTGGTGAGAGCATGCATCATATCATTCTGCATGCATACATTTTAAATAAGAGTTGATAGGTATTGTTGATTATCTATTTTTCATTAAATTCATATTATAATTGATGCCTGTTAAAACTTAAGATTAATAGCACCCACTAAGTTGATCACTCACTCCCACTCTAGGACGGTGTTTTAAAACACCAACCAGACCCTCTCATAGATGCAGCTGATGCGGAGCAGGGGGAGCATGGTGATGCTACTCTCGACGAGGAGGAGCTGTCATACTTCTAGATGATGGGTGGTTCTCCGCCAGCTTGATAGGTGGGATTGGATCGCTGAGCAGTGGGCTCAGCTCTAATCTTTCGGACATTTTAATTTTTGTGATTTTATCGGGTGTCGCTGTGTGCGACCCTTCTATTCTTTTAGACATGTGTATATATATATATATATATATATATATATATATATATATATATATATATTAAATTTCTTTCAATTCAGTGGATTATGTGGTTATGTGTCATGTTCAAGGAAATTTCAAGTTGCGCAATTAAACATGATCAATCAGAAAATCATAAAATTGATGAAAGTCACACTTGGGGACTTGGGAGTTGAGTGTATACACGACCCTCGATTTCCAGGGCATTACAAAGGACAGGCTGAAGCACATCTGAAACGTTGTCCTTAAAGCGTTATTTGTCCCTACTCAAGTGAATTGAGTATGCTAATAGGTTACAAGCAAACCACTTTTAGGATACGACGAGCCTGATGTGGGTCTGCGTTCAGCAAACACAAAGGCCCACTAATGGAACTCTATTACACAGTTCGGCAGAAATACATAAAAAAGAAAAAAAATCACAGAATAAGAAGAGAAGAAGAATTGTGTGTTTTAGACCACTGCACTGGTGTCACGCCCCAAACTCAAAAACCGGGCTCACAAAATCAGTTTGATTCGTAATAATCATAACCAAAGGCATAACCCACAAACGACAACCAAAAACTCAATTACATTTCCACTATGATCAAAAACTTTACTAGTACAATGAGCATAAAGGGAAATACAATGATGATGAACAAAACTCCAAGATAATCTGCAAAGCACTCCTGCCTCAGCGTTGCTGCGTCCCAACTTCACTTGCATGCAATGATCTTGCATAAGCTTATAGAAAGCTTAGAGGGTGGTGAAAGTGTGTTGGAAGGGTAGTAATATGATCATGCAATATCAGAGTAATGCGGAATATGAAGATGGATCCATAAATATCATGAGCCGTACCAAGGCTATGTGATGCAAGATGCAAGTCAAGCATGCAATCCTCATCTAAGTTCACATGTCAATACAGCTCAAATCTGGGATATCACCGGGGTCTAGTACACTCTAAACCAGATCGACGTCACATCGCACGTAATAAGGTAAGTGAAAGAGACCTCACTATCCGTCTGCCAATATCGGACTCGACTCGTCGATAGCGGACCCATTCCTCGAGCTGGTAAGACTCAGCCTAGCATTGTCCCTTACACTCGGGCGAGTAAGGTCGCACCCCCTTCCAACCGACCACAATATAGTGGAGAGCGCAACCGTCTGGTAATCCGCACTCAACGCTCATCTACCCACTCGGTCTAGACGTTGGAGCAACCTCTTGGTACCATAAGGGTTTAGGAACTTTCACCCAGGGATATCTATAGCACCCTATGTAGAATGAAATTTTTGGTATCCAATCCTTCCAACCACGATGCATCTGTGGAGGCTACGGCCTCGATGTCGCTAGGGCGTACAGTAACCATAACACACAATGCGAATGCATGAATCACACTATTCAATCATGCAGTAAATTCTGCGCGTATCGTGCGCTCATGTAGGGCAACATCACATAATCGGGGTCCCATAAACAACCTGTCCGAAGGCATATGCTATGGTCAATCACTTCTCATATCAAGCATACATATGATGTGTATGATCATGAGTCATGGAACTATACTAAACATGTTATAATGAAATGAACTATCTTTACAATGCAGATGGGCCTGAACGGCCTATACACAATAAGTATGGGCCTAATAATGGGCCCTAAGGAGAGTCGTAATGTGGACATTCAACCAACATTACACTCGCAATGTGGACGTCAAACCAACATTGCTCCCAAGGCGTTACCCGTAGTGAATATCATGAACTAGGTTGGGATCACACATTGTAATGGGCCTCAGGTATATCCCATTGGGCCTTAAATACATCAAATGGGTCATATCATATGGGCCTTCCATTCATCAAGCGGGCCACATCAATGGGCCGCACCAATGGGCCTTAAGTGCATTGCAATGAGTCATAACCCGTTGGGCCTTGAATGCATCAATTGGGCCTAAACCCATAGGCCTTATACAAATCAAATGGGCCTAACCCATAGGCCTTATACAAATCAAATGGGCCTAACCCATAGGCCTTATACAAATCAAATGGGCCTAAACTCATAGGCCTTAAACAAATCATATGGGCCTAACCCATACATAGGTGGCCCACTTGATCATTGATCGGGCTCATTCTTCAACCCATGCCTTAAAATGATATTTTCAAGTGGATGGACGGTCGAGATGCAGCACATGCATCATGGCGGGGTCCACTGTGGTTGGACAGTGCACATGCATCACCGTGGGCCCCAGCTCCACCATCCGCTAGACGGATAAAACACAAAAAATCATGGTGGGCTTCCACCGTTCGCCTGGACGGTGGATATAAAACACATACATCACTGTGGGTCTCATGTGGGGCCCACCTCAATGTTTATTTTGAAATCCAACCCGTTGATAAGGTCACACAACCCTGGATAAGAGGGGAAAATAAATTTCATCTTAATCCAAAACTTCTATGGCCCATAAAAAGAATTTTAATGGTGGAGGTTTAATCCCACTGTTTCGGGTGGTGTGGGCCACCAGAGCATTGGATTCAGTTGAAACTTGGAGGGGGCCCAACTCATGAACGACTCGAATGTCAAAAAAAAACATCATGGTGAGGCCCACGGCAGCAGCCGTGGGACGCTGCACGGCCACTCGCTGTACGCAGCGCGTGCTGCTGCTGCAGCTCGTTAGAGGCAGGGGTGGATTTTCTTATTGTGGGCTCTAGATGCGAAAAACTCCAAAAAAATGGGTTTTTCCAATTTTAAAATGAGAAAGAGATAAAGAGTTGTAAAGGGAGAGAGAGAGAGTGATGGGTGATGGAGTGATGGATGAGAGAGAGATAGGTGTAAGAACTTTTTGACTTTGGTGGCCTTTTGTGTAAGAAAGTTATGGGTTTGTAAGACCTTTTTGACTTTTGTAGCTTATTTGGGAAAAGGTGAAAGGTGATGTGTACTTGACATGTGATGTGATGAGATTGATTGATTGATGGGATTGATGTGACATCTCGTAGAGATTCTCTTAAGTTTCGTAATGCACGGCGTTTTCCTCGCACCGAACTTTAGCCCACATCTCTTGACCAGGGTATTGCCTCGGCGCGCAAGTCACGGCATCAGAACCGCTGCGATGGCACGGTCACTATGGTAATGGTCTTGGGTTGAGTCGATACGGGTTGACGGCGTATGAATCAGGGTCGCGCGTTAATATCGGTTAAGGGTCGAAGGTTGCCGGAATTCGACCAGTAAGACTGCGGAAGTCTATAGAACGGTACGGACTAAGATATGGGTCTTACAGCTCTCCCCTCCTAATAAAAAATTTTATTCTCGAAATTACACAATCATCGCAACTAGGCATAACTCATGAAGAAGAAGAGACATAACATTACTATATAAAACTAGAGATAGCATACAAAATACATTACATGATCAACCATCAAAAAGATGAGGGTAACGCTCTCGAATCTCGGCCTCACGCTCCCAAGAAGCCTCCTCTATAGAATGGTGACCCCACTGCACCTTCACCAAAGGAATGACCTTGGTCCGGAGGACCTGCTCCTTCCGATCAAGGATATGGACTGGCTGCTCGATGTAAGAAGCGTCCTCACGAACCTCCAGCGGCTGCTAATCAATAACGGGAACAATATCTGACCCACGCTTCCTCAACATAGAGACATGAAAAACGTTGTGGATGCCAGACAACTGTGATGGCAAGGCAAACCGATAGGCCACGGCGTCAACGCGCCCAGTGATCTTAAAAGGTCCTATGAATCTCTGGGCAAGCTTGCCCTTCGTTTCGAATCGAACTACGCCCTTCATGGGCGAGACCTTGAGATACACATGATTCCCTACATCAAACTCCAAGGGACGACACCGACGATCAGTAAAATTCTTCTATCGGCTCTGAGCTGTGCGCATCCTCTGCCTGATGATGTCAATAGCCTATGACGTCTCCTGCACAAACTCGGGACATAGGAGACGATGCTCTCCAACCTCGGTCCAGCAACTCGGTGATATGCATGGTCTGCCATATAGTGCCTCAAAAGGATCCATGCCGATGGTCGCCTGATAGCTGTTATTGTACGCGAACTTAGCCAATCGCAGATGCTCGTCTGAGCTACCCCCGAAATCAATCGCGCAGGCCCGAAGCATACCCTCAAGGATCTGGTTGACCCTCTCGGTCTGGCCATCGGTCTGCGAATGGTACGCGGTGCTGAGCTGCAAATCAGTCCCCATCGCTCGCTGGAAGCTCCCCCAAAACTAAGACGTGAACCTCGAGTCTCGGTCGGAAACGATCGAGACTGGAACGCCATGCAGTCTCACAATCTCCTCGATGAATAATCTCGCAAGCCGGTCCATAGACCAAGTCACACGCATCGCCAGAAAATGTGTCGACTTCGTCAGACGATCCACAACAACCCAAATGGCGTCATGACCGCGCTGAGTCCTCGATAAACCCATAATGAAATTGGTCGACATGTGCTCCCACTTCCATATCGGGATGCTCAACGGCTGTAATAGACCAGGGGGTCTCTGATGATCTACCTTAACACACTAGCACGTGTCACACTCGGCCACAAAACTGGTCATCTGGCGCTTCATCCCCGTCCAAAAATATTATCGCATCATGTCACGGTACATCTTCGTCGAGCCTGGGTGGATAGAAAATCACGATCGATGTGCCTCGGTCATAAGATCTCTGCGCAACTCTAAAATATCCGGGACACATAATCGGCCTCTGAAGCGAAGTCCACTGTCTGCACCAATATGTCAATTTGCCTGACTCTCAGATGCCGCATCAACCATATAACACTGTAATGACTCATCAGCCTGCTCAGCCTCGATCACCCTAGCGACAAGAGAGGGTTGAATCGACAAGCTCGATAACTGTACGATGGAAGACTGCAGGCCAAACTCAAAATCATACGCTGCGATATCCTCAAGCATCCGCCACTCCTAAATCATCATATGCGCTACTAGGCCTCGTGGCTGACGGCTGAGGGCATCTGCCACCACGTTTGCCTTACCCGGGTGGTACTGAAGATCGAAATCATATTCCTTCAGAAGCTCCATCCAGCGCCTCTATCTCATATTCAACTCAGACTGCGAGAAGAGGTACTTCAAGCTCTTGTGATCGGAGAAGAGCTCGAACTTGACCCCATAAAGATAGTACCTCCACACCTTCAGTGCGAAGACAACTGCAGTCAGCTCTAGATCATGAGTAGGATAGTTCAGCTCATGGACCTTGAGCTGACGAGACGCAAAGGCCACTGGTCTCCCGTGCTGCATCAAGACAGCACCCAAACCAATATGCGAGGCATCAGTGAATACAATAAATCCATCACTCCCAGAGGGAAGAGTGAGGACAGGAGCGGACATTAGACGGTCCTTCAACTCCGTAAATGCTCGCTCGTAGGCGTCACTCCAAATAAACTCTGCGCCCTTCCGAGTCAACCTGGTCAGTAGGGCTGCAATGCGAGAGAAGCTCTCAATGAAACGTCGATAATAGCCCGCCAAACTAAGAAAACTATGGATCTTTGTCGCAGTCATGGGCTGGCCCCATTGATGCACTGCCTCGACCTTCGAGGGGTCCACTACGACGCCCTCCCTCGTCACCACGTGATCGAGGAACTTCACCTCCTCCTGCCAGAACTCACACTTCTTCAGCTTCGCATACAGCTGGTGTGCGCGGAGGGTCTGCAAAGTGATCTCCAAATGCTGCTCGTGCTCCTCACGGGTCCTCAAATAGATCAGAATGTCGTCGATGAAGACTACAACAAACTGATCGAGATATGGGCGGAAGACCTCGTTCATCAACTTCATGAAGACCGCGAGTGCATTGGTCAGTCCGAAGGACATGACTTGAAACTCAAAATGACCGTAACGCGTCCTGAATGCTGTCTTCGGAATGTCCTCATCTTGGACCCGAATCTGATGATAACCGGAATGCAGGTCGATCTTCGAAAAGAACTGTGCACCCTGCAGCTGATTGAACAAATCATCAATCCTCGGGAGTGGGTACTTGTTCTTGATTGTGACTTTGTTGAGCTCGTGGTAGTCAACGCAGAGCCTCAACGAGCCATCCTTCTTCTTCACGAAGAGTACCGACACTCCCCACGGTGAACTGCTCGGATGGATAAAATTCAACTCTCGCAACTCGTCCAACTACTTCTGCAGTTTTTGTAACTCTAATGGTGCCATGCGATATGGGGCCTTCGAAATAGGCGTAGTACCGGGCACGAGATCAATCTGTAACTCGGTGAGTCGACTAGGCGGTAATCCTGGAATCTCCTGAAACACATCAGGAAAATTACAAACACGGGCAAATGGTCGATGCAAGCAGCAACAGGCTCTTCTATGGCCCATGACATCAAACAAGACAACAGCTCTCCTCTAGGCTCTGCGACGAATTAAAGCTGCGGCACGCCGGGTATACAAAACGTAACTGTCCTCGCGGCACAGTTCAACATGGCATAGTACTCGGCGAGCCAATCCAAGCCCAGGATGACATCAAACTCGGACATCGGTAATGCAAACAAATTGACAGGCAAAAAGGTATCCCCAACTAGAACGGGACAAGAAAAGTAAAATCGGCCCAACACTGCAGTCCTCCCCAAGGGAGTCGATACTGATAGGCTCTAGCAAGAAGACTCCAACGGTAAGCCAGTCGTTCAGCAGAAGCTCTCGGCCACAAAAGAATGCAATGCACTAGAATCGAATAACACACGTGCAATGCATGCAGACACTGGAAGTATACCCTTAACGACTCCTCCAGATGACTGCGGATCCTGCTAAGCTGCATAGAACCTAGCCTGAGCCGGCTGGGGAGGAGCATGTCCCCTCTGAGCGTGTTGCTGCTGCTGATGGGGTCGCTGAGGCGGTCAAAACTGTTGTTTCTACTGCTGCGGCCTCTGAGGCTGATGCTGATGCTGCTGCTGAAGTGGCCTCGGTAGTGGGGGCTATTGTCGTTACTGCTATGGGGGTCTCTGCTGTGGCCGTGGTGGAGGCTGTTGTGGGCCTCTCTACTGCTATGGACCTCTCTGCTGCTGCTGGGGGCTGGGACACTCCCATGAACGGTGTCCCGTCGCACCGCACCTAAAACAAGTGCTGGTGAACTGCCTCGGAGGTGGTGGTGGAGGTGTTGCTGGTGCTTGGAAGGCTGGGCAACCTGAACGCCTCTGCTACTGTGGTCGACGCTGATGAGAATCACTGGAAGGAGCCTGCCTCTTCCGGTCTCTCGTCTGACCGCGATCAGACTGAGAACCAGCCCACTCAGCCTCAAAAATGTGGGCCTTCCGCACCACTTCCTCAAAAGTCGGAAGCTCATGCCCAATAACACGGCTGCGAAGGCCGTAACGTAGGCCGTCCTCGAATCGACGGGCTCTCCGCTCCTCGTCATCAACCAGATATGGTGTAAATTTGGACAGTGCTATAAAGCGAGCCACATACTGAGCCATTGTCATATCGCCCTGTACCAGGGCCTCGAACTCCAACGCTCGCTGTCGTCGGATGTGATCAGGGAAGTACTGTCGGTCAAACCGATCCACAAAATCCTCCCAAGTCCATACAAAGTCGGCGCCCGCTGCTCGGGAAACTGATGCCCACCAGTGCTCAGCCTCACCATGGAGAAGAAATACGGCTAGTCGAACTCGCCACTCTGTCGTACATCCCATCGTCTCGAATATCTTCTCCACATCAGCGCGCCATCTCTCTACTACCGTCGGGTCTTGCTCACCCTGGAAACGCGAGGGATCTAACCGTCGAAACTCACGAAAGAGGGCACTCACACAATCCTACCCTGCCTGTACCGGTGAAACAACTGGCTGTCTGCCCTGCCCCTGAAGTGCAGCCGTCACAGCATACAACATCTGCTGCAACTGAGAGGCACTTACGGATACGGTGGGGTCCGCACCAGTCTCTGGTGGAGGAGAAGCATACTCAGGATGGGCAGTAGGAATCTCTGGTGGTGGAACGGGCATCGTAGGTGGTAGTACGGGAGCCGCAAGTGGTGGAGCGGGATCCTCAGGTGGTGGTGCGGAGTCGATCAGGTCACTCTCCCATGCGTCATGTCTTATAGGAAAGATCGAAGGCGCCTATCAACTTGGAAACTCTTGAAGGCACGCACGTTAAAGGCCTATAACGGAAGGTCGCTAAGCTATCCGAACTTCGAAATTTAGCCATTCTACACTCATAGAAAATATGTAATGTTATTCTCGATTATTCCCAAGTTATGCTCTAATACCAACTTCTGTTAAGTCCAAACTTAAAAATCGGGCTCACAAAATTCTCGATCGTCGAATCTGGCGCCAACAGCCTCTGTAGAATCCCATTCTCGGCTCCTAGCGCCCATTCTCCAGGTTCCGATCCTGGGATGCTACAAGGAGGATTTTCAACGTCAGTTTGACTCGTAATAAGCATAACCAAAGGCATAACCCACAAATAACAACCAAAAACTCCATTACATTTTCACTATGATAAAAAACTTTACAAGTACAATGAGCATAAAGGAAAATACAATGATGATGAACAAAACTCTAAGATAATCTGCAAAGCACTCCTGCCTCAGCGCTGCTGCGCCCCAACATCACCTGCACGCAACGGTCGTGCATAAGCTTATAGAAAGCTTAGAGGGTGGTGAAAGTGTGTGCGCAGGGTAGTAATATGATCATGTAATATCAGAGTAATGCGGAATATGCTGATGGATCCATAAATATCAGGAGCCGTACCAACGCTATGCGATGCAAGATGCAAGTCAAGCATGCAATCCTCATCTAAGTCCACATGTCAATACAGCTCAAATCTGGGATATCACCGGGGTCTAGTACACTCTAAACCAGATCACCGCCACATCGCGCGCAATAAGGTAAGTGAAAGAGACCTCACTATCCGTCTACCAATATCGAGCTTGACTCGTCGATAGCGGACCCATTCCTCGAGCTGGTCAGACTCAGCCTAGCATTGCCCCCTACACTCAGGCGGATAAGGCCGCAACCCCTTCCAATTGACCACGACACAGTGAAGAGCGCAACTGTCTGGTAATCGGCACTCAACGCTCATCTACCCGCTCAGTATAGATGTTGGAGCAACCTCTTGGTACCATAAAGGTTTAGGGACTTTCACCCAGGGATATCTATAGCACCCCATGTAGAATGAAATTTTTGGTATCCAATCCTGCCAACCACGATACATTGGTGGAGGCTACAGCCCCGATGTCACTAGGGCGTACAGTAACCATAACACACAATGCGAAATGCATGAATCACACTATCCAATCATGCAGTAAATCCTGCGCATATCGTGCACTCATGTAGGGCAACACTGCCTAATCGGGGTCCCATAAACAACTTGTTCGAATGCATATGCTATGGTCAGTCACTTCTCATATCAAGCATACATATGATGCGTATGATCATGAGTCATGGAACTATACTAAACATGTTATAATGAAATGAACTATCCTTACAATGCAGATGGGCCTGTACACAATAAGTACGAGCCTAATAATGGGCCCTAAGGAGAGTCGTAATGTGGACATCCAACCAACATTACACTCGCAGTGTGGACGTCAAACCAACATTGCTCTTACCCGTAGTGAATATCATGAACTAGGTTGGGATCACACATTGTAATGGGCCTCAGGTATATCCCATTGGGCCTTAAATACATCAAATGAGCCATATCATATGGGCCTTCTATTCGTCAAGCGGGCCACATCAATAGGCTGCACCAATGGGCCTTAAGTGCATTGCAATGGGTCATAACCCGTTGGGCCTTGAATGCATCAATTGGGCCTAAACCCGTAGGCCTTATACAAATCAATTGGGCCTAACCCATAGGCCTTATATAAATCAAATGGGCCTAACCCATAGGCCTTATACAAATCAAATGGGCCTAAACTCATAGGCCGTATACAAATCATATGGGCCTAACCCATACATAAGTGGCCCACTTGATCATTGATCGGGCTCATTCTTCAACCCATGCCTTAAAATGATATTTCCAAGTGGATGGACGGTCGGGATGCAGCACATGCATCATGACGGGGTCCACTGTGGTTGGACGGTGCACATGCATCACCGTGGGCCCCAGCTCCACCATCCGTTCGACGGATAAAACATAAAAAATCATGGTGGGATTCCACCGTCCGCCTGGACGGTGGATATAAAACACATACATCACTGTGGGTCCCATGTGGGGCCCACCTCAATGTTTATTTTGAAATTCAACCCGTTGATAAGGTCATACAACCCTGGATAAGAGGGGAAAATAAATTTCATCTTAATCCAAAACTTTAATGGCCCATAAAAAGAATTTTAATGGTGGAGGTTCAATCCCACTGTTTCAAGTGGTGTGGGCCACCTGAGCATTGGATTCAGTTGAAACTTAGAGGGGGCCCACCTCATGAACGGCTCGAATGTCAAAAAAAAATATCATGGTGGGGCCCACGGCAGCAGCTGTGGGACGCTGCACGCAGCGCGTGCTGCTGCTGCAGCTCGTCAGAGGCAGAGGGTCTGCCTCTGTACCCTTTTTTTTAAAATTTGGAAAAACCCATTTTTTTGGGGTTTTTGTATCTAGAGCCCACAACAAGAAAATCCACCCTGACCATTGGCTTCCCTGGCTCGTAACAGATCCAACGAGTCTAATATAGGGTATTTTTCTATGTTTAGAAAATAAAATAAAATAAAAAATGATCTTTGAATGACGATGATGCAATCTCCAACACTATGGCCCACCAGATCTTCCAAACAACCCCAACTCTTGGCTCAACGGCTAAAATGATATGGGGAAGAGGATGGACGGCGCGGATTGAATACGCACATCAAGGTAGGGCCTACACCAATGGTCCTTCCCAAGAGCTTAAGCAAGCTCATATTGGTGTTTTCCTTCTACAAAGACGTCCAGCGTCCTAGACGCTGGACGGTTGGGACTTTGAACAAAAATGCATTGAGGTGGGCCCTGATTAGGTGGGCCACCTCATGGAGGATGGTACGGATACAATACATACGAAGTGGGCCCCACTTGCAAATGGTTAAGATAGATTACATGCCTCATAATGGGGTCCATTCATTTAGGCCACACAACCATATCATGATAAAAAAAAATATGAAAAATGAAGGAGAGAGAGATAGAGAGTGGGACACGCTTGTGATGGAGGGCTCCGCCACTATGAGCCCTCCCTTGTAAAATAAATCATACATCAAACGAATCCCTTAACACATGAGACCACCAAAATTAAAAATCAACGGTGGGGATCCTTTCCCCACTAATATAGATGGTCTAGATGACCTTCATAATGCCATGAAATAAACATCATGATGGGGTCCATGGAGAATGACCCCATCATAGAATGATCATGATGATCAAAGTGGGCCATCGGACACACCTTAGGTTCCTAAGTGAGATTCAAACCATTGATCAATTAGCCTCACTTGGCCCATCTCAAAAACATGAAAAAATAGTATTAACTAGCACCCACTGTCCGATCTTCTTACTCCTATGGGTTCCTTAGCACCTTAGTTTCGACTTCAATGGAGGAAATGAGAATTGGATGGCTAGGATGTGAGATGAAGGGGCAGAAAAGTGGGCCACCTTGGAGTTTTTGGAAGAGAGGGAGAGGCTTGGAGAGTTCATACGTATGGAGGGTTCTTGCTTGGATTTTTTTTTTAAATAAGAAAGAGAGAAAGAGTTGTAAAGGGAGAGAGAGAGAGTGATGGGTGATGGAGTGATGGATGAGAGAGAGATGGGTGTAAGAACTTTTTAACTTTGGTGACCTTTTATGTAAGAAAGGCATGAGTTTGTAAGACCTTTTTGACTTTTATGGCTTATTTGGGAAAAGGTGAAAGGTGATGTGTACTTGACATGTGATGTGATGAGATTGATTGATTGATGGGATTGATGTGACATCTCATAGAGATTCTCTTGGGTTTCGCAACGCGCGGCGTTTTTCTCACACCGAACGTTGGCTCACATCTCTTGACCAGGGTATCGCCTCGGCGCGCAAGTCGCAGCATCGGAACCGCAGCGATGGCGCGGTCGCTATGGTAATGGTCTTAGGTTGAGTCGATACGGGTTGACGGCGTATGAATCAGGGTCACGCGTTAATATCGGTTAAGGGTCGAAGGTTGTCGAAATTCGACCGGTAAGACCGCGGAAGTCTACGGAACCGTACGGACTAAGATACAGGTCTTACAACTGGTCAAATCTTCAACCACTGGTTCTGTTAAACCATTCTAGACCACGCTATTGGTCTGTTCTTCTTGCAAAGGGTTTAACCGTTGCTATCTTGCTGGAATTACCGGAGTATAGAGAGAAGTATGCGCACGAGCGAAGTACAAAGTGTGCCACTAGCACCTCTACAGCCACACTGCCTCACATGCCCATGCCCTCACACTGAGCCCGTGACCGAGACCGAGACCGAGCACGAGTGCGAGCACGTGCGCGTGCGCGAAACACTGGAACACGCAAGTCCCATAGTCCATGGACTATGAGAGCAAATATTAAGCTACTCCACTGTTTTCATATAAATAGCTTTTTCTTCTCTTCTCTTTCCCATGTGGGATTATTCCCAAAAACATGAAAAAAGGTATTTTTCAAACAATTTTTCAAATATTATATATATACATATATTATATAAATATATATTTATAAAATTAATACTATTTTTAACAATCCCCTACTTGATTTTTATAAAAATATATTTTTCACGATTAAACATTTCTACCAGAATAATCAGTTTATATGCATAAAGAAAAATATCTTTTGATTTTAATCTTTTCTTAGTGTAAGTATCTCAAAACTCTGTCGAAATGACTGGTAGCCGCAGCTTTGAACCAATTATTCCTAGATAACAAAGTTGGAGAAACCATACACATATTCGCTATGTGTTGTTAGAATTTCGACAATCTTTCTCAGCACAATTAATGACCATGTGCTTATCCTAATTCATGAACGATCTCGAGAGAAAACTCCTAACTCTCATGAGAGACGGCACCATCTCTACGTTCATATATGTGAAATCCTTCCAGTGTCTCCGTTACTATAAGACACTTGTCCTAAAGACTGAATTTCATTAAGAGTTCTAAGACTCATCCCTTTTTCATAACACTCATCACTTATCTATTATGGATGAGGTTTTATAATTTAGTGCTGAAAACTTTCCACATATCAGTGACTTGTTTTTACCCATTAAACCAAAATTAGAGATTTTCTGATTTTAGGTTGGGTTACTATCACTAGTGAAACTTTGGTTGAAGAGTTTCAACCCCATCCCTCTAGATGTAGCCTTTACTACCTCTCTCGGTAGAGGTTTAGTGAAAGGATTTGCTAGGTTATTGTTTGATTTGACATAGAAAATAGCAATGATTCCATCTCGAATCAACTGTCTGACATAATCATATCGAAGACTGATATGTCTAGACTTACCATTATAAGTGCCGCTATAGGCTCTAGCTAATGTGGCTTCACTATCACAATGTAGTGACACAGCCAATATAGGCTTTACACATAAAGAAATTTTTAATAGAAGATCCCTTAGTCACTTAGTCTCTTTACCTGTTGCAGCTAGGGCTATAAATTCAGACTTCATAGTTGAGTGCATTATGTAAGTCTATTTCTTTGATCCCCAAGATACAGCTGCACCTCCTAGGGTGAATACTCACCCTATAGTAGACTTGTTGTCCTCTGCACTCGATATCCAGCTTGCATCGGTATATCCTTTCAATATGGCAGGAAACTCTGAATAAAATAGCCCTAAGTCTTTGGTTGCTTTTAAGTAACTGAGGACTCTAGTAATTACATTTCAGTGCTCAGTACTAGGGTTACTAGTAAACCTACTAAGTTTACTCACAGCATATGCGATATCAGGTCTAGTGCATTGTATAGCATACATAAGACTTCCTATAGTACTCGCATATTCTAATTGTGCAACTGTTCTTCCCGTATTTTCTTTTAGCTTGATACTTGGATCAAATGGAATTTTTGCTTCCTTTATATTTAGATCATTAAACTTGTTTAGTATCTTTTCAATATAATCAGATAGACACAAAACATAATCCTCACAACGTTTTTCAACTTTAATACCTAGGATGGTATCAACTTGTCTAAGATCCTTCGTTTTAAATACGGAAGAAAGAAACAGCTTTGTTTCAATCACACCTTCCATTTTATTACTTATTATTAACATGTCATCAACGTACGGACAAATAATAACGATATAACTACCATCTATTTTATAATATATGCATTTGTCAGCTACATTATGCATGAAACCATGAGATAGTATTTTTGAATCAAACTTCTCATGCCACTATTTTGGTACTTATTTTAATCCATACAAAGATTTGACTAATCTACTTACTTTGTTTTTATTTCCTGGTAGAATGAAATCTTCAGGTTGTTCCATGTATACCTCCTCATTGAGGTCACCATTCAGGAATGCAGTCTTTACATCCATTTAGTGGATATGAAGATGATGTATGGAAGCTAGCACAAATAATATCCTAATGGATGTTATCCTAGCTATACGTGAATATGTGTCAAAGTAATTTATCTCTTCTTTTTGTCTAAATTCCTTAGATACTAGTCGATCTTTAAAGGTTTGGATAGTCTCATTAGTGTGATATTTCTTCCTAAATACCCACTTACAACCAATGGGTCTAGAACCTGGAGGTAAGTTTACTAGTTCCCATGTTTGATTTGACATTATAGATTCCATTTCATCATTTATAGCTTCTTTCTAGAAAGCTGAATCTCTAGAGGATACAGCCTCTTTATATGTTTTAGGATCATCTTTTATAGTCATTACTATAGGTATTTGTCTAATAATATTTTCTCTATCTGCTTTTACCAAATGAAAAATGATGCATTATGAGTCCATGTAATCATCTTCTAGACTATTCTCTATTCTTGTTCTTTGGCTCCTACGGGATTCAATAGGAGTTTCCATTATCTGTGGAGCTGTGCTATCTGGTTCTCTATTAGAAGTTTGGATTTCAGTATCCTTTGATTCCAAGGATAGTGAGTTCTCAAAGAATTCAACGTCTCTTGATTCTATTATTGTATTAGACTTCATGTCTAGAAGTATATAAGCTTTACTATTTTGTGCATACCCTACGAAGGCGCACTTAGTAGCTCTTAGTCTTAACTTAGTCCTTTTTGGATCAGGGGTTCTGCAGTATGCAAGACACCCCCACACTTTAAGATATCGTAGGTTAGGTTTTCTACCCCTCTATGTTTCATATGGAGATATTTTATATTTTTTAGACTAAATTTTGTTTATTATATGACATGCTGTAAGCAATGCATCACCCCATAGACTTAGTGGTAACTTTACTCTTATCAGCATTGAGTTGACCATTTCTACTAATGTTCTATACTTTCTTTCAGTTATTCCATTTTGTTGAGGTGTGTATGGCGCTGTACATTGATGTATCAGTCCATGTTCTTCACAGAAGTTATCAAATTCATTGGAGAAGTATTCTCAAATTCATTGGAGAAGTATTCTCCTCCTCTATTGCTACGGAGAATTTTTATCTTCTTATTTAGTTGATTCTCTACTTCTGCTTTATATATTTTAAACATGTTCAATGCTTCATCTTTTATCTTTAACAGATAAACATACACATATCTAGAGCAATCATCTATAAAGGTTATGAAGTACCGTTTACCTCCATGAGTAAGAATGTCGTTTAACTCACAGATATCACTGTGCATAAGATCCACTATTTGAGACGATCTATTAACACTTGGAAAAGGTTTCTTCGTCATTTTGGATCGTATGCACACTTCACATTTATCGATTTCATTATCTGTGTATGAGATTAAACCATTCTTAACTATGAACTTCAAGGTACTATACCCTATATGGGCTAGTCTATCATGCCACAGTCTAGCGGATTTAACCATATATGAAGAAGTGCTACTTTCATTAAGAGAAAACTTAATAATTCCATTATAAGCATATCCTTTTTCAACAAAATTCTCATTCTTAGATAGAATCAGTTTACCTGACTCTTACATCACCCTTATATCTGGTTTACCCAGAAAATCTCCAGAAACTAAGTTTCGCCTCATGTCTAGGATGTACAGTACATTAGTCAGAATCACTTTCTTCTCAAAGGTGAATATCAGTTCGACAAGTTCCTTTGTCGACGACCTTCGAGCAGACTTCATTACTCATTTGGACTTCTTGACCATCGGTCAATTCCTCATAAGTTTTGAAGGCTGATTTGTTGTAACACACATGTACTGTAGCGACAGTATCATACCACCAACCTAAAACTTTACCTTGGATAGTATTCACGTTAGTGATCATAGCCACAATATCGCCTTCTTCTACTGCACTTGCCTCTTTTTTAGATTTGCAATATCGGCAGACTCAAGCATAATGCCCAATTTTTTCATAGATATGGCACGGGCCTTTAAACTTTCCGTTCTTCTTTTGGGCATTTTTCTTGAATTTTTCTTTATTGCGATTTAGGGAATCGTCCTTCTCGGGAATTTTGTTATTAGTGTTCTCTACTGCATGTACCTTAGACGAGGCATTCTCGTTATCATTCTTTCTGTCACGGTTATGGGATTCTTTTTCAATTTTAAGGTGTTTTTAGATTTGTTCCAGTGTGTAGTCCTCAGTTTTATGCAGCAACTTCTTTCTATAGTCTTTCCACATTGGTAGTAATTTAGCGATTATAGCCCTGACTTGGAATGATTCAGGAAGATCGATCTTTATCGCTTTGATTTTGTTAATTAGTAGTTGTAGTTCTTGGATTTGGGGCAGTAGCGGTTTATTATCTACCATGATAAAGTCAAAATACTTGGCGATGAGAAATTTGTTGTTTCCTTCTTCTTCAGCTTTGTACTTGAACTCCAGAGCGGCCCAGATCTCCTTTTCTGATGATGTCGATCGTACAGATGGTCGAAGAGCGCGTTTAGTATGTGTCCTTAACACAAGAGTTCGTCTCCGGCTCGTTTAGCGTGGGCAACTATCTTTTTAAGTGTGTTTTTGTCGGTTGCTTCAGATAGCGCTTGCAAATTTGGATCTAGTATGTAGTAGATCTTTAGCACCGTTAGGAAAAATTTCAGCTTGTCTTGTCATCTTGTAAAATTGGTTCTATCGAACCGATCAAGACGTATCAAGTCCTGATTCATCAACTTGATGGACGAAACACCGTCGGCTTCCATCTGAAATAACGCTTTAAGCTTGTTGGGAATTTATACAGATTAATATAATTTCTATATAATGTAGAAACCGAAAAATAAAAAATTATCTGATCTAAGGACAGGCTGAAGCACGTCTGAAACGCTGTCCTTAAAGGGTTATTTGCCTCTACTTAAGTGAATTGAGTATGCTGATATGTTACAGGCAAACCACTTCTGGGATACGATGAGCTTGATGTGGGTCTGCGTTCAGCAAACACGAAGGCCCACTAATGGAACTCTTTTACACAGTCTAGCAGAAATACATAAAAAAGAAAAAAAAAATCACAGAATAAGAAAGAAGAAAAGAAGATTAGTATGTTTTAGATCACTGCACTGGTCAAATCTTCACCCACTGGTTCTGTTGAACTGTTCTAGACCACACCGTTGGTCTGTTCTTCTTGCAAAGGGTTTAACCGTTGCTATCTTCCTGGAATTACCGGAGTATAGAGAGAGAAGTAGTGGGTTGTCTCAATTTCGTATGGTAGTGCTAGATGAGTTGTGAGATGATTTAGAAACCCATTCAGGCCCTCCTTTTATAGGTTATGGTGGATGAGAGTTATGGTCCAGGGAAATAAATCCTATGACCGTTTTCTGGCTGTTGGAGAAAACTAGCCGTTTTATGGCCGTTTTCTAATTGTTGTGCATGGGCCATTAAGTTGTTGTATGCTGACTGTTGTGATACAGCAACTAGCCATTTTCTAGCTGTTGGGGCTAGCCATGCAGCAGTTTCAATTGGACCCTGCACTTATTTCACAGCTGTTATAGATTTTCTACAACAGCTCTTTTTTCAGTCCTCTATATATTCCGGAGGACTCTCATTCAGTCATCTAGTCTCTCCATCACCCAGCCATCTGTCTTAGCCACTTTGTCGTACCCGTCTCGCGAAGGGAGCAACCCTCTGCGACATAATGCGCACGTGCGAAATTCAAAGTGCGCCACTAGCGCCTCTACAGCCACACTGCCTCACATGCCCATGCCCTCGCACCGAGCTCGAGCACGGTGTTTCAGTGCAAAACACGCAAGTCCCATGGTCTATGGACTATAAGAGCAAATATTAAGGTACTCCACTATTTTCATATAAACACTTTTTTCTTCTCTTCCTTTTCCCACGTGAGACTATTTTCAAAAACACGAAAAAAAATATTTTTCAAATATTTTTTTAAATATTATTTATATATATATATATATATATATATATATATATATATATATAATTAATACTATTTTCAACGATATACCGCACAACATATCGTGTATGGAGTTGCGTGCAGAGATGGTTGTAACCACATGTGTAATGCATTAAGAGGACGTTTGTCCATCTCTTTCAAACCGACCATTTTAGTCAAACACGTGCGCCCACTCGCTCACCGGACTTGTGGTAGAGAGCCCATTCAACAAGAATCTCTCCGGAGCCACAACAGTGATGTATAAGTCACATCAAGTACTCCTCCCCGGGGCTGACTCGGTCAGGCTGCGAGAAACACCCACCTTGTTTATGTGTTATATATCCACGGCATTAATCTAATTTTTCAAATCATTTTATGGCTGGGCCCAAAAATAAAGTCTATCCAAATCTCAAGTGAACCACATTACGAAAAAACAGTGGTGATTAAATGCCTACCATTAAAAACTTTTCCTATCTCATCGTAATGTTTGTTAGTCGTGATAAAGTCTTATAAACTTGAACTAAGGTTAAAAAGCATAAAGATCCGTTTGAGATGTTCAATTACCATTATTTCATGTGGTATGGTTGGCCTGAGGTTAAGAATAGCTTTATTTTTTAGTTCATGTCGTAAAGTAAGCTTAAAAAAAATAAATGCACTGCGCGCACACACACAAACACACACACACATAAAAAGTAAATGCTCACCTCGCACCAATTCGCACGGAACTGGTATGAGCTTTTTTAAGAACCCATTATACGGGATGGGGATCCAAAATCTGAACCGTCCATGTGAAGCAGCACTTCATGAAACCCCCGGATCCAAAGTTCTACGTTGATCCAAATCTTTGGTGGGCCATGAAAAATGAAAACATTTTCCTCCGTTGATTTTTATTTCTCTTTTCTATGGCCCATCAGAATTTAAGATCAGGGTAAAAATTTACATTTTAGGGTTTCATGGGATTCCTCATCACATTGACGGTTCAGATTAGACACTCATGACACGTGTGCAAAGGCAGCGCACACAGTTTTCTCCCTTGATTTTGTCCTCCTAAAGCTGACAAATGACGCAGGGTGCCCCTCTTTGTTGTAATTGTTGCAGCTTCGCATCGAAAGTGGGAAAAGCATACACACACAGCCATTGTTATCTTGCAGGGAGCGGATTAGGTGAGACCCCGTCCTTACCCAAGACGGTACGGCCCTTACCGTGGGGCCTACTTTTATGCATTTATTCTTTATCCACACCGTCCACTTATTTTTACCGATTATTTTATGGAATTATGACAAAAATAGGTAGATCCAATTATCAGGTGGACCATATGACAAGAAACAATGGTAACTAAATGTCCCACCATTGAAAACTTCTTAGGGCGCACTTTAATGTTTCAGTAGTGTTCATTTGCCATCCAATCTGTTGATAATATCACATAATCCTAGATGAAGGGAGGAAAATAGATATCAGCTTCATCCAAAACTTTCACAGCCCAATAATGGTAAATCATCACTATTTATTATGGTATGGTCCACCCGATAATTTGATCTACATAATTTTTGTAATAATACACTAAAATGATCTGAAAAAAATGATAGACGGCGTGGATGTAGAATATACACATCAACATTAGCTTCACGATAGTGTCGCACCGTCTTGGGTGAGTCCCGCGATCTCACCTAATCCGCTTCCTTTCTTGCGCACGCACTGATGCCACGTCGCAAATAACGGTGGGTCCCACGTCTCAGAAACCACGCGAGTGGGAAAACGTGCAAACTCTTTTGGTACGGCTGCTGACAAGGGTAGAGATCAGTCCTGATAGAATGCGGGGCCCACGTCAACTTCCCCGTTCAACGTAGCCAATGCCATCTGGCCAAGAGCTATGTAGGGCCCACAAGGATGTATTTTTGACATCTACTCCATTCATCCGTTGCCACAGCTCATGTTAGGACATGGGACAAAAAATCTAGGTAGATTCAATATCAAGTGGTACACACCACAAGAAGCTGTAGGTATTGAAAGCAAACCATTGAAACTTTCTTGGTCCATGGAAGTTCAGATCTAAGCTGATAATTTTATTTCCCCTTTTCATCCTGTGGGAATCACCTAATAAACCCGTCGGATGGCATATAAAAATAACGGTGAGCCACATTGGCCATTTCCATCTCCACCGTTGCATGCCGAGCTGTGTGGGCCCCACCATGATGCGTGTAGAACATCTACACCATGAATTTGATGGGTATCCTTTAAATTATATTATATCTCAAAAATCAGCCGCATATGGAACTCAGGTGGGCCATACCATCTAAAATCATGTAAAGACATGCCTAAAACATATAAAACCACTTGGTAGGGCTCACATGAAATTCGTATACGTCTGAAACTTGGTCTGACCCCCATCTAACTGCTGCACACACAATGGATGGCCAAAATATGATTTCGAGTGTTTTAATGTGTGGGTATCCCCTATCAACTTTTGTATGTGATGTGGCCCACCCAAGTCATTGATTGACTTGATTTTTAAGGCGAAGACCCACCATGAAATGTAGGTAAGAAATCCATTCCTCAGGCAGTTTCTTCAGTGTCTATCATGCAATGTCTGGTTTTACCATCGGTTGGTATGAATCGTGCAATTCTGGGCAACTTGTTAGGCATGCACGAAAAATCAGGGTACCTGGAATTTATACCTTTTGTACTTCTGATTTTGACAGTACATGAAGGTGCCATTTTCACCATAAGAGCTGGTTTGATTTTCCTAATTATCTAAAAATACCTTATAAGTAGCTTGTTATTACTTTTCATAATTATTTGGTTTTTAAATAAATTAATGTTTTGAAAAGCATGTATATTGTGCATTTCTATACATAAAAAAATTATAAAGCCCACCGTAATGAATATGTTATGTCGATGTCATCCATCCATCCCATAAGCTTCTTGTATAGCATGTGTCAAAAAATGAGACGAATCTAGAACTTAAATGTAATGCACCGTGATGAAGTAATAGTTCTTATAAATCTAAACTATTAAAAGTTATCAATTATCAACAATATGCATTCAATTCTCACTAATGTGGTGTTGTTCACTTAAGCTTTAGACCTGCACCCTTTTTAGGGTTATGCTTTAAAATGAGCGGGAGGAATGGATGGATGGTATGGGTACGACCATTATATCATCGTAATATGGGAGTCTATGCATCCAAAAATATTTGCCTACCTTTATTTTGCACAAAAAAAACGTTGAACCTGTCAACATCAACTTTAGGTGAATACATATACGTGTAAATAATGATGGCTACTTCCTAATGCATATATCATTGTACAATTGTACCATCAATGCTGCAGTAGCCTACTGCAATGTCTCTGAGAAGAGCTTGGATCATTTGCTCACCGGAAGAAGGGATTTACTCGTTGAGATTGGTCCATGCCATTGTCAATAATGACATGTACCAATCACATTGCAAAAGATAAGAAATATATAATTTTTTATTTTTATTTTTTTAGCTTGTTAGTACACTCACTTTCAGTTCACACTTCACTGTTAGTCACCCCTACTAGGAGAATCGATATTAAGACCTCAGTGTTGAAACCTATCTTTCACTCAATCTACCACTTGAGCTATGGATCAAGGTGTATGAAAAATTCATACTTGTAGCAAGTAGAGAATCTCTAAAAGGGCCTATTTGGGACTATGGATTCAGAGCCCCCATGATTCAGAACCTCTTAGATAGAGGTGTACATGAACTGAGCTAGCTCGGTTAGCTCGCTTGACTCGACTCAAAAAAGCTCAAGTCAACTTAGTTTGAAGTTGAGTTCGAGCCGAGTCAGGCTGATTTTTTGAGCTCGAAAATGAGTTCGAGTTGCCCCCATCTCGACTCAACTCAGATCGAACCCATCTCGAATCAAACTTGGATCAACCAGTTTGGTGACTCAGTAACTTTGATATCGATGTTACTCACTGTAACATCCTAAAAATAGGGGGTCGTGCATACGCTTAACTCTTAAGTTTTTGGATATCACTTATAACCAATTTTACTGTTTTGCATTTAATCCGGTTTAATAAATAGTGGAATTACTTGAAACATGAATCACAATCACAACTAGCCTATTGAAATGGAAGTAGTTAAATATATACATGTCCAAAACATATCAATGGGTCGCATAAGGCGTCGCCCAGTAAAAATACAAAAAAATGATACGTCCAAAAGAATAGTGCACTGAGTCCACTACTCAGCAATCCAAAATTATCTGCTAAATATATGGTGAGCCGCCCATCAGCTGAAAGTAGGACAGCTCATCCTCCTTGTCAATGCTTGCGCCACACGGCTTTTTGGACTTAGCATTACCTACAGCTACTGAAGAATCTGATTGGTGTTTTAAAATACCGTCACAAAGTGAGAGTGAGTAATCAACTCAGTGAGTACTATTAGCCTTAAGTTACAACAAGCATCAATTATATGATGAATTTAATAAAAGACAGACATTCATAAATTCCTAACTAATCTTGTTAATGCATATGCATGGAATATAATATGATGTATGACCTTGTAACAACACTGTCTCAAGCGACTTCATCTAACAATTGCGCATATCCAACACTCTCTCATTACGACCTTAACTGCCGAGTCGTCAACCTAACTAGTGCGATGCGATCGTGATAGTGTTAGCCGAGTATTTAATTAATTTCGTTTATCCAGTAGATTAGGAAAACTAGTACGCCCTACGTATCATTGCCCTCAACTAGTTGTGAGGCCAAGACTCCTTAACGTATGAGGTTAAGGCCCCGCAATCCTTAATCCAATCGGGTTCCCCATCCTTGATTTCAAGCACATGGGGAGTGTTGAGAAGAGAGATCGCTCGGGGTCACTACGAGGAGGCTCATCACTCCAGCGTAGGCCAACAGCTCGAACATAGTATCTCATTTTACCATGCCCAGCTCTCGAGTCAGTGAATCGGTTTCAAATGGTTATCAATAGGCTTCAGCGGTTGAAGGGTGTTTTAGGTTCCATACAGGCATGAGCAGATATAGTTAACAAACAAGATTGATCAATAATTGAACTAGACTATGCGAGTCTAGGTGAGTACGTGACGGATGACATCGGGTACAAGCGACCCATGTAGTTTAACTAGTGTCGCTCATTTGCATCTGCCCAAATCCGCTGGTCTAGCCTCAGGATGGCTTTACTGATGGGACCACCTTCTCTCACCCCAATTTCCTGACCAACCTAAGGATCTGATGGTATTCAATATCACTTCAACAAATCAGAATTTATTATCTAACACAAGTAACGTCATGTACTCATACATCAAACACAAAAATTTTGATTTTTCTATAAATGTAATTACTAACAATATTACAAAATGTGCATGTATATTGTGTGGGGTTAGTGAAGAGGCTAAGAATTTTATATATCTCATAACATAAAAATACACAAAGGTTAATGTATCATACATGCTACAAGGAAACATTGTAGAAGAACTAAGTATGAGATGAACATCCGATCACCAAATTCATGCCCAATTATGTCGAGGAACAACAAACATTACATAATCATTTCATGTCAATTGGGGGGATCTAAAATGTAAGGTCTTGCCTAGGTTCTCTCTAGATTATTCAAACACATCACCCAAACATTCATAATCATTAAATTTATACTAAAATTGGTGTTAGGCCACCTAAGAATAATAGTCTGCACTTATGGATCGTTGAGATTTTAGGAAACGACCTATAAGTATCGAGCTCGGGGTCGATTGGCCGAAATCATAAGGCAATGCATTTGCATGTTAGGATTTCATGCAAGTCCTCTCTCAACATAAGAGGTTTCTAAAAAGATGAGGGATTACTTATCTAATCGGTGAAGAGTGGTTCTTAAAGTTGTGGGTGAGAAATTTCTTGAGGAAGAGATAAGGAGTTGTAAGACTCGAACTCTCTTGGACTCTAACTTTAACTATGACCCACTTTCTCTCCCTCCTTCTCTCACACCTTTCTCTCTCTTTTCTCTTTACTCTCTCCTTTCTCCTTTGTTGTTGGAGTAGTGGTGGGAGTGTGTGTGAAAGAGTCTTAGGACTTTATTTCCTAAGTTTGGGCTAATTGGTCTTAAGTTTAACAATTTCCTTTAATGGCCCTATGGGGGCCCATTTGAGTTTGGGGCACCCTTGTCACTTTTCTAGCCACCAAATTTGGTATGTAGGTATCTCATGGCCCGATGAGGGGCTGTGCAAAATTTGAAGACAAATGGACACGGGATTTTATTGTATGGTTTCAATCTTTAAATGGCCCTGTGGGGTCCATTTTGGCCATTGGGGCAGTTTTAATAGCCTCCTGGCTATGAAATTTATAGAATATGTGCTCCATGACCCAATGCAGGGCTATGCAAAATTTGAAGGTAGACGGACGCGGGGTTTTACCTTACGGGTCCGATTTGCAATCAACGGTCACCGTTTCACGATCGGATTCCAGGTTTTGTGGACGGACGTAGAAAAATACTTTAGGCCTTCAATGTAAATGTACAAGAGATCCGACGGCTGCAAAGCCTAATATCTCAGTTTTATTTAAAAGTGTCAAATTTAAATTCTAGCCTTTGGGTCAAGGCTGGGGTGAATTGCGCTTGACAAGTGCCATTGGGATGGCATGAATAATTAATTTTTAGGTGTTTATTGAGTCTGTAGTCCGCGATGGACCATAAGCCCAGTGAGATCTGCGGTTTTTCCAATTTTTAGATTTTTTTGACCTTCCTTGGTCGTTGCACGACCCGCACAGGCTGTTGCCACCTTGTCTGGTTTAGTGGCCCGCACTCGGTCCCAACACAATCAGATTTGCTCGCCTTAATGAGATAACCTGAGTTAATTTTTTGGTGATACCCCTCACACGAGCGGTTTAATCGAACGGTCCTGCGGTAAATCCTACGTGGACGCCCTAGGACACTGTTCTGGTTGACCAGGGTGTTACACTCACCAAGTGTTTGATGAAATGATTCAAAGAAGTGTGGCTGGTGGCAAGGAAGGTACGTAGATGAAACCAACACCATTTTTTCTTGATTCTTACGTTGCTTAGAAGGTGTTTGATAAATACTTGTAAAACCATTGCTACTATCTTAAATACAATGAGATTTTGAAGGTGCAGTGCGGATGTTTGTGAAAATACTCCAATGGTGAACTTGGCTCGAACTGGCCTGAGCTGCTGACCAAACTGAGCCGAGCTGGCCAGTCAGGCTCAAGGACCAAGCCGAGCTGAGTTTGAGTTGAAGTCGGCTAGTGTTCGAGCCGAGTCGAGCTGAGGCCAGCTCAACTCATTCAACTTGATGTACACCCCTACTCCTGGATTTGAAATCCACCTATTGTGACTTTAATCCAAAAGTCACAATAGGTCGATTTATGTGGTTTTGAATTTAAATACTAAAACAACTTTAATATCTCTAATTAGTGACATATGTAATTTTTGACACTATGGTTGTAATTAGCTCATTGAAATATATACTTTGCTCGAAAATGATAAAATTTCAAGTCTCGGATGGGCCACAAGCACAAGATCACATTCGAGTGACTAACCAATAATTTTTAACCGTTGATTTACATGGACAATGTTTGAACGGAGCTGATCATTATTTTAAAGTAATTATAGTGATGTCATTGATAATCTAATTATTTTGAGAATCATTAGTGGGTCATGTGTCCAATAGATTAATAGTCTAGTGACACACATGTAACACATGTAACTCCAGGAAGAATTTTAGATGTAATTCAAGCTTTCACCGTGGATTTGAAACCCCCTATTTGAGGGGATTTGAAACCCCGGTTACTTTATATGGCCAAACAACCCATAAATTTGAGATCCTTCAAATCCCTCAAATCCATGGAGACAAATGGATTCCTAGAAATCCACTTCCTTTAAGAAATGCACCGTCTTGTGGGCCCCACCATGGTGCATAAGCCCAAAACTAAGGTAGACATCGATGGAGAGGTGATCAAGTGACTACTATAAAAAAATAATAAAATAATAAAATAAAATAGTAGGGCCCACATAACTTGGTGACATAACTTCAAGTCTCACTACTCAACTTGGCGGTAGCTAATCTGCCTCCCTTTGCATGAGTGTAAGAGAGAGTCAATTTCTTTAAAGAATCTTTCTCTCAATGCGGCTAAATCCTAACAGTTCTTGTCATCTCATGGCTTATATGAATGCTCGCATATAACTTCCTTGGAGTATGGTGCATAAGTGATCATTTGTCTCTTTCTCTATATATATATATATAGAAAGGGAGAGAGAGAGATAGAGAGAGAGAGAGAGAGAGAGAGAGAGAGAGAGAGAGAGAGAGAGAGGCATGCTCTCCTACGCACCTATGCACATGCGCACCTTTCCACACGTGTTATGGGTGTTGAATCCGAATGGTCCATAAGATGCAGAATCCCATGAAACCTTAGGGGGTGAATTTTCACCCTGATCTAAGATTCTAGTGGGCCATGGTAAAGAGAAATTCAAATCAAGGGAAGAAATTGTTTGCATGTTTATGGCCCACCAAAGTTTTGGTTCAAAGTAAAAATTGGTACCAGGGGGCTTCATGAGGTCCTCTTCATGTGAATCATTTAGATTTTCGAGAATCATCAGATATGATGAGTTTTCAAAAAAGTTTGTAGGTAGTCCGTGCGAACTGGTTCGCAGGTGAGCGTTAATATATATAGGGAAAAGGTACTATGCGCTCTACCTCATGATAAGCTCTCGTGAGGTCGAGCTGTATGGGCCCCACCGTGATGCTTGTCGACCATCAACACAATGCATTTGATGGGTACCCTTTAAATTATGGGATATCCCAAAAATCAGCTGTATACAGAACTCAGGTGGGCTATACCATCTAAAATCATCTGAAGACACCGTTAAAACATATAAAAGCACTTGGTGGGGCCCACCTAAGTTTTGAATGCTGCTGAAACTTGGTATGACCCCTCATCCTAGTGGGACACACATAATGGATGGGTTGGATTTGCAAACCACATCTCGGTGGGCCATAAAATAATTATGAATGTTTTAATGGTGCACGGCCCCTCTCCACTTCTGTATGTGGTGTGGCCAACACAAGTCACAGATTGACTTGATTTTTGAGACTTAGGCCCGCGATGGAATGGTGCATTTGACTGATGGGGTAGATGTTCGAAACACATCATGGTGGGGCCCACACAACTCCCATATATATATATATGTGTGTGTTGGGGGGGGGGGGGGGGGGGGGGGGGGAGAGAGGGAGGTACTATGCGCTCGAGCTCATGGTAAGCTTATCGTGAGGTCGAACTATGTGGGCCTCACCGTGATGCGTGTCGACCATCAACACCGTGCATTTGATGGGTCCCCTTTAAATTATGGATTATCCAAAAAATCAGCTGTAAACGAAACTCAGGTGGACCATACCATCTAAAATCATGTGAAGACATCATTAGAACATATAAAAGCACTTGGTGGGGCCCACCTGAGTTTTGAATGCTGGTATGACCCCTAATCCTAGTGGGACACACATAATGGATGGGATGGATTTGCAAACCACATCTCGGTGGGACTCAAAAAGTGATTATGAATGTTTTAATGGTACACGACCCCTCTCCACTTCTGTTTGTAGTGTGGCCTGCATAAGTCACGGATTGACTTGATTTTTGATACCTAGGTCCACGATGGAATGGTGTATTTGACTGATGGGATAAATGTTCGAAACGCATCACGGTGGGGCCCACACAGCTCGACCGTATGGTAGAGAGCCGTGAGCTCAAACGCAAAGTACCCTTTCCATATATATATATATATATATATATATATATATATATATATATAACCATAAAATAAATAAGTTGTGGTGTAGCCCATGTCACAATGTCACTGACCAGCAACAGGCAAAATGTAATACGAAATCCACGGCCTTGGTCAAATCGGTCGGCTTTGAACATAAAAGGACACATGCTTAAAACGCGAATGTACCGCGTGATAAGAAACAGTGAGGATGGAAATGCCATGTTGAAACCTCTTGGGAGCCCACTGTAATGTTTCCACGCCATCCAAACCGTTCGTAAGGTTATTCTTACTGTGATGAACTGAAACGACTATTTTTTCCCTGATCTAAAATTTCAGTGGCATAATGAAGGTTTCAACGGTGCATGTTCAATCCCCACTATTTTCTGTGGTGTGGGCCATTTGATTTCCGGACCTGCCTATTTTTCATATTTGTATTTAACATGAGGTGGCAAAACTGATGTACGGAGTTGATGTCACGCAGACACGATGTGACTCTGGCAATTCGCGTCCATGGAAATGTAGCGGGGGTACGAAAACGGAAAGTTCATGCGCGGGTAAGTAGATAGGTCCCACCGATATGTCCGTGAGAAATGAGAAATTGACCACTGTAACGTCACCTTTTACGCAGCGTCTTTTCCAAACGCTCCCAGACTTACCTTCCAGTCTAAACTTTTTACGTACGGCCAGACTAATTGAGGACGAAACTACCCTTGCTTTTTTAAAAACTATTTTTGAAAAGCAGGAGTATTTTCGTCATCAATTAGTCAGTCATACGTGAGAGGTTTAAACTGGGTCCATGAGTTTGATCAAAATTAAAATTAAAAATAAAAACAAAAAGTGAGGGAGATTAAACAAAAACAATAAGTGAAAGAGATTAAAAAAAATAATAATAATAATAATAATAAAAAGACTATCTATAAAAGATTGTGATTTTCTAGAATAACTCAAGGTTGGATTTTATATATATATAGAAGCGACACTTCAGTTATTTTTATTCTGATAGACACCTGCTCTTTCATGGCTTACATGAATGAGATCTAAACCATTCACTTTGTATTTCGAACAGTGAATGGGTCACTCGAAAATTCACTTCTAACACTTTTAATAGTAGAATATAAATGGGTCATGCTTCAAAATATAAAATCTGGAATGTTGTGGATCACATGCATGCAAACATCTACCTTCCAAGGGAGAAGTACGTATATTACTAATGACACATCTTAGAAACTTTGTGATGGACATGACCCAAAATTTACAATCTCAATTACTATAAAATTGGAGGGTTTAGAAGAAAAAGTGGTCCACTTTCTAAAGTTCAATGTATGAATTGTGCGATTGGATGAGCTGATGAGTTTGAAGCTGGGCCACTGCCCAATCCATAACGGGGACCCACAATTGAATGATTTCTTTGGTAAGTACACGCATGCTGCATTTACATGTAGCCAGGTGACTTTGTTTGTATTTGAAGAGTAAAAGTTTCCAAAGGAAACGTTGCAGAAGTCAATTATATGGTGAGAAAGACAGAAGAAAAAGATGAGGATTAGAATGTAGATGCCTCGTTCATAGGAATTTCTTTTGTTATGGACACAGAACGTTGGAGAGACGAATGCAGCATAAGTAAAAGGCTGGCCTACCTCATCCTAGTTTCTATCGGGGTAATTTCTGTAATGTGGGAAAATGATTTAAGCATGCATGACATCCATCCTATCCTTCAGATATGGCCACCTCTTGTTGTTTTTGATGTCTAAAATCAATTTAGAAATAGGGCTTATCGATGCTATTGACAGACCATTCGATACCATTGAACAACTACTCGATCCCATTAAGAAATTTAGAATCTCTTCAGTTGGTTGTTGGACTATTTGAATACTTGTTCGATGCTATCGAACTTAGTTTTGATGTCATCGAAACTTAAATTCAATGCTATCGAGACCCAACGAAGTGTAATCGAGCAAATTCGATTTTCCATGTTTTGTCTCTGGACTATTTTGGTATTAATTCAATGCCATTAATGGTTTGTCAATGATATCGAAGTCCCATCAAAAGTGTCATCGAACGTATTGCAGAGTGTTATGGACGGATGTCTTAAATCTGTCTGGTGGTCTGTCGATGATATCGACAAAGTTTCAGATGGAATTGAGGCTATTATCGAGAGTGGCTCGATGACATCGATAATTCATAAAATTTTCACCATTGGTCGCTAGACAGTTTTCTTGGTCCTGTTGATATGATCGAGAGACCTTCAGATCATATCGACGCTGTTATCGAGAGTCTTTCGATATCATCGAAGAGTTCCGCAGATGCGATTGCGGAAACGCAGATTTTGCGGATTTTGAGTCATTTCGCAACTGGGATTCAGAAGGAAAGTTGCCTAACCTATAAATAGGTGTTCCTAGGGCTTTTCTAGGGATGAGAGATGATATGCTCTAAGGCTTTCTAAAAGGGTTCCAAGGGTTTCTAAAGGGTGTAGCAAGGGTGAGATTTGAGGTTGTTCGAATCGGGTAAGTCCTCTCTCTTCATAATTTCTATTTTCATAGTGGAGATCTGTCGCTTTATGCCGTGGTTTTTTTTCGCAAAGGTTTTCCACGTTAAATCTATGTTCTCTTGTGTGTGCTTGGTGTCACTGGATTGCTATCCTAGATCTAGATCTGTGTGATTTCGCAGGTCAAAATCCCCAACAAGTGGTATCAGAGTAGTTGGGGCACAGATCTAAATCTAAGGGATTAGTAATAATAGCAAGCGCCAAGTATGACATTGAGAAGTACTTAGGAAAAAATAATTTTGAGTTATGGAAGGTTAAGATGATTAGCCTCTTAACCAAGCAAGGCGAAGATGGTGCTCTTGAGGAGCGGAAGTCTACTATGACTGATACTGATTGGAATACTCTTGATAAGAAGGCTTTATCATCGATCCGTTTATGTCTCACGGATGAGGTTCTTTACAATATCATGAGGGAGAAAACTGCAGCTAAGTTATGAGCGAAGTTAGAGGATGTTTATGCAAAAAAATCATCTGAAAATTGCCTGCACTTGAAGCGGCAGTGGTATAACTTCAAGATGGCAGAGGGTGGAGATCTGGAGGCTCACATCAGCAACTTTAATAAGTTAGTTTATAAATTGCTTAATATGGAGGAAGTAATGAAAGATGAAGAACAAGCATGTATGTTACCGAATTCTCTTCTGGCGTCCTATGAGTCATTTAAAGACACTATGTGCAGCATGAATAAAACCCTGAGTGTCGATACTATTATCTCAGCCCTTCAAGGGAAGCTATGAGACAACTGAATAGTGACATGGGGACATCTTCTGATGCACTGTTTACAATAGGTAGGAATTCTAGATAAGGTACAGGTTCTTCAGGTTTTAGATCTAAATCCAAGGGCAATGACAAAGGAAAGGTAAAGTGCTGAAACTATGGAAAGGAAGGACATGTGAAGAAGGATTGTGAAAATCCCAAATCGAAGAGGGAAGATTCTGAGGCTTCATGTAGGGAGGCCAATGTTTCCACGTTAGATGGATCGAGTGAATGTGGTGATGATGTTTTATTTGTGTCTTCGCTCAGACGGTCATACGATGATCGTAAGGACGAGTGGATGCTAGACACATGAACATCTTTTCACATGACTCCTCAGCAGAGTTGGTTCACCAACTACAGGGAGTGCAATGGTGGACAGGTATTTATGGGCAATGATATTGCCTGTAATGTTGTGGCTGTTGGTTCTGTGCGCATCAGGATGTTTAACGGGGTGGAGCATACCTTGACAAATGTGAGGCACGTTCCTGATTTGAAGCGGAATTTGATTTCTCTTGGTGTGCTTGAGGTAAAAGGATGCAAGTACACAGGTATTGATGATGCTCTTAATATATCCAAGGGGGCACGGGTAATCATGAAAACGCAACGACTCGGTAACTTGTTCAGGTTAATCGGGAGCACTTCAAAAGGTGGAGCTACAGTGGATGTAGCGGATTCCACCTTTGCACGTGTGTGGCATGTTGGGCATGACCACATGAGCGAGCAGAGCAGGAAGGCTGAAACGCGCGGACAGGGATACGGAGCAGGTGGAGCAGCCACCTGTGAGAAGAATCACACGGTATAATCGTATGATATCGGTGAGGTACATGAACGACTCCAATATCGCAGAGGATTCATCTTCTATTCAAATGACTCTAGGTGAGCCTGGTGCTGAGAAGTGAAAGGTGACTATGGGCGATGTGATGGATTCATTGTACCAGACCGACATATGGGAGCGGTTGGAGCTTCCAGTGGGCCGGAGAGCGGTTGGAAGCATGTGGATCTTCAGGAGGATACAACATAGATATAGAGAGAGGTTGGTAGCGAAGGGTTATGCTCAGACAGAAGAAATCGACTTCTCAGAGATATTCACGCAGACAGTATAGCAGGTGTCTATTAGATCCGTGATTGGCGCTGGTTGGCCAATATGATCTTAAGCTGGAAAGATAGATGTAGAGTTTGCACTTCTATAATGGAAAGTGAAGAGCAGATCTACATGAAGCAATCAGAGCAGTTCGAAGTTAAAAGGGGCTGAGAAAAAACTTTGCAGGAGATCGTGGCTCGACCTGTCGCCTAGGCAGTAATTTGATTCTTTCATGGTGAGTCAGGAATTGATGACATGTAGATCGTCAATTATGACATGTCTGAAATTAATGTACTGAAGACCCATTTAAGTGAAACATTCAGGATGAAGGATTGAGGGGCTGCAAAGATGGTTCTCGGCATTGAGACTGAAGGAGGAGTAGGCTTTGGTAATCACAGGAGGAATACCTTGTGTGTAGGTATTGATCACGAATGTGATGGGCCAGATGAAGCCGGAGAGCGTTCCCTACGCGTCTCTCCTTAAGTTTTCCTCAGGACGTGTCCCAAAACAGATGAGGAAAAGCAGGATATCTCATGAGCCTTATTCGAATGCGGTTGATAGTGTATGTCATGCTCTGAATTAGACCAGTTATTTCACAGGCTATCAGTGTTGTGAGCAAGTACCCCGACAAGCAATATTGGGTAGCGGTGAGATGGTAAGAAGATTATGTCTTTCCTTTTGAGAAGACAGGAGCAAGGATAGTTGGGCATGTGGATTCTAATCCGACGGACATGCTCTCCTAAATCGTTCCTGTACAGAAATTCAAGTTCTGTGAAACTTTTCTGAGTTTGGCGATGGTATAAAAGGAAGATGGAGTGTGCAAGAGAAGTCATGATGTGATGTAGAGATAAGAGAAAATGACAAGAAGCTACACGGATGAAGATTGAAGACATGGTGGAGATTGTTATGGACGAATGTCTTAAATCTGTCTGGTGGTCTGTCGATGATATCGATAGGGTTTCAGATGGAATCGAGGTTATTATCGAGAGTGGCTCGATGACATCGATAATTCACAGAATTTTCACCATTGGTCGCTGGACAGTTTTCTTGGTCCTGTCGACATGATCGAGAGACCTTCAGATCATATCAACGCTGTTATCGAGAGTCCTTTGATATCATCGAAGAGTTCCGCAGATACGATTGTGGAAACGCAGATTTTGTGGATTTTGAGTCCTTTCGCAACTGGGATGTGGAAGGGAAGTTGCCTAAACTATAAATAGGTGTTTCTAGGGCTTTTCTAGGGATGAAAGATGGTATGCTAAGGCTTTCTAAAGGGGTTCTAAGGGTTTCTAAAGGGTGTAGCAAGGGTGAGATTTGAGGTTGTTCGAATCGGGTAAGTCCTCTCTCTTTATAATTTCTATTTTCATAGTGGAGATCTGTCGCTTTGTGCCGTGGTTTTTTCCCACAAGGGTTTTCCACGTTAAATCTGTGTTCTCTTGTGTGTGCTTGGTGTCACTGGATTGCTATCCTAGATCTAGATCTGTGTGATTCCGCAGGTCAAAATCCTCAACACAGTTATGCAAAGATGCGTATCTGTGGGATTTGTTTCCGATTTTGATTGTGATTTTTACTAAGGCTATATATGAGCTTGTAATCGAGATTGGGGTGTATCTCAGAGCTTTTCCAATTCGTTTATAGGGTTTCAAGAGTGTAGCTTGGAGTGATTTGAGGTTTGTTCAAATTGGGTATTATCTAAGCTTTTGTAATTTTTGCTTTCATAGTGATTATCTGTCGCTTCGTGCCGTAGTTTTTTTTTTTTCTTCTAAAAGTGTTTTTCCACATTAAATTAAGTGTGTTTGCATTGTGATTGATTGATGTGATTGGATTACTTCACTTGATTCATCTCTGCATGCTTCCGTGGTCCTCCTAACACCTCTTTTTTGGATTTGATCCCAAAATTCAAGTTGATTCAACACTCAGGTGGGTCACCTAGTTTAAAACGTACAAAAATTCTGGTGGTATGGCCCATGCGAATTTTAGAATGATGGGATGTTTGGATAATCCTTTGTCCTAAAGAGGCCTTCAATAGACCCGAGCATCACCTACGAAGTTCCAAATGCTTCAAGGAAATCCACCCACGCCTGTAAACAGCCAGTGATTACATAGATGATCAATCGACTCTGCCTCTTGCATACACATTATACAAATATTGGGATTCACCAGCTTCATCTTTTGGAGATTGTCAATAGTAAGCACTTTTATCTTACCCAACAACTAAGAAATAGACAGTTTAGGAAGAAGAAGCAACTGGTCGATAAGTCATCCACAGTGGGGCATTCAGCCAAAGAGGCCCATTTTTGCTGTAAAAACTCTTGGCCAAAGCATTGCATAATAACTCATAAATTTGTAGCAGCCAATCAAATTTCATGGCATTTTCCACCATGGATGAAAATTATATTTCCTGAGAAGGCTAAATGAATGAAAATCACAAGTTTTGATGGAATCAAGAAAGCCTCTATACAACCATCACCAAACCTACATACATAGTTGAATTGAGTAAATGGATGGTTCCACCATAATCAAGAAATGGTTTATTAATGATAATTTTAACTTTTATACCATTTAACAAGAAGCTGAAGAGATCTACCTTGTGAGGATAAAAATTAGATTTTTTTTTTTTTTTTTTTTTTTTTTAAAAAACACAATGTCTTCAAGAGAGATTTCCCTAAAGCACTCCTTATATAGTACCATATACGATGTTAGCAGATGCTTTTGGGTGAGTATATTTCCGTGCTAGATAAATAAAATAACCAGTTACCCAAAAAGAAAAAAAATAAAAAGATCACAAAATAAGGTGCTCACATACTGTATTATGGCATATCTGTCAATCCGACCCCATCCAAATCATGAGGCCTACTATAGATGGGTCATAAAATAAATGCCACATAAAAGGAATGATCCTAACCATCCAATCTGTGTCTGTTAATATGACAGCTAAATAAAAAGTTAAATGTCAAAATTCAACAAATAAAATCCCACTACCAAAAATTAGGATCATCATATAGATCCTTTAACCATGATTATGCCCATCTTGACTGTATCCCATGATTTGGATAGTCTGGATTGAGATACAAGCATCTCAAGTGTACAGCTGTTGCTTGCATGCCAATGGCTTTCATATTCCACCACAATCAAACAATCCCCCAATACCTAACTGTAATAACTAAAATTAGTCATGAAAAGCCATTTTACCCTAGTTTTCAGTGACTAACTCGAGTCATTTCATTCTACTCCATTTTACCCTTCCTTCCAATGATGGCTTTATGCAGTCTCTCATGGAGTTCAAAATCAATGAAAACCATCATCCACTAAATTATTTCTTGCACAATTCAGTCAATGGTAGAGTACACAGATAATTTTATTCAGAAACAATTAGAGCTTGTGAAAGTTACGATAGCATTGCGCTATTTTAATGTGGGGGCATTTTCACACCGGGCTCAAGTGGGGTGGCCTGTGGGATGTAGATGCACACTCGGGGTGGTTGGCCCGCGGAACCCATGGATTTGGGGCCCATGAGGAAGGTTCGGCTGAGGACCTAACCCATGGATTTGGGGCCTGGGCTATAAGATAAAGGGATTAATTCGTCATATTCTATCAGTTCAAGCATTTAGAGCAAGTGGTTAATTGTCCTGCACAAGGTTCAGCAATTAGTCATATCCTTTTAAAGTCCCTATGACTATGAGAAGAAAAGATAGTCAGTCATTTACCTTTACAATAGGCTAAACACTACATATATTGGCTAAATCAAGATCCCTGAAAGCAAGATGTATGAACAGGAATTCAAACACAGCAGCCCTCCAAATAAATAGCAAAATTTATTGGAAGTTTTGTGAAACTCCTAATAAGAAGATTTTATTTTCTATGTAAACATATATGTTAATGGAAATTGTGCCCCAAAATCCATGGAAACTAAGACTGACAATAAATGATGAAAGAAACAACACTAAGAAAAATGGAGTAAATTATTTTAATACTAAAGAAGTAGGGTAAAAATTGGCCGTGCCTTAGTGATGTGTTTTATGAAGCTTCAAATAACAAGATTTTCTTTTTCTATGTAACTATGTAAGTATATATGTTAAAGGCAGTAATGCAGCAATGTCCTATTGAAGATGTTACAAAGTGCTTGCTTAGACAATTTCCAATGAAAGAAAGTTAATTCACTTAAGTTGAATTGCGTTAATTAGTTAAAAAAAATAATGTATCAAATGTCATATATTGGGATTAGTCCTACCACTGTTCATGGGCAGTCTCATGTTAAACCCATTACCCATTACCAGGATATGAGCAATATAAGGATCAGGTACATCAAGGACTGGTAAGAATGCATCTCATGAGCAAGGAAACAAAACTTGGTTTTGGAGTGCGAGTCAACTGGGGACGGAAACTGGAACAACTCAATCTGAATTGGTTGGAATATGCTTTTAGGGTTCCAATCTCCACTAAACTGGAGTGAGCTCAGTATCTCAACCTATGCTCATGAGTACAATCATGTTAAGAATATTCCTTCCACCAATAGTACTGTTCATAAATGAATATTTAAATTATAAAAAAAACACGAGTTGTGCTTGTAACCTTATTATTTTTCTTAACTCTTAAATTCTAAACAAGGTCTTGAGTTTTAACTCACAAAAAAGGGAGAGAGGAGGGGAAATGAGAGTAGCGAAAAAGGAACGAGATGGTTGAGTAGATCACATCTATTAACATTCTTCAAATGAATATCCAAATCAGGTATCCACTAGTCCTAAAAATTAGCTATCTTCTCATGTGGCCAACTCTCATTTCTCTTGAATAGAGGGTTATTTGTGGGAAAAGATTGTCAGAAAATAAAAATGCAGCTGAGTTGTATTCTCGTCCAAATACTTGCATCCAAGTCAGGTAACCTATGCTTCAATCCACAAATGCTTACGAAAACCATAACTCAAACTAGAGACTCAACATTATTCATTTTGTCCAAGACCAAAGTATTATGTTGTACAAATCAATGAGCTAATAAGAAAATATAAAAAGTGCTGACTCGATTACTGACACAAAATCTAATCTATCAATGAGTCCATTAAACTCAACAATGGGTTGTGGAAACTGAAAGTGAAGTTTTCCAAATTAATTCAGTTCTGTTTGGGTTGCAACAGGATCTGTTGTAATGTTTAAAATCCATTAGCTGGTCCTCAACCAAAAGAAAAGAGAAGAAAAGAAAAAAAAAAATCCGTCTTACAGTTCTATTTTTTAAAGCACCCTCATCCATTCTTACCAATTTCTCATTCTCTAACCTATATCTTTTTTAACTAATCTCCTTTCTTTGGACCACTCTTGTCAAGTTCCATGAACCACCGTCACTCTCTTCTCCTACCCTTATCTCTAAGACCCTTTTTTAATCCTTCTCATTAGATTTGTTCAGTTTGTCCTCAATCTTGTTCCATATAGAGATTCTACCATTTATTTTCTCTATTTTTTCTGATTATTCAGCATCTTTTCGAATTTCCGTTAACTAGTTCAACTTTGCTAATTTCCACACTAACTCGCACAAGTTAATTCATCCACGGCTCTAGGCAATTTCCCAGTCAAGAGAGAGTTTCTGAACATTGGGGCTGAAATTCAAAACTCATATATGAAGACAGAGGCAATTGCCCACCACATGAAGAAACTCTTAACCTTGGATATGAACTTCAAAGTCCGAATTGCATCAACTGCAAATTCCACAAACAAGGTGAGGACTATCTATCCAAGTATTGCAATACCAACCGGTCTCCACTCTTATGAAACAAGATAAATGCACAGAAGTTGTGTTTGGGATCTGAATTAAAATGAAATACAATAACTAGAGCCCGTAGAGAGGAAAGACCAATATCAGTCTAGACACACCCCATTCATAATGGGAGAGTAGACATATTAATGTTGAAATTAGTAATGCTCAAATGTAACCTGAAGCACACAGATTTGAAATTAGGAGTTTGGCCGTCATTAGAATTGAAATGGAGAAAATCCACTATGGTTATTTCCACTTAATTGAATTGATTTTATGCAATTCAATTCACTTGAGCACCCAACACAACTGAGAATTTCAATCACATTCTGCAGTCTGGAAGGAACACAAGACTCAGAAACAGATTGAAAAAAATGGCGTCCCACTTTCCTCAACCAATGAGAATAGTAGTTTCTCCATGAAGATAACACTGGAGAGGAAATCCTTAGTGAGGTACAATGACAGATAATTGGAGTCCTGGAAGAATCGTAAAAGCATTAAGTGACAGGAATGATAAATTTGTAAGGATTCTACAGGAGGAAAAAAAGCAGCAGCTGGATATAAAGTCTACTGCCCAATGTGTTCAAGGAAATAAAAGTTGGTTTTGGGAGTGTGATTAACCCAAGACAAAATCATTACAACTCAAAACAGACTCACCCAAAACCATGTTGACTCAGTACAGCTCTCTTGAAAGATGAACCAACATGGATTCGAATGAATTTGCTTTTTGCTTCTTCTTTTTTTTTTTTCCTTCCTGTCCAGCACTTCTATAGATATCAATGGTTGTACATGCAATCCCATACATCAGAACTACTCTAACCAAATACAACCATTGATATCATCCTGTCCAGTACTTCCATAGATATAACATCCACTGGGGCTTTTTTCTTTCTTTAATGGCTCCATTTGGACTGTTTTAACTTACGATACCCAAATACAGATATCGATACATACAAGGATACAAGAATAGAGATACAAACTCTACATTTCTCGGGGTGGGGGGGTGGGGAAGAAAAAGAAGATTCGGGCATCCCAGAAGATTCATATGGGCAACCCATTTCATCAACATTTAGTTCTATTAAAGTTATGTTTTAATCTTTCTAACATACAAAATGTATTTTTTTTATTGATTTTTTACAATTCTTACCATACCACACATACTATGAAAAGAATGTTAGAAAGTGTCATAATCCCATAAACTAATAATATAATAGGATTCAGTGAAAAGAAAAGTCTTACAATCCTAGAGCATATAGAATCAGTATTAGGATCAATTTGGAAGGGTTGAGCATATGCAAGTATCCAGATATCAAAGGTTTCAATGTATTTTGAGGATAGTATGTGATCAAATCACGTTTCCCATAGGGACTAAGAAGGTGGTGTTGAAGTGCTCCTCATCCTTCTTCTATCAGTATCAAGTTGGACAAGTTGATCATATGCAAGTATCTAGGTATCACAGGTTTTAACACATTTGGAGGACAATATGTGACCAAACCATATCTATACCAGAAACAAGGAAGGTAGTGGGAAACTAGGATCTAAGATGGCAGTGTCAAAGTGGCTTCTCCTCCACAACTCTCCTAGAGACTAGGAAGGTAGTGTGAGATTATAATGGTAGTGTTAAAGTGGTTCCTTCTCCTCTATCGCATCTCTCCTAGAGACGCATAAGGTGGTGAGAGACTCAGAAGGTAGTGTTAAAATGGCTCCTCCAATACTGAGGAAGTGGGAGGGAATCGATTGATGGGATTTGGTATGATATTGATGAGATGCGGTGAGATTGATATTCAAATATTTCTAGTGTTAAATGGCTTCGTCTCCTCCATTGCCACCTCTTGACTAGGAAGGTAGTATTAAAGTGGCTCCTCCTCCTCCTCTTCCTGACTAGGACAATACCGTTAAAGTGGATCTTCCTGCCACTTCTTATTGGAGTTTTTTTTTTTTTTCCTTCTTCTTGGTCTCTAGAGGATAGTTGTGTGCAAATAGTATAGAGATCTAATGGTGGTTGGGATCCAATTATGGTGAATGTGGCAAAGGTTCCAATGTCTGGAACTCGGAAGGGTACCTGTAACATGGGAGAGAAATATTTGAGGAAAATTCTCAAATAGGGGATGAGATTTGTTAGAGGAAAAGGTGATAGAGTTTGTTTTAGATGGATAGTAGCTGGCGATTTGTTGAGCATGAATTTCCCAAGTCTTTTTAGGGTGGCTTCAAAAACAAAAGTGGTGAAATAATTTTAGGTGATTCGTAGGAAACGAGGATCAACAGTAGAATATTAGTAATGCAGGTGCATTTTACACTAGGCTCGAGTGGGGTTACTTGTGGGATGCAGGGGCACACTCGAGGTAGGTGGCCTATAAGGCGGGTGGCTCATGTGAAGTGAGGCTCACGAAAGGGGTTCGGCCAAAGTTGTAACGCATGCGATGTGGGGTCTAGGCTATCAAATAAGGGGATTGATTCATCATGCTTTATCAATTCGAGCTTTTAGACCAAGTGGTTAAGATTAATGCAGGTGCATTTTCACACCTAGCTTGAGTAGGGTTGCCTGTATGATACATGAGCACATACGAAGTGAGCAGCCCATGTAAAGTGGGTGGCTCAACTGTATTCATTTATGGACGTTTTTGATACATTGGCAGCATATGATGCTTCATGTAAGCGTAATTTTTGGTTTTATAACACATCATACATCTAAACTGGAACCCTTATTTCGAACAATTTAATTTGAATTACTTGTATTCCACCTATGCTTATTTTCAACTAATAAATGTCCATGTATGCTTAGCATGTGCACAACAAATCACTATGGGGGATGCAAATTAGGCACTGCCCTTGACTGTACCAAAGTTAGTATAAGCACGATGTGACAAAATTTTATTGGACAGCAGATCACTGTTAAATATTAGACCCAAGATTTTCATGTTGAAAGGTGTTTGGTTGAAGAGTTACATGATCCTCGCCCTGATACAAAACATCTGTCAGCCCCGGTGTACAATCCCCACTATTTTATGTGGTACAACCCACTTAAGTTTTGGATCCACCTTATTTTTATAATCCTGTCATATTGTGTTCTTTTGAAACAGATGGACGGAGTGGATTTGTCAGGGACATCTTTGTGGACTCAAACAACCCGCACAAGAATATATTTGTGCCTCGTGTTCAGAGCCAGGGCTGTCAATGGGTTGGGCTCGGGCCTACCAAAATCCAACTTTAGAATAGGCCCAGCCCAACAGCCAGGCCTAGGCAATCTGCTCTCAGCGGTGAGTTACTTGATACTCCGGTACTAATGCGCAGGCATTAAAAGCTTGCACAAATAAATATGAATTCTAACCTCTGATTTGCGGACACTGTTTTGCTGAATCTGAACCATTGCATCTTTTTTACTTGAACCGTCCATTAAATGTAGACCAACATCCCAGTTACATGATAAAATAAATATGAATTCTTATTTCTAATAATCATCTGAACCGTTAAATAACAATTTGGACCCTTTTTATATAAGTTAAATTTACTAAATCATGCAATTTGATTTTAACAGAGTATCAATAACTGTATTCTTCCAGAGACTGTAAGTTCTTCTCGCCTGAAATTGCCAAAGAGCCGTTTCTTTCATGTTCCAGCAACGAAACGCCGTGAAAGCTCCCGTATAAACGGAAGATAGAAGAGGCCCTTCCCATCGCAGCAGCGAATTCAAAACGCTTCTTCAGCTCTTCAGGAGAGTAGAGCAGGAGCAATGGCAGCAGACGATGCAGGAGGTGGAAGAGGAGATGAAGAGCTAGGGTTTCCGTACTGGGTCCCAGTCCTCCGAAGGTTCCAACCCCATGACCCCTTCTTCTCTTCAGGAAATCTTGAAAGAGAGCTACTCGCCAAACAGGTCTCTCTCTCTCTCTCTCTCTCTCTCTCTCTCTCTCTCTCTCTCTCTCTCTAGATATTGAATTCAGATCTTATTCTTCTCGTCGATGATCTTTCGATTTTCCTTTTTTTTTTTTTTTTTTTTTTTTGCGATTTTATTGTAGTAGTCTTTGATTTTCAAGTAATAAGAAGGAGGAGGAGGAGGAGATTTGAGTATCGAGATATTGTAATCAGGAAACCTAGGGCTCTTAAGATCGAACTGCGTGCTCTTTGGATTGCTCTAGGAAAATCTGATTCTATTGCATTTCCCTTTTGGGGGCCATTTCCGCAAGCAGGAGGGTTTCGGTAACCCTTGCTTCGCAAAATGCTGCAGGGTCGGGGCCCATTCCATGCTATTCTCATTCTGGGAGTGCATTCAAACGGTCCCTTTATGATCAGGAACTGTTAATGGGGCGGGCGAATGGGCCTGAAAATCGAAATTAAGTGGCCCATTGCATCTATAAACTGTTTGTCTCGGGTCTCAGAATCGGCCTTGATAGGGAAATTTGGTAAATATAGGCGAACCTGGGCCAGTTGTTTGATTGGACATGAATATGAAGTTCGGGCCGTCATGCGGGCCTAAAGAACGAGGCCCGATCCTGGCCCATCACAGGCCAGTCCTGCAGCTGTTGCTCTCCCGCTTGCTGGTCCTAGCTACAATAGGTCTCACAGGAGCATGAAGGAGGAATGCTGATTGCAAACGGCTTATCTCACACCCTGTTACAGATGAGCTCCGTGGTGGTTCAGTAGACACGTAGAAGATCCAAATCGCTCCTGCAGTGGGCCCACTAAGAGCAGGAGATGGCCCAAATATCCAACATCAAATCTTTCCATTGGATCCGCCCAGTCTTGTATGTGCTGGCCCAGAATCAGGCCAGCTGTAGGCCAGAAAAAATGGACGGTTAAAAAGATTTGTGAACGGCTCATATTCAGTGCATGTGTGTTGCCTACCTGATTAATGGATTGGCCTGATCTTTGGGTCAGGGCACATACACAATGTGACCACTTGATGGGTGTGATGGATCTTGGACATGTGTGCCATTTGGCAGGTTTGGTGCATGTATGCTTCACTCTGCATGCTTTGGGTTTGGAAAAACTTCCATTCCTAGTGGTGTGAGTTCATGTGATGTGAAAGACTGAAACATCAATATGTGTTGGGTCTTATCGTTATGAAGGGCTGCTGTGCACAAGGTATTCGGTTTATGCTTCCATTATGTTATTTTCGTTCAGTCTATTGCAAGTTCACACGTGCTTGGTTTAATGAAGATCAAAGGGATCAGCTTTAACTAAGATGAAGCATATGAGTTCATTGGTGCCCGATTATCCCTTTAGTTTATATTGTTATAAGTCTTTCTTTCTTTCTTCCTTTCATTTTTTTTGAATGTTATGAAATTTTCTCTTATTTATTTATCTTAATTTCCAGGTTGCATTAGATTTAACAGAAGAGGAGAGAAATCAGCTTCAAAACATGGAAGACATGGAAATCTGGTATGTAGTGCTAAGTGCTTACCTCTTCGTTTGCCATTTTAGTTTCAGGGCTTTATGATGTTTGCACATGGTTTCCCCTTTTTAAAAGAATTATTGAAATTTCAGAAATGCATTCTATGATATTCTATTCTTGTATAAGCTCTAATTCCAGTGGATAATTAGAGCTTATAAAAGTTGACAAGCTGTTATCCCAAAGGCAACAAAAGAAAACAAGAAAAACCCTATAGGCTCTTAGAGACTCCCTTGCACAACCCCCTCAAAATTTGCTGCATGGGCTCCACAACAGGTCTTGTGGCTTTTGAGGAAGATGACGCTTGGAGGATTCAACTTAATCTTGGAAATCCAGTAGTTTGCATACTAACCAAACTGTCCACTAGAGTCTTCACAACGCAGACCTCAACTTGCTTCCTCTTCCCCTGCCATGCCAAGCCTCTAGGAAATTACCATGGTCTCCTGTAAAACCCAAATGATGTAGGACAATTAACCACTTGCTCTAAAAGCTCGAACTGTTAGAGCATGGCGAATCAATCCCTTTATCTCATAGCCCAGACCCCACATCGCATGGGTTAGGACCTCTGCCGAACCCCCCTCGGGGGACTCAAATCATATGGGCCGCCTACCCCAAGCGTGTCCCCGCATCCCATGGGCTACCCCACTCGAGCCCGGTGTGAAATGCGCATTAATCACTCCCGGTGAGGAGTCTCGAACACGAGATCTCCCCCGTGGGCCCCAAATCACATGGGTCACCCACCCTGAGTGTGTTCCCGCATCCCACGGGCTACCCCACTCAAGCCTAGTATGAAAATGCTCTTGCATTACCAAACCTTTAAAGTGGCTAAGAACTTTCCACCAAATCACTTGGACATAGGAACAATGTTAGAATAGGTAGTTGATTGATTCCACACTCCTATGGCATATAAGGCATCCATTTGGGATGACCATGTCCTCTTTCTTATAATGATGACACATTTCCTTTACATTACCGGGGTAATTGGCAAATCAAACAAGCCCTAAATTTTAGTTTAGATTTTCGGTGATTTCAATGAAATAATACGAGCAACAGTCTACCGTTCAAATATGTGTGTGTGTGTGTGTGTGTGTGTGTGTGTGTATACATACACGCACACTTATGTATGTATGTACGTATTAAATCAGTTCCGTTGCCATTTTATCTTTTTTGTTTACTCTTTGCGATATTTTTCGTATTATTTTGATTAAAAATCTAGAAGTAGCATGTAGCATACAGTAAATTCTATGTAGCTTATGCCTCACACTCTGGATGGGTGAACAGCATGCCACACGTTATTCCTATTTAAAACACTGGGCATGACACATACTGAGGCCTACCTGATGAACATTCTGGATGTCGCTCACTTCTGCAATGTGGGGAGAGTAGGATTTGACTATTTGAGAGCTCGCCCTTTCAAAGAGCCACGAGGGGTCTTGAGGGATGCTTTTTCAAAAGACAAACATGAAGGTACTAAAGTGACCTCTCAAAAAAAAAAGTACCAAAGTGGTATCCAAACACATCCATATGCACATCTCACTGTCTTCAAATGTACAACCCCCACAGTCATCGTGTGATATATATGTGTGCAGGCTTATGAGATGCTCAGCTGGAAATGCTTTTGCACTCCGTGCAGGCTCTATCTGTGGTTATCCAAACCACTCGTGTTGAGGGTTTCTCTGTGGATGGCTGGTGGATAAAAAATCTCCTCCAATGAAGAATAGCAGCCATTGCATGGTGGCCCTTCTGTCACATACTGCCCATGTCTATATTTTACTTTAATAATCCATCTACAGGGAAATATTCAGATGGCATGGATTGTCCTATGTGGCACCTATCACAGCGCACTTATCACAGCATTGACCATCCACAGGGGTGTTCACCAGATGATTGGTGTGGATAAGTTGAAGGGGGACTGACCCATCTCACCTGAACTAAAATGCCATTAGCTCAGGCGAGCGCATTGTTTATTTCTTCATGTCTATTCAATATTCTTCAAGTTGTTAATGTCAGATGGAGATCCCATCTATATCTGAATATGCTAAGATGGTTCCTTTGCTTCTTGCGATTTTACTCTTCCAAACCTACTTTTGTTAATATTGACATGCTGCACTTCATGAATGGACAGGAGCATATCTTGCCCCATAGTCGGTTGTGGTGTGCAGTTGAATTCCTTGGACAACTTTGAAGATCACTACCGCACTCGGCACACTGCATCTTGTTCCGTCTGCTCAAGAGTCTACCCAACATCACGCCTGCTGAGTATACATATCTCTGAAGTGCATGATTCTTTTTTTCAGGCAAAAGTCGCACGTGGGTTCCCTATGGTACTCTCTTATCCTCCCACACTGCATGCAATGTCTGCTTTTAATCTTGTTGCTTGAATTTGAATTTTTAGTCCATGTGATCGTCTTCAATCAGGTTCCCTTCTTTCTTCCAGCTCCTATCTTCATTTCGTTATACATTGATCTGGTGCAAAGTGCACTTTGTAGGCTCACACGTCATGAGGATCGGCTTAGATTGGAAGTGAAGAATTATTGGGTTTGTAGCTGTCTGCATGTGTAGTTTGCTGAGTTGCAGGACTCTGGGCATGTGTGGTCCATGGTTTGATGATCGGACTGTTGGTTTGATGGTCCCATCATGAATGGGGGAGGGGGATGCCCCATAGACCTTCCAGATTGGAAGATCATAAACCTTTGAACTTAGGGCAATTTTCTTTTGTATGCGGACTACAGATTGCTGTATTTTTTTCAACTCATCATCATCATCTAAACCTTATCCTAATTGGGGTCGGTGTATTTTTCTCTTAACTACAGGCCTCTAATAAAAGCGCTAATTAAAGGGTTGGGATTAGGATCTTCCAATCTGGGAGATTCTGGGGCATCAACAACTATGAACCCCCAACATATGGGTGGAATTCTGCAATTTGTGCTTTTGTATCTGCTGTGTGGCTGGGGGTTGGATGAGGAGTGGCTAGTTCGCTGTGCTTCTGTTATTTATGATTAGAATTGTTTGCATGTGTGTGCATGTGTGATACTAAAACATAAGTAGGCAAGCTGGACTTCTCTTCGCATACAAATGCTAAATACTAAACAGAAGTAGGCAAGATGGACTTCTCTTCACACCCACAAATTCTAAGTACTAAAAATATAGATTTGTATAACTGCACATTTCCCCCTGATGGTTTGCAAAACAAACTATTTTCTCCTTGATTTATTACCAGTGCTTCTTCTTCTTCTTCTTATTCTTCTTTTTTCCGCCAAGGATACGTTGAGATCCTTGGGGTGGGACTAAACGAGCGGTTGATGCAATCGACAGTCACAGGCAGAGCTTATAATGTCAGCATGTACAAAAAGATGAATGATCAGTGTATAATATATGCCCTGATTACATGGTATATACAAAGTAGGCACCATCTGACCATGATCAGATGGCATCGGACAGTGGAATCAACCACCTCCTCAAGTAGAGACCAGCTTGGTGTGCCTGACCTTTTGATCACCCTCATGATCTGGTGTAACGGTAGCCTATATGATCTTCAAACTGAGGCTTTGAATGTTATGGCATATGTGATTATGTGAACACATGTGCATAGCTCCCTTAGGTCGCATATGATCGCTTATGCTAGTTGACAACAATTGGACTTGTGTCTCACTGTGGATAGGTAAGTGTGCTCAAAATCTCCCAGATTGAAAGACATATTAGCACTTCTTCATTTGATCCTAGCTACTTCTTAACAGTCTATTTGTAGGCCACACACACACACACACAAAAAAAAAAGAAGAAGGTTCGATTGCTTATGTGCTCCCTTGAGGAGATTTCTTGGGGATGGTCAATCAACTTGGGACACAAAAGGCATATGGTCTTGATTACTGAACCATGAGCCCCACTTGTCAGAACTGTGAAGCCACGGTTCAAGGGTTCTATTATTCCTGCATTATCTGATTATCTTTTATGCTGTATACCATATACTCAATGCATATGCTATACAGTGGATCGTCCCTCTGTACAAGATAATACCCGTGAATACATTTTGGTCCACACTATAAACATGCATGCATCACTGATTGTCATATTCAAAAGAGGAACTATAGGATCATTGATCCAAGGCTGGATCCATGGTTATCCAGCCAGACTTCATATGATGGGTCCCACCATGGATGCACAAGTGCTAATAATAATAATAATCCCTGGTGGGAAGATCCAAGCAATTCAATCTTTTATCATTCCTTCAATAGAATGTTGGCCATTGCTATATTTCTTTTCTCAGACATCTTTTGTGGGCAGCCCAATTGATGGGTTGTTGTCTAGAAAATTCTTGGAAAGTGGTCCATCTATTTTGGGAAGACCCAAGAAATTCAATCTTTGACCTTTCCTTCATTACAATGCAGACTGTTACTGCAGTTCATTTCTTAACCATCAGCCGCCAAATTGATGTGTTCACCATCCATGATATTCTTGAGACATGGTCCCCACTATGGGTATGTGAACCATGGGCTGTGTGTGTGTGTGTGTGTGTGTGTGTGTGTGTGTGTGTTACCCTATAAACTTTAGTTGACGAACATATAATTCCTTGGTCCTAATGGAGAAATAAAGACGAAATGAAGAAACATCTTGAATTCTTGATCATAGCGTTGAATATTGGTCATATTTCCTCTAGTCATTACTGCTCTCTACAATGTAAACATGATCTTCCAGTCGATATGATCTCTTTCGGATTACTGCTCTCTACATGTTAAACAGTATGAATGTTTGGTGGAAGGCTGTGGAGCAAAGCTGAAGAGCTACAAAAGTCGACAACAGCATCTCATAGATAAGCATAAATTCCCCACATCATTTGATTTTTTCAAGAAGGCCCAGCCGTCCAAGAAACAGCGGCAGAGGTACCAGCGCAAGCAAGCTGATCATAAGAGAGAGGAGATGAAGGAAGATGAGATGGAAGTGGAAGGAAAGATTGACGACCTTGTTTCAGCTGTCTCGAAATTAAACACGTCCGACTCTTCACCTTCCACCGTTAGCTTTGGGCGTCGCCATGCTCGTGGCTTCTCATTCCTCCCACGGGCCATTCAGAGAAATAGAAAGCATGACACTCCCCAATAGAAATGCAGACTGAGCTGAATGCACGCCGATGCACACATCACTATGCTCTCTTTGTTCTTTTTATGTTTTGGGGTGGTTTGTCTAGTTTTTCTTTGCTTTTCTGTTCTTTGGAGCCTTTGTTTACCTTCATAAAATTTTCAATTCTCAACCAAAAAGAAAAAAGAAAGAAAAGAAAAGAGGAAGTTGATTTTGTTTTGGTAAGCATCCAATCTTAGAAGTATGTTTTCATATGAGGAAGTTGATAGTTTGGAAAGCATACATCTTAAAATTCAAGCTTAAAATTGTTCTTGTTCTTGTTCTTTTTTTTTTTTTTTTTTTTTTTTTTTTTTTTTTATCCCAAATTTTTAAGAGAATTAGGAAAAGCTGATCCAAAAATAACATTTGGTTTTTAGTATAGCTTATAGAGGAGTGCTAACTGGCGATTGTACTTGCTTCAGGTAGATTTTTGGAGCGGTTCGCTACACATTCTGGCCATTGTGGAACATGCATGTGGGATCTGGGACATTCAACATGTGCCACTCACTGCTGACATCCTATTCTAATATGAGGCTGATCCACTCATCAGTTAGGCCACATGTCTACCTTTATATTATGGACCATTGATTTCTTTCAATGATCCATTTCTTTTGTACATATGGGCCCCAGATAATAAGAAGATGGGCGAGACTTTTTGGCCATAGAGTCTATCACCATGGGATTTATATTTTTGTCATGCTTTACACAATTTACGAGTTAAACCCACACAGTGGGCTCGGTGTGATTACCTAATTGGGACATCTGAGAGGCAATTATAAGAGAGGCGTGCTACAGTGGTACTGGTACAACCATACACTTATGGTGTTACTGGCCATATGTGGGACCCTTGTGATGTATGCAGGCCATTCAACCAGTCCATCCAACACGTCACCTTATATTACCCCCAGTTGCCAAAAATCAGCCCAATCCAACACTCGGGTGGACCCCAAAACAGGGAACAATATGAGAGCGGATGCATTCCCTTCTGCCCAGCAGCCACCTGAATTGCAAAACAGCCTTGACTTTTTGGGCCTAACCTTTCATACCTGCTGGATTAAGGATCAGTTCGAACTTGATTCCATATACACAAACATGGTGCGCCTATACACAAATTAGGGGTGGGTGTTCCCTCAGATGAGTCAGCGGTTGGCAATGAATGTGGCCCCACGAGTGCAACTCCCGTATCCAATTACTTAAACATCTGAGTCCATTTGAGTGGGCTCTCCCGGTCGATCTGACTTTGGCTCAACATGTGTGTGGAGTTTTTGAGTCTCTGAACCATGGTTTCATTTGAGGGCTGCCCGGATGGACTGGGTCCAGGCAGGGGATCTTTGGAGCCTACTGTGATGTATGGGTTTTATCCCTGCTGTCCATGCATTTTTCAGGTCATTTTTGGGTATGAACCCAAAAATGAGACAGATTCAAGTCTCAAGTAGATCCTAGTGGGGATTGAACGCCCACCGTTAACAAACTTCATGGGAGCTGGGGAAGTTTTGATCAAGCTGATATTTGTGTTTTCCCTTCATCCAAGTTTATGTGACCTTATGAACAAATTGGATGGAAAATAAACATCACGGTGGGCCGCAGGAAGTGTTTTGTTAGGATCTAGGTTCATATAACCTTATGAACAATCTTTCAAAAAAAAAAATATAACCTTATGAACAAGCTGGATGGCAAGTAAACATCACGGTGAGCCCTAAGAAGGTTTTGTTAGGATCTATAGTCTATTCTTTTTTTCTTTTTTCCACACCCCTCACATGGGCACTCAAACCTAGGACTTTAGTGTTAAAATGCAGAGTGTCCACCGGTGAGCCATACATCAAGACTCAAGATCCGTGGAGCTTAATCATCAATGTTGTACTGTCCATCCAGCCAGCACTTTCGTGGGTAGAGGGTAGTTTTGTAATTTCACATGGTGTTTTTATGTAAATATAATCCTTTTCGGGATCATATATATATATATATATATATATATATATATATATATATATATATATATCTTGTCATGAGAAAGAGAACTTGCTCATTGTTTTGAGAGTTGCTTTATTTTTGCCTTCTGAGCAGGGTGGATCGGTGCAAATCCATGAACATGTTGATAGGGAACCACATAAATATTATGTTGTTGTTCGTATCTTTCTTTGTTTTCTTTTAATTTTGATACTGTTGTGTGTGTGGTCTAGAATTGATCATTCTCTCAACAGTTTCAACTGTGCGTGTCATTATCACTGCTACATCCTGTGATGTAGTCTACTTAAGCCTTGCAACAGCCTATTTGGTTTTTGGCTAATGCCTTAAAATGATCTGACAAAATGGATTGACGGCATGGATAAAACCTATACTAAAATTTGGGCCTCATAGAGCCGTCCATTGAGGCAGCGGTTGGATAGTGGCACATGTTGCATAAGTAACATGTTGACATGTGTGGTGCAAGTGGTGCACTTAAAGTTTGATGCACATGTGATACATTTGCACATGTGAGCTGCCCGGAGATATTAGTGGCACATGTTGTAAATGTCGCATGTTGACACACCTAACAATGGGTGATTGTAACATGCCTAGCATGTGGCACATTGGCACATGTATGGTGCTTTAAAATGGCTTTTGGCATATGTAAGTTAATTGAATGAATGTTTGCACTTATAGGACAATTGGATGTGATCGGTGGCACATGTATGTGATGTGCTTAAAAATGGACGAAGGACTACGTGACCCACATGCGATATTTGAAGATGAGGGTGAGACATGTTATACATGACACATTAAGATGTGTAGCACAATGAAACCTGAGTCATTAAAAGATGGCAATACCACGTGTTACACGTGCACAGTGGCATATGTGTATGCTACGGATAATTACTTATTCTACACATGTGACACTTTGGTGCATATGATGCGTTTGAAGATGGGTGGCTGGTTGCATTTGTGGAGCATTTGGAAAATAGGTGGTGGCACATGTGACTATCATGTGGGGATATCTTATGAAAAGTGAGCTCATCTTCTCTCACTTCTTTTCCTGTCAATTTATTGAAAAATTATACTTTTTTAATTTTGGATAGATGAGTCTGGATTGCATGGCTCAATAATAAACGCACTATGTTTCCACATCGAAGTCATGAGTTTCAGGAGAGGGTAGGGTTGCACATCGAGCCAAGTAAAGTTGTGGTGGGCAAAGCTTGACTTGACCCGTTCGTGCTCTCCTCAAGCTTACCATTAGAGCTTGACTTGTTTGTGAAACCTTTCGAGGTAAGTTCATATATCGAGTTGAAATGAGCTTATCTTGAGTCGAGTCGAGCCTACTCCCAACACCTACACTTGACCCTATCAGCAGTCATCGGGTTGTAACAGACTATAATAACTCTTTACTTTCTTTTGGATTCAGTCAAACTAGTTGTTATGAAACAGTTTCAACCACTATATTTTAGGATTTCAAACATTTGTTTGTTATCTCATGTGTCTATTTAACGGCTGTAAATATATATGAAAAGATATCTGATTTCCTCAATCTGATATGATATCAAAGCCCAACCACAAGTAGTATAAGCCCATCTAATTTTATTTTATTTTTTTTCCTTGTTTCTTAGCGGTCATGGCTACCGAATTTGTCCCTACAACCATCCTCAACACCAATGCACCACGCTAAACTCTCATCAGCATCAACGTTGCTGCTCAAGCCCCTCTCAAACTCACCTCTACCAATTACCTCTCCTGAAAACTATAGTTCCAAACACTCTTCATTGGCTATGACCTTTTTGGCTATATTGATGGCTCCAATTCATATTCGTCAGCCACCTTGATAGAATCCAATACTACCAGACCCAATCCCAGTTACATTCTATGAACCAGATAGGACCAACTGATCCTCAACGTTGTCATTGGCTCCATCTCACTCACCATGATTTCCTTCATAACTCGAGCCAAAACCTCCAGACAAGCCTGGACAATTCTAGCCAACATCTATGCTAAGCCCTCTCGTGGTTGCATCAAACAAATCAAAAATCAACTCAAAAACATTACCAAAGGCTCCCTTGGCATCACTGAGTTTATGCAAACCATTAAATCTCGAGCACATGATCTTGCTCTTCTTGGAGTCACAGTTGATGAAGAAGAAATCACGGACAAAATCCTAGATGGTCTCGGCGATGATTATAAAGAATTACTCCGTGCTGTCTGATTACTTGCCTCCAAGTGCAGAGGTTCGTAAGTAGTATCTCGTGAATACAGAGTCGATCCCACAGGGAGATGACTTGTGAGAAAAAAAAATAAATCAAATGCAAAACAAACTAAGTAATAAAAACTAAACTGATGATTTGATTTTGAAATTTTTGAATGGATGTAATTCAACTGAATAAAATAATATCCAAGCTTCAAAGTTCCGCACATAGGTTAATGTTCTAAAATCATGATGACTTGGATAACACAACTAGGATCTGAGTACTATGGTTAGTGTAATCGAAAAATAAGACGGTTTAAATATTTTTAAAAGTAATATAAAATATTAGAAAATCATGGATTTGCATCATTGACATATATTCTCAAGCGTCAGTGATTTTAAGTATTCAAGATCTATACGATAATAAATATCAAAGAAATATAATAAGTTGAGAACCTCTCCTATCTAGAAAATCTGATTGATCTAAGCTAAGCTTATCCATCAATGTGGATCTCATATGATGGAAACATATGGATCTCATAAGAAGATAAAAAACAAAACCTAAATAATAGACAACATGCATACACCATTCTTCTCATCATTAAAACAATCAATCATCATAATCTTAAAGAACTATGAAACCCATGTGCTTCCCTTCTAGCTTGAGCTAGAAGGAACTTAGAAAAACATAATTAAATTGCAGAAATATAAAGCAACAAGAAAAAAAATACAAATAGAAAAGATCTAAAATAAAAAGAACAACTTATAAAGCTTTAATAAAATTAAAAATTCCTTAAAAACTCTAAATTTTGCTTTGGGATGCCTTGAATGATCCTTTGGAATGCCCTAGGAGGTCCTATTTATAAGTAGGGAACTCCAATTTTCGTACAAAGTTGAAAACTTTAGAAACCGCCTCAAATATACATATTTTTCTAAAATAGACTCATCGCTGCTTAATTTGTTTAAAATAAACTTTCTGCTGCGCAATTTTTCAAAATAAACTTCACAACTTCAAAATATACTTTTTCAGGACGATTTCAAGATTCTTCACTTCAAATCGTCGATTCTCTTCATTCGTTACTTGGTCTTCTTAGATCTTTGACATGTGAATGCTTCAATATTGGTCTCCTAAGATCTATCCCCTTCCTTATAAAATCTTGAGCATCAAATCCATGCTTTTTAGCACCCTTTTTCAAATTAAGCACTTAAATTCACCTTGCAACATATGCATGAGTAAAATAGAATATTAAGATGATTTATATTTATAAAATTAAGAGATAAATGAAAAAAATTATACAATATTTGAGTCTTAACACACCCCCAACCAGTATTTTACTAGTCCCGATCGAAATAAGCGAAGAAAAATAAAAATAAGAATAAAAAGTAATTCTAGAAACAAAATTAAAATGAAAATAAAATTCTAACTACACCACTTTCGTAGGTAATCTCGATTACATTTAGTATATGCAACAAGCCTTTAAACCCCTAGGTTTTTCCTAGTGGACGAGTTATAGTCTCGTGAGGGTTTCTAGAAATGTTACCCACAAACATTAAAAATATGAAAAATAGTTTACCACTCAGAAATGTATACAATTATGCCTCCATTCATCATATGAATTTCAAAACAAATCAATACTTACCCTAAGTCTGAAGTTAGTTAGAATCTTAATTTTTTAATCTATTACATCCTTGAGTTCAGAAACTTAATCAAAATGTAGAATAGTTATGATCCAATATCCTTAGGTGCTCTGTGACACTAGTCTAACTTTGAGAAATATGCATGTTCTCTATCCTAAATACTTTCAATCATTCCAAGAATATGAAATCTCTAGTTATCTCATTTTCTTCATGTCAATTCTTCTTTTATCATCATATCATCATTTTTATAGACCACCCTTAGATAAAGATTCCCACCGGATTTGCTTCATAACCTAAGGTATCGTACTTGTAATGATAACAGTAATGGATACTTAAGTATCTTTACTCCAGATTACTGACACGATTGTTATAGTCATTGCATTCATGCTCTATAATAAAATTTTCTTTTTTCTTCAATATTTTTTCTTTTAAGCATATATCAATAATACTAGTTCATTCAACCTTGTTTGAATCAAAAGTTGTTATTCTAGTTCACATATCATATTCCTCACTTAGTTAACTAGGGTGTATTATGAATTCAGTACATCAAATCACAACTCATTTTAAACTAGTGATTAGATAATTGAACTCAAGTTTATAATTTTTCCTTATTAGAATTCTGACTACTATCAACCTAGACTAAGTATTAAGTTTGTCTTTGGAATTCACAAAATATCATGTTCACATTCTTGTATATAAAAGTATTATTTTGAAAATGTTGAAAAAAATTTCTCCATAAACCTAAAAAATAAAATAAAAACTAAAACCTAAAAAATAAAAACATTAAAAATAATAATAAACTGAAACTAAAAAATTTAAAAAAAAAACCTCACATGGATGATCTCACATGGATGACTATCCATACTCCTAAACCTAAAATCTACAGTGTCCCCAATGTAATAAAAATGTAATGCAGAGAAAAATAAAAGAAAGGGTAGATAGTACATACCATGAAAAACTCACCTGTTATGTGACATTAAAAAGAATTGAATATGATACAAATTCATAAATGCTCCGTCAGACTAGGAGTATCATTCTGAATATTTAGACTCATGAAGATGGACGGACTCCTCTCCCAAATGAAAGTTTTTCATATAAGGCTTCAATCTCTGACCATTAACCTTGTACACATTGCCATTACGTGGATTTTTAATTTCAACAGCCCTATGAGTATAAACATTCTTCACAATAAAGGGGCTTGTCCATCTTGATCTTAATTTTCCTAGAAAGAACTGGAGACGAGAATTGTACAATAGAACCTTTTGCTGAGGTTCAAAATTCTTCCTTAAAATATTTTTGTCATGAAAAGCTTTGATCCTCTCTTTGTAGATTTTAGAATTTTCATAAGAGTCTCCTCAGCTCCTCTAATTCATTCAACTCCAATTTTCTTTGTCAACTTGTTTGGTCCATATCAAAGTTTAATTTCTTTATTGCCCAGTGAGCTCTATGTTCCAATTCCATGAGTAAGTGACAAGCCTTTCCATACACCAATTTGTATGGAGACATTTCAATCGGGGTCTTATAAGCAGTCTTATAAGCCCATAAAGCGTCGGATAGTCTGAGGGACTAATCCTTCTTATCTGGCCTTATAGTTTTCTCTAAAATATGTTTGATTTTCTGATTAGAAATCTCAGCTTGCCCACTCGTTTGTGGGTGGTATGGGGTGCTCACTTTATACTTGATGCTATATTTCTTCATCAAAGTCTCAAATGTCCTATTGCAAAAGTGAGACCCACCATCACTAATGATGGCCTTTGGAGTTCCAAATCTAAAAAATATATTTTTCTTTAGAAATCGTATGACCACTTTGTTGTCATTGGTCCTACCTAGAACTGCCTCAATCCACTTTGAAACATAGTCCACACCAACCAATATATAAAAAAATCCAAAAGAAGATGGAAATGGGCCCATAAAATCAATACCCCAATAATAAAAAATCTTCATTGGTAAAATTGGGGATAAATGCATCATGTTGCGTTGGGACACTCTTCCCAACCTTTGACACATATCACAAGCAACATAGAAAGCATGGGTGTCTTTAAACATGAAGGGCCAGTAAAAACTATACTGCAGAATTTTTGTAGTGGTTTTCTTAGCAGAAAAATAGCCACCACATGCTTTCATGTGACAAAAGGAAATAACACTTTAAACTTCATCCTCTAGGACACAACGTCTAAAAATTTGATCAGTCCCATATTTATATAAATACGGGTCATCCCACAAGAAGTTTCTAACCTTAGTTTCAAAACGCTTCCTATCTTGTGACTTCCAATGATATGGCATTTTTTCCGTTGCAAGATAGTTCACTATATCCGCATACTAAGGTAATTTTGAGTTCGCAAATAATTGTTCATCAAGAAAAATGTCCTGAATATGCATCTCCTCAATGGAATCATCTAACATCAATCTGGAAAGGTGATCGGCCACTACATTTTCTATTTCCTTCTTATCTTTTATCTCTAAGTTAAATTCTTGGAGTAGGAGGATCCATCTCAAAAGTCTTGGCTTTGCATCCTTCTTAGATAATAAATATTTCAAATCCAAGTGGTTTATGAAAATGACCACTTTAGATCCCAGTAAGTGAGACCTAAACTTATCCAAAGTAAAAACTACTGCAAGTAACTCTTTTTTAGTTGTTGAATATTTCACTTGAGTCGAGTTTAGAGTTCTACTCACATAGTGAATAACGTAGGGCCGTTTATCTTTTCTTTGGCCCAAAATAGCTCCTATGGCATAATCACTTGCATCACACATTAGTTCAAAAGGAAGTGTCCAATCTGGTGACGCATGATAGGTGTAGTGGTAAGGAATGATTTAATTTTATTAAAAACACTTACACACTCATCTATCCACTTAAATGGAACATCCTTTTGAAGAAGATTAGTCAAGTGTCTAGTAATGGCACTAAAGTCTTTGATGAATCTTCTATAAAAGCCAGCATGCCCTAGAAGTGATATAATATCTTTAACAGTTCGGGGGATAAGTAGATTAGCTGTAATGTCGAGTTTTGAGCGATCTACCTCGATTTCATTTTTTGAGATAACATGGCCCAAAATAATTCCTTTTTGAACCATGAAATGACATTTCTCCCAATTTAAGACAATGTGTTTCTCTTCACATCTAGACAAAACAAGAGATAAATTTTTGAGGCATTCCTCAAAACTACTCCTAAATATAGAGAAGTCGTCCGTGAAAATCTCAAGAAACTTTCCAACCATATTTAAAAAAATACTTAACATACACCGTTGAAAAGTTGCTGAAGCGTTACACAATCCAAATGGCATCCGTTTGAAAGCAAACTTGCTAAATGGACAAGTGAACGTAGTTTTCTCTTGGTCTTCTAGGGCTATCTCTATTTGATTATATCCGGAATATCCATCAAGAAAACTATAGAATGAGTGACCTGCTACCCTCTCTAAAACTTGATCAATGAATGATAGAGGGAAATGGTCCTTCTTTGTGACCTGGTTCAATTTTTTATAATCAATGCAAACACGCCAACCTGTGGTGACACGTGTTGGTATGAGTTCATTATTAGAATTTTGCACGATAGTTATTCCGAATTTCTTTGGGACTACTTGAGTTGGACTCACCTAAACACTATCAGATATTGGGTAGATGATTCCTACATCCAACAATTTGATCATCTCATTTTTTACAACTTCTATCATGTTTGGATTGAGACGCCTTTGAGGTTGTCTAATTGATTTGGCATCCTCATTGAGGTATATTCGATGAGTGCATATGGAAGGGCTTATACCCTTGATGTCAGAAATGGCCCAGCCCAAGGCTCCTTTATGGTCCTTTAGAACATTCAACAATTTAATCTCTTGATCCCTGTCTAAAAATGAAAAGATCACCACAGGATAAGTTTTATTTTCACCTAAGTATACATACTTAAGCTCATTTGGTAGCAGTTTTAAATCAAGTTTTGAAAAATTACTTGGTGATGGCAGAGGTCGCGAGTCCTCGATAGATAGGATTTGAGGGCACAATCTTCATTGGTACATACCAATGTCCTGGGTGGTAGTGCTCTCATTATCATTAGAAATTTCAATAAATACTTTTTATAAATTAGAATTTTTCAAGTCCCCAATGACTTGAATCAATTCCTCAATCAGACTAGGTTCCAATTCCTCTTCTTCTATCAAGCAGTCCATGAAATTCAGCTCATGGATTTCATTATTATCAATGGGCTGCTTACATAGATTGAAAATATTTAGCTCTAGAGTCATGTGACCAAAAGACAAGTTCATCATTCCATTCCTGCAATTTATGATTGCATTTGAAGTTGCTAGGAATGGGCAGCCTAAAATGATGGGAACGTGAGTGCTAGCATTTACACATGCTTTAGTGTCTAGTACAATAAAATCCACGGGGAAGTAGAATTTTTCTACTTGGACTAGTACGTCCTCTAAAATTTCCCTTGGTACCTTAATGGATTGGTTAGCGAGTTGGAGTGTAATCATGGTTGGTTTAAGCTCGCCTAACCCCATTTGTTTGTAAACCGAATAAGGTACTAAGTTGACACTTGCACCCAAATCTAGCAAAGCATGCTCAATTTAAAAATTTTCAATAATACAAGGAATAGTGGGACTTTCCGGATCTTTGTATTTGGGTACAGCCCTTTGTTGAATGATAGCGCTCACTTTCTCAGTAAAGAAGGCCTTTTTGTGCACATTTAATTTCCTCTTTACAGTACACAAGTCCTTGAGATATATAGCATATGATGGAATTTGTCTAATGACATCAAGCAGAGGAATATTGACAGTAACCTTTTGGAGCACATCCAACACCTCTTGATATTTCATGGGGACAGTCGGATTCTGAAGTCTAGATGGGAATAAAATTGGAGGCTCATATGACTTAGTCTCTTTATCCTTTTGCTGTTATTGCTCTTGAACCATAGCCGGTGCATCATTTTCTTGAGATAGTGGCTCATTCTCCGGTATTTCTACCGGTTGCATTACCTTGTTATCAGCCTCTTTTCCACTTCTCAAGGTAATGATGGACTTAGCTTGTTCATGATGTAGCTCATTTGGATTTGAGTCTCTAATGAAATTTGTGTTTCTAGGGTTTTGCACAGGTTAAGAAGGAAGGGTACCTTTTTTCCTAGTATTTAGTTGAGTCTCAATCCTAGCCACAGCTGTCTTTAATTCCTGATTTGATTGAATTAGAGACTGATTCATTTAAGCTTGAGAGTTCATGAATGTGGTTAATGCATCTTCCACAGATGATCGCTTTGGCAGGGGCACATATGGTACATTGTTAGGTGCCCCAAAAAAGTTATTTTGTGGAGGCATTTGAGGTGCATTGGACGCATTAATTTGTAGTCCATTCCTCCAACTAAGATTAGGATGGTTACGTCAATTTGGATTATACGTGTTTCTCATTGGTTGCATAACTAACCTTTGATAGTTATTTATAGCATTTGCTTGATCATGCTCATGCGTGATATTTTGTGCAACCGAGATTATTGGACAATCCTTTATGTCATGGTCTGTACCACCACAAATGCTACAAAAATTACCTAAGGAAGTATTTGCTTTAACCATATCAACCTTCCTAATTTCCAAGACTTCAACATTTCTAGCCAATACAACGAATTTTGCATTAAGGTCGTCTTCCTCTCTTAGGACATACATCCCCACTTTCTCTTTAGGAATGGGTCTAGTTTGGTCTGATTTAGCAGAAACATCCCATGTCTGCGTATTCTCTGCTAACATATCTAAAAAATCTCAAGCTTCATTATGATCTTTGTCAAGAAAGATTCCACCACACATCATCTCTATGAACCGACGGGTATCCATGGTGAGCCCTTTTCGAAAAGCATCAATCATGTATCATGCTTCATAACCATGATGTGGACAAGTAATTAGAAGGACTTAGAAGCGCTCCCAAACTTGAAAAAACAGTTCATTCCCCTTTTGGGAGAATGACATGGTTTCTTGTTTTAATGCATCTGTTTTGTGCTCGGAAAAGAACTTTTTCAAAAACTCTCTACTTAAGGCTTGCCATGAAGTGATGGTATTAGGTCTTAGAGAGTTAAGCCATGCTTTGGCCCGATCCTTTAGAGAAAATGAGAATAACCTAAGCTTAAGTACATCCCTATTACCATTATTTACTTGTAACGTTGCAATTACTTCCTCAAAATCTTTGAGGTGCAAGTAGGGGCTTTCAGAATCCAAGCCATGAAATTTAAGAATTAATTGAATCACACCTGGTTTAAAATCAATGTTCCCTGTGTGAGTAAGGAACACTATGCAAGATGGTAAAATTGATCTTTTAGGGTGTAAATGTTCACGTAAAGTCCGTGGTTGGTTTAACACATTCATATGAACTTCATTTTCATCCTCAAGAGGAGGATTAGGTTGATTTTCTGTATTTTGATTTATAGTTGAATCTGACAGATTTAGATTTGGTTTATCAACTAGGTTTGCCATGAACTTTAAGTGATGTTGAGTGCCTCTTCTAAGTGAATGATCAAGGCTTGGAAGTAGTCCGCCTTCGGAGGAGAGTCAATTGTTTTGATCCCTACTCCAACGGGACATAAATCATCCACACCACACAACAAATACCACTAATTTAAATAGTAAGTATGATACTTAAAATAAAAATAAAAACTTAACCAACAAACTAGGCAGCAGGGCCGACCATGATGGTTTAATCCATAAAGCAAAATAAATCAACAACCCAAGCGGCAGGTTCGACTATGAGGGTTCAGTCCACAAAATAAATAAATAAATAATAAATCAACAAAAGGAAAATTACTGCAGAAACTATGCTAATCTGGAAAATAGATTCAGTGGATGATCTTTTTAATCAAACAACAACTATAGGAAAATCGTAGCACTTGGGTGATAAAATCCCAAGCAGGGCAACCTTATGTCATTGTTAGTGCTTGAAAGATCCAACTAAATTTATTTTCAAAGAAAAAAAAAATCTACAAAAAATTTGGAGGGTTTAGAAGAGAACTTACCTTAGAAAAACTTACCTTAACTATCTTGCACAGATCTGATCTATCTCAGTCTCTCCCCGGCAACGGTGCCGAAAACTTGATTGCTTGCCTCAAAGTGCAGAGGTTCGTAAGTAGTATCTCGTGAATACAGAGTTGATCCCACAGGGAGATGAATTGTGAGAAGGAAAAAAAATCAAATGCAAAACAAACTAAGTAATAAAAACTAAACTGATGATTTGATTTTGAAATTTTTGAATGGATGTAATTCAACTGAATAAAATAACATCCAAGCTTCAAAGTTTCACACATAGGTTAATGTTCCAAAATCATGATGATTTGGATAAAACAACTAGGATCTGAGCACTATGGTCAGCCAAGTCGAAAAATAAGACGATTTAAATATTTTCAAAAGTGATATAAAATATTAGAAAATCATGGATTTGCATCATTGACATATATTCTCAAGCGTCAGTGATTTTAAGTATTCAAGATCTATAAGATAATAAATATCAAAGAAATATAACAGGTTTAGAACCTCTCCTATCTAGGAAATCTGATTGATCTAAGCTAAGTCTATCCATCAATGTGGATCTCATATGATGGAAATATATGGATCTCATAAGAAGATAAAAAACAAAACCTAAATAATAGACAATATGCATACACCATTCTTCTCATCATTAAAACAATCAATCATCATAATCTTAAAGAACTATGAAACCCATGTGCTTCCCTTCTAGCTTGAGCTAGAAGAAACTTAGAAAAACATAATTAAATTGCAAAAATAAAAAGCAACAAGAAAAAAAATGTAAATAGAAAAAATCTAAAATAAAAAGAACAACTTATAAAGCTTTAATAAAACTAAAAACTCTTTAAAAATTCTAAATTTTATTTTGAAATGCCTTGAATGATCCTTTGGAATGCCCTAGAAGGTCCTATTTATAAGTAGGAAACTCCAATTTTCGTACAAAGTTGAAAACTTTAGAAACTACCTCAAATATACGTATTTTCTTAAAATAGACTCATTGCTGCTTAGTTATTTAAAATAGACTTCCTGCTGTGCAGTTTTCCAAAATAAACTTCACAGCTTCAAAATACACTTTTTCAGGACGATTTTAGGATTCTTTACTTCAAATCACTGATTCTCTTCATTCATCACTTAGTCTTCTTGGATCTTTGACATGTGAATGCTTCAATCTTGGTCTCCTAAGATCTATCCCTTTCCTTGGTAAATCTTGAGTATCAAATCCATGCTTTTTAGCACTCTTTTTCAATCTAAGCACTTAAATTCACCTTACAACACATGTATGAGTAAAATAGAATATTAAGATGATTTATATTCATAAAATCAAGAGAATATTTGAGTCTTAACACTGTCCAAGCAAGAGATACATCTATCACCTTTGAAGAACTTCACGAAAAACTCCTCAATTTTGAAGCCTCTCTTCAAACAATCTCACTCGAGCCACACCATTTTCCAGCTACTGCAAATCCCACATCCAGAACTAACAACAAAAATTGGCATCCTTCTCAATCACAAAGCACTACCACCACCAACTGGCACCCATCCTTCAACTCAACCAACCGCCCACCTGCTGCAACCAATGTTGGACCACATTCATCACAGGGCCCTCGTCCTCCTCCCAGACCATACCTTAGTCACTGCTAAATTTGCGGGATTCAGGGTCACACTGCTAAACGGTGTCCTTCATTCCGCCTTGTCCCAGTTCACACTTACCCCACATCAAACTCTTCCCAACAAGGAACACCATGGCAACCACAAGCTCACCTTGCCACCAATCCTTCCACCCCGCCATCCTGGCTTTTGGACAGCGGTGCATCACACCATGTCACATCTGATCCGAGCAACCTCTCCCTGCATGCTCCATACATAGGCATTGATGACATTATGATCGAAGATGGTTCCAATCTTCCCATCACCCACACTGGTTCCACCTCTCTCCAAACTCCTCATAATTCCTTTGCATTAAACAATGTTCTCTATGTTCCATCTATGAAAAAGAACCTAATCTATATATCACAATTTTGTCATTCTAACAATGTTTCCATAGAGTTCTTACCATCTACTTTTCTTGTGAAGAAACTTCAAACCGGGACAACACTGCTGTAAGGACGAACTAAAGATGGTGTCTATGAGTGGCCATCCTCCTCCCCTTTGATTGCATTCTCCACAATAAAGACCACTTCCTTCGACTGACACCATAGATTAGGACATCCTACTTTTCTAATTCTCAAACATATTGTTTATAGCAATCATTTAGGCTTATCTTCCTCTTAATCTCTTGATTTCTCATAGAATGCTTGTCTTTGCAATAAAAAGCCACAAATTGTCTTTCTTTAACTCTACAATTGTCTCTACTAAACCTCTTAAAATCATATTTTCAAATGTCTAGACCTCTCCAATTTTCTCACATAATGGCTTTTAATATTATGTAATCTTCATTGATCATTTCACTAAATATATCTGGTTTTACCCACTCAAACACAAAACCGATGTCAAAGAAATATTTATAAGATTCAAAGCCATTATAGAAAAACACTTCAATTCAACCATCAAAACCCTCTACTCGGACAATGGTGGTGAGTACATCTCCCTCGCTACTTTTCTTTCAACCAATGGTATCTCTCATCTCACCACTCCACCTTATACACCTGAACACAATGGTTACTCTGAAAGAAAGCACCTTCATATAGTCGAAACAGGCCTTGCCCTCCTCACTCATGCTTCTTTACCCCTCTCCTTCTGGCCTTATGCCTTTACCACAACCATCTACCTCATTAATCGCATGCCCACTCCCACTTTAAATCTCTCCTCACCCTACCACCAAATCTTTCAGACAACACCAATTTACTCAAAATTAAGGGTCTTTGGCTGTTTATGCTACCCTTGGCTCAGACCTTACACATCACACAAACTTGAATCACGGTCCATGCCGTATGTTTTTCTTGGATACTCTCTCACTCAAAGTGCATACTATTGCCTTGATCCTTCAACCTCACGACTCTATGTCTCCAGACATGTCCAATTTGTTGAATCTCAATTTCCCTACTCTTCGCTATCTGATCCTTCCTCTAGTCCTCATCCCAACACTATCGCCACTTGGATTCCTGCACCAATTAGAGTTCTCTCACCCTCTTCCCAGCCGCCACTCACTATGCCACCAAAAGTCATCTTCCCTCCACAACCTTTATGTGCAGCTCCACCACACCCTCCAGTTCAAGTTCCATCCAGCACCACAACCCAACCCACCCAACCAAACTCACCGTCCTTGACATCCTCCACCAATCCAACTCCACCACTACATATCCCACCATCACCTTCTCCTATCCTAATTGAAACTCATCCCCTTCCAACTCACTCAATGACCACCCGAGCCAAGAACCACATTCATAAACTCATCACTAAGATGAACCTTCATACCCAACTCTCAAATTCCAACGACCTTGAACCAACAACCGTGACTAAAGCCCTTAAAGATCCAAAGTGGCATCGAGCCATGTCTGATGAGTGTGATGTTTTAGTTCGAAATGGAACATGGAAACTTGTTCCACCTAATTCGGCACAAAATATAGTTGGGTGTAAATGGATTTTTAGAATCAAACATAACTCTGATGGCTCTATTGACAGGTTCAAAGCACATTTGGTCGCAAAAGGATTTCATCAAAGACCGGGAGTCAATTACCTAGACACGTTCAGCCCTGTTGTAAAACCAACCATAGTTCGTGTTGTCCTCAGCCTTGCTGTTTCTTAGAGTTGGTCCTTACGCTAACTTGATGTCAACAATGCCTTTCTCTAAGGACACCTCTCCGAGAATGTCTACATGCAACAACCACTAGGTTTTGTTGATCAAGATCATCCCTCCTAGGTCTGCAAACTTCGAAAAGCAATATACGGCCTTAAACAAGCACCTAGAGCATGGTACCATGAACTTTGCACTTTCCTTCTTTACTCTGGCTTCAAGAATTCTCATGCAGATACCTCACTATTTGTTCTCACTACTGCCGGACATATTATGTATATACTTGTATATGTGGATGACTTAATCATCACTGGTGACAACTCTAAGATGATCGACTCCTTTGTTGATGTTCTTTCTCATCAGCTTTCAATTAAGGATCTTGGACAACTATCTTATTTCTTGGGTGTGGAGGTAGTCCCAAATCAACACGGTCTTTTACTGTCTCAAAGGTGTTACATTTTGGATATTCTGGATCGTACTCATATGACTGATGCCAAACCCGTGCTAACTCCCATTCTAACTAGCCCACCTCTGCTGACACAATCGGGCTCTCCTTTGTCTGATCACAATGAGTACAGGACAATTGTTGACAGCCTTCAATATCTCTTGATTACAAGGCCAGACATTGCATTTGCGGTTAACAAGCTCTCTCAGTACATGCACACTCCGACAACTAACCATTGGAGCTTTGTTAAACGTCTATTACACTATCTATATGAAACTATTAATGATCCAACTACATTGCCAGTCCCCCTTGAATCTACATGCCTATTCAGATGCAGGTGACAAGGTTGATTTTTCAGCTACTAGTGCTTATGTTATCTATCTTGGTCGCAATCCAATCTCTTGGAGTTCTAAGAAGCAGAAAACTGTGGTAAGATCTTCCACTGAAGCAGAATACAGGTCAGTAGCTAATGCAGCTGCTGAGCTCAACTAGCTTTACTAATTCCTGACTGATCTTGGTGTTCAACTACCTTGTTGTCCCGTCTTATACTGTGATAATGTTGGTGCTACCTAGCTCTGCTCCAATCCCGTGTTTCACTCTAGAATGAAGCATGTTGCCATCGATTTTCACTTCATCAGGGATCAAGTCCAAAATGGTGTCCTTCGTGTTGCTCATGTCTCCTCCGCAGATCAACTTGCTAATGCGCTCACCAAGCCTTTACCCCGTGCCTACTTTCTTGATCTCAACTTCAAGATTGGACCTCTCTCGAGCTCCATCTTGAGGGGGCATATCAGCAGTCATCGGGCTGTAACAAACTGTAACAACTCTTTACTTTCTTTTGGATTCAGTTAAACTAGTTATTAGGAAATAGTTTCAACTACTCTATATTTTAGGATTTCAAACATTTGTTTACTATCTCATGTGTGTATTTAACGGCTGTAAATGTATATGAAAAGATATCTGATTTCCTCAATCTGATAGACCCAACCTCCAAATCAAATATTCAAAACTCCAAATCTCAATTTTGTGATTTGAGGTATTCAATTACATAAATAAAAATACATAAAATATTAGATTTAGATAGATGTACATTGGTGTAGAGAGAGAGAGAGAGCGCTCGGGGAGTGGCCAAGTGTAGGCTGTGCAACTGAGATGAGTCAGGCAAACGCTGAGTTGAGCTCGAGTGAGAGAGGGACGAGCTCAAGCATGACAAGTTGGATAGTAAAAGGAAAAAAAGAAACAATGAGTAAGGTAGAATTTTAAGCCTTTAACTTATATATATATATAATTGTTGAGGTCAAGCATAGTGAGCTTAACTCGAGAATATATATATATATATATATATATATATATATATATATATATATATATATATATATTCTCGAGTTAAGCTCACTATGCTTGACCTCAACAAATGAACAGGGTCATATGAACTTGCCTCTCTTCAAGTTGTCATTCAAGTCTAGGTAGATCAAGCCAAGTTGAGCAAACTTTTTGAGCTAGCTTGGCTTGTGTACAAGCTTGTGAGATGATATGGTGTAAAAATATGATAGAAAAATGAAAATATTTTTCTTGAAGTAATAAGAAAGAAAACGAAAGTAACATTTTCAAAGAATTTACAAAAATAAATAATAGAAATGCCAACTCAAACATTCGATGAAATATATTTAATTCCTAAATTGTATGAAAGTAACATTTTCAAGAAATTTACAAAAATTAATAACAAAAATATATTCAATTCCTATTTCATATTTAAGTAGTTTAAAATCTTATATGTAAGAATAAGAACATATTTTTGACATATTTGCATAGTTAAAGAGTCATTATATTACTTACTAGAAAACGGCATTTGTAATTAGTAGTGGGATTAGGATTTATTTCAAATTAATAGAAGAAAGGAAGGAAAATAAAGGCTACTTAAGAAAGTAAAGTAGTTAATGAAAGTTGAAATAGATAATGTAGTGTAAACTATTTTAGAGGCATAAGTTATTTAGGGGTTTTAACTATTCATCCATGTAGTAATTATCAAAGTAGATAGGTCATTTACTGATTATAATAGATAAATGATTGATCATTAATTTTAACTGTCCATCATATGGGCCCCACCTCTAATTACCTTAAAAAAACCACTATAAATGATGATCCTAACCATCAGACCGATGGCAAAGAGATGAATGGTTGATATTTATTATATCAAAAGAGGTGCTATCAATGATCGGCGTCAAATGGAGCTCATTTTTGTTGTTGATCCCTCCTAAAAGATCACATTAATCATATTGTTCAAACCATCTTATCAACGGTATGAAATGAATAATTCATATTTATTATACAGTAAAACTTCTGACAATTGTCTTTCATGTGGGGCCCACCTTTGAATACACATCTCTTTCGTTAATGATACGAATTGTCCATCATTCGGGCCCACCATTGATTGCCCATCGCTCTCGAAAGTGACTTTATACGACCCGATCATGGAGAGAGAAAGCCCCCAGACGACTCAGTCAGCAAGACACGTCGTGTCGCCTGGACATTGAACGCCTACCGTTGAAAATTTCTCAGAGGGCATAAAAGTTTTTTATTAAGCCGATACTTGTCTTTTTCCTCAATCCAAGTTTATGTGACCTTATGAACAGGTTGGATGGAAAATTTACATCATGGTGGGCCCTAGGAAGGTTTCAACGGTGGAGTCATCGTCAAAACTGCTTTCTGTGGTGTGGCCCACATAAGCCTTGGATCTTCCTAATTTTTTGTCTTATTCCTCAAAATAATTTTTTATAATGGATGGACGGATGGAATAAAACATATTCATCACAGTGGGCCCCACAGAGCCTCTGACAGGACCGAGTCCGTCCTGACCGGGTAGGACGCAATCCACGTCCAGCGCAGAATCACCATCTGTGTTGACGTGGCAATCTTATGTGGGTCCACCGTTGTACATGTATCATATCCATACTTTCCATCCATTTTTTAATATCATTTTAGGGCATGAACAAAAAATGAGTCAGATAAAAATCCCAAGTCGACATCACCACAGAAAGCAGTAGGGAATGAACGCCTACCGTTGAAAACTTCTGGGACCACAGGATCAAGCTAATATGTGTGTTTGTCCTTCATCCAAGTCTGTATGACCTTATGAACAGGTTGGATGGAGAATAAACATCATGGTGGGCCCTGGGAAGATCCAACGGTGGGCGTCATATCCCCGCTCCAACACAGACGATCCGCACTCATGAAGAATAAAGATCAGCTTTCCATGTTCACGAGAACCTTTACGCGTGTGAGATTAGCAAACGAACGCGGATTTCCTGAGAAAGCCTTTCGGAGGAAGTTCCTGCTCCGTAAATCTAGATGGACCCCACAGTGATGTTTTTGAGAAATCTACTCCGACCATCAGTTTTGTGAGCTCCTTTTAGTACATGAGGCCAAAAATGATCTAGATCCAATACTCAAGTGGGCCGAAAACGTAAGGATTAAACGTCCACAGTTGAAATATTCGTGGGGCCACAGAAGTTTTGAATCAGTCTAATATTTATGTTTTATATTAATACCAGTAGTAATGACGTTATAAACGGTATGGATGGCATGTAAGCATCACTGTTGACCCGAGGGAGGTTTCAACGGTAGGAATTTCCCTACCCACCTTTTCCATTAGTGCGGCCCACTTTAGTCTTGGATACTCCTCAATTTTGTTGTAAACAACTAAAATGAGCTCAAAAAACGGATGGACGGTGTGGATTTCTCACAAACATCACAGTGGGCCCCACCGAAGTTCCCAGCGCAGGAACTTCCTGCCAAAGGCGTCCTTAGCAGACCTGTTTCTCTTGTGTCTGCTGCTCGTATTCTTCTCCATCTCTTCTCAGATCTAGGGTTACATTTCTATTCGTCTCCTTTCTTCATGGATGCCCTAGATTCCGTCGTCGATCCGTTGCGAGAATTTGCCAAAGATAGCGCTCGTCTCGTGAAGAGATGCCACAAACCGGATCGGAAAGGTGAATTCGATTCCAGATCATCTCCTCGATCGTTCGATTTCCTTATCTGCATGCTTTTCTTTTCCTCTTGATCCGATCTTTTCTCGTTGAAATTGGATTGGTTTTACTGTTTCTTTGGATTTGATTGGGGAAAATCGATCGTGTGGTGTAGAATTCACGAAGGTCGCGATCCGGACGGCGATTGGATTCGTCGTAATGGGGTTCGTGGGGTTTTTCGTGAAGCTGATCTTCATTCCGATCAACAATATAATCGTCGGATCTGGTTAGGTAATGATTCAAGATCGGATCGTTTTTCTTTCTTGCTTGCTTTCCTTCTTCTTCTGAAAATAAAAGGGTTTGTACTGCATGTGCACGTACATACGTACATGTGAGGAGTTTTGTGATTGTTTTGAATCATTCCTTTGTGGTAGAGAAGACAATTTTGTGAATATCCGTGATCGTCGATCTGATTGAAGGGTTGGGATCTTCTAGTCTGGGAGATTTCTTGGGCGATCTCTATCCATGGTGGATCATTCGGATCAACGATTTGGATCCATGAGCCTATGTGTATGGAATTTTGTGATATTTGGATAATTCTATTTTGTCAGAGAAGAAGGTTATCTGAATATGCATGATGTTCGGATCGATGGGTTAGGATCTTCCAGTCTGGGTGGTCTATTGGACAATCTCTATCCACGGTGGGTCAAATGCGGGTCTATGTTGTATTTTGCTTCTTAATTGTCTACTTTCAGGCCATGACCAGAAGATTAAGATTGTTCTGTATTGGAGTATTTTGAGGATTTGTCCATCCATGGTGGACACAAGTCACTCAATAGACCAATGTCTGGATTTCCAAACCATGGGCCCAGATTTCTAAACTGAAAACCCATATAATATTGTTCGTGCAAATATCCAGTTAATGTATCATATAATTCCTCTCTTTTGTATACTTGCCTCTATGCGTGTAAATATGTCATCATGATCTTATTCTGATGGAAACATCAATGTGTCAAAATCATCCTTTTTGTGAAAGGAATTGCACTTTCCGTCCTTCCACAATAACCCTCTTTGGGGTTGCATTGTAAATGCCGGTGGCCATTAGGGATCTTTTGGTGGCTAGTTCGAGCAGTCTAGTTCCCGCTGCAGAATGACATTATTCGGATGATACATGAAAATGATATATGGAGTCTTTGGAATAATGCAATAGCATAAGTTTTAGAGGGTGAAGAAGAGGGCGTTGTCTGGTACTAAACAGAAAGTACTCATGAACATAGTTAGCAAAAAGGCATATGAAGATAAAGAAGGTACAAGACATGTTCATGTCTAATTCAGTCCCAATTGTTAAGAATATAGTAAAAGATTTGGTCAAAAAATGGGAACACCGAAAATGCAGAGGTTGAAAAAATCGGGTTTTATATGGTCTGGACTAGAAAAACAGAAAGAAATGAATACTGTGCATGCCTTTCCCTTTCAAGTAAAACATGTTTTAAAAAAAAATAAAATTAATTTATTAATTTATTAAATAATTTTTTTTAAAAAAAATTGTTTAATTTGGTTTCCACAAAACAGCGAGTTTTATGCTGATCTTCTGAAGAAAACTGCAGAGTTTAAAAAATGGAATTTTGCTAATTATGCTTGTGAGCTCATTGATGTGTGAAGAACTATTCCTTGCGGAAGGAGATTCTTTGTATTGGTATTGGAAACTGATCATCGAGAATGTATTTGAGAGACGGAAAAATCCCCTTGTTGATTCTCTCAAGGATGGCTTTGACAGTTGCTCATTTGGAAATCCAGATCTGTGGTAGGTGGGAGGCTTTTGATTGGAGGTGACAAGGAGAGTTGAATGCGGCATTTTCAGGACATCCCACTGCGATACCCGCATACATCTTGGGGATGGTGTGAATACATTTTTTTACACTTAATATTCATGTATTGGATGTAGACATGATATGCACATACCCATTTTCAAGTACTTGGGTGCATAGATATCAGCATTGATGACCCCTTTCTATTGAGCCTCAGGCCATTGGTATTGGCTTCAAGGACTGCAATGCTGCTGAAGTTTGGGCTGTTTGTGTGAGATATATGCATTTATGCGTTCTGATTCATTGCCTCTGATTATTGTCAGCTGAGACTTTGTCATCTGGTTTAGCAGTTACACTGGAGTGTTGCATTTATGCCACTGACCATAACTTTTATCCCTGTCAATTTTCTTTTAGTTTTTTATTTAACTAAACCAAAAAATATAGGTTGAGTATAAGAAAATCTATGTGAGAGGAAAGTGAGGGTGGTGTTTATTTGTTGTACTGAGACTTTGAGCTTGTCACGTTGATTACTAACTAAAAAATAATGAAAAGAACACCTGGGAAGACATTTGGGAAGGAGTCGAAGCTTTTCGTGATAGCTTCCCTCGTATCTTCCGTTTGGCCCAGAATCAGTCCGCCACAGTGAAAGAATGTTATGCGGTTGTAGGAGTAGTGGTTTGGAATCCGAAAGTTAGAAGACATCTTCGGGATCGAGAGATGGAAGAATATGTTTGGCTCTTCAATCATATTCTAGGCAGCATTTTAGATCAGTCTTCGGAAGATACTTTAGTATGGCGGCTCGACAAATCAGGATTATTCTCGGTCAAATCCTTTTACAGTCATCTTGCAAATATTTCTACTCCTTTCGAAGAGGATCCGACTCATCAGATCTGGAAATACCAAGTCCCTCCAAAAGATGGCTTATTTCAGTTGGTTGGTTTGCAAGAAAAAGGTTTTGACAGTGGACAACCTGAGGAAAAGGGGAATGTACATTAAAAATGTTTTTCTGTGTTGCATGGAACATGAAGAAACAGTGGACCATCTCTTTATCAACTACCCCTTCAGATATCGGATATGGACTGATATTCTGCGTTGTTTCAACATTCAATGGTCTTTTCCTCAATCTGTTCGTGATTTGCAGCAGGCTTGGCATGGCATTTGTCTTGGAAATTACAGGTCAAAGCTGTGGAAAATGCCTCTTTTGGCAGTTTGGTGGGCTGTGTGGGAAGAAGGAAATGGGAGATGCTTTAATGACATGTCAAAATCTTTAGAGGGCACTGTGAATAGGGTGATCTACTTCATAGTTGAGTGGGCTTGTGCTGTTGACAAATTAAAAAACTATAATTTTCTTTTTCTAGGGAAGTAGCTGAGGTAGCTACCTCAGCTATCCTTTCTTTGTATGTTTCTGTTCCTCTGATATATATATATATATATATATATATATATATCTGTTACTTGTCAAAATAAATAAATAAAATGATAAGAAACCTGAGAAATGAGGTTCTCTTTCAAAACAAATTACGGGTTATCAGATTAAGTTGAATGTCCAGGACTTTTTTGGAGGAACCTCTAGAACTCCAGCATGAAGAGGAAATTTGTGAGAAAATTGCAATTTATGAAGTGCAAATGAGTTGCAAAACATATGAAGGCTGTCCATTATAATAAAGCTTTGGACACCTAGTGTATCTAAGTCCTTAATGCTTGCTTTTGCACTTTTTTAACTGAGCATTGATTTTATTAGAGTGCATGTGAGGTGAGGTGTCATGTGTAGAGAGTGCATGTGAAGAAAGGTGTCATGCATGTGAGATGCATGGGTGGTGAGGTGTCATGCATGTGGGGTGAGTGGGAGGAGAGAGAATAGAGGTGGTAGTAAGGTCTGATGTAAGGTGAGGTAAGAGAGAGGGTGAGTGGAGGTTATTGTAATGGTCTTTTGGGCCCATGGTAGTCGGGTTGGGTCCAAGCCAACCTAGGGTGGTAAGGGAGATTTCGATTGTAGGTATTGTTTTGAAATTTTGAGGATAATTTTTGTAACGGGGGTAGGCTGTAATACTCCTGTTTTCTCGAAAATTCCCCAAAGTGTGCGTCTGTGCGACTATACCCCCGTGCACATGTAACTCGACCCTTGCACGTGTGCGCCCCTACTCCCGTGGGTGTGAGTGACCTCCCATGCGCGTATGACCGAACCCCTGCATCCACATGCTCAAGCACACGAAGAAGCTTCTATTTCCCCATGTGCATGAAGTGCACCAAAAGGAGGGAGAGTTTGGGCCTCCCTTACCACCCTAGGAGGAGACCTCACTTTACATGCACTCTCTACACATGACACCTCAACCCATGCATTCTCCATGTATGACACCTCACCACACACCTCCTTTTCAACCAATGCATGCACTCTGCCCCATCTAACCCTAGTTAGCTAACTAGCCTAAAACCTAACTCTAGTTAATTTCCTACACATAAGGTTAGTTGTTAAGAAGGAGTTAGTTGCTAGAGAATTCTAGTAAAAAAAAAAAAAAGACGAAGAAAGAAAGAACAAAAAAGAAAAGGGAGAGAGGGAGAGGACTAGATGTGTGAGTTTGTGTGAGAGAGGTACTCATATAAGGTTGGGTGGCGACAGTTCGGCTAGGCGACAGTGCACCAGATGCTATTCCTCTACTTCTCTTCTCCTCCCTCCTTCCTTTCCTCTCCCTTCTCTTCTCCCTTTTTTTCTTTTCTTTTCTTTCTTTCTTTCTTGTTCTCTTTCCTTCTCTCTTTTCTTTCTTTCTTTTGCTAGTATTCTCTAGCAACTAACACTTCCTAACAACTAACCTTAGGTGTAGGGAATTAACTACAGTTAGGTTTTGCTAGTTATCTAACTAGGGTTAGATTGGGTGAAGTGCATGTATTGGTTGAAAAGGTGTCATGCATGGGGTGTGGTGTTATGTGTAGCGAGTGCATGTGAGGGAAAGTAGACTTAGATTGTTTGGTTATGTGCAACGGAGACCAAGAGAACTATGCCAGTTAGAAGAAGTGAGTTGGTACAAGTCGAAGACTCTAAAAGCGCTAGGGAAGGGCCAAAAGGACGTGGGTGGAGATAGTAAGAAAAGACTTGATGACCTAAGGTCTAACTTAAGTTATAGCCCTTGATAGAGTGGAATGGTGGAAAATGATTCATGTAGCTGACCCCAATTAGTTGGGATAAGGCTTAGGTGGTGGTGGTGATCTTCTATGGATGAGAAGGATTTTGTTGGAGAAAAACATTGGTTAGGGACAGAAACCATCATGACTCATTCCAATTCACCCCAAACCATTGACTTTTCCCTGCTTGTTTGGAAAATATCTTCAACTTAGTGATATCGATAACGTTACTTGCAATATTGATAACACAGGTAGTCCTAGAGATTCCAGGCATCGGCGACGGTGATGTATCGCCAATGTTCGAGTTGTCGGTATTGCTACAAGTTTCGCTAGCCGGAGATAAGGATATAATATCGTTATCGTCGATAATATCATCGATAACCGGAAATGCAAGGAAAAAGGGAGAAATGTGGAGAAAATGGTGGAATTTTTCAGTGAAACTTCAGGACATTCCTAAATGCACATATTTACATATTCAGGAATAAAAAAAATACAAAAAGAATGCATTAAATAAGAAGTTTTCATTTAATGGGGGCCAAAAGGCATGCGTTGTCATAAGAAATCACTTAAATAGTAACTAAAATGAGTTTATATAATACAAATGTAAGCTTATAACAATGAATACATGCAAAAATAAGTGAATTAAAAAAAATACACATTTCTAGCCATATTTCATCCCCACATAAAATGACGAGGTGGCTCGTAATCATTGTCCAGATCCTGTGGCAGTTGAGAGTACTACTTTCGCCCAACATGTTGGGCCCACCATGAATGTGCGTGGGTTATCCACGCCGTCCATCCGTTTTGTCAGCTCATTTTAATGGCTGTTTCGAAATTTGAAGCATGTCCGAAGCTCAAGTGGACCACACCATATGAAACAGTGGTAATAATGATTTCCACAGTTGAAACCTTGGTATAGTGATGTTTATTTGTCTTCCAACCCGTTCATAAGATCACAAAGACATGGATGAAGGAAAAACACAAATAACAGATTGATCCATAACTTCTTTGGCCTCATGGAATTTTAGACGGTATAATTTCAATTCACACTGTTTCCCGTGGTGAGGTCCACTTGAGATTTGGATATACTTAGTTTTTGGGCTAAAGCCCTCAATTTATCTGATAAAATGGATGGACGGAGTGGATAAAATATGTAAATCATGGTGGACCCCACATAAATTATTCAGTACGCAATTACACGACATGTGCGTACCTGTGATTAGCTATGACGGGTTGAGCAGCGAGACTTGCTACTGAAGTGACGTTGAGCGGTTATGTGGCCCCACCATGGTTTATTCTTCGTATCCACACCGTCCAACCATTCGAAGATATCATTTTAGTTTACGGAATAAAGAATGAGTCAGATCCAAATCTCTAATGGACCACACCACATGAAAACAATAATGATTGGATATCCACCATTAAAATCCTACCAGGGCCCAATGTACCATTTATTTGACATCCAATTTGTATGGTTAGGTCATACAAACCTAGATGAGGGGAAAAATCAAATATTAGCTTGATCCAATACTTTTATAGGCTCAAAAAGTTTTTAATGGTCTACGTTCATTCAACACTGTTTCCTTTTTTTAAAATTTTTATTTTTACACACGCACACACACCACCACACACTCACACCGTAGTGGGATTTCACCACCTATGTTTACTCGAACCCTCGACGGTGTTGAAACTCTCGAGAGTCTACCACCAGAGTAAGAGCAAGGACCCAACACTGTTTCCTTGTAATGTGGTCCACTTGAGATTAGGATATACCTCATTTTTGGTCTCATACCCTAAAATGGTCTAGAAAAATGAATAGACGGTGAGGATACAACACATATATCATGGTGGGGCCTACAAAACTAGGTGACGTCACCTCGGCAGCGAGTCTCCCTACTCAACAGCTAATCTGCGTCGCGGACAGTGATTTCCTTCCTGCACTGAGATGCTACGTGGGGCCCATCATAATGTTTTTAAAAAATCCACCCCATCCATCCGTTTTTTTAGATCATTTTAGGACATCAGATAAAAAATCATATGGATCCAAAACTCAGGGCAGCCCCACGAGAGAAAATATTGGAGATTCAGTGACCACCGTTTAAACATAATTGACCATTCATTTGGGCCCACATTGAATGTATGTGGTATATCCATGCCATCCATCCGTTTTTCCATCAAATTTAAGGGGTTGAGTCCAAAATTGATTCATATGCAAAGATTAAGTAGATCATACCACTGGAAATAGTGAGGATAATGATTTCCACCGTTGAAACCTTTCTAGGCCCCACAGTAATGTTTATTTTTCATCCAACCTGTTCATAAGATCATACAGACATGGATGAAGGGAAAACACAAATATAAGCTTGATCCAAAACTTCTGTGGCCCTCCAGGTATTTTTCAATGGTAGACATTCAATTCAACTGTTTTTTGTGGTGTGGTCCATTTGAACATTGGATATGCCCCATTTTTTTTTTTTTCTAAAGGCCTACAATTATCTATTAAAATGTATGGACGGAGTGGATAAAATAAATAAATCACGGTGGACCTCACCGAGTTTACTTAGTTCCAACCCGTACGACTTACTCACGTACGCAATCCGCTGCCTCAAACGTATTGGATACTCCCTAGGACTAGCATGGTCGGTGCTCCGTGGACTTCAATCATGATGTATGTGTATCATCCATGCTGTCTAATTCATTTGAGAGAGAATTTTATGGTAAGAATCCAAAACTGAAGTGGATCAAAATCTCAAATGGACCACATAGCGTTGATTGAACTCTTACCATTAAAAACTTCCTGGAGCTATAGCAGTTTTGGATCAAGCTGATATTTGTTTTTTGCCTTTTTCCAGGTCCGCATGAACTAATCTACATGCCGTGTGACCTAATCCACAGGTTAGATGTCAAGTAAACGTTACAGTGGACCTAAGAGGTTTTTAATGATAGACGTTCAATCATTACTGTTTTCCCATGGTGTGGTCCACCTGATATTCTAGTCAATCTCATTTATAAGAATATTGATTAAAACGAAGTGTAAAAATGAATGGACGGTGTTGATAAAACACATAGATCATGGTGGGCCCACATAATATCTCGACCAACCACCTAGCAGCATCACTAGCGAAACCGAATCAATCGCAACTCATGCTACATATCTTCCTTTCTTTCTTTTTCTTTTTTCTTTTTAAAAAAAAAACAAAACCTAAAATCTCATCAAAGAGAAAATGCAGCCAAAGAAAAGGAGTTTTTGGAGGAGGATTGTTGCCGAAAAAAGGAGGATTTTTTTACCTATAAATCCGGTGCTGTCGATCGGCGTTCTTCCGATGTTGATCGAGGTGATCTTCGGAGCTTCGATTTCCGATCAACAAATAAGAGATCTTCCCCGTTCCGATATTTTTTCTGATTTTTTGAAAGAGGGGTTTTCTTACCTATTTATTGGATTTTTGGTCGGCGATAATCCAAGATTTTCGCCGATATCGTCGATATTTCGCCGATAGTCCGAAGAGAAAAGAAAAAATGGGGTTTCGGTGTCGCTGGGCCAGCGACACCGATATTATCGGCGATAATATCAACATTTCGTCGACAACTCGAACACTGTGTATCGCTAAGTATTGCCAATATTTTCGGTTATGTAAATCCCAAGCATCGCTTGCATTCCCAATGTATTGACATCTCCAATATATTTTACTATATAAATTTCAAGTGTCGCTTGTATCACCAATGTATCAATATTGCCAATATTTTTTACTATGTTAATTCCAGGCGTCACTTGTATTGCCAATGTATCAGCATGTTTTGATATCACCGAAATTCTATTTATTAAAAATATTAATTTGTAAATATATTTTTTTGGGCGCATGGTTGTATGCATATTCAAATTGTGTTGATGATATATCAATCATATGATGATATTATTGTTATCACAACATGGGCGATGTCGAGACCATAGTCTTTCGTTTCCTTTCTGAAGGATTATGACCTTCTTTTTCTCGGAGATTAGTCTTGTTTGCTCTCTCAGCAGACCAGCTAACCTCTTCCCTGTTTTTGCTTCCTTTTTTAATATATTTGCGTGGCTCTTCAAAAAAAATAAAAAATGTTTGAATGAAAGGTTGGATGGTTGGATAAATAGATGGGATGGTCAGACTGGTTTCTTACAAAAGCACATGCTTTTAGGCCTCAATTAAATGGAAATTCATTATGTATGCATTCTTTTTGCAATTTTTTATTCCTAAATATGCAAATATGTATATTTTAGCATATCCTGAAGTTTCACTAAAAAATTCAATGTTGTCCCATGTTTCCCTAATGCTTCCCTGCTTGTCCGGTTATTGACTATATTATTGGTGATATTGATATTGTTTCCATATCTCTCAACTTGCGAAACTTGGAGTGATACTGGTACTTCGAACATTGTTTCAAGTTATCTATGCATCCATCAGTACAAGGAAATGGTCAGTGTTGCAGTAGTGTTGACCTGTGGGGCCAACTGACATTTTGCATCAGATTCATGTGTCACAAGGTGCACCCTTCAATGTTAGGCTATGAAGCGTAAAATCAACCTGATCAGAAACCCGGGTGGACCATACCACCGCGATCAGTTGGGATGGGATGCCCAACCAATAAGATCATCCATATTGTCTTGTGGGGCCCACCATCTTGTGTATATATGCCATTCAATCCATTCATCAGCTACGTTGCTAGGATGTGACATACAAAAGTCAGGCTATTCCAAAATTCAGGTGGGCCACACTAAGTGATTTTAGAGGTTTTAGTCATGATTTTCATTGTTCCCTCAGGCATGGCCCACCCGAGTTGATTGGGCTGATTTTTGAGTTCCAGAGTGAACTTGATGCAGCGCCCCTGATGGATGGAACAGATGTCATGTATACATCATGGTGTGCCCCACAGAAGTTGACACTACTGGGTCCTGACCGATGTGTATGTGTGTGCGTGCTTATGTAGTTCTAAAAGAACCATTTGATGATCCTTCAGATATTATAATCTCATATATTTGATTATACCGCCACCCTGTCACTATCCTCTGTGCTTGTTTCTTGTGGCTTTTGTGAAAAGCACAACTGGCCATTCATCTATGTATATGGATCAAACATAACCATGTTTCCTGCTCAATGAATTGCAGGTTGTATGCGGGGGGAGTCAATTGGGGGGAAGAAGTTCTCTCCAAGAAGTGGAGATAGAAAAGACTGATAGATATACAATCTCTCTTGACGCCTAGGCTTCTTTTTTTTTTTCTTTTTTTTTTTTGCTGTGATAGACATATACCTCCCAAGCTTTTGGGATTCAACTTACTTTTAAGTACCCTTTTTTTCTTTTTCTTGAAAATTAATGTTGATTTGCAGATTTTAGGTTGGTTTTCTACTTCAGGATTTTGTCATTTTGGGCACTTTTGCAGCAACTCATCTGTAAGCTTAATCTTCATTTTCCTTCTTGGATTTCTTTCCAGGTGCTTAAATATCAATCTATAGAGGTCTGTTAGCGTAATGCGGGCATGGGAACCCAACTCTTCTTGTGTCTAGGCACACCTGTCAATGTGGCATGTGTATGAGATCTGAGCTCCTCATCTTGTCTGGTCCCTCAGTTTTGAAAGTCCGTTTCACTTTTCTGATGAGCACTCCCTCCTTTTACAATGGTCCATCAGGTGGGCCAGTTTAGAAAACATTGGCTAAGAAAAATGTGGTCCACCTTAGTAAAACCTGCCTGATTTTTCATACCAGAAGATGCATATGGGCTCTAATATTGGAAATGGTGGGTGGGTCAGAAAACTTAGCCTAGTTTTTCAGAGCTGTATATTTGTTTTGGAAACTAGGGCCCCACTCGGCATCAATCTAGTGGTGGGAGTTCTGCTTTCATGTTGTTGTATGGTTGATATTGAAACTGAGTCATGCCTTTTGGAATTGGATGGTCCTGTTACTCGTATCGTTCGCCATTCCTTATGGGCCACAAGTAGGATGGAAGGCCTAGATGGCCTACCCCACCCACACGGACCAATGTTGAAGGTACACGCCCATTACCTCCGGCGGCCTTGACCTATTATAGGCATCATAATAGGTTTCCTCATAAAGACATTGCAACCATTTTTTTATCAATAACGAGTTGCTTTATTGTATATTTATTCATATAAGTTCTGGCAAACCTGCAAGTTGGAGGCTATCAGATGAATGGTCTAATTCGTTCAAGATATACAAAGTGTCATTCTTAGATTGGGAAATGGATGATAGCAGGCACTTACGAATTACTTTTTTAAGAAAATTGTCATATAGTCAAAATTCAAATTGCACTGTCCAAAAATATTAAAAATTTTGGTTGTCTTAATATTATATTAGTGGCCGTTTACAGGAGAGTTAAAAATGAAAATATCTAATGATCCTATTTCAACAAGCCTCTGTGATTGCTCAAATCATCTGATTATGGGACTTGACAGCAGTGGATAACATAATTTTAGTTCGTTTTAATTTGAGGTAGTGCCTGCATATCAAGTGTCAAGCTCTGCCAGAGTGTATCCAATAACTCCCCTTGTGCATATGTGGCTAGCTGGACTGTAGTTTGGCATGCAATTGGTGGGGCGGAGCCTTTGATCCACATTAGCTAGATAAACCGTGAAATTGTCTGTGTAGTCCTTTCATCCAGCTCTTAGTGTTTTGGATCAAACTGCGGTCCTTTCATCCATCTCTTACTGACCTTATCAACAGGTTGGATGGCAAATAAAACATTCCGGTGGCCTCCAAAATGTTTTTAATGGTGGGGCATTCAATCACCACTGTTTCCTGTGGTGTGGTCCACCTGAGATTTGGTCTACTGCATTTTTGGGATCATAACCTAAAATGATCTGGCAAAGAGGGGACCATGTGGATGTAAGACACATCATGGTGGGCCACACAGTCAGGGATCCACTGACTTTGAGGGACTCACCTTCGGATAATGCCAATAGTAGATAGACTGAACTCCACTTTGAATTGCACAATGTACAATCTTACATTGAACAGTCCCAGCCATACAGTTAGTTGAGTTGTTTCTCATTGGTTATGGATGGGCCATCAAATGAACGATCTGCATCAGCTTTCAGTGAGAGTGGTGGTACACAACGACAGCCCAAGATAAACCCCCATAAGTTTGGACTGAGCATTGCTTATCCAGCTCAAAGCTAACGGATCCAGTGCCCAACACTCGCGTCTAATTCAGTTATCAAAGCTATCTCCATACCATCGTACACCTCCATGAGATCCCGACTGCTATTCTGTTGGGCCCTACCACGTATGGCCCATAAACAGAAAATCACGACCGCCAGATGATCCTAACCTTGTTGGCGGATTTTTGCCCATTGCTCGTGACCAATTCACTAGACTTTTAAGAAAAAAAAGTAGTCTATTTCTCTTCATAAGAAATCCTCCAATCTCTCTCTCTCTCTCTCTCTCTCTCTCTCTCTTTATAATCATCTATTTCTCTTCATAGGAAGTCCTTCAATCAGTCGCTACGGTCATTGGACCTCCGGTTCTTTTGGTTTTGGCCCATCCATCTTAAGACCTAGCAATCAAGGATCCAGAGCTAGCATGCTTTACGAGACCTGATCACCTACCAGCAAAGTGCCACAGCCCAGCAACATACCACTTGTTCGGGACATCCGTCCCATGAAAACGGTTCACCTGAAACAAAAATCAGGCCTATCTGCTCATAGGTACGTACACACCATTAAAACAGTAGAAAACCGACAGTCTGGCTTGACAGACAAGTGTGGCCCACCTAGTGAGCAGATCACCTGATTTTCAACAAGGGTGATCTTCATAGTGAAACCTACCGTTTTCGTGATAAGAATCCCCTAAATAAGTAGGATGCTGATGGTAATGATGGTATGGTACCACAACTAATGGTACAGTTGCCTGTAAGGGATCGGTTATCTGGATATAATTGAGAAGAGCAGGTACTTTTCCAAACACAATAGTCTTGTCTTTAGAAGAAACAAAAGATAAATTAACACTAAGCTTGTCTACTGCAACCTGACCCACAACTATACCATCTTTCATGTCCATACAGTGAAGAAGAAAGCAGCGATAGTTCCCATTCTGACCACCATCATCGTTCCCATTCTGACCACCATCATCATCACCATCGTACATCATATAATCAGATACGACACGACACGACACAAAATTTCCGGATTGCAAATAACTGAGATATAACTAAAGCCAGAAAAAACCCATACCTTTTTTTTTTCTCACCCAGAATCCAGGGAAAGAATCAGGCCAGAGCAGTCAAGGACGGGTGGAATGCTGTACCACATGCGATCCACTGCCGCTTCCTCCCTCGCGGGAGCATGCAGCCTGGCACTCTCTGCCAGTCCCCACTCGATACATTGTAGGTCACCAGGCGGTTCATCTGCCTCGACCTCAATGACAGCATGAGCAGCCCCTTGTTGCCCAGGCATGTCATTCTCACGTGCTTTCCGTAAAACTCCAAGCACCATATATTTGGCATTCTGTCAACCTCCTTCCACAACAGAGTCATCTTCTGCAGCTCCCATATGCACACACATGTGGCCGCATTCTTCGTCAGCAGCCCCACGAGCATGATCCGTCCCCCTGACTCTGCCAGCGTGTAGTCTGTCAAGTGCGGCGGCGGTGGGATCGCATACTGCTTCCAGACACCGCTGCTCATGTCGTAGGACACGACACCGTCTGGGTTGGCCCGCATGAAGTAGAGTGTGCCATCGACGGACACAGCCTGAGACCGGAAATTCAGAACGAGCGGCAGCTTGATGCTTGAAGGCATGCTTCCAGGACGAGCCCAACTGTTGCTAAGCGAATCATAAACCTCGTGATCCCCATTGCATCCTAGCCACAGGATCTTGTAGCCATCACTTGTCGAATTTCCATTCAGAGTCATCCCCACGGCCACACGAGACCAGACGCGGACCGACCTGGCGGGCAGTTCTCGGAACGATTGAGTTAGAGGGTTGCAGACATAAAAGTTCCGATGCCCGATATCTAAAAAGCAGACAAGCCCGCCAGCTGAAGCAACAGGGAGGATGATCATCTTCATGGCTAGTGATAGAGATGGGATGGTGGGGTGGTGCCATTTCTCTGATGAAGGGTCATACATGGCCCCACTGTTGACATTTTCATGGGTAATAGTGTAGAACCAAGGATAGGCCTGTGGGACTTCAGCACAGCGCTGAGAGAAGCTGTGAGAGGCCAGTAAGGAATTCCATTTCCTGCAGACAGACCGGAAGCGGAGGACCGTTGCAACAGGGAGCCTTGCTACGACTGCTTCAAAGAGGTCCTCAGGGAATTCTTTCCAGATCCTCTCTTCCATATTAGAGCTAGTAGCAGAGAGCATTCTCTCGCGGTTCCTCTCCCTTCGAGATTTTTTGGCGGGCGGAGATTTGATAGCTTCCACCATCTTTAAGCTTCCGGATTTTCCTCTACTCAGTATAAGGTTGTAGCAACCATCATCCACAGAATCCTTATCAAGATCAAGGAAACACCATCTGTGCAGTAGAAACAGGCTGTGGTTAGCTCAATTTCAATCTAAAGAAGTCCTAAACAACAGAGAAGGGAGATTGGTATAGAGAACATTTAGAAAATGGAAGTGCCGACAAATGAAGTTCGGCAAATTATTTCATTTCTACCTAGCTGATGTAAAAAGAAGGAAATTAAAAAACAAAAGAGAAGAAGAAGAAGAAGAAAGCAAATATTATAAGGGCAGTTTGCAAAACATTTTCAATACAACACAGAAATGATCCAATGATTTCATCGGTTATAGTGCTCTTAGTAGAATCTGGACATTTGGACCATCCAGTAGATTGATCTGGACAGTCCAGGTCTAGCACATATTTCATGGGCAAGAATGCAAAAAATGTACTTATTGGACAATTCTAACCATCATGGAAATAGAACCAGATCCAATCAAACAATATGAGCTATTTATCCGTTGAGGCCCATCATGGATCACGTGTGGTTCTAAAGAATGAGTTTATCAAGGAATCCCAACCAACTGCATGGAAAACGTATGTCTATAAAGAAGAAAGCCAACCTGCAGAAGAATTGGATCCGACTGACATGATTTTTGTACATTGGCTCATGAAATGTGAGCTCGACTATAGTTCCGATCAATAAATTGGACACGAAGTAGTAAAAACCATGCTCATGATAATTTGCTGGCTCAGAACCTGATAATTCCTCGTTACCAAAAGCTTGTTGAAATCTATATAACTTGAACACAAGTGAAAGAAACAGTCCAGGAGAAGTGAATTCTTTCTTACATTAATATCCTCATATGCTTCCAAATTAAAAGCACATCCACAGATTACCAGGCAATGAAACACAGGAATTATATGTTCCTCAACCAGGAGGATATGTATAGCATCCTTGAATCTACAACTTACACAAATGGGGCCCATGATTCAGTGATCCACAATGTAAATCGATGGACCTCACCATGGACAAGGTATGCTCCAAAATTTCCCAGATTGGAAGATCCTAACCCTTCAATATGGGGCCTTTCAGAAGACCATTAAGGAAGTAAACACAGGAACCATACACATTTAACTGGAATGATGTGAAAGACTATGTTTCAGATCATCCAACCCAGAAGATATTTGGGCATGGTCAATCCACACGGGTCAATCCAATGAATGTTCTGGATAATTGAACCATGGGCCTGGCTCATACACAGAAATCCCAGCCGAATAGGAGGATTGTATAATTACTCGAAGACAATATATGTGGCATGCTGACATGCATTTCACCCAGATGATCAGCACAATTATCAAACCCTCACGCTCCAGCATAACGTGGATCAAAGAAATCTGTTACTCAGATCTGACAACATCCTAGTAAAAAAGGAAATCATGATTGAGAAATCTCCTCCTAATATATCCCAAACAACAGAAAAGGGTGGGAAAAAAAACTCGAAGCTGCAGTTGCCATCATATGGCGGAAGAAAATGGGATCTTTTCTCTTTTTGACTGCCCAACACACATGACGTGTATGTTCAGAGTTCTGGTCATTCTGTGCTACATACAGTTAATTGCAAGAATCTTGCTGGGACCTACAGCACAAAACAAGGAAACATACAAACCTAACGGAATAAGGAATAAATTCCAGCAAACTGGTGGATGCAACCTCTCTTTTATCAGCAACTAAGAAACACAAACAACCAAAACAGAAACTTAGGATCCCTTCACACCCTACGATCCGTACCTACTACAGGAATGTATGACACCTAGAGGAATTACTGGATCCAGCTCCTGAGGCATTTCACAGAATCCCTGAGTTTTCAGTTCCAGCAAGTCACCATATCAACCTCATCAATGTCCATATTATTCAACACCATAGACTTTTATATCATATATTTGTATTTAATATCGTTGTTCAAAATATTATTAGTTGGATAAATAATGAAAATGCTCTCGGGTAATTGGGTTAAGTATATACGGATATGGTAATATCTCTATTCAATCTGCTTAGAATTCAGATAATCAGGTAAAATATTTTAATTGTGTAAAAATTCATATTGTATCTGTTAACGGTAGTGGCTAAGAGAAACACCTCGACAGATTTGGCCCACAGAAGGTAATTCTTTTCATTCGACTTCACAGAAGTTATTGATGCATTGAACGAGGGTCCAGACATTTCCTCAAGAGATGAGGAACCAACAACTGTACTTTTGGGCTCCATAGATATTCCACAATCAACTTGATTCAAAGCCAAAAGAGACACTGACCCGAGAGGAAATCCATATAGAACTATACTTCCACAATAAAATAACACAGAGATCGCTGCCCCATTATCGCCCTAATCGACATCAATACCAAACCCACATCGAATATGACTTGACGGGAGAGAATATTCTATCAAAATAACTGCTTCCACATAATTCAACAATCTTATACAAATGATTTTAACATCACCTTATGAGAAATCAACAAGCCTTCATAATTCGACAAGGCATGTACGCTCCTTTTCATGAGCGTTTCCTTCTACTCGAGGAACAATGCAGAAAACATGTTTTCTGCACAAATGAGCAACAAAACGCGCTCCCACTTATGGTCCGATTAGCTAACATGATGGAAGGCCCTCAAGAAAAAAGATCCAACAACTTGAGTTAGATCGGTAAGAATTACGGAGTCCAAACCACTTCTAGGATGGCTCTGATACCATGTAAGTTGGTATAGAAAAGAGAAAAGTAGAAGAAAAGATGAAAAGAAGAGAAAAAGGAGAGGAAAAACTTGAGAAAAGGGAATTAAGGGCTAGGGCTCTTGTTCCCACTTTTATATTATTTTATAAATTGATGAAATTACAAAAGTGCTCTTAAGTAAACAAAAGCAAAAATACTGAAAATACCCCTTGTACAAAAACTATATTCCCAACATATCCCAAGACAAAGTGGGCCATAGGCCCATAGCCACTGCCGTTAACAGTATCCAACTTTCTTGGGTTGGATATGTCAGGTAATCGGGTAAACAGATATCCATTGCCAGCACTATGCTCCACGCTTTTGAACCAACTCCCTTTGGCACTAGGCAAACCCAGCCACTCTTTCATCCCATAACTACTATACATAATTGCTTCTCCATAATCGAGCTCCCTCTTCACCAAACTTCCACATGAGGTTGGAGATTGGATGAATTGAAAGCAATGGGCATGTCTATTAAATTGGAGATTGGAGCCAGCTAGGTGAGTTCATCATCCCGACTGGGAAGGCTCAAACTGAAAACTGTAAAACCATAAAATAGTAAAATAAGTGCCGAGACAGATAAGGAAAAAAAAAAACCAAGAATATGTTTTTTTCCTATGGCGCTTAAGATTCCCCATGCAGAACCCCAAGGATGGTAGCAAATGCAAGAATAATCAAAGCAGGATTTTCGTAGAAAAACCCAAATTGGGGTTCTCAGGAGGAATGGGAATCCCTGACGGTTGAAACAGGTGTACACTTCGAAGACCTACAAGCTGAAGGTCTTTGGAACATTCTACCATCTAAATGAGATCTTTCAGAAAATCAAGAAGGGAACATTCCACTACAGTATTTAATGATGCATATTCTCCAGAATAGCATGCCAATTTGATGAACTAAGAGCAAATTCCATCTTTGTAGACTTCTATCAGTTGAAGAATCTCCTAACAGGTTATGAAAAAGGAAATGACTGCCTGGATCAGTATATAGACCAAAAAGCAAGAAAATATATTTCAATATATGTCAAGTCCTGAAAGAAGATACCTTACGAACATCCCTAGAAGCCTAATGCCTTTAACATCTTGCTTCAAAGCAAATGTAAGTGGGACTCCCTTCTAGACAAAGACAGAGTCACCAGCATCACTCTATAAACAAAGATCAAATCAGGGGTGGTAAAATCAGACAGCCAGGACAAGATCCACAGACCACACTCAGAAGAAAAAAAAATGACATTATGCCCAGCATAAACTGATTGCAGAACCTTACAGGATAAGCTTTTGTCAATCATAAAAGGCCTACTTAAAGATGGTTGGCTAGTACACCCTTTTGTTTCTTAATAGGGAAATTCCACTGATGAATCTTATGCCAAGAAATACCTCCCTTACTAACATGCCTATAGAGGAAGTTGGTTTGGCAGCATGAAGGACTGCAGGAGGAAGTTGGCTTTGTAGCCCTTATCCTTCATCGCAGTTCTTTGGGCCTTATGGGGTGAGTGCAACAACCGAATGTTCTGGGACAAGTTGTGCCAAGTAGATCAGGTTTCCTTCAGAGTTAAAGTGGATGATACTGGATTGGGCGGTAGCAGAGGTGATTGGGGATACCCAAAGGATCCTTTTAGGGGAAATTCGAGGATTTTTGTTCCTTTGTATCTTGGATAATGCCTTGTCATCCTTTTGTATAGTTTTCGTTTCTTAATAAAACTAAGTTATCCTTCAAAAAAGAAATAACACACCTACAAAAAATTTTGTTACATGGGTAGGAATACTCAAGGGAGAAGTACAGTAGCAATAGGGTATACCAAGAATTTATGATAATTCATAGGTATAACAATACTTCCCTACTAATACTATTGCTAAATGCATGGGTGGATATGGAGTTCAATTCTCACGGAGTAGGGATAAAAACTGTTACAATTACAAAAAAGTTGCTCGAAGGATCCATTATCCTTACTTGAGTATTTGAGTTAGGGATCTGTTATCATGGATATGCTATGATACTCGGATCTTTAAGAAGATCTGAGTAGCCCATTCAAAAAAGGATAAGGGATCCTTGCTTGGAAGTGACGCTCCAGTCAGAACCAAGCCTAGATAAATGAGTAGGTTTAATTAAGGTGGCAACCGGTTCTAGAGCTTTTGAGAAGCAATCTTGAGAATTCCTGCTTCACATGTGATTGGAAAAAACAGGTTTTTTAGAGCCAACCCAAAAGACCAGACAAGGCTATGATGATGACGCTGACAACGACAATGATGATACAAGTATCATCATAACAAATGTCTACACATTTTTTCTGCTTCATTTGATAGGAAAATTTACTTCGAACGGAGATAATGCAAGTTTCTTGTTCTAGAACCACTAAAGATGGCCAGAAGAGGCTATGATCACGTCGATTTGTCATTTCTGGACTACATGCTGAAAAGGATTGGGTGTGGCACTAGGTAGAGAAATTGGATCCAAACCTGTGTCCAGTTTGCCCGTTATTCGGTTTTAGTGAATGGCTCTACTTTTGGGTACTGTCCACTTCCAGAGGTCTCAGGCAAGAAAAAAAGCTCTCCCCACTCCTTTTCCTGTTTATTTAGGAAGCTCCTAGCTGGATGCTGACAAGGGGTCAAGAATCGGGTCTCTTCCAAGGATTAGAAGTGGAGAACGCCAATGCCTGTGTGTCCCACCTTCAATTTGCAGATGGCACAGATTTTTTGCGAGGCTAAGGACCCTATGTTCGACAATCTCCGGAAGATAACTATGTGTTTTGAAGTTGTGTCCAGGCTAGAGGAGAACATTTCCGAGTGTGAAATCTTGGGAGTCCATCTATCAGACCTAGAGGTTTCGGGTTGGCTTCGGTGTTTGGTTGTTGGGTGGGTTCTTTCCCATCAACTTATTTGGAGCTGCCTCTATCTATAGGTAAAGCCCTCTATGCACTTTTGGGACAAAATCATAGAAAGGATGGAATGGAAGTCATCTCCTTGGAAACGTAGACATCTCTCTTTCGGAGGTGGACTGACCCTCATCAAATCAGCTCTATCGAATCTCCCAATCTAATATTTATCCTTGTTCAAGTGCTCCAAAGGTGTAGTTTCGAAGATAGATAAGTTGGGGAGAGACTTTTTTATGGCAAGGCACAGCATCCAAAGAGAAGTTTCACTTTCTAGATTGAAATGAAGTTTCTAAACCCCTTTCTGAGAGTGGGGTGGGCATCAGAAGACTAGATGACATCAACTCAGCTCTCATGGGAAAGTGGATATGGAGGTTTGCTAGCGAAGGCAATAGCCTGTGGCATAACATCATAGGTGGCAAATATGGGACTGTACCTACAGGTTAGAAAACCAAGCCTTCAACACTATATAGAGCTTCCCACGTTTGGAGATAGATTATGCAACTCGAGCAGAAGGTGTGGGATGGTATTGGCTTTTCCTTGGGAAGTGGGACTTCTATTCATTTGTTGGGATAATCAGTGGGTAGGGCATAGACGCTCAGATCTAACTATCTTAATCTGGCAGTCTTTTGTCCTACGAATAATATGTTGGTAATGCAGGACATGGAAATTACATATGATGTGCAAGATTTCAGACTTTAGATCATAATAATTTAGCAACAATCACAATAATTCCACATCCCGCATAAAGTCAAGCATTTAACAAGGAGAATCTACGAGGGTCCAAGCCTACACATGTTAGGGCTGAATCAATTAAAAATTATAGACCAAACAATGCTCAAAAGATAGTAGATTCATCCACACATGCAAATGATTATTTTCCAATCCAAGGGATTCTCACGTTTCAATTTGGAAAAACCTAGGGTTTCAAAGTGGAATAAAACTTGGAGATTTGAGATGATCTAGGGTTAGGGTTAATGTAAACAAGGCGAAAGAGGTACGAAATAGAGACGAGAGAGAACCTGTGATCAGCCCGCACGTGTGGACAACAAACCGGCCTGACACACGTGCGTGGATGGCTGACGAATCTGGAATCAGCTAGCTAAGGCCTGGTTGGTCAGGGATGGGCCACCTTCCCTCCAAATTTCAAGCCAAACGGATAATCGGTCTGAACACGGTGCTCCACCAAAGTTTCAGCCCTCCTGCTGGGCCAGATTCTAGAAATCTTCTGTAGGGAAAATATTAACTGCAAACGTGGGTGGATTTGATGAAGGGATGGTTGTAGGAGATTAGGAATATGGATGGTAGAATATGGAGGCGATTTAGGATGGGTGTGGCTTCGCACCACGATAGTTAGCCCTTCGAAGAAGGGAGGGTTTCGCACCCAATTAGGTTTCCACAACTTAGAGAATTAGAGAAGCATGAAAATACAAAATTTTATTAATCATCTTCAATGAAAAAACCCTACAAAGGGTTGCCTATCTATAAGAAAAACCTATACCCCAAAAGCTGCGCCATGTGCACATACTATTACTTAAAGACGAAGTAATAAAAAATAACAACTAATCAATGCAATTTAAACTGTTCATGATGTTCCTAATAACGGCAATAAGCAAAACTCAAAGTCCTAAGTCACCTAGGGTAGTGGGCCACGATCATGAGATCCAATGATGGGATCCACATGATGATCGGGTCCACCACAAGGAACCAAAACACAATCCTCTTACTAGGAGGCCCTCCATGGATGTCGTCATCGACTTAAATCGAAGATGGGGCACTCCTCCTTGAGTACGTGCATGGGGGGGCGTGCGTGTGCGCGAGATGTCCCCATTAATTCTCCTCAGCTGCAAAGATTTTATCACTGGTAAAAAAAAAACTTTTGAATTGCTCCAAAATGTCAGGATCAAGTTTCTAAAGCTCCTCCTTAGTGAGCCACATACTGTCCGAAGCTGGGCGTGACTTCCACTTGAATAGGAACTTTTGAAATCCGTCGTCTGATGTTGATATTATCTGATGGTCTAAAATATCCTCTATCTCTTCTCTGAGTGTGCGAATGGTAAGTATGAGAGGTAAAGGCTGGGAAGATGGGTCGGAAGGGGGGGATGAATCAAGACAAAAGGTCTAAGGAATCAGGATGGTTAGGTGACAGGCTAGACAATGTATCAGTGGTCCCCTGAAATGCAACTAGATCATCTACATTGAATGTTTCCCATGGAAGGTGGAAGATCTACAACATACGCATTGAGACCGTTTCGTTTTATAATTTTGAATGATCCAGCGCTACGCGCGTGTAATTTACGAACGACTCCCCAAGGGTATCACTCTGCCTGATGCGGACCATCACAGAGTCCCCTACATTAAATTCTTTGAATTGTTTATATTGGTCAGCAGAAACTTTATAATATTCATTACTAGTATTGATCTTTTACCTGATTTTTTAATGCAATGAATGAATGTGATGTGCAAAGGACTCTGCAGACTCTGATGGCCTATGGGACAGGAATATAGGGACAAGATCAATAGGCTTCCTAGGTTTATAACCAGTAACGACTTCAAAAAGACTTAAATTTGTGGATCTATTAACAGAACTATTAACTGCAAACTCAACGAGTAGTGCAGTGTCCCATGTCCTGGTGTGCTCTCTCACTAAACACCTGAGCAAATTTTTCAGACTTCTATTGACCACCTCAGACAAGTTTGGTAGAGTCGCCCCAGGGACTAAATCAATGGCGTGTTGTATATCCCTCATAGGGGAAAGCTCATCCAGTAGATCATCGAGAAAGACATCACGAAACTCATCCACTACCAGAATAACCTCAGTGGGTAACTTTGCACTTTCCCTAGCCACAAGAGCATACACCATCAAGTCCGACTCAGTATCTCGCTCAAAATCTTCGGTATTTAGAATATGAAGCTTAGACTTGGACTTCAATTTCTCAACCAACCTCAAGTGATAAGAGAAATTGAGGTATTTTTCTTTAAGAGTTTCTTTCATTTCTCCCCAATAGACTATTAGGGGTTCCCTTAACCTCTCTTTATTTCTCTCTACAGTAGTTCAAAACCTCTTTGCCTGGTCTACAAGCTTCATCTTGGCAAATCAGACTCGACGAGCATCTAACATGTCGCACCACTCAAAAAAGTGGTCTATATTCGCCAACCAATCTAGAAAAGCTTTAGGGCTCAGGTGGCCATTAAACGTAGGGGTCTCTACTCTAACTCTCTTGAAGAGTTGTGCATCTGAGTCATAACGATCATGATGCCCCTCGTGGTGTGGGTGCACGGGTGCGTGCCCATGTCTGTTTCTTTGGCCACCCACATTCCCTTGTCTATCCTCCTGACCACCTGCTTGAGATTGGGCATCTTCCCCAATGGTGGGGTTTGCCCAGGCGGAGGTCTCTAGTTAGGTAATGTGCTCATTAAGTTGATCCTAACATTGGTTAATACGTTGTTCCAAGCGCCTACCCAAAGACTCAAACTGTAGGGTTATGTTGTCCATTGTCTCTTGTAATTGGTCCATGTTTAGTGCAAGGTGTAACCCAAAACCGCGACCAGTACGCGTGGGCATAAAACTACACACTCAACTCAAAGGTCCTCTAGTGCAACTATATGCTTCTAAATGGGACTAAATGCTCCTATATGACTCTATATAAGGGAAACTACGCAACGCTCTTAAAATTCCAGCAACATAACTGTCCAAACAGCTTGTTAATAGAAAATTCAGCAATGAAAATTGAGGAATTTTTGACAATAGAAAATTCAGCAATCTATGTAGTGAATGATAGGTCCTAAATAGACTTATATGATGAAATTTAATGGAAAATAAACGCGAGTAGACTAAACCCTAAACATGCAATGCAATCTCGTATGAAAAACCTAAGCTCTGATACCAAATTTGATGTAGGACATGAAAATTAGATATGATGTGCAAGATTTCAGGCTTCAAATCATAATAATTGAAAACAATCACAATAATTCCACATCCCACATGAAGTCAAGCATCCAACAAGAGGAATCTATGAGGGTCCAAGCCTACACATGCTAGGGCTGAATCAATTAAAAATTATAGACCAAACAATGCTCAAAGGATAGTAGATTCATCCACACATGCAAAGGATTATTTCCCAATCCAAGGGATTCTCATGTTTCAATTCAAGAAAACCTAGGATTTCAAAAGTGGAATAGAACTTGGGGATTTGAGATGATCTGGGGTTAGGGTTATGGAAACAAGCCGAAAGATAAGTGAATAGAGACGAGAGGGAACCTGTGATCAGCCTGCACGTATGGACAGCAAACCGGCCTGACGCACATGCATGGTTGGCAGCCGCACATGTGTGGGGCCCACGAATCTGGAATCGGCCAGCTAGGGTCTGGTCGGCCAGAGATGGGCCACATTCCCTCCAAATTTCAGGCCAAACGGATGATCAGTTTGAACACGGTGCTCCGCCGAAGTTTCAGCCATCTTATAAGGCCAGATTCTGAAAATTTGTTGTAGGGGAAAGATTAGTTGCAAACGTGGGTGGATTTAATGAGGGGATGGCTGTAAGAGATGAGGAATATGGAGGGTAGGAGATGGAGGAGATTTGGAATGGGTGTGGTTTTGCACCAGGGTAGTTAGCCTTTCGAAGAAAGGAGGATTTTACACCCAATTAGGTATCTACAACTCAAAGAATTAGATAAGTGGGAAAAAGCAGAATTTTATTAATCATCTTCAATGAAAAAAATCCTACAAGGGGTTGCCTATTTATAAGAAAAACCTATACCCCAAAAGCCGCGCCATGTGCACATACTATTACTTAAAGACGAAGTAATCAAAAATAACAACTAATCAATGCAATCTAAACCATTTATGATGTTCCTAATAACGGCAATAAGCAAAACTCAAAGTCCTAGGTCACCCATGGTAGTAGGCCACGATCATGAGATCCAATGATGGAATTCACATGATGATTGGGTCCACAAGGAACCAAAACACAGTCCTCTAACTAGAAAGCCTTCCATGGATGTCGTCATCGATCTAGATCGAAGGTGGGGCCCTCCTTGCGTACGTGCGTAAGGAGGGCGTGCGTATGCGCGAGATGTCCACATCAATTAGTGAAGAGTTGTTTATCTTGGTCAGGATCTAACGAAGTTCATATTCCGTCGTGTAGACGATAGGAAGTGGAAGAGCATTTTCAGCTCCTTGCTCGCCTCCAATGTATAATGCCGGATCCGGGGGCTTCGGATTCTCCATGTTGGTTGAGAGATAAGTCAGGATCTATTCCTGTTAAATCCTTGCACAATCTTATTCGCCGGAGATCCCCAGAAGGCACTCTAACTTTCTGTTGTAGGGCCTAGATGTACGGAGGCCTGCCTAAGGTGGTGGCTTTTGCGTGGCTAGTGGGTCGCAACAAAGTCCTCGCTGTCAATAACCTAATAATATTTGTCTTCTGTGCATGGAAGACGCAGAATCAGCCTATCATATTTTCATTGATTGTCCATTCGCTAGGGGATTTTGTTGCAACATCCTGGAGTTCTTTAAAGTTTCCTGGGCCATGCCAGGCTCTATAGAAGGGTTGTTGGTGTCCTAGCATATCGGTATGCCCATTGATAGCACAAGGCCTCTTGGAGATTAACCTTGCTGTTTTTTGGACCTTTTCAAGGAGAGCAAAATAACTGTTGCTTTTGGAACTTGAGTGGGTCTCAGGCGACATTTGTGTCTAACGTTTTCCTATTTTTAAGGGATTGGGATCTTGGCTAAAGAGCTATAGGTTTTCTTCTTTAATTCAATTCTTTATCTTAAAAAAAAATAAATAAATAAGAAAGAAGCACAACATCATCAAAACCCTCTCCTTAGCTCTTTTCTGAGGCAAGACAACTTTCCAACAGCATTTCCGATAAAGAGGTCCAAATCTACCAAATATTGAAAAATAAATAAAATCTATGAAAACATCATCACCATCATCATCTAAGCCTTATACCAAATTAATTGAGGTTCACTCCATGAATCCCATTTCACCATTCCACTCTGTCGAGGGCCATAACTTCAGTTAGACCATAGGTCAACAAGTCCTTTCTTACTACCTCCACCCACATCCTTTTGGGCCTTCCCCTTGCCCTTTTAGAGCCTTCAACAAATAATGACCTATGAGAACAAGAAACAAAATCAGCACCAAATCTGGGTTCTAATCTAATTGATTAATGGAAGAAGATGAACATATTTTAGCAGGGTACATGGAAGAAGATGAAGAAGTTATTTTGCAGGGTTATATACTCATTCTACCAACTTTTCCCCCAAGAAATTATCATCCCTGCCTCCTTTATTGGAAATGGCATCCCAGCCTAGACTTTACACGAGCAAGGTACCTGGGTTTGGAACTGTGGCCCTTCCTATTGCTCATACACGGCATCTATGTGGTTACCCCTGAAAACTATGATCCACTCATCCACTAGAATAGTTTCGCATGATGTTTTGTACATTTCTGAAAATGGAAGCCTACATGATATTGGCTGGGAACTTGTTAACCACCATTCCATTCCTTCCTCTAGTTCTTCCTTGTTGTATTCAGAACCTATGAATTGAACAGACGCCTGCTTCTCATGGACTCAAAGAACCTATAGAAGGAATCTTCTGACCAATATCAAGCTTTCACTCTTCTAACAGCTCGGCACTATCTTGATAACTCAGATACTTCAGAATGTGAAACTTGAATGGTCAAAAAGCAGATCTTACCATTAGTTATAAATATCCATGTAGAGATGGTGCAAAAATTCAGTTGTCTCCTCAGAAAATCTATCAACTTATTGACTAGAAAATTATATTCGGGTCCGTACAGGTGTGAGTATATGGTTATAGTAGAGGAAAGGTCACAATTCATGACATTTTTACCTAAATCGTCAATTCCCTAGCATTCCATTCTAAATCAGGCTACCAGATTATAGATCATTGACAATCCAGATCACTATGTGTACCAACCAGAAGTTGTGGTTTACATTCTTATTGTTGATAAGAGATGCTCCAATGCTCTCAGAGTAGCATAGGTTATAGTGATCCTAGTTGCATCGGCACGCTTACATGGTCAAGGGCCTTCAATACAGATGATCAAGATAATTTATACAGAAATAAGTCAAATCAAAATTTTGATCTATATTTGTTAGGGCCAATCGTTGATTGTTTATGATTCTAAAGAATCACCTTTGTTGGGAAATCTAACCATCCAATCCATGGGTCGGAAAACGGATGGCTATAGAAAATAAGGACAAATCAAGGACAGATTGGATCATCTAATCAGCACAATTTTTGCATTGTAGCAGATAAAGTGTGTTTTGACTTAATGGACATTTCAGATCCAGTGATTGAACTGTCCAACTGAACGGATACAACTAGGAGTGCTATAACTTAAGAATGCACTGAGAGTATTGGAGCACTTCTCATTGTTGATTAAGTTGTATTCTAAATTTGTATTTAGAACGTAGATTTGTTTTTTTGTTTTTCTTTTTTCTTTGAAAGAAAATGAAAATTTTATCAAACAAGCAAACAGAAACAACGACAACAAAATGGGGGCGCCAAGGAGGCGACCCACTTACAACCCAAGAAAGTCAACATTACATCCTTTGAGCTTAAAAACACAAGAGGCCCATTCAACAACAAGTAGCCTAGCCCTTTGGGAAGTTCCTTCCACCAACTTCCTTTCATTCTTGAAACATCTTACACTTCTTTCTTCCCAAACAGCCTATTAAACTGCAAGCAAAGACATTCTCCATAACAACTTCTTTGCCTTCCCAAGGCTAATCCCATGACAAGCATACAAGAAATCATCCACCAACATCAGGAAAGACCACGTGACTTGGAAACAACCTAGAAGGTCTGCCCAAATTGACCCCACAAATGGGCAATGCACAAAGTGATGATTCGTCGTCTCCTCGTGCATGCATAAGCGGCAAATATTAAGGATCACCATATACCTTTTTCCGAAGATTGTCGATAGTAAGAACTTTCTTTCTACCAGCCAGACACCTAAATGCAACTATTTTTCGAGGAACATCGTAGTGCCAAATAAATCTTGTGTGCCCCGAATCCCCATGCTGACCTCCTTCACACACTAGGGAAACAGGGACTTGACCAAGAATGATCTCAACTTCTCGGGCTTCCACAACATGTTATCCAAAACGGAGCTAACCAGGGAATGAAGGTGAATGCAGTCCATAAGAGCCACGTTTATTTCCTCATCGCAAAGAAATCACCTACATGAGGGTTCCTAATCTACCTCTCCATCAATGTGGGAAAAATAGTCAACCACCACCACGGAAGGATCTAGGGCCAACTGGAAAATCCTAGGAAACTCAGCTTTTAAAGGAGAGATACCCACCTAAACATCTTCCCAAAATCGAATATTTTCACCTCATTCCCCAAACAAAATAAACCCCTTTTCCACAAAAAAAAAAAAAAAAACCGGCCTTCACAAAAGAAACCCCTTTTCACAAGGCCGACATTGACACTCTATAGACTGAATAGTCCCTAGTCCACCACCCACCTTATGAGCACCCATATTTACTTTTACCACTGCCTTCCATAATGCCCCATCTTCCACCCCTTATCTCCGAAGACACTTCCCAAACAACATTCATGGATTTAAGATCCTTTATACCTGATCCTCTCTCTTCATACAACTTGCAAACCTCCTTCCATCCCACCAAATGGAATTTCTTCTTATCATCCACCCCTTGCCACAAGAAATCTCGCTTAAGCCTCCAAGCCTTAACAGCATCGAAGCTAGGCACTTAAAAAGCGACATGAAATAGAGGGAAAATTCAAGAGAGCCGCTTCAATAAGAGTAATGAGCAACCACCAAGCGAGAGATATTGACTTTTCCGTCTAGCTAGCTTCCTCTCAAATCTCTCCACCACCTTGTCCCAAAAGTGTATAGCTAACTTACTGAAACAAAGAGGAAAGCCTATAAACGCAGCCGAAAGTGCCCCAGCCACACCCAAAAATCTAAGCCAATTGCTCCACTACATCCTCCTCCATCCACACCCCAAACAATTTGCTTTTAACAATATTGACCTTAAGATCAGAGACCACCCCGAAGCATCGAATAATCATTTTCAAACTTGTCTACCTTACCAGGGGTCTGCATCACAAACAAGAGAGTGTCATCCACAAACTGGAAATGAGAAATAGGAGCAACCATCCCCTCCACCTTGAACCCACTAAGTAAACCCTACTCATGCCCCTTAGCTAGCATCCTTCTCAATGCCTTAGCCACTACAACAAAAGGAAAAGGAGATAAGAGGTCCCCTTGGCGTATGCTCCTAGAGCTTTTGAAAAATCCTTACGGGGAGCCATTAAGCAACACTAAAAGGTGTTTCGATCCCCATGTACTCGTGGATCCAACATCAGCATTTCTCCCCACATCCAATATGTTGTAACATATAATCTAGAAAGCCACAATCTGCATGATTGTAATTCTTCTCAATATCCAACTAGCACACAATACCTTTAAGTCACCATTTAGAATGCAAACATTTATCCTTTGAATTATGTAATATCAAGAACCTACAATATAATACTAATATACCATGCGTGAAGGATTATTAATGATAACATCACATCCATCATCTCATATATAAACTACAAAATGAATTTTGGAAATAAAACTACATATACTTAGCAACATGTACTAGAGTGACCCGCATAATCATATTCCTACCCTAGTGTACCATGTATTGGAGTAAGTAGTGAACCTCGTACTTATTCTCATACCATGTACTAGAGCAACCTATGATTCAGGTAACTAAGATTAAGATGCATGGGCTTAACTAATGAAAGGCCCGGATGGGTGGGCCAAAGTATTTGACGCCATCTACATAATTTTAGAGAGTTTTGCACAAAGTCGAAGATGGACAGCCCATGTCTAACAAACCACCTAACAACTACGGGAGCAGAAAGGAGCTAATCACCCCCTTTGATCCTACGATTAGGATGCCACCAAACACGATAAATGGTTCAAATCTTCTAGAGGCGGCTTAATGAACAATGGGTATTCTTTTATTTTTCCTCTTAATTTTCTCTCTAGGGAATTACTTGTATGTGTGCCTTTATTGAAGGAAATGCTCCCTTTATAAAAAGGAAGCAATCAATAGGATTGGGAGCTTGAATGTGAAGGAATCAAGAGGATTAGGAGCTTTAATACTATTCGGCTTATCTCTATCAAATCCAAACTCTCTCCCTTATTACTACCCTCTGTTTGAATTTCGATTAAAAATTTTAAACTTCAAGAGAAAATGGAAAAAGGGGATATCTAGCTAGAAATACTCTAAAGGAAAACCATATGGGACCCACCCACAAGTGGGCCCCATGGGCCCATATCGAACAAACTATGTCTTACAACTAACACGCATACATCCCCAAATATGTGCATGTTTTCAATAAAAATAACTCCCAAAATCAATTGATCTCCAAGATTATGGTATCGGCAAAAATGTACACCCTTTTGCATATTACGCAACCACCAAAAGAGTATGTACAAGCGGTGTTCGAAATATCGGTATCGCACTATGTATCGCACCCTTGGGATACAGATACGTATCGGTTATCACACGGGATATATCGTTTGTATCGCATAATTTATCGCACTTTTATGGAAACATGGGGAAACATTGGGAAAATGGTTGAATTTTTTAATGAAACTTTGGGGATGGTTAAAAAAGCCCTTAATACACACTTTTAAATCATAACATCTCAAAAAAAATATGCACATAATAAGTTTCCTTGGTATAGGGTCCTAACCTATGTGATGTTTAACTGAACTAATGCAACTATATTTAAATTGGATGCATGATATTTATAAATATATCATAGTCATGTATGAAAACACAGCCAATTCATTGAAAAGCAAAAAAATAACTGAAGAAGTAAAATTTGAAAAATATACATATTAATGATGGGGACTAGTTGTGGTTTAGACCCACATAAAGTTGCGCGGTGGCTCGTAATCATCATCTCCATCTCGATGGGGCTGAGCATAGTACTGCTGCTCCACAAATCGACAATATTGTGCCTAGGTCATAGTAAATAGGTACCAGCTAAGATACTCCCTGACATAACACTGGTACTCATCCACACCGTCCATCTATTTGAAGATATCATTTTAGGCCATGAGAAAAAGAATGAGTCAGATTCAAAGCTCGAGTGGACCCCACCACAGAAAACAGTAGAGAGAGTGACACCCACCATTAAAAATTTCTAAGGGCCACAAAAATCTTTGATTAAGCTGAAAGTTGTTTTTTTTTCCCTTTTTTCATGTCTGTCTTAACTTATAAACAAGTTGGATCTCAGATAAACATCATAGTGGACCCACGATCAGGGTTTCAAAGGTGGGCGTCCCTCTCCCTACTATTTTCTATGGTGGGGTCCACTCCAGATTTGGATCTGACCCATTCTTTATCTCATGCCATAAAATGATCTAGCCAAATGGATGGATGATGTAAATACAACACATACATCATGGTGGGCCCCACAGAACTTGGTGACGTCACTTCAATAGCCAGTCTGGCTACGCAACTTGTCAGTATCGCGTCTTGACATGGATTTCCTACACAAGCCTTTTACAGGAAGTTCTTGCGCTGAAAACTTAAGTGGGGCCCAACGTGATGTTTGTGAGTAATTCATTCCGTCCATCCGTTTTTTGAGATCATTTTAGAACATGGAGCCAAAAATAAACAAGATCCAATTTTCAAATGGGCTGAAAACGTAAGGATTGAACATCCACAGTCGAAATATTCGTGGGGCCATAAAAGTTTTGAATCAGGTTAATATTTGTGATTTCAGTTCATCTCAGCTCCGTGGGCCCCCCATAATGTATTTGTTTCATCCATTTTTACGGATCATTTTAGTGCTTGATACAAAAAATTATAGGGATATAAATCTCATGTGGACCACACCACAAGAAAACAATAATGATTGGATATCCACCATTAAAATCCTCCTAAGGCCCACTGTACTGTTTATTTGACATCCAAACTAATGATTGGGCCATAAAGACCCAAATGAAGGGAAAAAATAAATATCAGGTTGGATGACAAATAAACATCACTGTGGGCCTTAAAAAGGTTTCAACGGTGGAAATTAACAGTTCCACTGTTTCCTGTGGTATGGTCCACTTGAGTTGTGGATATGGTTCAATTTTGGGTTGAACACCTAAAATGATCAGTAAAAACGGATGGACGGCGTGGATAAACCACGTGCAATCACGGTGGGCCCAACAGAGTTTACTCGGTATGAGCATACCCATCTCGCCCGTCATTGACAGAAACGGATTGGCTACTCCACCAGCGAATGGCTGATGGTCGGTGCTCTGTGGGCCCCACCATGATGTATGTGTTTCATCCATATCGTCCATCTATTTTTCTAGATCATTTTATGGTATTACAAGAAAAATTAGGTATATACCAATATCAACTGGACCACATAACAGGAAACAGTGTGGAATGAATGTTGACCATTAAAAACTTTTTGGGGTCCATAAAAGTATTGGATCTAGCTGATATTTGTTTTTTCCCTTCATATGGGTCTTTACGACCTAATCAACAGATTTGATGTCAAATAAATAGTACAGTGGGCCTTAGGAGGATTTAAATGACAAATATCCAATCATTATTGTTTTCCTGTGGTGTGGTCCACCTGAGATTTATATCCCTCTCATTTTTGAAATAAAGCCCTAAAACTTTCTTTAAAAATGGATGAACGGAATGGATGAAATACATACATTATGGTGGGGCCCACAAAGCACCGACCACCATCCGCGGGGCTAGTGTCAGGGGGAGAAGCCAATCCGTTTCCGTCACTGACGGCCCCAATGCCACATGACCAACTTATGTGGGTCCCACCATGATGTATTTTTTGTATCCACAACGTCTATACATTTGAAGAGATCATTTTATGGCATGAGCCAAAAAATGGGTCAGATCCAGAGCTCGAGTGGACCCCACCATAGAAAACAGTGGAGAGAGTGACTCCATAAAGGTGGGCCCTTAAAATTCCTAAATTTAGGGATCAGCCCCTTAAATTAGATGGGAAAACGGACAGACGGCGTGGATAGACCACATACATTAAAGGTGGGCCCAACTGAGTTTACTGAGTACGATAAGAGCATACTCTGTAACACACCGCATGCGATCCAAACCCCATTTCACCCCATCTGCACTCTTCTTCTTCATTCTCTCTCATTCACGCACGAAGGAGGTTCCGACGATCGCGGCAGCGACAATTCTCATTCCTTCCTGATTTCTCGCCAAATTTCTCGCCGGAATCTCCGAGAAATCCCCACAGATACTCTCTAATCAGCGATGGAGGAGAGAAATTGAAGAAAATTGTGAGAAAATTTAAGAAAATCGTACTTACCTGTCGAATGGCCCACCTCCGATCACCAATCTTCGTGGGTACTCTCCGATTTCTTCTCTTTTTTTTTTCTGATTCAATTTTTTTTATTCTACACCTATACGCATGGCTATTTATGGATGGATTTGGGTTGTTGGCCCCGTGAGTCCCCTGCAAAGCATCCATGAGTGTGCGATATCGACGATATATCATGTGATATCTGGATTTTGGCATTTTTGGTATCTTCTAGGCATTATTGTCCGGGTATCATCTCGTTGGGGGCCAATAACGATAATATCGGCCGATAGTATCGATATTTCGAACACTGTGTATAAGTAGGAATATCCAAACATATCATATTTGTACAAATATGTGATTTGTATCTAATGCAAGTAGAGGTGTACAGGAGTCAATCCGAGTTGATCTTGGCACAACTCAACTCGGCTCAGCCACTTGCTAACCTCAACTCGGCTCGGTTCTCGAGCCTGACGGGCCAGCTCAGCTCAGTTCGGTCAGCAGCTCAGGCCAGTTCGAGGCTTCGAGCCAAGTTCGCCTGTGCAGTATTTTCACAAACACATGAACTACACTTTTAAAATCTTATTGTATGTAAAACAACAACAATGGATTTACATGCATTTCATCAAACACCTTGTAAACAACATAAAAATCAAGAAAAAAAATGGTATTTGTTTCATATACGTAGCTTCCTTGCCACCAACCACACTTCATTGAGTCATTTCATCAAACGTGAGCAACAGCAATATCAAAGTAACCGAATCACCGAACTGAATCGATCCAAGTTCGATTCGAGTTGGGTTTCATCCAAGTCGAGTCGAGCTCGGGTAAGCTTGAACTCGGTTCGAAATTTTTTCAAGCTCAAAAAATCAGCTCGACTCGGCTCGGCTCAAACTCAGTTTCGAATCGAGTCGAATCGAGCTTTTTCGAGTTGAGTTGAGCGAGTTACCGAGCTAACTCTGCTCGTGTACAACCCTAGATGCAAGGAGGTCCAAATGAAGTATCCATGCAAAACTATTAAGGTGTCCTTTTTATCGTGTCAAATTTCTAATGCAGTCAAAGAGAAAAGTTAGGGATGATGTCTAAATTACAAGAAGCTTTCCTTGATCAAGCCTTCCTCAATCAATAAGTTGATTGAGAAAATAAGAATCACCCTCATGAGTTGGGTTGAGAATCAAAAGAATTTCAAGGAGTCTCTCCTACGTTCATGTTTAAAAGTCGGGCCTAGGTAATTAATGATAGGCACAAGATGGTTACTAAGATTGTGAGGTGTTCCCTTCCATCGATGGGATGGTGGAAGCTGAATCTTGATATAGTTCCATGGGTAACCTTGAGAAATCTAGAGTGGGGGGAGTCATAAGGGACAAATAAGGCAATGTCAAGCTTGTTTTCTCTAGCACTAGATGGGTGGCTCTAAATAGAATTGTAAGCAATAAAGACCAGCCTGAAGCTTGTTAATGATCTAGAAAGTATTGATGGGATCATCACCAAAGGCAATTCCAAGAGCATTCTTGCATGGGTTTCCTACTCTAAGCCGACTCCTTGGAAGCTACATTTTCTTGTAAATCACATTAAAAGGTTGAAGTCTCGGTATACAATTTCATTCGATCTCATCCCTCGGTAAGCTAACTCCTAGGTCAATTGCCTAACCAAGGATGCATTGGATTGGGGTTCCTTTCATTGTACTCAGGTGACACTTAGCCATTGCCTTAATGAATAATGTCCATTTTTCTCATTGGAGACAATATATTTTGGCCAACCATTGGGCGCTATGGGGAGAAAGAAATGGGAGGTGCTTTTGAAATGAGAGCAATACAGGGGAGCAGGTCACTAGTAGGGTGATGTTATATGTTGTGGAATGGGCTTCTTGTTTACATGGGTTGAAAGATTGTACTTTTTCCTTTCTAAGGCTGTAATTTTGCCCTTTTGGGCTTGTAGTATTTGCACCATCTCGACACCCCACTTAAGAAAATGTTTGTTACCTTTCAATAATAATGTCCCTTTTCTCTTATGCTAATGAGTTTATAATATTACTTATAGGAACATCAAAAAAGAAAGGTCAAATATGAAAAACTTAGATTTAAATCAGGCCAACAACATTATATGTTAAGTGAAAACTCAATGCATAATTCGATTTGTAGTATGCAAGGTTTAAAATCAGTTTCACTGCACCATATCAGTCACCACAGAAACCAATGCATGTCAGATAAGGCAGGATAATAAGCCAATCCTAACTCTTTCTGTCCAAGATGTTTAGGATCTCACGATTACTGTGATCTTAGAGATATGCTCCATGTACAATGTGCCACATAATTTAGACAGCTTTGATGTCATATGTAATTGACACACATGAGAAGGATGAGTCACCACCATGGTCAAATGGTCTCATTTCAACAATTTAGTATCCAGGAATCAGAAGTTAGGATTGTTCAAACAATCTGATTTTAGGAGCATGTCTTAGTAATAGTGGGTTCCACAATCTAGTCGGTTTAATCTGAGTTGATATATACCAAGCAAGCAATATCTGGGAGCATGCATATCAAGCTTCATACTCTGCCAGATACACAGAGGATAGGCCCCAAAACCAATTGGATTTTTCTAAGGTGGGCATTCTCCCCATTGTTCCCACTGTTGTACCCGCTTTATTTTGGTTTTGGACTAGATTTTGGGTCTAGGGCCAAAAATGGATGGGCATCATGATGAACGTAATGGGATGATAAATCAGCATCATGAGTGGACCCACATAACTGTCCACAACTCTAAAATCTGAGTCAGATGCCCTGAATATCAGGTCGACTCAGTCCAACTAAGCAAGTCGCACCAATATGGACAAGTACATCCGAATCAGTTTGGTTCAAAGGTGCTGACTCTGTCTCGATGGGTGTACCACATTGTTACACACCGATGCTGGCACATACCCGATATGTACCAGTTTCTAAAGATTTTTTAAACTTTGGTAGTATGTTTGCCATGCTATTCATACTTGGCATATATGGCACATGCAACGCACGCGGAGAGAGAGGAAATGGTTTGCAAGGTGTGGGAGAGCAAAGAGAGAGGAAGTGGGTTTGCAAGGTGTGGGAGAGGGGTGTTGAAGTGATTGTAAGAGGGGAATTATTTTATACTCTAGGAGAGTGTTGGTTGATACTCGGGCAATCTAAAACATTATACACCCAAATACATTAACCCATTCAAGCCATTCAAGTCATGGTGACCACATTAGAGAGGTCATCTTCCAAAATTAAGATTGGTCTAAGGATCCAAACCCTTATCAATAAGCATTAGTTTGTTGAATTTGGACCGTTGGCTGTTTCCATTGACAAGCTAGTGACAAAATTAAATCAATGTGATTTTTGGTTCAAGAACCATCAAAATCAGGGTGCACAAGCAACTACTATGGTTTATTTTGAGTTGAGTATATGCCATGTTAACACTTTCTCACTGCCCGCATATCAACCATCATGCCTCTACCAGTGTATTGAAGTTTTTTTCTCGTTGTAAAAGGGTGGAGACCATAGCTTAGCACACAGCCAGGCCTAGTTAAATTACTCAATTGCCCTTTCCATCGGTTAAAAACCTTTACCATGTCCTTCAACAATGCAATGTTTAGTGTTTGGAAAAACTGATCTCAGGGAAATTTCTGCCCATGGCAAGCCACATTATCTATAGTAGATTCATAAACTGTGCGTAGAGAGGAGACTTCAATGCATAATTCACTTTATAGTCTGTTTAAGCTGGCTCCTCAGAAGGGGCAATTTCTTGTAAATAAAATTTAAAGGGTTCATGTCTTTGTATTGGATTTCATTCGATCTCAACCCTAAAGAAGCTAACTCTTGGGCCCATTGTCTAACCAACGGGGGAGTAGACTAGAGCTTCGTGTACTCAGGTGACACTTATCTATTGCCTTAAGGGATAGTGTTCCTTTTGATAGTCTGCTAATGAATTTACACCATTACTCGGCAAAAGAGAATCCAAAAGAAAAAAGTCAGATATGAAGCATTCAAGGGCCAGCAACATTATATGTAGAATGAAGACTCAATGAGTAATTCACTCTGACCTTTCATAGAATAAAAAGAGTAATTTGTTTTGTGGTCTTTTTCCATGTTATGCATATTCTCGACTCCAACACAAAATGTCACAATCTTATTCAGTTCCACGCATGCATCAAAATCTTTTAGAGTGAATCCATAGCATAAGGCCAAGGATATTCAAACAAATCATACCGATATTCTAACAAAATGGCAAGACGCAAACCGACACAATCATGCAGTCTGTTTTATTTTGTCAACAAATTGCTCCCCAGTAAGACACGTGCAAGAAGAGCAGTTGACCAAGTAAAAAAATATCCGTTACAGAAATGCGAAGGAGGTCAGTCAAGTGAGCTTGAACTTTTTGGCACATGGCACACACGTACAATGTCCATGCCATTCATCAGATAGTACCACCATGAGCATGCCTGCCTGGCCTAAATATCAGACTGGTCTTGGAAAAAACGAATATGTATTTTGGACATGCAAATCTGGCCCACCTGATGAGTGCCAACCTGATTTTTGGGCCAGGGAATGACCAATATGGGGCCCACCTGATGGGTGCCTAGATTTCACAAATGTTTGCCATGCATACTGCAAAGTTCCTCTTTGCACAAGTATCATAAGCAGGGCTTGTCCCGCTAACAGCAAGAAGATGTGAAGACCGGTTTGATAACAAGCAAATGTACAAGCAACAAAATAGAAATAATCACACAAACACCTGAATCCTCAGACACATATTTGCAGTATTCTTGCAATGAGGTTTGCTAATCCCACAGGTGTGCAATGCCCAGAACCACAGACACCTCAACACGTGCACCAACGTGGCAGACATGAAACATCTGAACCGTCCATCAAAATCAGCCCCACCATGCACATGCCCTGGTCCACAAATAGCTTGGCCAGCCATGCTGAACGAAACAAAATGGATGGCACAACCAAGTTCATTTTGCTGTCCATTTGTCATGACGAACCATCCTGATTCCTGAACCATTGCAACTACAAGGCAGGGCCCACCAGATGGATGGCTCGGATGCTCTCCTAGAGAACAAAACCGACACCTATAGGATTGTTTGCACGAAATGGAACTTAGAAATCCATCTAGGACGTGCCAAAAGAGTTGAAACCTGGAAATCAAAGCAACCGCAACCAAAACCAAAATCTTGAACTTCCAAACAAAAGAAAATTTCCAAAAGAAATCTCCAAACCATAATCAAATGGTAGATACAAAATCTTGCATTGCAGAATTCCAAGAAACCAAACATCACCCTACAGCCTATTTAGACTCACAATAAATACCAAATTTGCAACTTCATCAATTTCATAGTGTCTGTTTGGTCGTTCTCGCTTTTCCATGGATGGGATGCATTCCCGAGTTCGCCACACAACCCAATTGCGATTTGGGGTACATCCAAACGGTACCACACCAATAAAAAAATTATTTTAAAAAAAACTGCAAGTGAAATGTAGAATTTCCGCCATAGCACATCAAAACCCGTAATTTCGATAAATAGTTACAACGACAACCAAACGCGGGAGACGAATCCTCTACTAAAAATAACTGATGGCATACAGCTACGATCCTTTTTACCATTTTTCCCTTGAAATCAAAGGCATGATCAAGGACAAAATTGGAAACTAAAATTCACCAGGCATGAAAAGGGGGGTTGGAGCACACAACCGATTGTAGGTTAACATCCATCCAAGTTCTAATCAGACGCAAAATAAGATCAAATCTTCCTAACAATCTTCCAAAAACAAGAAACAAATGTCGGATAAAACCTCAAAGTTATTAGATTTCCGGACCCGCCAAACGACCAGAATCGGATTACCTAAGCATCTGAAATTTCACGAATAGAGTAGAATGCCGATTTCAAAACCCTTTTAACGCGAATTTTCGAATCGAGAGCCAAACAGATGTCCGTTCAAAACCTAAAAGGATGGAAACGCGAGAGAGAGGAAGAACGTACGGATGGGATTGGAGGGAGTAAGGATGGGATAGAGGGAGAGAGCCGTAGAGATCCCAGAGCTCTTGAATCTGTCCTATGACCTGCCTCAGCATCGCAACTCCTCCTTTCATTCATTCCTTCATTTCTTCATTTTTCGCTCTCTCTCTACCCACCCCTTTTTTCTGCTTCTCTCTCTGTTGGCGAAATTATAACGGAGGGATTGCGAGTGCAAATTAATAAATGCACTCGCATCACACGTGGGAAAAAGGCACACGTGTATGAGATCCGATCCGTTCATCAGACTAACCGGAAAACTAGATGTTTTTGTGTGAAAAGTTACTCCCATACGATCATTAGGTGGACTGCACGTGTGAAAAATAAATGAGCCATTAATAAAATACGACCATGGTACACTTGTGGCCCCCACCTGATGTTCTTGTCGAGATATAGTATTCGGACAGGGCATCTAATGCACCGTTGATGCCGTTGCATGAGGATCTGATTTTTGCACACGTGTGGGTCTTATACAAGGTGTGGCGCGTGTGTACGCTTTCCTTTCAACAACACTATGATTATGCGCCTAGTTCGACGAACGTGGCACATGGTAGTTAATCCAGACCGTTGACGTGAATTTTAGAAGTTACTCATGCTCGGCAGAGCCTATTTTAGGACGCTGGTAAAACGGGTTAGAGTCGTACAACCAGGAAGATTTTAATATCGACCCTCATCCACGACGGGACCATCATATCAACGGTCTGGATCACTAAAAAGTGGGTCCCACCTATCACTTAAACGAACTGGCGCGCATCAGGACACTGTTACAATCTCATGCATCAGGAGCCTATGATCTCTAGTCTCTCCCTGTCTGTCGCGCCCGCATTTCCCATTCCTTTTTGCCACGTCAGCACGGCTCCATGTAATTATGGCGGATCGACGCATTACCGGAAATACTCATTAGGAGGATTGAATTTACGGAAATGCCATCGATGTACGCTGGAAATGCCCAAACAGGATTCAGATATTATCAGGTGATTCGTGCGACAGAACGACCGTGCACGCGCCTGTAGCGAAGAATCATCACGGTCCGCGCTATCAGTGTTTCAACACCAAGAACTTCTCACCTACAACCGACTGCATGCTGACTTAGAATACAGCCCATTTTTTCTGTCAATTTATCACTTGTATAAGAAATCTGAGCGATACAAACGGTGTCTATAGTCATGGATATCAGATTATGGAAAAATCGGGCGCCTATACTCATCAAGTATGCCACACGATCCTAACAAGTGATGGCCGAAGGTCTGATTAAGATACTGTAGTGGCCCACTAATGAGTAGATTGGCTAAATTTTTGAGATAGGTAATCTTTACAGTCGTCCAACTTCACAAGGTGGTAGGGAAAACCGAGATGTATGCTTAGTTGGTATACATCCCGCTGTGTATCATCAGTTTTCTTCTACCTCCCGCTATATGCCTACCAGGGTTGCTTTCAATAATGTGGTAGAAAACATTTAACTTGGATAAAATCCTCGCCGTCCATCACGTAAACCTCCTATTGTTGGCCTTTGATCCCAAAAATAAGGATGAATCAATAAACAGGTTGGCCACCCCAAAAAATTTAAACTAAAAACATCTAAATTCAAGTCGTGTGGACCGCCTGAGTTTTAGATTGCTATAAACTTTGTATACTGCTTTCATCCCGATGAAGCACATTAGATTAATGGATTGGATGGCACACCACGGTGGGTCCTACACAACGATAGTGGTGGGCGTTTCAATCCAACTGTTTCCTGTGGTGTGGTCCACCTATGTTTTAAATTATTATTAGTTTTGGGTTCAATAGTTATCATGAGACAACCTACCTGATGTACGGGGTGGATCTAACGAAAGCTACAGTCACGTCGCTCTCGGATACAAAAGTGACCCTGGTAAGGACTTTGCGTGGTTAAAAAATAATCACCATGTCTCAGCTTGTCTGAGACCAGGAAAAAATGAACGGTTGGGATTGAAAAAATAAGTGGTCTGTATTCATTATTCAATACCCGCCAACCTGAAGAGTGGACCGGCCTTACCTTTTTACCAGTGAATGTTGAGTGATTGCCACCGCCTGATGAACGGCCCCGATCTCTTTGAATCACGGGTATAGGTACCATGATGAGTACACTTTCGAGATGTAGGTGGTTCATCTGCTGGACGCAGGGACCCGGATTAGCTGGATCCTCCCGCTAGGTGGGGAGCGGATTATGTGAGACCCGGACCCCCCTGGGGCCTTGACTGTGGGACTCACATTCATGCGTGTGCCTTAAATCCACACCGTCCAACCGTTTAAAAGTTTATTTTAATGCATGGTCCCAAAAATGAATCAGATCCAAATCTTATGTGACTATTCTACAGGCAACATTAGTTATTGAACCCCTCCATTAAAAACTTCAAGGGGGCCACCGGAATGTTTATTTGCCATCCTGTCGAGATTGATACAAAACTTATACAGAGCGACCAAACAAATGCCAACTTAAATCAAAAGGCAACTGGAAGTTTTCAATGATCAATTGCGGCTAGTTTTTGTATTCTGGTCCACCTCCGATTTGAAACTGCTTTATGTTTTGGATCATACACTTTCAATAGCATAAATATAGTCACATACATCACAATAGGCCCCACCGTCAAGGCTCCCACCTATGTCAGTGGATCTCAGGTCTCACATAATAGTAGGGGTGTACACAAACCGAGCTAGATTGGTCAACTTGCTCGACTCAGTCCGAAAAAGCTCACATTGGCTCAGTTTAAAGTTGAGTTTAATCCAAGTTGAGGTGGTTTTTAGAGCTTGAAAATAATCTCGAGCTGAGTTCAAGCCGTCCCCAGCTCGACTCAATTCAATTTATTATATAGCTCAAACTTCGCTCGGCTCAGGGATTCCTTGATGTTACTCACTAAGTGTTTGTTGAAATGACTCAACGAAGTGTCAGCTAGTGGTAAGGAAGGTATGTTTCATCAAATAAATTTTCTTTTTTCTTAATTTTGATGTTATTTATAAGGTGTTTGATGAAATACTAATAAATCCGTTGTTGGTGCTTTACATTCAGTAAAAATTTAAAAGCATAGTTTATGTGTTTATGAAAATGCTGGGTCGAACTCGGCTCGAACTAGCCCGAGTTAATAATTGAACTAAGCCGAGCTCGCCAGTCAAACTTAAGGACTAAGCCGAGACAAGTTCAAGCTAAGGTCAACTAGTAGCCGAGCTAAGGCTAGCTCAACTCAATGAACACCTCTACATAATAGGCTCCATGCTAGGTGGTGCCACCCTAACTGTAGGGCTCACCTTGATGTATGCATTGTATCTCCACACCAATTTATCCATTTTCCAAGCTTATTTTAGGACATGGTCAAAAAATGTAAGAACAAATATCGGGTGGACTACACTATAGTAAACAGTGGTGTTGATCACTGAATGCTCACCGTTGAAAACTTCCTAGGGTCCATGGCAATATATTTGCCATCCAAAGTGTTGATAAAGCCACGTAGACTAGATGAAGAGAAAATACAAATAGCATCATCATACTAAACTTTTGTGCGGCGGGCATTCAATCCCTACTGTATGATCCGCTGATATTTGTATTGCCTTAAAATTTAAGGGGCAAAACGGATGGAGGCTTGGATAGACAATACATACATAGAGGTGGGCCCAACGGTCAGGGTCGCACCCACCTACTCGCTGGATCCTGGGTTGCAGCTAATCCGCATTCCGACCCACTGTTCAGGTGCCTTGAACGACTGCGACTCCAAACCAGAGATCTGGGTGGTACCCTAACTGTGGGGCCCACCTTGATGTATGCATTACATATCTACAATGTTTATCCACTTTGCCAGCTCAGTTTATGAGATGAGTTCAAAATTGAAGTTTATACAAATCTCATTATGGTGGTGAATGATTATTAAGAACTTTTTGAAGGCCACCAAAAGGTGGGCCCCACGATCAAGATACCACCCACATTGCTGGTTCCAGGGTGGCGGGCAAGTCGCGCCCCTATACGATATGTTAGACGGCTCTGATCATTGGTCTACAGTTGTACGATGGATGGGGACCGCTACTGCCGTGAGCGGATTAGGTGCGGCACCGGCCTTGCCTAGGAAGGCACGGCCCTTACTATGGGGCCCACCTTGATGATAAATGTATTTTGTAATCATGATATTCATTATTTTAAGGTAGAACCTAGAAATGAAGCAATCCAAATTTCCTGTAAACCATGCCTTGTGAAATGATAGTGATTCATTGTTAAAGACTTCCAGAAGGCCAAGGAAGTTTTGGATGAGCTTATGTTTGGTTTTTACTTCATCTTAGTTTGTGTGACAAGGGGTGTATATTCAGTCAAACCGAGTTGAGTTGGCATCAATTTGACTTGGCTCGGTCAGCAGGCACACCCAATTCGAACTTAGCTTGGCGCCGTGACCCAGCCATCATTTCCATCTCGACTCGGCTCGGTCAATAGATCAGACCAGTTCGAGCTTGAGCTTTCGAGCCGAGTTCAAACTCTAACTTTCAAGCCAAGGTCGAGAGGCCACTGCTGGTCGGGAGGCAAAGCTAGGGTCGAGCAGGAGTCTGACACGAGCAAAGAGAGATGGAGGTAGAGCTAGGGTTGGGCGGGAGTCTAGGACAAGCAGAAAGAGAGGGCTGTAGAGCTAAAGTCGGGTGGGAGTCCGAGACAAGCAAAGAGAGGAGGTAGAGCTAGGGTCGGGTGGGCTTTTTTCAAACAAAAGGGAAATAGGGTAAATTTAGGGTTTTTTCTTTTCCTTTTATATCATTTAATCGAGTCGAGCTGAGTTCGAGCCATATATCGAACCGAGTCGAGTTGAGCATGGGCCAACTCGAACGCGGCTAAAACTCAGTTTCGAGCTCTAAAAGCCAGCTTGAGTCAAGTCGGGCGAGTTGACCAAGCTAGCTTGGTTCATGTACAACCCTATGTGTGATCTTATCAACAGGTCCAATGACAAATAGACATCATGTAATCATTACGGTGGGCTAGGAAGTTTTTAACGTTGGAGCATTTAGTCACCATCATTTGTTATAGCATGGTCCACCTAAGAAGTTCATCTCTTTCATTTTTGGGATCATGTCCTAAAATGATTGGTAAAATGGATGGGTAGTATGGACATAGAATATGTACATTAAGGTCACCCCTATGGTAAGGACCACACCCAATCCACTCCCTAGCATGTTTGATTCCTGGATTTGGTTATATAGTTTTTAAAATAGCCAATTAGAAACAGACATATGTCAAAATGTATAATTTCATATATATTTGAAGCCTTTTCATGGAAGTAAACTAGCATTCAATTGGATGGTAAACGTCATTAAATGACAGGTCAGGGTCAAAAAGCTTAAGAGGCAGAAAACATTCGAGTGGAAAAGGCTGACTAGAGTGACACGAAGAGACAAAATGATTTAAAAGACCAACATAGCAACGATTTAGCTATCATAACCATTGAAATAAAGAAAAAAAAAATAGTTGAAAAAAAGTTGCAACAAATATCTATAAATAAGAAGTTTAGTAAAGCAAATCTTCTCGTATCAGTCCAACAAACAAATTATCTTTCTTCATCATATCTTACCTCTATTCCGATAGAAGTAGTGATATTTAATATTTAACTGTGTGATCCACTTCAAGTATTTTATTTTTATTTGATTGTTTCTATTTATAAAAATCTTTAAGTATAAAAGAAAACGTGTAACCCACCTTTGTAGGAAAACCGCACTCTCCAATAATCGCCTGATTATCTTACAATCACATTACGAGTAATGAATAGGAGATTGATCTTCTCGAGCCTTTATCGTATAAGCTCACATGTGACAACGGTTTTGATGTAGAGAGGGTCATGGATAGTTTCATATCCAAGTTAGATTTAAAAAGGCTCGGTTAATGACAGAAGTGATCCGGACTGTCGGACCTTAAATCAGACGTATCTCACAATTTGTAACGAGCTATTGAATGTAAAATATATTATTTTGGGGTTAGAACAAGTTACTTTAGCCACCCAACCAGGCTAAGCCGAGTTACACAAACTAAATTTGTGAAATACCACCAGATCGATGGTCATTTTCCTATTTTAATTCCATTTTTATTATAAATAATAAGTTTTAATTTGATTATAACTTTTCGTCCAAGCATAAAAAGAACTTAGAATAATTAGGAGAACAACTTGATTAAGCTAAATCGAACACTTACTATTTTTGGCTGAAAACCTTGTGCATTAGTAGACATCACGACCATTTATAAATGGTAAGTTTACTATTTATAGTAGATTGTAAATTCTATAAGTTTTAGTTATAGTTTGATTTTTATTTCTCTCATATTACTTGATATCTTTATTTAAAGAGTCGTGAAGTTGATAATTTATTTTACCAATTAATTTTAATTTTTATAGAAATTATTTTTTATTTTTTAATTTTTTTGCACGTGGATTTGAAGAACTTCCATGCGGAGTCCAGATGTGTACATGAATCCTCCCCTTGCCTTAGGTTTGAATTTGAGTCCAACTGTACAGTTGGTAATGTCACGGTCACACGTGAGGTAACCACACGAAAGCCAACAAAAATAGCCCTTCCAGAAATGTCACATATATGTAAATTACTGACACGTGACTAGGAGGATGGTGGTAAGGGTGGTCAAGGGTCTATTCGCTGTAAAGGTTCAACGGGGCACACGTGTGCAGTAAGACGAACATTCATCAGGTAGGCCACTATCAACGTGCCCGAGCCCAAAAAATCTACCAGTCACGCCTAATCACGTGGGTTACACTTGTACGAAAAAAATGAACATTGGACAAATAGAAAAAGGAGGGTAGGTGGTCTATGTACAAAAGTACGTGCCTTACCTGACAAATCAGTGGACCATCTTTAATTTCGGACGAGGGAATGTTCATGGAGCCCACCAGATGACTGGCCCCGATCCCCTACACGCGTGCCAGGTTAGCACGGGTATGACAAGTTCCCACTGCAATAAATCCCCTTCGCTGCTGGAATGGCTCTAATTGTCATTCGTACCGTGCCCGCTATGGGCAGGATAACCATTAACATATTGATGTAGAGCGGGTTGCGGACAATTTCATGGTTAAGATGGATTAGAAAAGGCACGGTCGGTGACAAAAGTGATCCGGACCATCGAACCTTAGATCGGGCGTATCTCACAATTCGAAATGAGTTATCCGACGTAAAATATATGAATTTAGGGTAGAACGAGCTACTTTAGCCAACCAAACCCGCTACGCCGTGTTACGCAACCCGAATTTGCGAGAAACCCCCTGATCGATGATCGTTTCGTCATTTTAATTTTATTTTTACTATAAATAGTAAGTTTTAGTTTGAGTATAACTTTTCATCCGTTGGGCTTTAGGAGTTGTGTCCAACATGAAAAGTGCTTAAGATAATTAGGAGAACGGTTTGGTGAAGCCAAATAGGACACTTACTATTTTTTGCCGAAAACCTTGCGCACTAGTAGACATCACCACCGTTTATAAATAGTAAGTTTACTATTTATAGTAAGTTGCGAATTCTAGGAGTTTTAGTTGTAGTTTGAGTCTGATTTCTTTCTTATTGCTTAGTTCCCTTATTTAAAGGGTTGTGAACTCAATTTTAGGATTTCATTAATCAATTTTGAATTTATTAAAAATTATTCTTATTTTTTACTTCCTTTCCTCGTGGATTCGAGAAGTCTCTGTGAGGAGTCCAGAGAAGTTCCGTGGATTCAGAATATTTATCATCTTGAGGAAGACGGTGCTCGACCTCACGTCCTTCCCTGCGTCACATATGGAAGCCTGCGTGGATGGAAATCGGTCCGGGCAAGGGGTCTGTGGGGCCCACCATGATGGATGGGTTCTATCCACGCCGTTCATCCATTTCTCCAGGTAATTTTAGGAAATGGGCTTAAAAATAAGTCAGATCCAAGGCTCAAATGGACCACACCACAAGAAGCAGCGGCTATAATGACACCTACCCTTGAAAGCTTTCTAGGGCCCACCGTGATTTTTATTTGTCATCCACACAGTTCATAAGGTCACATAGACCTGGATGAGGTAAAACACAAATTTCAGCTTGATTCGAAACTTCTGTGGCCCCCAACAAGCTTTTAATTGTGGGCATTCAATCCCCACTGTGTGGTCCACTTGAGCCTTGAATCTGCCTCATATAGGCTAACTCAAACTCACATGACTCGGAATAAGAAATTTAAGTCCTTACAACACTCTTTAAGTCATAAAACAATTAAAAAGGATTACTAAAAATCATAAAGCTTAACTTCGAATGAAAATTTGGCCTTGAAATGGACTTATTTTACAAAACATTTAGGTCTTAATTGACCATACCCATTGTCTAGGTCATATGGCTAGCCGATATCATTTCAATGATATCTTACGTGGACAACGGTCCCAATTTTATGAATGCTGGTAGCTATAGTGTATTTTAAGTCATTTTTTGCTTGTCTTTTGCCCATCTCGACTCCTAAAGCATGTTTCTTTCCATCATGATCGTCCATAATTCATCCATAATTTATCATACGCTACATAAAAAAATGTCAATTCGTTAAATTAAACAAGAGCATCCTTCTGTGTTTTAATATTGATAGCCATAAAGAGCATTGGTTTGGAAGTTAGGTTGTGTGATCAACATGAGGAAGAACTCTGACATACTCATCTTGTGTCGAGGTAGATTTGATTTGTGAATTGTGTTGAGCTGAACTATTTTAAGTACTGAGAAGATTGGGCCAAGTATACATATGGCAAGGAGTTTGGTGAATCAAGATGGCCTAAGTACTAAGCCAGCCATGTTTGGATAAAAGAGGAGATTGATCACTGTCTTCTTCTCAAGAGTAACCCTAAAATTCATAAGAAAATAGAAAATTTTAAAAATAAGAAAAAAAAATAAAATTATCAATATATTATACTGATAACATTCTATGAGTAAAAGATATCCCGAATTCTAATTTGATTTGAACTAGTGCACATTTCTAAGATAATGAAAACTACTAAAATAATAATACGGTATCTGATCATACAAAACCTCCTAAACAATCCTTGAAATACTGAAACGAAGATGTGAACCACAATTGAGATCTTATAACTAAATAAAAAAATAATCTCACTAAGTATAATGTTTTAACTTAAAATCCTAATTTGATCTCGAAAATGATATAATTTTACAAAGCCATATGGTGGCCAAAAAACCTTGGGCCATTGACTAAGGTGTAGATTGTACATGTGAAATAGACAATAAGTAGCAAATTCATTGCTATTGAAAGCTATAGTGCACATTTAAATTATTTTTTAAAACCTATAGAAGCTCCTCAAGCAAGGATTTGTGCCATCCTAAGACTTTATTGAGTCATCCTCTATCCGCCCTACATTAAAAGTCCACCATGATTAGAAAACCCTATTTACATCTGGCTAGACACAAACCATATTGAAAATTTAGAAGAGGTAACGTGTTGGCACACTTGTACCAAACTAAGATTGAAACGTAATTACAACAACAAAAGAGTACAGATAATTATTTGTGAATGACGTGTAATCTACCAGTAAGGCTAAGCACCCAGAGATGTACGCACAACCAGAATCCAAAAGGCAATCGTTTACTCCAAGATGTGACACAAGGCACACTCGACTCCTAGCATATTGGTAAATTTTTGCCAACGACCAGCTATTACTAGACTCTTGTATAACCTGTTATTGCACATCATGGCTCTTACCTCCGGAGAACATCTAAGAATCTTTTAAAAGTTGAGAAAACTAGAGCAAATAGGGAAGCCATTTAAAGATAGAATTCATGATAGCACAGTGCCTAAATGGTTATAATTCCGAATAAAATATGACACCAAAAAGGCCACTATCCAATCATATCAGCCATGAAAGTTTACATATACCCAAAAACATCATAAAAACTACAAACAAAGAAGAGCTTAGGGCCTCACACTAATTCAACCAAAATAATTCTTTTTCAACTCTACATTACCTATCTCTTGCGTCCCTTATGGATCTTGCTCACTTTTGGTCTCAAGTTCTAAAATGAGCTCATAAAATAGATAGACTCGGTGGATTTATTACAAACATCACGATGGCCCCCACTTAGGTTCTCAGCACTAGAACTTCCTGTGAAAGGAAGTTCTTGCACTGGGAACCTAAGTGAAGCCCACCGTGATATTTATGAGAAAGCTTGCGAAAGCCTTTCGTAGGAAATCTATGTTCGCTTTCTACAGGTTAGGAACACTATTTACGTTTCTGGCAAGGACGTGGATTGCAAGGCATATGAATCTCCCGTAATTAGAAATTGTGCGTGGGGCCACAAAGATTCTCGTCATAAATCCACTCCATCCACCAGTTTTATAAGATCACAATAGGAAAGGAATAAAAAATTAAGTAGATCCAAAACTCATGTGGGCCGCACCACATGAAATGGTAAAGATTGAACACCCACCATTGGAAACTTTCTGGGGGCCACAAAAGTTTTGTATTAGTATGATATTTGTGCCTACAATATATCTGAGTGGTAATAACCCAATGAATCATTTGGATAATATATAAACATCTTAGTCGGCTCCACGAAGGTGTGGGCACTAGAGGGAGAATTTCTCGAAGGGATGTGAGAGTTGCTCTCTTCTTTCTATTAGTCGTCTCACTCAAGAGTTTTCGTTAAAGATGGTAAATGGTATAATATTTGACCAGTGTCGTCACTAATCAATTATTATAATTCTACAATTAGTTAGACCTTGTAGAAACATTTAGGACTAAGAATCCAAAGATTTATAACTCTAAGATGACTCAGGAGTTTACATTCTAGATATTATAAGTAAAAGACTGCGATAACAGTGAGGGAAGGTGTTAGGCACCCACTTTGCCTATACGGATGTACGGTCTTTATTTCACAATATCTAATTAATTTCTAAAGAATAATGTTAGTTCTCTTATACATAAAATATAATGTGACGTAATAGCAGTGATGATTGATAAATCTGAATTTCTGATGAGCAGAATCTAACAATATCAATAAGCCGCAGAGCATACATTCAAAATGATCAAGTGCATGGTGCAAAATATGTATGTGTGGGATATTTGATTCTGTATTGATGCTTATGATAAAATGACAGCCAACCGGCTAAGGTTTCTAGTGGACTTGCTGCGATTGTATCGGTAAATCTTGGAGCATACGCCCACCAATCAAATATGAGAAAATGATAGCTAACTAACTTAGGTTTTTTATAGGCAAGATCCAATTATATTAACAAGCCTTAGAGCATACAGTCACCAATCAGATGCATGAAAACGATGGTATGCAATGCATATGCTAAAATGACAGCTAACTAGCTAAGGTTTCTGATGGACAAGATTCAATTATATTGGCAAGCCTTAAAGCGTACATCCGCTAGTCAAATGCGTGAAAATGATGAAAATGTAATATGATGTTGATGTATATGAGAAAAAAGGGAGTTGAGAATGAAATGAATGTTTACGCGATGTTAATGCACTGATTTGATACTGATAGAAGCTTAAATAGTTGGATGAACGGTAGTGTCGTAATGCTAAATTAAACGGCTCATATTTGAACTTGGGTGGCGTATAAGGTTTGAACTCTGGCTAGGATAGGCTAGACTAGGGCTGTGCTCTTACTCTTGCTCTCCTTGGTGGAGGGATGATCAAGGCAAAGGCTAAGAGACTTTTGGGTGAGAAAGGAGATTAAATGCGAGTGGATGCTTGAAACGAGAAGTGGAGGGAGCTATTTATACTCTTCCAACTCAATTTTTCGGTAATTCTTAGTGATCCTAGGGGTAAAAAGTGATCAGAGGGTTATGATTGAAGATTGCCACATGGCATCATATAATAAGTTGGATGAGGTAGTAAAATGATAATTTTGAGTAAGGAGATGGGCATCAGAATAAATACATATCAACCGTCTACTTAAGATTCGAGAAAGAAGAGTTCCACATGCTTAAAGGAAGCTGCCCCAAAGAGGGGGAGTGCCATGTGGTTAGTGGCAACCTGGCTATCACTGGTCCTCACATGAACTCTCTACTTCAACAGACAACATCCTCAAAACGTATGGAGGTTTTGTTGCTAAGAGTTATTGTGTTGAGGTTTCGACATTTATCTGATTGGACTTAGGTTCAAGCTTGATTTTGGACTTAATTAGGTACGTTGACTAGGTTATAAGGTTGGGTAGACTTACCGGGTGAGTTGACTCAACAAGTTAACTGAATAAGTTGACTTGTTGAGTTGAAGTTTCAGGGTCTAGGATTAGGATGACTGGGTTGAATACATTGATTGGGGCAAATTTAAGATTTTAAGATTGTGATTCCTAATATTTAGGATTCTAGAGTTGGGGTTTTAGACTGAACTTTGGTTGTCTATACATTTCAAACTCAATCAGCATGTCAAATTGGAGTGGGGTGTCTACATAAGGTTGGGATGGTGGGTGTACGTTTCCATTCCTATTGTTTGATGTTATGTGGTCCACATGAGTTTTGGATCTGGCTTATTTTCAGAGTCATGCGCGATGGTGGTCTTGCAAAATTGATGAACGGATTGGATTTGTGATGGGCATAGCTGTGGGCCCCAAATAGCTTCCAAGTACAGGAACTTCCGGTGCCCGGGGGCACAGGCAATCCGCGTATTTATGGCCCTAACGGGCCATGGGCTCATCAGTTGGGCCACAGCGTACAAACAAATGGACATCTAAACATTTGTTTGTAATCATCCATTTGTTTTGTATACTGAGGTCCAGCTTAGGAATAAAGCGGCTTGATTTATAAGAAAGATCATCTAAAAATTGTGGCCCACCTGATAGAAAGGTAGAATCTATTACATGTGTGCCCTGTTGGCACGTATGGTTCGTGTCAATGTCCGGCTCCATGTGCGCGTGTGACTATTAAAATTATCTTAATTAATTCTAACCTGTAAACGGTACAATGGGGGTTTCCTTGCCAATACTTATACAATGAACTAAGAAATGTGGAGGAGATTCGCGCGAAGCCAGAGTAAAGAAGAATTTCGCTTCACACATGCATGTGTTGGATCCGAGCCATTCATCAGGTGGGGATATCCTGGGTACCACGGAAATACCATGGCCCGAAAATTAGGATCCAGTCATCAGTTGGAGACACGTGTACATTGAATATCGACGACTGGTCATCTTCTATCTAGAGGACCATTAGCCTCATGCATGTCTGGTCCACATGAAGGTGCACCATCTGGCTTGAAAATTCCCTGTTCCAGAAGTCAAGGTCAACCCATCAGGTGGGGCATCTGTTTGACTAGAGACCATCGGTCTATCTTCTGTGTGCATACGTGGCCCACATGCTAACTGAACCAGTCTGATTTTTGAACCACGGCATATCCACGGTGGTCCAGACACGAAGAATGGTCGAGATCCTACACGCGTGTAAAGCGTGCCCACAATTACCTCTTCAATCTCTACTCGTACGGATCACCCATAACTACACTCCATCATAACGACCCATCAAGGAAAGATTTTTTTTTTTTATTTTTTCTTTTAAATAAAGTTACATTAGAATGATGGCCTGTAACACTAACAGAAGGGGGGGTTTGATGAGGACATTACACCTCTGTGAAAATCTGAGCCGTTAAAAGGCATTTGTGGGTTTTTGGTAATGAGTTTGCTTTGGTTGGGAAATGATCCTTAGTTGGATAACCATGGTTGATTTGATTTTGTTGGTGGACCTTATCATTCTTCGATCAAGATCGAATGATGACAACTACTGCCGAAATGGGCCATGATTCCTGTTGGGAGATGATATGGTAGACCGGAAGCCATATTCCTACATTACACGTGGCAGGCTTATCTTTCAATTAGGACTGTCCATCTAATGGGACCCACTATGGATGGAAGATGATTCAAGATTAACATAGATTGGATGATCCTAGCCATCTACAAAGTGGCCTTCGAATCAACGGTGGTTGTCAACATTAAATGATGGAAAGTAAAGATGGTGATAGCTATGATCTTATGATGAGTATGATTTTGGAAACATCATCTATCCATGATGAGGCCAGCTATTTGGACGGTTCAGATTGATGAATAGTGAGGTCACGTGTAAACTTAGATGGATGGCTCTTCCATATAATGGTTCGTGCAGCTCTACCGTATGCCGATTCCTGCGATCGTCGAGTGGGAATTAGTGGAGCGTGCTTGATGTTTCGTGCCATCATCAGCTGTTGATCTGACGGCGTTAAGGTTCATGGAATATTTAGTACACTCAGCTCTCGTATTTGGATAAATGGTGCACTTTTTCAATATCCGAGCCGTTCATCAGTTGGGATCCACTGCAAATATGCTTAAATAAAAAACAGATTATCAGATGGGCCACACACCTCTGTTGTATGAAACTGTGCGGACGAATTTTGTTAATCGTATCTTTTGCACGCATGTGATTCACTTGGCTATAGATGAGCTTCATCTTGAAAGAAAAGTCAGAAAAACTTTGATACTCTGGCGGAACGTAATGAATGATACGCAGGCACTTAGAAATTGCATACTTGGAACATAAGTTATTTTAATGTAATCGTACAAATTATGGATGCTAGTTTAGATATACCATGAACCAAAAATTAAGATTGTTTGACCATTTGAAATATTAGATTAAATGATATTGAGTGGACGGTTAAAAATGAAGTATATTATGGGTAAAATGAAAATAAACAAATGTACGAAACGGATGGGTCGACCAGTCAAATAGAGAATTGCTCAACCAACCTGCTTTATAGATGATAATCTTGGTGAGGCAAATTCCAAAATTTATTTAGTTGTGTTAGTATACGCCACGTGTACCATTTTTAAGTGCCTGCGTATCAAGCATCGTAGGCAGCCAGAGTATCTAATAATTACCCTAGGAAATGCATCTACAAGGGTCCCGATGAGCAGCTTGGTATTGCACACGTATGCCATAGTGGCCCGTGTAAGAGACTAGTGCCCTGGAAAGGAGCAGCTCGACGGTTGGTCATCGGTTTTTAAGTTCTAAAGTGTAGGAGGCATGTCCTGGTAATCCAGACCACTGGTTGGTTGTTTTTGGAAGGGGATTGCCTGGGATCACTGACTGCAGGAAGTTCCTGCCGTCGGAAGCTGTGGGGTCCGCCATGATGTTTGCCAGAAATCCATCCTATCTATTCATTTTGCCAGTCCCAAAACTCGAGTGGGTCACGTAACAGGAAATAGTGGGGAAGCTCGAAACTTTTATGAGGCCACAGTAGTATCGGATCAGGCTACTATTCTGTGTTTTCAGTTCATTCTAGTGGAAAATGACCTTGTGAACGGTTTGGATGGAATGTAAGCAGGGCAATGGACCTTGGGAAGTTTTCAACGGTTGTATTTATCCTCCTTTTTCTTTTTTTTTTTCTTTTTTCTAGCCCACTTGAGTTTTGGATGTGCCTCAGATTTGGGTTCATATTCACAAACATCACAATGAGCCACACCAAAAAATAGTTGGTGGAGGTTGACAAGTTAATTGGTCAACTCAATCTAACATAGTCAACTTAATCAACTCAGTTAACTCATTTTAACCTAGTTAATTTAGTCCAACCCGATCACTTCAGTTTAATTTTACACCGAAGTCTAAGCCAAATCCAACCCTAGATCCAAACCCATTAACACATACGACCATGTAACATCCCGAAAATCGGAGGGTCGAGTAAAAACTCCACTCCCGAGTTCCAGAACATCACTTATGCAACATAAATGTGTATGATTGAATGTTGTCTGTGTTAATGCATTAAACATGAGTGAGATTAATCCAAAACATCATATCATACTCTAGAGACCGTTAAATTAACAAGCGGAAGACTTTGATAGTATGTATAACATATATAAACTGTTGTATGTCTCCAGAGTGTGAACATGTTACCAAGTTATATACATACATGTATACTCCAAAAGTAGACAAAACGAATATACATGAGTGCGCTAAAAATATAAAATGACAAGTGTCAAGGCATCTAATCAACCTCCTTGTAATCCCGTCAATCAGAACACGCATAAAGGAGAGATCCTCCTCATCATCATCAAGTCCAGCTCCGCCTCGCAGGCCGCGTCATCATCTGCAATCACAGTAGGGACTGGTGGGTGTCCGGAAATACCATCCCGTAACGTGGGAGTGAGTGATCAACTCAGTGGGATAAGAGAGCAGAGATTAGCATGTTATCAAATCAATCATGCGATAATAGTAAAGCAGTAAATCAAATAATCCTAATACTGTTGTTAATGCAATATGACATGACATGATGGATGCCCTCACCGATGTTCTCCCTCATACGGCACCATCTTACGCCGGCGGCATGCTTGCGTACCGCTCAGTGCTCCACATCTTCCAGGCACATGCAATGTAATGGTGATATGATTGCCAAGTTATTATTAGTCCATTCAAACAGTAGGATTGAGAAACTAAGGTACTTCCCTTATATCAATCCCAACACAGATCCTGTCTAGGGTCGTCACTCCTAGTAATCTCATACGAAGTATATTTTGTAGGTCGCTGCAAGGGCTGTTGCTCGCACTCGTTGCACCGCTCCCACATCACCTTATCAATACAGACCTACTGTACTCTCACTGCCACGGAAGGGTCATCGCCTCCCGTAGACTCAGAATATGCTCGCGGTCACTACAAAGGGCTGTCAGGGCTGTTACTCGCACTCGTTGCACCGCTCCCCCATCACCTTATCAATGTATGCCGACAGCAAGAATATAGTGTCCCATACCACCATAATCTGCTCACGAGTCATAGGTGCTCACTGGTCACTACGGGGAGGTTTGTGGCCCCAGCGTAGGCCGACAGCTCGACCACGGTATCCCATACCATCATGCCCGGCTCATGAGTCTTCGTAGATCAAGGTACCATGGTTGACAGGGTTTACAATGGTAAGTTCAGTATCCTAGGTTCAAGCAGTTATGACTCATACAGGGTGAACATACAACGGCCAGTAGGGTTACTTGACGGGCTCGATTAGCACGAGTGCATCTCGAGTCGAACGACATGAAGTGCGTAAAACACCTCGTGTGGCCTAACCACTGCCGCCAACTCCAGAATATGGCTCGCGTTCATCGACGTGTCGTTCGTGGCAAAGATAAGCCAACCACGAATTCACTCGGTTACCGACTGCCTGGACTAGGTATAGTCCCAAACAACTATGAATCCACATCAGTAATCATGTGAGAGTATTGGAAATAAAATACAACCATGTGAGCAAGTTAACACATATTATAACATACAACTTAAGTAAATCTTCAAGTACCTGCATTTCATACATATAATGAAATCATGCATATAGCTAACATGTAGGAAATCATTTACATCAGCATATTAATTGAGAAATCAATCTTAAACTAATTCATAACACCATTTAATGCAATACATACTAATACAAGCATTTATACAAACACTTAAACTACACACTTAAGTCTACATATAGTATGTCGACTCAAAGTGCGCATTTAGGCGAATCTCTTCGCCGAACTAATTATGCACGCATTCCTAGTATCCTAATGCGACAAGAAGCCATGTCAATCACATCAACAAATTATGGATGAAAACAGTATTTCTTACAAATGACTAAAATGCCCTAAATCTCATATTCTTCGTCCGCTTATGAAACAGGAAACGGACAGCATGTTGTACATGTCAAACGGCGTTGCCATCGATAATCTACTATTAAACGATATTGAAAGCATTGAAAACAGTCAATCAAAGCGTCTAATATCCGCACTTTTTCTCTTATAGGTAAAGCGATTCGAACGGAGCGTATACGCTTCGTCTACGGTGAATAGGGAACCTAATACACAAGATCTATCAGCTACTTCACTATGAAACCAAGGGAACCTCAAATCAGCAACTTATTAGGGTATTTTCTTACCTAGAAACGCGGAGAAATCACTGGCCAAGTGATCGGAGCGTGTTGCTAAAGCACGTGCAACGGGTAGGGCAGCAGCAGAAAAATTCTCTCCTACTCTCTCTCACAAACTCTCACCTTTTCTCTCTCCCAATCTAGGATTTTTCTCAAATTCGGATGGGAGAGAGGAGTGAGGGTTTCAACCCCTTTTAGAAGCCCAAATGCGCCCAAAATAGGCTCGGGAACAATATATACTTGAGGTATATCCAAATCGGGGCTGTTTCGATCAAAAAGGACATTTCTGGTGGTCCCCTAACCGAACGCGATCGGACTTAAGTTTGTACTTGTCAGATGTCGCTCACATCCAGTTTTCAGTCCATCAGTGTTCGTATATCGCACGTGGCGGTCCAGTTTCAGTTCAGCGGTCACCGCACGTAGATCAGGCCTACAAGTCTCATGATATAAAATAGAAATTTTTCCTGATCCGAGGGTGTAATTTGGTTGAAATCTAACGGTCAAAACGCTTAATAATAACACGTCAAGTCGTGTGCCAGATTTGAATTTCAAATTCCAAATCTAACCCTATTCTCACTCTCTTCAGTCTAGGCTCAATGAAATAGCCTGTGAATGTCGGTTGGACTTGATTTTCGAAATGATTGTCAAGTCTAGGTAGGCGGTTATAACGGTCTAAGATAGTAGGTATCGGACTTTCGACACGTGGTTTAGATCCAATACAAAATTTCAAAGTGGTCCAGAGAACAAACCGGCTTAGAGTTTGATCCGAGGTCTTAGAGTATTATAGCACCATTGGTTCTACTCGCTTTGGGTCTTGTAGAACGTATTTAAAGTGATCAGGGACTATTTACCAGCTACTCCAGCGTAGCGCTAGCTAACTTATGCTTAGTTTCTAAAGGAATTAATCCTAAGTGGTTTCTTTGGCTATGGAATTGGGTTCTGAGCGATTTTCCAGGTGTTTTAGTTGACCCATTGCCTAAGGACGTCTAATCCCAGGTTGGCCAAAATTTGGGGTGTTACAGACCACAACAATATGAGACTAAGAAGAACATACGTAATACACTACCCGAGGAGCTCCCCTACAAAAGATAGGAGGATTCCACGTGCTAGGCTGCATGTGTCAATTCTCCTTTTTTCGTAAGAGAGTTAGGTAGAGTGGTGACATCAACTGAAATTCTCAACAATTGCACTGAAAGGGGAAAAGACTAGGCGGCTCCTACCTTTCACTAAAATTACAATCCATATCATCGACCAAATCGATTAGATTGGGCAACATAGCAATACCTAATCCAAGCCCTAAGAGTCTTTTTATCCCTTGACTTTTCAACAATTACATTTAAATAAATAAATAAATATATATATATAGAGTCCCGGTCTCCTGCGCACCAAGCCGCACTATACTTAAATACGAGCTTTCATGTTGTCCGTTAGATCCTCCTATCGGCTTGGATTTAAGCACCGTGAGAAGAGAGAGTCTCCTGGAAGGAGGACTCGCGCGACATCTTTTCCGGCATCTGACGGGGTTTCTAATGAAGCAAGTTTGGGAAGGTAAACCGTGGCATGACATGGTACGCGTGTGTAAGATCCGGACCATTCATTGGATGGTTCTGAGTGTGAACATGCCGTGAATAATAAATTAGGCCAATTCACTTATTAGGTGGTGGGCCAGGCTCATACAAAGGAAATGGTCGGTAAGAACAAGAAAATCTTTATCTGTCATATTAACGTAACATCTGGTCCACATGATGAGTGGGCCAACCTGGATCTTGGGACAGGGCATTTTCACATAGTGACCCACTTGGTACGTGGACCGGATCTTCTGCATGTTTGTTACATTAGCGCATGTGTTCTACGATTCACCCACGGTTTTTCTTTAGCCCGGATTGATAACAAGGCCTTTAACTTAAACTACACCGCGATGTGTGGGGTCCATCATGATATTTATGTGTCATCCAATCCATCCATCATGTGAATTCCCTTGTTTTATCCTTGAAATCCAAAAATTATACCAATTCAAAACTCAGGTAGGCCACGTCAATCAAAATGTCTAAAACTTCTAAAATCATGTGGCATGGACCACCTAAGTTTTGGACTGGTCTGGTTTATGGGGTGTCTATTCATCCTTGCGTGGATCATCTTTTCTGAATGATGAAGAGCGTATAAAAAGCATGGTAGGCCCCACACAACATCCAAAAGGTTTTTAATGGTGGATGTCCCAACCAAAGTATTCCATCTGATGTATAGCCCACCTGACTTTCGGATTAGCTTGATTTTTAAATCCCTTGGAGAACATGAGGTGGAACTTCTTTATTTTAAGGATCATACCTTAAAATGATCTGACAAAAGCGGTGAATCGGCGTGGATAAAACACTTAAATCGCGATGGCCCCACAAAGCCCTACCGTCCGGGCGGGGGTAAGACGCAATCTGCCTCTGGGAAGGATGCGTGCGCGAGGACGGGGATTGGACTTTGACGGGCAGACGCGGATTTCCTGCGAAACCCTTTCGTAGTAAGTTCCTGCGCTGGGAACGTAAGTGGGCCCACCGTCATATTGTTCAGGAATCCACTCCGTCCATCCGTTTTCTGAGATAATTTTAGGAGATTAGATCAAAATTGAACACGATCCAAGACTTAAGTGGGCCATACTAAAGGAAAATGTATTTAGGAAAATTCCTACCGTTGAAACCTACCTGGGTTGAACATTGATGTTTACATGTCATCCATACCGTTAATAAAGTCATTCCTACTGGGATGAACTGAAAACACAAATATTAGCATGATTCAAAACTTCTGTGGCTCCACGAATATTTCAACTGTGGATGTTCACTTATCAAGTTTTCGGCCCATTTGAGCATTGTATACGGTTTATTTTTGGCCTCATGTCCTAAAATAAACTCAAAAAACTGATGGACCGTGAGGATTTCTCACAAACATCCCAGTGGCCCAACTGTGTTCCCAGCGTAGGAACTTCCAACGGTAGGCTTTCGCAGGAAATCCGCGTCCCTGACAGGTTGGCTACAGAAGTGACGTCACCAACTTCTATGGGCTCACCATGTTGTATGTATTGTATCAACACCGTCCATACATTTGGAAAGATCATTTTAGAGCATGGCCCAAAGAACGAGGCAGATCCAAGGCTGAGGTGGACCCCACCATAGAAAACAGTGATGAGAGTGACGCCCACCGTTGAAACCTTCTAAAGTTCCACCATGATGTTTATTTGAGATCCCACATGTTCATGTGTTAAATCAGACTTGAAAGAAGGAAAATGCAAATATTTAACTGAACGAAAACTATCGTGGCCCTTAGAACGTTTTGACGGTGGACGTCACTCTTCCCACTATTTTTTGTGGTGGGGTCCTCTAAAGCTTTGGATCTGATTCATTTTTTGGATCATGTCCTAATATGATCTTTCCAAATTGATAGACGGTGTAAATAAAAAACATACACCATGGCATGACCCACAACACTGAGAGACGTCACTTCATTAGAAACCCGTCGGATGCCGGGAAAAATGCCGCGCGAGTCCTCCTTCCAGAAGACTCTTTATTCTCACGGTGCCTGAATCCCAGCCGATTAGAGGATCTAACAGATAATATGGAAGCTCGTATTTAAGCATGGTGCGGCATGGTGCGCAGGAGACCGGGACTCTCTCTCTCTCTCTCTCTCTCTCTCTCTCTCTCTCTCTCTCTATATATATATATATATATATATATATATATATATATATATATATATATATATATATATATATATATATATATATATATATATTAAAAAAAACCCAACCGAAAAGGCTAGATATAGCACCACATCTCTCATTCTAAGCATTCACAAAATTTCATCCAAAGCCTCACCCATCCCTTTAGCCATCAATTGCCAATCTCATCCCTCTAACAGGCAGAAGTGGAGTAGAAGGAGATTAGTCTAGCATAGGCCCACCTAGTTCAGTCTAGCCCTTAACCATGTCAACAATGAAAAATACCAATCTAGGGCACTCAATCTGATCATTGTGATAAGACCATCTATCCATCCAACTTTGATCAGCTTCGCTTATCTTCGCATTACCATCTTGCAATATTCATTTCCTTCTCAATCACCTTTCTCATTTCACATATTAGCATCACATATTACAAACATTGCATTTGAACACCCAGTCGATTTGAATGTATACTCTGTGGCCTGCCGAGATACTGTACCCTACCCATCAAAAACTCAGATTGACTATTTATTTGCAACATGGGTCATCCAAGTGAGCCCCACCCATTAGAAGATGGACAGGTGGGTTATGGCAATTTCAGGGTAACTGACTATCCATTACTCTGGCATTTTTGGAAGTGCATGAGTAGTTTCTCATGTAGTCCTTTACTCTAGTAATTTCTAGACTACATGAGCAATTTTCTCCTGTAATTGATAACAATCATGGTTACATTCCTATAAAATGGGTCAAGAACTCATGAATAGAATCATCTGAATTTTGAACACCAATTTGTAGAGTGCAAAGAAATGTTGTGAGAGGAAGTCATGTTTCAACATTATCACACGATTAACAATGTGGATCTTCCTTGAAGAAAAATGTTCCTCTACACATTTTTTTACACTAGTGAAAGCGGTGTAACCCTCTTTCGATGATGTGAGACATATCTGGTAAGATCCAGCAACTGAGCTTCCATCTTTAGTTGCCGTTGAATCTAAGAAATTATTTTGAGATAGCTGAATCCTAACAGACTAGTTATTCAACTGCTTTGTCAAGTGGGTGAATCAAGGTAAATTTATCTTTATAAGCATTGCATTACACACGCATGCATCATCCTTGTGCAAGAACCATCCAAGTCCTTGATAGTTTGCTCAGCCCTCTGAAGTAGAGACGGTACCATTGTACAAGGCAGAGAGGATGCTAAATACCTCCCTTTTTGGTATTCATGGTCCTTTGCTTAGAATTTTCGGTTGTAGATCAAGGAGCCATTTAAAGCCTAGAAATTCTCCAATTCTTTCTGCTAAGGTTTCTATAGGGTCTAATTGATTGTGAGAATCTAGTAACTTGCTAGTGGCGACTGTATAATACCTCTATGCCCTAAACACACCAACGAAAGCCCTTGAGAAAGGCACTTGCAAGCGCAATTCGCCCGCAATCCAACATCCATAGAAGTGCCCCATGAGAAAGGTACCCATGAGTGTGATCCACCTGTAATCCAGTGTCCGCACAAGTGCATACAAGGGTAATTTACGCCAACTATGCTATGGTAATGCAGTTATATTGTCAAGCCTTGTTAGGTGAACACTATTCATGATATTTCAAGCATGTTTGTATTATAAAATATTGTGGTAACTTAAAAGCAAAGTGTAATAATTACGAATTTCTTTACTTATGTCTCCCAGCAGCATTTAACTTTTCATTTTCATATGTGATTCATTGACAGTACAACTATAATATAGTATTTTCCATTACTTTAATAATGAAATGAAAATGTGCAACACTTGTAAATTTCTCTACTAGTCCCTTAGAAAGGTTTGTGTTTAATTGACAATTTTCATATTAGTTTGGTGGTGATTGAATTGTAATGATGGCACTTTTTTTTATTTATAAGTTACCATTGTTTATACTCAACCTAACATAGCACAAATAGATGATCGGAAAGCTGCCACATATTAGCACACCCGTATAAATATACTAATAATAGAAAAGAATGTGGACACCTGTTCTGTCCTTACACGTTTTTGACAAAAGATCCAAAAAGTGGGCAATTCTCACATGACACGTGACCAATGAACATGAGGTACACATGACCTTAACATGGAGAGGAAGTGTCATCCAACGTGTTGGTAAGGTCACATAAACTTAAATAAAGGTAAAACACAAATATCAATTTGATCCAAAACTTCTTACCTGGGATAAGTTTTCAACTTTAATAATTCAATTTCCATTATTTCCTGTAGATGGTCCACTTGAAATTTGGATTTACATCCTTTTTTAGCCATGTCCTGAAATAGCTGACAAAATGGGGACAGCTTGAATAAAATACATAGATGTGGGGCACACAGAGCTTATCTGGCTAGGGTTAGGTTCATCACCCGAAACCGCGTCCCAAAGGAACCTATTGGCGTTACCGTGATGTCTGCATGGCATCTAGTATGCCTATCGGTTTTTACAGGACATAAAGAGACAAAAAGAGAGAGCTGGAAACTAAAGTGGGCCACACCACACCTAAAAAAGATGGAAACGACCATCATTGAAACATTCCTAGCCTGGTGTAATATTTTTATGCCATCTAAACGGTTGATAAGGTCATTCCTACATTGATTAACGGACAACACAAATATCATCATGATCCAACCAAAGATTCATTTGTAAGCACGTTCAATCTTCACCGTTTCTAGGAGGGTGACCCACTGATCGCCTCCTTTTGGGCTCATTTTCACAGAATAAGCTACCCAAGCTGATGAATGGAATGGATGTCACACGGACATTGGGATGGGCCCTAACCATAAGAGGAGGCAGATTTGAGTATTGAGTAAACTCTGTGGGGCCACTGTAATTTATGTCCTCTATCCACGCCGTTCACCCGTTTTACCAGATCATTTTAGTGCTTGAGACCGAAATTGAAGTATATACGAATCTCAAGTGGACCACACCACAGGAAATAATGTGAAATGAATGCCTACCGTTGAAAACTTCTTGGGGGCCACAAAAGTTTTGGATCAAGATGATATTTTTGTTTTCCCTTCATCAGTATCTATGTGACATTATGAACGGCTTGGATGAAAAATAAACATTGCTGCGGGCCCTAGGAAGTTTTCAACGGTGGAAATCATTATTACCACTTTTTCCTGTGGTGTGTTCCATTTGAGCTTTGGATATGATTCTATTTTGTAATCATGCCCTAAATATTCTTTACAAACAGATGTACGGTGTGGATAAATACATACATCTATGGTGGGCCCCACAGAGTTTACTAAATACGCTGAGGCGTACTGAGTAATTCAGTCGCAATCCGCTTTCGCCACAAAAGGTCCAGGGGATTTCAACTGTAATGAGGACATGTTCGGCAGACATTGGTCCACTGCCACGGACCGTGGAAGACCATTCCCAAAAATATCCCAGGCTGTAAAATCCTAGCCATCAATGCCTGGACTTTTTTGAGATGAATGCTAGCCTTGGCCGTATGTGTATTCCAACCATCCATTTGAGGACCACAAATCTAAAGGATAAGATGAACCTATCAAAACTATTTTCGACTCATGGTCCATCTAAGATGAGACCAGTAGAAAACTACCTGGATTACTTAACCAAGGGCCCCACATATAAAAATCAAAACGCACGTACAGGAAAAGCATTGCCCGAGTATCATGCAATGCGAGGAGGAGCATCTTTGATTCCCTCAAGAAAAAGTACAGGAATTTTCTTGTCCTTTCTAACACGTGTGAACATGAAAGTCCGTCAAGGAAGCCCAGCTGCTTTTACGACCTTTGTACCAAACCAACGGCCAAGATTCGATATCGATGACTCTTTTTGCCGACTTCGCTTTCAGGTTTAAGACATGATTGCACTAGATAGTTACGTTTAATCAGTTACAACCTCTCTATTAATCATTCTGTACGGAATTGACTAAAATGCCCTTAACGTGTTTGACAGGTCTTTTGACCCCGAGAGACTCATCCAATATCAACTGGGCTGGGCTGGTCTGATTCAAACCTAGCCCAGTCTAGCCCAACCTAAGGCCACACGGTGAACCTGTGGCTAAGTTTTAGGGACCGTTTGGTTGATGATAAACGGTTGTGATTGATGGAGAATGGACCCACATGAGCAAAAAAGATCATTTGGTTGCTGGTAAGAAGTGATAAATGAAGTCAATGTGAAATGAAATGTTGCAAAATTATGCGAATTAGAATTGAGATTTTTTTAAGTGGGCCCAGTTTTATTGCCCACTCCAAGCTCAATTTTTATTTTTTATTTTTGACAAAGGTACATATTTCAATTTTAATGGGCTTCTTACAATTATTTTATCAAACGATTACATATACTAATTTCGTGTATTAAAATTGATGTATTTAATTCATTTCAATTAAAGACAACAAATACAAATTTTGGATTCCATTGTACTCTAATTACAAGCATTTGAATACGGCGGTAAATTTTAATTCGCATTGATTTCATTCATCATATGATTTAAATTCCAGTGTATTCCAATTATAATCATCCAAAAGAGCCTTTAGGTGCAAAAGAAAAATCCATTTTAAACTCTCCAAATTTGGGAAAAGACTGATACAAGTACTTTGTTAGAATTTGTAATTCTTTGTACACAACGGAGGATAGCAAAAAAATGATAACGAAACGATCGGATTTATCGGGTTCAAGGCTTGACTTGAATAGTCAATTTCTCAAGACAGATTTGCTGCCCCTTTTCTGAAATTTTCAGCAAGTGCAAATGAAGGAAATCTGCAAATTGTCTTCAGGATACAATGAACTCTCAATCCGATTTTCAACACGAAAATTTGCACATTTAAGTGTTGAACAGATCTCTAGTTTAAACACTGATATGCCGTAAGACGTTCAGAAAAAATTCAGTAAGAGATTAGATCGAGAGTAATTGCTCAGAAGATGATATAATCTTAAGGATAAGAATGACTTCATCTGGATTATAGCATCCAGGATTTATATCAATTGAAGGGTTATGGATTTCTTCCTGAAGAGGTGCTAAAGAGACTCTTCAAGAAATCCACACCCATTCACAGCAAATAATTGCCTTCCATGAAAGGACATGACCTTTTGTCCTATGACAGTTATTTCTGTACCCATTCAGACAGAAGCAGTTATCCAACAGGAAAAACTGTATCCACATAAGCGACACATGGCATAGGTGCCACATGTACAATCATGTCATAATTACTCTTAATCAACAAAAGATAATAAATCATCAGGGTTCAATTCCATGACCCAAAAAATTTGAACCATGTGCCAAAAAGACTAAGTTCTTTTAGCTCCTTGCGACGATGCGAACGTGCGAAGTGCTAAGTGCGCCTAATAAAGCGCCAAAAAGCGCCCAAGCAGCCCTACAGCCCACGCCACGCGCGCGCGTCGCGGACGGTGCTTCGCACCGTCCTCGAGGAGATTTGAACCCTGGTTGCATAAGCAAAAACCCCTCCTCTCTTACCGACAGGCTATTCATACTATTTATGGAAAGTTTTAAATAATTAATATATTTATTTACTTTCTAAAAATAACTTTATTTTTGAAATTTATTTTTATTCTAAAAAACACAACAATCCCCCACAATTTCAAAAATAAAAACAGATTCCGAAACGAATGGCATATCAGTATAAATAGGTGCATAAGTAAAGGTATCTTTTGGATTTGAACCTTTACATTAGTGTATACGTATCAAAGTTATGCCAGGTACTTAGTGACCCATTAGTCTTGAACTAAGGACCTTATATGACTCGCCGGACACATAACACACATCTATTCATATATAACTGGAGATCTAAAAGTTCGCACATTTCTGGCCTTGTGCGTATCCCTATTTCATGAGTATTCTAGAGACGATCCCAATCTCTTCAAAAGCGGCCTCACTTTTCTACCCATATAGGTAGATCTATCAAAGATGATTCTGCTTCATCTCAGCAAAGTCTGCTTATAGATCTATTAAGAGTTAGTACTCACCCTCTTATGAAATGCAGAAACCAAACACTAGACTTTTAGGAATGAGACTCTGTTTTTCTTTTTCTAGTGTATGTTTCAGTCACATACTTGATTTGTTTGTCCCTTTGAACCTAGCCTATATTTCAAAACATAGGTAGGGTTGCCATCAAGAGTGAAAGTTACATCTTTATGGATCTTAGTCCCATTCCTTTAGTGGTTCTTCTTATTTGATCTTTTGATAAACCTTTTGTTAAGGGATCTGCTAAGTTCATGATGGATTTAACATATTCCACTGTGATTACTCCATCTCTGAGCAATCCTTTAACAAAGTTATGCCTTAGACCTACATTTCTAGACTTACCATTATAAGTCTTACTCATTGCACGACAAAGAGTAGCCTGACTATCACAAAAGATAGATATGGCAGGAGTAGGTTTTGGCCAATACGTGATTTCCAACAATAGGTATCTTAGCCATTCACCTTCTTTACAAGCAGCACCAAGTGCAATGAACTCACTTTCCATTGTAGAGTGAGATATGCACGTTTGTTTCTTAGATGCCCATGATATTGCTCCTCCTCCAAGAGTGAATATCCAGCCACTTGTAGATTTAGATTCTATGTTATCTGCATTCCAGCTTGCATCGCTGTACCCTTCAAGTACAGCGGGATATGATTTATAATGCAGTCCATAGTCTATGGTTCCTCTTAGATACTTTAAAACTCTCGAAATCGCATTCCAGTGTACTTGTCCTGGATTACTGGTATACCTGCTTAGCATTCCTACTGTGAATGCTATATCGGGTCTAGTGCAATTCATTGCATACATTAAACTCCCAATAGCACTCGCATATTCTTGTTGTGCTTTACATCTACCAGTATTTTTAACCAATTTAATACTTGGATCAAATGGGGTTGAAACCGGTTTACTATCATAATGATTAAACTTCTTTAACACTTTCTCTAGGTAATGAGATTGTGTTAAGGCTATTCCATCATTAAGATTAAAAATCTTAATACCTAATATTACATCGGCTTTGCCCATATCCTTCATGTCGAAGTTGGTACTTAGAAACTTTTTCGTTTCTTTCACACAGTCCTCATTTGGTCCAAATATTAGCATATCATCTACGTATAGGCAGATAATGATTTGACCTTTAATATATATGCACTTATCTGCTTGGTTTACTCTAAAACCATTAGATTGTACTACTTGATCAAACTTCTCATGCCATTGTTTAGGAGCTTGCTTGAGCCCATAGAGAGATTTGACCAGTTTACACACTTTCTTCTCTTGCCCGGGTTGAATAAACCCTTCAGGTTGTTCCATATAAACTTCCTCATCTAGATCACCATTTAAGAATGCCGTTTTGACATCCATTTGATGGATTACTAGGTGGTGAATTGCTGCAAGAGCAATTAAAGTTCTAATGGTAGATATTCGAGCAACAGGAGCATATGTATCGAAAAAATCGATACCTTCCTTTTGTCTAAATCCTTTGGCCACCAATCGAGCTTTAAACTTATTTATGGTTCCATCAGGATTGAACTTTCTTTTAAAAATCCACTTACATCCTATAGGCTTTGAACCTGGTGGAAGATCGACCAAACACCATGTGTTATTGGAGACTATGGAATCCATTTCATCGTCGATGGCTTCCCTCCAAAATTGTACGTCAGGAGATGAGAGAGCTTCACTAAGTGTTGATGGATCACTTTCAATACTTAGTGGTAGAGTAATCTCCTTTCTTATTTCATTTCTATCCCCTTCTATAAGAAACATGTAGAAATCTGGGCCAAAAGATGTTTCTTTTCTTGCCCTTTTCGATCTCCTTGGTTCATTTCCTTCTGGATGAGTGTTAGATTTATCATGAAAGTTGTTAGGCTCTACGTTCATTGGTTCTATAATATTTTCATCAACCTGCCTTTTTGTATGATTATTCATATAGTCTTTGTATACTGTATTTTCAAAAAATATAGCATCTCTAGACTCTATAATCATGTTTTTGTCAACAAACGAAGTTTGTTCTAGAACCAAGAATCTATATACGGGACTATGATTCCCATAACCCACAAAAGCACACCTGATTCCTCTAGGGCCTAACTTTACTATCTTGGAATCATTAATCCTGACTTCTGCTATACTTCCCCACACTTTGAAGTAATGAAGATATGGTTTCTTCTTTTTCCATAATTCATATGGGGAGATATCCAATTTTTTGTGTGGGATAGCATTTAGAATACGGTTTGCTGTTAACAATGCTTCCCCCCACAAATTCAAAGGTAATCCAGAATTTAATATCATACAGTTGATCATCTCAACTAATGTCCTATTTTTGCGTTCCGCTAGGCCATTTTGCTGAGGTGTGTAAGGTGCCGTAAATTCATGGATTATACCATTTGATTCACAGAAGTCGTTGAATTCATTAGAAGAGTACTCACCCCCTCTATCACTTCTGAGGGCTTTAATTTTTACATTCAACTGATTTTTCACTTCGGCCTTATAAAGTTTAAACTTTTCAAAGGCTTCATCTTTAGATTTTATCAAGTATACATAGGAAAATCTAGTGAAGTCATCGATAAATGTGATAAAATACCTTTTTCCTCCACGAGTTAAGGTATTATTTAAATCACAGATATCAGAATGAATCAACTCCAAGGGTTGTGATTTTCTCATGCCAGTCCCAAATGGTTTTCTGGTTATTTTAGAATGGGCACACACATCACATTTCCCTTCTTGTTGAAATTCATGATTTGGTATAAGGCCTAGGATCATCATTCTTTTCATTGAACGATAATTAACATGACCTAGTCTAGCATGCCATAAAGATACAGAATCCACTATATAAACGGAAACATCATTATTATTATTAATATTCAGTTTAATCATACCATTACATGAATATCCTTTGCCTACAAACATACCATTCTTGGTGATAACCAACTTATCAGACTCAATCACTATTTTGAATCCTCTCTTATTGAGAAGATCGCCTGACACTAGATTTTTAGACATGTCAGGTACATGCAATACATTTGTTAGTGTCAGTCTTTTGCCTGATGTAAACTGAAGCTCTACTGTTCCTTTTCCAACAACGTTCGCACGAACATTATTACCCATCTTCACTTCTTGTCCAGTTGTTATACCTTCATAGGTCTTGAAGATGTTTCGGTCCTTCGATATATGAATGGTTGCACCAGTATCTAGCCACCATCCACCATCGGATATTACTGTGTTAGCTTCAGTAACCATTGCAACAAGTTGGTCTTCTGTCATGTTAGCCTGAGCTTTCAGTTGTTTCTTCCTGTGTCGACATTCCTTTATGTAGTGTCCAGGCTTATTGCAGAAGTGACACTTGCCCTTTTTCTTTCCCTTTTTCTTAAACTCTGTATCTTTCTTTGGGGAAATAGATTTAGAGTTTTGAGATTTTGGCTTGTCATCTTCTACTATATTTGCTTTGGAATGATTTTCCGAAGCATTTTCTTTCTTGTCTCGGTTTCTGGACTCTTCTTCTATACGAAGATGTCTTTGAAGTCCTTCAAGAGTGTACTTCCTTTCATCATGTTTCAGTTTCTTTTTATAATCAAACCATGATGAGGGTAATTTTGCAATTACTATACCGACCAGGAATTCTTCAGGCAGATCTATCCCACCAATCTTCAATTCATCAACCAAGTTCTGTAGTTCGGCTACTTGGGAGAGAATTGGCTGATCATTTTTAAACTTGAAGTGGACGTAATTGTCGATCAGAAATTTCTGAGTACTGATTTCTTCAGTTTTATATTTTTGATCCAATTTTGTCCACAGTTCTTTAGCAGAGGATATTTTACGGTATGAATTATAGATTGAATTAGAGAGAGCGTTTAGGATATGACCTTTGCATAAAAAATCATCCTCCTTCCTTTTCTTTCGTTCTTCCTTCACTTGAACTGAGTCGTCTTCCTTTGGCTCGGGTAGAGAAGACAGATCATCATCTAGAATGTACGATAACTTGAGAGCAGTCAGAAAGAAAAACATTTTCTGTTGCCATCTTGAGAAGAACTGACCGTCGAAACGATCCAGTCGTACAAAGTCTTGGTTCATAACTTGAATTGAATGAATTGCCTCCATTGTGAAAAGATATCTAATCTGTCTTGAATGTTAGAATTTGTAATTCTTTGTACACAACGGAGGATAGCAAAAAAATGATAACGAAACGATCGGATTTATCGGGTTCAAGGCTTGACTTGAATAGTCAATTTCTCAAGACAGATTTGCTGCCCCTTTTCTGAAATTTTCAGCAAGTGCAAATGAAGGAAATCTGCAAATTGTCTTCAGGATACAATGAACTCTCAATCCGATTTTCAACACGAAAATTTGCACATTTAAGTGTTGAACAGATCTCTAGTTTAAACACTGATATGCCGTAAGACGTTCAGAAAAAATTCAGTAAGAGATTAGATCGAGAGTAATTGCTCAGAAGATGATATAATCTTAAGGATAAGAATGACTTCATCTGGATTATAGCATCCAGGATTTATATCAATTGAAGGGTTATGGATTTCTTCCTGAAGAGGTGCTAAAGAGACTCTTCAAGAAATCCACACCCATTCACAGCAAATAATTGCCTTCCATGAAAGGACATGACCTTTTGTCCTATGACAGTTATTTCTGTACCCATTCAGACAGAAGCAGTTATCCAACAGGAAAAACTGTATCCACATAAGCGACACATGGCATAGGTGCCACATGTACAATCATGTCATAATTACTCTTAATCAACAAAAGATAATAAATCATCAGGGTTCAATTCCATGACCCAAAAAATTTGAACCATGTGCCAAAAAGACTAAGTTCTTTTAGCTCCTTGCGACGATGCGAACGTGCGAAGTGCTAAGTGCGCCTAATAAAGCGCCAAAAAGCGCCCAAGCAGCCCTACAGCCCACGCCACGCGCGCGCGTCGCGGACGGTGCTTCGCACCGTCCTCGAGGAGATTTGAACCCTGGTTGCATAAGCAAAAACCCCTCCTCTCTTACCGACAGGCTATTCATACTATTTATGGAAAGTTTTAAATAATTAATATATTTATTTACTTTCTAAAAATAACTTTATTTTTGAAATTTATTTTTATTCTAAAAAACACAACAATCCCCCACAATTTCAAAAATAAAAACAGATTCCGAAACGAATGGCATATCAGTATAAATAGGTGCATAAGTAAAGGTATCTTTTGGATTTGAACCTTTACATTAGTGTATACGTATCAAAGTTATGCCAGGTACTTAGTGACCCATTAGTCTTGAACTAAGGACCTTATATGACTCGCCGGACACATAACACACATCTATTCATATATAACTGGAGATCTAAAAGTTCGCACATTTCTGGCCTTGTGCGTATCCCTATTTCATGAGTATTCTAGAGACGATCCCAATCTCTTCAAAAGCGGCCTCACTTTTCTACCCATATAGGTAGATCTATCAAAGATGATTCTGCTTCATCTCAGCAAAGTCTGCTTATAGATCTATTAAGAGTTAGTACTCACCCTCTTATGAAATGCAGAAACCAAACACTAGACTTTTAGGAATGAGACTCTGTTTTTCTTTTTCTAGTGTATGTTTCAGTCACATACTTGATTTGTTTGTCCCTTTGAACCTAGCCTATATTTCAAAACATAGGTAGGGTTGCCATCAAGAGTGAAAGTTACATCTTTATGGATCTTAGTCCCATTCCTTTAGTGGTTCTTCTTATTTGATCTTTTGATAAACCTTTTGTTAAGGGATCTGCTAAGTTCATGATGGATTTAACATATTCCACTGTGATTACTCCATCTCTGAGCAATCCTTTAACAAAGTTATGCCTTAGACCTACATTTCTAGACTTACCATTATAAGTCTTACTCATTGCACGACAAAGAGTAGCCTGACTATCACAAAAGATAGATATGGCAGGAGTAGGTTTTGGCCAATACGTGATTTCCAACAATAGGTATCTTAGCCATTCACCTTCTTTACAAGCAGCACCAAGTGCAATGAACTCACTTTTCATTGTAGAGTGAGATATGCACGTTTGTTTCTTAGATGCCCATGATATTGCTCCTCCTCCAAGAGTGAATATCCAGCCACTTGTAGATTTAGATTCTATGTTATCTGCATTCCAGCTTGCATCGCTGTACCCTTCAAGTACAGCGGGATATGATTTATAATGCAGTCCATAGTCTATGGTTCCTCTTAGATACTTTAAAACTCTCGAAATCGCATTCCAGTGTACTTGTCCTGGATTACTGGTATACCTGCTTAGCATTCCTACTGTGAATGCTATATCGGGTCTAGTGCAATTCATTGCATACATTAAACTCCCAATAGCACTCGCATATTCTTATTGTGCTTTACATCTACCAGTATTTTTAACCAATTTAATACTTGGATCAAATGGGGTTGAAACCGGTTTACTATCATAATGATTAAACTTCTTTAACACTTTCTCTAGGTAATGAGATTGTGTTAAGGCTATTCCATCATTAAGATTAAAAATCTTAATACCTAATATTACATCGGCTTTGCCCATATCCTTCATGTCGAAGTTGGTACTTAGAAACTTTTTCGTTTCTTTCACACAGTCCTCATTTGGTCCAAATATTAGCATATCATCTACGTATAGGCAGATAATGATTTGACCTTTAATATATATGCACTTATCTGCTTGGTTTACTCTAAAACCATTAGATTGTACTACTTGATCAAACTTCTCATGCCATTGTTTAGGAGCTTGCTTGAGCCCATAGAGAGATTTGACCAGTTTACACACTTTCTTCTCTTGCCCGGGTTGAATAAACCCTTCAGGTTGTTCCATATAAACTTCCTCATCTAGATCACCATTTAAGAATGCCGTTTTGACATCCATTTGATGGATTACTAGGTGGTGAATTGCTGCAAGAGCAATTAAAGTTCTAATGGTAGATATTCGAGCAACAGGAGCATATGTATCGAAAAAATCGATACCTTCCTTTTGTCTAAATCCTTTGGCCACCAATCGAGCTTTAAACTTATTTATGGTTCCATCAGGATTGAACTTTCTTTTAAAAATCCACTTACATCCTATAGGCTTTGAACCTGGTGGAAGATCGACCAAACACCATGTGTTATTGGAGACTATGGAATCCATTTCATCGTCGATGGCTTCCCTCCAAAATTGTACGTCAGGAGATGAGAGAGCTTCACTAAGTGTTGATGGATCACTTTCAATACTTAGTGGTAGAGTAATCTCCTTTCTTATTTCATTTCTATCCCCTTCTATAAGAAACATGTAGAAATCTGGGCCAAAAGATGTTTCTTTTCTTGCCCTTTTCGATCTCCTTGGTTCATTTCCTTCTGGATGAGTGTTAGATTTATCATGAAAGTTGTTAGGCTCTACGTTCATTGGTTCTATAATATTTTCATCAACCTGCCTTTTTGTATGATTATTCATATAGTCTTTGTATACTGTATTTTCAAAAAATATAGCATCTCTAGACTCTATAATCATGTTTTTGTCAACAAACGAAGTTTGTTCTAGAACCAAGAATCTATATACGGGACTATGATTCCCATAACCCACAAAAGCACACCTGATTCCTCTAGGGCCTAACTTTACTATCTTGGAATCATTAATCCTGACTTCTGCTATACTTCCCCACACTTTGAAGTAATGAAGATATGGTTTCTTCTTTTTCCATAATTCATATGGGGAGATATCCAATTTTTTGTGTGGGATAGCATTTAGAATACGGTTTGCTGTTAACAATGCTTCCCCCCACAAATTCAAAGGTAATCCAGAATTTAATATCATACAGTTGATCATCTCAACTAATGTCCTATTTTTGCGTTCCGCTAGGCCATTTTGCTGAGGTGTGTAAGGTGCCGTAAATTCATGGATTATACCATTTGATTCACAGAAGTCGTTGAATTCATTAGAAGAGTACTCACCCCCTCTATCACTTCTGAGGGCTTTAATTTTTACATTCAACTGATTTTTCACTTCGGCCTTATAAAGTTTAAACTTTTCAAAGGCTTCATCTTTAGATTTTATCAAGTATACATAGGAAAATCTAGTGAAGTCATCGATAAATGTGATAAAATACCTTTTTCCTCCACGAGTTAAGGTATTATTTAAATCACAGATATCAGAATGAATCAACTCCAAGGGTTGTGATTTTCTCATGCCAGTCCCAAATGGTTTTCTGGTTATTTTAGAATGGGCACACACATCACATTTCCCTTCTTGTTGAAATTCATGATTTGGTATAAGGCCTAGGATCATCATTCTTTTCATTGAACGATAATTAACATGACCTAGTCTAGCATGCCATAAAGATACAGAATCCACTATATAAACGGAAACATCATTATTATTATTAATATTCAGTTTAATCATACCATTACATGAATATCCTTTGCCTACAAACATACCATTCTTGGTGATAACCAACTTATCAGACTCAATCACTATTTTGAATCCTCTCTTATTGAGAAGATCGCCTGACACTAGATTTTTAGACATGTCAGGTACATGCAATACATTTGTTAGTGTCAGTCTTTTGCCTGATGTAAACTGAAGCTCTACTGTTCCTTTTCCAACAACGTTCGCACGAACATTATTACCCATCTTCACTTCTTGTCCAGTTGTTATACCTTCATAGGTCTTGAAGATGTTTCGGTCCTTCGATATATGAATGGTTGCACCAGTATCTAGCCACCATCCACCATCGGATATTACTGTGTTAGCTTCAGTAACCATTGCAACAAGTTGGTCTTCTGTCATGTTAGCCTGAGCTTTCAGTTGTTTCTTCCTGTGTCGACATTCCTTTATGTAGTGTCCAGGCTTATTGCAGAAGTGACACTTGCCCTTTTTCTTTCCCTTTTTCTTAAACTCTGTATCTTTCTTTGGGGAAATAGATTTAGAGTTTTGAGATTTTGGCTTGTCATCTTCTACTATATTTGCTTTGGAATGATTTTCCGAAGCATTTTCTTTCTTGTCTCGGTTTCTGGACTCTTCTTCTATACGAAGATGTCTTTGAAGTCCTTCAAGAGTGTACTTCCTTTCATCATGTTTCAGTTTCTTTTTATAATCAAACCATGATGAGGGTAATTTTGCAATTACTACACCGACCAGGAATTCTTCAGGCAGATCTATCCCACCAATCTTCAATTCATCAACCAAGTTCTGTAGTTCGGCTACTTGGGAGAGAATTGGCTGATCATTTTTAAACTTGAAGTGGACGTAATTGTCGATCAGAAATTTCTGAGTACTGATTTCTTCAGTTTTATATTTTTGATCCAATTTTGTCCACAGTTCTTTAGCAGAGGATATTTTACGGTATGAATTATAGATTGAATTAGAGAGAGCGTTTAGGATATGACCTTTGCATAAAAAATCATCCTCCTTCCTTTTCTTTCGTTCTTCCTTCACTTGAACTGAGTCGTCTTCCTTTGGCTCGGGTAGAGAAGACAGATCATCATCTAGAATGTACGATAACTTGAGAGCAGTCAGAAAGAAAAACATTTTCTGTTGCCATCTTGAGAAGAACTGACCGTCGAAACGATCCAGTCGTACAAAGTCTTGGTTCATAACTTGAATTGAATGAATTGCCTCCATTGTGAAAAGATATCTAATCTGTCTTGAATGTTAGAATTTGTAATTCTTTGTACACAACGGAGGATAGCAAAAAAATGATAACGAAACGATCGGATTTATCGGGTTCAAGGCTTGACTTGAATAGTCAATTTCTCAAGACAGATTTGCTGCCCCTTTTCTGAAATTTTCAGCAAGTGCAAATGAAGGAAATCTGCAAATTGTCTTCAGGATACAATGAACTCTCAATCCGATTTTCAACACGAAAATTTGCACATTTAAGTGTTGAACAGATCTCTAGTTTAAACACTGATATGCCGTAAGACGTTCAGAAAAAATTCAGTAAGAGATTAGATCGAGAGTAATTGCTCAGAAGATGATATAATCTTAAGGATAAGAATGACTTCATCTGGATTATAGCATCCAGGATTTATATCAATTGAAGGGTTATGGATTTCTTCCTGAAGAGGTGCTAAAGAGACTCTTCAAGAAATCCACACCCATTCACAGCAAATAATTGCCTTCCATGAAAGGACATGACCTTTTGTCCTATGACAGTTATTTCTGTACCCATTCAGACAGAAGCAGTTATCCAACAGGAAAAACTGTATCCACATAAGCGACACATGGCATAGGTGCCACATGTACAATCATGTCATAATTACTCTTAATCAACAAAAGATAATAAATCATCAGGGTTCAATTCCATGACCCAAAAAATTTGAACCATGTGCCAAAAAGACTAAGTTCTTTTAGCTCCTTGCGACGATGCGAACGTGCGAAGTGCTAAGTGCGCCTAATAAAGCGCCAAAAAGCGCCCAAGCAGCCCTACAGCCCACGCCACGCGCGCGCGTCGCGGACGGTGCTTCGCACCGTCCTCGAGGAGATTTGAACCCTGGTTGCATAAGCAAAAACCCCTCCTCTCTTACCGACAGGCTATTCATACTATTTATGGAAAGTTTTAAATAATTAATATATTTATTTACTTTCTAAAAATAACTTTATTTTTGAAATTTATTTTTATTCTAAAAAACACAACAATCCCCCACAATTTCAAAAATAAAAACAGATTCCGAAACGAATGGCATATCAGTATAAATAGGTGCATAAGTAAAGGTATCTTTTGGATTTGAACCTTTACATTAGTGTATACGTATCAAAGTTATGCCAGGTACTTAGTGACCCATTAGTCTTGAACTAAGGACCTTATATGACTCGCCGGACACATAACACACATCTATTCATATATAACTGGAGATCTAAAAGTTCGCACATTTCTGGCCTTGTGCGTATCCCTATTTCATGAGTATTCTAGAGACGATCCCAATCTCTTCAAAAGCGGCCTCACTTTTCTACCCATATAGGTAGATCTATCAAAGATGATTCTGCTTCATCTCAGCAAAGTCTGCTTATAGATCTATTAAGAGTTAGTACTCACCCTCTTATGAAATGCAGAAACCAAACACTAGACTTTTAGGAATGAGACTCTGTTTTTCTTTTTCTAGTGTATGTTTCAGTCACATACTTGATTTGTTTGTCCCTTTGAACCTAGCCTATATTTCAAAACATAGGTAGGGTTGCCATCAAGAGTGAAAGTTACATCTTTATGGATCTTAGTCCCATTCCTTTAGTGGTTCTTCTTATTTGATCTTTTGATAAACCTTTTGTTAAGGGATCTGCTAAGTTCATGATGGATTTAACATATTCCACTGTGATTACTCCATCTCTGAGCAATCCTTTAACAAAGTTATGCCTTAGACCTACATTTCTAGACTTACCATTATAAGTCTTACTCATTGCACGACAAAGAGTAGCCTGACTATCACAAAAGATAGATATGGCAGGAGTAGGTTTTGGCCAATACGTGATTTCCAACAATAGGTATCTTAGCCATTCACCTTCTTTACAAGCAGCACCAAGTGCAATGAACTCACTTTCCATTGTAGAGTGAGATATGCACGTTTGTTTCTTAGATGCCCATGATATTGCTCCTCCTCCAAGAGTGAATATCCAGCCACTTGTAGATTTAGATTCTATGTTATCTGCATTCCAGCTTGCATCGCTGTACCCTTCAAGTACAGCGGGATATGATTTATAATGCAGTCCATAGTCTATGGTTCCTCTTAGATACTTTAAAACTCTCGAAATCGCATTCCAGTGTACTTGTCCTGGATTACTGGTATACCTGCTTAGCATTCCTACTGTGAATGCTATATCGGGTCTAGTGCAATTCATTGCATACATTAAACTCCCAATAGCACTCGCATATTCTTATTGTGCTTTACATCTACCAGTATTTTTAACCAATTTAATACTTGGATCAAATGGGGTTGAAACCGGTTTACTATCATAATGATTAAACTTCTTTAACACTTTCTCTAGGTAATGAGATTGTGTTAAGGCTATTCCATCATTAAGATTAAAAATCTTAATACCTAATATTACATCGGCTTTGCCCATATCCTTCATGTCGAAGTTGGTACTTAGAAACTTTTTCGTTTCTTTCACACAGTCCTCATTTGGTCCAAATATTAGCATATCATCTACGTATAGGCAGATAATGATTTGACCTTTAATATATATGCACTTATCTGCTTGGTTTACTCTAAAACCATTAGATTGTACTACTTGATCAAACTTCTCATGCCATTGTTTAGGAGCTTGCTTGAGCCCATAGAGAGATTTGACCAGTTTACACACTTTCTTCTCTTGCCCGGGTTGAATAAACCCTTCAGGTTGTTCCATATAAACTTCCTCATCTAGATCACCATTTAAGAATGCCGTTTTGACATCCATTTGATGGATTACTAGGTGGTGAATTGCTGCAAGAGCAATTAAAGTTCTAATGGTAGATATTCGAGCAACAGGAGCATATGTATCGAAAAAATCGATACCTTCCTTTTGTCTAAATCCTTTGGCCACCAATCGAGCTTTAAACTTATTTATGGTTCCATCAGGATTGAACTTTCTTTTAAAAATCCACTTACATCCTATAGGCTTTGAACCTGGTGGAAGATCGACCAAACACCATGTGTTATTGGAGACTATGGAATCCATTTCATCGTCGATGGCTTCCCTCCAAAATTGTACGTCAGGAGATGAGAGAGCTTCACTAAGTGTTGATGGATCACTTTCAATACTTAGTGGTAGAGTAATCTCCTTTCTTATTTCATTTCTATCCCCTTCTATAAGAAACATGTAGAAATCTGGGCCAAAAGATGTTTCTTTTCTTGCCCTTTTCGATCTCCTTGGTTCATTTCCTTCTGGATGAGTGTTAGATTTATCATGAAAGTTGTTAGGCTCTACGTTCATTGGTTCTATAATATTTTCATCAACCTGCCTTTTTGTATGATTATTCATATAGTCTTTGTATACTGTATTTTCAAAAAATATAGCATCTCTAGACTCTATAATCATGTTTTTGTCAACAAACGAAGTTTGTTCTAGAACCAAGAATCTATATACGGGACTATGATTCCCATAACCCACAAAAGCACACCTGATTCCTCTAGGGCCTAACTTTACTATCTTGGAATCATTAATCCTGACTTCTGCTATACTTCCCCACACTTTGAAGTAATGAAGATATGGTTTCTTCTTTTTCCATAATTCATATGGGGAGATATCCAATTTTTTGTGTGGGATAGCATTTAGAATACGGTTTGCTGTTAACAATGCTTCCCCCCACAAATTCAAAGGTAATCCAGAATTTAATATCATACAGTTGATCATCTCAACTAATGTCCTATTTTTGCGTTCCGCTAGGCCATTTTGCTGAGGTGTGTAAGGTGCCGTAAATTCATGGATTATACCATTTGATTCACAGAAGTCGTTGAATTCATTAGAAGAGTACTCACCCCCTCTATCACTTCTGAGGGCTTTAATTTTTACATTCAACTGATTTTTCACTTCGGCCTTATAAAGTTTAAACTTTTCAAAGGCTTCATCTTTAGATTTTATCAAGTATACATAGGAAAATCTAGTGAAGTCATCGATAAATGTGATAAAATACCTTTTTCCTCCACGAGTTAAGGTATTATTTAAATCACAGATATCAGAATGAATCAACTCCAAGGGTTGTGATTTTCTCATGCCAGTCCCAAATGGTTTTCTGGTTATTTTAGAATGGGCACACACATCACATTTCCCTTCTTGTTGAAATTCATGATTTGGTATAAGGCCTAGGATCATCATTCTTTTCATTGAACGATAATTAACATGACCTAGTCTAGCATGCCATAAAGATACAGAATCCACTATATAAACGGAAACATCATTATTATTATTAATATTCAGTTTAATCATACCATTACATGAATATCCTTTGCCTACAAACATACCATTCTTGGTGATAACCAACTTATCAGACTCAATCACTATTTTGAATCCTCTCTTATTGAGAAGATCGCCTGACACTAGATTTTTAGACATGTCAGGTACATGCAATACATTTGTTAGTGTCAGTCTTTTGCCTGATGTAAACTGAAGCTCTACTGTTCCTTTTCCAACAACGTTCGCACGAACATTATTACCCATCTTCACTTCTTGTCCAGTTGTTATACCTTCATAGGTCTTGAAGATGTTTCGGTCCTTCGATATATGAATGGTTGCACCAGTATCTAGCCACCATCCACCATCGGATATTACTGTGTTAGCTTCAGTAACCATTGCAACAAGTTGGTCTTCTGTCATGTTAGCCTGAGCTTTCAGTTGTTTCTTCCTGTGTCGACATTCCTTTATGTAGTGTCCAGGCTTATTGCAGAAGTGACACTTGCCCTTTTTCTTTCCCTTTTTCTTAAACTCTGTATCTTTCTTTGGGGAAATAGATTTAGAGTTTTGAGATTTTGGCTTGTCATCTTCTACTATATTTGCTTTGGAATGATTTTCCGAAGCATTTTCTTTCTTGTCTCGGTTTCTGGACTCTTCTTTTATACGAAGATGTCTTTGAAGTCCTTCAAGAGTGTACTTCCTTTCATCATGTTTCAGTTTCTTTTTATAATCAAACCATGATGAGGGTAATTTTGCAATTACTACACCGACCAGGAATTCTTCAGGCAGATCTATCCCACCAATCTTCAATTCATCAACCAAGTTCTGTAGTTCGGCTACTTGGGAGAGAATTGGCTGATCATTTTTAAACTTGAAGTGGACGTAATTGTCGATCAGAAATTTCTGAGTACTGATTTCTTCAGTTTTATATTTTTGATCCAATTTTGTCCACAGTTCTTTAGCAGAGGATATTTTACGGTATGAATTATAGATTGAATTAGAGAGAGCGTTTAGGATATGACCTTTGCATAAAAAATCATCCTCCTTCCTTTTCTTTCGTTCTTCCTTCACTTGAACTGAGTCGTCTTCCTTTGGCTCGGGTAGAGAAGACAGATCATCATCTAGAATGTACGATAACTTGAGAGCAGTCAGAAAGAAAAACATTTTCTGTTGCCATCTTGAGAAGAACTGACCGTCGAAACGATCCAGTCGTACAAAGTCTTGGTTCATAACTTGAATTGAATGAATTGCCTCCATTGTGAAAAGATATCTAATCTGTCTTGAATGTTAGAATTTGTAATTCTTTGTACACAACGGAGGATAGCAAAAAAATGATAACGAAACGATCGGATTTATCGGGTTCAAGGCTTGACTTGAATAGTCAATTTCTCAAGACAGATTTGCTGCCCCTTTTCTGAAATTTTCAGCAAGTGCAAATGAAGGAAATCTGCAAATTGTCTTCAGGATACAATGAACTCTCAATCCGATTTTCAACACGAAAATTTGCACATTTAAGTGTTGAACAGATCTCTAGTTTAAACACTGATATGCCGTAAGACGTTCAGAAAAAATTCAGTAAGAGATTAGATCGAGAGTAATTGCTCAGAAGATGATATAATCTTAAGGATAAGAATGACTTCATCTGGATTATAGCATCCAGGATTTATATCAATTGAAGGGTTATGGATTTCTTCCTGAAGAGGTGCTAAAGAGACTCTTCAAGAAATCCACACCCATTCACAGCAAATAATTGCCTTCCATGAAAGGACATGACCTTTTGTCCTATGACAGTTATTTCTGTACCCATTCAGACAGAAGCAGTTATCCAACAGGAAAAACTGTATCCACATAAGCGACACATGGCATAGGTGCCACATGTACAATCATGTCATAATTACTCTTAATCAACAAAAGATAATAAATCATCAGGGTTCAATTCCATGACCCAAAAAATTTGAACCATGTGCCAAAAAGACTAAGTTCTTTTAGCTCCTTGCGACGATGCGAACGTGCGAAGTGCTAAGTGCGCCTAATAAAGCGCCAAAAAGCGCCCAAGCAGCCCTACAGCCCACGCCACGCGCGCGCGTCGCGGACGGTGCTTCGCACCGTCCTCGAGGAGATTTGAACCCTGGTTGCATAAGCAAAAACCCCTCCTCTCTTACCGACAGGCTATTCATACTATTTATGGAAAGTTTTAAATAATTAATATATTTATTTACTTTCTAAAAATAACTTTATTTTTGAAATTTATTTTTATTCTAAAAAACACAACAATCCCCCACAATTTCAAAAATAAAAACAGATTCCGAAACGAATGGCATATCAGTATAAATAGGTGCATAAGTAAAGGTATCTTTTGGATTTGAACCTTTACATTAGTGTATACGTATCAAAGTTATGCCAGGTACTTAGTGACCCATTAGTCTTGAACTAAGGACCTTATATGACTCGCCGGACACATAACACACATCTATTCATATATAACTGGAGATCTAAAAGTTCGCACATTTCTGGCCTTGTGCGTATCCCTATTTCATGAGTATTCTAGAGACGATCCCAATCTCTTCAAAAGCGGCCTCACTTTTCTACCCATATAGGTAGATCTATCAAAGATGATTCTGCTTCATCTCAGCAAAGTCTGCTTATAGATCTATTAAGAGTTAGTACTCACCCTCTTATGAAATGCAGAAACCAAACACTAGACTTTTAGGAATGAGACTCTGTTTTTCTTTTTCTAGTGTATGTTTCAGTCACATACTTGATTTGTTTGTCCCTTTGAACCTAGCCTATATTTCAAAACATAGGTAGGGTTGCCATCAAGAGTGAAAGTTACATCTTTATGGATCTTAGTCCCATTCCTTTAGTGGTTCTTCTTATTTGATCTTTTGATAAACCTTTTGTTAAGGGATCTGCTAAGTTCATGATGGATTTAACATATTCCACTGTGATTACTCCATCTCTGAGCAATCCTTTAACAAAGTTATGCCTTAGACCTACATTTCTAGACTTACCATTATAAGTCTTACTCATTGCACGACAAAGAGTAGCCTGACTATCACAAAAGATAGATATGGCAGGAGTAGGTTTTGGCCAATACGTGATTTCCAACAATAGGTATCTTAGCCATTCACCTTCTTTACAAGCAGCACCAAGTGCAATGAACTCACTTTCCATTGTAGAGTGAGATATGCACGTTTGTTTCTTAGATGCCCATGATATTGCTCCTCCTCCAAGAGTGAATATCCAGCCACTTGTAGATTTAGATTCTATGTTATCTGCATTCCAGCTTGCATCGCTGTACCCTTCAAGTACAGCGGGATATGATTTATAATGCAGTCCATAGTCTATGGTTCCTCTTAGATACTTTAAAACTCTCGAAATCGCATTCCAGTGTACTTGTCCTGGATTACTGGTATACCTGCTTAGCATTCCTACTGTGAATGCTATATCGGGTCTAGTGCAATTCATTGCATACATTAAACTCCCAATAGCACTCGCATATTCTTATTGTGCTTTACATCTACCAGTATTTTTAACCAATTTAATACTTGGATCAAATGGGGTTGAAACCGGTTTACTATCATAATGATTAAACTTCTTTAACACTTTCTCTAGGTAATGAGATTGTGTTAAGGCTATTCCATCATTAAGATTAAAAATCTTAATACCTAATATTACATCGGCTTTGCCCATATCCTTCATGTCGAAGTTGGTACTTAGAAACTTTTTCGTTTCTTTCACACAGTCCTCATTTGGTCCAAATATTAGCATATCATCTACGTATAGGCAGATAATGATTTGACCTTTAATATATATGCACTTATCTGCTTGGTTTACTCTAAAACCATTAGATTGTACTACTTGATCAAACTTCTCATGCCATTGTTTAGGAGCTTGCTTGAGCCCATAGAGAGATTTGACCAGTTTACACACTTTCTTCTCTTGCCCGGGTTGAATAAACCCTTCAGGTTGTTCCATATAAACTTCCTCATCTAGATCACCATTTAAGAATGCCGTTTTGACATCCATTTGATGGATTACTAGGTGGTGAATTGCTGCAAGAGCAATTAAAGTTCTAATGGTAGATATTCGAGCAACAGGAGCATATGTATCGAAAAAATCGATACCTTCCTTTTGTCTAAATCCTTTGGCCACCAATCGAGCTTTAAACTTATTTATGGTTCCATCAGGATTGAACTTTCTTTTAAAAATCCACTTACATCCTATAGGCTTTGAACCTGGTGGAAGATCGACCAAACACCATGTGTTATTGGAGACTATGGAATCCATTTCATCGTCGATGGCTTCCCTCCAAAATTGTACGTCAGGAGATGAGAGAGCTTCACTAAGTGTTGATGGATCACTTTCAATACTTAGTGGTAGAGTAATCTCCTTTCTTATTTCATTTCTATCCCCTTCTATAAGAAACATGTAGAAATCTGGGCCAAAAGATGTTTCTTTTCTTGCCCTTTTCGATCTCCTTGGTTCATTTCCTTCTGGATGAGTGTTAGATTTATCATGAAAGTTGTTAGGCTCTACGTTCATTGGTTCTATAATATTTTCATCAACCTGCCTTTTTGTATGATTATTCATATAGTCTTTGTATACTGTATTTTCAAAAAATATAGCATCTCTAGACTCTATAATCATGTTTTTGTCAACAAACGAAGTTTGTTCTAGAACCAAGAATCTATATACGGGACTATGATTCCCATAACCCACAAAAGCACACCTGATTCCTCTAGGGCCTAACTTTACTATCTTGGAATCATTAATCCTGACTTCTGCTATACTTCCCCACACTTTGAAGTAATGAAGATATGGTTTCTTCTTTTTCCATAATTCATATGGGGAGATATCCAATTTTTTGTGTGGGATAGCATTTAGAATACGGTTTGCTGTTAACAATGCTTCCCCCCACAAATTCAAAGGTAATCCAGAATTTAATATCATACAGTTGATCATCTCAACTAATGTCCTATTTTTGCGTTCCGCTAGGCCATTTTGCTGAGGTGTGTAAGGTGCCGTAAATTCATGGATTATACCATTTGATTCACAGAAGTCGTTGAATTCATTAGAAGAGTACTCACCCCCTCTATCACTTCTGAGGGCTTTAATTTTTACATTCAACTGATTTTTCACTTCGGCCTTATAAAGTTTAAACTTTTCAAAGGCTTCATCTTTAGATTTTATCAAGTATACATAGGAAAATCTAGTGAAGTCATCGATAAATGTGATAAAATACCTTTTTCCTCCACGAGTTAAGGTATTATTTAAATCACAGATATCAGAATGAATCAACTCCAAGGGTTGTGATTTTCTCATGCCAGTCCCAAATGGTTTTCTGGTTATTTTAGAATGGGCACACACATCACATTTCCCTTCTTGTTGAAATTCATGATTTGGTATAAGGCCTAGGATCATCATTCTTTTCATTGAACGATAATTAACATGACCTAGTCTAGCATGCCATAAAGATACAGAATCCACTATATAAACGGAAACATCATTATTATTATTAATATTCAGTTTAATCATACCATTACATGAATATCCTTTGCCTACAAACATACCATTCTTGGTGATAACCAACTTATCAGACTCAATCACTATTTTGAATCCTCTCTTATTGAGAAGATCGCCTGACACTAGATTTTTAGACATGTCAGGTACATGCAATACATTTGTTAGTGTCAGTCTTTTGCCTGATGTAAACTGAAGCTCTACTGTTCCTTTTCCAACAACGTTCGCACGAACATTATTACCCATCTTCACTTCTTGTCCAGTTGTTATACCTTCATAGGTCTTGAAGATGTTTCGGTCCTTCGATATATGAATGGTTGCACCAGTATCTAGCCACCATCCACCATCGGATATTACTGTGTTAGCTTCAGTAACCATTGCAACAAGTTGGTCTTCTGTCATGTTAGCCTGAGCTTTCAGTTGTTTCTTCCTGTGTCGACATTCCTTTATGTAGTGTCCAGGCTTATTGCAGAAGTGACACTTGCCCTTTTTCTTTCCCTTTTTCTTAAACTCTGTATCTTTCTTTGGGGAAATAGATTTAGAGTTTTGAGATTTTGGCTTGTCATCTTCTACTATATTTGCTTTGGAATGATTTTCCGAAGCATTTTCTTTCTTGTCTCGGTTTCTGGACTCTTCTTCTATACGAAGATGTCTTTGAAGTCCTTCAAGAGTGTACTTCCTTTCATCATGTTTCAGTTTCTTTTTATAATCAAACCATGATGAGGGTAATTTTGCAATTACTACACCGACCAGGAATTCTTCAGGCAGATCTATCCCACCAATCTTCAATTCATCAACCAAGTTCTGTAGTTCGGCTACTTGGGAGAGAATTGGCTGATCATTTTTAAACTTGAAGTGGACGTAATTGTCGATCAGAAATTTCTGAGTACTGATTTCTTCAGTTTTATATTTTTGATCCAATTTTGTCCACAGTTCTTTAGCAGAGGATATTTTACGGTATGAATTATAGATTGAATTAGAGAGAGCGTTTAGGATATGACCTTTGCATAAAAAATCATCCTCCTTCCTTTTCTTTCGTTCTTCCTTCACTTGAACTGAGTCGTCTTCCTTTGGCTCGGGTAGAGAAGACAGATCATCATCTAGAATGTACGATAACTTGAGAGCAGTCAGAAAGAAAAACATTTTCTGTTGCCATCTTGAGAAGAACTGACCGTCGAAACGATCCAGTCGTACAAAGTCTTGGTTCATAACTTGAATTGAATGAATTGCCTCCATTGTGAAAAGATATCTAATCTGTCTTGAATGTTAGAATTTGTAATTCTTTGTACACAACGGAGGATAGCAAAAAAATGATAACGAAACGATCGGATTTATCGGGTTCAAGGCTTGACTTGAATAGTCAATTTCTCAAGACAGATTTGCTGCCCCTTTTCTGAAATTTTCAGCAAGTGCAAATGAAGGAAATCTGCAAATTGTCTTCAGGATACAATGAACTCTCAATCCGATTTTCAACACGAAAATTTGCACATTTAAGTGTTGAACAGATCTCTAGTTTAAACACTGATATGCCGTAAGACGTTCAGAAAAAATTCAGTAAGAGATTAGATCGAGAGTAATTGCTCAGAAGATGATATAATCTTAAGGATAAGAATGACTTCATCTGGATTATAGCATCCAGGATTTATATCAATTGAAGGGTTATGGATTTCTTCCTGAAGAGGTGCTAAAGAGACTCTTCAAGAAATCCACACCCATTCACAGCAAATAATTGCCTTCCATGAAAGGACATGACCTTTTGTCCTATGACAGTTATTTCTGTACCCATTCAGACAGAAGCAGTTATCCAACAGGAAAAACTGTATCCACATAAGCGACACATGGCATAGGTGCCACATGTACAATCATGTCATAATTACTCTTAATCAACAAAAGATAATAAATCATCAGGGTTCAATTCCATGACCCAAAAAATTTGAACCATGTGCCAAAAAGACTAAGTTCTTTTAGCTCCTTGCGACGATGCGAACGTGCGAAGTGCTAAGTGCGCCTAATAAAGCGCCAAAAAGCGCCCAAGCAGCCCTACAGCCCACGCCACGCGCGCGCGTCGCGGACGGTGCTTCGCACCGTCCTCGAGGAGATTTGAACCCTGGTTGCATAAGCAAAAACCCCTCCTCTCTTACCGACAGGCTATTCATACTATTTATGGAAAGTTTTAAATAATTAATATATTTATTTACTTTCTAAAAATAACTTTATTTTTGAAATTTATTTTTATTCTAAAAAACACAACAATCCCCCACAATTTCAAAAATAAAAACAGATTCCGAAACGAATGGCATATCAGTATAAATAGGTGCATAAGTAAAGGTATCTTTTGGATTTGAACCTTTACATTAGTGTATACGTATCAAAGTTATGCCAGGTACTTAGTGACCCATTAGTCTTGAACTAAGGACCTTATATGACTCGCCGGACACATAACACACATCTATTCATATATAACTGGAGATCTAAAAGTTCGCACATTTCTGGCCTTGTGCGTATCCCTATTTCATGAGTATTCTAGAGACGATCCCAATCTCTTCAAAAGCGGCCTCACTTTTCTACCCATATAGGTAGATCTATCAAAGATGATTCTGCTTCATCTCAGCAAAGTCTGCTTATAGATCTATTAAGAGTTAGTACTCACCCTCTTATGAAATGCAGAAACCAAACACTAGACTTTTAGGAATGAGACTCTGTTTTTCTTTTTCTAGTGTATGTTTCAGTCACATACTTGATTTGTTTGTCCCTTTGAACCTAGCCTATATTTCAAAACATAGGTAGGGTTGCCATCAAGAGTGAAAGTTACATCTTTATGGATCTTAGTCCCATTCCTTTAGTGGTTCTTCTTATTTGATCTTTTGATAAACCTTTTGTTAAGGGATCTGCTAAGTTCATGATGGATTTAACATATTCCACTGTGATTACTCCATCTCTGAGCAATCCTTTAACAAAGTTATGCCTTAGACCTACATTTCTAGACTTACCATTATAAGTCTTACTCATTGCACGACAAAGAGTAGCCTGACTATCACAAAAGATAGATATGGCAGGAGTAGGTTTTGGCCAATACGTGATTTCCAACAATAGGTATCTTAGCCATTCACCTTCTTTACAAGCAGCACCAAGTGCAATGAACTCACTTTCCATTGTAGAGTGAGATATGCACGTTTGTTTCTTAGATGCCCATGATATTGCTCCTCCTCCAAGAGTGAATATCCAGCCACTTGTAGATTTAGATTCTATGTTATCTGCATTCCAGCTTGCATCGCTGTACCCTTCAAGTACAGCGGGATATGATTTATAATGCAGTCCATAGTCTATGGTTCCTCTTAGATACTTTAAAACTCTCGAAATCGCATTCCAGTGTACTTGTCCTGGATTACTGGTATACCTGCTTAGCATTCCTACTGTGAATGCTATATCGGGTCTAGTGCAATTCATTGCATACATTAAACTCCCAATAGCACTCGCATATTCTTATTGTGCTTTACATCTACCAGTATTTTTAACCAATTTAATACTTGGATCAAATGGGGTTGAAACCGGTTTACTATCATAATGATTAAACTTCTTTAACACTTTCTCTAGGTAATGAGATTGTGTTAAGGCTATTCCATCATTAAGATTAAAAATCTTAATACCTAATATTACATCGGCTTTGCCCATATCCTTCATGTCGAAGTTGGTACTTAGAAACTTTTTCGTTTCTTTCACACAGTCCTCATTTGGTCCAAATATTAGCATATCATCTACGTATAGGCAGATAATGATTTGACCTTTAATATATATGCACTTATCTGCTTGGTTTACTCTAAAACCATTAGATTGTACTACTTGATCAAACTTCTCATGCCATTGTTTAGGAGCTTGCTTGAGCCCATAGAGAGATTTGACCAGTTTACACACTTTCTTCTCTTGCCCGGGTTGAATAAACCCTTCAGGTTGTTCCATATAAACTTCCTCATCTAGATCACCATTTAAGAATGCCGTTTTGACATCCATTTGATGGATTACTAGGTGGTGAATTGCTGCAAGAGCAATTAAAGTTCTAATGGTAGATATTCGAGCAACAGGAGCATATGTATCGAAAAAATCGATACCTTCCTTTTGTCTAAATCCTTTGGCCACCAATCGAGCTTTAAACTTATTTATGGTTCCATCAGGATTGAACTTTCTTTTAAAAATCCACTTACATCCTATAGGCTTTGAACCTGGTGGAAGATCGACCAAACACCATGTGTTATTGGAGACTATGGAATCCATTTCATCGTCGATGGCTTCCCTCCAAAATTGTACGTCAGGAGATGAGAGAGCTTCACTAAGTGTTGATGGATCACTTTCAATACTTAGTGGTAGAGTAATCTCCTTTCTTATTTCATTTCTATCCCCTTCTATAAGAAACATGTAGAAATCTGGGCCAAAAGATGTTTCTTTTCTTGCCCTTTTCGATCTCCTTGGTTCATTTCCTTCTGGATGAGTGTTAGATTTATCATGAAAGTTGTTAGGCTCTACGTTCATTGGTTCTATAATATTTTCATCAACCTGCCTTTTTGTATGATTATTCATATAGTCTTTGTATACTGTATTTTCAAAAAATATAGCATCTCTAGACTCTATAATCATGTTTTTGTCAACAAACGAAGTTTGTTCTAGAACCAAGAATCTATATACGGGACTATGATTCCCATAACCCACAAAAGCACACCTGATTCCTCTAGGGCCTAACTTTACTATCTTGGAATCATTAATCCTGACTTCTGCTATACTTCCCCACACTTTGAAGTAATGAAGATATGGTTTCTTCTTTTTCCATAATTCATATGGGGAGATATCCAATTTTTTGTGTGGGATAGCATTTAGAATACGGTTTGCTGTTAACAATGCTTCCCCCCACAAATTCAAAGGTAATCCAGAATTTAATATCATACAGTTGATCATCTCAACTAATGTCCTATTTTTGCGTTCCGCTAGGCCATTTTGCTGAGGTGTGTAAGGTGCCGTAAATTCATGGATTATACCATTTGATTCACAGAAGTCGTTGAATTCATTAGAAGAGTACTCACCCCCTCTATCACTTCTGAGGGCTTTAATTTTTACATTCAACTGATTTTTCACTTCGGCCTTATAAAGTTTAAACTTTTCAAAGGCTTCATCTTTAGATTTTATCAAGTATACATAGGAAAATCTAGTGAAGTCATCGATAAATGTGATAAAATACCTTTTTCCTCCACGAGTTAAGGTATTATTTAAATCACAGATATCAGAATGAATCAACTCCAAGGGTTGTGATTTTCTCATGCCAGTCCCAAATGGTTTTCTGGTTATTTTAGAATGGGCACACACATCACATTTCCCTTCTTGTTGAAATTCATGATTTGGTATAAGGCCTAGGATCATCATTCTTTTCATTGAACGATAATTAACATGACCTAGTCTAGCATGCCATAAAGATACAGAATCCACTATATAAACGGAAACATCATTATTATTATTAATATTCAGTTTAATCATACCATTACATGAATATCCTTTGCCTACAAACATACCATTCTTGGTGATAACCAACTTATCAGACTCAATCACTATTTTGAATCCTCTCTTATTGAGAAGATCGCCTGACACTAGATTTTTAGACATGTCAGGTACATGCAATACATTTGTTAGTGTCAGTCTTTTGCCTGATGTAAACTGAAGCTCTACTGTTCCTTTTCCAACAACGTTCGCACGAACATTATTACCCATCTTCACTTCTTGTCCAGTTGTTATACCTTCATAGGTCTTGAAGATGTTTCGGTCCTTCGATATATGAATGGTTGCACCAGTATCTAGCCACCATCCACCATCGGATATTACTGTGTTAGCTTCAGTAACCATTGCAACAAGTTGGTCTTCTGTCATGTTAGCCTGAGCTTTCAGTTGTTTCTTCCTGTGTCGACATTCCTTTATGTAGTGTCCAGGCTTATTGCAGAAGTGACACTTGCCCTTTTTCTTTCCCTTTTTCTTAAACTCTGTATCTTTCTTTGGGGAAATAGATTTAGAGTTTTGAGATTTTGGCTTGTCATCTTCTACTATATTTGCTTTGGAATGATTTTCCGAAGCATTTTCTTTCTTGTCTCGGTTTCTGGACTCTTCTTCTATACGAAGATGTCTTTGAAGTCCTTCAAGAGTGTACTTCCTTTCATCATGTTTCAGTTTCTTTTTATAATCAAACCATGATGAGGGTAATTTTGCAATTACTACACCGACCAGGAATTCTTCAGGCAGATCTATCCCACCAATCTTCAATTCATCAACCAAGTTCTGTAGTTCGGCTACTTGGGAGAGAATTGGCTGATCATTTTTAAACTTGAAGTGGACGTAATTGTCGATCAGAAATTTCTGAGTACTGATTTCTTCAGTTTTATATTTTTGATCCAATTTTGTCCACAGTTCTTTAGCAGAGGATATTTTACGGTATGAATTATAGATTGAATTAGAGAGAGCGTTTAGGATATGACCTTTGCATAAAAAATCATCCTCCTTCCTTTTCTTTCGTTCTTCCTTCACTTGAACTGAGTCGTCTTCCTTTGGCTCGGGTAGAGAAGACAGATCATCATCTAGAATGTACGATAACTTGAGAGCAGTCAGAAAGAAAAACATTTTCTGTTGCCATCTTGAGAAGAACTGACCGTCGAAACGATCCAGTCGTACAAAGTCTTGGTTCATAACTTGAATTGAATGAATTGCCTCCATTGTGAAAAGATATCTAATCTGTCTTGAATGTTAGAATTTGTAATTCTTTGTACACAACGGAGGATAGCAAAAAAATGATAACGAAACGATCGGATTTATCGGGTTCAAGGCTTGACTTGAATAGTCAATTTCTCAAGACAGATTTGCTGCCCCTTTTCTGAAATTTTCAGCAAGTGCAAATGAAGGAAATCTGCAAATTGTCTTCAGGATACAATGAACTCTCAATCCGATTTTCAACACGAAAATTTGCACATTTAAGTGTTGAACAGATCTCTAGTTTAAACACTGATATGCCGTAAGACGTTCAGAAAAAATTCAGTAAGAGATTAGATCGAGAGTAATTGCTCAGAAGATGATATAATCTTAAGGATAAGAATGACTTCATCTGGATTATAGCATCCAGGATTTATATCAATTGAAGGGTTATGGATTTCTTCCTGAAGAGGTGCTAAAGAGACTCTTCAAGAAATCCACACCCATTCACAGCAAATAATTGCCTTCCATGAAAGGACATGACCTTTTGTCCTATGACAGTTATTTCTGTACCCATTCAGACAGAAGCAGTTATCCAACAGGAAAAACTGTATCCACATAAGCGACACATGGCATAGGTGCCACATGTACAATCATGTCATAATTACTCTTAATCAACAAAAGATAATAAATCATCAGGGTTCAATTCCATGACCCAAAAAATTTGAACCATGTGCCAAAAAGACTAAGTTCTTTTAGCTCCTTGCGACGATGCGAACGTGCGAAGTGCTAAGTGCGCCTAATAAAGCGCCAAAAAGCGCCCAAGCAGCCCTACAGCCCACGCCACGCGCGCGCGTCGCGGACGGTGCTTCGCACCGTCCTCGAGGAGATTTGAACCCTGGTTGCATAAGCAAAAACCCCTCCTCTCTTACCGACAGGCTATTCATACTATTTATGGAAAGTTTTAAATAATTAATATATTTATTTACTTTCTAAAAATAACTTTATTTTTGAAATTTATTTTTATTCTAAAAAACACAACAATCCCCCACAATTTCAAAAATAAAAACAGATTCCGAAACGAATGGCATATCAGTATAAATAGGTGCATAAGTAAAGGTATCTTTTGGATTTGAACCTTTACATTAGTGTATACGTATCAAAGTTATGCCAGGTACTTAGTGACCCATTAGTCTTGAACTAAGGACCTTATATGACTCGCCGGACACATAACACACATCTATTCATATATAACTGGAGATCTAAAAGTTCGCACATTTCTGGCCTTGTGCGTATCCCTATTTCATGAGTATTCTAGAGACGATCCCAATCTCTTCAAAAGCGGCCTCACTTTTCTACCCATATAGGTAGATCTATCAAAGATGATTCTGCTTCATCTCAGCAAAGTCTAGTGTTTGGTTTCTGCATTTCATAAGAGGGTGAGTACTAACTCTTAATAGATCTATAAGCAATAAAAGCATTGGCTTGCTACCACTAGCAACGAACCTAAGGGTGTATGTTTTAAACATGAATTATGCCCCACACAATAGTCTAAACACATTTATCCTAATTAATGATATCATTTTATGCTTGTTATTAAACACCTTAAAATTGGGGTTGATAAATAATTACATCTATGACTTATGGATATTGGACACATTGACACATACATACATTGTAAGTTGATGGTGCTACATGAGTACATGTGAAGTGTTTGAAGATTAATGTATACATTTTTGGATTGTTTGAAGATGGATGGTAGCATATTTAGATTATTTATAGTGAATGAAGACGGATGGTGACTCCTGTACCATTTATAAAGCATTTGAAGATAATCGGATAATGACCCAAGTTTTAAAATAGTGTGAATTTTTTTGCGGATGGCACATTAGGAACTGTGATGGCCTAACACACAATTAATGGTGGGTGCAGTCTGGCCAAACTGAGTTTTAGATTCATTGGACATCTCGGTTCCAAGGTCAGTCTCATGCATAGTGATAGTGACGCCCCATAAACATATCTAAGTCACCATATGGCGGTTCATCTTTGCTAAGGTTTACTGAATGGTTGATATTATCTTTACTCATCTTAGTTCTTATATTATGATACAGGCTATATGCAACCACCCAACGGTTATATTTTTATCAGGAGGTGCATGCCTCAAGTAAAATATTCCTCTAAACTTCAAACCAGAATAAATAGCATGCATAAGGCTGCATTCGGTTGCACCAAAATATCATGATATTGCTTGATTAAAGAAATCAATCTGGTGCAATTTTTCATGACATTTCATGAATTTTGGTGTACCAAACACATCCAAAAAATAATTTTTAAAAAATACAAATGTTAAATTGTTAATTTATTTTAAGATATTTACATATGCTTTCCAAAAAAAATAGTACAAACTAAGGTTACAAAGGAAAAGAAAATTAGATTATTTTATCAATAAAAAGGTGTTTTAATTTTTAGGGTAATCTATGTTTTAAGGAAAGATGCACGAATCAAGCTTTTCTTTGGTAGGTAAGTTGGAGCAAGTCAAATCCATAACTATTTTCTCATAGTGTCCCCCAAGAGTTTCTCCGAACATATCTCAACCATCCAATCAATAAGTATGGTGGGCCAGGATCTTGATGCCAATTTGATAAAGGGCGTTGGAGATTCTTGTTTTGAAATGATTGCTAAATTTCCAAAACCATTGTTATATAGTGGGAGATGAGGGCACACCAACTGTCAGTGCGCCCAGCTTTCATTGGGGTGACATCGGTGATACCATTTTTGAGGGGGGAGTTATTTCATATTCTGGCTGCTGTTGACACTTGATACTCAGGCACTTGGAAATGGTACCCGTAGTATATATTAACTCAAGTTAAACCAACTAAATTGTGGAACTCACGGTTAGTAAGTTATAACCCAAAGTTTAGATTGGTTGAATAATGGCAACCTCTGATTGGTGGACAATTGTTTATTGAAATATGACCATTGGACATTTTTCATTTTTAAACCATTCAATGCGTCCATTAATCTGATAATCAGACAATCGAACAATACCTTTTAGTTTCTAATACATTTAAACTGGTATTCTTAATTTAAAAGGTTTAATTTGAATTATGATATTCCAAGTATACAATCTTTCTGAGTAATTTATAAGTGCCTGTGTATCATCTGTCACAATCTTTCAGAGTATCAAAGTTTCTCTCTTTTGAAACGATGTTTGCATTCACGGTACAGATGTTACATCAGTGGTAGAAATCTACATTGATGTTAGTAGGTTAGGTTTCGGTTAACGGTCAAATCCAACCATAGAATTGGGCTGGCCCTGTATGGGCCCCACTCCAGCTCTACAAGCAACTTGAAAAGAAAATTGTAATGAAGGAAGGAACAGACGAAATCCTGACGCATCCATCTTGTACAGCTGGGGCAATATTTCAAAGATCCACACCGTTGATCTGATAGAATCTACAAAATATGGGGGACCCATTAATAATTTTCCAAATTGAAAGATTCTAAATCCTTCACTAGGCGGTTACAAATAGACGGTTACAGAAAAATGCATTCTGAAACAACGGCCAAAGTTTTGATGGCCGGGATATTCTAATCAGAAGCTTTCTATGAGTAACCAAAACATGGGCCCCACGTTTAGGAAAAGGGTGGATTAGGACACTATTCAGATCCTGATGCATCAGGACCGTCCAAATCATCTGTGATAGCATTGATTAAAAAGTTCGGTGGATCATGGTCATTGATCCTTTTGTCAAAGTCATGCCCATAGGTTAATGATTAGGTTTGTCAAAACCAAGAGGATGTGGCCTATAATCATTGCCTTTCTTCTAGGGAGGTGGCCCAAAGAAGAGGGAGGTGGGTGGCATAAAACCGCCCTTTACTTGAATTTCTCACTTTGTAGGGCCCACTTTTGAAAATTGTAAAGGGAGGTAGTCCTCGGGCTACTAAAGCTTCATCGTGATCCGGGGGCTGGGTCATGTATATCTGTGTAATATACAGTTGAGGAGGTGGGTCCCACGATTTATGGTACAGGGAGGATATGCAAAGATCATGATCCTAATCGTTCTGGAGGTTTTATGCGTCCATAGATCGGAAGGTTGGAATTGTTTGTGGAAAATCATACTTTTCCCATGGACCATCCATCGAAGGGCTTACCTCTTGAACGGTTCCGATCATGCATTCGTGCGCATGGGCTAACTAGCGGTGTGTACATATGGATTCACTTTGGCGGTCCGCGGACCACAGGAGTGGCCTGTTATAAAATAGTCACGAGGTTGGTGACAGAGGGTATTTCTCTCGAGGCGTAGAGAAGCCAGGGAAGGTTTCCATGTCAGTCGAACCTTCGTGTAATTGGGAAATCGAGATGGAAATAAACGGCGTAGATTGAATTCTTCTTTGGATCAGAGCCGGGGGATGACTTGATAGGTAAATGAGGGTAAGTTGGAGGATATTTAGTGATCTGTACCGTTCATTTGATAAGTTCTACTGTGGATGTCTCATGGCGTGAAAATGCCACCGTTAGAATGAGCCTGTGGGGGCCACAATCGCCTATGGATGGAAATTATTAGATGGACGGGTAGGATTGTCCTGTGATTGAATTTTTCATAATGTGTATGTATACCGGGCCCACTAGATACATTGATGCCGACCATAGTCATTGGTGTTGTTTGGCAACTTGGATAATTGGAGTCAAAATCTTACGTTTGGCCTTATGAATTTCGGTTGATTGAAAAACGCAAAAGTCCATTTTGGATTGCAAAGTCGACCAATATCAATCATATCAAATGGTCATATCAAATGGTTATATTTCAAATCCTCCCCCCCCCCCCCCCCCCCCTCTCACTTAGTTACGAAGCATAGCTTTTAAATTCGCACATTGAAAATTTAGGTTGTCCAACACAATTTGCATGATAAAGAGGTTACAGAATTCAATTCTTGAGTTTTGGATTCTCAAGTAATTGGAGTTGTACAAGGGTTGAGTTAACTTCGTTAGCTCATTTGACTTAACTCAGCCCGAAATTGAATTCAAACTGAGCTGAGCCAAGTTTTTGAGCTTGAAAAAATTTTGAGTCAAGTATGAGCTTGCCCAAGCTTAAATCAATAGCTTGATGACACGGTTATTTTGATATTGATGTTGCTCATCGTATGTTTGATGAAATGACCCAACAACATGTTGTGTTATGGTGGGTATATTCCTTATGAGATAAGCTAGTGGTGGTGAAGGAATGGATGCAAAACAAATCACTAAAAAAAATTAAAAACTTTACATTATTAAATTGTCCTTAGATTTTAATTTTGATTTTGCTCGTCAAGTGTTTGATGAAATACCTGTAAAAAGTTGTTACTATTTTGCATTCTATTAAAAATTGAAGATGCATTGTATGTGTTTGAGAAAATGCTGCATGGACTTGAACTCGGCTTGAATTGGCCTGAATTATTGACCAAACTGAGCCAAGTTAGCCAGAGAGGCTCGAGGGTTGAGCCGATCCAAGTTTGAGCTAGGGTTAGCTACTGATCGAACCGAGCTGAATTGTGCCAAGCTCAACTCGGTTATACTCTTGTACAACTCAACAAGTAATTACTTGAGTCCAAACTGCCAAACAACCCAATATAACAAAAGTTCAAGTCTAGATAGCATATCTATGCCAAGCTTGTCTCCGTCTTTCCTAATTAGGTTAATGTTGTCTTAGTAAAATTTGTTTGTTGTTTGTTGGAACTTATTTAGGACGCGTTTGGCTCATAAGTTGCTTAAGATAAGTTACTTATACTACAAGTAATTTATCTTAGTTACTATTTATTAAGAATATAAGCAAGTTTGGTAAATAGCCTAGATATTAGCTTTTACTCTCTCTGCCTCTCTTACGCCTCTCTTCAGCAAGTTATGACGAGTAGAAAAATTAAATTTTTTTAACTAAAGTGATTAAATACTTTTAAGTAAAAAAGTTATTTATAACTTATAATAAACCAAACTTACTTATTTGAAATAAGTTACTTATCTAATGCTATAAGTAGAAAAAGTAACTTTATTTAATGGTATCCAAGCTGGCCCTTGGTATGATAAGAATAACTCTATTTATTGTTTGTTGAAGCTTATTAAGATTGTAATTTTTTAAACACTCGAAGCTCCATAGAGTAAATTAGGTTATTAGAGGGAAGTCCACTTTTTCCACTAGGCTCTTCCCCTCATATTCACCATATAAATGAAGAAACCAACTCAATAAAAAAGTTACATTGGGCTTATAATAAGATAAAAATTCCTAGGACAAACCTTAAAATCAAGGATTAAGGCCCACTTAAGTTTTCAATTATTAAAATATTTGGTATGTCCTTTTATCTCGGTGGAGGAACATGATTACAAGTTGAATTCAATTTTTGGACGATCTTATGAGTCCTATGCACAAAAATATTTGTGCCCTATTCACATTGTTACTTGTTGTGTGACCCACTCGAGTTGTGAATTAGGCTAATATATCATCTAAAGGCTTAAAATCATGATTTGAATGTCATTGATGGATCCGATATCACCATGCATGGTTAAGCAAAGGGAGGGAAAAAGAGTAGGAAAGTATTGTCTAGGTGTGCTAAGAACCTACGTCTCAGGGTCTCGGTTGAATCTCTCTCTAGCTAATACTCATTTCTTTCTTTACTGCCATAAGCCAGGCCATGGAAGTACAGTTCCAACATTTCTTTTTATCCAACGGCTCTTAATCATCACGATTGGTCCATTAAGGAATTGTTTCTTTATAGTGCTAACAGTATAAAGCCCATAACACTTGGTGCCCATTTGATAGTAATAAAAGTTTAATCTTAGATAAAAAATATTCTATAAAATCATACTTATTATGAATTTATCCATTCGGTTATATCATCTAGAATTTATTCAAATACCTGAACTAATAAATGATTATTTAATACAGACGATGCATATGCGCATTAAAAACTTCGAACACGTGGCATGTGGCATATGTATGGTGTTTGAAAAATATACACGGCAATCCATGATAAATGCAATAAATGTATCATATGAATAATTTAGCACATTTGGCAAATGCATCACATGAAAAATACAAAAGGTTGAGTATAACAAATTTACAGAGCTTGATTATAAGTGTCATGCTTACCTTGTATCATACACAAGAGAATAGACCTCTGCATGTGTATAAAATGGCATCTAGATTTTTATAAGAAAAGCCTACAATGGTCAGAAAATCCAGAGTAACTTAACCTATGGGCCACAAGGTGGACCCAAAAATGTCATTGGGCTAAGGTTCTGCAGGTTGGGTTTTGAAATTAGTGGGCTGCCTAAATGGACGGCTCTCAATCTTTACATGAAGCCCGTGGGACCCATATTTTGGTGGTAGGTACATGAACACAATCAACGGTCTGCAAGGAAGCATGATAGGGATGTGCGTAGATACATCATTGTTGGGAAAGTATTGATTAGCACTTGAAACCAGCAAGTGGGCCATATAATTAGGTGGGCCCTACTATTTCCACCAACTTGGGTCCATGGGACCAAATAATTAGGTGGTGTATTGATTGTTCCCTATTAAACAATGAAAGGCAACATTGTGAGGTAGAGAGAGATCATTTAGAGGTAGCTTCAAAGCGAGATGGGCAATATTAGGCCTGTTTGGAGTGTCTGTCAAATCCTGATATGTTCATGCATTCATGGCCCACTTGAGAATGACTACTAACCGTCCAATCAATTTTCAACTCATTCTCAATTGAGGGTGTATTTTTTTGGATTGGGGAGAGTTGAGTAGATCCTGGCTGCACTCTCTCATGATCTAAACTGATGGGGAATTAGATTGCAATCTCAATCTGGGGGACACCCAAACAGGACCTTTGAGTTTGAAATTGGACTCATTTTGGTAAATTTCGAGGTGAAATATTATATTGGCGAATGGTAATGACTGTAGAGCTTAGAAGCTCCACCATCTTTTTATCTGGATGAGACTATGATGATATTTTGCTACCATTTCTTGAGTTGAGGTTTTTCATCCACCGCATGTGTGAATACATGCAAACGAATCTAGACCGTACAAATCTTAGGTCCAAGTGTGGATGTAGCATATCCTGGAAATCACATTAATTGAAAGATCTTAGCCATCCACTAACCATCTAGCAAATGTTTGGGTAAAAGTACAATATTCAATGGTACAGATCATTAGATTGGTATGAATTTTGGCCAATGCTACATTCACAATGCGGTCCACGATTTGGATGGTCCGGATTACCTTTCATGTATGGCAAGATATAGTGGATGAGACACTACAACTTAAACAATGTTGGTGAACTATCAGTGTAATGTAGCGGCTCTTTTCATTTTTAGGGGAGAAGGCTCATCATCACAAGACATAAGATATTGTTGAGTACACAATTCAATGATGCAGCGCAATGTTTGCAAAAAAGAAGAGAAATGTTAGGATCATGCTACTAACAAGCTTGTAATTGGTGGACGCACAGGATTTGTTTGCACATGTGGGGCCCACAGTTTGACGATCGAAATTATTGATCTATATTGGTCTTGCTTGGATGGGAGATGGCTAAAAAATCTCACATAATAAAAATCCCAAAACTTCAATATGGTGGCTTGAAAATAGATGGTTAAGAAAAATATTGCAACGGTCTACAATCAACAGAATAAAAGCCAAATATATATGGGCTAGGTTTCTGAATGTGTGATGTTTCCAAACCATCTCCCATCAAAAGTGGGGCCCATCAGATCAATGTTTTGGATCCAAACCATGGGCTCCACATCTGCCAATCCTTGATAAACTATACGGTTGCTGGTGAGCAGGAACTCTCTCTCAAATGAGTAAGTACTAACTACTCATCTTGTATGATTACATTCCCGTGCCTATGTAAAAGGTTCACGTAAAACGGTTGTATGTGAACTTTCATATAATATCGGGCGGTAAAGATCATATGGGGCAAAAATAGGATGATCTACACCGTTGAAATTAATGAGAGTCTTATGATCTGACCTCATGTGTTGGTGTAGCCCATCTGATGAGTTGAATGGTCCAATTTTTGCCTAAGGCAATCTATTTTTATGTTTTGAAAGTAAGAAAAAATATTAAAAATTATATAAGGAGCCCACGCCCTAGGTCAAGGGAGGAAAAAGAAGGCGAAAGAAAAGGAGAAGAAGGAAAAGGAAAAAGGGAAGCTCACTTCTCAAAGTAAAGGGCAAGCCCTCATCCGAGGCAAGAGGGAACAAGACAAGCGGAGCTAAATCTATAAGAAAAGAAGGCTAAGGGTAGATGGATTACCGTATTAATCTATGAAGCTATTCCTTTGGAGGGAAGCGTGTGATGCAGGGTGAGGACAAAGAAAATAAAGGATCCTAAATGGTTGCATGATAATCCTAGTTAGAAACTTTAAAAAGAAACACTTGAAATCATAGCAAAAGAAAGTCTAAGAAAGCCATATAATGAAATGTGAAGGCTCTTATCAGTAGGTTCTTGATTATTAATCTCGGAAATAGAGTTGGGCACTGGATGACTCAATTCAGTAAACTTGATTTATCCGAGTCATTTAGATCCAAATCGATCCGAATTGAGTGGATGAGTTGATCCGAATTGAGTTGACTTTATCCAATCCAAACTCAAACTGAGTCGAGTTCGAATCACCTAGTAACTCGACTTGACTTGACCCGAAACTCAACTCGTACATATATATTTTAAAAAACTCAGATCTTATGTTTCATATTTGAGATGCCGTGTAGCTAATGGAGAGGCTGCAATCTTGGAAAATGAATCTAGGCTTTGAGTGCGTTTTCAGCTCGTGAATACCTGCTGCACCAACTTGACCCAACTCGTTACTTGTGACTGGGTCGGACTCAATTATGATTAGTCTAGGCCAGACTTGGACTCGGATCGGGTCAGGCATGCTGGATTCGGTATCGAGTTGGTTCGAGTTCAGGTCCGGCCTATTTCAAAACTAGATCGAGTCGGATCAACCCTAACTCGGTCCGACTCGACTCGATGCCTAGCTCTACTTGGAAATAGCTCCCTAAACAACTCTGGAGGAAGGCGAGAAACAAAGGTACCCAACCTTAGTTTGTTAATCTCAGCACAAGCAATGAATAAGAAATGGTCTAGGTGACTTGAGGGGATCGGATGGAGAATGTTAATAGCACTTGTCTGAGGCAATCTTAATGGAATGGCCCACCTTTTGAATGGTGCAGATATTATACAGAAATGACAGGTTGGTGGGAAGGGTGTTGGAAGAAAAAAATGATCTAGTACACAACGGAGGATAGATGAAAAAGATAAATAGACAATTAGATCTATCAAGTTCAAGGCTCAACTTGAATAGTTAATTTTTTCATACAGATTTGATGTCTTTTTTTTGGTACTTTCAGAAAATGCAAGCGAAGGAAATCTACAAATTGTCTTCAGGATACAATGAACTCTCAATATGAAATTCAATATGAAAATTTGCACATTTAAGTATCGAACAGATATCTAGTTTTGACACCAATATGCCTTTAAAATGTTCAGAAAACATACAACAAGAAGTTAAATTCGAGAGTATTGCACAATTGATAGTTTATCTAAAAAAATGGAGATAATGATAATTTCTCTTTTGAATTAGAATATCTAGGATTTATAGGAATTAAATGGTCGTGGAGTTCTTCGTGAAGAGATACCCATGTGCCTCTTCAAGACATCCACACTCATTTATAACAAATAACATTCTTCCATGAAAGGACATGACTATTCATCCTATGGTAGTTATTTATGTACTCTTTCAAACAGAAACAATTATCCAACAATTTAAAACTGCAACCACATGTCCTAAACATCCTGACTGTTATCACATGCGCAACACGTGGCATAGGTGCCACATATACGTCCATGTCACAGTCACTCTCAATTAACACTAAGGTTAATAATACTATAGGATAGACCGTAGTTCAATTCAAGTTGCACCATGGATAAAAAAGTTTGAACCATGGGTCAAAAAGACTAAGACTATTTTGACTCCATGCACACGTGCTAAGTGTTAAGTACACCTAATAAAATGCCTAAGCAGTCCTATAGCCCATGTCGCATGTGGGCGAGCACGGATGGTGCTAAGAGGAGATTTAAACCTATTGCATAAGGCAAAACCTATTGCATACACTCTTTTTATGAAAATTTTTAATAATCAATATATTTATTTACTTATTAAAACAAACATTTATTTTTGAAATTTATTTTTGTTATAAAAATACAACAAAGGGATGATACATGGAAGGATGTGAGGTCGAGCACCGTCTTCCTCAAAGGGATAACTATTTCGAATTCATAAAGCTTTTCTGGACTCCTCACAGAGACTTCACGACTCCACGAGGAAAAGAACAAGAAACAAAAAATAAATTCTATAAAATTCAAAATTAATTGACGAATGAAATAAATGAGTTCACAACCCTTTAAATAGAGATATTATGTAGTGGAAGAAATTTCAGAATCAAACTACAACTAAAACTCCTAGAATTCACAATTTTCTATAAATAGTAAACTTACTATTCATATAAGGTTGTGATGTCTACTAGTGCGCAAGGTTTTCGGCCAAAAATAAGTAGTGGCTTCACCATGCTGTTCTCCTAAATATTCTAAGCACTTTTCACGTTGGGTGCAACTCCTAAAGCCCAACGGTTGAAGAGTTATAATCCAACTAAAACCTACTATTTATAGTAAAGATGGAATTAAACTAGGGAAACATCAGTTGATCTGATGGTATTTCACAAATCTGGCTTGTGCAACCCGGCATAGGGGTTGGGTGGTTAAAGTGGCTTGTCCTACCCCAAAATCATATATTTTACATCCGATAACTCATTCCGTTTTGCTAGATACGTTCGTTTTAAGTTTTGACAGTCCGAATCATCTCCATCTCCGATTGGGCCTTTTCTGCTCCATTTTGGCCACAAAATTATCCGTGACCCGCTGTACATCAATGGAGCATTGCATCCGAACATTTCTCTTTTATTTTCATACTCAGTGTCTACTATTCTCAACCAAATTGTAAATTGAGGGTCTATTTGGATGTACCCCAAATTGAGACTGAGAATGATAGGCAATGTGACCTAGCCACCCTATCCAGGCCGCATTTTGCGAAGAGAGTTGTATGCCCATTTTGGAAAATACATGTGATGGAAACATGCCAAAAAATACTGCTGCCATGGTTCGATCCACTCACATTTAAAGACTTTCCAAACAGCTCCTTAGACCAAAACGTGATGTGGAAGTCCGTGGGCCATCCGGCAGGCCTGACCTGTTTCTTATCTGGGTTTAGGCCACGGTTAGTGGGCCATGGGTCTGTTTGGGCCATGTGAAATCATAGCTCATTTATTAAATGGTCGGGGATCGAGTTTGAGTTCTTGTACTGTTTGCTGAATAGACTGGGCTGAGTTAACCTTTAACGTCTTTGAACATTGTGGCCCACTTGAGTAGAGAAATCGCCTGATTTTGAGTTGGTTATCTCATACGTGCATCCCACCTGATGGAAAACTCGGATGTTGCACACGTGTGCAATATTGGCACAAGTACTTCCGTGCGGATGGGCAGTGGTCCACACACGTGTGGGCTTAGTAAACGTCTGATGATAAGATATGGACATTGATACGTGGAGGAGAGATCTTTGAACAATTCGAGGAATGCTCACTGCAATCTGTTACACTTGAATTTCCAGTGTATCAACCTGATTCTTGCAAGCGCAATCTTCATGGTGGGGCCCACCTTTTGTGTGGCTCAAATGCTACACAAGTGACTTGTTAGCAAGTGTGCTCCCGCTACATGTGAAGTTCACACGTGCACTGGGTTGTATATGAATGTTCCTCAATCCATTCACTTATCATTGGTCCCAGAGCCAATTTTATCAGGCCCTGGCTTGGGCCTACCGTTCTAGAGCCAAGCCTAGCTCTCCGGCCTAAACCCGGCTCATTGCGCACCCTATAAATGGACGGTGCGGATCTTGTACACGCTTGCCTAAATCAAGAAGTGCTTAGCATCGTCGAAACCTTTCTCTCGATCATTGATCATACGTTATCAAAATCCATCCCATCCAATGACAACAAACAGATCATGGCCCACCGAACTTAAGAGGTCACCAGGACCGTTGCAAGAACCAAAACAATCCCGTGCGTCGGATTGCACCCCAATCAAAACATGAAGGCCGACTGAAAACTTCAACAGAATAAAATGAAGGTACATTTACCATCCTATCCCTACAAAATACCAAATATTCCTCGGTACACATGAGCTATTGTGATTTGCTAGATAGATCATGTACCAAAGATGTCCTTCTTCTCATCCATCACGGCCCCACGTGAACCGTCGAGAAAATGACCGCTGCGATCACGATGATGGCCCCAGTGAAGGTGGGCCCACGCACGAAGCCGTTGGATTTTGGGGACGCTGTATCGGGACGCGAAGTGGCTGTACACAAAGGGATAGATACGAGTCAGATGGATGGAAATACATCAAGGTCAATTTGGTCATTTGGAGGGAGGTGAAGAAAGCTAAGCTTAACCTGGAGTAGTAGTAGTAGTAGCGTTGTTGGTGAAGATAGCATTGTCAGGAGAGTTGGGAGGTAAGTCCAGAAGCTCTGTGGAAATTAAAACACGTTAGCAAACAAAAAGAGTTTTTATTAGGAGGAGAGATACTATGGAGTATTACATGCACATTCAAGATACAGAGCTTGGATTTCAGGATGACGTGGGGTCCACTTTCAAGTATTTCGAGATCAAGACCAGTATTTCGATCAAGTGGGGTCCACCCACCCGTAGCATGGTCTCACTTTTTGTTGTGTTTTTTAAAATAAAAATAAATTTCAAAAATAAAGTTATTTTCAGAAAGTAAATAAATATATTAATTATTTAAAACTTTCCATAAATAGTATGAATAGCCTGTCGGTAAGAGAAGGGGGGTTTTTCCTTATGCAACCAGGGTTCAAATCTCCTCAAGGATGGTGCGAAGCACCGTCCGCGTACGCGCGCGCGTGGCGTGGGCTGTAAGGCTGCTTGGGCGCTTTTTGGCGCTTTATTAGGCGCACTTCGCACGTTCGCATCGTCGCAAGGAGCTAAAAGAACTTAGTCTTTTTGGCACATGGTTCAAATTTTTTGTGTCATGGAATTGAACCCTAATGATTTATTACCTTTTGTTGATTAAGAGTAATTATGACATGATTGTACATGTGACACTTATGCCATGTGTCGCTTATGTGGATACAGTATTTCCTGTTAGATAACTGCTTCTGTCTGAATGGGTACAGAAATAACCGCCATAGGACAAAAAGTCATGTCCTTTCATGGAAGGCAATTATTTACTGTGAATGGGTGTGGATTTCTTGAAGAGTCTCTTTAGCACCTCTTCAGGAAGAAATCCATAACCCTTCAATTGATATAAATCCTGGATGCTATAATCCAGATGAAGTAATTCTTATTCTTAAGATTATATCATCTTCTGAGCAATTTCTCTCGATCTAATCTCTTACTGAATTTTTTCTGAACGTCTTACGGCATATCAGTGTTTAAACTAGAGATCTGTTCAACACTTAAATGTGCAAATTTTCGTGTTGAAAATCGGATTGAGAGTTCATTGTATCCTGAAGACAATTTGCAGATTTCCTTTATTTGCACTTGCTGGAAATTCCAGAAAAAGGGCAGCAAATCTGTCCTGAGAAATTGACTATTCAAGTCAAGCCTATAACTCGATAAATCTGATCGTTTCGTTATCATTTTTTTCTATCCTCCGTTGTGTACAAAGAACTACTTATTCTAACATTCAAGACAAATTTTTTATCTTTTCACAATTGAGGCAATTTATTCAATTTAAGTTATGAACCAAGACTTTGTACGACTGGATCGTTTCGACGGTCAGTTCTTCTCAAGATGGCAACAGAAAATGTTTTTCTTTCTGACTACTCTCAAGTTATCATACATTCTAGATGATGATCTGTCTTCTCTACCCGAGCCAAAGGAAGACGACTCAGTTCAAGTGAAGGAAGAGCGAAAGAAAAGGAAGGAGGATGATTTTTTATACAAAGGTCATATCTTAAACGCTCTCTCTAATTCAATCTATAATTCATACCGTAAAATATCCTCTGCTAAAGAACTGTGGACAAAATTGGATCAAAAATATAAAACTGAAAAAATCAGTACTCAGAAATTTCTGATCGACAATTACGTCCACTTCAAGTTTAAAAATGATTAGCCAATTCTCTCCCAAGTAACCGAACTACAGAACTTGGTTGATGAATTGAAGATTGGTGGGATAGATCTTCCAGAAGAATTCCTGGTCGGTGTAGTAATTGCAAAATTACCCTCATCATGGTTTGATTATAAAAAGAAACTGAAACATGATGAAAGGAAGTACACTCTTGAAGGACTTCAAAGACATCTTCGTATAGAAGAAGAGTCCAGAAACCGAGACAAGAAAGAAAATGCTTCGGAAAATCATTCCAAAGCAAATATAGTAGAAGATGACAAGCCAAAATCTCAAAACTCCAAATCTATTCCCCCAAAGAAAGATACATAGTTTAAGAAAAAGGAAAAGAAAAAGGACAAGTGTCACTTCTGCAATAAGCCTGGACACTACATAAAGGAATGTCGACACAGGAAGAAACAACTAAAAACTCAGGCTAACATGACAGAAGACCAACTTGTTGCAATGGTTACTGAAGCTAACACAGTAATATCCGATGGTGGATGGTGGCTAGATACTAGTGCAACTATTCATATATCGAAGGACCGAAACATCTTCAAGACCTATGAAGGTATAACAACTGGACAAGACGTGAAGATGAGTAATAATGTTCGTGCGAACGTTGTTGGAAAAGGAACAGTAGAGCTTCAGTTTACATCAGGCAAAAGACTAACACTAACAAATATATTGCATGTACCTGACATGTCTAAAAATCTAGTGTCAGGCGATCTTCTCAATAAGAGAGGATTCAAATTAGTGATTGAGTCTGATAAGTTGGTTATCACCAAGAATGGTATGTTTGTAGGCAAAGGATATTCATGTAATGGTATGATTAAATTGAATATTAATAATAATAATGATGTTTCCGTTTATATACTGGATTCTATATCTTTATAGCATGCTAAACCAGGTCATATTAATTATCGTTCAATGAAAAGAATGATGATCCTAGGCCTTATACCAAATCATGAATTTCAACAAGAAGGGAAATGTGATGTGTGTGCCCATTCTAAAATAACCAGAAAACCATTTGGGACTGGCATGAGAAAATCACAACCCTTGGAGTTGATTCATTCTGATATCTGTGATTTAAATAATACCTTAACTCGTGGAGGAAAAAGGTATTTTATCACATTTATCGATGACTTCACTAGATTTTCTTATATATACTTGATAAAATCTAAAGATGAAGCCTTTGAAAAGTTTAAACTTTATAAGACCGAAGTGAAAAATCAGTTGAATGTAAAAATTAAATCCCTCAGAAGTGCTAGAGGGGGTGAGTACTCTTGTAATGAATTCAACGACTTCTGTGAATCAAATGGTATAATTCATGAATTTACGGCACCTTACACACCTCAGCAAAATGGCCTAGCGGAACGCAAAAATAGGACATTAGTTGAGATGATCAACTGTATGATATTAAATTCTAGATTACTTTTGAATTTGTGGGGGGAAGCATTGTTAACAGCAAACCGTATTCTAAATGCTATCCCACACAAAAAATTGGATATCTCCCCATATGAATTATGGAAAAAGAAGAAACCATATCTTCATTACTTCAAAGTGTGGGGAAGTATAGCAGAAGTCAGGATTATTGATTCCAAGATAGTAAAGTTAGGTCCTAGAGGAATCAGGTGTGCTTTTGTGGGTTATGGGAATTATAGTCCCGTATATAAATTCTTAGTTATAGAACAAACTTCGTTTGCTGACAAAAATATGATTATAAAGTCTAGAGATGCTATATTTTTTGAAAATACAGTATACAAAGACTATATGAATAATCATACAAAAAGACAGGTTGATGAAAATATTATAGAACCAATGAACGTAGAGCCTAATAACTTTCATGATAAATCTAACACTCATCCAGAAGGAAATGAACCAAGGAGATCGAAAAGGGCAGATTTCTATATGTTTCTTATAGAAGGGGATAGAAATGAAATAAGAAAGGAGATTACTCTACCACTAAGTATTGAAAGTGATCCATCAACACTTAGTGAAGCTCTCTCATCTCCTAATGTACAATTTTGGAGGGAAACCATCGACGATGAAATAGATTCCATAGTCTCCAATAACACATGGTGTTTAGTCGATTTTCCACCAGGTTCAAATCCTATAGGATGTAAGTGGATTTTTAAAAGAAAGTTCAATCCTGATGGAACTATAAATAAGTTTAAAGCTTGATTGGTAGCCAAAGGAATTAGACAAAATGAAGGTATCGATTTTTTCGATACATATGCTCCTGTTGCTTGAATATCTACCATTAGAACTTTAATTGCTCTTGCAGCAATTCACCACCTAGTAATCCATCAAATGGATGTCAAAACGGCATTCTTAAATGGCGATCTAGATGAGGAAGTCTATATGGAACAACCTGAAGGGTTTATTCAACCCGGGCAAGAGAAGAAAGTGTGTAAACTGGTCAAATCTCTCTATGGGCTCAAGCAAGCTCATAAACAATGGCATGAGAAGTTTGTTCAAGTAGTACAATCTAATGATTTTAGAGTAAACCAAGCAGATAAGTGCATATATATTAAAGGTCAAATCATTATCTGCTTATACGTAGATGATATGCTAATATTTGGACCAAATGAGGACTATGTGAAAGAAACTAAAAAGTTTCTAAGTACCAACTTCGACATGAAGGATATGGGCAAAGCCGATGTAATATTAGGTATTAAGATTTTTAATCTTAATGATGGAATAGCCTTAACACAATCTCATTATCTAGAGAAAGTGTTAAAGAAGTTTAATCATTATGATAGTAAACCGGTTTCAACCCCATTTGATCCAAGTATTAAATTGGTTAAAAATACTGGTAGATGTAAAGCACAACAAGAATATGCGATTGCTATTGAGAGTTTAATGTATGCAATGAATTATACTAGACCCGATATAGCATTCACAGTAGGAATGCTAAGCAGGTATACCAGTAATCCAGGACAAGTACACTAGAATGCGATTTCGAGAGTTTTAAAGTATCTAAAAGGATCCATAGACTATGGACTGCATTATAAATCATATCCCGCTGTACTTGAAGGGTACAGCGATGCAAGCTGGAATGCAGATAACATAGAATCTAAATCTACAAGTGGCTGAATATTCACCCTTGGAGGAGGAGCAATATTATGGGCATCTAAGAAACAAACGTGCATATCTCACTCTACAATGAAAAGTGAGTTCATTGCACTTGGTGCTGCTTATAAAGAAGGTGAATGGCTAAGATACCTATTGTTGGAAATCACGTATTGACCAAAACTTACTCCTGCCATATCTATCTTTTGTGATAGTCAGGCTACTCTTTATCGTGAAATGAGTAAGACTTATAATGGTAAGTTTAGAAATGTAGGTCTAAGGCATAACTTTGTTAAATGATTGCTTAAAGATGGAGTAATCACAGTGGAATATGTTAAATCCATCATGAACTTAACAGATCCCTTGACAAAAGGTTTATCAAAAGATCAAATAAGAAGAACCACTAAAGGAATGAGACTAAGATCCATAAAGATATAGCTTTCACTTTTGATGGCAACCCTACCTATGTTTTGAAATATAGGCTAGGTTCAAAGGGACAAACAAATCAAGTATGTGACTGAAACATACACTAGAAAAAAAAAACAGAGTCTCATTCCTAAAAGTCTAGTGTTTGATTTCTGCATTTCATAAGAGGCTGAGTACTAACTCTTAATAGATCTATAAGCAAACTTTGCTGAGATGAAGCAGAATCATCTTTGATAGATCTACCTATATGGGTAGAAAACTGAGGCCGCTTTTGAAGAGATTGGGATCGTATCTAGAATAATCATGAAATAGGGATACGCACAAGGCCAGAAATGTGCGAACTTTTAAATCTCTAGTTATATATGAATAGATGTGTGTTATGTGTGCGGCGAGTCATATAAGGTCCTTCGTTCAAGACTAATAGGTCACTAAGTACCTGGCATAACTTTGATACGTATACACCAAAGTAAAGGTTCAAATCCATAAGATACCTTTACTTATGCACCTATTTATACTGATATGCCATTCGTTTTAGAATCTAATTTTATTTTTTAAATTGTAGGGGATTGTTGTGTTTTTTAGAATAAAAATAAATTTCAAAAATAAAGTTATTTTTAAAAAGTAAATAAATATATTAATTATTTAAAACTTTTCATAAATAATATGAATAGCCTGTTGGTAAGAGAGGGGGGGTTTTTGCTTATGCAACTAGGGTTCAAATCTCTCGCACCGTCCGCGCACGCGTGCTCGTGGCATGGGCTGTAGGGCTGCTTGGGCGCTTTTTGACGCTTTATTAGGCACACTTCGCACGTTCGCATCGTCGCAAGGAGCTAAAAGAACTTAGTCTTTTTGGCACATGGTTCAAATTTTTTGGGTCATGGAATTGAACACTGATGATTTATTACCTTTTGTTGATTAAGAGTAATTATGACATGATTGTACATGTGGCACCTATGTCATGTGTCGCTTATGTGGATACAGTTTTTCCTGTTGGATAACTGCTTCTGTCTGAATGGGTACAGAAATAACTGCCATAGGACAAAAAGTCATGTCCTTTCATGGAAGGCAATTATTTGCTGTGAATGGGTGTGGATTTCTTGAAGAGTCTCTTTAACACCTCTTCAGGAAGAAATCCATAACCCTTCAATTGATATAAATCGTGGATGCTATAATCCAGATGAAGTAATTCTTATTCTTAAGATTATATCATCTTCTGAGCAATTACTCTCAATCTAATCTCTTACTGAATTTTTTCTGAACGTCTTACGGCATATCAGTGTTTAAACTAGAGATCTGTTCAACACTTAAATGTGCAAATTTTCGTGTTGAAAATCGAATTGAGAGTTTATTGTATCCTGAAGACAATTTATAGATTTTCTTCATTTGCACTTGTTGGAAATTCCAGAAAAAGGGCAGCAAATCTGTCTTGAGAAATTGACTATTCAAGTCAAGCCTTGAACCCGATAAATCTGATCGTTTCGTTATCATTTTCTTCTATCCTCTGTTGTGTACAAAGAACTACTTATTCTAACACTTTTTGTGTCCCACGCCTCTTCATTTGGTCTTTTTTATAATAGGGACAAACTACTCTGTTCGTTTAGTACCATTTTGAGTCCTGCTCACATGTGGCACTAATTTACAGCCATCTAGACCGTCCAAATTTCGAAGTATGTCCCAAATCACACCGACGAGTATATCGTCTGAGATCCAGTGTATCCATCAGAATGGGCCCACATGCTTGTTGGACCAGATTTAATTTATAGGAAAACATGTACAAGGTCAGGCCAACCTGACGGATGGACTATATGTCGCACAGGTGTGCCATGCTAGCATATGTGTGGCTAGAGCTATACACGAGTCAAGATTGGCACAGATCTCAGCTCGGCTCGGCCAGTAGCTAGCCCCAGCTCGAACTTCACTCGGTCTTCAAGTTCTGTCTTGCTAGCTTAGCTCGGTTTGGTCAGCAGCTCAGGCCAGTTTGAACCGAGTTCAAGTCTATTGGACATTTTCTAATAAAGGTAGAATGCATTTTCAATTTCTTACAAAATGTAAAACAGTAACAATATTTTACGGGCATTTCATCAAACTCTCGGAGAGCAACATCAAAATTAAACACCTGATGTATCCCTTCCTTCATCACCAACACTTCATTGAGCCATTTCATCAAATACTTGGCAAGCACAATTCATATCAAAATAACGAGCCACCGAGTTGATTTGATTCGAGTTGGTTCAAGTTGAGGTTCAATCCAGTTGAGTTGAGCTTAGGAAAGCTCGAACTCGGCCCGATATTTTTTCAAGCTTCAAAAAACCAGCTGGATTCGGTCCGAATCAAATTTCGAGCAGAGGCGAGTCAAATCGTGCGAGTTGATCGAACTAACTTGACTCGTGTACAACTTTGTGTGGCGGATAGACTAGCTTTAACCATCGTGTGCATTAGCAAAGCTACCATTTTTAAATGGTGCTTCTTTGGCTCAAATTCGGTTGTGCGTGTTGTGGGTGTGCCAGAATAAGATGTCATTCAATTCAAAGCAACCTCCTTTTGACCTAAGCTTTGATATAGGCGGGTTAAGATTGGATCTATAAAGATTGGCCACCAATTGTATAAAATTAGGTGGTTTGTAAAGAAAAAGTTTCATCATTTAAATGATTTTTTTTCTCACCTTCGGATGGAAATAACTTTATATTTACATGATTTTAATTGTAATTCAACAATAAAATAGTAAAGAATGAAGATATAAGTAGAAAAAAAAGTGAAACTATTTTATTAATAATTTTACAACATGGACACTCACAGCGAGTTTAAGGAATCCGTTTGTCATCTAGCATGGACTAAGCTTCACAACCAGACGACCATGAGTGTGGGATGACTGTCTGTTCATTGTTCAATCGAAAACCAAGCTTCATTGCGAGACGACTGATAGATGATGGATTTTTGACAATTTTTTTTGTTGCTCGATTAAAGCCGGACTTAATGGCAAGATGGCCGGTGGGGTGACAGTCTGTTCGAGGACTTAGTGAGAATGAAATACATAAGAGACAACCATGATTCAATTATTTATTCATTGTTTGGTATGAACTAAAATTTATGGCTAGAGGACCAACAAAAGGTAAAGAAATAAACTACGGATAAAAACTATAACCCCATGCTATGAATAATGTTGCATTGTCGAGAGATGGAGACTAAACTAGAATATAAAAAAATAAGTGTTTATGACGGATGGATAGATAAGTAGCCGTAACATCCTGGATTTTCACTGTTTTAGATTTTCAAAAATCCTTGAATTTTTTTTTTCGTGTAATTAACTTATAATATCACTCAATGACCATTAACACTCTATGTTAATATATATAGGGGTGAAACCAGTAAAGAACCGCACAAGTTAAATTAATCAACCGTAGGAAGCTAATCCACCCGATCACTTGAACATCAGGTGTAGCCTCATGATTTACTCACGTAGGGCTCAAATCTAACCGACCCATCATTAATAAATCAAGACAATCACAACTAAATTAAAGATCCAACTGAAGCCGAGTCAGACAATGCCCGAATCTTGAATAATAGACCAAATTAACTCCATTACTCTTTTAGCCTAAAATCGACGGTTTAGAGCAATCATGACTAAATCTCTACTTTCACTATTTATAAATAGGTCACACTATGAACATAGTTAATCTAAATCCTAATCATTGCCCATGAGAAATCTCAATGCCTAATTCATATCGAAAATACCCTGATTTTTCGAATAAGCTCTAGACCGCTCGTTGGTGGGCCACCAGTTCCAAAACTATATAATAATGTCCATCTTACTAGGCTTGATGTTCATCGCAGGAGTTGGACCTGCGTGCTATCCAAAACTGCTCAACTTGGTTTAAAGGATGAGCGCATGAGAAGTACAAATACCCTAAAGGAATAAACTGAAACTTAAGTTAATTGGGTTGTCCACTCTTATGCAAAGTTGAGGATTTCGGACCGTCGATTTACGACCAAACTTTACCCGTGGAGTAAGGATATTTCCTTGCTCATATCCGTATAGCCGCAGCTCCGATCGATTATCGGTGACTGTTGAAAAGACTTCTAATCATATTTATTGATCGATGCATCTAAATGGCGGGCCGATCATATATATACGCAGATCATCATTAGTGCTAACTATCCGACAGTGTATATCAATATGTACACCCCATAGTGGGCCCTAGAGCTTAAAAAGACCCTCCCATAAGTCTAGTATAGTAAAAACCTAGCCCTTGGGGCTATTTACACGAAATCTGGCATTATAAAAGGGCCTCATTTAGGCGCCCCCTCTCCCCATACGATTTTGCCCTAAAGAAAAGAAAGAGAGAAAGAGAGAGAGAGGAGAGGAAAGAGAGAAAAAATGAAGGAAGAAGAAAGGAAGGGAGAGTAAAGAAGGGAGAGAGTGTTTGTGTGGGTGAAAAAAATCTTAATGCTTATAGGGTTGATATTTCCTCAACCAAACCGGTGGCTACTACAAAACCTTCACTAAACCCACCATATCGTATATTTCCCTTCAATAGAACAACCTAGTGTAGATTTTTAGACATTAATGTTATTTTTCTTGATTTTGATTTAGGAATTAGCGATTTTACCCAAATCCCAAAATCTTAAGATCTCAAAGAATAGAAATCTCCTCTTAAGGTGCGGTCTATTATCCTTAGGTAGCCTAGCACTAATTTCATTAGGAGTTTAACGATTTTGTATGCTTGGATGATGTATTTGGAGAATCTAGAGAAAACCTAGGAATTGTTGGTTTGTTTGAAATTGTATGAAATTGTATGTCCTGTTGATTTTCTCATATGATGTTGTTCTTGCTTCTCACATGATGTAGTACAAATTGATGATCTGATGTTTATGTCTTATTTGATTTCTCATATGATGTTTCCCTATAGCATATATGCCGTATTAATTCTTATGCAATTTGGTTCCATGTGTGTAAGAAGTGCTTAACTTCCTTACTAACCTACATAACCCACACGCACCTTTTTCATGATAATGTAGCTTGCTTGTTAGGAATATCTGAATTGTATGTTAAGATGTATGAAACCATGATATTGTTATACTAGTTGATAATCCTGATTGTGACATGTTATGGAATTACCGTCCCGTTGAAGACAGTCCCGTTGGTAGGACTATCCTGAAACTAAACTCATGGATTTGGACGAGTGCGTGTGGGCGATAGTAGTTACACTACATGGGTCACTTGAATCCGATGTTGTCTGTCACGTGTTTGCCTAGACTCATAAGGTCTAGCCTATTTACTGTCCAACTCTATTTGTTAACCCTATTCGCTCACATATGTATGGAACCTGGAACACCCTACAACCATTGTAGCCCATCGTAAACCAATTGAAACAGATCCACCGACTCGTGAGCCGGGCATGGTGGAATGGGACACTGTGTCTGAGCTATTGACATACGCTGGGGTGATGAACCTCCCCATAGTGACCGCGATCGATTCTAGTTCTCAACACTTCCCATGTGCTTGAAGTCGAGGATGAGGAACTCGACGGGATTAAGGATCGCGGTGCCCTGACCTTGAGCGTTGAGGGGCTTGGGCATTGCAACCAGTTTAGGGCATTGATAGGTGAGGTGTATTAGATTTCCCAACCTGTTGGATGAATGAACTTAACTAAGAAATCGGTTAACATGATTACATTGCATCGCGCTAGTTAGGGGGGTGACTCGGCAGTCGAGGTCGCTCTAAGGGAGTATTGGTCATATGCGATCGTTAGATGGAGTCGCTCGAGGGAGTGTTGTGGCAAGGGCATGCATCATATCATCTATCATGCATATGCATTAACAAGATCAGTTAGGTATTTATGAATGATTATTTTTCATTAAGTTCTTAATGTAATTGATGCTTGTTACCACTTAAGATTAATAGCACCCACTGAGTTGATCATTCACTCCCACTCTGAGATGATGTTTTAAAACACCAACTAGACTCTTCAGTAGTTGCAGGTGGCACTGAATATAAGGAGCCTTGCAGCTCGAGCCTGGATGAGGAGGACAAGCTGTCCTATTTCCAGCTGATGGACTTTTGGACCGTTGGGTGTTGGACTCGACAAATCATTCCTTTAAACATACCTTTTTTTGTACTTTTGTTAGGCAACACCTTATGCGACCCATTGATATTGTTTTGGAATTGCATACATTTAGTCACTTTCAATTCAGTAGACTAGTTGTGATTGTGATTTATGTTTCAAGTAATTCCATACTGTGCATTTAAATCTGATTAAACGCAAGACTGAAAATTTGGTTATAAGTGATACCCGGGAACTTGAGAGTCGAGTATATGCATGACCCCCCAATTTTCAGGGTGTTACAGTAGCGTTGCGATAGTTTTAGTTGTGTTGTTGTTTGACTAGGAGTTCTTCATTATGTGCTGCTTTTATAGACTTGGAGCAACGATTGCCTTACACGAACTTTGACATCATGAGAGATTCAAATGGTTATATATGTGATCTTGTACAAATCTCCTTGCTACATTTCTAACGAGCAACGTGATTACGTATGCTACTCTTTTGGTATTGTAACATGTAGAGGGAGCTTTTCTAGATACTTTACGTTGTTGGACTCTTACTTGACTAGAGAGTTACTTTTGTGAGACTTTTGCATTTAATACTTTTGCTAAAGAGTTTCTTTTAATGGAGTATTGCATTTAATGTCTCCCAACATAAATGACTCTAACTTCTTACCTTTGAAATTCATCTTAGCCACGTGTGCTTATGGCTATCACATGACATCTTCTATACCGTCTGATCTAACTATGACATGCTAGGTATAAATAATGCTAAGCTAGGAAATTAGGCTTTATAAATAGGGAGCATGGATAGTGTGTACTATTGAAATAGGAATATTTACAACCATATCAATGGACCGTAAGATCACTGTCAATTGAGTGCACACAGCTGCATGTGTCATGTGTATATAAAATCTAATTCACTGAATGACATAGCCTACCTTGAAGATTATTGAGTATGTAGATCACCATTCATCAAGTGGGTTGCTTCTCTATAGCCAACAAATTTGATCAACACAAGTGGCCCACCTGGTGAATGGATCAGTATGATTTCTGTGCTCAATAGTCTTCACGATGGGCTTACCTCTTAAACAGTTTGGATGATTTACACACATGAGATGGTTGTATGATTTCAATAGGATTATAGTCCTTGATGAGAACATTTTTTACTATTCTTAAGTTATACTATCTCATATACTATACATGTGACATGCATGTATGTAAATTTAAAAGATGTGGATCAAGTGGTGCTGCCCACACTACCCCCTACATATGGTCCGGTGATGTGTTAAGCACTAAGGGGCCCATCATGATCTATGTATCTTATATCTATACTGTCCATCTATTTTGCTAGCCCATTTTATTGCGTGAGCTAAAAAAATGAAGCAAATAGGTGTTTCCATTTGACTTGTCGTAACCAGATCAAATGACTCAGAAGATGTCACGTGGTAGTCATATGTCACACATGATTTAAGATGAACTTCAAAGGTAAGAAGTTAAAGTATGTTTACATTAAGAAGCATTAAATGCAAAGCTTTAATAAAAACAACTCTCCAGCAGAGCATTAAATGCAAGAGTCTCATAAAAGCAACTCTCTAGCCAAGCAAGAGTCTAGCAACGTAAAGCTCTCTAGTAAAGCACCATCTATACGTTGCAAGACCAAAAGAGTATCATACATAATCACCTTGCTTGTTGGAAACGATTCTCTCATGTATATGCAGTCCAATGTAATAGTCTACACTGACATATAAGATTAAGGGAATTTGCACGAGAACACATGGCCTTTACATGTAGGATCAGAGGGATTTGCACGAGATCATATGACCCTTATGTATAGGATTAATGGGATTTATACAAGATCACATGGCTAACCATTCGAATCTCTTATGTTGCTGAAGACCACACAAGGCTTCTGCCTCTTCAAGTTTATAAAAGCGACACAAAATGAAGTGTCCATGGTTACACGCCAACACAACCACTAGCGCAATGCTACTTATCTAAACGTCCCTTACAGATACCCATCTTTCTATTTTATTCTAGTTTTAGTCCCCATCACTCGCTAAGTGCAACACTACTCATAGCATGAGTCATAATTTTTATACTTAGTTTATCTTTCCACCCTTCATTCACGGTATCTTGTTGGATTGTAAGGAAGACGACTCAATTTTGAACAGAAGTTTATAAGGACTCTCCGGCTAAATGCTAGGTGATTCTACCAACCATCCTACCACAAAGTTTGGTTCACACCAAATAACGAATAGATAATCGAATTATGACCATTTCGTCATGTGCTTAGTTCCCACTGAATCTTCGAACAAATTGTCATCTACCGGCCATCTCGCCACGAAGCTCAGTTTTGACTAAGCGATGAATAAATTTCAAAGATCCGACCTCCATTGGTCGTCTTGCCATGCATGATATCTGATTTTCAATCGAGCAATGAAGAGACAAACATTTTGTACTTCACGACCGTCTTGTTATGAAGTTTAGTCTATGTTGAGAGACTAATGGATAGTTGTTGCTTAAGCTGATTATGAGTATCCATATTGTAAGATCATTAATAAAATACTTCCAGCTTTTATTGGCTTATATATTTTTTTTTATGGTATTTTTGTTAAACTGCAATTGTAATCATATAAATATTGAAGTCATTTTGATCAAAAAACAAGAAAAAATTATTTGAAAGATGAACCCTCCCCTTTATAAATCGCTTGATCTCATATAATCAGTATGCCTGGAAAGATGATCAATGTACACAAATTTGATCCTCATTGGTCTATCTTGGCGCTTGAGGTGAAAATGAGTTAGGTTCGAATCGAGCCACATCGGCTCTAGCATGCCCAACACACATGCATGATTAAATTTGAGCTAAACATCAATTTTTATTTTTATTTTTATTTTTTTGCATGCTCAGTGAGACACATGTGCAACTACAAGTTCAATAATTCAACATTATGGTTAGAAGATATAATCGACCTTAAAAAAACAAAAAATCAAGGAAAATATGTGCAAAAGGATATGCCCATAGAAACCAATTATCCTCCAATACCTACAATCTATGAGACTGGTCATTTAACAACAATTCAATAGAGAAAGTTATAAGCCTCTTGGATGACATACACGCTATTTGCAAAAAAAAGAAGAAGAAGTCATTACAGAGAAGAATACAGGTTGAGAACATAGATTAATTGTTTGGAATTTTTATAGAAAGAATATCGCTTCCTGACAATCGACTTGTGATATTATTCTTTCAATGAATATAGGCTTAAGAAAAATAACTAATCATTAACCAAGGCTCGACCAATTAAATCAAATTGCCATTTGTCAAAATGATTGAGAAATGGCTAATTGATGACCAACCAACAACTAATCATAATTGCCAATGACTGAATTAACGGCTGAAATGTCCGACTAACAATCGAAATTACCAACCTAACGGCCAAAACTGCCGACCTAATTACTAATTTGGCCAAAATGGTTGAACTAACAGTATGAATGTTTGATTTAATGACTAAAATGACTGTCCTAACAGTCAATTTGACCAGGATGTCCTCTGCAATGAGAATCTTGGGGGCAATAGAAGAAAAATTGTCCCACCGACCAATTTTACCAGGATATCTTTTATAATGAGAATCTTAGGGACAATGGAGGAAATGCTAAAAACGACCATCTTACGAAATATGATGAAAATTCGAGGAGGGAACCTCCTAATATGTCTCCAATTCTTATAAGATTTGAAAGTATTTGCATGACTGCTAACAACACTTTAACGTTTCATTAAATTCTTTGAATGCAAAGAGATGTAGAGGGCATTGTGTACACCCAGTTTATCACGACTAAATCAGACATACAAGATGTCATGTGACAACCATATGCCACACATGATTAAGATGAACTATAAAGGCAAGAAGCTAGAGGCGTATCTATATTGAGAAGTATTAATTATGAGACTCCAATAAAAACAACTCTCTAATAGAATCATTAAATACAAGAGTTCCACAAAAGCAACTTTTTAGTCCAGCAAGAGTCCAACAACATGAAGCTCTCTAGCAAAGCTTTCTTTAGACGTTGCAAGACTAGAAGAGTAGTATGCATAATCGTGTCGCTCTTTAAAAATAATTATCTCCTATACACGTGGCCTTATACAATAGGCTACACTTACATAGAGGATTAAGGGAATTTGCACATGATTATAAGACCAGCCATTCGAATCTCTCATGCTGCTTAAGAACACATAAGGCCATTGCCTCTCCAAGTCTATAAAACCAAACTCAATGCAATGTTGCTTATCTATCCATTTCTCATGGATTCTTATTGTTTTATTTTATTCTAGTTTCGTCCCTATCGCTTGCAAGTGCAACGTTGTTCATAGTATTTATCCTTGATTTATCTTTCGACCCTTCATTCATGACACTCCACACTTCATTCATGATATTCCACTGGTTTGCAAGGAAGATCATTCAATTTCGAATAAAATGTTGTAAGGCCTTCCTACTATGTCCTAGGTGATTCCATCGACCATATCGCTATGAAATTTGATTCACACCCACAACAAACAAATAGTCGAACCACGACTATTCTTGCTATGTGGTTGGTTCCCACTAAGCCTTTGAACAGACACTTCGATGACTATTTTTCCATGAAGCTCAATTTTGACTGAGCGATGAACAAATTATTAAAGATTCTCTTTCCATCGTACGTTTCACCATGAAACCCGACTTTCGATCAAGCAACGAATAAATACCCATTTCGTACGTTGCAATTGTTCTAGTATGAAGCTCATTTTACGCTAGGTGACTAATGTATCATTGTTACTTAAGTTGATTATGAGTGTTCATATTATAATATCATTAATAAAATACTTTTAGCCTTCATTTGGTTGTATCTTTTTTCTTTATTATTCTATCTTAAACTGCAGTTGCCATCACATGAATATTAAAGTACTTTCGACCAAAAGATTAAAAAAAAAATTCTTTAAAAGATGAATCCTCTTATTTACAAATTGTCCAATCTCATACAATCTATGACTAGATAAACAACCGATCATCATAGATCCAACCTTAATTAGTATATCTCAACACTCGAGGTCAAGGAGTTTGATTTGAATCAAGCCACATCTAGTCCTAGCATGCCCAACACACACACACGATCAAATTTAAACTAAATAATAAGAAGCTTGAGTGGAACACAAAACATTAGTGATTGAATGCCCACCATTAAAACTTCCTCTTGGTCACAAAAGTTTTGAATATATCGGGCCAATATCGGTGTTTTCCCTTCATCCGGTCTAGGTCACAAAAGTTTTTAACATATCAAGCCAATATTAGTGTTTTGTTTTCCCTTCATCTGGGTCTACGTGACCTTATAAAAGAGGTTAGGTGACAAAAGTTTTGGATCAAGCCTATATTGATTTTTTTTTCTTCCGTCATCCAGTCTCTTTGACCTTATCAAGAGGTTAGATGGAAAATAATCATTTACGTTGGCTCGGGAAGGTTTCAACCGTGAACGTCATTATACATCAAGGTGGGCCACACAGAGGCCAAGGTGGGCCCCACGGTGCCCAACACATGATAACCACACCACCTTAATCTCCGTCCCAATACAAATAATTCAAATAGTAAAACTCATCATGGATGGAGCATGGATAGAAACTTACACTGATGTAGACATCCTAACCATCCAATAGGGCACCATCACATTAAAGTTAAATATAAAATGGCCAGTGGCCCACGTTCAACGATTGGAATAACGACCTGTGGTCCACTGGCCCACGATCTGGTGGCTCGGATTGCCACACATGCTTGCCCAGGTGTGGTGGGCGAGAAATATAACTTAAAAGAATTGTGGTAAACTATCACTGTACCCTAAAGTTGTATGAGAGGTCTGCTGGTGTGCAACGTGGCCAGGTCAAATACCACGCGGATTGTGTGATGACCCAGCCACTGCCCACCTTTGCCGTGGCAGGACTCTGTGGGACCCATCTTGATGCATGTGTTTTATCCCCGCCGTCCATCCGTTTTTCCAGCTCATTTTAGGCCATGAGCCCAAAATTGAATCACATCCATAGCTCAAGTGGAACACACCACAGGAAACAGCGGGGATAATTACATCCACCGTTGAAACCTTCCTAGGCCCACAGTAATTTAGGGAAAACACAAATATAAGCTTGATCCAAAACTTCTATGGCCCCAGGTAGCTTTCACCAGCAGGAGTTCAATCCCCAATATATCCTGTAGTGTGGTCCACTTGATATTTGGATATGCTTCAGTTTTGGAATCATGGTCTAAAATGAGCTGGAAAAATGGATGGACGGTGTGGATAAAGCACGTATATCACGATAGGCCCCACAGTGTCGTCCCACCACGGAGGCCGTTGATGGCAGGATCACCCACGCAATCCGCATCCAGTCAGATACGATTAACGGTCAACCCAAGCCCACACGAAGCTATCTTCATTTAAAATATCTTCCCATTTGCAAGTTGACAATCAATCCAAAAGGAAAGAAACGTCCACGACTATTCAACGGTGGGCGTTCCTTCCCGTTGTTTCTTGTTCTGTGGTCCACCTGAGTTTGAGATCTGATATACATCACGGTGGCCCCACACGTAGCCTTTCGGTGAACGGTCTGTTTCACCAATTACACCCTTTTTCAGATCGCGTTATGCATAATAAATATGTAGGCTCATGATATGGGTTTGGGTTGCCTAAGGCCTCTAACCTATAACCGTCCATCTTCTAGATGCTATTGGTGTGGGCCGTACTACAAAATAAATGGCCACTAAATGATCATGACCGTTGATTTTTGGATCAAGGTTCATTTATTAATTGGGCCGATTAAAATCACAAGACGGGCCTAGTATTAGCTCATGGTTAGACCCATGTGGACCGTTAATTAAGTGGGCTTTAGATACATGCCCATACAAAACTGGAACCTCTATTCCAGACCTGACCCAATTCGAATTTGGGATGAGGACCCAAAATCTGATGGCCGGCCTGGCCAAGCAGGACGGTTCATCTAGGGGTTAGGAATGTAAACGGGCCAGGTCCTGGGGTGGGCCGTGCTTGATCAATTTAAAATAGTGGCTTGAATGAGCCTAGACCAGGTCAGCCAGACCCTCTACTACCTAGGCCTGAAGGCCAGGCCCGGTCTAATGATGAATGACCAAGGCCACCTGCGGTCCAATCATCAATTGTTCCACCGTTTCTCAAATGGGCCATTCAACCTGATTAGGGCTAAGGCCGGGCCAAGGCTATGACTTAGGTGACTTAGGCCGGGCAAACCCGGCCCATTGCCACCACGATCGTTACTGGCCATTGACCGATAAAACAATACCAAGAAATAAAATGAGTACGTTTAAGTTAATAATATCAAGCACAGTATATAGTAACAGTTATTATGGGACTGTAAAGCTCATTATATAAAGGTAACGGCGACAACTATACCATATCATGAAAAATGATTTACAATAGCCCGTTATGTCCCCCCTTCCAAGGACGGGGACATAACAGTCTATTGCGGAGCTGGTACACGTTTTTTGTTAATATTTTTCAATAAATAAAAAAATAAATAAAAAAAGAAAAAAAAAAGAAAAGAATTTATAACGGGGCAGTTACAGCCCATATTATAAAATTAGTCAGAATTCAAAATTGATTATGTAATGGCCGTTGCACGAAAAGGTAACGGCCACAACCATTACGCATCATAAGGTCGAAACATCGTAACGATCATTACATAAAAAACAAGCCCCGTGGCCGCATACCGAGCCTGCAACAGTTTTTTTTTTTTGAAAAAATAAAAACGTACCGTTACGGATGTTATGACCCTTGTCATAACGATAACAGTGGCGTTACCGTTTTGGAGCACCTTTTAGTAGTGATGGCCGTTTCGACCACTCGTCGAAACGCTGTAACGATCGTTATAGAAAAAATAAGTCATAACGGACCGCAATGGCCTCATAACGGTTCCGTAACAGTTTTTTCAAAAAATAAAAAAGGAACCGTAAGGAATGTTATGATCTGTATCATAACGATAACGGTGTTTTGGAACACCTCTTAGTATTGATGGCCATTTCCACCACTCGGCTATAAAATACAAAAATATGAAGGTAGATCTAAGATTTTAAGCTCATGGGCTAGGGCAACCCAAAAACTCATATCCGTGCTCAGCCCAATGACAACGCTAGATGAACTTGCAAGAAATCTTGGATCATGGTCCATCTAGAGTGGTCAGTGGGTCCCATCAAATCAACAGCCCTGATCACATCACCTGGCCCTACTTTGATGGCCCACCAACAATAATAACTAACTAAAGAGAAGGAGACGTACTTGGACAGTCGCTAATGCTTGAATTTGTCAACTTGCAATCAGTAGGCAACTGAATTAAGCGGTCCACTCGCAAACCTAACTGCTTCAGCTGAGGTACACCTTCATACGTCTTTTGTATGATAAAACACAAACAAACCGCATCTTTGTTCCTGATATCCTTCACCGAGCTACAACAGTCATTGGACGGCTCAGATGATTTGGCCGTTGAGTAATCAAGGCACCCCATCATCTTAGTGATCTCATTGGTGCACTTGTCTTGTATGGAAGGTGTAGCAGTGTAAGTGATGTGGAAGTGGGAGGAGATGAGAAGAATAGAAAGGCATAGCAACTCAGATTTCATCTTTCCTTTTGCCGGAGTGGAAGCTGAGTCCCTTGGTGTGGTGTTGCATGTTTAATAGAGAATGAGTAGTATATGATGGTTGGTAGAGTATAATGATCTATAAACATGCACGTGGGTAATGTGGATTTTTCATGAAAGTATACTATCTGAACTGTCTAAACTGTTGGGATGCCCATTTTGATTGGACGTAGTCGAGTGGACGGTTTAGATTGAGATGGTTGTGTCCGTTGATGCTCTTATAGAGGATGGCGTCCGATCAGCATGTACAAATATTCTAATTAGCAGATTGCGTACTGAGTACTGAGTAAACTCTGTGGGACCCACTGTGATGTATGTGTCTTATCCATGCCGTCCATTCGTTATAACAGTTCTTTTTAAGGCATGAGCTCAAGTGTATCCGAAGCCCAAGTGGACCATGACACGGGAAACCGTGGGGATACAGACGTACACTGATGGAACTTTCCTAGGGCCTACAGTTATGGGTTTTTGTCATCCAAGCTGTTCATGATCACATGAACATGAATGAAAGGAAAACACAAATATCAGCTTGATCTGGATCTTCTGTAGCCCTCCCATAAGTTCTCAACGGTAGGTAAGCCTTCATTTCCAACTGTTTCCTGTAGTGTGGTGCACTTGAAGTTTGGATACGCTTATATACCTCTAGAGTTAGCTTTAAAAAAATAGATGGATGGCGTAGATGAGACACATACATCACGGTGGAGCCCACAGAGCTTACTCTAGTTACTCAGTAAGCACAGGCCGCGTCCTATATAAAAAGTGTCAAAATCTCATATAACTCTAGATGGGATATATTGGCATGATCCCGAAGATTGGATTGAACGGGCAATCTGAGCCTTCGATTAATGAAGGCTTTTGTGTTAAATTTGGACAATCGAATATTCAGTAACCGTATATTTTGACTTCTTAAATTAGAACCGAGGATTTGGGTGACCTGGATTGAAGCAAATATGTATATCAGGTCTACTTACTACAGAAGCTTTACGCATGCGTATGGATTTTCGTACTCATGCAGTGCATCAAACTAACTATAAGAGGAGATAAGAGGCGGTTGAGAGAGTACGGGAAATTTAATGTAACCGTTGACTGCTAGGCTGTATGCGAGTTGATCTTTAATGAACGACTGTAGCGTGCATCGCGCAGGGTTACGGGGGCGTGCCTACCGCTAATAGAACGCCATATGGGAGGAGTATGGATGAAATCCAAACCATACATCAGGTGAGATACCTTATAATCACTGTTGAATCTAAAAATAGTGCCTATAAAAGACTCATTTAAGCCACGTCCTATGGAATAGTTGGAACAAGGACGCCCACAATTATCTGTGAGTGGGACCCGCATGATATTTATTTAACCATCCAATCCATTCATCGGAGGTGTGCACCTTGATGCTGATATATTCCAACACTCAGGTGGGCCACACCACTTGGGACCTATTAGTTTTAAGCATGATTTTACACTGTTCCATATAGTGTGGCTAGCATGAGTTTTGAATCTGCCTAAATTTTGGTATCAATTTGAAAACGGGGATGGGTCACCTGATGAACGGAGTAGATCTCATGAAAATAATCTGTTCCCACAATGTTAGAGATAGACATGGCAAGGCATAACGATGCGAGTCACGCTACCGTTTCCATCCTCGATGGGCCATTTCCGTGGGCTTTAATGACAAAGATGACAGGTAGATGGACAGTTAGGAGCTGCTATGGGTCGCTGACACACGATTTAATAGGCCGTATGTTCTGGCCTGATTTTTCGGAGGGTTCCCACTTAGGGCATGCGACTCTTGGAATGGGTCCCACATGCTGCTTTGTCAATTTATCTGAACCGTCCTTCGATATGATGCACTACACTCAGAAAATCACGACCGTTTGATTTTTCTTTTTCAACTAACCGTTTTGGTGCCATCAATCGGATGGTTAGGATGCCTCACTATTTGAACGTGGTGGATATGAGGCGGGCCCACTTGAGTAAGACTCAAATCGAGTCTATCCATGCAGCCATGTGGGCCACACCCATCATGGGCCCATGGCAACCAGATGAGTATATTACTGACAACTCGACGTGCAGTGACTTGTGAGGATGGAATGAGCTTTGCTACGCCCACACGCAGTTCATGCACACGCTATCACATGTGCCAGCATGGCAGGTCTTGCCTCTTATTGTATGGACCACAATTTACAAAACTATTCTACGGCTAGGAAAAAAACATTGCTAAAATTTCTTACCCCTTCAAACTGCTTCTAACATCATGGACCACCAGCTGCATGGACCAGATTTAATTTTTGGAGGAGAATATCCATATGATCAGACCCACCTGATGGATAGTATTAATATTACATCCGTCTGCCACGCTGGCATATGTGGTTGGGTGTGCATGAGCTGTCTTTTCCACGCGTGTGGTTAGCAATCCCCTCTCGTGCATCGCCTTAGCTCGACCTGAACCTCAGTACACCTATTTTTCACGAGGCTTAAAACACCCAGGTGGCCAGATTCTGTGGTAAGTACCATGTCGTATATGTGAAATCCAGTCCGTTCATCAGGTGAGAACCCTGATTTTCACCGTACATACAAAAGAAAAGCGCGCTAAAAAACTCATATAGTCCAAACCAATGGAAACAATAATGGAAACAATGTAAAACTGCGGCTAAAATTCATTCGGTGGGGCCCACCTGAGTTTTTAAGCAAGATGATTTTTCTATCTTACCTCCATCCTAGTGAGTTAGATCTGATGAAAAACCTTAATGATCCCGAACGTCTGATCTGGGGACACCCATTTATTGAAAATAAGACAATAGGATATTTTATTTTAGCAAGCGGAATGCGTCCTGCCCCGCTGGACGGAATTGGTCCAGGCAAAGCTCTGTGGGGCCCACCGTGAAGTATGGTTTTATCCACGCCTTTCATATATTTTTAAAGATCATTTTAAGATATGAACTAACAAATTAGTTATATTCAAGGCTCAAGTGGACCATGCTGTGGTGATGGAAATTCACCGTTAAAAACTTTGTAGGAGCCAAAGAAGTTTTGAATCAAGATGAAATTTGTATTTTCCGTTCATCCAAGCCCATGTTAAACCTTATTAACAGGTCCGATGGAAAATAAACATCGGCCCTACAAAGGTTTCAACAGTGGTCGTCACTGTTACTTATGCAGTCCACATGATACTTAGATCTGTCTAATTTTTAGGCACACGTCATAAAATGATCAGGAGAAATGGATAAACGGTGTGGATAAAATATTTACACCCATATTGGCCCCACAGCCCCTGCCGGCTTCCTTCATTTTCAGGACGCAGATTAGCTATAGACCGGTTGAGTAACTCAAGTAACGTCACTAGGTTCTGTTGGTCCCACGATGGATGTATTGTATCCACACCGTCTATCCATTCGGAAGAATGAAAAAGATTCAGATCTGCAGTGGACTCCACCACAGAAAACAGTGGAGAGAATGACGGTCACCGTTGAAACCTTTCCAGCGTTCACCGTAAAGTTTACTTGAGATCACTTTTGTGGCCCTTAGGGCGTGTTTGGGCGGTGGGATTAGAAGGGATTAGGTGGAATGGGATTCAAAAAACATAATTATTACCATAGTGGGGATTGGCAATTGCCCTAAGATTAATGCCTTCTTAGTAATAGGGTGGTACATTGAATAGATATACCTACCATCATTTGAAATTATTAAGAATAACACACATGTGTTATGCCTAAATGGTTTATTTATTTTGTAACCTCATTTTATGGCATGAGCTTAAAAATAAGGTAGATCCAAAACTTATGTAGCCCCAAGAAGTTTTCAACGGTAAGTATTCAATCTCCGTTGCTTTTTATGGTGGGTCTACTTGGGCTTTAGATTTATCTAATTTTTTAGCCCATGCTCTAAAATAATCTCGAAAAATGGGTGAACAGTGTGAATATATCCTATACTTCATGACATGATGGGACCTACACAACTTGCTAACATTAAGCGAAATTGTCACGGGACCAATGCAATTTCATCTAATCTAATTCAAAGCTTTTCTGTTCTTTTCCAAACATGGGGTGGAATTGGCACGGGACCAAATAAATCCCATCCCACCTAACTCCTTCTAATCCCACTGCCCAAACACGCGGTGTCAATTTCACACTGTTTTCTCTATGGTGGGGTCCACTAGAGACTTGGATTTCACTCATTCTTTGTCCCATGCTCTAAAATGGCCTCCGTAAATAATTAAACACTGTGGATATGAAAAATAAAACACTATAGGACTCACATAACCTAGTTATGTCTGCTCAACCCATGAGTAGCTAAACCATGTCTGTTTCCTTTTTTCAACTATAAAAGAAAAGGGACGTGGATTAGCTACCGAAAGGTTTGAGCAGTGTGGCTCATTTTTGAAGTGACGTGCTAAGTATATTACGATGATTTATGTTCCATATTCATGTCATGTATTAATTTTGAGAGTTTATTTTTAAAAAACAATCAAATAATAAGTTTAATCCAAATCTCTAGTCAACCACAACACAGAAAACAGTGGGAAGAGTAACACCCATTGTTAAAAACTTCTAATGCTCATAAAAATTTTTGAACAAGTTGATACTTATGTTTTCCCTTCGTTCGTGTATATTTTCTTTAACCTGTGAACAGTTTAGATTTCAAATAAACTTCATGGTGGGCCTAAGAAAGGTTTCAACGGTACGAATCACTCTCCCTATTCTATTTTCTATGGCCTATTAAAGCTGTGTATCTGCCTCTTTCTCTGGATCATGCCCTAAAATGGCGTCTCCCAACGGCATGGATACAACACATACATCATAGTGGGCTCCACAGAAGTTGGTAACGTCACCTTAGTTGCAGGTCTCGCTACTCGACCTGTCGGCAGTTAATCCGCGTCCAAGGAAACGTGTCCACGTTATTCCTACGGCGGATCTCTCGAGGACGCGGATTTCCAGCAAATGCACAGTCGCATAGAGATCCTTGCGCAGGGATACTAGCTGGGCTCGACGTGGTGTTTATAAGAAATCCACTCTGCCATCTATTTTGAAAGCTCATTTTAGAGCATTTAAATAAAAATAAGGTAAATTAAAAACCCAAGTAGGCCATACAAGACGGAAGATTGGGATTTAATAACCAGCTTAAAACATTTGTACGGCTAAAGAAGTTTTGCATCAGGGTAATCTTTTCGTTTTCTCATTTAATTCCAGTGGAAATTTCTTATAAACAGTTTCGATGGCATAAAGCATCAAGGTAGATCATAGGGAGGTTTCAATGGTAGGCATTTCTTTCCCAACTGTTCCCATTCGTGTGGCCCACTTAAGTTTTGGATCCATATCAATTTTGGTCATATGGCCTAAAATGACCTCTAAAAACGGATGGACGGAGTTGATTTCTCACAAACATCATGATGGACCTACCTAGCAGAGGAGCTTATTGCAAAAGGCTTTCTAGGAAATCTGACACGTGGCATGTATTTTCGTATTATATAGTATCAGGGTCTTATAATCCAGTCAATTGATCTACTGTATCCCACCGTCGATGGACATGCCCCGAAAATTGGGACTTCTTTCAGTTCAACGGATGCTTTTATTCTCTTCTTTCGTTAGGAAACAGATCGGAAAATATTGTTCTATGGAGGAGATTTTTAGTGCGTAGTCCATCCATGATGTGAAGAATCTGATCAACGGTCTTGATTAACCAAACCATGGGCCTAATAATCAATATAAAAAACGCGCATGTATTCTTGAAATATGGACGCGGTTAGATGTAAGTGTTTTATCCACGCCGTTCATCTATATTGTTCGTTTGAGGGCTTGTTCCAAAAAATGATACGGATCTAAACCTCAGGTGGACCACATCACAGGAAAACAGTAGTGATTGATGATCCCGAAAAGTCGATTGGTGGCCTTTAAATCGGAATGAAATGCAAGAAGAGTTAACGGCTGCAAATGCACGGCAGAAGTGTGGGAGAGATGGATGGAGGACTGTCTCTTTAGTGTGATTTTTGCCATCTAAGGATATTTGCCAACGGTCACGATCATGTTGGATGGTGGCCCTGTCATATTACATCACAGACTCAACTGTTAAGTCATTTTCCCTTCTTTTTTAAACCCAGCATAACATTTAAATGTGGCCCACCAAATCCAGACCATGCATGGATCAGATCGGTCAACACATCAGGTGGGTTCCACGTGGACGAAGAAATAAATGCTATAAAGATTGATTATGATCCAAAATCAGCGTACGGGTGTGGCTAGATTGATGGACGGTCCTGAATTGTACACGTCAACAAATGTACAGTACGCGGATGCAGAGTATTCTATAATGTCGTGGCCATGGAACAGTGATCCAGACCGTGACCTGATGGATCCCACCACAGATAAGGAGCGCTTACAAAAATCTTCTGGGTGAAGAGTATCTAACCCTTAAAACAGTGACCTAAAAATAAACGGTTGAGGAGATGACTGCAATTTTGGTGAGAAATGATCACAATAGGCTGCACGTGAACTTTCAAGGCAGCTATTTCTTTCCTGCCAACCGCAACCTGTGCCTTTGTGTAGAATATTCAATCCGCATAAAATAGACACGTGTGTAGGGACACGCCATGATTCTCACGTGGTCTGGCAAACAGGCAACTCAAGCGCGACTACAAAATCAAATTCGATGGATATCCGATAGGACAACTCAGTTTGATGGCGTGGCTGGGGATGGGTACCCGAACCCACCTGACATGGAAACGGATTGGCTACTCCTCCTGCCACCACCCCCCTGGTGGTGGTCGGTGCTCTGTGGCCCCCACCATGATGCATATGTTTCATCCATTCCGTTCATCCATTTTTAAAGATTATTTTAGAAACATATTCCAAAATTTATTTGGATATAAATCTCATGTGGACCACACCACAGGAAAACAATAGTGATTGGATATCAACCATTTAAATCCTCCTAAGGCCCATTGTACTTTTTATTTGACATCCAATCTGTTGATTAGGTCATACAAACCCAGATAAAGGGAAAAAACAAATATCAGCTTGATCCAAAACTTTTATGCCCCCAGAAAGTTTTTAATGGTCTAAGTTCATATAACACTCTTTCCCGTATTGTGGTCCACCTTAGATTGTGATATATCTTCTTTAGAAAAATGGATGGACAACATGGATGAAACACATACATCATGGTGGGGCCCACAGAGCACCGACCACCAGCCATTGGCTGGGGGCAGGAGAGTAGCCAATCCATTTCCGCCAAACATGCCCCGCAATGGACGCAGATTAGCTACTCACAGCGTCGTAGCGAGATTGCCGTCATCAAGTTCTGTGGACCCGACCATGATGTATGTGTTATATCCACACCGTCCATCCATTTGGAGAGATCCTTATAGGGCATGAGCTAAAGAGTGAGGTAGATCTAAATCTCAAGTAAACCCCACTACAAAAAACGGTGGGGATTGAAAACCTAACATTAATAACTTTTTAGGTTTACAGAAGTTTTTGATCAAACTGATATTTGTGTTTTCCTTTGTCCATGTCTATGTTAACTTATGAACAGTTTGGATCTCAAATAAACATCATGGAGGGACCTGGGAAGATTTCAACGGTGGCATCACTGTCCCAACTAATTTGGGTGGGGTCTACTTGAGCCTCGTATATGTCTCGAGTTTTGGACTCATGACCTAAAATGATCTCTCGTAATAGATGAACAGTTGTGGTACAACGCATACATCGTGGGGCCTCACAGAATTTAATCATGTCATTTCAGTACCAATCTCGCTAGGGAACCCAGCTAATCGGCGTCCTCCACAGTACGGTCTAATTAAATGGGGTTGGTGGGGGGAACGCTTCAGTATTAATTTCAGCATGTTAAGCTGGCCGTCCCAAGTGTTGCCACCTGTCCTGGTCCCCATGTAGTCTAATGTTTCGAATATATTTCTTACAATAGAGCATGGATTGTCATTGACAGATGATTCGATCTCATTTAGCAAATCTGAATTAAGGACTAAGTGATTGTCGGAAAGTTTTGGATGGTTCTACTTCGGTTGCATCGAAGGATATTCAATGTCATTGTCTTAGTCTTGGATGGCCGTCGAACTTATTAAAGTATGCAATTTATTTATCATTCCGGTTAGGTATCATATGTAATAGGTGTAATTGAAATTAGGGAAAGGATTGTTTTAAAAGGTTCACGAGCATATTTAAAGATTCAAAGAAATTTTAGGATTGTTCAAATTAGTAAAATTATTTATCTCTAGTAATATTACTTTCATAGTATATTATTTATCGCTTAGTGCTCTAATTTTTTCACATAAATTTTAGACTGCCTTCTTAGTGGGTTTGTTTGTGCAATTATAATTACTTTGTTTGATTCTACGGTGTGCTTCCGCAAGTCTCAACTGTTTATATGAAATTCACTTCGATGGCTAGCATCACTCAATGCTAAGTCCGAGGCAAACAAAATCAACTCCATTTGTGATTTAGATGGACCATGCGATTAGAAATACGGTATATGGCAATACTCACCCTCACTTTTCAAATTGTTTTCTTAAGTTTAATCTACCTAAATGCTGGATGGACCTAATGTTGGGAACCAGGCCTGAATTTCAATAGGAACTAATGAGTAGAGAGAATTTCATATCATCAGAACAAAGTGTCTGATAAAATTTAAGGGTGGATGTCTCTCTCTCAACTGTTTCTTTTGGTGTGGATCACTTAAATCATATGTGAGCCTAATTTTTTGCCCCTAAGCATAATGTGGTATCGCACGTCTAATAATCATAGTAGATCTCATATAAACATCACGGTGGATTGTAACAAGTCAAGGGTGGGTGCCTTTTGAAATTCCATTAATTCTCTACTATCCCGGGACAGTTGGGCCTTTATTATTTATGCATTGTGATGTGCATGTAAGATCCACTCCAACCATCTATGATTTAGGTGGGCCACGGACAAAGAAACACTTGGGGAGAGAATCATCCACTTTTGACTTTTATAGGGCCTGTTATTGTGATTACATGAAATCCACTCCCTACAAAAGACACCACACTAAAATTTAGGCCTGGGCCCAAACATCAATGCCATCTGTGACTCAAGTGAGGCATACCATGGGAAACAGTTTGGGGGGTGGGGGGTTAGCCGGTACAGTGTTCAAGTCACACCGTCTACTTGAATGACTGATGTGGCTAAATTTTGGCCCCTGGGCATACGATGGGGCTATGAATCTAGTTGTTATGGTGGATTTTATATAAACATTGTGATGAGGCCTTGACGTAGGGATGGAAGTGATGAGGTCGATCACCATCTTCCTTAAGGGCCTGTTTGTTTTCTCAGGTTTTGGTGAAACGCCTGTGAAATCAGTCATAATGACCATTTCACCTGTTTGAGTAATGGGAAGGTGGCGTGCGTCAGGTAGATGGGAAATCTCACTTCAATGCAAGAGAATTCACCGGGAAATCACACGATCCGGACGAGATTTGGCGTTGGAAACTGAGACAGGACGCAGCAGCACTGTGGTCTGCAAGAGCATCGAAAATCTACGCCGCCTTATCTATATATCGTTCAAAATCAAACGGGAGAAACATCTCTCACCAACCTCCCTCACAGGTACGTGTTCCAGCAAACCATCTTCCTCCGACTTATCTTCTTCCTCTCATCTTCTCCCTTGCAAATCCCGCATTTGCAACCCCAACCGACTTATCGTGTTTTCTCTTGATAGGTTCAAACAACCCGGCCGGTCGTAATACAGAGACGTCCGGCACCAACCACCTCAGTCCGACCCTCTCCACCGTAGACTCAGGTACGACGGTCACTTCTCTACTCGAGCCCACTGTGATGCATCTGTTTACCATGTAAAAATCACGCATGAAGGAGCGGTGATAATGATCCTCACCGTTGAAACCTTTTTAGGTCCCATAGTGATGTCTAATTTCCATCTAACCTATTAATAAAGTCACATATACCTGGTTGAAGGGAAAATGAAAATCTCAGCTCCATCCAAAACCGTTGTGGTCCACAAGAGGTTTTCAACGGTAAGAGTTTAATCCCCATTGTGTAGTACACGTAACCTCTGTTTGTGTATTCTTTGGGCTTAGTACACTAAAATGATCCAAAAAAATGGATGGACGGTGTGGATGAGAACCACAGATCACGGTTGCCACTCAGAGCCCTGACCATGTGAAGCTGGAAACGGGCCATTGCAGGACGCAATCGGCGGTGTTGTGACTGGCGTAAACGGATTGGCTACTCCCCCTGCCACAGCTCGGTGGCTGGTGTTCGGTGCTCTGTGGGATCCACCATGATGTATGTGTTTCATCCATTCCGTTCATACATTTTTAGTGCTCATTTTAGGGATTAATCCCAAAAATGAGAGGGATATAAATCTCCAGTGTACCACACCACAGGAAAACAATAATGATTGGATATCCACCATTAAAATCCACCTAAGGCCTACTATAGTGTTTATTTGACATCTAATCTTTTGATTTGGTCATACAGACCCAGATGAAGGTTAAAAACCGTAAATTAACTTCATCTAAAACTTTTATGACCCACAAAAGGTTTTACAACATGTTGACGTTCATTCATCACTGTTTCTTGCAATGTGGTCCATTTGAGATTGGGATAAACATAATTTTTGGGTTTCATGTATAAAATGATATAGAAAAATAGATGGACGGCGTGGATGAAACAAATACAAAATGGTGAATTCATACAACGTTACCATGTGAAATTTTTATTTTCAAGGCTGTGTGGTGATGATCTTGGGAGCGGATTAGGTGCGGCCCGTCTCACACAATACAGTACGGACCTTATCGCGGGGCCCACCTTGATGCATTCATTGTATATCCACGTCGTCCATCCGTTATTCTGAATTTGGTTGGTGCTTGATCCAAAAGATGAAGTAGATTCAAATCTCAGGTGGACAATACTGTAGGAAACGATGGTGATTGACCATTAAAACCTTCTTCTGGGCATAAAAGTTTTGGATCAATATGGAGGTCTTTTTTTAATGCTTCATCCATGTTTAGCATGGTCCACATAGATTCAGATCTGATCCATTTTTAGACTCATACCTAAACTGATATGAAAAACGAATGGATGACATTGATACAAAATACATACAACAATGTGGACCCCACCTTAAGGGCTGCACCAACATGGATTAAGCGGGAAATGATACCAGAGAGAAGGAAGGACTGGAATATGGTAGAGCCATATTTCTGTAGAACACGTGGTAAGGCGATCTGTGGATTGGGTCAGGCCATATACTTGTATCAGGCTGGATGGCTTACATTTTAATCGTAGAATCCATGAGATGTTCTGATCCGTTGATTTTTCTTCAGTTTATCCTACTCTTCGTAGATGACCGTTAACTACATTAGTTTTCCACTAGCTCTTATAATGGCCATAGATGGATGGATAAGATTGTCTGAGGTTTGTGATTTTTGAGACAAAAATCATCCATGATAGAGTCTAGCATATGGGCAGACATGATTTTCACATAACCCTATCACATGTATAGTATGGAGATGACGCTACCATATTCCAATGGTATAGACCTTCCAATCATTGATCTGAACCGTCATTCATTACATAATACCACCATTAACCACGAAGAAAGAACCCCTCTGATCAATAGATCTTGACCATCCAATAAAAAAAATGGACGGTTCAGATCAAGAAGAGAAAGATGGGTTCAATATACAACTCCGAAAAAATCTTGATGATAGCCACCACATCGGACAGCTTATCATTCTTAGAAACAATTTGGTAAGTTGACGCTGATCATCCAATCTATGACTTGAAAAATTAACGATTAGAAATGATTATGATCATAAGATTGGCATTATTTTTACTCGTGGCCCATCAATAGTGTTATGGAACAAATGGACAGTTCAGATCGTGATTGGACCATCCACCAAGTCTGAATTAACCAGTTGTATGGTAACTGTACAAACAACTAGTTGTATTAGATCCTATGCCAGCATGCCCATCCAATGAACGACTTTGATCATGTACCTATTTTTGAAACAACTACAAAAATTGATGAAGGTCATCATCCTAATCAACTGTCACATGCATCCTATATATATGTAGAGGGGTAAATCACTATGGCTGGGAGCGACTGGACGGATGAAGAGTTGGAATTCTTTGCGGTTATATTGGTTGCGGGATCTGCTGCAATCGCTGCTGGGGAGTATTGTCGCACGTACCTCTTTCGAAACCCTCCTAGGTCTGCTGATTATGACCGTGCCCATATTATCAACGGGATTATTAGGGCAAGGGAGAGTGATTGTGTTTCACAACTACGGATGAAAAAGACCACGTTCTTTAATCTTTGCTCAATCTTACGAGATAAGGGACTGTTGGCGGATGGAAGGCACGTAAGTATGGAAGAACAACTTGTCATGTTTCTCCATACATTAAGCCACAATGTCCGGAACCGAGTGATTGGACATCATTTTATAAGGTCAGGAGAAACCGTAAGTCGATACTTTAATCGAGTCTTGGATGCGGTCATTTCTTTATACGCAGACTTTGTTACACTACCTACACTGGAGACCGCATCTGAGATTTCATCGAACCCACAGTGGGCGGAATACTTTCAGGTATAATAATACATATATTCATCACAATTGATTATGATATGTGGGGATCAAATTACATATGCCAATATCATCTTAACAATTGACAAGTTTAATTTAGGATTGTATCGGTGCAATTGATGGGACACACATTCCTGCTTTCGTAGCATCTGCGGATAGTGTTGTCTTTCGAAATAGGAAAGGATATATATCACAAAATGTCCTGGCTGCTTGCAAGTTCGACATGAAGTTTGTGTACGTATTAGCTGGGTGGGAAGGTTCCGCATCGGATGCACGTGTTTTGCAAAGTGCATTGACTCACTCAAGCGATCCTTTTGTCATACCTCGTGGTAAACTCATGGACATCAACCACGTTGATTGCTTTATAAACTGAGCAATTAAGGATTGCTATTAATCGAAAAATATTTTCAATATGTAGGTAAATACTACATAGTAGATGCAGGATACACGCACTCGCCCGGTTTCATGGCCCCGTATCGCGGTGTACGCTACCATCTTAATGAGTATCGTACGGGTCGAAAACCATCCAATGCTCGGGAGTTGTTCAATTATCGACATGCACAATTGCGCAATGTAATAGAAAGATGTTTTGGAGTTTTGAAAGCTAGGTTCCCAATTCTGAAGACTGCTCCACAATATCCCATACGAACTCAAGTGAAGATAATGTTATCTTGTTGTGTGTTACACAACTTCATAAGGATGTCAGGTGACGATGACATAGATGAGTTTGAGGGGTCGTCCAGTTCTGCTGCCGAAGGTGTGACCCCATCACCTACGGAAGTATCCTTCATTGATGAAGATCGTGTCCTTTTGAATGTCACCCCTCACGAAAGAGATGAGTGGGCACGAAAACGCGATGAAATCGCGTCCAGAATGTGGAACCAAGCTCATCCAGTGAGTCAAGTAGTTTAAAAACCTTGTAATAATATGAACATGTGCTAGCTATTGAAGTAGCATTCAAGAATCACCCTACAAGATTGCTTTATATTGTTGTTCTAAACCTTGTCTATTTAAAACGCTACCATTTTTTTGAATCGGGTACAGTTCATATTGATTATACCATCATGGGGTTGCGTGATTTATTTATACTTACCATCTTAACTTATCTTTTATCAGATTGAGATTGACCGAAGCGGATCCATGTCTCCGAATAGACGATCGTTACTATCCACTCCGACGAAAAATCACTTAGGATCGCCATCTACTACCCCACGGAGATCACCCAGAAAACATACCATTAATAGTGGTACTAAGGATAAGTCGTATGGAGGTGTTCTCCGTTGGACGGATGACATGGATAACATCCTAATCGATGGACTGATGGAGCTAGTCATTGCCGGTCGAAAAAGTGGTGCTGGATTTAAGATGGAATCGTTTACAGTAGTGGTGGAAAACATGAGGATGAAGTTAGGCCTCATCATCACAAATATGAATGTAAAAAATCGCATCCGTACAGTGAAAAAGAACTTCTTCACTGTCAAAGATATATGGAGTGCCTCTGGATTTGGTTGGGACCCGGAATTAGAAATTATTGTAGCATCAGATGAAGTATGGATGGAATACATTAAGGTGAGAACTCTTCTGACATGTCAATTATATATTATTATACAACGTATAATGTTAGTGACAGGTTAATTTGGTTGTTTTTTGTGTAGTCTCATCCAGATGCTGCTCAGTTTCGTGGTAAACCCATCCAAAGGTTCGATGATCTTGAGTTCATCTTCGGAAACGATAGGGCCACCGGTAAAGATAGTGCCACTGGAAACTTCCCTCCCGACACTACCACTCCTCGATGGAGAGATACAGAGGTTTCATCAAACCACACCGTTGATCTAAATGATGATATTAATATCATATCTTCAGAAGATCTTGGCGAGGATGGACCACATGTCCATTGGTCTTTTGACAGCCGTGGAGGCAACAATATTCCCCATCTGAGTCCGACACAGCATGGGAATGCCTCTGGTAACACGAATTCCACAGTTAATTCTAAAAAAAGATCGAGATTGGAGTGACCAGTCGATATGATTGGGACTGGGATGGTAGATGTTGGTGGTGCCATGAAATCAATTGCCATTTCAATCGACAAGGGTAAGAACTTTTATCGGATGACAGAGATCATACCGGCTTTAGAAGAGTTGGACTAACGGCTAATGAGGTTTTATGGGCCACAAAGCTATTATCGAAGGAACAATCATATGGGGCCGCCTTCCTTAACTTTGCGAAAGAGAAGAGAGTATCGTTCATCAGAATGCTACTGAATGGGGATGGACCTCAAGTATAACAAATACAATATGATGCCAACTTTGACTGGTTGCCATCAGTCGTTCCTATACTTTGGTCTTGTGACACTTTTTAAATTTGAATATTTTTTTGGACTGTATAACTTAAATTTGAATATTTGTACTTATTTTTACACCTACTTTTGGATAGCAGGTCACAAGTTGATGGTAGATATATGTATCTTCCTCCCAGGATGAAACCTCAAGTAGTTTAACTATGAGAATGTAATGTTATTATTGTTACTAATTTGTACTACATGCAGGCCGAACGTGCATATTGATGATCTTCACAGGTGTACCGGATGACTTATATAAGGGAAGCGGAATAGATACTGTCAGGTTAAGTAGCAAGAGTAGCTGCTGAAGTGACGTCACATCATTGTGGACCTCACTATAATGCATGTGTTGTATCTGCAACGTCCATACAATTGGAAATTTTGTTTCACCCTTATATCTCAGAGAAATAGGTAGATCCAATGCGTTGGTGGACATCACCGCATAAGTCAGTGGATGCTACTGATGACCACCGTTGAAAACTTCATGCAAATTCCCAAGTATGATAAATCAAGTACCACTCCCAAAAAGATAATATTGAATACATAAGAGATCATTATAGTGGCTACTTGTCTTGCATTGTCTTTTGCAATAAAAAAGACAACTATAACGGAAAGAAATCATCTTATTTATTTGTAAACGGTGGTGTCACTCTTCCCACTGTTATCTGTGATGGGGCCCATTGAAGCTTTGGATGTGATTCATTGTTTGGATATTATCCTAAAATGATCTGTCCATAGGGATGGACGGCATGGATACATACCGTACATCATGATAGGCTTGCAATAAAGCCTGTGACGTCGCCTCAGTAATGGGTGGGGCCAACGCAATTTGGTTGCACATCCGCAGACGGTATTTCCGTACCATGGTGTTCAAATAGAAAAACAAACGCGCGACGTAGCATTTACAATCCCGCCGGCGTTTACCAAACAAGGGAGTCTGTGATGATGGTTGGCTACAAACCCTATGCATTTCCCTGAGCATATAATAAATGCTCAGGGAAGCTGCAAATGCCCGTGAAATGCGAAAACAAACAGGCCCTAAGGAATAATCACTCTGAATCGATGGAGTTCTCTTGATTCCTCTTAGAGATTACTCAAATCCATGAGGAAAAATAAATAAATTCTAATAAAATTAAAAATAAATTGATTGATTATAAAGATGAATTAACAACCCTTTAAATACTGATATCAAACTTAGGAAAAAGTCTCAGAATCAAACTCCAACTCAAACATCATGGTTTTTGACCAAAAATAATAAGTGTCCAATTTAGCATGTTATTCTCCTAATTTTTTCAAGCCCTTTTCATGTTGGGTACGAATCTTAAAACTTAAAAGATCAAAAGTTATACTCGAACTAAAACTTATTATAAATAGTAAAAATAGAAATAAAATGGACTTTCGACCGTCGATCTAATGAAATCTCACAAATTCGGTGTGGGTAACCCAGCATAGCAGGTTGGTTGGCTAAAGTAGCTTCTCTTACCCCATAATCATATATGATAGGTCGAATAGCTCATTCTAATTTGCGAGATTCACATGTTTTAAAACTCTGATGGTCCGGATCACTTCCGCCTCCAATCGGGTCTTCTTTAGTCCATCTTTGCCATGAAAGTATAGTGATCCGCTCTACATCAGGCTTACTTGACCTGCGGAGCATATTTTTCTCCCACTGCAAACCCTTTTGAAAAGTGTACCTAATGTAAATTTTATTTTAAGTAGGTAGTTTTTTACAATTAAATCACATAATAAATTTCAATTCAATAAGATTATTGCACAACATTGGATGTACCCACTAGGGCGTTTGCAATGTGTATGATGATTGCGTGTGTTGAGGTCACCTAGTTTTGTGGACCTACCATGATGTATGTGCTATATCTAAACTGTCTGTCCATATGGCGAGATCGCTGTAAGGCTTGTGCCTAAAAAATGAGACAGATCCAATGTTCAATTGAGTATACCATTGAAAACTACCCGGGGCACAAAAGTTTTGTATCAATATACCAATTGTTTCTTCCCTTCATCCAGTTCTATGTGACATTACTAACAGGTTGGATGGAAAATAAACATCATGGTGAGCACTAGGCAAGTATCAACAGTGAGAGTTATTGTCCCCACTGCCTTTTGTGGTGTCATCCACTTGAGCTTTAGATTTACTTCATTTTTTGAGTTCATACTCTAAAATGATCTCATGGAATGGATGTATACTGTGTACCTAACACATATATCATGGTGGGGCTAACAAAACTTAGTGATTTCAACACACTACAGATGTCGGTGCAAACAATCCACTTCAAACATATGACTTATTTAGTGATGATTTGGCATTCACGTAGTGTAAAAAATGCTATCAATATAATTTTACTAGGAAATGCATATGTTGTAAGGAGACATAAAAGATCTCTTAATAATTATATAGTTTTTTTTTTTTTTTTTTTAAAAACGTTAATGTGGTAATTAGTAAAATGAATTTGCCTAAGATAAATTTCTTTGGGAGATTGCCATTATTTTCTACAATGTGCCTAAATAATGAACGGAATATTCTAATTTTTTGAGGCACCCAATATCTCGGTGGTGCTCACTTAATGCAACGGCCCCGTGCAGAAGAAAAGGTTTTGATACTCTAACAAAATATTATGGTCAAACGATTGATATGTATAAATAATTCAAAATGATATGTTCAAATTTTTTCACATATTTAAATTATAAATGTGTACCCGACACCCAACATGATTATAATTGTAGTAAACATTGGCATATATAAATACATGTAAGCATTAATTTGACCCATTGCCTCCCTTAGATGTAGCCCACCAAATCACTTGGATGGTTGGTTTTTTTACAACAAGTGATCATCGTGATGTGGCCCACCTTTTGCATGGATATGTAATTTTTCATCAATGGCGGCTGCATCAAAATATGGGCTGAAATCTTTTGGGTAGGGACCCAAGAAGTCTTCCAGGTATCATTGAGCCTCTTATACTTAGAGGTGGATCTTCTAGATCATGAGTTGGGTAGTTGTTCCGTGTTTGGAACATTACCAAGGCCTCAGCCTCCTATTCTAGCTTAGTCGATGCTTTGGTTTGGATTCCTGATAAATCTTGGTTTTTTATTGGTCAAGTCCTTTTTTTGGATCTTGGTGAGCCATCTTTCCAACGCAGATTCTCTCTTGACAGTCATCGTTGGCCACGTATTGAATGGTTAGGATCTTCTCATCCGGGAAAAAAATTTGACATATGGACCATTTAATGTGGGGCTCGTGATATCAACAGTTTCAATCCTGTAACTATGGGCCCACCTTGTGTAAATCGATGATCTTGATTTAGTTCACGTTCACTACCTCCATGTAAATATGGCATGTGTCTCCATCAAATTGACTAAGTTATGGGCCCAGATATTCATAGGATATTGAAGCTAATGGGACCATCGGAGCTGTCCATATGTCCAACTAGGATCTTCTAACATTGTTAGTTGTAGGCCATCCATTCAATAACCAACAATCCAACGCCTAGGATCGGCCATTCACTTACAATATCTGTTAGGGCTGTCAATGGGCCAGGCCAAGGCATTTCTGAATCTGGCCCACAAGTAAAACCTAGGCCCAAGACTGGCTCGGGGCCATGATGGGTCAAACCAAATAGGCCTGAGCAATGGTTGTGTTGATTATGTATACCAGGTCCCAAGCCTGAGCTAGATCCTGCCCGTCTGCTTTTGGGATGATCTTGGCTGTTCATTAGTTGTGCACCCTCATCGTGATATCATGACAAAAAACCCCTCAAAAACATAAATGGGCTGGGCTTCCCAGAAAGCCTTATTCTGGCCCGAATAGTAAACGAGCTTAGATTCTAGACCGTGGTCTGGCCTGGCTCTCAGTCATAGTCCTGTAGCTCAAGCCAGGCAAGAAACGGGTCAACCTCAAAACCCATTGACAGCTCAAATCCCTGAAATGGGGCAGGATACCCTCTCAGGCATTCAGGCCTGGTCCATTTCAAGCTGGTCCGGGCTAGATTAATTGCTGGGCCCGAGCCTGGGTCCAGGCCTAAAAGTTAAGCTTGTTTCATAACCGGGCTTGGTTGGGCTTCATTTAGGAGCCTGGTCTGAGCCTCCATTTAGGATTTCAAGGCAATTTTTGTCATATATCATGCATGATGATGAACGGGCCAGATCTTGCACAAAAATGGGTGGGCCACAGGCCATTACAGATTCCGCCCAGCTCGTGTAGTACAAGTATCACTTTGCGAGCCGAGCTTGGTGAGACCTCAGCCGGTCCCAAGACCCAGCCCGTTGGCAGCCCTAGTGTAGCGACCTGAGTGATGGGCCATACACACATCTCACATCCATCTAAATGAGGCTATATTATAAACGGTCCAAATTGATTGTGGAAAAGAGGTCCACTCATCAATCCAACGGTCCATTACATAGACATCCCTTTGATGTCCACGACCATCTCTTTTTTTTTTTTTTGATTGGTCTGTACCGATCTGTCGGTCAATGATCAACAACATGGATGGTCCACTCATCAATCCTAAGAACCATTCAATCATTTTAATCGCACAATCCTCACCATTGAATTACTTATTTGCAAAAATACTATTGAAAATTGCAAGAATTTGATGAACATTATCAATTATCTGATGCGTCCATCCCATTGCTTAAACCTCAGGTGGATTGCATCAATCAAATGATCCCAACCATCCGATCAATGATCCATGCATGAAACATATGGTCAAGATCAATTACATCATAGAAGGTTCAATGATTGATGTAGGCCGTTAATATAATCGATCTGGACATTGTATAAAACAGATGCTGGGGTCCAGATTCCTAAGTTAGTCGGGTCAGGTCGGGCTTGAAAGTTTTGGCCCATTAGTAATCGGGACGGACTCAACGGACCTTAACCAGTTGGGATAACGTTCAGATGACGATGATGAGTAATCGGGTCTGGGCTCGGGTCAAGTTCATGGGATAAACATGGCTTACAATTTGAAAATTAACAAACTAAATTCATTTTATCCATTTTTTAAATTGTTAATGCTATTTATTAATTTTAATTAATATTTTATTTTTAGTGAGATTTGTCGATAATAGCACTAGAAAAATATTAAAATCTGAAGTTTACTGAGAAATTCCAGACGAGGATTTCCTTCAGCTGGAAGCTAGGTGGGGCCCACCGTGATGTTTGTTAGAAATCCACCCCGTCCATCCATTTTTCAAACTCATTTTAGAACACGAGACAAAAATTTAGATTGATCCAAAACTCAAGTAGGTCACATGAGAGGAAACAGTTGAGATTGAACAGCCACTGTTGAAACATCTGCATGGACACAAAAGTTTTATATGAGGCCAAGTTTTTTAAGTTTTCGGTTCATCCCAATGGGAATGACCTTATAAATGGTTTAGATTGCATATAAACATCAAGTGGAGCCCAGAAAGGTTTCAGAGTTAGGCATTTCTTTTCTCAGTTTTTCCCCTAATGTGGATTACTGAGTTCTGGATCTGACTCATTTTTGTTCAAATGTCCCAAGATGAGCTCTTGAAATGGACAGATGAGTAGATTTCTCACAAATATAATATGACAGTGTACCCTAACCAACTTCCCAAAGCAACTTCTTGCCAAAGGCTCCCGACATGAAATCCCCGTCCAGAAATTCGGACGTCAGGAAATTGCTGAGAGCAATACCTGCCACTAGGCTGCTTCGGATAACTGTAGCTATATGCATCCCTACCCAAGCACACATGTCAACATGGCACACTCATCAAGATATGAAATTTTCATCACTCATACCATCATGTTTAGAAAAGAAAAGAAAAGAAAAGAAAACCATTTTAGAGGTGGCAAGATCGTTATTTTGGGCTAGAATGGCTCTAACCATACCGGCCAAGGACAGCCCCCATAAGAGGAGTGATCTAAGGTTGAAGTAATTTAATTTAATTTTTTACTTGGAATATTATGACCCGTATCATCTATGGTTTGAGGCCAGATAAGTTTAAATGGGAACAATTCACGGTGTCTTTAAAGTGTCCTTTCTTTTTTAGGGTAGTAGCCCACTTGATGGCCAGTAGAATTATTTTGTTTTTATTAGCACATTGAAGACATAATAGCTGGTATTTCAGTAGACGAAGGATATGACATTATGTATGTATACACACACACACACACACACACACACTTTTTATCCATTTTTCCTATTTTGGATGAAGATAAGGCCTTACAAGCTTATGCTTGTATTATTTTTCTTTGATTTTTCATTTTCATTTTTTATTTTTTTGAAACTTCTAGAGTATTTCATAAGACCCTTTTACTTGTGAGTCTTCTCTGTGAAGGCCTTGGCTTCAATTGATTGAATGATATTTATTTTAATTTCATATATCAAAAACATTATGATGGAATTTGCGTGATTCCAAATCTAGATCTTTTGATAAAGGCCAATGACTTAAGCAATGATCTTTCGATTTTTTCAACAGTAGGGATCTAGCATTCTTAAAGTTGTCCATCATTTACTCTATCTTTCAAATATGTTCCTTAATTGCGTAACTGATAGGCATCTTATACTCCTGTAACTTCAATTTTATCCCGTGAACTTGTCTTCCTTGCTAATGCATTGGGCAATGCATCCCTTATCTCTTTAGCGGTCTCATATATCTCATATGTGTATTAGCTCACTGTGGATGGTGTTCAACGGGATGTCACGGGCTGTGTGATTCTCTTTATGCCACTTACTGTGACAGTTCATTGCAGCCTTATAATCAGCTAAGTTAATATTAAAAATAGGTTCCACCTATACTATGTACACGTATGTGATGTATCATTCCCAGCTAGGAAGATTCTCATGGCAAAGGGCCAATCATCATAGTTGTTACCATTGAACTTTGATCCTTAAGTTGGGAACTATGGGTGTACATTGAGTCGAACTGAGTCGAGCTGGCTTCAGCTCGACTCGGCTCGGCCACTAGTTGACCTCAGCTTGAACTCAGCTCGGCTTGGTCCATGAGCTCGATTGGCCAGCTCGGCTCGGTTTAGTCAGCAGCTCAGGCTAGCCTAGGCGAAGTTTGAGCCAAGATCGAGCCAAGTTCGTCATTGAGGCATTTTCACAAATACCTGACCGCACCTTCAAAATCTCATTGTATTTCAAATAGCATAATAGTTTTACACGTATTTTATCAAACACCTTCTAAGAAACATAAACATCAAGAAAAAAAGGGTATCGGTTTCATATACATACCTTCCTTGCCACCGGCGACACTTCTTTGAGTCATTTCATCAAACACTTGGTGAGCAACATCAATATCAAAGTAACCAAGCCACCAAACTGGTTCGATCCGAGTTCGATTCGAGCTAGGTTTGATTTGAGTTGAGTCAAGCTGGGGCCAGCTTGAACTCATTTTCGAGCTCAAAAAATCAGCTCAACTCGGCTCGAACTCAACTTCGAATTGAGTCGAATCGAGCTTTTTCAACTCGAGTCAAGCAAGCTAACCAAGCTAGCTCGGTTCATGTACACCCCTACTGGGGACTAAAGCTTTGGTAACCATCTATTCATTGTAAAAGCATACTACGCATCTATGATCAATATGTATTTGCACTAATCATCGATATTTGTTATGATCACTGACATTTGTTATGAAAATATTTTCATTATAAAAGTAATTGATCCATCTTAAATGAAAATAAAAATTAACATCCACAGAGTGGATGGTGTAAAATAATCAAGTTTCGAAATTAAGATGGATGAATTACTTGTGTGATAGTTATTTTTTATAACAAAGTTACATAGAGAAGAGCGTGAAACAATAAGACAAAGATCACCATCTTCTTCAAGTCCAAGATAAAATAGGAGAGAAAAAGAAAGAATTCACAAGGAGAGTTCTTTAGTCTATCAAAAAAGTAAGAGAGAAAATTCAGATATTTTTGTTAAATAATGTATGTATGTTTTTTTTTATTTTTTTATTACACTAATAATAAAGAAAACTCAAATCCTAATTCAAAATTATTCAAAATAATAAAACTCTTTTAAAGCCTAATTCCTAATTGGTTTAAAAGTTACCCAAAATAACAAAACTCTTCTAAAGCCTAATTTACCAAAAATTATAATGTCTAGATAAATTTTATCGAAGCATTCTTAGCATTATTACAAATAAATTTTTAAAAACACAAAAGTTCTAAAACTCTAAAAATAAGGAGATACCACAAAAAATAAAAATTACTTAAAATAATATATATATATTTTTCTTACAATTGTAATTTTGAACTAGAAAGATGCATTTTGTTGTGAAACAGGTAAGCACAACCCACTACAAGGGCTAATTGACCCCAAATGGCCTGTTACATGAAAATTGATATGTTGTGCGTTTCATGACAATGTCCACATTAAAAGTCATAGTTAATTTATAATTCAAACTTCCAACAAAAATTTCTCTTTATCCTAAATGAATTTCTTCAAATCGGAACCGCTTTGGCCCAGTTACATCATGCCTTATGTAGGATTGGGCTCGGATATGGCGAATTACTTCAAATTATGTTCGTGATTCTTTTGGTCTAGTCCTATTAAGAACGTACTTGTGGCCCACTCTAAATCATATAGGCAAACCACTGGTCCATGCCTTGGTGGTGAGATGAGCTCTCACTTTGCTTATGCATAACCTTAATTAAAGAAAAATATTTTAATACTAAAATTATAAGATTCTAGTGATAAATGGACAGTGACTTAAACACACTAGGAAAAATATATGTAACATTTCAATTTTTTTTCATACTCGAGTATTAATTGAAAGTCAAGTTGTCGTACGTTGCTATTAGAACTTCAAATAAATATGAATGTATATGCACGTCTATACATGAAAATAGGTTTCTAAGTATCAGAGCTCGACAAAACTTAAAACAAAGCCTTTGGAGATAAATAGAATTGCACAAATTTAATTAATTACCTGTAAGAAACTAATGAATACGACCGATCGCTAAAATCCTGAGCTTAACCTTGTGATCTACTCATCTAGGGCCTAGATCTATATGACCTACTGCTGATTAATCAAGATGACTGTAATTTAATGAAGATCCACCTAAAATCAAGACAACCAACAGATTATCTCATATACCTAAATTAAATTATCCTATGACTTTCAAATCAATGGTATAAAGTAATCATGACGGTTGATCACGAAAAAAGATTGATGGTTTGGATAAATCTTTCCCATGTGCCCTGCATTTTCAATTTCCACTATTTTCTCGTATGAAAGCTGTTAACCTATAATGGTAGGTGGTAACAAAACCTTAGATTTGTATGATACCTTGAAAAACCTTTTTTTTTTTTTGCTCAAGGCCTTGGTTTTGGCCCACTATAGCCTTTGATCATTTAAACATATTCTTTGCGGTATCTATATTAACTAGGTTCTAAAAGCCAAACCAAGCTTAGCAGACTAGTCTGGCAGTTAGCCAACTCTACCATGGCTATCGCTTATAAAGCCAGAGTCAAAGCCGCAAACCCAGCCCTAGTCTAAAATGGCTTTATAAAGCCAATATTAGGGCTTAGTGGACTAGGGCTGGGTGCTAGCACTAATCCAAACTCAGCCCTAGCCCAGCTTCATTGCCACCCTTAAGTGACCCTACTTTAGGGCATCAATGAGCTAGGCGAGTCCGTTGGCCTTTTTGGTCCAATGCCATTCATATTTTCTCAGGACTGTACTATTGTACTACGATTCATAGATGAAGATGATGCCGTACTTTGAAAATTCGAAAACTAGAAACTCCACCTAAACACCAACCAATCAAGTTGACTTGGAATATTTCTGGGATTTACAGGTAGGCCGGCAGTTTGGGATGGCTGAGGCATGATTTTCAAACCCACAGACCGTCCATGACGATAAACAGGCCATTCTGGACCCTGTCCCCTACTTGAAAAGATAGAATATGCTTTGAAATCTTCATGTCTCCCAAAGGGTGATAGATAGGTCGGTGATACATCCATCTTTGGAATCTCTCTCTTTTCTTCTTTTGAATTGTCTACGTTGAGTGGCTCGTTTGAGAGTCCATGACCCCATTAATGCTGTCTTGTCCATCTATTCTCTACTCGTTTCCTACAGTCATATATGCATTGTGTAGACCATGCAATAGATGACACACGTGATGTGTCATAATTATCGTCCATTTCTAGTCGTTTCTGTTTGCTGACATGGACATTTTGATGGCCCTCATAGCTTAATGGCCAGGCCCCAACCACTCACATGGTGGGCCACACAGGGAAGTCAACTAGTATTGGACCCACCCAACCTGGTTATAATGGGTGTGGGTCTAATTTTCCAGACCCATTTAGAATTCAGGTTAGTTTTTGGGTCCAATTGGGTGAAGTGTTTTTCTTATTCCTTTCATAGTGTTAGTTGGTAGGCCCCCAATCAGACAAGACCATTCAATCAGTATGACTTTTGAGTTATAGATACTCCACGGTAGGGCCCACTTGATGGACAGTTACAATCTAATGTATGTATATCATATGTATTTTATATATATACTTAAAGAAATATTTCTCATTTGTTGTTTTATTACATCTGGTTCGGTATTGATCTGGACACCAGTTACAAATGCTCTCATGAGAACTAGTTCTTGTGAGAATTTCGTAAGAACTTCTGACATGTGACATGGACACAGAAGTCAAACGATCCACTAAATGAGTCATCTTTTGTAACTTTTCTCTAATAACTTTTGGCATGATCCAAAAATTTAGTGGGCACCAGGAAAGCAAAAACCCTCGGCCTTCTCACTTTGTTATGGCCCATTGAATTTTTAGATTAAGCCAAAGAGTTAGCAGTAGGGTTTCATGAGATAACTCATGTAGTGGGCCGTTTGGATTTTATATGATGTGTCAAAAGTTCTCACAAAGTCTCTCTTAGTGTGTGTAGGATATAGGTTTTGTTTAGGGTTTAGGATTTTGTGATCAATCAATCCAAGTTTAGATCAGTGCCTTATCTAAAGTGGGGCCCTTGATTGCATGTATATGGATTGACAGGTCCACCGTAGTAATCTAGACCAATGGACGAGTGGGATCACCTTGGCTTGCCCACACAACAGAATCGAAACCTAATGATAAATATCCAATCGCGTGAAAGGTAAAACTATATACAGCGGGTCCTTACTCTTGCCCTGGTGGTAGACTCTTAAGAGTTTCAACTCTCAGTCAAGGGTTCGAGTACCCATAGATGGTGAAATTCCACCGCTGCGCGTATGTGGGGGTGTGCGTGCGTGCGTGTAAAATAATAAAAAAAATAAACACTATAAACAGTGTTGGGTGGATGGACATGGATTGGGTGGACCTTAAACACCACTGATATCCCTGGTGACCGGATTCTATGGGCACAGTGCTGTGATGTCTGTGTTCTATCCATTCCTTCCATCCGTCTTGACAAATCATTTTATGGCGTGGAATCAAAATTGAATCATATCCAAAGCTCAAGTGGACCACACCACATGAAAAAGGTGGGAATAATGCTCGAGTGGACCACACCACATGAAAAAGGTGGGAATAATGATGTTCACCGTTGAAACTTTCCTAGGCCCACCGTCATGTTTATTTTCCGTCCAACCTGTTCATAAGGTCTAATAGACCTGGATGAACAGAAAAAAAAAACAAATATCAGCTTGATCCAAAACTTCCGTGGCCTTGTAAGTTTTCAAGGGTGGACATGCTTCAATTTTGGGCTGATGTCCTAAAATAAACTGAAAAAACGGATAATACATGATAGGGCTCCCCTGAATCCGGTCCCTAGGGATATGGGTGATGTTAGACAGTCATCACCCAGTCCGCTTCTTGGATGGTCCGCACCAAAAAGGATCATGATTCAGTGTATTCCTGAATATGGGCCATCTTTGATGTATGTAATTTACATCCATTCTGTCCATCTGTTTTGAAAGATTATTTTATGGGATGAAAATAAAAATAAAACAGATCCAAAGCTCAGTTGGACCACACCAAAGGAAAGAGTGGTGGTGGACAATTAAAAACTTGTTGTGGAACAGAAAAGTTTTGCATCAAGCTGATATTTATGTGGTCCCTTAATCCAGATCTTCATGATATTATTAACAGGTTGGATGGTAAATAAAAATTCCAGTGGCCCAAAAGAAGCTTTTAATGGTGAGTATATAATCTAAGATTTAGATTTCTTCATTTTAGGTATTATAACATAAAATGAGGTTTAAAAATAGTATGGCATGGATTTAAGTAATATGCATCAAGGTGGGCTCCACAGTCAGTGATCCTTTGAAGCCGCACCCTAAAAAAGTTCCATATATGGGTGGCACAGATCACCTGCTTAGCAATGAAAAGTGGGCCAGCCTGTCTAACCGTTAAGGTTATCAAGATGGGGCCCACATTTCTTATCTAACTAGATTATTGATGTTTGATTAATGAAGGATGACGGGAATGGAATCCAACAGCTCAAAGTCCTTGCCAAATAATTTCATGTATTTCTCGTTGGTCCGTCGCATCACCGCCATTTATTTGGACCGTTCCTCTATTGGGCCCCACCATAGGCCTTTAATAGATAAAAAGGTCCTTTGATAACATGGCTAGGAAGGATCCATTGGCTCCTGATGTACAATGAGACATGTATTGCATATTCATGCACCTGCATCATTCATGTGCACACGTCCTTTTGTGATCTAGGCTCCTACCATGGATTAGGATGCCCTTAACATTCCAAGATAGGGTGATCAGAACCCTTCAATCAATATCCTACTACTAATAGAACTCTTTAGAGTAGCACACAGCACCCACCTGGGTAGTGTGTGCTGCTGTAAAATCTTTGTGGGCCCCACCATGATATGTGTAAGCTTAGGGCTAAGAAATCAAGCTAACCCGTGATTTAGATAAGCCATATGAAAGGAAATAGTTAGAAGAGAGATGCCCATCCTTGAAATTTATAAGCCCACTATGTTGATTATACACAATCCACTACAACTAATAGATGACACATCAAAATTTAGATATGAGGTAAAAAGATTAAATCCATCTGTGTTCCAACTAGATCACACCAAGGGAAATATTTTGGAGGGTGAACATTGTCTTATACACGATTTCCAATCAAGTGGTCCGCCATAATCATCGATGGAGTTGATTTTTTTAACCCTAGGCCTACCCTGTGTGACACACTCGGTGGTAACGGTGGATTTCACATAAACATCATGGTGGGGCCTGCCCAAGCTGCTAACCCATCTCCAACTTCTCTTACAAACTAGCAAAGTGTAATATAATGATAATTACTTAAATTATTAAGGTAGCTTATTTCATATGAGAGGATATGCGATATACTGATATTAATCGTATAAGAGACTTTGTTATGGGCCAATTTTGTAAATGTCTTGTGTGTCCATTTTGGAACAATCAAATTCAAAGATTTTGATGCAAGTACACTCAAAACGGCAAGAAATGAAAACAAGTCACAACTACTAAATTAATTTCTGAGTTACTTACAAATCAAGGATGAATGAAAATTGTATAAATTAAGGGTGCACATTTAACCGGTAGAACCGTGGAACCGGGCCAAAACCGACCAAATGGTCCGGTTTGGTCCGGTTCTAGAGTGCACCGGTTCCGGTTCCGGTTCCAAAAATCAAAGAACCGTTAACATTGGTTTGGTTCTCGGTTTGGGAGTATATAGAACCGAACCGAACCGTGAACCGATCCGTAGAACCGAACCTTGGATCCGATCCGTAGAACCAAACTGTGTAACCGAACTTGGAACCGAACCAAGAATCCTTTGATTGTTTCCATATTTGACTCATGATTTATGGTTTATAATGTACCATTTAATTATTTTCATAAATGTATTTTTACACACCTTATACAATATCTAAACCATTCATCAAATGGACCACAACATGAATCGACATGGGATAGATAATAAAATTAAACATGTAATTGGGCTGGATTATAAAAAGCCCGGAACCGTGGAACCGATCCTGAACCGAACCGGTTTTAACGGTTCGGTTCCGGTTCGGTTCTAGGGTGCCAACGGTTCGATTTCGGTTTCAAATTTCCCAGAACTGTTAGGAACGGTTCAGTTCCGGTTTCATCCCAGAATCGGTCCAAACCAAACCGTGTGCACCCCTAGTTTAAATGGGTTGCTTCATTGGAGGATTAAAGGAATAGATTAGGGTCAAGGTTTAAATGTTCCAGGTTTAAAAACTCCAATAACTTTGTTGCTTTTAGGAGACCTAACCAATACCCACCATTACTTTTATGATACTAAATTTAGGAACGACTCTCCAAAAAAAAAAAAATAAACCCTATCACAAGCAAAGATGCAAGCATGCAAGGAGAATGATTTGTGTTAAAAATGTGATGAAAAATTTACCACGGATCATTAATTACAAGTCACAACAATTGTTCTGTGTAAATGGTAATGCCGAAGAGAATATTTAAGAGGAAGAGGGACCAACGAAAGAACGAACCGTGAAGATGGTTATCCCAAGGTGCAGTAGCGCAGTATTTGATTTTTATGGATGATTTTTTTGTACTTTTATTATTATCTTTTGAATGTCCAAATCTTAGGTAAATTCTCTTCTTGGTGTATTTAACTCTTGAATAAATTTTATTTTTTTAATATATATTAAGTTGTTATCAAATAATAAAGTAGAAATTAATTTTTATAAACCATTAAGTGTTTTGTGTGCTAAAAAGCATGATGGCAAATGATAATAATGTATAACTGCATAGTTGGACTAAAAGAAGATAAATCGTAGAATGATAATAACTTTTGATCTATTGTTATAGGATGCATAAGCTATTAATCTTTATCATAATTGGTTATCTGGGGTGAACCGACCCCACAATGCCAGTTGCTTTTATCCATTTCTACATAAAATGTGCACTTTCAACTTAGAAACAAAAATTTAAAGAAAATTATTATTTTTAATAACTTTGATTTTTGTAATATTTCTTTATTTTTAGCATTTTAGAAACACTTTTTTTAATAACTTGTTATCATGTTCAAACTTTTCTAGTGAAACTTTGTTTGGAATTTTTAATTTTTGTTTTTAAAAATTAGACTTTAAAAAAGTCTTACAAGAATTAAAATTTTTATTAAAATTAGAATTTTATTATTTTTAAATATTACAAATTTTAGCTTACTTTTTTCTTTATTAATAATGTAACGAAAACACATACACATTGGACAATTATCAACCAAGTAGTTTTCAAAATTTTTAAATTCATTTTTATTTTCTTATTTTTTTCTCATAAATCCAAGAAATATCTTTGAAGAGTTTAGAGAAACTTAATGAATACAAAGTACTTATCCCTTTAATGAGATGGTGATCAACCGCGTCACGTCCATTCCCACATCAAGTTGCATAAGAACCCACCTCTACTCCAACCGTAACAACAACAACATTATAACTCAAAATGATGGGCTAAAACTAAAATTAAATTTTTTTAAAAAAAACTTAATTAGGAGATTTTTGCACGTGGTTCGATGAATTCAATAAATGTACGGTGAATCTAGTTGCAGTTATTTATTAATTTAGTTATTAATTATTATTATTATTTTTAATATACACAAGGGTACCCAAATTCATGACCGAGCCCACAGCTACAACCATGTTGGTGGGTCGATTAAGACGTCCAAATGTCAAGATGGCACATAATCAAAAGTATGCAATCATATTTCAAGGTGGACATCCAATCAAATCCATTTTGAATTATGGACCACCAAAAGTGGGAAGCAAGATTGTTGGCCTAAAATGAATGGTAGCAAGACCGTCCACGTGTGCACATTCAGGGGCGATGCATTATTTTAAGATGCATAGGATTGGTAATGATTATTCGACTTTACTTCTTTTTCACTTCGTTTTTCCACCAAACAAACGTCGATGTTGTTTTTGACTAAAAGCCCAGGCTTTCTAACTTTAAATTATCAAGGGTCTGGCTTCTCTCCGTCGCGATTCACTAACCAGTGTGTGTCGCTAGCTAATTGGGCCGCATATTGGGATCGATCTATGACTTGAACCGCCCATATTCTACATGTTACTGTAATAAGCTGTGATTCAACAATTCCTTTTCCGTGATGTTCATTGTCTTTGATTTTTATATTTCAATTTGAGCCATTAAAAATTTCTTTTCATTTACAGTAAATGATGGGTGGAATAATTCGGTCATATATGTTCTTTATAGAATATATTCATGATAATTGAAGGTTCTGATCATTAATTCGATTAAAATGTGGGCCCCAGTGGGTTCGACACACACTGTACAGAAAGTCGCGATAGACGCAAAATGTGATAAGATTTTCCTCCTCAGTTCAGAGGAGAGACGGTGCAGTGGTTGAAATTTCGGAGGGTTTAATCGCGCTGCTCGACCGGTCGTAAGTGGTCTTCAACCAGTCGTAGGAAGCACTCGACCGGTCGTAGGTTCGAGCCCTGACACGACTCAAAGTCCAGTAAGTTGTTGCTAATTTTCTCCATGGTCTTCGAGTAGTCGTGGATGAGCTACGACTCGTAAACCTACGACCAGTCGTAGGTGAGCTACGACCAGTCATAGGCGGCTAGGACCAGTCCTGAAATTTCTATGACCAGTCCTAAGTTACGCAATTTTTGCTTGAAATTATAGATTTGAGTCCTTTCGCAATAGGGATGCGGAAAGGAGTTTCCTAAAATTATAAAAAGAGTTTTCTAGGGTTTTTCACACGAGAAAAATCACAAGAAGGTTTTCTAAAGGCTTTGTAAGGGTTTGCTAAAGGGTTTAGGATGTGAGAGAGAGAAGAAAGAGAGAGAGGAAGCTTGTGGAAGGGAGTAGTCGTCTCAGCGCTTCTACGTCCTCGTAATCGGTGAGATCTCTCCGTTTTCTTTGTTTCTTTTACTGTTTATCCACTCATGCGCGAGTTATGAATGTTTGATCACAGCAAGGTGTGCTTGTGATCGGTTGTAACGTTCTGCTTTTATAGTGGATTGTTGATCTGGACGAGGTCCCGTGGTTTTTACCTCTTTTAGGGTTTTCCATGTAAAAATCTCTTGTGTGGTGTGTGATTGTTGCTTTGATTTATTTCATTGCATTATTATCCCATAATTCTAGTTTGTTCATGTGGCTAGATCCTAAGGTTTTGTGCAAGGCCCCCAACAAAGTGGTATCAGAGTGCTAAGTTTATTGAACGGGTAAGATCGGTTTGAAATTATGGAAGGTGGCTCATCAAGGATGATCAGCCTCAATGTTCTAACTGGACCATATGGAACGTTAAGATGGAGGACTTACTTTATTGCAAGGATTTATCTTCTTCAATTTTAGACATATCAGCAAAATCCAAGGATATGTCTGATGATGATTGGAAGAAGTTAGACTGGAAGGCGGTGAGATTTATTAGACAATGGCTGGATGATTCTGTATTCCACCATGTGTCTACGGAAACCTCAGCCGCTAGCCTATGGCTGAAACTATAAGGGCTGTACAAGAGGAAGATAGCCGGTAATAAGATTTTTCTGATAAGGTGACTTGTGAATCTCAAGTTCAAGGATGGTGGTTCTGTGGCCGAGCACATGAATCAGGTCAGCAATATAGTGAACCAACTCTCCTCTATGAAGATGGTCCTGGATGATGAATTGCAGGCTTTGCTATTGCTTAGTTCATTGCCTGACAGTTGGGAGACATTGGTGGTGTCTCTAAGTAATTCTGCGTTAGACGGAAAGGTATCCATGGAAAAAGTTACTAGCTGTCTCTTCAATGAAGAGACAAGGAGGAAGTCTCAGGGGTCTACTCAGCAAGAGGCACTTGTGACACAGGAGCGGGGGAGAGGAAAGAACAGGAAGGACGAGAAGGCCCGAGATAAATCAAGAAGTAAGTCGAGTAATAGAAAGGATGTTGAATGCTGGAACTGTGGCAAGAAGGGCCACTATAAGCATGAATGTCGTAAGAATAACAACGACAAGAAAGGAAAAGGAAAGGAGAAGAAAGATGAATCAGATTCTACTGCGGTCGTTTTAGATGGCGACGTTGTTATTATTCTTTCCACAAATCATGATGTTTATCTCACGGCTACGGATCAGGACACCGACTGGGTGATTGACTCAGGAGCTTCTTTTCACACGACTCCACACAGAGACTTATTCACAAGCTACAAGTCAGGTGACTATGAGACAATGAAGATGAGAAATTCTGGCGTGTCGAAGATCGTGGGAGTTGGTGATATTTGTGTGAAGACTGATGTGGGCTGCACATTAGTTCTCAGGGATGTGAAGCATATCCCAGACCTTCGCCTCAACTTGATGTCGACGGGAAGGTTGGATGATATGGCTATGAAAGTCGGTTTGTTAGTGGGCATTGGAAGCTCATCAAGGGTTCGTTGATCGCAGCCAAAGGAAAGAAGTGTTGCACCCTTTACAAGGCAAGTGTTAGTGTATGTAAGGGTGAGTTGAACGCAGCAGAAGATTCAGTTATTGACATGTGGCACAGGCGTTTAGGCCACATAAGTGAAAAAGAGCTTCAGCTACTAGAAAGGAAGCGGCTCATTGCAGACGTGACAGGTATACCTCTCAAAACCTGTCTTTATTATTTATCAGGGAAACAGTATAGAGTTTCATTCGTTAAAACTGCTTCTCATGTTAATAAAGTGCATGCATTAGATTTGGTTTATTTTGATGTTTGTGGTCCTATGAGGACAAAAACCTTGGGTGAGGCATTGTATTTTATTACTTTTATAGATGATGCATCTACGAGGGTTTGGGTTTATGATTTGAAATCCAAGGATGAGGTCTTTGGTGTGTTTAAGTTGTTTCATGCTATGGTGGAGAGAGAGATAGGTAGATCATTGAAGTGCATCCGCATTGACAATGGTGGTGAATATATTGATGACTTTTACGAGTACTGCAAGTCCCTGGGTATACGGCATGAACAGAAGGTTCCCAAGACTTCCCAGCATAATGGTGTAACTGAGCGAATGAATCGCACAATTGTTGAGAGAATCAGATGCATGATATCCCATGCGAAGTTGCCCAAAAAGTTCTGGGGAGAAGCAATGCACACAGTGGTGTATTTGATAAACGGGTCTCCATCAGTATCGTTGAATGGAGAAGTACCCAAGAAGGTGTGAACTGGACAGGATCCATCGTACAGTCATCTCAAGGTGTTTGGATGTAGAGCATCCATTCACGTACCGAAGGACGAGAGGTCCAAGCTCGATATGAAGATCAGGCAGTGTGTGTTCTTAGGGTACGGTGATGAAAAGTTCGGTTACAGATTGTGGGATCCGACTGAGAAGAAGCTCGTCAGGAGTAGAGATGTGGTTTTCTTTGAAGATCAGTGTATTGAAGACATTGGTAAGCCAGAGAAGAACTAGCCTAGTTCAGGTGAGATAAAGAACATGTATCCAGTTATTCCTCCCGTGGTGCCTGATGATGGGGGAGTACAGCAAGGTGTAGAGGACGAGGGAGTTCCTACAAAAGATGGACCGGGGGAGCAGCCCACACTTGATCCACCTGTTGAGACACAGGTGAGGAGGTCATCTAGGGATAGACAGCCGTCTAAGAGGTACTCACCGCATGAGTACATTATGCTGACTGATGGAGGAGATCGAGAAAATTATTCTGAGGCCCTAGCCGATAAACATAATGAGGAGTGGTTGAAAGCTATGCAAGAGGAGATGAAATCCTTGTATAAGAACCACACCTATGACATGGTGAAACTGCCTAAGGACAAGAAAGCTCTGATCAACAAGTGGGTGTTCAGAAAGAAGGTTGAGTACAATAATTCACAGACGAGGTTCAAGGCCAGACTTGTGGTAAAAGGGTTCGGTCATAAGAAAGGCATATACTTCGAGGTGATATTCTCACCAGTGGTGAAGATGACATATATACGGATGTTGCTTGGGTTGGCAGCTAGCATGGATCTGGAGATAGATCACTTAGACATTAAAACTGCTTTTCTCCATGGTGACCTGGAAGAAGAGATTTATATGCACCAACTAGAGGGGTTTGAAGTCAAGGGTACAGAACATATGGTGTGTAGGCTGAAGAAGAGCTTGTATGAGCTGAAACAAGCTCCACGGTAATGGTATAAGAAGTTCGATTCGTTCATGTTATAGCATGGGTATGGCAGAATGGAGTCGGACCACCGTGTGTTCACGCGCAAGTTCTTAGATGGTGATTTCTCAGTTCTGCTTTGATGACATGTTCATCATGAAAAAAGACATCAAGAAGATCGACAAGCTGAAACAGGAGTTGGGCAAGTCTTTTACGATGAAAGACTTCAACCCGGCTAAACGATCCTAGGAATGGAGATAACCTGTGACAAAAGCAGTAAGAAACTTTGGCTGTCACAAGAGCAGTATATTAAGAAAGTCCTAAAGCGGTTCAATATGAATGCAGTGAAGCCGGTCAGTACTCCACTGGATGGTCACTTCAGATTGAGCGGCAGGCAGTGTCCCAAGACGAAGGCAGAGGTGGAAGAGATGCAGAAGATACCCTACGTGTCAATTGTAGGAAGTTTGATGTATGCTATGGTATGTACACGCCCAGACATAGCATATGCGGTTGGTGTGGTCAACCGGTATCTTACCAATCCTGGCAAAGAGCATTGGGCAGCGGTGAAATGGATACTGCGGTATCTAGGAAGCTCATCCAGGTTGAACCTATGCTATGGTGAGGGGAAACCTGTGTTAGAGGGCTACACAGATGCAGATATGGCAGGTGACATAGACTTCAGGAAATCTACATCGGGGTTCATATTCATGTTTGTAGGGAAAACGGTTTCTTGGTAGAGAAAGCTACAGAAGGTCGTATCATTGTCGACTACAGAGGCCGAGTACATTGCAGTCACTGAGGCATGTAAAGAGATACTTTTGATGAAGAGTTTCCTACAAGAACTTAGCCTGAAGCAGGAGGAGCACGTGGTCTATTGCGATAGTCAAAGTGCTATACACTTAAGCAAGAATTCAAGTCAGCACTCCAAGTCGAAGCACATAGAGGTTCGGTATCACTGGATCAGATATACTTTGGAACAGAAGGTGTTACAGCTTGAGAAAGTCCAGACAGACAATAATGGGTTAGACATGATGAGCAAGGCTTTACTCAAGGGCAAGTTTAAGGTTTGTAGAAATCAGGCTGGTTTGAAGAAGGTGAATTCCTCCTGAGTCGGAAAGGGGGGAGATTTGATAGGGTTTTCTTCCTCAGTTCAGAGGAGAGACGGTGCAGTGGTTGAAATTTCGGAGGGTTTCATCGCGCTGCTCGACCGGTCGTGGGAGGCGCTCGACCGGTCGTAGGTTCGAGCCCTGGCACGATTCAAAGTCCAGCGAGTTGTTGCTAATTTTCTCCGTGAGCTACGACCAGTCGTACGCGGTTAGGACCAGTCCTAAAATTTCTAGGACCAGTCCTAGGTTACGCAGTTTTAACGCGAAATTGCGGATTTTAGTCCTTTCGCAACAGGGATGCAGAAAGAAGTTTTCTAAAACTATAAAAAGAATTTTCTAGAGTTTTTCACAGATGAGAAAAATCATAAGAAGGTTTCCTAAAGACTTTGCAAGAGTTTGCTAAAGGGTTTAGGGTGTGAGAGAGAGAAGAAAGAGAGAGAGGAAGCTTGTGGAAGAGAGTAGTCGTCTCAGCGCTTCTACGTCTTCGGAATCGGTGAGATCTCTCTGTTTTCTTTGTTTCTCTTATTGTTTATTCACTCATGCGTGAGTGATGAATGTTTGATCACATCAAGGTGTGCTTGTGATCGGTTGTAACGTTCTGCTTTTATAGTGGATTGTTGATCTAAATGAGGTCCCGTGGTTTTTACCTCTTTGAGAGTTTTCCACGTAAAAATCTCTTATGTGGTGTGTGATTGTTGTTTTGATTTATTTCATTCCATTATTATCCCATAATTTTGATTTGTTTAGGCAGCTAAATCCTAAGGTTTTGTGCAAGGCCCCCAACAAAACGAACTCAAATAGCCTTTTATCTTATCATTTTGTGATTTTCTCATACCCACGAGCGACTAGTTCCCTGCCATCCAAATGCCGACGGATGTGCAAATGTGGAACACGTGTGCCATATCCAAGATTTTCATCTGATAGGTGGGCCACCCTGATTAGATCTTCTTGAGAAAGAAGGCTGTTTCCCTCTCCATATGTGCAACAGGGTATAGAACAAATGGATGGCGAAGGGCATCTCTTTTCCAGCCATCCACGTGTTTCGTATACTGTGGTCCACCTGAGGAATGAAACAGCCCGAATTTTAGACCACATGATATAGTGAGTGTGACCCGCCTTCTGAAATAGCTGATCTTGCACAAGTCTTTCATATCAGCACTTCTGCTTGTATGGGACCCTGATTTAGCCTACCAACCACTAACTTTATATTGTCTGACGTGTCATCCATTGAACCAGACACGTTGGTGGATGTCGTCAGACTCTAACTCTAACTGGTCGCGGATTAGATATGACAGGTTGAGCAGCGAATCGGCTAATGAAGTGACGTCACTAAGTTTTGTGGTCTCCACTATTATGTATGTGTTGTATCCACACCGTTTATAAATTTTGAGATATTATTTTACAGCATGAGCCCAAAAATGAGTGAGATAAAAAGCCGTAGTGGACCCTATTACAGAAAAAAGTGGAGAGAGTGATTTTCACATTTAAAACTACCCTAAGGCACACCATAATTTTATTTGAAATCTAATCGATTCAAAAATTTAAAAAGACATTAAATGAGCAAAAACACAAATATCAACTTCATCTAAAACTTTCGTAGACTAAAGTTTTTAATAGTAGACGCCGCTCTCCCCAGTGTTTTCTGTGCCGGGTTTTACTAGAGTTTTGGATTTAACTTATTCCCTGGATATTCACCTAAAATGATATCTCCAAATGGATGGAAGGGGTGATGGTGGGGCCCACGGAACTTAGCGACGTCACCTCAATAGTGACTCTGGCTACTCAACTTGTCAGTAGCTCCGTACTCACCCTAACTGATCTTTTTTAAACTTTGAGGAGACTTTTTTTTTTTTGTTTTTTCTGAATTTTTAAAATTTTTGCCTCTCCTATGAGGGGATGTGATTTAGAAACAGGAGCCTTTTCTTTACAAGAATGTATTTTTTTTTTCTTGTAAAAGTTGGTGTATTTTAAGCTTTTCAGCTTTAAGTAGTGTCTGACTAACAGGGTTCAAGCATATCGGATGTTGATCCAGATTGTTCTTCTGATGGGCCCCCACCTCGTTTATGCATAGCCAGAATATTTATCTGAGAGAAGCATTGTTAGGCTGGCAGAGTATGAGCAGACATGCGGATGCACCCAGCAATCCAATCAACACGTGGCGTAGATGTACGTCGATCCAAACTGTCCAAGAGCTCCAATGTAGATATGTAACCGCAACCCAAATATCAGATCATTGGTTCGGAAACAGTCATAGCCTCCGATTTCTAGATTATTATTATTTTTTGTTGAATTTCCAATGTCACGTTTTTTCTAACCATCCATTTGATAGCCAGCGATAAGACAGTGAGAATGGATAGATTCATCCGTTCAATCTGTTTTTTAGGTTTTCACCCATCGATAATTAGTTCAAATGATTCCTACGGTTTGGATCAAGACACATGTACTCCTTTTGTGTGTGTCAGCGGCATGCATGCATATCAAACAGAACACCCTGCATACCACATATATATATATATAAACCTGTTTATTCTCAATTAGCTCAATTTATAAGGAAGTCAATTGCTTCTAGAGGTGGGCATCCGACCGAGTTGAATCGGATTCGGCCTAACTCGACCAAGTCCGAGTTCTACATGGCCTGACCTGAACTCGTTCAGAATTGAGACCGAGTCTAGGTCCTCTGATCCAATCCGATCCTAAACTCTGCTTACCTGAACCGATCCGAGTCCGACTTGGTCAGGAATACCAAGTCGGATCGGATTGGCCCAGGTACGGATTGGCCCAGGTTCGGATCGAATTTTTTTTTCCACAGAGAAGAAAAGGAAAAACAAGATCAAGATGTTTTCTCATGCCTGACAAAAATGAAAACAATCGGGTAGGAAAGAGTCGCAGTGCACATATGCATTTACCGACTCCTCATCTCAGCAGCCACGACATCTATTGAGGCTGACCTTATACTTCCTCAAGATCAAACATTAACAATGAATTCCACCATGCTAACCCTAAAACACATAATATACAAAAGCTGAAAAATCAAATCCCACTTTCTGGATTGTATAGAGCCATGCATTCATCAAATTTCTCAACAAACCTTTAAAATCAAAGATCCCATACTATCCAGTGTAAAAAAAATAATAAATATCAAATATGTACTAATTTCTAAACACTAAAGCAACCAAGCAACTAAAAAAGCTTAAAAGATAGAACATTGAGATCGAATTTTTGAAAGAAAAAACCCCAAAAATCATAGATCTTGGGAAAAGAAAAGCTACCTCCAACCCTAACCGATCGTCTGCCTTCTTCGACACCACTTGACCACTGTTGCCTTCAGTGGAACCTTCTGGAACCTACAAATAACAGAGAGCTGCAGCGAGCTTCCTCGCAAAGACGAAAACCTCTCCAGCATTCTTCTCTTTCCGGCAAGATTTCTTGATTTGGGGATTGGGACGGGATGATTTGGAGATTCATCGAATCTTTGGGTGCGGATAGGGTAGAGTCGCAGAGAAGACAAGCAGGTAGGGTAGAGAAGACAATCGTCAGTCAGGTAGGGTCGTAGAGATCTTCGGGTGCGGGTAGGGTCGTAGAGATCTTCAGGTGCGGGTAGGGTAGAGAAGATGATTTGGGGATTTTTAGGGTTCGAGCGGCGAGAGGGGAGATGCAGTTAGGGTACGGTAAAAAAACAGTTGGGTAAAAAAGTAAAAAATTTATATATATACTAATATATACGTGTCGGGTTGGGTCTGTTCGAGTCGGATTTTTTCGGATCGAATTCCGGGTCGGGTCGGGTTGGGTCGGAACATGGTTTATCCGGAATCGACCCGAAAATATTTCGGATCTGGTTTCTGCTACCCGATCCTGCTCGATCCTGACTATCAGTTCTGTTCGAATCGGGTCAGATCGAGTCTGATTGGGTCGGATCCAGCGGTTCGGGTATAAAATGCCCACCTCTAATTGCCTCTAACTCCGAACACAAATGTATACATGTGGCCGGGGCTGTATGGGGTCCATAGAGATGTATGTGATAAATCCACTCCATCCATCTATTTTGAAAGACTACAATAGGACAAAAGTTTGAAATTTAGGCAGATACAAAGCTCATGTGGGTCACACCAACAAAATAGTTGAAACATAAATAACCACGTTGAAATCTTCCTGCAACTGACCATGATGTTTGCATGCTATCCAAACCATTCATAGGGTTATCTCCACTCAAATAAGCTGTTAGCACAAATATCGTATTGATACAAAACTGATGCCACATGCATGCATTCTAATGCATTGGGATGCAAAAATATAAATGCATTGAACTTCAAAAATAACCTTAGGGCAAATTTGAATTCGATTGCTAAATCAAATTTAATATTTTAGATTAGTGTATATATGTATTATTTGAAAGGATAATTGAAATAGGCTTATTGAAATATATACTTAGATAAATATTTTTTTGAAATTTCCATTGATTCACATAATTTGTTTGGATTGTTTCAATTATTCTATTAATGAAATTTTAATAATGTAGCTGATGATTTGAATGCTTCTAAGTTTTTAACAACAAATGTCACATTTGAATTAGTAGATGAGATTCTCCGAATCTTGAAAAGACAATTGACTCTAAATCACAGAAAAAGAAAAATTTCAAAACATATCAATGCTTTATATTTCAAAATCCTTTAAATCAAATACCTCTCAACCCATCCCATAAAATAACTTTTGTTTTCAAATAGATCACTTATATACACTCAAAATCCTACCACTGGAAAGTTATGATGGCTAGCAGACGGTGGTCCACTTATCAAACTCATGTACTACCCTGAAGTGGGGAGCGGATTAGGTGAAACCCGGGACTGACCCAACATGGTGCGGTACTTATTGTGGGGCCCACCTTAATGCATATATTTTGTATCCGTGCCGTCCATCTGTTTTCTCATATCATTTTAGGGCATTACCCAAAAAATGAATTAGACCCAAAGATCATGTGGACCATGGCAGTCCTACCATTAAACACTTCTTAGGGCTTACTTCAATGTTTTCATAGTGTATATTTACCATCCAATCTGTTGATAAGGTCACGTAACCCTGGATGAAGGGAAAAAACAGATATCAGAATATATACATCAAGGTGGGCCCCACACGGTTATGGCTGCACCGTCTTGGGTGGGGACGGGGTCTCACCGAATTCGCTCCTCACATGCAACCTCTGACAATGACACGTGTCATTTTGTTTTATGAGGCTAATCTCGTGGGATTATTCCCTTTGATAAAAAACTAGACGGTGCTAAATAAAATAAAATAAAAAGGTGAAGCTCACGTGGTCTCCGGCGTGCAATCATGCTGCTGGTGCACCTCGGGATCACATGACACGTGGAGATCTAATCATTGATAGGGACCACCCATTAGGAAGGTCTCCTCAGTATTCAGTGGACCACGGAAAAATCATGGCGATCGAATGGTAATCTCCCAAGTGTTACTTTCCAAGCTATTGATCGGACGGCTAATACAATCGGATCAAAATGATTACGTGGAGAAGTGGCCCATCTGAAGAACTATTCTCATTGATCAATGGACCTTCGTTGATTCTAACCATCAGTTTTGTACGTTTTCGCTGTGTGAATTTTTGATAATGTCCCCCGAAAAGTGGGTCGAACTCGGTGAAGGGTCCAGATTAATGATTGGACCGTCCACACATCTTACAATGCCATTGTCTGCTGCTTTCCATGCACCTCGAGACTACTGAAGTCGGGCCCATAAAAATTGAAAAATAATCCAATAAAAAGAGAAAAAATTTAGACTAGTTTATTCCAGAGAAAAACTTTGATACTCTGGTGGAGCATGATGGATAATGCACGAGCACATAGAAGTTACATATAGATAACAGACGTGGCACAGAAGTCTTTCAAATTAGACTGTCCAAATTATGGGTCCCTATCTATATTTGTCATTAACCAAGAACTAAGATTACTTGATATCTCACTATTGAATTGTGGACATTGATTGGACTGTTAAAAATGGAAGAATCCAACGGTCCTATTTCAACAAGCAAATGTCCACGAATCAGAGGTTATGACAGTTCAAGAAAAATGGTTTTGAGACTGACTCAACTGCAGTGGGTTTTGAGTTAATGTATATATAATTTCCAAGTGCCTGTGTATCAAGCTTCGTACACTGCCAGAGTATCAAATTAGACCCTTCATTCAAACTTATAGTTTAAAAAAAAAAAAGACGTTGGTGAAAAAAAAATGTAGGTTTGCTCGAATACACCCCAATGTATAGACATTTTATATGTCAGAACTTAGTTCTTTGAATTAGGGTCATCTTCCAACGATCCAAACCGTGGATACGATAAGATTTACTTTGTCTGACAGAAAGCAAACAAATAAAATCTATCAATTGGATAATTTCAACTTTGATAACTTGATTCATTTTCTTTGAATATAAACGGTCATTATAACCTTTGTATAACAAAGTGAGGCAATATTAAATCTGAGATTTTAATTTTGGTTCTCACTCATACAAGAGGTGCCCTATCAAATAAACGGTTTGGATGAGCGAAAAGAACCCAAATCCAGTGGCTAGAGTTCCAACGTATCTTCTTCCAATACGTTCGAATGTATGCGAGAAAACCTCAAAAAACAAAAACACAAGCTCTTTCTATCTTGGCATTTTTAGATCTTCTGAAAGAAGAGAATCAAAACACAGTCACTAATTGTAGTGTGGTGGGACACTTTATGTGGACAGGTGTGGCCCACCATTTATTTTAATTACAACGTACATGATGAATGGGAAGTGCTTTGCACGTGATAGAATATGGTATGGACAGTTGAATGCATTAAAAACAAGTGTTAAATTTCTAATGTCATAAGTGGGCAGTGTGGGAACAAAAAGGCATGAGTGGAGCAATATGAATAGGACGTTTTTAAAAAGAAGAATGGTAGGTGTATTGTAACAAATTTTCAGTGTACTTAGTGTCAGAATTAGGTTTTGTTAAAGTGCAATCCTCAATCAAGCCCACCTCATGGAAGGCCCCTTGCTAAAACCAAAATCCTAGACACTCCACTTGAGATAGGAAAATCTATACTCTTCGGTGTGAACTAGCAATTGAAGTGATACCTAAATTTTATATGGGTAAAACTAGAGCTATTATGCAAAAAAAAAAAAAAAAAACTTTTTTTCTTAAAAAAAAAGAGTTTTTTACGGTATCAAAATTTGATTCTCACTGCTCGGGATTTGAATTTGACAACTGGTTGAAAACTGACGCAGGGATGAACGTGATGAGGCCAATCATTGTCTTCCTCAAGGATAACTACTTCAAATCCATAGAGCTTCTTTGGACTCCTTACAAAAATTTTTCGAATTCACGAGGAAAAAAAGTAAGAAAAATAAAAATAAATTCTATAAAATTCGTAATTTGATTAATTAATAAAATAAATGAGTTAACAACCCTTTAAATAAGGATACTAAGCAATGAGAGAAATTTCAGAATCAAATTACAACTAAAGCTCTTAGAATTCATAACTTACTATAAATAGTAAATTTTCTATTTATAGTAAGTGTCCTATGTGGCTTAACCACGTTATTCTCCTAAATTTTCTAAACACTTTTCATGTTGGACACAACTCCTAAAGCTCAATGGATGAAGAGTTACAATCAAATTAAAACTTATTAAAAATAATAAAAATAAAAATAAATATGGGATTCGATCGTAGATATAATGAAATCTTGCAAATTTGGAGTGGGCAACTTGACATAGCTGGGTTGGTTGGCTAAAGTAACTCGTCCTACCCCAAAATCATATATGATACGTAAAGTAACTCATTCAAGTTTGCGAGATATGTCTGTTTTAAGGTTCTGATAGTCTTGATGAATTCCGCCTCCAATCGGGTCTTCTCTAGTTCATCTTAGAAATAAAAGTGTTTGCGACCCGCTCTACATCAAAAACCAATTACCGTCGGCGATAATCAGGTCCTATCGACATCTCTAAAAAGGAGACTCTTTCCTCATTCAAAAGGAGAGATGAAGGGAGAGGGAAAGAGAGAGATTTCCGGCCAAATAATGACATTAAGAGAGAAAGGTGACCATTGAGAAAGAAGCTTGAGGGTTTCCTAAAGGTAGATAAAGAAGATAAAAAGAAAGATATGGAGAGAGAGAGAGAGAGAGAGAGAGAGAGAGAGAGAGAGAGAGAGAGCTATCTAAACCTTTCAAATAATTCAAATTAAAACGAGTAGATGTGGATTTTGCGATATTTAATTCTCTCCAGCACCTACAAATAATGTTGAGTCTCTTAATTCTTCCCTCACATCTCTAGCCACGCTGAGATCTATTTCAAGTCTAGCTATATCATTACTTTCTTTTTACATCCTTGATGTGTTTCTCTTCTTAATTTTACATAACAATCACCTCTTTGATCATGATCAATATTGAATGCTCTGTTTTCATAGTCATAATTGTTTTAAAGCTGTTTTAGTTTTATGATTTACTTCCTTAAAAACTAAATAATTTTTAAAATATCCATAAATTAAATACTATACTTTAATGTGGAATCAAAAAGCTGCCCAGCTAATTCCTTCATTTTTAATCACTAAAGCCCATACTTAGAATCTTCAACAGTAGACTAACAACAAGAGTTTTTTGATTCCTCTTGTTATATGTAGTGATTCTATAGTATCCAACCGACAGTAGAGATTTCCGAGCGTATTAACTAGTGGCAATTCCAACTCAAAGCATTCTTGTGCCAATTCATACCACACACTAAAGACGACAGAGAAGCTGGGACCGGCCCACGCATGCGCATTCAAATGCCGCTGATGTTGATAAATGTGGGTTGTATCATTTTCCAACTCATATAGATGAGGATGTACAATTGTACATCCCACCCACTCTTTACTCCATCTTGTAGCCATCCACTTATTACAAGTTAACAACACAATCCTGTAAAAAGTACACTTCAGAATTTTTTTTAAAAAAGAGAGAGCAAGTGGGCCATATTTCCACAATTGTACAACCCCAATAATATAAGTGGGCCATTTGTACGGCTGCATTTTATCAACATAAACGGTTACTAAAATTTTATTGACCATCTAATCAATGGATATTAAGTTGTATGGCCCACACTATAATAATCTAGGTTGGCCATACAACCATACGGCCAACATTTATCCACATTAACAGTTACTAAAATTTCATTGGTTATCTAATAGTTAGGGGCTACCTTTTTTTTTTTTTTTTTAAAGGTTTAGGACAGTCTAAACAATCAATCTGGATCATGAGATGGGCGACTTATATCAATAGACGACCAACGAGGTTCGAGGATGCATGGTAAGGAGTGTAACTTGAGAAGATGAATCAGGTTGAGGGTAGACCCGAACCCGCCTTGACTGCAAGAGGACTCAATTCCCAGTCCAACCTGACCCATATTCCAACTTAAAAGTTGTTTACTAGAGCTGAATCCTAATTACGCCATGCTAAACCCCGAGCTGACCCAACCTGACCCAACTCAACTCAAATGCATGGGATTATTCCCAACCTGACCTGAATTTACTCAACATGAACCCAACATGATTCCTAATGATCAAGTTGAAGTTTTCCAACCCTAACCTGACTTGAGAACTTCACAACCCAACCTAGTTAAAATGAACTCAATTAGGCCAATCGGGTTCTGGTTGACCCGAAGCAAGTTGTTGCATTGTTGTATATGTAGGAACTCGAGAGAAATTCCACTGCTTCAATATCTTGGCAAGTCAGGTGAGTCACTGACTCAAGCGAGTCTTTTATCGGGTCAATTCAAAAATGCTGGGAGAATCCAGCAACCAACCTGAGATTTTCAAATTTCGGTAGATAGCATTAATAGAATCTGTTGCTGAAAAGTTTGAGATAAGAACAATAAAAAATACTTTAGATAAATAAATAAAAATAGGAAAAACGAAAGGAACAATCCTAACCTTTCAATTTCTTGTAAATTAATAGACGGTCCAAAAGAAAAAGCACACAATAATTAAAAAAAATATATATATATCCCAACATTGGTGGCTAAAATCCTCTAATTTGGATATTCATGTCAGGTTCATTCCACGTGGGATGCACCAGAGCATGCGATCTGAATCACCAAGCAAAGGGCCCCACTTATCAGCACTAAAATCTCCAAGCACGCTGAAAGCCTCATATATTGCAGATCTCACTTGACAGCCACTGTCCGAAACTGGACTCACCGTCAGGTTTTCCCCATATGGACCCCACATGCATAGGTGCTCTTATCATCCTACAACCCCATATGGGCCATCGTAAGAAACTCACATTGAAGCAATCAACGGTCGGGATCAATCTTTTGATATGGTTATTGGACCATGGTTCATTCAGATGACCTTCGAGAGGATGAACGGTTCTTCCCATCCCACTATCTCTGATGTGGGCCCCATCAAGGAACGCATACTAGCTGCTAATTCATAGTGGCCACACATGCAAAACGATTTAAAACAGTCCACATGAACGTAGACCATCTCTATTTCTGCACATAATCATAACCGCTGGGACCACATAATGCACGGCTTAGATGCCTCACGGACTTGCCAGGTTGGCATCTGCGCTGCATTTTGAGAATGGTACGTGTGGGGCTGGGAAACCCTAACATTGCCCTCGTCGTACTCGGACATGAACAGTTACAATGCATGTGGCTGACAATCGAATCATTTTTCGTTTTTGTCACCTGTGAAGGATGGGATATCCTACTCTATCTTTAATGGTGGGGCCCATTCATCACGGAGGAGTTATTTGATAGTCGTTCATAGGATGAGAGTCCACATTCTGCATATAATCAACGCATCTGAGGCATACACGTGGATTAATCTAAGCTGTTGAAACAATTTGTCCCACTATAGATAAGGCATAATTCAGAAGAATTTAAGAGTCCGATGATTCGTCTAATGGACGGTTAAAATGAAAAATGACCAATAATCCAAATTCACAAAACAGATGTCTAATTATAGAAAGTTGAGATGATCAAATGGATCTTACTTGATGGGTAAGAACTACCTAAACTAGGGCCATGATTTGGACGATTTGAATTGAGATATTGAAGCTTACGTATGGATCATTTCAATCCCGCAATAGTATTAATGTTTTCCACTTAAAACCTATTTGATTAGAAAAAATTCATAAAAAAGAAAACACCTTTACTTGATAACATTTTCTATTATTTTATATGTAAGGAATGTTGCCGACTCTCTAAATAATAACCATTAGGATAACTTAAGTGAGACTTCTCAAGCACAAGATATAAGGAGACTTAGGTCTAATGATTATAGGATTTTATTTTATTTTTTTCCACGCAAATTAGGCAAGTGATTTATGTTATAATCCTTTGATTTTCTTGTTCAGCGGAATTTAGAATTACTTATTATTTTACCATAAACTCTTGCTTATTAAACAGATTTTAGAATATATTTGAATACAAGGAATTCAAGACATGGACATCGAAAAAGCTATGAATATTTCTATTAACAATTGTGAAAAGCAGATTCCACAACTTATAGGCAAGTTTACTTCGTAAGTAAAAAATATAGATTCATTAGACAACCATTACTTCATCTCGTGTCAGAGAATTTTAATTGTGAATAAGCTTAATGATTTGTTTGCAAAGTTAATTACCATCAAAGAAAATAGAAAAAATCAAATCAAAGAATGTTTTGCTATGAATTTCAAATTATGATTCAAGAAAGTGGTAAAAATCAAATCAAAGAATGTTTTGCTATGAATTTCAAATTATGATTCAAGAAAGTAGAAAAAATCAAATCAAAGAAGGTTTTCCAATGAATTTCAAATTACAATTCAAAAAAGTAGAAAAAATCAAATCAAAGAATATTTTCTTATGAATTTCACCTATTCAAACATAATTTTACACTAGGCAATGAATTGAAGAAAGCATGGACCCAATCCACTAAACTTTGATGCTCAGCATAGTGTGATGGGTCATACATAGCCACTTAGAAATTGCATATTTGGCATACAAGTGATTCAAACTAAATTATTCGTATTCGTTTTTCAAGCTTATATGCTTCATGAACCAAAAATTATGCTCATTTGATTACCTGACCTTTGTAATTGGGGACATTTTCAATGGGCTTATTTGGTTGAGTGTAAATACAGGCAAATAGTGGTAAAATTATAGTCATGGCAAATGACCGGTCTTTGCAATGAAGTCAGATTGTGACCTCCAAAATTGTGCAAAACCCAATTTCTCAATAGTTAAGCGCCCACGATGATGTACCTATTAATGAGCCTAAAATGGGACAAATCCAAAGCTCAAGTGGGCCGCAATACATAAAACAATGGGATTGAACACCTACCATTGAAGACTTCTTGGGGGCCGCATAAGTTCTGTTCAGCCTCGTTTTTGGATTCATCTGGCTTAAAATAATCCAATAAGATAAATGGACGGCGTAGATAAAATGGTTACATTATGGTGGTTCCCACATAATTTCTAGTGGGGCCTATTTGGTTTTCAATTTCTAGCATATAAAGTAAATAAGTCATCATTATTATTTTCAGGTGTTTATTTAAACATAAATTATGGTTCTACATCAAGAGTCAAATACACTTGTAAACGAATTAGGTAAAGTAATTTGTAATTATTATATTTTGATACTATAAAACTACTATTTTTACTGTAATTTCTATATAAAACAATGGAGCAAAATCTACATTATAGATAAATATAAGTGATGTCACCGAACAATCACAAGAATGAATAATCATTATTTATTTATGGTCATTTATCATTATAATTGAAAATTCAAATAGGCTCTTAATGAAGTGATCATTACTTATTTACCATTATTTACATGCAATTATAACCAACCAAACACCCCAAAACAAGTGTCCAACTAAGACGGTTCCATCATTTTGCTTTTATGACTTCGACTCGGCAGCAATTGGTTCACCAATCTAGTTAATATAATTTGAGTTAACGCATGTCGCAATCTGATTGCTTTAATGATGTGCCCCTCTCCCAACTATAGCTTTGGGTGTGACCCACCTGTTCTTGATCCGCCTGATTTGTGGGACACCTTGTGATGTTGAAGGGTGCATTTTATGGATGAGGTGGATGAGGGCTATCTCGATTGCTTTAATGATGTGTCCCTCTCCCAACTATAGCTTTGGGTGTCACCCACCTGTTCTTGATCCGCCTGATTTGTGGGACACCTTGTGATGTTGAAGGTCGCATTTTATGGACAAGGTGGATGAGGGCTACATCATTGTGGGCTCCACATACATCATTGTAAAATAAGCTTTTACATTATGAAAAAGTCTTTCGTTTGTTGGAGTTTAATGTTTTATCATACAATAATTAAAGAAGATCCGTTCCAACTATTTCATGTTTATTTCATATCATATCATCCAAATCATAACTTGTAAATTGAATTGGAGTTTAACTTTTTATCATACAATAATTAAAGAAGATCCGTTCCAACTATTTCATGTTTATTTCATATCATATCATCCAAATCATAACTTGTAAATTGAATTGGAATCAGCTTCAGTAAAGGTAGATATCCATCTTCATTTTCTTTTTTTTTTTTTAACACGCACACACACCCCACACAGGGTGGAATTTCACCACCGATGGGTACTCGAACCCTTGACCCGATGTTGAAACTCCCAGGAGTCTACCACCCAAGTAAGTGGTCGGACCCTCCATCTTCCTTTAATTTCAATAGTAGGTTTTCTTCGTAGTAGGGTCCATCTTATGTCCACTGCTCGGCTGAGATAACATGTGTACGGTGATATTTTAAATGCATATAGTTCAGACCATGATTACCAAAAATGTGTGGTCTAGATCAAAATCAGGTTAAGGTTAGATCAGTGGTACGGACCAGGGTTGCTCCTGTAATTATAAACTAAGTGGGGCCACTGTTATGCTTGTGAGAAATTCACACCATCCATCTATTTTTAAAGATCATATTCGGACTTTGTAAGACCCGTATCTTAGTCCGTACCGTTCCGTATACTTTCGCGGTCTTTCCGATCGAATTTCGACAACCTTCGACCCATAACCAGTATTTACACGCGACCCTAATTCACATACCGTTAACCTGAGTCGGCTCCACCCGAGACTTGTACTATAGAGACCGCGTCGTTACCTCGATTCTGATGCCGCGATCGCACACCGAGGCGATACCCTGGTCAGGAGATGTGGGTCAGCGTTCAGTGCGAGGAAAACGTCGTGTGTACGAAACCCAAGAAAATCTCTACGACTTGTCACATCAATCCATCAATCTCAATATGTCAAGTAAACATCACCTTTCACCCTTTCCTAAGCAAGCTCCAAAGTCAAAAAGTGCTTACAAAGCCATACTTCTCTTACACAAATTGTCACAAAAGTCAAAAAGCTCTTACACTCATCACTCACCACATCCATCACCCATCAATCTCTCTCTCTTTACAACTCTCTATCTCATTTCTCAAGCTTTATTCCAAGCAACCAAAAACCTCCATATGTATGAGCTTCTCCAAGCCTTACCAAGCAACAAAGGTGCCTCACTTTCCTACCTTTTTATCTCCCATCTCAACCATCTAAACCTCATCTCCTCCGTTGGAATCAAAGCTAAGGAGCTAAGGAAGCCCGGAGTGCAAGAAGAAGCCGGTGGGTGATCTTTGATTTTTTTATTTTTTTTCATCTGTTTGTTTGATTTAAGGGTGCATGTATGTGGGACCCACCTTGATGTATATTTTGTATTAAAGAGGGGCCCATAATGGCGGGGCCCCTCCATCGCCTCCGTTGCATTTTTCTTTTCCTCTCTTTCTCTCTTTCTCTCTCTTTCTATGATTATGGCCCACTTAATTTGTGTACATCATACATGCCATCTACCGGTGGACCCCATCTATGTGGGACACACCATGATGTTTATATGCCATCCCAACTGTCCATAGGGGGCCCACCTTGAAGTGGCTAACAGTGGGGGTTGGCTTACTGTGAAGTGTGATCTGACGTGGGCCCTAGCTCCACAGTTCACGTGGTGGGCTGAATGAAAGATACCTCGTTTTAGTGCTGGGCCCACCCAACTCCTTAGCTCGGTGGCAGATCGAGTGAAAGATGCATCATTTCAACACTCGAGGTCTTGATATCGATCCTGTGGTGGTGGCTAACATGGAGTGTGTACTGACTTGGGTGTGGACCGACGGTGGGGTCAATGGGACCCACCCACGTTGCCCATCCATTTCGGTGGGCTACCCCAATGTATGGGTTTTATCCAAACCGTCCACCGTCGCTGGACGGTGGAGCCACGTTCGTGTGGGGCCCTCCCTGACACGCCCAGTTCCATAGCTCAACTGGCAAACGAAGTGAATGATACCTCGTTTCGTGCTGAGGTCTTGGTACCGTTCCCTGGTACGATGGCTAACAGTGGTGTGAACAGACGGTGGGGTCCATGGGGCCCACCCATACCGTCCATCCACTCAGTTGGGCCGCACCATATTGCATGTGCTGTATCCTTGCCGTCCACCATCTTTGGACGATGGGACTCACCCCACGTGTGGGGCAAACACCGTGATGCGTGTAGCATGATATTATATATATATATATATATATATATATATATATATATATATATATACACACACACACACACACACACACACACTATATTTATGCTATTGTGGTGGGCCCTACATGGGACCCACCTCTATTGTTGTTGCAGAGAAAAAAAAAAGGTGAAAAGGCAGCTATGCCGCTTATTAAAGCAGCTCTCTCTCTCTCTCTCTCTCTATCTATCTATGCCAGCAAGATCTATGGCTCCCACGTGAGATCCAGACCATTCAGATGGGGGACCCACCAACCCATTTAACGTCAGCAGGTTCTGGGGTCCCACGTGTGGTGGTACCCCATCCAAACTGTCCGTATTATGGTGGGCCCCACTGTGATGTGCACGTGGTGCAATGGACGGTGGGCCACATGTGTATATGTTTTTCATCCAGCGGTCCATCTATCTGGATGCCGGTTGTCCTTCAAATAAAGTAATATATCAAAAATAAAGATATATATTAATATAATATATTATATAGCATATATTGTGGTGGCCCCACGTGGAACCCACAATGATATATGTATTTTATTCACACCGTCCACCATGGACAGTGAAATCCCCCATGGTGTATGTGTTTGCACTACACCGTCCAGGGTTGGACGGTGGGACCCCTATGAAGCATGTGTTCTCCCCGTGCTGTCCATTTATATGGAACCCATCATGATGCAGTTGCTGCACCCAATCTGTCCACCCATTTTAAAAAGCTCATTTCTTGGCATGAGCTATAGAATGAGCCAGATCCATTGTTCAAGTGGACCCCACATTGATATGTCATGAGGCCCATCTTGGTTTATTTGTGGCCCATCTGTTAAGGCCCACCTTATTATTTGTAAGGCCCATGGGATGAGACCCATTTGATGTATCAGGGTCCCATGGATTAAGGCCCATTGAGATGTATTAGGGCCTATGTGTTGAGGCCCATTTGATGTATATATGGGGCTCAATTGGTGTGACCCATTTAATACAAATAAGACCCATGTGCTTAGGCCCATTTGATGTATTCAAAACCCAACGGGTTATGGCCCATTGCAAGGTACATAAGGCCCATTGATGTGGCCCACTTGATGAATATAAGGCCCATATGATATGGCCCATTTGATGTATTTAAGGCCCAGTTGGATGTACCTAAGGTCCATTGCAATGTGTGATCCTAACATGGTTTATGTGATGATGTTTACGACGGGCTATGCCTTGGGAGCAATGTTGTTTGACGTCCACATTGCAAGTATAATGTTGGTTAAATGCCCACATTACAACTCTCCTTAGGGCCCTTTGATAGGCCTGTACTTATTGTATGCAGGCCGTCTAGGCCATCTGCATTATAAGGATAGTGCATTACTTTATAACATGTGTAGTATAGTTCCATAACTCATGATCATACGCATCATATGTATGCTTGATATGAGAAGTGACTGATCATAGCATATGCCTTCAGGGAGATTGTTTAAGGGCTCCCGAGTAGGCGGTGTTGCCCTACATGAGTGCACAATACGCGCAGGATTTCTGCATGACTGGATAGTGTGATTCATGCATTCGCATTGTGTGTCATGGTTACCGTACGCCCTAGCGACATCAGATGCGTAGCCTCCACAGGCGTATCATGGTTGGCAGGATTGGATACCGAAAATCTTGTTCTACATGGGGTGCTATAAATATCCTTGGGTGAAAGTCCCTAAACCCTTGTGGTACCAAAATGTTGTTCCAACGTCTAGACCGAGTGGGTACAGGAGCGTTGAGTGCTGATTACCAGACGGACGCGCCTTCCACTATGTTGTGGTCGGTTGGAAGGGGGTGCGACCTTACCCGCCCGAGTGGAGGGGGCAAAGCTAGGCTGAGTTTGACCAGCTCGAGGAATGGGTCTGCTATCGACGAGTCGAGCCCGATATTGGCAGACGGATAGTAAGGTCTCTTCCACTTACCTTATTGCGCGCAATGGGACGGCGATCTGGTTTAGAGTGTACTAGACCCCAGTGATATCTCAGATTTGAGCTGTATTGATTTGTGGACTTAGATGAAGATTTGTATACTTGAGTTTCATTTCACATTGCATGGCCTTGGTATGACCGATATCATTCATGTATTGTATCGCATAGCCTTGGTACGGCTAATGGTATTCATGGATCTCTTTGCATATTCCACATTACTCTGATATCGCATGATCAGAGTACTACCTTGCGCACACACTTTCATCACCCTCTAAGCTTTCAATAAGTTTATGTACGATCGTTGCGTGTAGGTGACGTTGGACTACAGTAGAGCTGAAGCAGGAGCGCATACCAGATCAGCTTGGAGTTTTTGCCCATTATCATTGTATTTCCCTTTATGCTCATTGTACTTGTAAAGTTTTTGATCATAGTGGAAATGTAATGGAGTTTTTGGTTGTTGTTTGTGGGTTATGCCTTTGGTTATGCTTATTACGAATCAAACTGACGTTGAAAATCCTCATCGTAGCATCTTAGGATCGGAACCTGGCGAATGGGAGCTGAAAGCCGAGAATGGGGTTCTATGGAGGCTGTCGGTGCCAGATTTGGTGATCGAAAATTTTATGAGCCCAGCTTTCGAGTTTGGGGTGTGACAGACTTGGGCCTAAAAAGAACACAAATTAAAAAAAAAACTTAAGTGGGCAACACGATAAAGAATTGAAATTCCACCGTTGAAACATTTCTGGGGCCGTTAAAGTTTTGGATGAAAATATTTTTTGTGTTTTCAGTTCATCCAAGTAGGAATGACCTTAGGAACGATATGGATGTCATATAAAATTCAAGGAGGAAGGTTTCAACGATAGGAATTACCTACACGCATTATTTTGTTGTGAGGTTCACTTGAGTTTTAGATTTGCATCATTTTTCGACATACATTTTAACATGGTTTGGAAAAATGGATGGATAGGGTAGATTTCCTACAAACTTCCTGTCGTAGGAAGTTCTTGAAAGACTTTCTAGTAGAGGTGTACATGAGTTGAATGAAGTCGAGCTCGGCATAACTCGACTCGGCTCGACCACTACTTGACCTTAAGCTCAAACTCGGCTTAACTCGGTCCTTGAGCTTGATTGGCCAGCTCAATCAACAGCTCAGGTCAAGATTGAGCCGAGTTCGCCTGTGTAGCATTTTTAGAAACACATAAACTGCACTTTCAAATTCTCACTATATGTAAAACACCAATAGTAGTTTTACAATTATTTCAGCAAACACCCTATAGGTAACATTAAAATCAAGAAAGAAAAATATATTGGTTTGATGAAACATACCTCCCTTACCACCAATTGACATTGCATTGTGTCATTTTATCAAACACTTTGTAAACAATATCAATATCTAAGTAACTGAGTCATCAAACTGATACAATTTGAGTTCGATTCGAGTTGGGTTTGATCCGAGTTGAGTCAAGTCAAGCTAAGGCAAGCTCAAACCCAATTTGAAATTTTTTTCAAGCTCAAAAAATCAGCTCAACCCGACGTAAACTCCATTTCAAATTGAGGTGAACCAACCTTTTTTGAGTCGAGTCGAGTCGAGTGAGCTAATCAAGCTAACTCAATTCATGTACAACCCTACTTTCCGAGGAATCCGGGTCTAGCTCTAGCTGAGTCTGAGTTGACTCGGGCGAGTCGTCAATCCATGGATGAACAACGGCGAAGTGACCGTACACATGAAGAAATGACATCTCCAACGCTGGGCCACGAAATAGAAACGCAGTAACCCCAATCCTGTTATTGATGGATCGCAGCCCTTCGTGGCCCTGCCTTGATGATCATGACCGTTCAAATAACACTGAACCATTAAATGGACAGGAAAAAAAAACTGTCAGCGATCGGGTGAATCAAACGGTTAAGATCAAATAGTCAGCGTTATATTAAGAATCTTCTCCATAGAAGAAAGGGCCCTGATAGACTGTTCAGATTGTGTGCACGTGTGACACGTGTATTGCTTTATGAAGTGGTGGAGTAGGACTGGCGCTGAGGATGACATCCTCCCAACGAACTCTACAAAGGTTGGATTCGATAGACCGCGGTTACAGTAATTCAGGTACTCCCTAGGACTTCGTGTATAATACATGCTTTTCGCATGGACACGGATTGCCTGTGCTCCCCGGCCACAGGAAGTTCCAGTGGTCGTAAGCTATGGGGTCTACAGAAACGTCGATGAGAAATCCACTCCGTTCATTAGTTTCTCAACATAACAATAGTAAATATTTCAAAAATCCAATAGATCCAAAACTCATGCGGGCCACACGAAAGGAAAATGTGAGAATGGGAATGTGAACCGTTAAAAACTTCCTGGGGCCCACCATGAGGCTTATATGTCATCCAAACCGTTCAAAATGTTATTAACACTGGGATAAACTGTAGTCACAAATATACTCCTTATTCAAAACTTCTGTGACCCCATAAAGTTTCCAATGGTAGCTATTCAATCCACGCTGTTTCCCGTCATGTGACAAACATGTGTTTTAGATCTGCTTATTTTTGGACTCTTCTTCTATTGTGTGTGGGTTAGAAACTAATGGACCGAGTGGATTTCTGGTGGACATCTATGTGGGCCCCACATTGCTTCCGGCCACAGAAACTTCCTGTGGGCAGGGGCACATACCATCCGAAAGCGGATTGCGTCCTACCCCCCGCCCGGACAATAATCCATCCGGGCAGGGCTCTGTGGGTCCCACTTGATGTAAGTGTTTTATCCAAACCGTCCATACATATTTACAGAACATTTTAGTCTATGAACCCAAAAATAAGGCGGAACCGATGCTTGAGTGGACTACAAAAGGATTGAACGACCACCACTTAAAACTTCCAGGGAGTTGCAGAAGTGTCGGATAAATTTGATATTTGTGTTTTCACTTCATCCGGTTCTACATTACCTTGGATGGTTAAAAAACATCACCGTGGCCCTTGGAAAGGTTTCAACGGTGTTTGTCATTATCACTGTTCTTCCTTTAGTGTGGTCCACTGGAGCTTTGTAACAGCCTCATTTTGATAATGCTTTAGTAAAATTATATGATAAAAAGGATGAACGGCGTGGATAAAACCACTATATCACGGTGGGCTCCACGGAGCCCTTCCTAGACGGATTATCGTCCGGGCGGGGGTAGGACGCAATCCGCTTCCAGGCCATACGCATCCATTTCGCATAGAGCAATCTTGTGGGCCCATCAAGGACATGTCAGGCCCAAAAATTGCACTTTTTGTTAATTGTGGCCGTTCAGTCCTTTTTTACAAATCAGTGCTTTGGATTCCGACGGTCTGGTTGATGAGACGTTTAAATCATGTCCCTTTCATGGTGGGCCCCATCGATAATCTAAGATTGGAAACCACGACCACAGAAAACGACTCAACTGCTAATCGTTAGAAATAAGCAAGCGTTCTTACAGTGAATACATGGTAGTCGGTAGACCAAACAGGTGGGGCCCCATCACGATGTGTAACCATGCAAAAACTCGAACTGATCCAACGGTCTGGATATCGATTACGCACATCCACTGCTCAGTGGAACGGAGATAAGATAAGGTGCGAGTACATAAGTTCAGAAATCCCGCAGGATACTTTACCAATCCTCCCACCCTGAATAGTAAATACCAGTGGCTGAGATAACTCCAAGACCCTTACCCTGCAAACGCCCATTTGTCCGACTCTAGTCCGCCACACTTGCACGTGCCACGCAATAAATGCTACCGCAACAGCAAAGGCAAGTCGCGCGCATGAGAAAACAGGCATTCGACCCACCTGAGAATCTGATCCGTTCATCATGCATGGCCCTTTACAAATATACCCTTGCCCATAATATCAGGCTCACTCCGTTCATCAGGTGGGCCACACAGCCACATAAAAAGGTTGTAAGGTTGAAAAAGACATTTCAAATTGAGTATAGCTTGAATAAATTTAGTAACGAGGTCCACGTTTTTAATGGCCCAGATCTTTTGGTGGCCTGATTTTAGTCACAGGAGCCCGTACTTGATACTCTCAATCTCACGCGAGCGATTCTTTGTCAGAGCCACGTCATTGTGATGATGCCGACTGTGAGTGGTATTGAGATTTGAGGGCTGAGAAAGTTAGAAAGGTGTGAAAGGAAGAGAGAGAGAGAGAGTGAGAGAGAGACACCAAAGGAAGAGAGAGAGAGAGAGTGAGAGAGAGACACCAAAGGAAGAGAGAGAGAGAGAGAGAGAGAGTGAGAGAGAGACACCATCTCTCCGTCAGTTGTTTCTCTCTGTTTTGCATTTTCCTCTGCAACCAAAGAGAAAAATGGGAGAGGTAGAATAATCAAAAACCCCCCCAAATCTCTTTTTCTCTGGATCTTGTATTTATTTGGATTTTCTGCTTTTTTTACAGGAAGGGAAGAAACCAGAAGAAAAGAAGGTAGAAGAAGAGAAGAAAACAGAAGGAGAGGTCAAGAAAGTAGAAGAGAAAAAGGAAGAGAAGAAAGAGGAGAAAAAAGAAGAGAAGAAGGAAGAAAAAGCGGAAGAATCGAAAGAATCTAAGGAATCTCCACCACCTCCTCCCCCAGAAGAGTTCCTCTACAAAGTATTCATGCATTGCGAAGGATGCGCTCGAAAAGTTAAGAGATCCCTCAAAGGATTCGAAGGTTCCACTACTCAAATCCCAAATCTATCTCGTTTTCTATTTCTTCTTTCTTGAATTTCAGATCTATCCTTCGTTACAGGCGTTGAAGATGTCGTAACGGATTGCAAGGTGCATACGGTGTTAGTGAAGGGGAAGACAGCCGATCCGTTGAAGGTCTTGGATCGAATCCAAAGGAAGAGCCATAGGAAGGTGGATCTCCTCACTCCTCTTCCAAAACCCCCTCCCGAAGATCCGAAGAAGAAAGAAGAAGAGCAACCGAAGCAAGAAGAGAAGAAAGAAGAGGTCTGTAAAAATGTAATTTCATTTCTTCTTCTCTATTCCGATCTAACATTTCGTTTTTTCATCTGCAGCCGCAGGTGATTATTGCAGTGCTGAAAGTTCACATGCATTGCGAAGCCTGCGCACAGGAAATCAGGAAAAGAATAATGAAAATGAAAGGTTGGGATTCTCGTTACAGTCATTGCATTTCTTTAATATTCGATTGAGATTTGATCTGATTTTATATATTTTATTCAGGAGTTCAATCGGCGGATCCTGATCTGAAGAGTTCTCAAGTGACTGTGAAGGGCGTCTTCGATCCGACGAAGCTGGTGGAGTATGTATACAAGAGAACTGGAAAACATGCAGTGATTGTGAAACAAGAGCCGGAGAAGAAGAAAGAAGAAGGAAAGGGAGAAGAAGCTAAGGAAGAGAAGAAGGATGAGAGTGGAGAGAAAGGCAAAGGGAAAGGAGAGGAAGAGAAGAAGGAGAAGAAAGAAGGAGAAGAGGTGAAAGAAGGAGAAGGTGGAGAAGAGACGAAGGTCGTGGAAATGATTAGGAACGAGTTCTACTACTACTATCCGAAATACACCATGGAATACGTATATCCGCCGCAGATTTTCAGTGATGAAAACCCGAATGCTTGTTCGGTTATGTAGAATTATACGGGTAGAGTACGGTGTATTCCGTATTCCTCTTTTTTAAAATTAAATACATATGTTTTGTATTACGTGTCTCGTTGGAGTATAAATCTACGGAGCAAACTGTAGAATCATGAGTGTATTTTGGGATGTGTACTCAAGTGTCGTATATATAAATGCAGCACTCTTTTGTCTTTTATACATCTAGCACACACGTGAACTGATATGGCATACGTGTGAGTGATGGGGACGTTCTTCAAGTAGCCGTACTGCGAATCTCTACGCTGATTAGTTTTAGCTATGCTGGCACGTGGCTACCTGTCATCTCCACGCGTGTGGAAAGTTGTCAGGATAGACATTAAAAGATCGAGGAAAAATTTTGATACTCTGGCGCAGTGTGATGGTTGATACGCAGGCACTCGGGAAATTGCCTATGTGACATAATACTAAGATAATTAAGTATCATGAACCAAAGATTAACCTTAATAAGTGATTATCTGACTATGGACTGGACGGCATTTATTGAACGGTTAAAAATGAAAAATATTAATGGTCCTATTTCAACAAAACAATTGTCCAGAAACTAGAGGTTAGGATTGTCCATTCAATCTGTTTTAGCATATGCCACGTGTACGATTTTATTGTGGTGTGTGCTAAGCTTCATATGCTGCTTGACTATCATATAACTACGTCTAAGGATTTGTTAATGGGAGTGGTCCATTTCTAGCATTCGGTTTACACTATATTAGCATATCTTTCATACTCTGTCAGAGAGTAGTCGATGATAGTCAGAGAGTAGTGGATGATACGCAGATAGTAATAAATTGTACACTCAGCTTAAAATATCGGATTGTTACATCATATGGACCGGAGACCCGACTCTGAGGTGATGTATGTGTATCATTGGAGCCTTCCGTCCATTTTGCCGTATCATTTTATGGCATGAGGCATATTCAATGCTGAAAGTGGACCACACCACGGGATCAAGTAGGGATAATGACACCTACGTTGATTCATTTGGTAGGGGACGTGGATAGGGCTGGACAATAACCGAGTTAACTGGGTTCACTCGCTTGACTCGAAAAAGCCTGGCTTGGATTCTGTAGACACCTCACCCAGGCTACATCTTGAAAAGGTTAAGACCATTCAGGAACCATGATTATATTCAATTCTTGCTTAAACTAAATCAAAGTCCTTAAAATACAAATTCGTAATTCAAAACCACGATTCAAACCGTTCATCATACATGCAACCCTGCCTATACCCCATACCTTGACCCAGAGCCTCATTACCCAAGCTGAAATCCACTTTTCTGAACTAAAAAATTCAAAAGGAGACTTCAGAATGAACCTGCACAGTGTACAAGGTTTGCACGCGCGAAATCGGCCTGAACTGAGCCCGGGTGGTAATCTGACTGCCGCCTGCGGTACTTCAAGTGCCGCCGCTCGCGGGCCACGTGCGGACAGCTGTCTCAGCATCCAAAAGTCAACTTTCTTTCAAAACTACCCTCCCAGATTTCACTATTTACCTTTTTACCACCTCCATAGCAAATGAGAGTGTGTCATGTGGCATTCCTCTCCCCTCAACCAATCATAAGCCTTCATGTCATCCTTTTAACCCTTACCTACCCCCTATTTACAACCATGCCATTGGAGAAGGCTATAAATAGCCCTCTCTCCTTCTCATTTTCACAGACACCAAGAGCCACTCTTCACTTCAAGTGAGAAGGAGAATAAGAGGGAGAGGGAGAGGAAGAGAGTGACGGTGAGGAGGTGCTCCAAAGCCCTCAAGTCCAGATTTTTTAGTTATCTCCTTATCCCACTCCTTTCCTTCTTAGCCACTCTTACCATCCTTCCTAACCTTGTTGATCATGGTTTAACCCATATCTTAGCTTACACAAGAGAGCAAGCCAAAGATCCATTTATTTTACAAGCATTCATCATGACATCTATTCCCTTCTCAACCCCCCTTCTTCTCTAGATCTCTAGTGAACGTATGTTCTGTAACTTGCCATACACCGGATCTGATCACATTAGAAATTCCTAGTGATCTAGTCGATCTTTTTTTTACCTTTTTACATAAGCATCATCACATCCGCTTTTTAGACATATAGTTGGACGTATGCTCTGTGGCTTGCCGAAATTTCGGATCTTACCACATCAGAAATTCATGTGTGTGCCTAGTCCTAATCCGACCATATCAGTCATCCCTTGAGATTTTTTACCACACAAAGTAGAGACCGTACGTTCGTACGGGCAGAGAGGGTGCTTAACACCTTTCCTCTTTGTAACCGAGGTCCCTTACCCTGAATTTCAGATCGCAGAACAGGAGTCAATCTAAGGTAGAGAAGTCTCCTGATTTCCCTCACCTTACGTATTTCGTGGTTTTAGCCAACCGCGGGATTTCGAGATTTTTCGGTTAGTGGCGACTCCAATATCCATAATCAGCTTATCATCCCACCACTAAAAACATAACATTTAAATTAGTGTGGGCGCCGATTTTTAGTGTCTACAGAATGGCGACTCCGCTGGAAAATTTGTTAACTTGCACTAGCTGAGACTTGACTCGAAAGTGTGTGGTATTTTAATCTCAAGGGACATCATCACTGCATTCATACAAAAAAAAAATTTTTTGGCTTACACTTGTCTGGGCTTCAATCCGAGCCACGACTACTCGATCCCATGTAGATATGGCTACCCATGAAAAAGAGCCGACAGCTCTTCCAGTTCCTGAAGCATCGGCCTTGGTTCTGACACCGTCACCGACGCCTGCGTTGGTACCAGTAGCTCCAATAGACCCACATACCAATACAACCATGTAAGAGCTACTACTTCAAATGATGCAAGAGCTACTACTTTTCTTAATGCCAAATACCACACCGAATACACATGCAACCCAGCCTAGTGTACAAAACAGTTCACTCCCACAAACTCCTTTTGTTTTCTCCCTCATTCCTCCAATAAATCATGTTCTCGCTCTTCCTGCAGAATCAGCCCAACATACAAACGTAAGCAACCCTGCCACACATCTTCCTCCTAATAGGAGATCCAATCAATTCCAAGGAGCAAAACCCCTCTCGACCAGTCTCTCTGAAATTTAAGAGCTCCGAGAGCAACTGCAAGGTATGCAAAGGAAGTTACGGAAGCAGCAGGGGGTGGATCTCCCATCTACCAAGTTTAGGGATCTTTATCCCTTCCTTGATGCATTGGTACCTCAAAACTTTGAGGTACCAAAATTCAAAAGGTATGATGGTACGGGGTGTCATATAGATCATTTAAGAGCATTCTGTCGGGAGCTTAATACTCTGGCAGGTAATAATGGAGCATTGATTCGTTTGTTTCAAAAATCCTTGAAAGGTGATGCGTTAGATTGGTACACATCATTAGACTACCATCGAATTAAGACTTAGGAACAAATTTTTCAAGCTTTCATTGATCGTTTTGTGTAAAATCTTAATGTAGCACCCAAAAGGGCTGATCTTGCTGCCTTAAGGCAGAGGAATGATGAATCATTGTTAGCTTATGTTGGACGGTGGCGGGCATGACCGCCAGAATGAAAACACCCATTGATGACGAGGAGTAAATATACATGATCATCCACTCGGCAAACTCGAGTATCTCCGGATACCTCGTTTCATATCCATTTGCCAACTTCACCGAACTCATCCGTGCTGGAGAATAAGTCGAAGCCTGAATAAGGGCTGAAACAATCTCCCCTTGGTGGCCTCATCAGGCCTCCCCAGTACAGCGGACAGTGGAAGGAAGGTCTACTGGATACGAGAACAGTAATATAAATGTTCCTGACCTTCATCCAACAGAAGAAGACAATCTCGTCGCCTCTACCTAAGGTGCTAAATTCGCTCTTCAAGAAGGACAATGACAACAACAACAACAAATGGAGATTCCTCAGTACCCCAATCATGGTCAGCAGATGAGGATGACCCGGGAACCTAAGCAGTTTAGACCGATAGTCCAAACTTATAGTGAGGTACTAGCCATGTTAGTCCAAAGGCAAATACTAACACCGCTACTGCCTAGGCTCCCCCCAAACCCTCTGCCACCCAACTATAATGAGAATGAGTACTATGCATATCATCAATCCCGATGTCACACAACGGACCGTTATTTAACCCTGAAACATGCGGTCCAAGATTTGATTGATAACCAAAGGATTGTGGTTACCTCTCCTGTTGTTGCCACCACCAATTACACTCTCCAAAATTTCCTACCATCATATCAATTATGCCCCAGTTCATCAGGAGCCCCTACTAACAATATCAATCACGGAGAGTCACCCCCGGTCAATCCAGTCCAATGCATTCATTCAATCACCGCCAGCCCAACAACAATACCTACAAGTAGACAAGGGGCACACCATACCAGTTCAATCTCTTCGCTCTCAAACATCCAAGGGGCATCTCCAGTGGGTCCAGTCTCCATGTCCCTGAATCTAAAAGGGGCACACCTTTCCAATCCAATCTCTTCGCTCTCAAATATGCAAGGGGCATCTCCGTCCAGTGCAATCTTCATGCCCCCAAGTTTACAGGAACCACCACCGATTAATCTAGTCCATACATCCTTTATCTCACAAAGGACACCACCTGCCTATTCAGCCCCTACTCCAACCCTCGCGATCCAAGAAAATGGTCCTTCCCCGATCAACATGCTGCATGCCCTAGCAAAATTAGGGCCCAACTTGAATCATGCGGTAACTTTTTAAGAAAGACATTCTGTTACTCAAAGGGTTTTACCTAGCTCTACTCAATCTTCGATCCTTCAAGAGAAGAGTTTAGAATAGTTGGTCCCCGCCTCTAAGAAACAAGTCGAGGAAGAGATTAACGTTGAGATCATGATTGACCCCAAATCATCAACCATAACTTTTCAGGTCTTCGACATCACAGCTTCATTTCATCTCCTCCCTGATCGGTCTTGGATCTATAGAGTCAAGGCTCTCTCTTCGACTATTCACCAAAAGACCAAACACATTTTCGGAGACAAGGCGCTGACCGTTCTGGATGATCCCGAACAAATCTTTCTAATTGAATCAGTCAACCGTCGAGAGCTAGATATTCCGATCACAAACATACAATGATCTCATGAAGATATTCCACATAATAGTCTTGAGTTCGAGACTGTGAATTGCATACCTCTTGCATGTCCCATCGAATCAAACTATGTCTTCCCTCCAGTCGATCACCAACATTTTTATTATTAGCTTGAATATTAAGAGAATGCAGGCATGAGAGGACTGGAATATTTGCCTCCTATGGGTGAGATAGTAAAGCACAAATGTATCAAAGGAGGGCAAAGTTAGCAAGAGGAGGACAATCCCTTCAGCCACACATCAATCAAATCCATAAGAGAAGGGATCATCTATCCGGTTGGTAGGTCGAGATCCACCATGAAGGATCAAGTGAGCGGAATGAGCCCAACTGGGCTCTTTGAAAATGACTCGGGCAAGGGGCAAGAATTTTCTCTGATTGACTGAACCACAGTCTGGGTCCCACCCGAGCAGGAAGAATTTAAAGACTCACAATACATCGAGGATGATCTAAGGAAAATGACATCTAATACCAACTCATAGCTTAATCCTAAACTCATCACGACATTTAGACATGACAATGAGGGCCCACCTACTGATCCGTCTGACCCTTCCTCCTGAGGGGAGGGAGTGCAGGGAAACATTTGGTTCGCGATCCCCAAGACGGCATAATAAAAGTAAATAGTATTTTGCTCTCCGAGTCGAATTAGGCAATCCCTGGTTCACATCGTCGTCTTTCTCAAAAATAAAAAAAAATCATCAGAAAATTCTCAAAAAGCCAAAAACACTAGATATCTTCGAAACACAAAAAAATTCATATACTTGTCAAAATTCAAAAAAAAATCATCAGAAAATTTTCAAAAGCCAAAAAACATTAGATATTTTCAAAATACAAAAAAAAATTCAAATACTTGTCAAAATGCTAAAAATTCATATATTTGCCAAAATCCAAAAACAATAGAAATTTCTCAAAACACAAAAACAATAGAAAATCTTTCAAAACTCATAAGCAATAATGTGCCAAATGCGTCTGTTACAACACCCGAGTTTAAAGTCGACTCATAGATTTCGATCTGGAGTTAGACTTCAAACTCAGGGATTTGGACGAAGCCCAGGATGTGGAAAATGATGATCCGACTATCGAGCTAGAGGATTCTCTCCGAAAGTTCGAGGCAAGGGCCAATGTCGTCACGGATGTTTTTGAAATTGTGAACTTGGGATCCCTTGAGCTCTCTAGAACGGTACACATCAAGAGATCCTCGCCTCCTGAATGCAAGAAGATAATGACAGAATTCTTGAGACTAGGGGCTATCTAATTTTGGATTCTCGTATGAAGCCTTATCCAAATCGAATGAAGAGATAGTCATACGCCATCTTCTATGAAATCTGAAGTCAAGCCCATCAAGCAAAGTTGTTAAGATCATGTCTGAAGTCCACGATGGAGTCCTACTGATGAACGATGGAGATAAGTCATTGCAGCATATCAGGAAGTGCTTCAAGTATCTAAAGCTTGTACAACAGATCCATGTGCATGCTTTGAGTCTTTATAACCTGACAACACCTTAACTCTTTTTCAAGATGGGGTGTGGACATCATTGAAAGAATGAACCCGAAGGCTTCCAATGGTCATGAGTGCATTCTCGGGCACTGACGTCCTACATTATCAGTACAAATGAAAGAAGAGAAGTCAAGGAAAATGATTGGTGCTAATCTTGATACAACTAACTACATCTTACAGACATAAAGCGCACAACGATCACTAGGACCAATGACAGGCAAGTCTGAAAGAAAGGTTAGCAACATGGTAATCATGCACATCTTATCATTGCGCCTACTAGATCCAGAGGGCAACTCTAGGCCATCCTGAGACGGTCCGTTGATCATCCGCGATGATTCTTCCGGGAGGTGTCCTTCGTTTCACCATCATTAGGGGCAAAGATCTTCCAGAGCCCATCAACGCCAACAACATGGGTAATCTTACCTGACTATGTCAACAACCACAATCGTAAAGCTAAAGTCAAATGACAAAAGGTTAGCATCCTTAAGTACATTCCATCATCATTCCTTCCCTCCAATAAGTGTTTTAAAAAATAAAGGGTTCAAAAAAAAAGAAAAAAAGAAAAAGAAAAAAAATGGACGAATAAAGTATGCAGTCCAAAAAAAATGAAAAAAGGAAAAAAAAAGAAAAAGAAAAAGAAAAGAAAAGTCGAACCCAATGAGTGAGAACACAATTCATCAACTCATTTCCCCTCAAGATATTTTAACCCAATGTCAATAGCTTCAATATCGTGATTGAAGACAAAGTCAGGTAGCTCACCAGTCGACCGGTAATGAATGGAGTCTAGCTTCCCGCCTTTGTACAAGAAAAAGAGAAATTAAAAGAAAAGTTATGTGCCTAAGCAAAATGGAGGAGGTGAAAATCTGAAAGGGCGCCTCGAGTAAAAACAGCGGGCATGTAGTGGACTTCGTGAAAACTTGAAAAGGCAGAAAAGGTAAAAAGAGCACAGCTGCTAAGGGGTAGGTAAGATCAAAAACTCGGGACATGTTGAAAATCTGAAAGGACGACATGGGCAAAAATGACGAGAAAGTCAGTCGTGGTGAAAACCTGAAAAGGCGCTACGGGTAAAAATGGCTAAAAAAAAGAAAGAGAGAGAAACAAAAAGTGCAGCAACAGGAGAAACCAAGGCAACAAGAAAAAGAAGCACAAGGAAAAGATGTCCCGGATCAGAATTTTGTCAAACTCTACCCAAATCCAAGGGGCATGATCTTACTACGTGCTACTCTCAGGGAACCGAGATCCCTAGTAAACAACTCAGAATACCGGATTCGACGTGGGCTAAGTTCAATATTCTGATTCAACCATCCAAAGTACAAATTCAAACACAAGCAAACACAGATAAATTTGACACAAACAAAAAATTTCATTCCTTTCAAAGAAGTCTTTTTATACATTTTCCTTTCTTTACAAAAAAAAAAAGAAAAAAAAAAACATTCATGCCAACAAAGTCGGGGATCCAAAAAGTCAAAGTTTAAAGCCCCATAGGCTCACATTTCAAAACCCACAAGGCCCACAAGTTCAAAGTCCATAAGGTCCACATGTCAGAAGCCCACCAAGTCCATTGTTCAAAGGCCTATGGTTCAAAACCCATGTTTTCAAGCCCATTTCCTAAGCCCACATATCCAAAATAAGGCCCACTTCACAAGCTCGATTTCAAGGCTCATGGTCCTAGGCCCACATGTCCAAATCAGGCCTATGTTCCTCAATTGCCCCATTAATTTATTAGTGGAGGCCATCTGGCTATTCGATCTAGATCCTACAATAAAAATCGGATGACGACGCCATCTCGCGAGATAGGACGGATGCTTCAAAAACCTCAAAAATACCTCAAATAAAAACCGTTAGCACCACTAACTCAACAGTAGAGGCAACATGACTGTTTACTTGTGTAAATAAAAACCGAACGACGACGCCCACCCGCGAAATTGAACGGATATTTTTCAAAAAAAATTTAAAAAATAAATAAATATATTTTCATATAAAACCCCCGATGAGTCTAGATCTAAAGGAATAGCTTTCAAACAAAGTTTTCACCACTGCATGCGACACGCAGTACACTGAGAAATCTTTTATATTCTCCAGTTGCGGCCAGTGCACACAGATAAATAAGATTCGATCTCTACCGATTTTCCAAGTGGATGATTGAATCCGTACATGATACATGTACGATTGGTCCAATCTCTATATCTGGACAATCGTACGAATGCTAGTAAAATGATTGGATCCGTCTCTGGAAAGAATAATCAAACTCAAAGTGTCTACAATCCATTGTAACCAAAGTATCAGAATCGTCAGACTGCATGGCAAAAGATTACTCGCACATGCGTAGCACGGGATGTTCGAAAATTTTAATTGAGTCCAAGTTGGCGTAGTGAGTTTCCCGTAAGGCCGCACCAACGCGCAGGGCAGCTAACCACTTTGACAATCAAAAAGACCGAATACTCATAGGGTGATTACTTAGCAAAGGAACGACAGACCAAACAGTATGGGAATCCTCGTAAAGCCGCGACGAATGAGCAGAGGCCCTTACTTTTCAGACTTACCCTCAAATACTATTAACAATCAGATGTGAAAGGGTTGTGATTGGTGATCCGTAAAGCCGCAACAAATGCATAGGAGGCAATCACAACGTTTTCCTCAACCCTCGTGATATGTGAAAGTCATCCCTTTTCCAAACAGTCAACTGACAATGATATAATGGTAGACAAAAGATTCGAGTTACTATCCCTTTTTCTAACCAGAAGGGTGGGGTGTCCACTCGCTTTGACCTTCGGTTGCTTGCAACCTCGGTCAAAGAGGGGCATCTGTAGACACCCCACCCAGGCTACATCTTGAAAAGGTTAAGACCATTCAGGAACCATGATCATACCCAATCCCTGCTTAAACCAAACCAAAGTTCCTAAAACTCAAATTCGTAATTCAAAACCATGATCCAAACCATTCACCACATATGCAACCCTTATTATACCCCATACTATGACCCAAATCCTCATTACCTAAGCTGAAATCAACTTTTATGAGCTGAAAAATTCAAAAGGAGATTTCCAAGCGAACCCGCACAGTGTAAAAGGTTCGCATGCGCGAAACCAGCCAGAACTGAGCCCGAGGGGTAGTCTAACTGACGCCTGTGGTACTTCAAGTGCCACCGCTAGCGGGCCGCGTGCGGACAGCTGTCCCAGCATTCAAAAGTAAACTTTTCTTCAAAATTACCCTCCCAGATTTCACTATTTACCTTTTTACCGCTCCATAGCAAATGAGAGTGTGGCATGTGGTATTCCTCTCCCCTTAATCAATCACAAGCCTCCATCTCATCCTTTTAATCCTTACCTACTCCCTATTTACAACCATGCCATTGGAGAAGGCTATAAATAGCCCTCTCCCCTTCTCATTTTCACAGACACCAAGAGCCACTCTTCACTTCAAGTGAGAAGGAGAATAAGAGGGAGAGGGAGAGGAAGAGAGTGAGGGTGAGGAGGTGCACCAAAGCCCTCAAGTCCAGATTTTTCAGTTATCTCCTTAGCCCACTCTTTGCCTTCTTAGCCACCCTGACCATCCTGCCTAACTTTGTTGATCATGGTTCAACCCATATCTTAGCCCACACAAGAGAGCAAGTCAAAGATCCATTCATTTTACAAGCATTCATCATGACATCTATTCCCTTCTTAACGCCCCTGCTTCTCTAGATCTCTAGTGAACGTATGCTCTGTGACTTGCCGTACACCGGATCTTGTCACATCAGAAATTCCTAGTGATCCAGTCCATCTTTTCTTTACCTTTTTACATAAGCATCATCACATCCGCTTTCTAAACATACAGTTAGACGTATGATCTGTGGCTTGTCGAAATCTTGGATCTTGCCACATCATAAATCCATGTGTGTGCCTAGTCCTAATCCGACCATATCAGTCATCCCTTGAGATTTTTTACCACACAAAGTAGAGACCGTATGTTCGTACGGGCAGAGAGGGTGCCTAAAACCTTCCTTCTTTGTAGCCGAGGTACATTACCCTGAATCCCGGATCGCAGACCAGGAGTCAATCTAAGGTAGGAAAGTCTCCGAATTTTCCTCACCTTATGTATTTCGTGGTTCTAGCCGACCGCAGGATTTCGAGATTTTTCGGCTAGTGGCGACTCCAATATCTATAATCAGCCTATCATCCCACCACTAAAAACATAATATTTAAATCAGCGTGGGCGCCGATTTTCAGTGTCTAAAGATCCAAATTGGGTTCAAGCTAAGTTGAGCTGATTTTTTGAGTTTGAAATAATTTTGAACTGAGTTTAAGCTTGTCCGAGCTTGACTTAACTTGAACCGAACCCTAAATCGAATCAAACGAGTTCGGTGATCGGGTCACTTTGACATTGATGTTGCTCACCAAGTATTTGATGAAATGACTCAACGAAGTATCGGGTGGAAAGTATGGTATGTACATGAAATAAATATTTCTTAAAAAATTTTTTAATGTTGTCGATAAGGTGTTTTGATGAAATACCGGTAAAACCACTGCTGTTGTTTTATATACAGTGAGAATTTGAATATGCGGTTCGTGTATTTATGAAAATGCTACACTGGTGAACTCGACTCGATATTAGCTCGAACTGGCCCGAGCTGTTAACTAAACCAAGCCCAGCCGGCCAGTTAGGCTTGAGAACCGAGCCGAGCCAAGTTCGAGCTGAGATCAGCTAGTGGTCGAGCCGAGTCGAGTTGTGCCAAGCTTGACTCTTGTACACCTCTAGATGTGGATTGCGTACTACCCCGCCTGTCTGCAGGTGGGAACGGTATACAACTTCGCATGGCCACATTTTTTTTTTTTTTTACACACGCACACACACCCTCCACAGACTCACACTAGTGGAATTTCACTACCTATGGGTACTTGAACCCTTGATCAGGAGTTGAAACTCCTAAGCGTCTACCACCCAAGCAAGAGTAAGGACCCTCGCATGGCCACACTTATGCATGAGTCTTAAGCATATCATTCATCTACCATTTTTTCTTTATAAGCCCAAAAGTCAAGCGGAACCAAAACTAAGGTGTACTACAAAAGGAGAATTAAACTCTTTCCATGGAAAACTTTTCCGTGTCTAGCAAAGTTTTGGAAAGTGGCCATGAAAGTTTTGGACGGAGCTGATATTTGTGTTTTCCTTTTAAAGTTTACCTAACTACATGAGTAAGTAAGTTGGACGGCAAATAAACATCGGTGGGCCTTGAAAAGTTTCAACGGTGAGTATCATTATCATCTACCTTCCTGTTTTTTTTTTTGTTTTTCATGCTTTATCCTACGGAGAAAGCAGCAATGTCCCTAATTCTCCAAAATCGGAATGTAGAATTCTTTTTCTACTGCTTCCCGTGGTGTGGTCCACTTTAGCCTTGGATCTATCTTATTTTTGGGCTTATACCATAAAATGAAACGAAAAAAAAAAAAAAAAAAGGATGAACGGTGTGGATAAGATACATGCATCATGGTGACCGCTCAAAGCTGCTGCCTGTTTACAGCCGTAGATGGTCGGGGGTAGGACGCAATCCACGTCCATTTGTAGGACCCACTATGATATTTATCTGCGATTTAACATGTTTATAAGGTCACGCATAGCAGGATGAAGGTAAAACACGGATAGTGGCCCCGAAGAAGTTTCAACGGTAGCTATTCAATCCCGACTGTTTCCTTATCTGTTGTCCACCTGCGCTATGGGTCTGCCTATTCTTGGAATCCTGCTGTGAAATGAAATGGTTAAAATGGATGAAGGACATGTAAAACACAATACGTCATGGTGGGCCATTAGAGTCCAGTCACCTGGGATATTCCTGTTGACCATCTCCAGGCAATCTACGTCCTCTCAATGCGGGGTTAATATGAGTTCATGTATGACACATTCATAGTGCCTGCATATAGAATATGGTAGCCTGCCAGAGTATAAAATGACTCGACTCGTAAGTTGAAATGGTAAAGTACATTGTACTATTTTAAGGTGGGGTAAGTAGTACGGTGTACTCATTCAACTCTGAATAACGTGAAATGAGGGCCAGGAGACAAAAGTATGTGGTGGTTGGTAAATGGTCAACATTGTGGTGGTAGCTGGGCATGGTTTTCAGAACTGGAGGCCCGGTCCACAGTCCTTGGTCGTGTCATGCTGGGTACGTTGGAAGCGACTCACTGAGTTGGTTTCTGATAGACTAGACGTAGCCATGGATCAATAAATCCTAAGTCATATCATACTCGTCCTGGTCTTAGAACCACCGTTGTCTTTTAGTCTTCTTATTTTAAAATTGTTGGTTCGTTACTCTTGCCCAGGTGGTACACACGAGATTGAGCAACATGTCAAGGGTTTGGGTACTCATAGGTGGTGAAATTATCAATACATGTGCATACAGGAGGTCAACGGTACCAGGAAAAAAATAGTAATGTAGACGCCTCCTTTTAATGGTTTTTTTTTTTTTTTTTTTGAACGGTCGAAAACTTATGTCATCAAAATAATTTTTAGAATATGAAAAAAGAATTTTAGACAAAATTTTTTTTACTTTTAGGGTAAAGTGGTTGTCCAAGTTGACATCTAGTTTGGTAAGATAATTTTTATTTGGATCAAATAAAAAAAAGTAGAAGGTAAGTCACGTCTATAGTACAAAACTACCCGAGTTCAAGTACTCATATGTGGTGAAACTATTAGGGCCTGTTTGGCCAGGCAGATCCCAAGGTATTAGGAGGGATGGGATCAGCAATATCCTTGGATAAGCATGACGAGCCAAACAGATCCGGTGAACTTGTCCTGGGATATAAGCAATCTCATGGATCTTAAGACAATCCATTGACATCACCATTATTACCTTAAAATTGATCCTATCCCTTGGTTGAATGGATTGGAAGGTAAAATCCCAGGATATACAGGCGTGCCGAACAGACCCAATGAGCTTGTCCCGTGATATAAGCAATCCCATGGATCTTAAGACAATCCACTGAGACCACCATCATTACCTTAAAATTGATCCCATCCCTCCTAATACCATAGGATCTGCCCGGCCAAACAGGCCCTTAGTGCATGTGCATACCACACAAGCATGGCTAATATGGCCACGTGATTATAACTTCCTACTAATAAATCATTGCATTAGATCTGTTGTCCAATGACGATCCATGGCCTAACGAAATCTCCCTCTCCCTCGTCTCCGTGAAGATTAATTGAGCGCATGCCAATTGCCATATGCACCTATTCAAGACTTGGCTCTTTAGAAACCTCACTAGAGCGTGAGTGTGTGGCTGTGTGGGGTGTATGTGCATGTAAAAATAAGAAGCTAACAGTAGGATGATTAGGAAGTATTACTTTCATGCATGCTCTTTTCATTATGTCCTGGGTTTTGTCAAAATAAAAATAAATTATAACTTTTAGAGAATTTTAGGACCCATTTGGATACCACTAAATAAGTTACTTTTTCTACTCAACAGTAGTAGATAAATAACTTAATCGAGATAAGTGAGTTTGGTTTATGATCAATTATGAGCAATTGTTTTATTTTAAGTTACTTATTAAGGGACGTTTGAATTATAAGTCACTTGATATAAGCTACTTTTGTCTTCAATGACTTATCTTGATTTCTACTTATAAAACTAAAGTGATTAAGTACCTTTTAATAAAAGCTACTTATGACCCGTTTGGATACCACCAAATAAGTTATTTCTACTTTTTATACTTAGTTTGGTAAGCATAAATTTAAAAGTAACTTGTGTGTTAAAAGCTACTTATCTTAATAAGTAATTTTTTTAAAAAAAGCTTTTTAACTTGTTACTTTTCTACTTCTCTCTCCCACCATACATGTCAAAGTGGGCTCAACCTCACCGTCTATATCAAAGCAGGCCCCATGTGGTAGATTGTCCACATTGAATGTGGGGCTAACATGGTGGACAACCCACATTAAAAGGTGAGCCCCACATCATGGATGGCCCCTTATTAATGTGGGCCCATATATGGATGGTCCACATCAAAGGTCAGCCTATAGTGATAAAAAGCCCATATCCAAAACGAGCTGATATGATGGACGACCCACTTCAAAAGTGGGGCATATATGATGGATGGTCCACATCAAAGGTGGGCTCCATATGATGGGTAGTACAATTGAACCTAGGCCCCGCATGATGGATGGCCCATATTGAGGTGGCCCCACATGATGGATAGTTTATATCAACGTTCGGCTCCACTTGATGTGCGGTAGACGTTGAAGCAGGGCTCCATATGATAGATGGTCCACATTAAGGTGGCCCCACATGATGGACGGTCCATATCAAAGGCCAGCTCCGAATGATGAATGACTCACATCTAAGGCAAGCCTTGCATGATAGGCAACCCACATTGAAGGTAGGGTCATGTATATAGTCCAGGTTAAAGGTGGGCTCCACATGATTGGCAATTAATAATTGAGGGCCTTACATGATGGACAATCCACACCAAGGTCAGCCCTAATGATGAGTGGCCCATATCCAATGCAGACCCTACATGATGAACAACCTACATCAAGGTGGGCCCTACATGATGGACAATCTATATTAAAGGTTGGCCCTAATGATGAGTGACCCATATCCAAGGCAGGTCCTCCATGATGGACAACTCACATTAAAGGTGGGGCCCACATGATGTATGGTTCACATTAAAGATGGGCTCCGTACGATGGGCGATGGATATCGAGGTGGCCCCCACTTGATGGATGGCCAACATCAAAGGTGGGCCCTACATAATGAATAGTGCACATTAAAGGTCGGGCCATAACAATGAATGACCCACACCAAGGTGGCCCCTATATGATGGATGAAACACATCAAAGGTGGGGCCCATACAATGAATGGTCTACATCAAAGGCTGGCCCTATATAATGAATGATGAATGTGAGGGGAACCAAACAAACCCAAGGGATAATTTCTTATGTTGATGGAAACCAAACATGCTTTTTTACTTTATTATTATTATTATTGTTAAGCATGTTCGTACCGCACACACTTGATGACCGAATAAGTAGAAACCAAGATAAGTTACTTATGTCATGAGTAGCTTATCCAAAGAAACTTGTGATCTAGACGCACCCTTATAACTGATTATAAACCAAACTTATTTCAAATAAGTTACTTATTAATTGTTGTAAGTAGAAAAAGTAACATTTTTATTAATATCCAAGTGCTCCTTTGTATCGTAAATTGAATAATAAGTTTCTTTAGATAAACTGCTTATGCCTTAAGTGGCTTATCTTGGTTTCTACTTATTAATATAAGGTGACCAAGTACCTTTAAGTTTTTTTTTTTTTTTAAAGTTACTTATAATTGATCTTAAACCAAATTTACTTATCTACTATTGTAAGTAAATAAATAAATAAATAAAAGTAACTTATTTGCTGGTCTTCAAATGAGCCCTTATTCACTTTAGTTTAATAAGTAGAAATCAAGATAAGATACTTAAGTTAGAGGTATCTTATCTTAAGTAACTTATGTTGGAGTGCGCAAAAGCTACCTTAGGAATGAATACACAACAATAGATAAATGTAAATAAAGCAATCATAGAGAACACACATTTTTACGTGGAAAAACACTTGTGGAAAAAAACCATGATACAAAGCGACAAGTAATCTACAATGAAAATAAATTACAAGAGATAGAATCAACTTACAGATTTATAAATCCAAAATTATTCTTTAAAACCCTAGCTTCTCTCTGTGTCTCACGTTTAAAATGATCCTTACACATAACTTATTTTAATTTCCATGATTACTAACTTTTATATAGAGTTACAATCAAATTAAGAAACAAAATATGCACTAGTACAGAATCATGTAAAACCATCTATTGAGCCTTCGATTGATCGAGACCGATCGATGAATCTTCTATCAATCGACGACATATGTTCGATCAATCGAACATACGAAAAATGATATTATAAAGGACATCATCTGCCAAACATAATTAAATTGAGGTAATTGCCCTTTGATTAAGTTCTTCCCATTCTTCTACATTCACAAATCCCAGACGTTTTACTTTCCCAATGAGTTTGCCCTACAGCCTTTGCTGAAATAAAAGGTCTCTCATCTTCACCTTTCATAATTCAAATTTATTTTTGTCAATGAACTTATCAGTCTCATACTTCAAGTTTGATCACTTCATCATCATGTTTCAAATTCTAACTGAATCCCCAACCTCGCTCTAATATCACTTGTTAGATGACACGGAAGCAACTTAAAAAAAGAATCACACAATAATAGATAAACAAAAACATAACAGTCATAGAGAACATACATTTTTACTTAAAAAAACCACGACACAAAGCGACAAGCAATCCACTATGCAAATAAATTACAAGAGATAAAATCAACTTACAAATGTGAAACCCAAAATCACTTTTCAACTTACGATTCAAACACCTCCTTAGTGACATTGAATTATGAATCATGATGACTCTTAACAAATGGGTAGAGTGCATCTCTATAAAATTTCAATTCTAACAATGGTAAAATTTACCATTAATGAAAAGAAATCATATTTATAATGTATACCTTGGGTTATTTAACAACACAACAATCTTTGTAATCTCCTTTCGTCATTTCTTTCCCACCATATTTTTAATTTTCCAATCTTTTTGAAAATATGCATAAATTTCAGTAAGTTTAAGGATAAATTCCAAATGCTAAAAAAATTACAATATAAAATACTCTTTGTGTGTGTGTGTGTGTGTGTGTGTGTGTGTGTGTGTGTGTGTGTGTGTGTGTATAAAACAAAGATGAAAGTGTGTTTTAGATGTATTTTTTTAGGCCGAAGCTCATATTTCTTCGGTTTGAAATATGACACCTATTGTATCTTACAGTAAGATTTTTTTATATATCTCTGTTTGCCGTTGTTTTCTGCAATAAGTGTGCGGGCGGCCGGAATTGAAATTGTGGCTTTAATTCGAACTGAACAACAATGACCCCTAGCGCCAAAATAGGCAAACACGTAGTGTAAGACTAAGATTCAAAGAAATTGGTCGCCTATTCAGCCACTTTGTCACCCCCCAAATTCATAAATTGGATTCACAGGAATCCCGATTGTCGAATCCGGTGCCGAAACCCTCCGTAGTACCCTATTCTCGGCTCCTAGCGTCCATACACCAGATTCCGATCCTATAATCCTACAAGGAGAATTTTTTTTTTAGACATTTAACTCGTAATAAGCATAACCACAAGATTACCCAATTCGCAAAGGCAACATCATCATCACATATCCACTAATATAATCATTTGAGTATAATGTTGAGAGAAAAAAAACATAAATTGAAAATCAAGCTCCAGAATACTGTTGCATGCTCCAAGCTCAACACTACTGCAACCTAACATCACTTGCACCATCCAAAAAGCTTAGAGGATGGTGTAAGTGTGTGCACAAGGTAAGTGTCAAGTATTCAATACAATTCTATCATCATACAGTACTAGAAATACTGGTAATCCATAAATCATACAATAACGGAATAAGCAGAAATACTGAAAACGTTCATGAATTATCAGAGTAAGAAAAAATACTGATAAGATTAGGAATTATCAGAGTAAACAGAAATACTAACAAGATCATAAATCATACGATAACAGAGTAAACAGAAATACGGATAAGTCGATGAGTCAAGAAATATCGGAATACGCAATATAGGACAACCATGCAAATGAGGGGTCATAAAGAGTCAAATATTAGATGCTGAGGATGCGATGCAATATGCAACTCTTGATGAGTTCATGAATTGTGTCAACCATATCTAGACTATATAAATGCAGAAACACTGCAACCCAAAATGTCATATGCGTGCGGAGGTAATGCAATATGTGATGCGAATGAAATGACCAAGCTGGAGTCTGAATGACAGTACGTAGTATTGCAGGCTACAGGGTCCACCACAAGGGACTTCTATCCAAACTAGTCTCACACCTAAATTTTAATAGTCAGACTCAATGTGGTAAACTCTTGATCTCAGATTAGTCTCGCGCCTTAACCCAAATCCATGCCATAACGAAGGTATACGATAATTAGTTGCGCACCACCAGTTCGAGTGGATAGTGAATGAATAAATGAATAAGCATGCAACTCATACTCGATAAGTACACATATCAGTACAGTTCTTCTCTGGGATCATCACTAGGGTTTAGTACACTCCAAATGGTACTACCCCTCTCCCATCAGTATAGTACATATGAGCGTAAGAAACCTCACTATCCACCTAGCCAATAGTCTGCCAATACCTATTCGGCATGTCGATAGTGGACCCATTCACGAGCTAGTTAAAGTCAGCCTAGTTATGCCCCCTACTCTCGAGCGAGTAAGGCCACACCCCCTCCCAACCGACCATGATACAGTGGGAGACGTGGCCTCCTACTATTCGGCACTTGGGCGCTCATGTATCCACTCGGTCTCGACGTTGGGGCGTCCTCTGGTACCAAGGGGGTTTAGAGATTTTCACTCAGGGCCATTTATAGCAGCTCGATTCTAGAACAAGTTTTCGGTGTCCTATCTAGCCATCCACGATATGTTTGTGGAGGCTACGACTCTGATGTCGCTAGGGCGTACAGTAATCACAATGCGAGATGCATGAGTCATACAATCCAGTCATGCATCAATCTTGCGCATGCCATACACTTATGTGAGATAACCTCCACCTATTCATGAATCTCATATCATCCTACCCAATGACATATGCAATGGTTAATCACATCTCATAACAGACATGTAAATGATGCGTATGAGCATGTATCATGATGTTATGCTATCACATACTCATAATCGATATCAACAACCGGCATCAACAATTAGCTTCGACAATGTAGACATTTAACCAACATTGCCCTCAAGAAATGGCTCACATTGAGCCAAACATATAATGGGCTCACGGCCTCACATAAAGGCCTAATATATGACACAATGGGCCTTACTCAAGGGCCAAATATGCATAACAGGTGGGCCCTACTCATGGGCCTCAAATACATGACATGTGGGCCCTACACATGTGTCTTAAATACATCAAATGGGCCATGCATCATGGGCCTAATACATATCATAATGGGCTTACCCATAGGCCACGAGTACATCACAATGAGCCTTGCCCATCGGCCATGAATACACCACGATGAGCCTCAACTACGGGTCGCATGTACATCACATAGGTCTCGACAAGCGGCCTCGACAATCGAAATAGACACTCAGAATCAGCCTCGATACTTGGCTTCTACAATCAGAATCAGCCTATACAATCGGCCTCGACAAATCAGAATCGACCTATACAATCAGCCTTGACAAATTGGAATCGGCCTCGATACTTGGCCTCGACAATCGGAATCGGCCAATACAATCGGTATTGATGAGAATTGACCTAATTAGGCCTAAGGAAAGGTCACAATGTGGGCATTTAATCTATCATTACCTACCGATGTGGACATTCAACCCACATTGCTCCCAAGCAGTGGTCCACATAGAGTCAAACATAAGGTGGGACCAAATATCCAACAAGTGGGCCTCAATTAGTCATCACAGGTGGGTCTTACACATGCAGCACGTGGGCCTACACATCATGGTGGGTCGATACATTAGGCCGCACCATTGGGCCTAATATACACATCTCGGTGGGTCGCATCATCGGGCCGCACCAATAGGCCTAACATATATCACAATGGGCCACTCAATGTGTCGCACCAATGCACAATAGGTGGGCCTGCACATGTAGGAAATGGGCCCCCACCATATGGTCGACGTGGATATAGAATGCATATAGCAGGTGGTCCCCTGTCCCTAGACGGCGTGGATGAAATCATATATCAAGGCAGACTACACATCCATCAAAATGGACAGATAGTGCAAATACAACACATCATAGGCCTAATACATATCACAATGGGCCTTGCCCATAGGCCTAAGATTCAAGCAGGTGGCTCCATCATGTGGACTTTAAACATAAGGTAGGTGGGCCCTATCACATGGGCCAAAATACAAACAGGTGGGCCCCGCTCATGGGCTAAAAGTACATCATGATGGGTCTAACACATGAGCCTCATGTATATGCCAAGGTGGGCCTCATACATCCCCCAAAAATCATATGGAATGATCATTTGGACCATACCATAAGTAGCAGTGGAGATAATAAATTTGTACTGTTAAATAAATCATAGGGCCCCATTATAAAGTTCATTTTTTTCATCCAATGTCTTAATGTAACACTCCGGATTTTTTGCTAACCTAGAATTAGACGTCCTTAGGCAATGAGTCGATCATAACACCTTAATTGACTTTTTAAAAACTCAATTATAAAACCTCAAATCCCCTTTCAATCCATTTCCTTCAAAATCTCACCTTTCACCACCTAGTAGTGAAAAATATAATAAAATATTTAATGTAGTTAAATATAGGTCATTGTGACAACTGCTCGAAAATCATTAGTTGTATAGTTGCTGCTTCAAGAATTTTTAGAATTTTTCTACAATACGAAATCTTATGAAATTTAGTGGAGATGAGCTAAACTTGACGATGGACTATTAAAAAAATAATTAAAATAATATGCTAACTGAAAGTGTCAGAAGGAGGTGTAGAACTGCCCTAGGACCATATTCTGTCATAATTATGGCATAATTTAGTTAAGTACTATACTGAATACTCAGTAGACTTAACTTGAACCACTTTAAATATGAACTGTAAAATTCAAAATGAGTAGAACCATTAATGCTACATTACCTAGAAGCCTAAGGTCAATCTCTAAACCCAGTTGCTCTCTGGAGCATCTTAAAACTTCGTATTGGACCTGGACCGCACGTCGAAAGTCTAATTTTTTCAAAACTATATGGTTATGACCGTCTTGCTGGACTTAACACTCATCCTGGAAATCAAGTCCCAATAGTATCCAAAAATGTACAACTTGAGCCCGGAGTGAAGTGTGAGAAACGCGAATATCTCTAGGAAATGAACTGAAACTTAAGTGAATTGAGTCGATTCGCTTGCAAGCCGAATCTAAGAATTCTGACCATTAGAATCTGACCCAATTACACCCTTAGATTAGAAAAAATTTTCAACACAGGTCAGTACACTTATGGCCCTGATCGAGCACCGGTGACTATTGAACTGAAACAGGTCTCCTGCGGTCGATTTGCGAACCCGATCAGATCAAAAACTTAGTTTGACCTAGATCCATGGTCAGGGAGCTTAAGTTCGATTGCATGTAGAAAATGAGCCTCCAGAACAGTTCCGTTGAGTCGAAACAGTTAGATTTTGGCTATAACCTAAGTATACCATGGCCTTGGGGTCATTTCCTTCAGTTCTGGGCCTATATAAAGGCCTAAACCCACCCCATTTCTATTTTATACGAATTTCTAACCCTAAGAGAGAGAAGACAGAGAAACGATAAGGAGAAAGTGAGGAGAAGTGAGAGAGAGAGTGAGAGATAACTGCTGAGATTCGATCCCACCACTTCACGGGCTGAATCACCACTTCCGTATTGCTATACCGGTGATTTCGATTCTATTGTTGGCTAAGAAATCCTAACCCTAATCTATTTTAGAGATTATAAAGGAGTATGTGATGAAATAGCTAACCTATTTCATGATACAGGTTGCCGTTGTGCCGTATACGAAGGTGAAGTGTTCAAACTGAAACCGTTACGAGTTTACCAGTGAAAGGTACAGACTATAAATGTTTAGGTTATGGTTTTCATAGCTTTCAATATCGGTAATGATTTATGACTAACTTGATTTCTTTCACATGTGCCTAGATACGACTTTTACCGCATATTATGCATATATGTAAACTATGTTAATTTTACATGCATTCCATGTGTTTGTTGAAATATTTGAATGAGTATGGAATTATGATTTATGCTTGCTATATTTATGGACTGATAATGTATGATTGTTGTACGTATAGTAAACCCTTTTGTAAAGGGATTTGTTATAATACCTGTTATAACTACTATATTACATGTATAGGATATGTATAGTCTAATTGTTTAATAAAATGCCTAAATGTGAAAATGCTTGTTTGAATACATGTAATGAGGGTGTTGAGATGAGATTCTCAATCCCTTATCTATGGGTATAGAATCCCTTATATAACCTAATTTATTATCATGTGAATTAAGGATGAAATGTAATTTTACGATACATGTGTAGTATGTGTTTTGTTGAATTGCTTAGAGTAAGATCTATATTTGATTTTAGCTTTCACATGTTGTCCTTAGTTAATACATGTTGTTTAGCCACGACGGACACTCCCGATGAATTCAAGTCGTACATTGCTTGTTGGCAGTGGTTAAGCCACACGGAGTGCTTACGCCCTCCATTTTGATCGGTTCGACGTGTGTTCGTACCAGTTGAGCTTGTCAAGTAACCCGATTGACCCAATGTATGTTCACCATGTATGTACGCCACTGCTTGAATCTAAGGTACCAAACTCACCAGTGAAAACCCGTTCAACCTTGGTACCTCAATCCGCTAAGACTCATGAGCCAGACATGGTGGTATGGGACACTGTGGTCGAGCTGTCGGCCTACACCGAGATGACGAGCCCACCTGTAGTAACCAGTGAGCAACCCAAACTCGTGAGCTGAATATGGTGGTATGAGACACTGTATTTGAGCTACCGGCCTACACTGATCAGGTGACGAGCCCTTTATAGTGCCCCCGAGCATACTCTGAGACTGCGTTAAGGCGACGAGCCTTTCCGTAGCAACTAGAGTATAAACTAGGCCTATACTGATCAGGTGACGAGCCCTTTTGTAATGACCTAGAACCGCAATATCGTATGAGATTTGTTAGGACTGACGACCTAAAATGGATCATTGTTTGGGAATTGATATAAGGGAGGTACCTTAGCTTCCCAATCTTGCTGTATGAATAAACCTAAGTAAGAAACTTGGCTAATCATGTGCATACACCACATTACATGTATTTTTGGCGTAATAGGTCAAGCACTGAGGAAGTGTTTCATACCGTGATCGTGAGATGAAGTCGATGAGGGAGCGCACGTGAGGGCATGCATCATTATTTCATATCATTCTTACATTAACAAGAGTACTTAGGACCTGATTGTTGTATTGCATTATCATTACTGCTTGACTGAATTGATAACATATTAACCTTTGCTTTATTGTTCCATTGAGTTGATCACTCACTCCCACATTATGGGACGGAGTTTTAAACACCCACCAGACCCTGTTTTAGTTTCAGATAATGGCAATGCGTATGATGCGGAGTCGGACTTTTATGATGATGAGGAGGGTTTCTCTTATATGCAGCTATTAGACGGGTCTATGTAAACCATGTTCTGATTGACGGGGTTACAGAGATGCTAATTAGATGCCATTACACTTGTTATTTTGTACTTTTAGAACACCCCTGTATATTCATTTTGTCAATTTTTGAAGTATACATGTATATGTATAACCTGGTAACATGTTCACACTCTGGAGACTTACGACAGTTTATATATTTTATATATCTATAACAGTCTCTCGCTTACAAAATTTAACTGTGTATGGAGTATGATATACTGATTTGGTATAATCTCATTCATGTTTAATGTACTAATATGAACAACATTCAATCATCATTATCTATGTTGCATAAGTGATGCGTTGGAACTCGAAAGCTGAGCTTTTGTTCAACCCTCGATTTTCAGGACGTTACTCTTAAAGACCTGGAATAAGAGGGAAAATAAATCCCCTATTGATCCAGAACTTCTGTGACCCAAATAGGCTTCAATGATAGATGTTTAAATCCCAATATTTCTTTACAGTGTAGTCCACCTGATCAAAGGGCTGGTTACATCATGGCGTAGTCCACTATGATGTATTTGAAACCCATCTAATTCATAAATTAACACATTGATAGATGAAGTGAAAATAACTATCGGCTTTATTGGAAACTACTATGGCCCTTAGAAGTTTGAACGGTGGATGTCACTGTCCCCATTAATGGTGGGTCCACCTGATCCTAGATCTATCTTATTTTTAGTCTCAAGCCTTAAATAGGCTTTCAAAATGGTTGGACAGTTTGGATGCAACACATGCATCATGGTGGGTGTCACTATCCAAGGGCTGGACGGTGTGGATCTATGACCCATACATTTTGGTGCAGCCCCCACATGTAGGGTGGGTCCCACCGTCCAGGGTGCTGGAAGGTGCGGAATACAACACACATTACTATGGTCCCCATATGGATGAGCGGCTAGGATACAACGTATCCCTCATGATCAGGTGCACCCAGCGCTGCTGAAGATTTCATATTTAAACAGCTGGTGGAGGTACTCCAGCAAATCCGCTCCAAACAGGTGGGTCCCACGTGGGGGCCCACCACATATATGCGTGTGTGTGCGTGTGTGTGTATATCTATATATATATATATATATATATATATATATATATATATATATATATATATATATATATAATATTAATATACTTTATTTATTTATAAAAAAATCATAACTGGTTAGTACAGCCCACTGACAGTTCATGCTACCCTGTTAGTCCACGTGTGGATGATACACATCTCGGTGGTGGCCCACGCTCCAGCGTCCAAATGGACGGTTGGGATAAATGTGCGTGGGTGGGTCCCACGTGTGCAGTAGGGTGGACGGATGGTGTGAAGACTACACATCACGGTGGCCCCTTACACAGTAAGTACTATTACATGTTAAGCATGTCTTCACACAATTTAAGATGGTGTGGGCCACCTCAGTGCTGTGAACGACTGATTTTTGGGATGTCCTGATAATTAAAGGGGGCCCATTAAATGCACGATGCTGATATTCAACACACATCATGGTGGGGCTTGTAGTGGGGCCCACCGTCCCACCACATCCGGCAATAGGATGCTGCAGCGTCCTCTGGACACTGGACGTCAGCAGAAGGAAGCCCCACTCATTTACATATTTTTATAAATTTTTTTCTGAGGTTTTTCTTAGGTAGGACCTGCATCAGAAGAATCCACCCCACCTATTAGATTTTACGGCCCATAACAGATCCAACAAGCCCAATATTGAACATATTTTAGTGTATAGATGTAATAGCCCCAATTATGGTAGTTAGTCTTATACACTTGTACATACAAGTGTATATTTAAGAAAAAGAAGTGTACAGTTAGTAACATCATTGATTCGATTTTCCTTATTACCATTAATGGTACAAGTTTTGAATTTCGGGGACGAAATTCTCTTTAAGGGGGGTAGATTGTAACACCCCATATTTTCATCTGGGGTGTTAGTTTAAAATTTTAAATGAATAGATCAAATCTTATGGTCTGGCCCACCTAAGCTTTGGAAATCTGTCTGATCTTTGGTCAGATGTCTTAGTTGGACTTTTGGATTCAATTGGTCGGAGTGGATTCCACAAAACATAAAGGTGGACCCCACTTTAGAATTGTGCATGTGCACATCTTATGTGCACATGCAGTACATTGGACTGCTCGGTTTAGTCTAATAGAGCTGATCTGTTATCTTCCGCAAACAAGAGAGATTTCTCTCTCTTTCACGTTTTCCGTCAGCAACAAACGACCGTCCGTTGTTTGAATTGGTGGGCCATCATCACCACACGTTTGGAAGATCTAAACCGTCCATTGTGTTTGGACAAGTTATTTGAGCAAAACCATAACCACTTTATGTGTCGGCATTCTCTAGTATTCACACACACTCAGCAACAAAATGAGTTACTTATGAGTAGTGTTTTTGAAAACGGAAATCATTTTTGGTTGCCAAGCTGGCAATCCGTATGGGGGTTCTCCACGCCATCCTAGCCCTTCATAAGGTAGATCCTAGCCCTTCATTCTATCTTAATCGGAGCGCGAGTTTTCTCGTAAGAAGAAGTCGTTACGAGAGGAATCTTTCCGTTTTGGCTGTTTTAAATTTGTTATGAGCTAACTCCATCTAGACCGTTTATACAAAACGATCGTAGCTGTCCAAATCCAAAGGAGAAACCCTAGATGTCATATGAGAATGCGCCTTTTCTTCTGTATTGCGGCTGCACTCGAAAAAAATCTGTTGAGTCGGTCTTTCTTCGAACCCACCATGTAAACAGAGATGAAGCTTTGAAATCCTTCTTTTACAAGCTTCCTGGGTCAGATCTGAGTTGTCCAGAAGCAATGGAATCAAGAAAGATGCATTCGATTGAAGAATGTCATGAAAGCTCCATCATCTTCCCCGTCGAACATGCACCACCACAAGCGCTTAAGAAGCCATAAATTTCAAATTTGAAACCATGAATGGGTGGCCCGTATAGACATCATCCGAGCAGTGAAAACCAACTAGAGGTCAGATCTATGAGTATAGAGGTAAATGACATTTAAACATCTTCCTACATAAATCGTTTATACCAAGTTAACTCAACAATGAGTCAGTTAATGAAGGCATTCAGGTAGTTGTGGGAGAACCTTAGCATTTTACATAATACTCTTCCATAGGTGGAGAATCTCTGCAGAAAATTGACAAAATGGAGAGAAGAAGAATGAGATGATCCATTCTCTGAGTTGACTCACTGAGTCAACTCACTGGTTTGTTGTGCTGCAGCGAGTCAAATCAAGTTCGATAACCTCCCATTCTAATCTGATTTGCATACGTTTCATCGTAGCTATGGTAGAAAAACTATCTTGGAGATCAAGTTTGAAGGGAGTGACTCGGTTCATCGCCGAGTTGAGTTGAATCAAGATTTTGTTTCAAGTGAGTTGATTTTATAGTTTTTGGTTTAGAAATATATATATATAAGTATAAGTGAGCAATCGCAAAGGAAACAAAATAAACCACACATGGAGGAAATGTCCAATATATATCGTAACTTATATAATTGGTTGCCCATAGGGCTTATACAAACCAATGACTCAAACTCAAATGAAATAATAATAATAATAGGAACTTTAAAATAAAAAGTAGCGAGAATATCCAGTTCTTCGTACTCCACATTAAAGTTAACCCGTACGTCATTTACATAACCTGCGGCAACTGAATACAGTTTGATAGCGTCAATGGCTATCCCAGTGAGGTATACCCTCCAAGATTACCATGCATCACAATAGTCAATAATGTAATTCAAATATACTCAGGAGATTAAAATATCCAACGTAAACTTCATAAAGTAAATTACGAGAATGAACAATTTATGTTTCCCAAGTGAGATATAGGAACATACCACATGCAATTTCAAAGAAGATACAACTCACATTTTTTAATAATAAATTAAGAAAATATAATATCTAAATTACAATCACCACTCACAAGTACAACACCGACTACATATCCATCTAGAATTCAAAGTATTACATGAAGAGATACGATCCATTCTCCATAAATATAAAGCAAACGGTTATAATATCCAACCCATAATTTAATATATAATATAAGAATATATAATTCACTTCACATATAATATTCAATCACTAATTTAATCTTGATTAATAAATGAATGCATGAATGCAATCAGCCTGGGGATGCACATCCAGCTGAACAAATGAATGGATCTTTCAAACAGTCGGCCCATTCATACAAGATATCGGGTCTTTCAAACAGTCGACCCATTCAAAATGCAAAAATGGTCGTTCGAACAGTACACTGGTCTTTCAAACAGTCGACCAGACACCTAATAATACCCACGTGCCATGTATGTATGATTAATTCAACCGTTATTAGTCCAATTTACAAACAAAATATCAAAGAAGCTCAAAGGTCATTATGGGGGGCATGCGCAACCCAGCATAGGCCGAAAACTCAGACATAGTATCTCATTACATCATCCCCGGCTCATGAGACTTAAACAAGTAAAATTCTAACACACTCAGATTATAAGTGATATTGGTAAAATAAAGAATCCAAGACATTTCATTTACAAGAATCTTTATAACTAGTGGTCACTCATAATTCAACATGTAGACCTTATCATCACAAGTCCATATATACTTTCAACAAAGAGTTCTTTCACATGCCATATTGGCATCAAGTCCTTCAAGAACACCACCAAAATATTACAATCCATAACCCATAAGAACGCAAATAATTCATGAGATGATAAGTCTACAACCACATAATATTTAATTTATTCATAACTGGCCACTAGTTCTAAGAATCTCTAATATACATATCCATCCACATATAGTATTAGATTTTCAATACAATCCATTAACACCAAACTAATATCAAAGTTAATCTCAGTCAATTTAATATACATTATCAAACAAATACACATGTAAATGCTCATCGAAACTAAACTAGAGGAAATAATTCTACATTCAAATAAATCATAAGTCTATAGGATTTAGATTATTAATTTTTATAAATCTAGAAATATATTTATATTGTTTCTAATTACAAAGGAATGTGCACATATAAATACAAATCATAGTAAAGTGAATATCAACAATTCATGACTCAACTAATTATTCAATGATACAGGTAAACTAACAAAATATTATTAGGCAATTAATTCAAAAGAGGACTAAATTAACTATTATAATGTAATTAAGCTTGAAGGGTGAATCCTCACCCATTTGAGTTCTAAGGGGGAAAATTGAGTCGCATAGCCCTAGTGTACATCTGACTTGAACACACTTATCAGAATGGATCTAGGTGTTTGACTCGAATCCAACTCAACTTGAACTCGAATGAGCCGAATTATAATGTGGTGATTTGGGAAAAAATTAATTCCCTACATTCAATTTAAAATTTTAAAATCCATTAAATTTAAATCAAACTTTAATTAAAACCTAATAGAAGGCTTGCGAGATCAACTCACCTCCTCACTTGAGTCGACTTGGGCACGACTTCAAACTTAACCCACACCCAAACTCCACACAATAGGTCTAAACAAGTTGAATCAAACCCCGCAAATAGACTTTAAAGTCAATTAAATAAATTCATGTTGATTAAAAAAAAAAATCTAAACCAAAAATTATAAAATCAACTCACTTGAAAGAAAATCTTGATTCAACTCAACTCGGCGACAAACCGAGTCACTCCCTTCAAACTTGATCTCCAAGTTAGTTTTTCTACCGTAGCTAGGATGAAACGTATGCAAATCAGATTAGAATCGCAGGTGATCGAACTTGATCTGACTCACTGCAGCATAACAAACCAGTGAGTCAACTCAGAGAACGGATCATCTCATTCTTCTTCTTTCCTTTTTGTCGATTTTCTGCAGAGATTCTCCACCTATTGAAGAGTATTATGTAAAATGCTAAGGTTCTCCCACAACTACCTGAACGCCTTCATTAACTGACTCATCGTTAACTCAGTATAAACGATTTATGTAGGAAGATCTTTGAATGTCATTTACCTCTATACTCACGGATCTGACCTCTGGTTGGATTTCACTGCTCAGATGATGTCTATGCGGGCCACCCATTCATGGTTTCAGATCTGAAATTTATGGCTTCTTAAGCACTTGCGGTGGTGCATGTTTGACGGGGAAGATGATGGAGCTTTCATGAAATTCTTCAATCAGATGCATCTTTCTTGATTCCATTGCTTCTGGACAACTCAGATCTGACCCAGGAAGCTTGTAAAAGAAGGATTTCAAAGCTTCATCTCTGTTTACATGGTGAGTTCGAAGAAAGACCGACTCAACAGATTTTTTTTTAGTGCAGCCGCAATACAGGAGAAGAGGCGTATTCTCATATGACATCTAGGGTTTCTCCTTTGGATTTGGACAGCTACGATCATTTTGTATAAACGGTCTAGATGGAGTTAGCTCATAATAAATTTAAAACAGCCAAAATGGAAAGATTCGTCTCGTAACGGCTTCTCCTTACGAGAAAACTCGCGCTCCAAGTAAGATAGAATGGAGGGCTAGGATGGGATGGAGAACCCCCATACGGATTGCCAGCTTAGCAACCAAAAACAGTTTCCGTTTTCGGAAACACTACTCATAAGCAACTCATTTTGTAGCTGAGTGTGTGTGAACACTAGAGAACGTCGACACATAAAGTGGTTATGGTTTTGCTCAAATACCTCGTCCAAACACAATGGACGGTTTAGATCTTCCAAACGTGTGGTGATGATGGCCCACCAATTCAAACAACAGACGGTCATTTATTGCTGACGGAAAACATGAAAGAGAGAGAAATCTCTCTTGTTTGCGGAAGATAACGGATCAGCTCTGTTAGACTAAACCGAGTAGTCCAGTGTACTGCATGTGCACACAAGATGTGCACATGCACAATTCAAAAGTGGGTCCACCTTTATGTTTTGTGGAATCCACTCCGTCCAATCGAATCTAAAAGGCCAACTAGAACATCTGACCAAAGATCAGACAGATTTCCAAAGCTTAGGTGGGCCACACCATAAGATTTGTTCTATTCATTTAAAATTTTAAACTAACACCCCAGATGAAAATATAGGGTGTTACAATAGAAACATCAAGGTGAATTTCAACGGTAACAACACTATTTTTCTATGCTATGGCCTGCTAGATAGTCAGATTGTATTCATTTTTGGGCTCAACACCTAAAATGGTCCAAGGAATGGAATAGACAGTGTGGATTAAATCCATACATCAAGGTGGGGCCTGCATGAGTGGCCAACCTAAAAATCTTAAATAAAGATGATATATATATATATATATATATATATATATATATATATATATATATATATATATATATATATATATATATATATATATATATATATATATATATATATATATAAAATTTATTTTTCACATGCAGACGCCTGTCTATTCAAACTTCACTGAAGCACGTCCAGCGTCCAGGGACGCTAGACGGATGACGTTAATTATCTCATCGAGGTGGGTCCCACATGGATGGCTCACTTGATTTGGGTCAATCCGATATTTGTGTTTTCTTCTCACCATACGGTAGGGCCCACATGGCTTGCACGGCTATGAAGTTCATTTGATGGATGGTTTGGATGTCACATACAATCATTAAATGGGCCACAAATAAAGGAAGGAGAGAGGGAGAAACACCCAGCTCAAGATCTTGAACTCCTCCTTCCTTCAATAAGTCTTAGAGCCCCAAGGAGGTTGATTTAACGGTCGAGATGGGGTTTGGTTGGCCGGATTAGTAGGGAGATTGGATGGGAGATGGCTAGATTTTTGGGTTGCTTGGACGTCCCAAGCTTACAACAATGGAGGAAAAAAAAAATGGAAAAGAAAGAGAGAGGGAGAGAGAGATATGAAAGAGAGAGAGGTGCTGGCAATTAATAAGTTTGACTTATGGGAAAAAGTGATGGGGTGGTTGCTTGTAAGGAAGTACGGATAGGGGTAGGGTAGGGTAATGTCACCCACTAGGGTGACATTATAGTAATTATGTTTATAGAGAAGTACAACAACAGTGATAAGTGGGTCCCACGATCAAGCGATCAATGACCAAAGTAATGCACGGGCCAAATGTCATAATCTAAACGTCACATTGACGCACGAGACGCGTAGTCCGAACCGTGACGACGGCGCGATCGCAATGACATAGGTCTTAGGTTGAGTCGGCTCGGGTTTACAGAATGTGACTCAAGAGCATGCGCAAATTCTATCTATGCGTCATAGGTCGTTGGAATTCGACTGGGAGGACCACAAAATTTTACGAAACGGTACGGCTAGGATACGGGCTTACACACTCTCTTAATGTGTAAAGTTGGATCAAATAATATTTAGATGGTGTGGATCATCTTCTAATGATAGGCTGCACCTTTACCTTCTATATGAAAGGATTTTTTGATACAGACAAAGTGAAATGGGAGAAGAAATTCTTACAATCGGTCGCGAAGGACAGATGTGGAATACCATTTCAACGGATGAACTGAATCCAACACAGGAGCGTAGACTTGAATTGCAACTAATGATTAGCAGTTACTCAATTATCGGTACGACTTACGCTATAGAATGTAAAACAACAAGCTTAGTAAAGCTTACGCTACGGAATGTAATTCGCTTAATAAGGAAAGTAAAGATTACACTATGAAATGTAAATTGACAGGATAATTGAAAGAATAATCCGAAAGATAAATTCGGTTTGTTTGGGTTGGTATGAGATAAATTTTCTTATTGCTTTATTTTACTATTTATATCTTTAATACAATCATTTCGGATTCTTCTCATGTTCTGATGGTTGCCATAACTGTTTGCCACTATTGCCTTCTGAATGCTTTCCACGTCTTAGTTCCACTACTTGTCTTCTCCTGCTTCTCCTCTTACCACCTGTCATGCAACCGTTCAAGCATGACTGCTCCTTCATCAGTTGTTTGAGCAGTACTCGGTACTGCCTGATACATCATGGCTATGCTTATCAAGAAATCTCCTCCGTACATATCTACAAATCTTTGAATACACCATGCAGATTTGTACAGATCACACATAACTCTACCTAATTGGTCGTGGCTAGGTATGGCGATAATGGCGATGAACATTACCCCTCACATCACTTCCCTTTTGGTAAAAAGGTGACAACAACGTACGAACCCTCATTAATAACGTATTTATTGCATACACGCATTGCAGGGCATTAACCGTCTTTGGCTGATTCATTGCAACACGTCAACGATAATCACACTTTATTGAAATGACAAGGAACCTTGTGTTGACACGTGGACTTGCATCAATTTTAACAAAACTATAATGATGCCCTATGAATGCTTTATTCCTTCGGCCGATATAAGCACCGTTTCAAATTCTTCTTCCCCATGCCTTCACTTCTTCTTCTATTCAAAAGCTTCTTACTCTAAAAACCACAGCTTTCTGTCTCGGTATTTATCTGACATGAGCAAAAATGTGTTCATACGACACAGAAGTGTACATATAGGTTAGTGGTTAGCCTATAAAAAATTATTGTAAAAGTTAATGGTGAACATATCGAAAACTCTCAAGATGGCGAATATCAGTACACTCAACGAGTGTGCTCTGCCAGGAGTAGAGTAGAGAAATTAAACCACTATATACGTTGGTGTTTGTGATTGTCATTTTAGCACCATTTCATTCATGCTTATGTGTTTGATTAATTAAATCATATGAATGCTTGAATTGAATTGTATATTAGATAATTAACTTGTATGTACAGACAAACTCATTATTGTTATATACTAGTTGCTTAATTGTTATATCCTTTGTAGTATATATGATTGGACTCACTTTATCTTGTAAGCCTTAGTATTAACCTTAATAGATAAACCTTGATTGATCATCCCTTATATTTAGGATCCTAATTGGAACATGATAAAATAGATTAAAAGAAATGTAAAGCTGTTGTAAAATACAAAGTCCCAAAATAATAATTCTTTACTAGTCATCGATCCCTTTGACACGCTGTTAATGAGACTTGATGAAATTGAATAACCACTCGATACGATCGAAGAAATTGTCTAATAGGCATACATAAATTAATAAATTTTCTCGAAAGGGATCAAAGGATAGTTCGATGCGATCGAAAGACCTTCGATCTTATTGAAGGGCCTTTCGATTCTATCGATAGATCCATTAACTACCCATTTTATAGCTATTCAAAAAATTTTCTTCTAAAATAGGCATTCAATTCTTGGGTATTTTAAAATTTATTTATTATTATTATTTTATTTATTTATTTTTTACAATATAAGCACATGTAAATCTTCACTCATATCCTTTATTCTAAGCCTCTAATTCTAAAAGATTTAAGTATTTTTATTAAGTTTCATCACTCTAAAAAGGATTCGAACCTTGATTATGAAGATGAATTTAATCTTTCCTTTGTTTTCAAGATTAAACATGAAGTCATAATCAAATCATTCTCTAAATCCCCTAGAACACCCATCTATATGAATCCTTCTTGAAAAACAACTATTCCATTAATTATAAAAGATTCCACCATTATCCCACTATCTTAATCATCTTATTGTGGTATCATATGCAAGGTGGTTGATCATATGAGCTGAAATATTGATATTAATGATCAGGTGTGCAATTGAGAAGCTAATTAAAGTATGAGAGAGTATTAACCAAGCATCCCAAGCAGTATGCTACCAAAGGACTCAATCCGACAAGAAGTCAATTCTAGAGTCCATTTACACTTTTTTCTTATGTAGGTTGAGTGTAGAGTTTGTGACCCAGATGCAAATAAGTTCTTGTGTAGGACCTATGCTTTTGTATAAGGTGAATTTACTAAACACAAGTGTGTGCGTGTTAGTCTCTACAAATTTGAATTCAGAAATTATATTAATTATATCCACGATTTGGTTATTCATTTAATTATATGACATGGTGGAGCCATCTAGGTGAATCCTTCTTGAAAAACAACTATTCCATTAATTATAAAAGATTCCACCATTATCCCACTATCTTAATCATCTTATTGCGGTATCATATGCAAGGTGGTTGATCATATGAGCTGAAACATTGATATTAATGATCAGGTGTGCAATTGAGAAGCTAATTAAAGTATGTGAGAGTATTAACCAAGCATCCCAAGCAGTATGCTACAAAAGGACTCAATCCGACAAGAAGTCAATTCTAGAGTCCATTCACACTTTTTCCTTATGTAGGTTGAGTGTAGAGTTTGTGACCCAGATGCAAATAAGTTCTTGTGTAGGACCTATGCTTTTGTATAAGTTGAATTCACTAAACACAAGTGTGTGCGTGTTAATCTCTACAAATTTGAATTCAGAAATTATATTAATTATATCCACGATTTGGTTATTCATTTAATTATATGACATGGTGGAGCCCATATTTGATTAACACCTTAAGTGTCCAAACCCTATATCACCAAATAATTAATTTTTTTTTTATATAATATGTTTATTAAATTCAATTATTAAAATTTATATTTTTTTTTTTTTTTGAGATTCTAAAATTAAATGGCAAATGATTGATCGGGGTGGCCCACCAGATGATTGGATCATCCATATAACTAAGGTTTTGGCATATTTTGCCTCTATACATTAGATGAATGATGCTGATCTAACCACATATACACTAATAGACCATTTTTACCTTCTACGACAAGTGATACTAACACTTGATTAGAAATATGGATTTCCTTATTAAATATTTTAAGATTTGACTAGTGTGGCCCATCCAATAGTCAGATTGATATGAAAATTAGGGCCCTTATACATTTTGGTTTTAGGAATCGTATGATGCATATATATCTAATTTGATTCGATCAAATGCACACCAATCAATCTCTGCAACAAAAAACTTTGCATGAAAGTTTAAACTTCGATTAACTTTACATCGTATCTACCCATAAATAAACGTAATGAATAACCACACGTCTATTGTATAGATTGAGTCAAATTAGATCAATTACACAAAAAAATAATTAAAGAAAAATAATAAACTTACTGGATCTAAGCTCTCCAAAATCCTCTCTCTCTCCTTTTTCTCATTTGTATATAGGGTGCATTTTTGTTAATATCTGAATTGGAGTAGAACTCTTCTTACGACACTCTCCTTAAAAGAATGCTCATTTGGGATATCGAGAGATATGGGTAGAGTTTAAAATATAAAAAGGGAGAATGATCAGAGATAGAGATAAGATAGATGATAAGATATGAGATAGACATAAGATATGAAATGTCTCTCAAATTCATTTTTTTTCCATGGGCGTGCATTGCCCTTTCGATTTAGATCTCGATCAAGAATTCTCATTCTCCCATTCAAAATTCCTCCCCCTAGCAACTAACGCATGTATAGAGGTACCTTCACCACTATCACTCTTTCTCAACTACTTCTATTGAAGGGCTGAGATACAGTGTCCACTTTTTTAACATTCATACCGTGGATCATCGTATTTAACAGATTCTTGAAAGATAGTGGAAGTGAATTCAGCATAATAAGGGCTTGATCTTCTGCTATGATCTTAACCTCCGCATTCGTCATTTTATATAGCAATCCCGTGAATGTGTTTATGTGTTCATTGATATCAGACCTCTGTATCATCTTAAGATTATAGAATTGTTTCTTAAGATACAAACAACTACCCATGAATTTCTTTATGTATAAATTGTCAAGTATCCTTTATATCCTAGCAGCGGACTTTTGATCAAAGACATTATAGGGAATGCTATCCGTTGGACACAATTGAATCAAGGTTGTACATTCTCATCAAATTCATCATACTCTTCATCGCTTATAAATGCATGACTCTTCACCTTACCAAGGTGAGCATGTTGCAATCCTTATCGAATTAGAATATTTCTCATCTTTACCTGTCAAAGTTCGAAATTATTTTTACCGTTGAATTTATCCGTTTCGTACTTCATGTTAGACCATTTTGTCGACATATTTCAGATTATAACTCGAAGCCCAATGTTTTCTTTGAGATCACTTGTTGGGGATTGTGTGTGTCGTCGATCGAACCATCAAGCAGTCATCGATTGATCGAGTCAGCATGTTTAATCAATCGAACATATGCAAAAATGCACAGAGAGTTAATTGGGTTTTTCCGAATCCTTTCGATCATGTCCAAAACTATCTAGATACTAATATGCATAAATTGGAGTTCACTCGATTGATCAAGCAGGGTTTCAATCGACCGAACCCCTATTCCAAAGACATCTCACAACAAAATCATGTAACTCAGATTTTGGTCAATTGTAAATGTTGGGCTTACTTTCGCAAACATGCCATATACCCTCACTATCCACCCAATTTTTCAACTAATTTTAAAGCACAGCAAGAAAAGCATTGGATCCAAATCTCATGTCACGGTTGACCTAAAAACTCTCTTGGGCCACAAAAGTTATGGGTAAAGATTATGTTTGTGATTGTCCTTTCTCGTGAGTATTGACACATACTACCGTTATATTGCACAATGTGGACTGCAACAGGGTAGGTGTAAACACTTTAAATCAAAAGTTGAGAATGTTCAGGTAATCTAATTGGGAGAGAATTTGATTTAGATAAAATAAGTCTATAATTTATTCACTATAATTTGAATTTAAGCATGACATGTCTACAACTTCCTAATAACGGCCAATCTAAGAACAACATGCCCATTTGATCAGATCGGGTAGCACCGACTTTGGTCAGGCTGTGACCGTTTGCCCTACTTTGACTAATGTATAGTACATCCTCTCTATCCATCCACGTTTTCAGCTTATTTTAGAGCGGCACTAGAAAATAATCAGATGCAAATCTCAGGTCGTGCTTGACCTTGTTTCGGGTAAATATGATATTTTTACTGTCCTTTCATCCGGTTGAGGTTATTTTTCAGCTTATAAATACTCTCCTGGGCCACAAAAGTTTTGAGTCAAGATGATATTTTACTGTCCTTTCATCAAGGTTCGTGTGAGCTCGTAAACAGGTTGGAAGGCAAATAAACATTAGTGTGACACACTAGGAAGTTTTTAACGGTGGACTTATAATCACCACCGTTTCTCGTGGTGTGGTCCAATTAAGATTTGGATCTGTTTTTTTTTTTAAGACCATATCCTAAAATGATTTGTCAAAAGCGATGAACGGACTGGATATACAACACTACATCAAAGTGTCCCCTGTTTACGGCCTGAGTGATCCCAGTGTTAACCTCAACCCGCGCCATCACAAACGGACGCGGATTGCGTCCTACCCCCGCCCGGACAGTAATCCGTCCGGGCACGGATCTGTGGGGCCCACTATGATGTAATTATTTCATCTACACTGTTTATCATTTTTATATTATCATTTTAAGGTACGAGCCAAAAATTGAGACAGGTAAAGGGATTATGTGGACCACAAAGTTGGAATTGAACGTGCACCATTAAAAACTTCTTAGAGGCTGGAGAATTTTCGATGATATTTGTGTTTTCACTCCATCCACGTCTACATGACCTTATGAATAGGTTGGATGGTAAAAAAAACATCGTAGTGGCCCTCAGAAAGGTTTCAACGGTGGGTGTCATTATCACTGCAGCTTCTTTGGTGTGGTCCACTGGATTTTGGACCTACTTCATTTTTGTTATCTCATCTTAAAAATGATCGTATAAAATCTATGAACGGTGTGGATAAAAACTTAAATCACAGTGGCCCCACAGAGCCCTGCCCGGACGGATTACCGTCCGGGCGAGGGTAGGACGCAGTCCGCGTCCATAACGAACGCCCTTCTCTCTTTCCAACTTCACTTTTGTCATCGAAGTCAGAATCTACTTTTAGTTTGAATACTAATTACCGGATAATTTCTAGATTTTCTGTCACGAGGCATTTCTCTCCTTATCCCACTTTTCTCCCTTTCCCAGGTATCTGTCTCGGGATATCTCGCTCCTGACAGGGATATATTTGTAATTTCCTTTTCAGTCTTGAATTCTGAAATCTCGTTTCGCTGAATATGTACTTTTTATTATTTTCTACGTCTGCTAACCCGAGGTTAGTTCGGAAAACTGCAAATGACGAGAAAGAAGAAAATTTTTGATACTCCTGCAGACTAGTGTCGTCCATACACATTCAAAGATCGTTTGAATTAGTAACATATACATATTCCTATCTAAACTATACAGATTGTGGGGCCTACTGAGGATGGGTCATTAAATAATATATTCAAGGATATCTTTAACAATCTGGACCATCCAAATTGTGGGGCACAACGTAGATGGAATGTCAAAATTTTACTGATCAAGCAATCCTAACCATCCAATTGATGACTATCAAATGGACGGTTAAATGAATAATAGTGAGTGGTCCAATTTCCAAAAGCAACATCAGTAGTAACTTTCATTGATAGTGAGTGAGTTTTGGGTAATGCTCCATCCATTATTAGGACAGAACGCTGACGGTCTGTATTGCGAAACAACGGCCCCATGTTTCCGGCTACAGAGTCTGTCATTTCTACCTCCCAAATCCCTCGCCAGTTGGGATTTTACCAAATAGTGCTTACGGACGGTGCAGAGAATTGAGAATTGTGGGCCCTGCAAGGTACGTTCTGACATCCAAACCGTCCAACAGATGCACCTCACTAAAATCATCAGATGAGCAGAAAATATGTTGGGTTCGATCATACGCGAAACAAATTAAAATTTTTTTTAAAAAAAAGAACACTGCTAAAGAATCAAAATGAAAATGTGGCCCATCTGATCATTCGATGGCCAGATTTTTTATTCTTGCGATCAATAGAATGGGGTTTCATAGGTTGGACGGATTGGATGTTACACATATACCATATGGGGACCATAACTCTCTACGTTGCTACGTTCAAGGTAAAAAAGGTTTTTAAAAAAAGAAAAAAGAAAAAAAACTGCGGCTTAATTCCTCTGAAATCCTGATTTTACAAACATATTTTTGACTTTTGTCATGGTATCTAAACTATTTTAATTCTAATGACGAAACTACCCTCGTCTACTTTTTATCCTTAAAGCCGGTGAAGCTGAGGATCGTGAGACGCACGTGATGCTTGGATGACATCTAAAGCCTTCCAGCAGGTGCTTTTAACGCCTAGATGAAACGAACGGAACATGAAGCCGATCTGATCATCAGGTGAGCCACACCAACCAAAATTAATATATACTGTTGAGAAAAAATATGTTAGGTCTCGAAAACCGGTTATAAAATGTACCGGTTATACTAATATGGCTCAGAAGTTCAAGATGATAAGCCTGATTGCGACAAAGGTGAATGTTTAAAAGGAAAGACTTAATTTAGATTGCAAGAAGTAAAGTTCAATCGAGACTTATAGTTTCATGAGCCATAGGTAAAATATATATAACACATAAAGTTAACTTGAATAATGAGACAGAGATGTCTAAAAAGACTGATTAAAGGTCTAAAGCTTAAAAGTCATTCAACTAACCATAAAATCGACTCAATAAAGTTGATTATAAAGTTAGCTATCAGAATATGAGAGAAAAACGATGGTGGCTCAGTTCCGTTTCATCCAACAGAATGCAAATAACTTTACCTTTAATGGAGAAAAAATCCCTACACGATGGGACCCATTCCTATAAATATAGAAACCTCTATGCTTAAATGTACACAAAAGCATCTTCTCGAAAACTCTTCTCACAGTCCCGTCACTAGCTTAAGCATTGGAGGTTCCCGGCTCTAGCCAGGATCTCTTTTGTTTCTCCATTATGCAGGTGGTCGGATGGGGGGAGGGTGCATCAGTTTTTTGCATCAATATACACCACCCAAATATTTGAAAATTCACGTGTGGCCACTGATATTTGATCGGCCTGATGCTGAGGTTCAGGTCACTAGGTCATCATGATCAAGAAAGCCTGTTGGACGGAATGGATACCACACAACACCATGTGGGCCCTGGTTTCATTACTCTTTTTATGCCTAATTTCGTTACTTTGGAAAAAACCAAAGGAGATGGGTAATATGGTCATTTCAACCCAAAACATAGGAATTTAAAATTACCTACGTTTACAGTCTGCAAGTGTATATGGTGCTCTGCAGGTATACAATACGGCTACAGGCTTCCTTACAAATTACAATACGCTCACACTCGGCAGGTGTATACGGTGCCCGGAAACGGATTGCCTGCAGCACCCACACCAGGGATATCCCTGCCACGGCTTTGTGGGGCCCAAAGATACGTATGTGTTTTATCCAGGCCGTCCATCCGTTCTTCAATCTCATTTTAGGGCGTGGGCCTAAAAATATGGTAGATGACAATGTCAAGTAGACCATGCCGTTGGGAATGAACGCCCACCGTTGAAAACATCTCGAGAAATACACAAGTTTTGGATTAAGCTGATTTTCGTGTTTCCCTTCATCCAGGTGACTGTTACCTTATGAACAGATAGGGTGGAAGCTAAAAATCATGGTGGGCCGTAAGAAGGTTTTAACAGAGGGCGTCATAATCCACACTTTTTCCATCAGCGTGGTCTACTTGAGCTTTGGATCTACTTAATTTTTGGTCTATGGGCCTAAAATTGGCTGAAAAAAAGGGTGGACGGTGTGGATAAAGAACAAACATAACTGTGGGCCCCACAAAGTCATGCCATCAGAGATATACCAGGGGGCGGCTGGTGGAGGCTATACGCTTCCAATGAGTACCCGCTTTTCTGGAACATGCACGGAGCATCCACTCGGCGGATACGGCGGCCGTAAAAGATGCTGAAAATGCTGAATGCCCTCGTTCGAGTGCACTCACCTTACACGTGCATACGCTCCAAGCGTGTGTAAGATGGGATACGTCATGCCTTAATAACAAGGAAATTAGATTGGCAGGTTATAGTATCTAAGACAGTGGGGATGGTGGGTCCCTTACCTCGTAATTAGTGGGCCACACCTCTACCAAATGCCAGGTGAACCATGATGCAGGAAAACAGTGTTGATTTAACATCCACTATTGAAAGCTTCTGGCTTCGTAAGGCCGAGTAATGTTTATTTTCCATCTAACCTGTTGATAAGGTCACGTGGACTCGGATGATTCAATGGTGAGCGTTTAATCCCCACTATTTCCTATGGTGTGGTTTACCTGAAATTTGAATCTGCCTCATTTTTAAGATCATGTCCTAAAATGAGCCGAAAAAATGGATGCACAGTGTGGATAAAACATATACATTGGATTTTAACTTGTGATTTGTGTACAAATTTCATGAACTACGACCATTGGATTTTCTCATTTCAACCGTCAAAATAAATGTCCAGCAGATCATATTTAAAAAAGTGTAATTTTCTGTTCACCATAGCCACAATTAGGAAAGTGTGATTTGGCCGTTGGATTTGCCTCATTTTTTATTTGATGCCTTCAAATAATACGAGAAAAGGGACAGACGATTTGGATTTACAGATAAATCACGGTGTGCCCGCCCACAAAATTGCCCGTTCAGAGCTAGGAATGGGCGGGGCTAGTATGCAATCCGTGTCCAGCCATGTGACCGCGACTGAGAGCGGATTAGCTCTTACTTGTGTTGCCCTAACTATGTGGGGGCCATTTTAATGTATTTTTTGTATATCCAAGTTGTTCATATGTTTTTTTTCATCTTAGGTGGACCATATCACTAAAGATAGTGATGAATAATCATTAAAAACTTTTTATGGGCTACCAAAGTTTTGGTTCAATGTGATATTTCTATTTTCCATTCATCCAGATCTTCTTGACATGATCAATGGGTTGGATTGAAAATAAACATTAGAAAAACCTTACAATTAATATCGGTGATGTCACATCCCAAATTCAAAAATCAATCTCGCAAAAATTTTCGATTGTCAAATTCGGTGCCGATAGCCTCCGTAGTACCCCATTCTCAGCTCCCAACACTCATACACTACGTTCCGATCCTGGGATCCTATAAGAAAGATTTTTGAACGTACATTTATCTCATAAGAAGCATAACTACAAGTATACCCAAATCACAAAAGCAACATCTATCACGCCCCAAACTCAGAAACCGGGCTCACAAAATTTTCGGTCGCCGAATCCGGCGCCGACAGCCTCCGTAGAACCCCATTCTCGGCTCCCAACTTCCATTCGCCAGGTTCCGATCCTGGAATGTTACGAGAAGAATTTTCAACGTCAGTTTGATTCGTAATAAGCATAACCAAAGGTATAACTCACAAATAACAACCAAGAACTCCATTACATTTCCACTATGATCAAAAACTTTACAAGTACAATGAGTATAAAGGAAAATACAATGGTAAGGAACAAAAACTTCAAAATGATCTACAAGTGCTCCTGCCTTAGCGCTGCTGCACCCCAATGTCACTTGCACGCAATAGTCGTGCATAAGCTTATATAAAACTTAGAGGGTGGTGAAAGTGTGTGCGCAAGGTAGTAATATGATCATGCAATATCAGAGTAATGTGGAATATGCAGATGGATCCATGATATCATGAGCCGTACCAAGGCTATGCGATGCAAGATGCAAGTCAAGCATACAATCCTCATGTAAGTCTACATGTCAATACAGCTCAACTCTGGAATATCACCGAGGTCTAGTACACTCTAAACCAGATCGCCGCCTCATCGCACGCAACAGGGTAAGTGAAAGAAACCTCACTATCCGTCTGCCAATATCGGCTCGACTCGTCGATAGCGGACTCATTCCTCGAGCTGGTCAGACTCAGCCTAGCATTGCCCCCTACTCTCGGGTGGGTAAGGCCGCACCCCCTCCCAACCGACCACGACACAGTGGAGAGTGCAGCCATCTGGTAATCGGCACTCAGCGCTCATCTACCCACTCGGTCTACACGTTGGAGCAACCTCTTGGTACCATAAGGGTTTTGGGAGTTTCACCTAGGGATATCTATAGCACCCCATGTAGAATAAGATTTTCGGTATCCAATCCTGTCAACCACGATGCGTCTGTGGAGGCTACGACTCCGATGTCACTAGGGCGTACAGTAACCATATCACACAATGCGAGATGCATGAATCACACTATCCAATCATGCAGTAAATCCTTGCACGTAACGTGCGCTCATGTAGGGCAACGCCGCCTAATCGGGAGCCCATAAACAACCTGTCCAAAGGAATATGCTATGATCAGTCACTTCTCATATCAAGCATACATATGATGCGTATGATCATGAGTCATAGAACTATACTAAACATGTTATAATGAAATGAACTATCCTTACAATGTAGATGGGCCTAGACGGCCTATACACAATAAGTACGGGCCTAATAATGGGCCCCAAGGAGAGTCGTAATGTGGACATCCAACCAACATTACACTCACAATGTGGACGTCAAACCAACATTGCTCCCAAGGCACGATCGTCGCAAACATCGTTACATAATCAGTGTTGGGATCACACATTGCAATGGACCTCAGGTACATCCCATTGGGCCTTAATTACATCCAATGGGCCATGTCATATGGGTCTTTTATTCGTCAAATGGGCCACATAAATGGACCACACCAATAGGCCTTACGTGCATTGCAATGGGTCATAACCTGTGGGTCTTAGATTGTATCAAATGGGCTTAATCTTATGGGTCTTATATGTAACAAATGGGCCACACCAATTGGGCCCCATATGTACATCAAATGGGCCTCAACCCATAGGCCCTAGTATATCTCAATGGGCCTTAACCCATGGGCCCCTAAAACATCAAATGGCCTAATCTCATGGGATTTGAAATACCTCAAATGGGTCTAATCCCACGAACCTTGGAATACATCAAATGGGTCCACTCCCATGGGCCTTAAATTACATTAAAGGGGCCTAATCCCATGGGCCTTGGAACACATCAATGGGTCCACTCCCATATGCCTTATAATACACCAAATGGCCCCATTCCATGAGCTTAAGATCCACATCAAAGTTGTAACATCCTGAAAATCGGGGGGTCGAGCAAAAACCCGACTCCCAAGTTCCAAAATGTTATTTATGCAACATAAATATGTATGATTGAATGTTGTCTGTGATAATGTATTAAACATGAGTGAGATTAAGCTAGAACAACATATCATACTCCAGAGACAGTTAAATTAACAAGCGGAAGACTGTGATAGTAGGTATAACATATATAAACTGTTGTATGTCTCCAGAGTGTAAATATGTTACCAGGTTATATACATACATGTATACTCCAAAAATAAACAAAACGAATATACATGAGTGCACTAAAAATATAAAATGACAAGTGTCAAGGTATCTAATCAACCTCCCTATAATCCCGTCAATCAGAACACGCATAAAGGAGGGATCCTCCTCATCATCATCATCATCAAGTCCGGCTCTGCCTCGCAGGCCGCGCCATCATCTGCAATCACAAAAGGGTCTGGTGGGTGTCCAGGAACATCGTCCCATAACGTGGGAGTGAGTGATCAACTCAGTGGGATAAGAGAGCAAAGATTAACATGTTCTCAAATCAATCATGCGATAATAGTAAAGCAGTAAATCAGACAATCCTAATACTGTTGTTAATGCAATATGACATGACGTGATGTATGCCCTCACCGATGATCTCCCTCATACGGCACCATCTTACGACCGGGGCATGCAATCGTCCATCAAGTGCTCCATATCTTTCAGGCACATGCAATGTTATGGTGATATGATTTCCAAGTTGTTATTAGTCCATTCAAACAGCAGGATTGGAAAACTAAGGTACTTCCCTTATATCAATCCCAACACAGATCCTGTCTAGGGTCGTCACTCCTAGTAATCTCATACGATGTATATTTTTTAGGTCGCTGCAAGGGCTGTCAGGGCTGTTGCACGCACTCGTTGCTCCGCTCCCCCATCACCTTATCAATACAGGCCTACTGTACTCTACTGCTACTGAAGGGTCGTCGCCTCCCATAGACTCAGAATATGCTCACGGTCACTACAAAGGACTCGTCGCCTGATCAGTGTAGGTCAACAGCAAGAATATAGTGTCTCATACCACCATAATCTGCTCACGAGACTAGGTGCTCACTGGTCACTACGGGGAGATTTGTGGCCCTAGCGTAGGCCGACAGCTCGACCACGGTGTCCCATACCACCATGCCTGGCTCATGAGTCTTCGTGGATCAAGGTAGCATGGTTAACAGGGTTTACAATGGTAAGTTCAGTACCCTAGGTTCAAGCAGTTATGACTCATGCAGGGTGAACATATAACGGCCAGTCGGGTTACTTGACGGGCTCGACTAGCACGAGCGCATCGCAAGTCGAACGACATGAAGTGCATAAAACACTTCGCGTGGCCTAACCACTGCCGCCAACTCCAAACACAACTCGCGTTCATCGACGCGTCCTTCGTGGCAAATATCAGTTAGCCACGAATTTTCTCTGTTACCGACTGCCTGGACTAAGTATAGTCCCAAACACATATGAATCCACATCAGCAATCATGTGAGAGTATTGAAAATGAAACACAACCATGTGAGCATGTTAACACATGTTATATCGTACAACTTAAGTAAATCATCTGACACATGCCTTTCATACATATGATGAAATTATGCATATCGCCAACATATAGGAAATCATTTCCATCAGCATATTAATTGAGAATTCAATCTCAATCTAAATCATAATGAAATCATCAAGCACATGTTATAACATACAACTTAAGTGAATCATCAAGCACATGCATTTCATTCATATTATGAAATCATGCATATGGCTAACATGTAGGAAACCATTTACACCAGCATATTAATTGAGAAATCAATCTCAAACTAATTCATAACACCATTTAATTCAATACATACTAATACAAGCATTTATACAAACACTTACACTACACTCTTAAGTCTACATATAGTATGTCGACCCGAAGTGCGCATTTAGGCGAATCTCTTCGCCAAACTAATTATGCACGTATTCCTAACATCCTAATGCGACAATAAACCATGTCAATCACATCAGCAAAATATGAATGAAATCAGTACTTCCTACAAATGACTAAAATGCCCTAAATCTCATATTTTACGTTGGTTTACGAAACAGGAAATGGACAGCATGTTGTACATGTCAAATGGCGTTACCGTCGATAATCTACTATTAAACGACATTGAAAGCTTTGAAAACAGTCAATCAAAGCGTCTAAAATCCGCACCTTATCTCCTAGAAGCGTATCGATTCGAACAAAGCGTATACGCTTCGTCTACGGTGAATAGGCAACCTAATTTACAAGATCCATAAGCTAACATGCTATGAAAATGAAAGAACACTAAATCAGTAACTATTTAGGATATTTTCTTACCTAGAAATGCGGAGAAATCACCGGCCAAGTGATTGGAGCGTGTTGCTTAGGCACATGCAACAGATAGTGTAGCAGTAGGAAAATTCTCTCCTACTCACTCTCACAAACTCTCACTTTCTCTCTCTCTCTTGCTAGGGTTTCTAGCAAATTCGGATGGGTGAGAGGAGTGAGGGTTTCAAGTCCTTTTATAAGCCCAAACATGCCCAAAACAGGCTTCAGGCCAAGGTATACTTAAGGTATATCCAAATCGGGGCTGTTTCGGTCCAAAAGGATATTTCTGGTGGTCCCCTGGCCGAACGCGATCGGACTTAAGTTCATACATGTCGGATGTCACTCACATCCCGTTTTCAGTCCAGCAGTGTTCGTAGATCGCACGTGGCGGTCTCATGATATGAAATAGAAATTTTTTCTGATCCGAGGGTGTAATTTGGCTGAATTCTGACGGTCAGGACGCTTAATAATAACGCGTCAAGTCGTGTGCCAGATTTGAATTTCAAATTCCAAATCTAACCCTATTCTCACTCTCTTCAGTCCAGGCTCAATGAAATAGCCTGAGAATGTCGGTTGGACTTGATTTTTGAAATGACTGTCAAGTCCAGCTAGGCGGTTCTAATGGTCTAAGATTGTAGGTATCAGACTTTCGACACGCGGTTTAGATCCAATACAAAGTTTCAAAGAGGTCCAGAGAACAAACCGGCTTAGAGTTTGATCCGAGGTTTTAGAGTATTATAGCGTCATTGGTTCTACTCGCTTTGGGTCTTGTAGAACGTATTTAAAGTGATCAGGGACTATTTCCCAGCTACTCCAGCGTAGCACTAGCTAACTTATGCTTAGTTTCTAAAGGAATTAATCCTAAGTGATTTCTTTGGCTATGGAATTGGGTTCTGAGCGATTTTCCAGGTGTTTTAGTTGACCCATTGCTTAAAGACGTCTAATCCCAGGTTGGCCAAAATCCGGGGTGTTATAAAAGTGGACCCCAATGAACCACTACAATTTCATTAAAATGGTCCTAAAAAATATGTCAAGGTGGGGTCCACTTGGACTATAGATCTGTCTTATTCCCTAGCATAAAATAGATAGACGGTTTGGATGCAATACACGTATCACGGTGGGGTCCACATGAGCTAAGGATCTGACTCATTCTTTTAGCTCATGTGATGAGTTTCAAGGCGGATGGACGGACTGGATGCAGCATGTGCATCATGGTGGGGTCCATATAAATGGACAGCATGGAGAGAGAGAGCACGTGCAGCATAGGGGTCCCACCGTCCCACCCTGGACGGTGTAAGGCTGACGCATGCACCAGTGGAGTCCACCGTCCCTGGTGGACGATGTGAACAAAATACATACATCATTGTGGGCTCCACGTGGGGCCCACCTCAATGTTTGTTTGAAATCTAACCCGTTGATAAGGTCACACAACTCTGGATGAAAGGGGAAAACAAATTTCAGCTTAATTTGAAACTTCTGTGGCCCCTAAAAAGAATTTCAATGACAGAGGTTCAATCCACTGTTTCCTGTGGTGTAGGCCACCTGAGATTTGGAATCGGCTGAAACTTGGAGGGGGCCCACCTCATGAACGGTTTGGATCTTACAAATACATCATGGTGGGGCCCACGGCAGCAGCCTTGGGACGCTGCACGGCCGCCCGCTGCACGCAGCGCGTGCTGCTGCTGCAGCACGTCAGAGGCAGAGGCTTTGCCTCTATATTGAATTTTTTAAAATTTGGGAAAAGTCATTTTTTGAGGTTTTTATCATGTGGGGTCCGCATCTAATGAATCCATTCCCGCCATTGGATTCTACGGCTCATAATAAATCCAATGACTCCGCTAACGGCCCACTTTCGACGAGTAAAAGAAATCTAAATAGATTTTAATGGTAACATTGTTATTTTCAACACTATGGCCCACTAAATACTCCGATCAGCCCCATCTTTTGGCTCAACGCCTAAAATGATCCAAGGAATAGGATGGTCGGTATGGATTGGATACAAGCATCAATGTAGGTCATATACAAGTGGCCCACCTCCAATGCCTATAAAGGCTAATATTTGTGTTTTCACGGCCACGTCCAGAGACAGCGTCTCTGGACTGTTTCTTTTTTTTTTTTTTTTGAACCTAGGAATTAGGTTAAGGTGGGTGGGCCCTGCTTAGGTGGGCCATCACATGGCTACCCATATACATACAAGGTGGGCCCCATCTATAAATGGATTGGATCCAATACATGCATCCTAGTGGGGTCCATCCAAGTGGGCCACACAACCAAATTAGTATCTTATAGAATAAAACAGAAAATGAAATAAAAGGGAGAGAGAGAGATGGGGAGTGGGACACGCGTGTGATGGAGGACTCCGCCACTATGAGTCTTCTCTTGAAGAAATCATACAATCAAATAGGTCCCTTTACACATGGGACCACCTAAATCGAAGATCAACGGTGGGGATCCTTTCCCCACCAATATGGACGGTCTAGATGACCTTCCTAAATAAAATAAACATCATGATGGGGTCCATGAAGAATGGCCCCACCATGGATGATCATGATGATCAAAGTGGGCCATCGGCCACAACTTAGGGTCCTAAGTGAGATCCAAACCATTGATCGGTTGGCCTCACTTGGCCCATATCAAAAACATGAAAAACTAGTATTAACTACCACCCACCGTCCGATCTTCTTGCTCCTATGGGTTCCTTAGCACCTTAGCTTCGATTTCAATGGAGGAGATGAGAAATGGATGGCTAGGATGTGAGATGAAGGGGTAGGAAAGGTGGGCCACACTTGGAGCTTGAGAATGCTTGGAGAACTCTTATACGTATGAGATTTTCTTGCTTAGGAGATTTGAAAATGAGAAAGAGAGAAAGAGTTGTAAAGGGAGAGAGAGAGAGAGAGAGAGAGAGAGAGAGAGAGAGTGATGGGTGATGGATGTGGTGAGTGATGGGTGTGTAAGAAATCCTTGACTTTTGTGGCCTTTTGTGTAAGAAAAGCACGGGCTTGTAAGACCTTTTTTGACTTTTTTAGTTGCTTGGGTATGGGTGAAAGGTGATGTGTACTTGACATGTACTTGACATGTGATGTGATGAGATTGATTGATTGATGGGATTGATGTGACACCTTGTAGAGATTTTCTTGGGTTTCGCAACGTGCGGCGTTTTTCTCACACCGAACGTTGGCTCACATCTCTTGACCAGGGTATCGACTCTGTGCACAAGTCGCGGCATTGGAACCACAGCGATGGTGCGGTCGCTATGGTAATGGTCTTGGGTTGAGTCGATACGGGTTGACGGTATTCGAATCAGAGTCGTACGTAAATATCGGTTAAGGGTCAAAGGTTGCCGGAATTTGACTGGTAAGACCGCGGAAGTCTACGAAACGGTACGGTTTAGGATACGGGTCTTACAACATCCTCATCACATATACAGTAATACGAACATTTGAATACAATGCTGGAAGAGAAATACATATGTCAAAATCATATGTGAGCCCTCTAATCATCAAATCCAAATAAAAAAAAATCACCCATCTTTAATCTCATCTTCCTTCTTCCGCCTATAGCCTCTAGAGCTCCAAGGGAACGATTTCAACGGTTGAAATGATCTTATGGTGGTGGAGATGGGAGGTAGGAAGGTGGGCCACATTAGTTTCTCTCATGGAAGCTTGGACATGGGTTGCTTAGAGAATGAGGGAGAGAATGAGAGAGAGAGAGAGAGAGAGAGAGAGAGAGAGAGAGAGAAGTGATGGGAGAGAGAGATGGTGAGTGATGGATGGGTGTACTTGACTAGGTATGGGTTGTAAGAGAGAGTTGACTTTGGGGTTGCTTTTAGGAATGAGACATGTACTTGACATTTGATGTGATTGATGGGACATTCTCTTGGGATTGTAACGCACGACGTTTTACTTGAATTGAACACAGACCCACATCTTCTAGCCCGGATATCTCCTCAACGCACGAGATGCGGCGTCGGAACCGCGGTGACGGCGCGGTTGCACTGATATAAGTCTCGGGTCGAGCCAACTCTGGAATAAGGGATATGATTCAGGACGCGCACAAACGCCAGTTACAGATTGCAGGTCACCGGAATTCGATTGGAAGGACTATAAAAGCCTATGTAACGATACGGTCTAGGATATAGGCCTTACAGGTGATCCTTACTGAATATCAGCGATCCACAGTTAATATTGACGATCTTCACTATGAATTGTCAATACGCACTATGGATCGCTGATCCAATGAAAACGGTAATAACTCCCTCGTTACATATTCGATTTAGATGATCTTATCTTTGTTGGAAACGTAATTTGATGAAATTTTAAATAAATTTTAAGTCACCTCATTTGTACACCATTATTTTTTTTGAAATTGGGCCCAAATTTTATCAACGATTGTAGAGTACCCTTATGTATTGTGGATTGTCGATCAGACAAAGATGGTCACAACTCCCTCACTACGTGTCCGATTTAGTTGATCTTATAGTAGTTAGAAAAATAATTTGATGAACTTCCAATTATATTTAAAATCACTTTATTTTGAAAGCCATTCGATTGATCAAAAGTGAGCCCAAATTTATAGTGCGTCACTGATACTTATTATAGATCGTTGGACCAACAAAAATGGTCTTAACTCTCTCGTTACATGTCTGATTTGTGTGTTCTTATACTTGTTGAAAATGATATTTGATTAAATTTCAAAAAGCTTTCGAATCACCTAATTTCGAGACAATTTGAATGCCTAAAGTGAGCCCAAAGTTCATCATGACATTTATTACCAAATGAGTTATCCAAATAGATGAACTTTGGGCATACTTTTGTGCAATCAAATGGAGGCCAAATGAAGTGATTCCAAAGATATTTGAAATTTTATCAAATTACTTTTTCAACAAGTATAAGATCAGACAAATTAGACATATAACGAGGGAGTTAAGATCATTTATGTGGGTCTAATGATCTACAATAGGACCCACAGAGCATCGTTATGAAATATATAATATTTACTTAGGTTTCCATTTCGGACAAAGCTCTTCTTCCTCATCTTCTCCATGGCGCCAGCATTGCATATGCGTAATTAGATAGTGGTGCGCTGGTAAAGATGGGGAGAGACGTTTACATGCTTCGGAATCTACATTGGCATGAGAGAGATCCTCATACGCATGAGAGGAACACTATGTCATGTAATGTCCCACCATTATGCATGTGTTTTATCTATGTCGTCCAACATTTTAAATCATCAATTTAGGGTATTATCCCAAACATGAAATAGTTCTAAATCTGAGGTGGACCACATCACACGAAAATAGTGGTGATTGAATGCCTAGCATTAAAAATGCCCTAGGGCTCACTATAATGTTTACTTGCCCATGTAAGAATAATGAACTGTGATAACTATTCCTATATAACCTCATAAAGTAAGCCAAAGCTGCTCAATCAATATTCAAGACCCTCACATGCATCTATGAATTAACCAACTTATGTGCACCATTAAGTCTTTGATCATATAATTATAGTCTACGCTAATGGCCCCCAAATTATCTAAAGGTTCATGCCATAATCCTATGTTCATGGAATACTGGCTCCCATGTAAAGTAGGGGCACATAAGGCACAACCGACATCAAGTTGGTTCCAATGCTAGAGATCTTATATCATGACTAAGTTAGTCCAATCACATAGGATTGCTGCACATTTTCATAAATGATATCTACCGATGTATCTCAAGTATCCATGAAACACAACTTTCAAGTATCTAATCTCAAGTTTTCAATAACTAGAAGATAAGTACTCTTCATACAACCTATAACATGTTTGATTTAGGCAACACTAGATGCATGTAAGGTACTTAATATGTCTTATAGGACCCATAATCATCAAGATCAACAAAAGAAATTGACTCTATCACATCTATGTTACCAAATATTAGAGTTCCCATTAATTTTCAATAGCACTACTTCAACACTAAGTGGTCATTTAGTAAAATGGACTAGAGTGTATTTGAAATTAAGAAGTCATTTGGCAACATGGATTTAAAGGTATTTGAATGTAAAGGTATTCAAAATACGAAGTAAATTTACCATATTTTGATATATCTTTATTTTACTTACCTTTTGTACTCCTTTCAAAAGAGGGAGATTAGCATGCATAATGAAAGTGTTGTTGGACAATTAATCTATTATACATGTGACACATTAATGATATCCAAACAATCAAATTATTGATGCCGTCCCCAGTATTACATCAATTGAATGTTGGCTAGTCACCTGTATGTGATATTATGCTTGTGGCCCACCTTAGGTTTGCAATTTTGTCATTTTTGCTAGAAAGTATATATTTCAATATTTTATTATTTCAATATTTTATTACAATTATTTTATAATATATATATATATATATATATATATATATATTAAGTATATTAAAATTAATTTAATAATCAAAATCAAATTTATGTTACTCCATTGCATTCTGATTAAAGCTCCCAAATAGGCTTTCTGATTCCAAATCAACTTATCATTGATTTGGATGCAATCCGTGACATGCTGTCAGACCAGATAATGATGACTGCACGCGACTTATACAGGGTGCTCGTACTGAATTTAGGGAGCGGATTAGTTGAGACCTCAGTCTCACCCATGAGGGAGCGAATTAGGATAACACGTCAGTGGGTTGGTGTAACCTAATTGCGCAGGGCCCACCTTGATGTATCTGTTGTATATCCATGCCGTTCGTCTCTCTCTTTCTCTCATTTAGGACGATCCCAAACTTTAAGAATATCCGGATCTCGGGTGGACCATGCCACTAAAAAATAGCGATGAATGACAATTAAAAAACATTGTGTCATAAAAAATTATGGATTTATCTGATCTTTGTATTTTCCCTTCATCCAAGCCTTCTTGACATTATCAATAGGTTGGATGACAAATAAGCGTTATAACAACCTTATAATCACCCCTTTTGAATTTTTAATGGTGAGGCACTTAATAACCTATGTTTCGTGTTATGTGTTTCACCTAATATTTAGATCTGTTTAATTTTTGGGATCACGGCCTAAAATGGGCTGGAGAAACTTATGGACGGGGTGTGTGTGGGTGTATATGGTAAGGTAACGCCCACGCGGGTAACACCTAATCCACTACCCACCCAAGACGATTCATGGCTACTGTGGGCTGACCTTGATGTATTTAGTCTTTATCGGTGCTGTCCATTCATTTTTCCGAATCATTTTAGGATTGAATTAAAAATGAGAAGATCCAAATCTTAGGTGTATCATACTCTAAGAAACAGTAGTTATTGAATGCCCTAACATTAAAAACCTTCTTAGGGCGCATCTTAATGTTCACCAAGTGTTCATTAGCCATCTAATCCATTGATAATGTCCCGTAACCCGGGATGAAGGGAAAAAACAAATATCAGCTTTATCCAAAACTCCTATGGCTCATTAATGATCAATCATACTCTTTCCTATTGTATGGTCCACTTGATAATTTGATATTGCACCAAAATAACCCAAAAAAAAAAAAAAAAGGATAGACAGCGTTCATACAGAATAGTTGCATCCAAGTGGGCCCGATGATAAGGATCACACCGTCTTGGATGGTCTCACCCAATCTGTTCCCCAACATGATGGGAGAGGTGCAGCCAGCTAGTGGGTCAAAGTTCTGTGGACCCACCATGATGTGTGTGTTTTATTCACTTTTCATTTATTTTTTCATCTCATCCAGGGACCGACTACAAAAGTGAGGTGGATCCAAATACCAGGCGAACCATAATACAGGAAAACAGCGTTGATTTAACATCCACCGTTAAAAGCTTCCGAGGGCCCTGTAATGTTTATTTTCCATCTAAGCGGTTGATAAGGTCACGTAGACTTGGATGATTCAACAGTAACCATTTAATCCCGACTATTTCCTATGGTGTGGTCTACCTGAGATTTAAATCTGCTTCGTTTTTTGGACCCTGTCCAAAAATGAGCTAGAAAAATTATGCACAGTGTGGATAAAACACATACATTGGATTTTAACTTGTGATTTGTGTACATCTTTCTTAAATCACGGCCATTGGATTTTCTCATTTCAACCGTCCAAATAAACGTCCACCAGATAATATTTTTTTTTAAAAAGTGTAATTTTCTATTCACCAGAACCACAATTCGGAGAGTTTGATTTTTATAAATTCTAGACCACATAAACCCAATTTCTGAGTGCCTACGTATCATCCACCACCACCCATTTCTCCACGGCACATGACAGCCAGGGGCCCACCAGTGGAGCTGGAGTCGTATATTATTCTTCTGGTATTATCCACGTGACCGCGACTGTGAGCGGATTAGCTGTTACTCGAGTAACAGCTCAGTGTGGGGGCCATATTAATGTATTTTTTTCGTGTATCCAAGCTGTCCATATGTTTTTTCATATACGGTGAAGCATATCACTAAAAACAGTGCTGAATAGTCATTAAAAACTTTTTATGAGCTACAAAAGTTTTGGATCAATGTGATATTTCTATTTTCCATTCATCCAGATCTTCTTGACATTATCAACGGCTTGGATTGAAAATAAATATTACAAAAACCTTACGATAGGCCCTTTCGATTTTTTAATTGCGAGGCAGTCAATCAACACTGTTTCTTGTGGTGTGGTCCACTTGATATCTGTATCTGCTTCATTTTTCGTATCCCATGCTAAAATGAGCTGGAAAAACGGATGGACAGATCTGATATACAACACATAATTAATGTGGGCCCTACAGTAGGAGTAACACCTACCACGCCGTTAGCCGGGTAATACCTACTTCGCGCCCAGCGCGACTGTCTTGAATTTTCGTACGTTTCGGATTTTCTGTGTTGTTCTGTCATTATCTATCTGTTGTACGTTCAGAACATTCTGGCAATGCTTTCGGCTTATCAATCATCCACGTGTCACAAAATTGCGTCAATCCATACCGTCCAAAATGAAGTAACATTGTCGATGACTGATCCTAAAGGCCTATTTGGAAGGTGGAGCAACATTGCGTCAATCCATACCGTCCAAAAATGAAGTAACCATTGTCGGTGACTGATCCCAAGGGCCTATTTGGAAGGTAGATTAGGTGGTATGGAATTTCATTTCATCCATGTAAATTGAAGAGAACTGGATCAATCCAGCTATCCGAGCAGGAGCTACGGAGCAATTTTTCGTGAAATCTACTAAGGGTGCATGTGTTATCTACACCGTTAATCCATACGTGCCCTTTACATGCTACAGTCGAGTTGTGAAATCTGGTCCCTTGATTGCAATTCCAATGGTCCACCAAATGTGGGATTCACATAATACAGTGTTTTATTCAAAATAAGAATTTGATCCCAAACATTAAATTGGACAGTCAAAATAGCACGGTATTTCATATAAAATCCACATGTAATAATAATACTGGTAATTCCACATCATGCCATTTAATACCATTTAATCCCCCGTTCGAAACAGGCCCCAAGGACAACTCATTAATTCGACGGTTTGATTTCAACCGACCACTGATGACCACGAACTGACGATCTGTATCGTCCAATCCATTTGCATTTGGTCCAGTGCTGTGTGGGACCAGCTCAACAGCTAAAGGCTAATGGGAATATATGTGATGCAGAGGATCTGGTGTCACACTGAGATGAACGGTTGTATTGCCCTCTCAGTAGCACACGTGGCAGATTGATGTATCGATTGGTTGGACTGATCGGGTGGGACACATGGTGGATGGCCCATGCTTCAAAAGTCATTCTTTCCAGTCTATCATAGCCACCAATTTTACTGCAGTTTGTACAGCTGTATCTCCACTATTAACTGTCTGTTTCCTACCGTCGCTTTTAGGGCCCTCGATCGGATGGCTCTCGCTGTCTGGTCAATGTGAATTTCAGTCATTGGTCATCCACAGTAGGTATAACTAGATGGACGGTACACAAGTACATGTCACAGTGCCAAGTGTACTTTGGAGAGACGTAGCTTTCCATATTCTGGTTATTTTGCCACAGTTTAGTAGGGTGAAGATATTCCATGGATGGATTTTCTTGCCGTACTACCTTTCTCCCGGATAATGCCGGTGTGTAAAAGGTAGCGGACTGCGTACTGGGTAAACTCTGTGGGGCCCACCGTGATGTATGTGTATTATCCACACCGTCCATCAGTTTTCTCAGATCAATTTGTAGTAATAGCCCAAAATTGAAGCAAGCTCAACACTCAGGTAGACCATACCTCAGGAAACAGTGTGAATTGAACAGCTACCGTTTAAAACTTTCTGGGGCCCACAGAAGTTTTGCTTCAAACTGATATTTGTCTTTTCTATTCATCCATGTCTTCGTGATATTTTCAACAAGTTGGATGACAAACAAACATCACTATGGGGCTAGGAAGGTTTCAACGGTGGAAGTCATCATCCCCACTCTTTCCTTAGGTGTGGTCCAGTTGAGCTTTATATATGCTTCAAATTTTGGCCTCAAGACCTAACACGATCTGATAGAACGGATGGACGGCGTGGATATGACACATACATCTAAGGTGGGCCCCGCAAAGTTTACTCACTCCGCAATCCGCTTCTTTTGTAAAACATGCGTACATGCAGAACCCGCGAGATCACCGTTCTTGAAAATCACGGTGATCAGATCACTAGTCGGGCCACATTTATATGCTAGCTTAAGACCATCTGTTCTCCATTTATTCATCAATAATGTGGGCGCTGTTGATCGGACGGTCCTGATTTTTTGTGCCAGATGTGATGTATGTTGTGGCACACTGAGCTCCACCACAATTAGGATGTCAGTGGAAAAGCTCGTACAGCGCCACATTATTGAGGAATAAGTTGTACGGAGCGCCGTATCCTCTCCACGACGGACGGTAGAATAAAGTTGGCTGTGTACGGGAGCAGATTAGGTGCTCAACGGTTCACCGTGTATCTTGAATTTAGACCTTTGCTCAAGTTCCCTTAACCGTCCATTCTTTTCGAAACACATGTACAAATTATAACATATGGGAACTGTTTCATAGATCCTGTACGTGATGAGTGGGTTGGATCTCATACACGTTGCGATATTGGCACGAGATATATGCGAGTGCAGGATAAGCCAACACGCTCGAATGCACTTTAGCACTCCTTTTGTCTTCACGAGAAACATTTTACCCGGCGTCTTTTCGAAACGCTACCAAACTCTACTTCCTCGAAGCAAATCATTTTTTAGGGATATATTATTTGAAGATGAAAATACTTTCTCTCTCACGTGACTAAAAATCTATAGATGCTATTATAATTCGTAGCTAGAGTCGGGCATCGGACCAAGTCGGATTGGATTGGGTCCAACTTGACCAGATCCGAAATCTCAATAACTTGATCCGAACTCGTTTTGATCTGGGATTGAGTCCGAGTCACCTGACTTGAACAGATCCAGAATGTGTATGAGCTGATTCGAGTCTGACTAAAATCCTACTTCAAAATCCTAAAATCACAGACAGAGAAAAGAAGAAGAAGAAGAAGAAGAAGTAGAAAAGAAGAAAAGAAAGTTCTAAATCTGTGGCCCTAAATTCTATCTCAAAATTTCAAATTTGTGGCCTTAAAACTTTAAAGAAAGCTCTAAATTCTATCTCAAAACCCTAAAATTACTATTAAATGATGGATTCCATAACCATAAAAACCCTAAATCTGTGGCCCTAAAACTCCCAAAATTGGAAGCCTTAGCTCTCCAATTTCTGCACTTGAGAGAATGAGAGAGAGAGAGAGAGAGAGAGAGAGAGAGAAAGAGAGAGAGAATGGGAGAGAGATACCTGATGCTTGATGGTGCGTGAGAGCTTTGAGAGAGCTTTGAACGACGTGGATTTAAAAATACATCATGGTGAGCCAGAGAGCTTTGACGCCAGCTAGCTGGCCGGTGTGAGGTCACCTTCCAAACGGTGTTACACACATCAACATAGGAGGCGGGGGTTGGAGCTTTGAGAGAGAGAGAGAGAGAGAGAGAGAGAGAGAGAGTAGGCAGGGGTTGGACTATGAGGGTTTGGGAGAGGGAATCAATGAGGGTTGGAACATTGAAAGAGAGAGCGAGAGAGAGAGAGACACAACGATCGAGAGAGGGAGAGAGACACAACGATCGAGAGAGAGAGAGAGACAAAGCGATCGAGAGAGAGAGAGAGAGAGAGAGAGAGAGAGAGAGAGAGAGAGAGAGAGAGAGAGAGAGAGAGTAGGCAGGGCTGCAGGGTTGGACTACGAGGGTTTGGGAGAAGGAATCGGCGGGGGTTGGAGCGTTACAAGAGAGAGCGAGAGAGAGAGAGAGAGACAACGAACGGGTGTGTTTTTGGTTAGGGTTAAAAGTAAAATAACTTTATATTGTACCCGATTTCGGATCGGGTCGGGTCGTCGGTCCGGATCCACCAAGATTTGAATTCAATCCGAAATTCGTTCGGATCTGAACTACCCAACCCAATCCTGACCGATCCAGACCGTCGGATCGGGTCGATCCACCAGATCGGATCTATTTTGCCCACCTCTATTCGTAGCTATATTAGCAAATGTAAGAGTATTTTGACCTTTAAATAGTGTATTTGTACAGAATAGTTTACTTTGAGAAAGTAAAGTTTGGGAACGTGTTAAAAAGCCGTTGGGTAAAAGGTGTTGTTTACAACGGTCAATTTCTCAGTCTTCACCAGCAAATGCAATAAGCTGTGGAAAGTCTCAGGTGCTTTTGAATATATGTAAGGCAGTCAACACGCATCAATTTCGTTACACGTGGCAGAAATATGAAAGATTACAGACGACATCTTCTGCAACCTTCAACAAATGGCTTTTAGGTTAAAAATAAATCTGATTGGAAGATCTTAGCCACTGATTGGAAGGCATCTGATTATTAGAAATGGATGGTTAAGAAAGGTCCAACATTAACCTGCCATTATATAGGAAAAAATAAAAATATCTAAGTCGTTCAAGAAAAAAAAATCCCTAAGAGGAAGGATGACTAGACCGACATTTAGATCTAGTTTTAGACGGCCAAGATCACTTCGATGGAATTCGTGTGCATGGCCCAAGCTCTGCATCCTTCAGTTGTAGTTGGGAGTAGGCGGAGATCAGTGAGAGATTTCTTCCAGAGTTTTTCTAGAATACATTCTGGCCTATTGCTACATGATACGTGGGGCCCACAATCACTTGGATGAGGGATGTTAAAAAATAAAAAAAGTAATACCTATTCTAGTGGAATTTTCTATCTTTTGATCATTCCAATCTTTTAGTTTAAATATTGGTGGGATCCAAAACCTTTTAATAATCAAATGATTGAATTTTTGGAGACTAAGAAATTATGGGTATCCTACATCTTCCCTGAGGCCCATCATATAAACGGTTGGGGATTGAAACAGGCAGTGATCAGGATCCCACAATACCGATGTATCATAATGTAAATACATGGGGATGTATTGTAGAAAGTTTTCTGAGAATAAATCTAAATGTATCGAGCAGTACGTATGGTACATTTGAGAGCCATTGCTTTGTGTGATTTCCGCTTCCTTCAACCGATCCTAGAAATCACGATTGTGCATAAGTTCAATAGTAAAAGAGTTGGATGGAATGCCCACCGTTAGTTTTCTCTAGGGCTACTATCATTGTATGCCATCAATTTATTCATATGGTGTACTCATAAGTATGATTGAATTACTCAAAAATTACATAGTCTAACACTCAGGTGAACCATGCCATGGGAAATGTATAATGTGTGTAATATTTTTGGAGATGTTCATAGTGCTTTTCATGGAATTACAGTTGGCACAGATATAATGATACATGTCATTTTATGATGGGGTACAATTGGCGCAGATATAACAATACATGTCATTTGATGATAGGGCATTCACGGCTGAGAAGCTTAGATGCGGAATGTGGTTGACCAGAAAGAACGGTTAAAAGGACACATGTCTAGTAAAGGAGGAAGGATATGGAAGACTGAACATGGTAACAAATAAGTTACTATAATTGTTAAACAAAGAAAGAAACACATAAAAGATAGCCGCAAGAGAAATTTATAAATAGCATTAAAAATCAATAAAGTAAGTCATCTCACACCAAACTAATCAAACTAATCAAATTATCTTTCCGAATTATAGGTTAGCTTTATCCTATGAGTAGCGATAATCTGTGAGTGGTAATTCTTACCTATAATCCAGTAGCAGTAATCTTTAGCTGTAATCCAAGTCTATGCTTTACGCTGGACTATTTTCGATTTTAATACAATCAATTCATCTTTTAGGAAGATATCTTGTAGTTACTCCCTGTGATCGACTATAAATTTTTTCTTTTTGTTTAATTATTTTCGTGTAACAAAAATCTTTCTATATTTAAGATAAGATGCAACCTATCTTCGGAGGATGACCCCCACCCTCAGATAATCGTCTGATCTTTTTATAACTATCATATGAGTGGTTGAATAGGTGAACAATCATCTCGAGTCTCAATTGTATACGGTCAAAATCGATGCATCTATCTATTTTGTCGCTTGTGGTCAAGTTGTTCGGTTTGAATCGAGCCACACAATCAGTTCTTACACGCCCGCACATGTCACATGCGTGTTAGTGCCAACATTAGGTATGAATTTTTTACTGTGTATCACCTGAGTGTAGAATGGTCCTGATATTCTGTGTAAGGCTAAAAAAGGATATTTTATGTGATGGACAACATGAACTTTAATGTATGTTAAGATTTTTCCCTTAATGAAAGAAACCACTTGCAGGCAACGCAACGCAACGTTACCACATAATCCAATGTTGTGCCATCTTTCCAATAAGAAAGTGTGCAATGATAACAAATTTATTTGGGGCTATTTAATTAATTTATAATTTGTTGTAATTCATGATATATAAGTCATAATTATTTACACATGTAATTATAACATGAATTGTTGATCGAATGCCTTTAATCTGTCTTGGAACATAGTTTTTGATTTGATCAACAGACTTATTGATTTGATCGAGAAAATTTTGAAAATTCATATTTACTCTCTGAACATACTTTTGCACCTTTTCGATTCAATCAACAGAGGTATCTATTCGATCGATGGTATGTCAATTTGATCAATAGTCTAATTGACACTTTGCACAACTTCTGCATAAGTTCACGTTTTGTTTGTAATTGTATATGGGTGTATAAATTTCATGTTAATTATGCAATTATGGTTAAGTACAATGTTAAAACTTGTGAGCCATGGATTTTAAAAGGGAGAAAGCCAGGGCTTTCAATATGTAAGTTGTTCCATCTCTTTTAACTTTCTTATTATAATAGATTGTTGGTTTCTTTGTGTTGTGTTTTTGTTTGATTCAATCTAAAGTTAGTTCCACGCCTAACAAGTCGTGTTATAGCTTGTTGCATTTTAAACAAGAATCTTAATGTTATCAAGGAACTTGTTTGCAAAACTTCAAATTTGAGAGAATACATTTGTATAATTTCCACGTGTAAAAATTGTGCAGCCCACTGTGATGGATGTATCTTATCCTGCCATACATCCATTTTGCCAACTCATTTTAGGGCATGAGTCCAAAAAATGAGGCAAATCTAAGTTCGAGTGGACTAGACCATAGGAAATGGTGGGAATTGAATGCCTAGTATTAAAATATCTTGGGTGCTATGGAAGTTTTAGATCAAGCTGATATTTGTATATACCCTTCATTCATGCAAGTGTGATCTTTGGAATAGGCTGGATGATAGATGCACATTCCTGTGGGCCTGGGAAGGTTTAAATTTTAAACAATGGATGTCATTTGCCCCCTATTTCATGTGGTATTTTAGTCCACTTGAGCTTCCAATCTGCCTCATTTTGTGGTTCACGGCTTAAAATGATATGCTAAAATGTACTATTTAAAATTATATACTAAAATGGACAATTGGTGTGGATCACACACATACATCATGGTGGGACCCACATATTTTAACAATACCTAATTCTCCTCTGATTGTATGCATTTGGACACAATTTTTGAGGTGAAACATTCAAATACCCTTAAAAAGTCATTATTAGTCATTTAATGCCATGTACAATTGCAATTGAAAAACCAAACAACCCCTAAGTTTTGTTAGGCGCACTATTTTTTTGGTGCACTCACTAGTAATTGGGTGTAAATGCACATTTTTTGTGTGCTTAGCATGGTTTAATTGGAAGTATATTGAATAAGTGGTAAATTAAAAGTTTCTTTTTAATGTGCTTTGAAATTTCTTTATTTTATTACATTTAAGTATGATAGATATGAAATGACTTTTTTGGCTTTTGTCTTAGATACAAGAGTGACATGAGTAATATAAAATAGCGGTGAAGACTGCTTGAGTTGAAGTAGGAATATGCCAATATATCCTAGATGGGGGTGAATAGGACTTTTTAAAGATTTATGAGTTATATTAAAAATCCTATCACTCTAATCCTAACAGGTATATAATTTTCAGGATTACTCAAATGTAACTCTACTTGCTTCCAAGCCCAGTAGAGGATCCAATCACAAAACTATTTAATTTAATAAGCATGAAGCAGTTATAGTATATGATGGATGTGACTATGTGTGTGAAGTGTGAGCAGATATGAATACAATTAACGTAATCACACAAATGATCAAGCACAAGAATCAATCACAGACACAGTCATTTTTATAGTGGTTCAACTACTTGTCTACTCCACTCTTGGCTGCCACACTCAACCCTTGAATGTACCGGATTTCATTAAGGAGGTTTTCCATGGTTCACCTCAAACCTAAGGTTTTAAATCAGGTTCACATTCAACCTTTACAACCTACACAGAGGCTAACTGTTTATGCTCTCACAAGCAAGGGTCAACACATAGCACCCATTTTAGGCACACTGGCTAAGGATCTTACCCTAAGACCCTAACAGAGATTTTACACGGTTCACCTCATAACCTAGAGTTTTACTGGTTCACTCATAACCAGATGTTTATGCCCATACAGAGCAAGGGTCCACACAACGCACCCAAACGTACACTCCCGCCGGAGGCCTCCTTTGAGGACTTCAAAGGGTGAGCAACACTTAAGACCCAATCCTAGAAAGGAATGATCATAAGTGTCCTCTGAACTCTAGATACTTACAGATAATTTGATGAGTCCCTTTTAGCGCAATGACGAAGATCTCCTTCTTGTTGATGAAGAGTCTTCAGCTCCTTTGATCCGCAACACAAAAGATGTACCAATACTAGGTTTCAGGTTGGGTCAAGGTTATGATGGAATTCTACTCTCTAAAGATTTTCCTATTAGGAAGATAGAGTGATTTCAATCATCTATGCATTTAAGGCATCCCAGCTTAATGATTCGCCATTAAGGTAGTAGCTGGAGGATCCTTGAATGCATAAGTTCATTCCCTGATCGACTCTATTGAATATTAATGATGAGGGTGGATTGGAGGATGAACTCCCAGAGAGAAATGGCTTAAGATAAATGATATGAAGTTTAAAATACTCAGAAGCACTCTCTTCTTTCTCTACCAGCAATAAAGACAATCCTCTCTTTAAATAGACAAAAGGTTCCAACGGATATAAAACGGTCATATTTATGACAGAGTTCGATATCATCGAGCGTATAGTCTCGATAGCATCGACTGACCTCTCGATGATACAAACTCAAATATCATTTTTACTTTTGGAAACCTTTTGCCAACTGGTCGATGGGATCGAAACACACATCGATGTTATCGAATTTTCAACTCCGATTCCATCGATAGAGGGATCGATCTATCGACAGGTGAAAATAAGAGAGACAAGCCTTGAAGAATTTCAAGTTCTAAAGATATGATCGGGGAACAGTCGATGTTATCGGAATTTGTATATCGATGATATCGGAGTCCGTGTCGATGGGATCGATAAATCGTATAGATTTACTTATAAGCTTGCTGGACGGTTTGTGTCTGGTTTCGATCCAATCGACCAGGCCTCAATATGATCGACATAAGAATATCGATTTCTCGACTGGCCCCCCGATCAATGTTTATAAACACACTGAAATATTTGCTGAAGAAAACATGCGCCCACTATCGATATGATCAAATGACTTCCGATATGATCGATATTTGAATTCAGATTGAATCGGACAATCATCGATATATCGAAGCTTATAGTAATTTTCTTTAGAAAAACAGGGGCGCCGAAAAACTGTCTGTCGATATTATCTATCCACTTTCAATGGGATTGATATTTGAATATTGTTCACTCCCCAAGTGCAGGGTTGTGATATAGTAATAAACTCGGTAAGACCGAGGTCGAATCCCAAGGGACTAATACCTGTACATTATCTAAAACTAAGTAGAACTAGAACTAGAATAAGATGAAATCTAAACTAAATGGAATTGAGGGAATAATTGTGAAATAATTATCCAAAACTCAGGAGAAATCAGAGGGAAGGACACTAGGGATTCAGAGGATCCACTTGTAGAGATCAGGAAGATCTTACGCCTGTTTCAAGAATCATGGAAGTTAATTGAACTACTATTGATGTAGTTTCAAAGATATGAAAGGTATATGAATTAAAATGGATTCCATCACCAAACTATGCCCAGGAGACTATGGCAAACAACAGAATTAAACTAATTACCGACCAACCAATATGCCATGAAGGTTAGGAAGGGTACCGTCATCCAACCATGCTCAGAAGACGATGATGAGCAACAGGGCTTCCTAGCGTCATAAACATCAAAAGGAAAAGAATATGCTCGAAGCCATTGCAGACCCATTGTAATTTCAGTCACAACAGACCATTAAAGACTAAAAACATTTCCGCTAATCAAACTATAATCAAAGTGGTTCATCAATTAAAATTAAATTAATGGCACAAGGTAATGTCTCCCATCATACTACAAGCTTCACCTCTTAGCCCTAGCTAAGAGGTCTAGCCTAGCATGGTCATGCTAAAACCAGGAAAAACTTGAAAGGAAAGAAATAAAGAAAAAGGAAGAAAAGAACTCGAAACCCGCTTCAAAATTCGCCTCCACGGCTGCCCACACTAAGATCCCACGTCCAAGGATGCCTTTCTCTCTCTTTTTCTCCTCCTTTTATATAGGTCAAGATGGTGGAGAACGTGGAGTCGGTGGCTGGAATCGGACTGACCCTGTTTCGCAACAGAGTGCACAGCAACAGGAAGGTAGTCGTGTTTGGTACCGATTTGGCAAAGGAACCCCTCCATCTGATCCATTCTAACTTCATGGTGAGGTTAATGGCCTCCTATTGAAGCATTTGGACGGTCCGGATCATGAATCCGACCGTGCCCTTGATCACAGAACGTCCCATTGTGGCCGTCTTCACGGACATGCGTAAGATTAACGCAGGAGCTGCACTGACATGTTTGGTAGGCTCCACAGTGATGTTTTTGATGCAATTCACCCCATTCATTACAATCACGTTGAAAAACCAATAAGAAATGACTGGTTTGAGATAAATTTTGGTGTGGCCCACATAATATTTTGCTCCACCGTTCATCGTGTGTTTAATGGCTGAAGACGCACAAATGTTTGCATGGGGCCAAATGGTCATCTTGGTGAGGTTAATACCCCCCCTATGCAACCAATGGACGGTCTAGATCACCATAATTGATGATGGGTGGGCCCCACTGAGAGAGGCCGACGGTGACAACATTATTGCTGTCTCCTTCCTGCGCAAGGAGACGGGTCAAAGTCGGTCAAACCGACTTTGGTTTGCAATGCACAGCGCGTGCACTTGTGCATGGTGCACACACCACTCAGGTGGGGTCCACTGTGATGTTTATGTGAAATCCGTTCTGTCCATCCTTTTCATCATATCATTTTAGACGTTGAGACCAAAAGTGAAGCAGATCCAGATATCAGGTGGGCCCAGAATCATGATTCTGAGGGCTGATCTATCCGTTGGATCACTTTCTGAGTGATCCAATGGCTGATTTTTTACCTGTACAGTTAATTTATGGCCCCCATCATATGTATGAAGTTTCAACTCAATCAGATGGCGAGAACCCTGTGATCTTACATTTTTGGACCATTTTCGGGCCTTTTAAATATGAACAGCTTGATTTCCTCGGGTCTCTGGCGTGTAAATTCTTCGATCTTAGTCCCATGGAGTCCGTCCCTTGCTCTAGTGAATCTTGAGCATTAATTTCATACTTTTAGCACCTTGTTTCGGTCCAAACTCGTACATACACCCTGCATCACAAACGTGATTAAATCAGGCCGTTAAATGGCATCATGCTCGTAAATCTAAGTAATAAATGGGGTCTAATATGCAATATTTGACCCTCAACAAATATCGATGATATCGATTGAAACTTTGATATATCGATAAATCGTCCAGATGAATGTTTGGTTGTTGGACGCTTTTTGTCTTCACTCGATTGTATCAATTGAGATGTCGAGGACATCGACAGAGCAGGTCGATCATATCGAAAGGTGAATCGATATAATCGACAAGGTAAGAAAACTTTGAAGATTTTTCTGTTTGGTAAAAAGTTTTCTTACAATAAAACCCTAAGATGTTCTACTTAGTTTTAAGGCTTTTAATCACCTGGTGTTTTGGAACAAGGGATGTGATGCTATGATTTACCTATGGCGAGCTTCCACACATCCAGTTGAGGTAGGCACTTGAATTGATCTTATTGTTTGGCACTGTTGTCCGACTGGCTTAACTTACATCGTAATTGATAAACCAGGGCACTTATAGGTGCACTTTCAATCTCCCCCTTTGTCAATTACATGACAAAATACTCAAAACACCCTAGGATAATATCTAAGACAAACACAACCTAAATTGTGTGTACATGCATTAACACAATTTTATAAATTCTAATCACCCATGTACACAACCAGTAATTGCTCCCCCTAACTTCAAAACTCCCCCTTTCTTGTTGCGGCTGCTCCCCTTAACACATGCAACACCATTCTACCAGATATACAATTCCATCCGGGGTGTTTTTGACTTTTCTCTCCCTTTTTGTCAATCATTGACAAAGATATAGCAAGTGATATTGACTGAAGATTAAATAAGTGCATGGGAGAACCACTAGATATAGATGAATAAGGGTGAACTCATTTTAAAACATACAGCACTATTCATACGATATGAATGCGTATAAAGACAAGTATCATAGTTATAGATCAGGTAGAATATTCAATAAAAATACATGCATTTTATATCAGATAGGGCAGAAAAGATAGATTGTGATACCCTGTCATAATCAATATATCCATAAACCATTTGAAAACAGAGATCACATAAACAGGGATGAAACTATGAAGCAATTAGCAATGCAACCCATGTTCAAACCAGACAAACCAAGACATATTCAAGTTATAGGAGTTTATGACATTAGCGACCCACACGAGGTATGGACAACCAAGAAGCCACTTTGTCGTAGTCTGTAAGTCAGCAAGTTATCACACACATAAATATGATCACAGGGCATTTAAAAAGATCCTTATGTCAAAGTATTCCAGAAGAATTGTCAATGTGTGATAAATGGAAGGAGTCCCTGGACAAGCTTTATGGAGAAGGTAGATTGTTCAGAATCTGTTCCATAGCATGTTGCAGAGACTCCAATCTTTGTCGGACGGCTGAAAGATAGGCTTCACAGTCATCAAATTTCTTCATCATGTTGGATTGACCATCCAGAAGTCTTTGTAAATTATCTTGCAACTGGATACCCTGAATTGCCATGGCTTGAGAATTCCAAAGGCCTGAGGTCTGATTAGTTTTTCCAACACAAGATACTTTGTCATAGAGATTCAAACTCTGGATGTCTTTATAATTGAACCATAGATATGGATGTGGAAGATCATGAGTTAGTGGCAAACTGAATTGTCGTGAAAGCTTAAACAGAAAGCATGGAAATGGAATTGTAGTGATGGATTCTTCTGTGGACACTCGGATTAACTAACGTAAGAGAAGAGTTGGTAGGCATAGAGGAATTCCAAGATTAATATCAAACAAAATGTTGAGTATGTATGGAGAGAGATAATTGCTTGAGACTTAATAAGGATAGACATTTGTGCTCAATATACTGTGAAGGATCTTGTAAGTAGGATCAAGATGCTTAACATGGAGGATATTCTTTGAATTCCTGGGAATCGTAGTACCATTACACAGTGCTCGAGTAACTTCTCCCCATACACCAAGTCCATTCATATTTCGATCTGATACATGTATTCCAGTCATTCCTATCTCAACCATCCTACTTATCAGTCTAGGTGTGATGTATTTAACTCGATTTACTACCACAATCGAGATTACTGGAGGGTTGTTATCAACATTGAAGATCAAGCTCAAGAACTGATGTACTAGATTATGTTGAAATGTTCCCCCAAGATCTACAATATTTTCCCATCCACTCTTTTTCAAAAGATCCATGATTTTAAAAGGTTCAATACTCTTTGTATGAACGTTTCGTTCTGCCACAAGCTTTAAGTTGAACAAGGAAGAAGGGGTGATTGCATCCTGCTTACCTTTCTTCTTTCCCATTGATGCACTTTGTGGATGAAGTAATCCTTTAGTTTCCGACATTTTGATCAAGAACAATGTTGAGAGATATAGTTCCACACTGAGATCTTTGATTTTTCGATTTTAAGAGTTCTGGGAAGCCCAATCGTCCTGACGATTCAGTTACCCGGAGAGTCGTCGATGATATCGATTATTAGTCGATGTGATCGTCATTCACAAGTTATTAATCGAAGCTCATATTGAGTGAATTTTTATTTTTTTTTACTATCCATCGTTCATGTATAGAATAGTGTATCTATAAAGGTTTTTAGTGAAAACAAAAATAACAGCAGAATTTCGTATAACATTTGTATATCAAAAGTATAAACATTTGAATGTTTATGTGCAAAAAGTGAGGTGAGAGACCTCAGATTGTTTCTATGAACGCTCAGAAAAATTATCTCATTTCAGGAAGTATCCAGATTTCAATGCATGTCCTGGACTAGTTTCTTCTCTCTCAGTATTTCTCAATATTGCTCCTTTCTTTTCCTATAATAATGTAGCAGTGGTTATTTGTGCGAAGACCTTTCATAATTGATTTTCCTGATCGATATAGGATCTCGCATTCTTCTTTGTTGAATTTTACCACATGCCCATTATCACAGATCTGAGATATGCTTAGGAGATTATGTGTTAAACCTTTTATGCAGAAGGCATTCTCATTTGTAAGGAGATTGATTCATTTTATGATTCCATGTCCAATTACTTCAGCAGTGGTTCTATCTCCGTAGGTGACTATCCCTTTATGAAGATCCTTATAGTTTGAAAGGAGGGCCTTGTCACCTGTGACATGTCTTGAGAAACCACTGTCCAGGTACCATTTAGCCTCATTGCCTGATGAATGATCTGAATGAGTGACAAGGCAATTTATCTTTTCCTTAATCACCCAGTTTGTGACAAGAGTTTTACTTGTGGTAGATTTGTTCTTCTTATCTGATTTGTTCACATGACTTAACTGCTCCTTCATCCTGTCAACTAGCTCGAGTGGTGATGATTGTATACTTATTTTGTCTAGCTCATAAACTGACCCCTCATTTTTGTAACGAGCTGGGATAGGTTTGGTGTTACTACTAGATGCAACAGATTTTTCAAATGGTTGTGCATCATATTTAGTTTTTGTTCTAGCTTTTTCATACCCCAAGCCATATTTGTTGTTTCCAGATTTTCCCATAACTAAAATTTTTTCTAACCTCTCACCACTCTGGGAAAATTTACAGTTTAGTTGGGCTATTTTCCAAGATTCTTCTAATTCATTTTGAAGTGTATAATTTTTATTCTGAAGAATCAATTTTTCCTCATTTAGTTCTTTGACTTGTTTCTTTAATTTTACTGACTCAGATTTCAAAGAAATGTTAGTTCTTTCAAGTCTATCATTATCTGAGTGACATTGCTGTAAATCAGTAATTAGATGCGTATTAATATTTAAAGCTTTATGCAGATCTAATTTCAGCAATTCCTTTTTGTTTTCAGATATACCAAGTCGTTTAAACACTTTAATGCTATGGATATAGAATTGATTATAAGCATCTTGCAGTTTATCCTTTTCGACTTCTTCCTCTTCTTCTTCAGACTCATTATTATCAGATGAACATGATTGTCACGCCCCAAACTTGTAAACCGGGCTCACAAAATTCTCGGTCGCCGAATCCGGCGTCGACAGCCTCCGTAGAACCCCATTCTTGGCTCCCAGCTCCCATTCGCCAGGTTCCAATCCTGGGATGCTACAAAGAGGATTTTCAACGTTAGTTTGATTCGTAATAAGCATAACCAAAGGCATAACCCACAAACAACAACCAAAAACTCCATTACATTTCCACCATGATCAAAAACTTTATAAGTACAATGAGCATAAAGAGAAATATAATGATGAAGAATAAAAACTCCGAAATGATCTGCAAAGCGCTCCTGCCTCAGCGCTGCTGCGCTCCAACGTCACCTGCACGCAACGGTTGTACATAAGCTTATAGAAAGCTTAGAGGGTGGTGAAAGTGTGTGCGCAAGGTAGTAATATGAACATGCAATATCAGAGTAATGCGGAATATGCAGATGGATCCATAATATCATGAGCCGTACTAAGGCTTTGCGATGCAAGACATAAATGATATCGGCCATCCCAAGGCTATGGGATGTGAAATGTAACTCAAGCATACAACTCCTCATCTATGTCCACACATCAATACAGCTCAAATCTGGGATATCACCGAGGTCTAGTACACTCTAAACCAGATCGTCGTCTCATCGTGCGCAATAAGGTAAGTGAAAGAGACCTCACTATCCGTCTGTCAATATCGGTCACGACTCGTCGATAGCAGACCCATTCCTCGAGCTGGTCAGACTCAGCCTAGCATTGCCCCCTACACTTGGGCGGGTAAGGCCGCACCCCCTTCCAACCGACCATGACACAGTGGAGAGCGCAGCCATCTGGTAATCGACACTCAACGCTCATCTAACCACTCAGTCTAGACGTTGCAGCAACCTCTTGGTACTATAAGGGTTTAGGGACTTTCACCCAGGGTATCTATAGTACCCCATGTAGAACAAGATTTTTCGTATCCAATCCTGCCAAATACGATCTGTCTGTGCAGGCAACGACCCCGATATCGCTAGGGCATACAATAACCATGTCACACAAATGCGAAATGCATGAATCACGTTATCCAGTCATGCAACAAATCCTGCGCATATCGTGCACTCATGTAGGGCAACACCGCCTAACCGGGAGCCCATAAACAACCTGCCCGAAGGCATATGCTATGATCAGTCAATTCTCATATCAAGCATACATATGATGCGTATGATCATGAGTCATAGAACTAGAGTAAACATGTTATAAAGTAATACACTATCCTTGCAAAGCAGATGGGCCTAGACGGCCTATAGACAACAAATACGGTTCTAACAATGGGCCCTAAGGAGAGTTGTAATGTGGACGTCCAACCAACATTACACTCGCAATGTGGACGTCAAACCAACATTGCTCCCAAGGTGCGATCATTACATAATCTGTGTTGGGATCACACATTGCAATGGACTTTAGGTACGTCCCACTAGCCTTAAATACATCAAATGGGCCATATCATATGGGCCTTTTATTCATCAAATGAGTCACATAAATGGACTACACCAATGGGCCTTATGTGCATTGCAATGGGTCATAACCCGTGGGCCTTAGATTACATTAAATGGGCCTAATCTCATGGGTCTTATGTGTAACAAATGGGTCACACCAATTGGGCCCCATATGCACATTAATTGGGCCTCAACCCATAGACCCTAGTACATCTTAATGGGCCTTAACCCATGGGCTTCATACACATTCAAATGGGCCTAATCTTATAAGCCTTATTTATCAAGTGGGCCTACATCCATAGGCCTTATATATCAAATGGGCCTGAATCCATAGGCCTTATATGAATCAAATGGGCCTAAAACCATAGGCGTTGGAATATATCAAATGTCCAATCCCAGGGGCCTTATAATACGCCAAATAGTCCTAATCCCATGGGCCTTGGAATATATCAAATATCCAATTCCATGGGCCTTATAATATGTTAAGATGAGGTCCACACGGACTATGGATCTGGCCCATTCTTAAACTCATTTCACAAAATGAGCTGTTAAAATGGATGGGCAGATTGGATGCAGTACCTACATCAAGGGTGGGGACCACAAGGCCCACCATCAGGTAATTTACAAAATATAATATAATATATATATGTATATAGTATATACAATAATATATATGTATATACAATAATATATATATATATATATATATATATATATATATATATATATATATATATACACACAATATAATATATATACACACACACACATGCCTAACCCCACACATACACACATACCTACACGCATGCACACGTACACACGCCCACCCGCATGCACACGTACACATACACACCCCCAGCGGGCTCCACCGTCCACTGGACGGTGGAAGCCAAATACACATCACTGTGGGCTCCACGTGGGGACCACCATAATATTTAAATGCCATCCAAACTGTTCATAAGGTCACTCAGACCTGGATGAAGAGAAAACACAAATTTCATCATGATCCAAAAACTTATGTGGGCCCAAAATGATTTTCAATGGTTAAAGTCCAATCCCGCTGTTTTGTGTGGTGTGGGCCACCTGAGTTTTGGAATTGGCTGAAACTTGGAGGGAGCCCACTGCTTGGGGTGGCCCACCTCATCAACGATTGGATCTTATATATGCATCATGGTGGGGCCCACGGCAGCAGCCGTGGGTGGCTGTCCGCCCGCCCGTGCGCTCGCTGCACGTAGCAGCGTGCTGTTGCTGCAGCACGTCAGAGGCAGGGGCCTCTTGTATTTTGAAAAATTGAAAAAGATGATTTTTTTGAGGTTTTTGTCATGTGGGGCCCGCATCTAATGAATCCATTCTAGCCATTGGATTCAATGGCTCATAACGAATCTAATGAGTCCGCTAATGGCCCTCTTTCGACATGTAGAAGAAATCTAAATAGATTTTAATGGTAAAAATGTTATTTTTAACGCCATGGCCCACTAAATACTCCGATCAATCCCATCTTTCAGTTCAACGCTTAAAATGATCCGTTGAATGGGATGGACGGCATGGATTGAATACATACATCAAGGTGGGGCCTAAGTGAGAGGACACCCCAAAAGCTTGGAAACCAAGCTAATATTTGTACTTTCACAAAGACCTCTAGCGTCCCTGGACGCTGGACGGTCCTCACAGCAAAGGTGGATTCGGGTGGGCCACCACATGATAAACTGTGTGGGTATAACACACATAAGGTGGGCCCCACTTGAGGATGACTTGGACAAAATAAATACTTCAAGGTGGGGTCCATTCAAGTGAACCACACAAACACATCATGATCTTACAAAAGAAAATGAAATAGAGAGGGAGAGAGAGAGATAGAGAATGGGACACGCGTGATGGAGGGACCCCGACATTATGGGCCCTCCCTTGTAATGAATCATACATCAAGTGGCCCTAAAGCATGTGAGACCACCGAAATCTAAAATCAACGATGGAGATCCTTTCCCCACCAATATGGACGGTCTAGATGACCTTCCTAATGTAATGAAATAAATATCATGGTGGGGTCCATTGAGAATGGCCCCATCATGGATGATCATGATGATCAAAGTGGGCCATCGGCCACAACTTAGGGTCCCAAGTGAGATCCAAACCATTGATCGGTTGGCCTCACTTGGCCCATCTTAAAAACATGAAAAACTACTAAAATCAAGCACCCACCGTTCGATCTTCTTGCTCTTATGGGTTCCTTAGCACCTTAGCTTTGATTTCAATGGGTGAGATGAGGAATGGATGGCTAGGATTAAAGATCTTGGGAAGGAGAGGTGGGCCACACTTAGAGTTTTGAAAGAGAGGGAGAGGTTTGGAAAATTCATACATATAGAGCTTCTCTCCTTTGGATTTTTTTGAGTTTGAAAATGAGAAAGAGAGAGAGGGAGTTGTAAAGAGAGAGATGGGTGATGGATGGATGTGGTGAGTGATGGGTGTGTAAGAAAACCTTGACTTTTGTGGCCATTTGTCTAAGAAAGGCATGAGAGGTGTAAGAACTTTTTCACTTTGAGGGCTTTTGGTGTAAGAGAGGTATGGGCTTTACAAGAGATTCTTGACTTTTGTGTTTGCTTTGGAATGAGCGAAAGGTGATGTGTACTTGACATGTGATGGATGGATTGATGGGAATGATGTGACATCTCGTAGAGATTCTCTTGGATTTCGCAACGCGCGGCGTTTTCCTCGCACCGAACGCTGGCCTACATCTCCTGACCAGGGTATCGCCTCGGCGTGCGAGTCGCGACATCGGACCCCCAACGACGGCGCGGTCACTGTGGTAATGGTCTTGGGTTGAGTCGATACAGGTCGACAGTATATGAATCAGGGTCGAGCGTAAATATCGGTTAAGGGTCGAAGGTTGCCGGAATTCGACTGGTAAGACTGCGAAAGTCTACGGAACGGTACGGACTAAGATACGGGTTTACAATGATTTAGTGGCTTCTTGTTCTTTCTCAGATTCAGTTGGAATGATCGAAGCAATGGAGACTATGAGTATTTTCAAGGATTTTTTATCTCTATCACTTTTTTAGTCACTATTTTCTGAGTTTGACTCTTCTGTATCATCCCATGTGGCGGTCATCGCCTTGCCCTTGGTTTTTCTGTTTGGGCATTCAGTAGATAGGTGTCCATACTCCTGACAGGCATAGTATAGTGGTTCTTTGATATACTTATCAAATTTGCCTGCAGGAGGTTTGTAGTTCACCTTTCTTCCTCTAGAAGGACGGTCGCGATTCTTCTGAAAGAATCTTCTGAATTTCTATGCCAGCAAAGCCACTTCCTCATCTTCATCTTCCTTTTCACTCTCAGTGTCATCATGTTTTGATTTCTTAGAAGTTTTTAGGACAGTGTTTTAAATTTAGGTACCGAAACTTTTTCTCTCAATCCACCCATGGAGTTACAAATAATATTCAATTTGGTGAAAAACTCCATAAATGTCTCATGCTCTTCCATCCTGAGATTTTCGAACTGTGAAGTTAGAAGTTGTAGTTTAGATCTCTTCACAGTGCTTGTGCCTTCATGGGTTGTTTCCAATAAGTCCCATGCTTCTTTAGATGTCTCACATATACTTATCTGATTGAAAATATCTTGGGATATGCACAGTAGATGGCGTTCATTGCTTTTGCTTCAACAGTTCGTTGTTCTTTGTCAAACGCCGTCCACTTTTCATTAGGTTTGGGTTTAGTGATTGTGGTTTCATTTTCAAGTACAATTTATTCAAATGGTACCACATATCCCTTTTCAACTGCATCTCAAACATTATGATCCAAAGATCTTAGGAAGTAATGCATTCTAGCCTTCTAGTAAGCATAATTTGAACCATCAAATACTGGAGGTCTAGTGTCACGTCCCAAACTCGGAAACTCGGCTCACAAAATTCTCGATCATCGAATCTGGCACCGACAGCCTCCGTAAAACCCCATTCTCGGCTCCCAGTTCCCATTCTCCAGATTCCGATCCTGGGATGCTACGAGGAAGATTTTCAAGATCAATTTAATTTGTGATAAGCATAACCAACGACATAACCCATAAATAATAACCAAAAACTCCATTACATTTTCACTATGATAAAAAACTTTACAAGTACAATGAGCATAAAGGAAAATACAATGATGATGAACAAAATCTCCAAAGTGATCTGCAAAGCGCTCCTGCCTCAGCGCTGTTGCGCCCCAACGTCACCTGCACGCAACGCTTGTGCATAAGCTTATAGAAAGCTTAGAGGGTGGTGAAAGTATGTGCGCAAGGTAATAATATTATCATGCAATATCAGAATAATGCAGAATATGCATATGGATCCATAAATATCATGAGCCGTACCAAGGCTATGCGATGCAAGATGCAAGTCAAGCATACAATCCTCATCTAAGTCCATATATCAATACAGCTCAACTCTGGAATATCACTGGGGTCTAGTACACTCTAAACCAGATCGTCGCCCCATCACACACGATAAGGTAAGTGGAAGAGATCTCACTATCCGTCTACCAATATCGGGCTCGACTCATCGATAGCGGACCCATTCCTCGAGCTGATCAGACTCAGCCTAGCTTTGTCCCCTACTCTCGAGCAGGTAAGGCCGCACCCCCTTCCAACCGACCACGACATAGTGAAAAGTGAAATCGTGTGGTGATCGGCACTTGACGCTCTTGTACCCACTCGGTTTAGATGTTGGAGCAACCTCTTGGTACCATAAGGGTTTAGGGACTTTCACCCAGGGATATCTATAGCACCCCATGTACAACAAGATTTTCGGTATTCAATCCTGCCAACCACGATCTGTCTGTGGAGGCAACGGCCCCGATGTCGCTAGGGCGTACAATAACTATGTCATACAAATGCGAAATGCATGAATCACGCTATCCAATCATGCAACAAATCCTGCGCATATCGTGCACTCATGTAGGGCAACACCGCCTAATCGGGGTCCCATAAATAATCTGCCCGAAGGCATATGCTATGATCAGTCACTTCTTATATCAAGCATACATATGATGCGTATGATCATGAGACATTGAATTATACTAAACATGTTATAAAGTAATGCACTATCCTTACAACGCAGGTTGCCTAGACGGCCGACACACAACAAGTACAGTCTATCAATGGGCCCTAGGGAGAGTCGTAATGTGGACATCTAACCAACATTATACTCGCAATGTAGACATCAAACCAACATTGCTCCCAAGGTGTAGCCCGTAGTGAATATCATTATGTAAACCAGGTTGGGATCACACATTGCAATGGACCTTAGGTACACCCCATTGGGCCTTAAATACATCAAATGGGCCATATCATATGGGCCTTTTACTCATCAAATGGGCCACATCAATGAGCCGCACTAATGGGCCTTATGTGCATTGCAATGGGTCAAAACCCGTGGGCCTTAGATTGCATCAAATGGGCCTAATCTCATGGGTCTTATATGTAACAAATGAAACACACCAATTGGGCCCCATATGTACATTAAATGTGCCTCAACCCATAAGCCCTAGTACATCTCAATGGGTCTTAACCCATGGGCCCCTAAAACATCAGATGGGCCTAATCCCATGGGCCTTTAAATACATCAAATGGCCTAATTCCATGAGCCTTAGAATACATTAAATGGGCCTTGACCCATGGGTCTTACATATATATATCAAAGTGGGTCTCAACCATGGGTTGTAAATACATCGAATGGCCCCATGACATGGGCCTTACATCCACATCAAACTGGGCCCCAATAGACTATCATAAAGGCATTAAGATGGCCTCATAACATGTCAAGGGATCTGGCTCATTCTTAGCCTCAAGTCCTAAAATGGGCTTTCAAAATGGTTGGACTGCTAAAAGGCAACACATGAATCAAGGGTGGGTCCCACAAGAAAGTCTACCATCATGTATATTGTATATGATATAATATAATATATATATATATATATATATATATATATATATATATATATATATATATATATATATATATATATATATATATATATATAATGTATATTATATATAATATGATATACAATAACCATGTCCAGGCCATGGACGGCCCTGGATGGTGCTACATGCCATATATAATATATATACTATATATAATATATCATATAGTATATAATATATCTCATGATCGTCCAAGCCCTAGACGGCCTGGACCACGCACACACCAAGTGTAGCCCCACATGGGGCCCACCGAAATGTTTATTTGTCGTCCAACCTTGATGACAAGGTCACACGGACCTGAGTGAAAGGAAAAACACAAATTTCATCTTGATCCAAAGCTTCTGTGGGCCCAAAAAGAACTTCAAGGGCAACCACTCATTCACCACTATTTCCTGTATGGTGGGCCACCTGAGCTTTGGGTTAGGCTGAGTTTTGGAGGGCAGCCTATCGGCCTAAGGGCCCACAACATGGATGGTGCGGATATACAAAACATACATCAGGGTGGGGCCCACGGCTGGGCCGTGGGGCTGCTCGTTTACCCGCCCGCCCGTGCAGCGGGCGCTGCCTTCTGACAGCAGCAGTGCTACTTCTTCTTCTTCTCCTTTTTTTTTTATTTTTCTGAGAAATTTCACATGTGGGGCCCACTTCTTGAAAATCTACTACGTCCAATGGATTCTAGGGCTGAAAATACACTGAACAAGTCTAATGTTCGGTATTTTTAGCACGTAGATACAACAAGGTGGGTCCTAATAGCTTTAAATGGTAAGAAACACAGTTTTTCCATGGTATGGCCTGCCTGAATAACAGATCAGCCTCATTTTTCGGCTCAACGCCTAAAATGAGTTGGAAAAAGGGATGAACAGCATGGATTGAACACATATATCATGGTGGGGCCTGCATGAGCCGGCCACCAAAAACTTTCTCTTTTCCTTTTTGCTACTGACGTGAGTATGCCCATGTCAGTACATATACTCCGTGTTAGCCACCACCAGGGATCGATACAAGACCTCCAATGTTGAACGAGGTATCTTTCACTCGGTTTGCCATTGAGTTAAGGAGGTGGGGCCCATGTCAGATCATACTTCACTAGTGCCCACACCCCACTGTTAGCCATAACAAGGTGGGCCCCCCTTTATGGACGGTTGGGATGACATATAAATATCACGGTGTGTCTCTCATAGATGGGGTTCACCGGTAGATGGCATGGATGAAATACACTCATCATAAGTGGACCATGATCATAGAAAGAGAGAGAGAGAGAGAGAGAGAGAGAGAGAGAGAGAGAGAGAGAGAGAGAGAGATCAGCAAGGATGGAGGGGCCCCGCCACTATGGGCCCCTCTTACATACAAACATACATCAAGGTGGGTCCCACACATATGGACCCTTAATCAAACAAAATGAATGAAAAATAAAGATCTAAGATCACCCACCATTCCTTCTTGCTCCCTAGGCTTCTTTAGCTCCTTAGCTTCGATTCCGACGAAGGAGATGATGGTTGGATGGTTGAGATGGGAGATGAAAGGGGAGGAAGTAGGCAATACACAAAGCTCTCATGGAGGGTTTGGGAAGAGCTTGGATGGATGGAGTTTCTCATGCTTGGAGTGTTTTGAGAATGATAGAGAGAGGAAGTTGCAAAGAGAGAGAGAGATGTGATAGAGTGATGGATGGGAGAGAGAGGGATGAGTGTGTAAGAACTTTTTGACTTTTGTGTAAGAAAGGCATGAGCTTTGTAAGAAATTTTTGACTTTTGAGGCTTGCTTGGGAATGGATGAAAGTTGATGTGTACTTGATATGTACTTGACATGATGGGATTAATTGATTGATGGATTGATAGATTGATGTGACGAGTAGTAGAGATTTCCTTGGGTTTCGCAATGCGCGGCATTTTTCTCACACCGAACGTTGGCCCACATCTCTTGGTCAGGGTATCGCCTCGATGCGCGAGTTGAGGCATCGGAACCGCGGTGATGACGCGGTCGCTATGGTAAAGGTCTTGGGTTAAGTCGATATGAGTTGACGGCATACGAATCAGGGTCGCGCGCAAATATCGCTTAAGGGTCGAAGGTTATCGAAATTCGACCGGTAAGACCGCAGATGTCACGCCCCAAACTCGGAGACCGGGCTCACAAAATTTTCGATCGTCGAATCCGGCGCCGACAGCCTCAGTAGAACTCCATTCTCGACTCCCAGCTCCCATTCGTTAGGTTCCTATCCTAGGATGCTACGAGGAGGATTTCAACGTCAGTTTGATTCATAATAAGCATAACCAAAGGCATAACCCATAAACAACAACCAAGAACTCCATTACATTTTCACTATGATTAAAAACTTTACAAGTACAATGAGCATAAAGGGAAATACAATGGTAAGAACAAAAACTCCAAAATGATCTGTAACGTGCTCCTGCCTCAGCGCTGCTACGAGCCAACGTCACCTGCACGCAATGGTCGTGCATAAGCTTATAGAAAGCTTAGAGGGTGGTGAAAGTGTGTGCGCAAGGTAGTAATATGAACATGCAGTATCAGAATAATGCGAAATATACAAATGGATCCATAAAAACCGTTAGCCATACCAAAGCTATGCGATGCAAGACATGAATAATATCGGCCATCCCAAGGCCATGCGATGTGAAATGCAACTCAAGCATACAAATCCTCATCTATGTCCACACGTCAATACTGCTCAAATCTAGAATATCACCGGGATCCAGTACACTCTAAACTAGATCGCCGCCTCATCGCGCGCAATAAGGTAAGTGGAAAAGACCTCACTATCCGTCTGTCAATATCTGGCGTGACTTATTGATAGCGGACCTATTCCTCGAGCTGGTCAGACTCAGCCTAACATTGCCCCCTACACTCTAGCGAGTAAGGCCGCACCCCCTTCCAATCGACCATGACACAGTGGAGAGCGCAACGGTCTGGTAATCGGCAATCAACGCTCATCTACCCACTCGGTCTAAACGTTAAAGCAACCTCTTGGTACCATAAGGGTTTAGGGACTTTCACCCAGAGATATCTATAGCACCCCATGTAGAATAAGATTTTCGGTATCTAATCCTTCTAACCATGATATGCCTGTGGAGGCTACGGCCCCGATGTCACTAGGGCGTACAATAACCATGTCATACAAATGCGAAATGCATGAATCACGCTATCCAGTCATGCAACAAATCCTACACATATCGTGCGCTCATGTAGGGCAACACCGCCTAACAAGGAGCCCATAAACAACCTGTCCGAAGGCATATGCTATGATCAGTCAATTCTCATGTCAAGCATACATATGATGCGTATGATCATGAGTTATGGAGCTATAGTAAACTTGTTATAAAATAATGCACTATCCTTTCAAGGCAGATGGGCCTAGACGGCCTATACACAACAAGTACAGGCCTATTAATGGGCCCTAGGGAGAGTCGTAATGTGGACATCCAACCAACATTACACTCGCAATGTGGACGTCAAACCAACATTGCACCCAAGGAACGATCGTTGCAAACATCGTTACATAATCCGTGTTGGGCTCATACATTGCAATGGACCTTAGGTACATCCCATTGGGCCTTAAATACATCAAATGGGTCATATCATATGTGCCTTTTTACTCATCAAATGAGCCACATAAATGGACCACTCTAATGGGCCTTATGTGCATTGCAATGGGTCATAACCCGTGGGCCTTAGATTGCATTCAATGGGCCTAATCTCATGGGTCTTATATGCAATAAATGGCCACACCAATTGAACCCCATATGTACGTCAAATGGGCCTTAACCCATAGGCCTTACATGTATATCAAAGTGGGCCTAAACCCCTAGGCCTTATATACATCAAATGGGCCTAACCCATAGGTCTTATACAAATCAAATGGGCCTACTTCCACGGGCTTTAAAATGCATCAAATGGGTCCAATCCTATTGACCTTGGAACACATCAAATGGGTCCACTTCCATGGGCCTTAAATTACATTAAATTGGGCCTAAAAAAATGTTTATTTCCTATATAAACTGAGGCCCAATCCTAGTGTTTATTTGCAATCCAAACTGTTCATAGGGCCCACTGCAATGTTTATTTCCAATCCAAACCATTCATAAAGTCACGGTCAGGGGTAGATCCCACCGTTCAAAATGAATGGTGTGGATAAAATACATAAAACATGGTGGGGCCCACCGTCCAGGGATAGACGGCGCGGATAGAACACAGCACGGTGGGCTCCAGCTCCACCGTCCGCTGGACAGTGAAGGAAAACACAAATATCAAGGTGGGCTTCCACCGTCCGCCTGGACGGTGGATAAAACACGTGCATCACTGTGCGTCCCATGTGGGGCCCACCATTAAGTTTGTAGGCCATCCAGGCTGTTCATAAGGTCACTCAGACCTGGATGAAGGGAAAACACCAATTTAAGATTAATCTGAAACCTCTGTGGCCCCTAAACAGAATTTCAATGGTAGAGGTTCAATCCACTATTTCCTGTGGTGCGGGCCACCTGAGTTTTGGAATCAGCTGAAACTTGGAGGGGGCCCACCCGAGGATGGGACCCACCTCATAAACGGTTTAGATGGCATATAAAAATTAAGGTGGGGCCCACGGCTGGAGGCCGTGGGTCCACGTCGTCCGCCCGCCGCCTGCAACAGCGTAGGCGCTGCCTGCGCTGGTCTAACACCAGCAGCACTTGCTATTGCTGCCTCTCTTTCTCTCTCCTCAATTTTAGTTTTTCTATGGTTTTCCACAGGTGGGGGCCCATATGAAGTTAATCCGATCCGTTCATTGGATTCTTCGGTTCGTAACAAACCAAATGAGTCTGAAGTTTGAAATTTTTGGGCGTATAAAAACACTAGACGGCCTTTCAATAGTAACCACCAAAGTTTGCTATGTTATGGCCCACCAAAAACTCAAATCACCTTCATTCTTGGGCTCAACGTCTGAAATGATAAGGGAAAGAGGATGGACGGCTTGTATTGTGCCAAAACATCAAGGTAGGGCCCATGAGGGGACCACCCCAAAAGCTTTCCCCTTTTTTTCTTTTTTTTTTCTTACAGGGACGTCCAGGGTCCCAGACGCTGGGCGGTTTGGCTTTATAAAAATTACATTATGGTGGGCCCTGTTGAAGCGAGCCACCACTGATGAATGTTGTGGGTACAACATATATGGTAGGCCTCACTTGAAGTACACTTGGACAAAATAAGTACCTTTAGGTGGGGTCCATTCAAGTGGGCCACACTACCCTAAAATACAATAAAATAAAAAGAAATAAAAAGAAATAAAAAGAGAGAGAGATGGAGAGAGACACGCGATGATGGAGGGACCCCGACACTATGGGCCCTCCGTTTCAAGATCTACAACGTACATCAAGTGGGTCCCATTGCATGAGGACCCACCGTTCAAAATCGACGGTGGAAATCCCTTCCCCACCAAGATTTAAGGTCTAAATGACCCCTTTCTTTTGCAATGAAGTAAACATCATGATGGGGTCCATGGAGAATGGCCCCATCATGGAATGATCATGATGATCCTAGTGGGCCATCGGCCACATCTTAGGATCCCAAGTGAGATCCAAACCATTGATCAATTAGCCTCACTTGGCCCATCTCAAAAATATGAAAAACTAGCATAATCTAGCACCCACCGTTCGATCTTCTTGCTCTTAGGGGTTCCTTAGCACCTTAACTTCAACTTCAATGGATGAGATGAGGAATGGAGGGTTGAGATGGGAGATGATGGGGTAGAAAAGTGGGCCAACTTGGAATTTTTTTTTGGAAGAGAGGGAGAGACTTGGAGAATGCTCATACGTATGAAGGTGTTGCTTGGATTTTTTGCAAATGAGAAAGAGAGGAGTTGTAAAGGGAGAGAGAGTGATGGGTGATGGAGTGATGGATGTGGTGGTGATGGGTGTGTAAGACCTTTTTGACTTTTGTGGCCTTTTCTGTAAGAAAAGGCATGGGCATGGAAGACTTTTGTGTCTTGCTTGGGAGAGGGTGAAGTGATGTGTACTTGACATGTACTTGACATGTGATGGATTGATGGATTGATTGATGGGATTGATGGGATTGATGTGACACATCGTAGAGTTTCTCTTGAGTTTCGCAACGCGTGGCATTTTCCTCGCACCGAACGTTGGCCCAGATATCTTGACCAGGGTATCGCCTCGGCGCGCAAGTCGTGGCATCAGAACAGCAGCGATGGCGCGGTCGCTATGGTAATGGTCTTGGATTGAGTCGACTCGGGTTGACAGCATACGAATCAGGGTCGCGTGTTAATATCGGTTAAGGGTCAAAAGTTACCGAAATTCGACTGGTAAGACCGCGGAAGTCTACGGAACGGTACGGACTAAGATATGGGTCTTACAGAAGAAGTTTACGGAACGGTACGGACTAAGATACGGGTCTTACATCTAGTGACTGATGAGCCCTCCTTTGGCCATATTCCTTAACTTCAGTCAAGATCACTCTCTAGGCGGTGAAGCCCTTAAAGAGAGACCCGCTCTGATACCAATTGAAATAGTATTAAAAACCACTTGAGTTGAAGTAGGAATATGCCAATATGTCCTAGAGGGGGGTGAATAGGACTTTTTAAAGATTTATGAGTTATATTAAAAATCCTATCACTCTAATCCTAACAGGTATGTAATTTTCAGGATTAGTCAAATGTAACTCTACTTGCTTTCAAGCCCAGTAGAGGATCCAATCACAAAACTATTCAATTTAATAAGCATGAAGCAGTTATAGTCTATGATGGATGTGACTGTGTGTGTGAAGTGTGAGCAGATATGAATGCAATTAACATAATCACACAAATGATCAAGCATAAGAATCAATCACAGACACAGCCATTTTTATAGTAGTTCGACTACTTGTCTACTCCACTCCCGGCTATCACACTTAATCCTTGAGTGTACCGGATTTCACTAAGGAGGTTTTTCATGGTTCACCTCAAACCTAAGGTTTTAAATCAGGTTCACCTTCAACATTTACAACTTACACAGAGGCTGACTGTTTATGCTCTCACGAGCAAGGGTCAACACATAGCACCCAGTTTGGACACACTGGCCAAGGATCTTACCCCAAGACCCTAACAGAGATTTTACACGGTTCACCTCATAACCCAGAGTTTTACTGGTTCACTCCTAACCAGATATTTATGCCCATACAGAGCAAGGGTCCACACAATGCACCCATACGTACACTCCCGCCGGAGGCCTCCTTTGAGGACTTCAAAGGGTGAACAACACTTAAGACCCAATCCAAGAAAGAAATGATCATAAGTGTCCTCTGGACTCTAGATACTTACAGATAAGTTGATGGATCCCTTTTAGAGCAGTGATGAAGATCTCCTTCTTGTTGATGAAGAGTCTTCAGCTCCCTTGATCCGCAACACAAAAGATGTACCAATACTAGGTTTCGAGTTGGGTCAAGGTTATGATGGAATTCTACTCTCTAAAGATTTTCCTATTAGGAAGATAGAGTGATTCCAATCATCTATGCATTCAAGGCATCCTAGCTTAATGATTGGTCATTAAGGTAGTAGCTGGAGGATCCTTGAATGCGGAAGTTCATTCCCCAATTCACTCTATTGAATATCAATGATAAGGGTGGATTGGAGGATGAACTCCCTGAGAGAAAGGGATTAAGATAAATGATATGAAGTTTAAAACACTCAAAAACACTCCTTTCTTTCTCTACCAACAATAAAGACAAGCCTCTCTTTAAATAGACAAAAGGTTCCAACGGATATAAAACGGTCATATTTATGACAGAGTTTGATATCATCAAGCAGGGTTGATATCATCGAGCGTATACTCTTGATAGCATCGACTGACCTCTCGATGATACAAATTCAAATGTCATTTTCACTTTTGAAAACTTTTTGCCAACTGGTCGATGGGATTGAGACACATATCAATGTTATCGGATTTCGAACTCTGATTCCATCGATAGAGGGATCGATCTATCAACAGGTGAAAATAAGAGAGACAAGCCTTGAAGAATTTCAGGTTCTAAAGATATGATCGGGGAAAAACCGATGTCATCGAAATTTGTATATCGATGATATCGGAGTCCATGTCAATGGGATCGATAAATCGTATAGATTTACCTATAAGCTTACTAGACGGTTTGTGTCCGGTTTCGATCCAATCGACCAGGCCTCGATATGATTGACATAAGATATCGATTTCTCGACTGGCCCCCCGATCAACGTTTAAAAACACCCTGAAATATTTGTTGGAGAAAACATGCGTCCACTATCGATATGATCGAATGACTTCCGATATGATCGATATTTGAATTCAGATTGAATTGGACAGTCATCGATATAGCGAAGCTTATAGTAGTTTTCTTTAGAAAAACAGGGGCGCTGGAAAACTGTCTGTCGATATTATCGATCCACTTTCGATGGGCTCGATATTTGAATATCGATGATATCGATTAAAACTTCGATATATCGATAAATTGTACAGATGAATGTTTGGTTGCTAGACGCTTTTTGTCCTCACTCGATTATATCGATTAAGATGCCGAGGACATTGACAGACCAGGTCGATCATATCGAAAGGTGAATCATATAATCGACAGGGTAAGAAAACTTTGAAGATTTTCCTGTTTAGTAAAAAGTTTTCTTACAATAAAATCCTAAGATATTCTACTTAGTTTTAAAGGTTTTAATCACTCGGTGTTGTGGGACAAGGGATGTGAGGCTATGATTTACCTATGGCGAGCTTCCACACATCCAGTTGAGGCAAACACTTGAATTGCTCTTCCTGTTTGGCGCTGTTGTCTGACTGACTCAACTTACATCGTAATTGACAAATCAGGGCACTTGTAGGTGCACTTTCATAATAAATGTGTCCCTAGGCTACTAAATTACGGTACATATGGCATACTAATGACACCCTAAATCAATCCAAATATCAGATATATTACTAAAATCATATTATTAGAATAATCTTATTTATCCAAACATTGGCCATCTAATTGGAAGATTAAGAAACCTTAGCGAGTTTCTTACTTGCAATTCTTACTTTTGTGACCAATTGGGGCTTGAAATTTCCTCATTTTTGGGCAAAGTATATATTTAATGAGCTTATTATACAATCGTTCCATCAAATATCTTATATGTACACTAATTTAGAATGTTAAAGCCAATTTAGTTAATCAAATTTAGGTTTTATTAATATAATATCAAATTCCAATGTACTGCATCCAAGAATAATTTTACGGGTCGTTTGGCACCTTGGATTGGAGGGGATTGGAGGGGATTAGAGGGGGTTTGAAACCCCCTTGGTTGTTTGGCAGCATAAAGCAACAGCGGATTGTCAATCCAGGGGGTTCCCAATCCCCTCTTTGAGGGGGTTTGTAATCCATGGTGAGAGCTTGGATTACACCTAAAATGATTTCAATAGTTGCAGGTATAAATGTATGTCACGGTACACTATCATTTTACTGGGCCCATGGCCCACTAACAATGATCAGCACCATCCAAACAGTGTTCATGTAGATCAGCACCATCCGAATATTGTTCAACACCGTCCAAACATTGTACATGTTAATCAATAATTAAAAATCGTTTGTTAGTCACTCAAACATGATCTTGTGCTTGCGGTCCATCCGAGACTTGGAATTTTATCATTTTTAGCCAAAGCATTTATTTTAGCGGGCTTATCACAACAATAATGTCAAAAATTATATATCTCACTAATTGGGGATATTAAAGTTGATTAGTAATTAAATCCAAACCCCTGTAAATATACTATGTATAGGTATTTTTTCCAATCGTGGGGGTTGCAAATCCAAGGGGTTCTAAATCCACGCTCCCAAACAGGCCCTTAAATTCCAATATGTTCTAATTACAGGTTATTAAATATTAATTCACAAGAATTCCATGATAATTGATTTTTAGATTCTAATTCATTCTAAATTCAAGCTCCCAAATGAGCTCTTGCTTCTTTTGTTAATATTTGTGTTCACCTATTGATTCTTATATTTGGTTTATCCGAAAAAATATTGTAATGCCAGTTTTCCAATAATTTTGATATTGTGGCTGGCCTAATTAGAAAATGAGCCCAATTTTACCACTAAGTGATGTTCATGCCCGGGCATGCCATTTTCATGACATTCATGTATTATTTCACAGGTGTCATATTAGATAGAATTCTCAATCCTGTAGGCTTTTATATTTAACTTTAACCCATGGCTCAAGAATAGCCCAAGTGTGTTTTGACACTAAAATCATGAGTTTAAGTGCTCATGTAATATTTGTATATTGTGGGTGAGTGTATTAAAATAGGGATGTACATCGAGTCGAATCGAGTCGAGCTGGCCTCAGCTCGACTCAGCCCGGCCACTAGCTGACCTCAACTTGAACTCAGTTCAGAGCCGAGTTCGCCATTGAGGCATTTCCACAAACACCTAGACTGTACCTTCAAAATCTCTTTGTATATGAAACAGAAACAATAGTTTTACAAGTATTTTATCAAACACTTTCTTAGCAATATAAAAACTAAGAAAAACTAAGAAAAAATGGATATTTGTTTCATATATATACCTTCCTTGCCACTGGCCACACTTCGTTGAGTCATTTTATCAAACACTTGGTGTGCAACATCAATGGCAATGTAACCTAGTCACAGAACTAGTTCGATCCGAGTTCAATTCGAGTTGGATTCAATCCGAGCCGAGTTGAGTCAAGTCGGGCCAGCTCCAACTCGGCTCGAACTCATTTTTGAGCTCAAAAAATTAGCTTGAACTCATTTTCAAGTTCAAAAAATCAGCTCGAGTTAGTTCAAACTCAGTTTTGAATCGACGTTTTTTTAGACGAGTCAGCTAAGCTAACCGAACTAGCTCGGTTAGTGTGCATCCCTAATTAAAAGTAAAGGGCCTAACACATCTCATGTACTTAAAAGGTGTGCTCCTAGCTAAAAGCCCGTGGGTTTGCATCGCCCATGATGGACAACCCAGAGGAGATGGTACGGCACGGCAAGTTGCCGTAAATAAACACTCTAGCAGATATGCCTGCCGTATCTTTCAATGACCAAATCATCATACGATAGAGATCACTTTGCATTGGGGGATGGTCAAAGGAGTAAAGAAATTGTAGATGAAAAGATTTCTACCTTTTGATAATTGAACGCTTCTCCTTTAAATATGGACGGTCCTTGTTATTTTTTAATAATCCGAGGGTTGAAATGTTTCCCCATGACATAATGTTGCAACGTGTACGGATGCATGCATGCACTGTTTCCGGTAAAAGATGCATGCATTTATCAAACCAATGCCCCCCAAAACAGATTTTTTAGAATGCATCCCAGGTATTGGGATAGGATACGGTGGGATTATAGCCGCTGGATCCGGCTCATGTTCAGTGATCCCAACCGTTTACAAGATGGGCCTACGTTAAATAATGAAACTCTGATTTTAATTATTTACGATTTTGATCATTTTCTTTTCTTCCGTTGAATATGGACCGTCTCTTTGCCGTTGCTTTGTGGGCCATTTAGTTGCTCTGGGTCATCTCCAGTCGAACAGATCTTATAGATTCTAATCGACGACACAAGTCACACAAACCGTTCACGTGATGGATTTTTTATTAGATGAAGGGTATCCCAAAAATCTCTTTGATTGATTTCTAAAACCCTTTGATTTTACGATGGTAATGGTGACCGTCCTTAAATCAAAAGAGCCAAACTTTCGAGGGTTAAAATCAGTCATTTTAAGGATTTTATTTTTTTCCATCTATTTTAGAACTTGATCATCATGTAAACGGTTTGGATCGTTGGAAAATTACCCAGATTCAAGGGAAAAGGCACTGACGTATCAAATTTTAATAAGTGGGATGTGTTCGAGCAAAATCTCTGAAAAAAACGCAAGTCTCTTGTGCATCTCGTTTATACCTACTCGCTCCATCTACTTCATGCTAAAATAAAATAAAAAATTAAAAAATTGGAGTATTTGCTACGCATACGCTGTCGAACTGAATGCACGATGATTCAAACGTCATCATGTGATCATCTCCGGTCATGAGCATTAAAGTTCTTTTTGACGTGAGAACCACTCCTATCGATTCAGTTACAGGAAATTCAAGCAGCTAATTATAGCAATTGGAAATTTAGTCGGATTCGGATTCAGCAGTGACCCATCTAATACCAGGCTGGTACTGGTCCCTGTTGGGAAAGCTGTGTAGGCCCACCGTAACGTGTGTGTTTTATCTGAGTCGTTCATTCTTTTTTCTTTTTTTTTTCTCAGCTTATTTTAATAAAGGAGAGAAAAATAGGATAGATCCAAATATCAGGTGGACCACACCACAGGTAGGGATTGAACCTCCTCCTTTAAAACTTCTCCGGCCACAAGCTAATGTTTCTTCATCTAGGTCTTGTGGCCGTTGGACGGCAAATAAACATTAGAGTGGCGAGTTTTTAATGATAGGCATTCAATTGTCATGATCTTCTACTATGTGCTTCACCTTGGATTTAGTATTTTTTTTTTTTTTTTAAAGTTATACTCAACTTGGCCAAATGGATGGATGAGGTATGTCAAAAGCATACATTACTTACATTACGGTAGGGTACACAGCATTAACCTATTTAGATCATGTAATTGAGACATGGTTTAGGTGGTGAGAAGTCAATATTTACATCCAACTGATCACGTTTAGATCGAATAGTTTAGAATGTGTCACATGGCAATTGTACCATAAGTGGCATAAATAAACTTCAAAAAGAAGAATTAGAAACCGTGTATGTAAGGGCATTAAATATTAGAGTTCTACCAAAAAAAAACAATATACAAAGTAAAAATATTTTTTTTATGTACAAGTGTCTGTATAATTAGCCTTTATTGTTAAGCTTGCACCTAAAGCAACATTTGAAAATAGAAAAAGTACATGTGATGCTTTTTTACATGTGACTAATAAAGTTGGCTACATGAAGATTCAATGAGTTATATACGGTGGATTGTCCAAAATCTTTTATGATGTGAAATCTTAACTATGCACATGTGATCTCCAAACATATAAACGTAGCATTCAACTAAGAGCCCCATGCTTCCACCACACACAATCGAATAATCTCCATGATATAATGTTGCACAATACTATCTATTAAATATCCATGAACTCCATCGTTGGATCTTACTGATCACCAAGTCCACACTTGGCAGATCACACTAGTCACATCCTGCAGACTACAAACCTGGTAGATAATTTTTTTATTTTTTCCCTCTTAGTTTAATTTTATCTTTATTGATTGTACTATTCGTACATGTAAATTAATAAGATTATGACCCAACCTTTATTTTTTACCTTATTGATCATCCGTCATTGCATTATTGAAAAACTTGAAAATCATAATCACCATTGGAAGAAAAATTCTTAGTGTAAAACAAAAAGATCTCATTGAAGGAGTAACCCTTGACTAGCTCTAAATTGCTTGATCGTTATAACATTGGTGCTTGAATAGTTAAATCAACCTTCACAAGCCTGACCCTAATTCGTCTAGTTTGACACCTGAGGTTGTGAGCGTTCAATCGAATTTGAGTCATGTATAAATTTAGTAAGTCCGACGCTATTCTTAATTGCACACGTTTAATTAAATATAAGTCATTCATTAACACATGTGATCTCGTGGCTAATTGAAGAACAATAGTTACTAACCTAGGTAGTGGATCTGTGATGTGGTGATATTTTATTGGCAAACTCTATGATGTCGGAGATGAGCTCAAGATGTGTATGGACTTCAGGTACTCGTTTTTTACATCAAGAGCAAAAGACAAGTACTATGTCTTTGTTGAGTAACACTGGCTCATTGAAAGGCTGATCAAGTGAAGTGTAATTGAATTTTGTGGGTAGTATGGCCAAATCACAATCAAAAGGCTTTAACAATTTCAAAAAAAGCATTTAGTGGCAGGCATGCACATTGAGTAGGTATAACATTTTCCCATTTTATTTACCACATACCTAAAGATTAATTAGATCATTCAGGGAAGGGAACCTACATGCATTGGATTTATATGTGCATAATATGTGAGTACAAACCATTGAAGGAATAATAATGTATTGCAATTAAATATAAAGGATTGATTACTTACAAGCTATTGTACTACACAAGTGGTCCAATATATTTTCAAACACTACAGATCAACTAAGGATGGGGGATAAAAACATTTATTTATTTTTCCAAGATTTTTAGTAGGGCTTAAAGTGCCCCGGGGGGGGGGGGGGGGGGGGGGGGGGGGTGGGGGTTGTGCTCAACCCTAGCCCAACCCAAGGTTCCTATACCTCAACCCAACTCGAGGTTCTCAACCCGAGTGGGCTTGGTCAGGTTGGATTGGTGCTTAACCCAAGCCCAACCCAAAGTTCCTATACCTCAATCCTACCCAACGTAACCTCGGGTTGAAAATTCTCAACCCAAGCTCAACCCAAGCGGGCTTGGTCAAGTTGGTCTGGTGGATACAAGCTAATATTTCTGTTATTACATTAATCTATCATATTTCAATACACATCATATTTGTTGTATCCATGATTTTATTATTTATATATGTAGTCATTTATCATAAAGAACTTCATTTTTTCTAAACAAACAAGATAAAATATAGGACAACTACTCTAAAAGTCGTGTTGTGTAGCAGGCAATCTATCTAGGAGAAAGAAATCTGGCATATCTTGTTAGCTTGAGTCATTGGAAATAATGTGAACCAATGAGGCCTTACGACACTGAAATTTTCAGTGCCTTCAACACGGACGATCCACACTCAATTATAATTTATAAGTAACTTATAATATTAATCGAGTTTGGGTTGGATTGGGCAACCCGAGACCTTAACCCGAGCCCAACTCAAGTTTTATCGGGTTGGTATTTGTATAGACCAAGCTCGATATTGGACTTGATACATCCTGCCTGAGCCCAACCCAATGTTGGGTTAGTCACAGGTTGATCGGGTTGAACCCGCCAACTTTCAGCCCTAATTTTTAGTGGCTGAAAATATGTGTTGCACTTACCATGCAGACAGCTTGTAGGTGATCACTTTTCTTAAACGTACAGGCGCATTAGCAAATTGTTGTCAATAGCTAATCAAGGTCCTCATCATTTACCGAATCATCTACATGAAGAGTCCTGCCAAGGTGAGACAAAATTTCCACGAAAATTTTAACCCTTTAATTATTAAAAGGGTAGGTCCACCATCTATGATCAATTTCATGATGTGGGCTACAATTTTGGTTTTGATCGAATTATTAGAAGATGATTTGAGAAGTGGGCCCACATGGTTTTATATGGACCACTCAATTTTTTTGAAATCCAGTCTTGAGTACTGGTTAAACTTTAACCGCCTCGTGTTGAAGTTTTTTTGGTCAATCAAGTTAGGACTGTTTAACCACCTTTTGCAAAAGGCGGTTAAAGTTAAACCACTTGATGTCTGTTTTGTATCATTTGTATAAATCAAGTGAGTTGTAATCTTCATTATCTCTTTGTTGGACGAGTTATATTTTTTGGGACTTCCCTATGAGAATTAAATCAACCTAATTTGATGGTTTGTCTTTTGAGATGTGGGACTTACAAATATTGGCTTTATAACTGAAATGACTGTAATTTGTGATGATTGCTGATTTTCGGATGACTTTATCTCTCTTTTATGATTGTTGGTTTGATCATTGGATGTATGGATAGTTTGGATCCGTGCGTCTGTGATTTGTTGTGAAGTTCACAGCTTGGTTTGTTAGTTCTCTCTCCTTTTTTAGGTTAGCTTCTATTTTTTGCTAATGGTTTGGAAGCATATATTTGAAATGCATTGAAATTCAAATTACAATTACATTAGAATCAAGGTGATTCCAAAATTTTAGTTGTGTTTGGTTGAAATTGTGGAATCTAACTCTTAGGTTTATAAGCATCTATTTAGAATGCATTGAAAATTTTCAGAATATTTACAAGACTTGGATTTGATTAATTAAATCAACTTTCACATCCCACTTAGTACATATGTGATATTTGAACAAATAATTATAATAAATTCATTGAAATACATACTTTGGTAAAGAAATGAGATAATTTCAAGCCTTGAGTGGGCCACATACATAAGGATCACAAACAAGCAACTTGTTTACCTTTTTTAAACATCCATTTAGATGTCCAATATTTGGATTATTCGGATAATTCTATTGATGTGCTTTAGCGATGCAACAATAATTGAATTACTTTAGGATATCATTAGTGTGTAAGTACAGTGGATTAGTACCCTAACAACACTTTCTTTGCATGTGCGACTCTCCTCAAAACATGCCTAAAGGAGTATTTTAAATACTTCTATTTCCATTTCCCTCTGAATCTAAGGCTACCAAAAAAGTAGCTTATTGGATTTGAAATACACCCATTTAGATCCAAATATAAGGCTACCAAAGAAGTAGCTTATTGGATTTGAAATGATTTATATGGTAGATTATCATTTAACATTAAGAATTAAATTTTGAAAGGAAATCTTTTCCTAACAGAATTTTCTTTTATTTTTTTAGTTCAGTTACTATCTTATCCATTGTTTGATGATATTAATTAGGCCAGGCATTTTTTCATGTGACCCTTTTTAAAACCCATGAGCTTCTCTTGACTTACATGCACCACATTCAGTGATAAGCATGTTCATCTCAAGAGATCTTCTTAGTACTTGATTTTCTCTCTTTATTCAAATTCCAAAAGGAGCATGGAGAAAATCAGCTAACTTAGATATGAAGATGGAGCAGAAAAGTCCAAAGAACGCCTGCTTTTGTACTAAAACTGATGAAATCGGGCGTTGTGCGGCCCACGTGTTTGTATGACATCCAGACGGTCCACACATGTAGAACTGGTCAAGTTGATAAGACGAAATGAAAACCAGGCCGATCCAATCATCAGGTGGGCCACATGTGAATTTAGTGGTTTTGGGTGGTGTAGATTAATTTTCCATGGTGTGGTCCAGCTGATGATCCGATCGATCTGAAGGTTGTGCGTCACATCACCATAGTCAGCCACACGCTTTGGGAATCTTGGATGTCATGCACACACACGTGGGACCGACCACTGATTCGCTGTATAGGCCTATCTGGGCCTGGGCCTTTGGTTAATAGCCAGGCTCTGATGTACCTCAATCCATCGGGCTAGGCCCGTTCGCACCTTGCCATGCTGTCATCCTAGACTGCTCATCAGGATGGGCCCACCAATCATTGATGTGCTTTGGTATCATGATCAAATCTGTTGGAATTAGGAAGATCCTGACCGTGGGATTTGGGCAACGGCCATCTATTTCTAGCAGTTTGGATCCCTCTGCAAACCCCATTTTAAGCCATCGTTCATTCATCGCAGGGACCATCTAATGGACAGTCTGGATCTCAAACACGTGCCGTGTTTAGACATTGGTGTGAACTTGTTGTTTGATTATGGGTGAGGGCAACCGAGATGGACCAATGATCAGAACCGTCCATTTTCTATGCATGGGCTAACGATCACGGTCCACATTCAGCTTAGAAGTATCTGTGATCAGAATTATCCCTGAGGCATAAGTTTCTTACTGCAGCGCTCCACACCACGGTACGATCCAGAAGGTGGATGGTTCCAATCATTGGACCATCTCAGTGTGTGGGCCCATCGACCTAGTACCCTTAGGGCCCATATTTATTTGAGGCCCAAAGGGTAAACATGGTGGGCTTGGATCCTCGTGCATCATGCTAGGTAGGGCTGAAAGTCAGGCAGGTTGGTACTCAACCCTAGCCCAACCCGAGGTTCCTATACCTCAACGCTAACCCAACTCAACCCAACCTCAGGTTGGGAATTTCAACCCAAGCCCAACCGAAGTAGGCTTGGTTGGGTTTGCCAGGTGGATGCATGCTAATATTTTCGTTATTACGTTAGTCTAACATATATAAATACATGTTTTATTTTTTATACCTATAATTTTATTAATTATATTTGTAGTTATTAGCCATAAAAAACTTCATATTTTTTAACAAATAAGCTAAAGTATAGGACAACTACTTTAAAAGTGATGTTGTGTAACACGTAATCTATTTGAGAGAGAAATTTGATGCATCTTGCAAGCTTAAGTCATGGGAAATGATGTGGAACAATGAGACTGACGGCGCTAGAATTTCTTGTGCCTTCAACATAGACGATCCACACTCAATTACAATTACTAAGTAACTTATATATCAATTAGTTTCGGTTGATTCAGGCAACCTGAGATCTCAACCTGGGCCATACTCAAGTTTTATCGGGTTGGGGTTTGTATAGTCCAAGCCTAAGTCTGAACCCAATACATCCTACCCAAACCCAACCCAATCTCGGGCTGGTAATGGGCCCGTTGTGTTGAACCCGTCCGACTTTCAGCCCTAATGCTAGGGCTAGCTCTAGGCCCGTTTTCTCTGGACGTGGGCCTCTTACTTTCAGACCATCGGATGCTAGCTCGGGCCCCAATACTGGCCCACTTGAAATGGACGGTGGTGAAACCGCTCAGGTGAACGTATGCATTTGGATCGGGCATGTGAAATGGGTGAACGATTGCACGTGACTAAATTTCACTCTACGAGCTGACAAGGTGTCATGTGAAGGACCATTAGGGCCTGCGTTAGATATTTGTTCATCGATGTTGGGCGCATCACAGCCGTCCACACATGCTGAGGGTTCTTTCTTCATGTAGCAAATGGAAATGTACAACGATCCAATGGATGCAAATGGGGCTGGCTTGCATGAAACTTTGAGATTTCTTGGAAAAGAGGCATGGTGTAACTCCTGCCTACTCATCAATCTACATTCACACGATGCGAAAATGGCCCCCACCAGGGTGCATCTCTGCCATCCAAACTGTCTAGCAGGGTCTTCAAACCATGAAATTTGGAGACCCCCAAAATCAGGCCGATCCATTCATTATATGAATTGGACACAAAGTTATTACATGCCTGACATGGCATGATTTGATTAACTGCGGGCTGCTATTGACATCATTTCTGACAAGAGTAGTATTCAATCCATTTCCAATCAAGTGTTCAAGATGTTCTAGAGTTCTTCAGTTAAGGGCAACTAAATAGCATGAAAATGCATTAGATGAGAATCATGAGGTACCATTTTATTTTGACTGTTCAATTCTTATGTTTTGGATCAGGTTCTTCTTCAGGTAAAAACACCATACTAAGCTAAATCTTATTTGGTATACTATAGATCTATAATCAACTGACTAGATTTATATATGATGTTGATCATTTGCAAATGTATACAACTCAAATGTCACGTGTAAAAGGCACATGTGGATGAACCGCATGAATAAAATACATGCATTAATGTGAAGTCCATCAATATATTGGATTTTAAAATCAAATGCAATTTCATTCCTTCCCATGTCTCCAAACGTCACATGGAATTTACACCAATATCTTCATGATATACAGGAAACGTGAGTCCACTTGTTCAGAGATCATTATCTATCTCAGATTTTGTAGGGTCCGCATATCTCGAGGAATTCTCCTTGGACAAAGGTGAGCTACACATTATTTACAGACAAGCCCGCCCATCAAATCAATGAAATATAGGGTAGAAAACTCACCGGTACGATGATGACTGGGCAAAGTTCCGTGGGTCCCGTCACGATATCTACTCTGCATCCATTTTTCCGGATCATTGAAAACTTTCAATGGACCACGGTAACTTTTTGGATGAAGCTTATATTTGTGTTTTCCCCTCATCCAAGACCGTGTGACCTCATCAGGTAGGATGGTAAATAAACATCATGGTGGTAGTTATAATTCAACGGTGACTATTATTGTCCCCACTGCTTTCTACTATGTGATCCACTTGAGTTTTGGATCTGCCTTATTTTTTTCCTAATGCTTCAAAATGATACGGAGAAATGGATGGATAGTGGAGATATAATATACATCATGGTGGGCATATAACATACATCATGGTGGGTCCCACATAACTTTTGCCATGTCTATACATTGTCGACCTCAGTGTTGTGTTCTACGTTATGCAATCCAAGCCCAGAAAAGAATGGTTGGACATGGGAAAGGGATTAAAATAGGAATTTTGACTATACTGGCATCGTTGCATGGTCAAATTCTCAAAAGAGATTCCACCTTCTAAAGGCTGGCCTTCTACAAAATTTGAAAAAATTTCATATCAAAATGTCATTGTCCTTAGTTTAATAGTTGTACAGGTTTTTAATGAATAAGAAGTTACGTGATATTTAATGTTGAGAAAGTGATGTAGAAGGAAGTCTTTTTCAGCGTATGCAAAGCCCAACTCGTGAGGCACACATTGATGTATATGTATAAGCCATGCTGCCCATCCTTTTTACCGTGTCATTTTAAGGCTAGGGCCCAAATATCAGCTTGATCCAAAGCTCATGTGGGGTACATAATAGAAAATAATGATGACAATGACATCTACTGTTGAAACTTTCTAGGCTCATTGTGATGTTTGTTAAAAGTGGACACTGCCTAAGTCATGACCTTTTGGGCTTACGGCGAGTTGGCCAACAAGGTGTACGGAACGAATCACCCCATTGTGAGCCTCGACTCCTGTTATTTAAAAATAATCAAGTTATCGATTATATCAACCAAACAATCACGACCCTTACCACATTACAATCACGACCCTCACTATGTTATATGGGTATGAGTTGTGGTTATCATGTTTTATGGGTCGTGGTTATCATGTTTTATGGGTCGTGATTGTCATGGGTCAAGGTTATCAAGTTATATAGATCGTGGTTGTCATGTGATATGGGGAGTTCGTGGTTATAAGGGTCAATGTTATAATGTTATATGGGTCGTGGTTGTGATGTTATATGAGTTGTGGTTGTCATGGGTCATAGTTGTTATGTTATATGATGGGTTGTGGTTGTCATGTTACATACGTCGTGGTTGTCATGTGACGTGGGGAGTTTTTGGTTATAAAGGTTGAGATTATCATGTTATAAGGGTCCAATCGTGATTTATGTGTAGAATTCAATTCGTCCATTAAATTTAGAATTTAATTTAACTTCAAATACCAAAACTGAGTTACATTCAAAAAGTTTATAGCTCCCAAAAGCTTTTCAATAGTAAGTTTTCAATTTCACTGATTTATATGGTGTGGTCCACATTAGCCTTTGATAGGCCTCATTTTTGTGCTCATTCCTTAAAATGACTTTCAAAATGATTGGACAGCGTTGATAAAATATATACATCATAGTGGGCCCAATAAGATCATCCATCTTACTGACTCATGCAGGTAGGGTAACCAGACCTATGTAAATATGAATGGTTTTATTTGGCCCAGTGTGATGTATATATATTTTATCCACACCGTCCATTTATTTTGAAAGATCATTTTAAGGAATGAGCCCAAAAATATGGCATATTAAAGACTCATGTGGAACACACTATAGAAAGTGGTGAAATTGAAAACCTACCATTGAAAATCTTTTAAGGGCCATAAAATTTTTGGATTTAACTCATTTTTTGGTCCATGATGTTAAATTAAATTCTAAATCTAATGAAAAGATTGGATTCGACACATAAATCATGACATGACCCTTATAACATGATAACCTTGACCCCTATAACTATGAACTCCATAGTCACATTACAAACATGACCCATATAACATGATAACCACAACCCATATAATATGACAACCACGACTCATATAACATAATACCTACGACTCATATAATATAACAATCTGAACCCTTACCACATTACAATCACGACCCATATAACATGGTAAGGGTCTTAATGTGGTAAGGGTCATGGTTATAATGTAGTAAGGGTTATGGTTGTTAGGTTGATGTAATTAATAACTTGATTATTTTTAAATAATAGAAGTCAAGGCCCATAATGAGATGATCCGTTCCGTCCACCATGTCAGGCAGTTCGCAGTGGACCTAAAAAATTCTGACTTGGGCAGTGTCCACTTCTAACAAACATCACAGTGAGCCTTGAAAGTTTTAACAATGAGTGTCATTATCACCATTATTTTCTATTATGTGGCCCACTCGAACTTTAAATCAGGTTGATTTTTGGGCCTTAGCCCTAAAACGACACAGTAAAAAGGATAGGTGGAATAGATTATACACATACATCAATGTGAGCCCCACAAGTCAGACCTTGCCCACGCCCAAAAAGGCTTCCGTCCCCGTCACTTTCTTAGCATTAAATACGGTGTAACTTCTTATTCACTCAAAAACCATACAACTGCCGAACCAAGAATAAGGAAAATTTAGTTTTAAAAAAACTTGTCAAGATGTGTTAGATGGCTACTCTCGGAATATTTGAAAGGTCGAACCTCTGTCGAGAATTTGACCATACAACGATGCCAATATGGTCAAATTCCCATTAAAATACATTGATATTTTTATTTGGTAACAGCGTCACCACAACATGTGGTGTTACGTGGGGCTTATGAGATTTGCACACCCAATCCACCCTGTTGACCGTGTCCTTCACCTTAATTTTAATCTAAAAATAAAAAATCAGGCCAGTTTAAATCTTAGGTTCACAATAATAGAACAATCTAAAATCATGCAAAAAATGACTAAATTAATTATTGTAGACCAACAGGCTTTTTAATGGTCTAATTTATGGTGTGTCCATTCATCCCAGTAGGACATCTCTGATGAACGGATTAGATGGCATATAGACCACAAGATAGACCCAACAACTTGTGAGGAAGGTTTTATAACTTTTAATTCTAGTGTGGCGCACTTAAGTATTCCTTGAGGTCGAATTTTTTCCTCATGGCCTAAGATGGAAGGTGCATTTGATTTGTGCTACACAAAAGTTAAGGATGATTTCAGTGATGGGGTTTTTCATCGCCACTGTTACCTTTGGTGTGACCCACTCGAATTTTGGACTTGATGGATAGAGTAAATATAAAACAAACATCCTGATGGGCTTACAGTGCTTGGGGTCATGGGATTCTAAGCAAGTCACATATCTATTTGTGTAGTGGAGAAAATTCTCCAACAATCACATTTACCATATGTTAAAGAAAATTCGTTAACAATCACATATTCCTATGATTTACCTTGCTTAGATTTTAAATCTTAATAATTTTAGGCATATATCATTAGTTATAGTTTTTTAAAACACAAAAGAATTCATTTTAAAAAAAAATTCCTAAGTTAGTATAAGTGTAAATAAAACTGTAAGTTCCCATCTAATTATCATTAAGTTTTTACAATCGAAAAAAATTACAACCAAAAGTACATGAAGATTATGATGAATATTGATGCAACACCTTTAAGATATAATTTTTTCTGAATCGATTTTAGATGAGAAAAATATTAAAAGTTAATATGCAAATCCATATGTGAATCCCACATGTCTTAATTATGTGTGCATCCGAAGGAGGATGAGAGAGGATCATGAGTTTTTTTTTTTTTTCTCTCTCTCTTTATATATGCGTGTGTGCGCATATGTATAGTGATATCCAAGAGAATTGGATGTCTAAAGCCTTTTCTTTCTATTCTTTCTTGTATGCGATATATTTATAAGAATGAATTAAGATGACAAGAAGAGAACACCTACAACGCTCAATCACTTTACATACTTTGATTTGTATTTTTACATCAAAAGTTTATAATACTATTTATTCATATATCCAAATTGACTTAATCTCTATATTAATCATAGTTATCTATGCAAATTAAGTTATAGACAATAAGATCTCAATTATAAAAATCATTATCAAGTGCAATTAACAATAATTAAAATATTTAATAAGACATTAAAAAATTTTAAAATGTACAACCCTATGAAAAATCTTTGATAAATAGTTCAATTAACTAGATTTAAGACATAAAATTATTCATAGGTAACCAACAGGTCTTTATTAGATTGTATGAACCTTAACCATATCCTAATATATGTACTCAATTGTAGCAAAATATAAGGTATTACAATTAATTTAATGAGGTGAGCCAAAGTACATTACACCATAAACTTGATCTCTTCATATATTTAAGTTTAAAGAACTGTCAAAGATAATATATACACAAGTTAATTTATATCAAGTATGATGGTCCTCTCATCCAAAGACTTGAAGTGAGTCTCAAATGTAAATATTTAACATGTATAATAATAATATTTCACATCCATGGACACTAGCACTCATATATATAGTAGAACAAAAACAATGACTTATCACTGAGCATGATGATGGAGAAACTCCATCCCCAACTTCTTATCAATTTTCTCAAAAGGCTTGATCATATTAGAATAACTATAAGGTCGTACTCAAGTTTGCTAGGCATTAATGACATACTGGGATATATAAAACACAACTCTTTCTTAAGCAATGACCATTATACATAAATTTAAGTTTTCAAAAATAATAGAAAAAATTATCTCATTTAACCCAAATAATATGTTTAAAGTATACTCTGTTGTTGTTTAATTCAAATGCATGGCTGCATGTGTCACGAACGACCTAAATTCAGTCAAACTTGTGTGATTATATTAGTGTCATGCATGTCAGACACCGAACTAGTTGGATTAAGACTAGAATTATAGAGGTTGGCTTAACTATTCAGCCACCAATTGTTATAGTGATCATGAGATTATAGAAGGGGGGTTAGTCTTTTATAATAGAATCTTTTTTCCTTCAAATCAATGACTTTTCTTTTAATTGTGGTAGTGTACTAGGTATCTTAGTAAAACAATTAAGATTATAAAGAATTAAAAATAAAGTTAAATCACCGATTTTATTAATTCAGATGTAAAAGCAGTACAATTATTGAATTGAAATAAAAGTAAATAGAATAAATAAATAAACATCAATTGTATATTGTGCTGAAAAAATAGCTATGAAAACTATCAATCGGTCATAAGATGATCGTGGTGTGAAATTAACGGGATGTGACAGGTGATATATCAAGTAAGAACTCTATAATTAGGGGATTTGGCAACAATAGTTTTAAATATTTAACCTATTCCTAATATGCAATACAGTGATATACTAGGCAATAACGAATCTAGACTAAACTAATGGCTTTAAACTTGTTGTACCATAACTTGACAGAAATAAAATGACTAAAATTAAGAAGCTAAACAAAACGGATACGTAGTGTTGCACTTTAGAGAGATTGATTGTTTATGTTGAGGGCTTAGAACGCTTCTTCAAGTGCTACTTTTATAAATTTAGGGAGGCGGTAGTCACATCGTAATTTCTACACAAATCTTCAATTATATAACAGCCGTACCCGATAGGTTTTGGAATCCTTATTATATAATGCTATTATATGTGATTTACTTTTAAATTTGTATAACTTTCTATTACTTACTCCTAATTCATTAGTGTCTCTAAGAAAATATTGAGTGTCTTTAAAAAAAAAATTTCTTTTGGCTTGATTCGTGATAGGCATGCCATATGCAAATCGAATTATGAAAAATCTATCATTGATAAGTCTTTGGAAGCTCCCTAGGCATGCTAGGAGTCACTCGTGCATTGGTCATGTGTCTTATAAAATGATGTTCGCCTTTTCTGTTGTAGATGTGTGTACGGCTTCGAGTAGGTTTATTTCTAATAGGCTATGTGTACTGAAAAATAAGTGCTGACAATCTCTCTTGGTACGAGTATGTTTTTCTCTTGTCATCCGTATAAATGTGCTAACACATGGTGACTTTTCATTAGACAACATGGACTATGCCAGGTCAAGTGTAAACAGAGACACTTATTAATTATGTCATTAAAAATATTTACATAAGATGTATGGTTAACATGATTTATGAAAATTATCATTAATTCAATGGTTTAAATTATTACATTGGTTTTTAGGGGACACAAATTTAATATAGTAGACATAAGGATGCTCATTAGACCGAATGGTAAAATTCTATGTAAACATCATAGTTGGGCTCATACAATTTCAGTATATGTCAACTACCATGCATTTCAACATATATTGGGGCAAATACATGATGGAGAAATCTTTGTCACCCACGTACACATGATTAAAAGAGACAGTTGATTAGCATAATTTGTCAAACAAGGTCTGACTTATACAAGATGGTTTTATAGACATAATTGATAGTTTCATTTGATGATAAAACACTTAGAGTATGTTTGATTTTTTAAATTATAATGATAAATGGTTGTAAATGGATAATTATTGTTTTCTCTTATAATTACATGGTGACATTAGTGAATACAACTAGTACAAGTAACTCGTGGAAGCGGGTCTAAGTTATTCGTTCGTAAGAAATGATTAATACATGAATTATATACAGTGCTTAAGCAATGAATCCTATTACTATTACTGTGAAGTAGGAAAGGTATGCTAAGATGTTGAACATCATTCTAGTAATGCATGAATTGTATGGTCTGTCTTTGCAGATATTTTTCTTGTAACGAAGTTATTCTCGAAAGAAGAATCTTATATTGTTACATTACTTAATCTATCAAGTGATTTGATGCTGAAATTTATGTTGATGTTTCTAAAGGCGGACTTAAACCAACTGTGGTTGTCTTTTTTCAAGAATTTTATATGTTTTGGAAGTTAAAGTACTGTCCTATTAACCAAATATAATTGTAATATATAGTTATGGTGATGTTTTTTTTTATTATTATTTTTTGCAGCTGTAACTATATTCTTTTTGAAATACTGCAAATAGACAGTAATACAAACAAAATATCCACAAATTTTTCGTTCTAGTACATGACAACATACACATATGTTGCACATTACACATACATGATATTCATATACTCTTGAGCTATTGATTGGTATTAATACCTGTTATATCTCTTATTTATACGTAATAACTATTGCTTTATCATCTACATCACCCCCAATTGTAAGGGAATATGCATTTTGTTAATCATACCTAATATATATGTTTGTTCATATATATATTTTTTTCATTCTGATCATAGTTGTTACCTCGTTTGATGTGGTTACTTCACTGTTGTTATTTAATTAACAATCGATATTGATCTTATTTAAGTATGTTGAAATGAATATTGTACATTAGATTTTTAAAATTTTACATTCATGCATTAATTACATTTTTATGTTAATCATTTCAGAAGATGGTGAAGTGTGTATGTGAATTTTAACAGAAGATCTCCTGATATTCATTATACTTTGGAGGAATGTAAGGCACAAATCGAAGAATACAATAAAGTCAAGTTTAAATCAGACTGCATCATCGAAGAGGTTAGACTTGCTCAAGGTGTTTTTATCGAGATCTTTCAATATCCCGACATCGTAATTAGTAAACTGTCGGAAGAATGACATAATGACAATCTCAAACACTCACATGCTTCACCGCACGGTAGGGACCCAAGTGCGGCTTATCTGTCCCTATGTTCGATGTCGAGAGCAACCACTTAGGAGAGCATGTTTATGTGATGATCGGATTTGTTTATGCGATGATCGGATTTGTTTATGCTATACTCATCTTTATAATCATAATCCACCTTATGATCTATCGCTAAAAATGTAAACATAAGGTAGATTGGAAAGTGTTATTTTGTGATTTTGATGTACAATTGATATTCTTACACTAGCGGTTATTTTGTATCTATAAATGTGTTAGTTGGTATGTTGTTTTTAACGATATTAATATGTTATGGTTCAGACTGGACATGTGTCTTCTTTTTTTTTTACTTCATTTTTTAATATCTCTATTTAATATGTTTTTTTTTATATGAGTGTTTGTAATGGTACAAGGATCACTTATCTGTATGAACTTGATGAAACCAGATAATAATTTATAAGTATCACTGATTGTATGTGGTAAATTTATAACACATGTACATAACTATATGACAGATATGTGAAGTTAGGATAAGACGGTTATTATGCTCATCCGAAGATGTGAACATCTATCCGCATAGGCACTGTATTTCAATCCTAGTATAAGTGATTGACGCCATGGGTGATATAAATTTGAAGTGAGTGATGCTATAAGAAGTATCGGTGGTTGACAATTTTTTAATTGTTGTGAGCCACCACAATAGTCAATAATCATTACTTTTTCCAAATAATTACCTATCATTTTCAAATATGGTAACAAAAACTTATTGTTTTGACTTTGATTAACGTTTTACTACTAGATTAAACAGTTATATATATAAAAGACAATTTTACTATTCATTTTAAATTAATTGAATCGACATATCCTGTATCCTACACAGAGAAGGATGCTTAATCCACATGCACAGGGGGCTTTGTTGTGGGCTCTACAATAATATTTTTGTTTGATATAGGTCATCCATCTTTCTTGGATAATTATTTTAGAGAACGAGCTAAAAAATGAAGTAGATCCAAATATCATGTGGACCTCACTATAGAAAAACATTAATATATTAAATGCCTATCATTAAAAAACTACATGAGGCCCATTGTAATGTTTACTTGCCATCCAACCTGTTGAACTTGTTGATTAGGTCACATAGATTTGGATGAAGGGAAAACACAAATATGAACTTGATCCAAAATGGTGATAGGTAGAGTGAGTTGTAGAAAATTTTTAACAATACATGTTCAAACATGAATGTTTGTTGTGATGTAGTCCACTTGAGATTTAGATCTGCCTCATTTTTTTACATCATTTCCTAAAATAATGATCCAAAATTTATGGATGGCATAGATAAAACACATATATTGTGGTGGGGCTCACAGATCATAACGCGAGAGGATTGCAACTGATTCTAATTGATGATTACAACTAGGATTGCATTCATCTCATTTTTCTTGCCATTAAAATTTGAGTTGGCCTACCATGATATATATGTGAAATCCATGTATACCACAATTTCGTCACCTCATTTTAGGCCTATAACCAAATTTTTCATTAATTTGTGATTGTAGTGAATCGCACGATTGAAAAGAGCATTGGGCAACGCTTACCCTTAAAATGGTTTCCATTCGTATGACCCACTTAAATCACTATAAGTCCTGATTTTTTATGATTATGTATAAAATTTAATAGGCTACATCATGGATGAAGTGAATTTGATATAAACATGAAAGCGTGGCCTGCCCTATAGTCCACTTCTTGTCTTTGTATTTCATTTGCAAAAGAAGTGGTATATAATGTTTGTTCACCACTGTTTAAAATTAGGTGGTGTGCTTGTTTGGCCACTACCTCCTAACAAGTTAGGTATCATGTGCTTAGTGTCACTTGTACCTCCTAATAAGTTATGACCTTAGCTGGGGGGCCCAACTTGATGTATGTATTGTATATTCATGCCATCCATCCAATTTTTCATATCCCATTTTTTAGTTTTGCTACAAAATTTATTTTCTTTATAACCATCCATTTTAAGATATTGTTGGTAAAATCATATATTTGGTGCAATATTTAGATTCAAGCTTGTGACCCAGTAGATGGACAGTTTGATAAAGGTACAAAGAGAGAATTTTATGTTGGGTCGAGATAGTGTGGGAGAGGGTTTTGCATTTGGTGAACACGACAATGGAAAGAGAGGGCATGAGATGCGTTCGGTGAACATGACGAGGAGAGGGAAGGGTGTGGGCTGCGTTCGATGGAGACGATGTGCAATGATAGGGTTATTAAAAGGAGAAAAATGACATTTTTATCATTTGTAAAAATATAGTATGCTATACTTGACCATATTTGATGGTACATAGGTGCCAAAATGATCGATTAACCGTTGAAATGTTAGACAAACACTTCGAAAAAATTTAAACACATGCTTTTTTTTTTTTCTTCTGATAGTTTAAGAGATAGACTAATGGATAACTAAAACTCTTGTTTTTTTTGATACATAATTTTATATTTGCTCTTTCATTCAGGTATTATTTAGCTTATCAACATGTTTGATGGTTAGTAAACTACCCAGTTGGGCCCTACAAATAGATTTATAGTGGGCATTGAACAATTTTGATTATCTATGGTGACCACCAACTGAAACTTGTATATGGTTTAATTTGCTATGGCCTTAAGATATTCTAAAATAAAATAAAATTTAATGGCCTTAATATAATATACAAACATTGTGGTCAACATCTCACCTAGGTCCTAAGTTTTCGGAGATTGCAACCAAGTTGTGGGGTGCATTAATTGGTCAACTGATTTGTTTGCATGGATCAATCTAAGCTACACTGATCAATTGGATTAACACGCTCTTTGCCAAACACTATTTTTTTTTTTTTGTTAGCTAGTTAGTACACCTCACCGTCAGTTCACGCATCACTGTTTAGCCACCCCCACTAGGAAAACAATACCAAGACCTTAGTGTTGAAACGTATTTGTGGAACACTATACCAGTACTTGAAATGAATTTACCAATTTCAATGTGAAATCAAACGATGTGAATTAGTCGTGATGAAAGATTTCATCATTAATCCAAGAAATCAAACACATGAAATAAAATAGGAGAAATATCCCAACTTCATATCATTTACAATTGTAAGTCATGATCACACAATTACCTGCACTTGCCCGCTGTAAATGGAAAACAAACACCTCAAAATTGATGCACATCGATCTCCTACCATGACGGTGGGCCAGAATACAAACGTTACTTCTTCAACATGGTTGATCATTCGTTGAGAAAGCAGAGTTCATTTTTTTGCATGACCCAACGGTCAAAACCGACCATGCATGACTTGAATATATGCACTCCGTATTGATGGCTACCCCACCATGGGAAATTCTTACATTTGGAAGATGTTTGTTAGAAATCCATTCTATCCATCCATTTTGCCAGCTCATGGTAAAACATAATTTAAAAAATAAAAAGGTAAATAAAAAACTCAAATGAGTCATAATACAAGAAATAGTGGGGATTGAACACCAGCCGTTGAAACATTAGTGGGTCACAGAAAGTTTTATATCAGACTAATATTTTTGTGTTTTCAGTTCATCCCAGTGACAATGACCTTATGAACTATTTGAATGGCATATAAGCATCCATGCAGACCTTGGGAAGGATTCAACAGTAGGCATTTCCCACCGCACCTTTACTGTCATGTGACACACTTGTGTTTTGCAACTACCTTATTTTTTATCTCATGTCCTAATTGTCCTAATATGAGCACCAAAAAAACGGATGGACATGATCAATTTCTCAAAGACATGACGGTGGGCCCCAGCTGCGGTCTCGTGCCGCGAGCAATCTGCGTCACTAAAAGCCGCAAGGATGACTTGGAGCATTACTATCTGAAGTTGAATTTATACCTTCTAACTGAAAGTTTTCAACGGCTTGTTTGCAACTTAAAAATTCAAAGGTTACGATGATACTGAAGCGTCAATAATGATTATGGGACAATAGCTTTTCGAAGCATGAGAATATTTTAGCATGTGTGCCCCAGCGGGTGGCGACATATGCTGAACCCTCAGTCGCGACAGAGCAAGCCGAAATAAAAGAAGCATGTGGTTGGTTGGCTGTGCACTCTCGGTGCTTTAGAGAGCATGGGATTTTCATTGCGTTTCTCAAATACATCCTTACACGTGCCAACTTCCACAGTACGAGTGGCATAAATGTCCTATCTTGACCATACAATTTATGGGCCTGACTTTAGATGGGCCGTAGATCTGCTATCGGATTGATTTGATGGTCCTGGAATATTACAAGTTGGACCTTTGTTCGTTAAATCTGGCCATTTATCATTTAACCGCTCGTTTAAACAAAGTGATAGGATGGTTAGGATCATCAAGATTCTGTATAATTGCATCTTACCCGCCGTAATCCATCCGGCAGGGCTATGTGGGGTTCACCATGATGAAAGTGTTTTATTTACACCGTTCATCATTTTTCTAAGATCATTTTAAGATGCTAACCGAAAAATGAAGTAGGTTGTAGGCTTAAGTGTACCACAAATTGAGGATTGGACTTCCATTATAAAAAACTTTTTGAAAGCCGGAGAAGCCGCAGATCAAGCTGGTATTTGTGTTTTCACTTCATCCACGTCTACATGACCTTATGAATAGGTTGGATGGTAAAAAAACATTACAGTTGCCTTTAGAAAAGTTTCAATGGTGGGTGCCATTATCACCACATCTTCTTTTGGTGTGGTCCAGTGGATTTTTAGGCCTGCCTCATTTTTTGACGCGGATTGCGTCCTACCCTTACTTGGACAGATTACCATCCGGGTAGAGCTTTGTGGGACCCACTGTGATTTAAGTGATTTATCCACGTCGTTAATCGATTTTCTAAGATCATTTTAAGATACAATAATAAAAATAAAGCTGGTACAAGGCTTCAGTGGACGTCCACCGTTAAAAACTTCTTTGGAGCTGGAGAAGTTTTAGATCAGGATGATATTTGTTATTTCACTTAATCCACGTTTACATGGACGTCCACCGTTAAAAACTTCTTTGGCTCCAAAGAAGTTTTAGATCAGGATGATATTTGTTATTTCACTTAATCCACGTTTACATGACCATATTCATCCAAGTAAAAAAATGTCACATTTGCCCTTGGAAAGGTTTCAAGGTCAGTGTCATTATCACTACAGCTTCCTTTGGTGTGGTCCACTTAAGCCATGTACCAGCTTCATTTTTATTATTATATCTTAAAATGATTTTAGAAAAGTGATTAACGGCGTGGATAAAGCACTTAAATCACAGTGGGCCCCACAGAGCCCTGCCCGTACGGTCATCCGCCCGGGCGGGGGTAGGACGCAATCCGCGTCCCTCATTTTTTGGATCATCCATCACGGTGGGCCCGGGTAGGACGCAATCCGCGTCCACTTTCTATTACGCCATTTCTGAAAGTGGTTGCGAGAATGTCGTGGATTGCGGAAACCGCCTCAAATCTAGAACAACGATTTCATGGGGCCCACCACCAATGGACCATGCTCCAAAAGTTGATAAACTGACAAAATCCTAACCGCTCAACTACTGGCCTGGAAATGGACGGTCAAGGAAAACGCACAACAACTTTCCACGTTCAAGGAAAATGGCGTGCACGTTTTTTTAATTAATCCATCCGACCAAAAAAGGTCAAATAGTAAATATCCAGAAGAACTCCATTCTGAACTTTTAAGTGGTTGCTCCATCTACAGTGGGCCCACAAGGTCAACGGTCTGGATCGCCACCCTCTTGTAAAGATCTAGACCCAAGGTTATCATTGAACATATCCCACGACGGATGAATGGATAATCTGTTCTCTCCAGATGTACGGACGTTCGAATTTTGCTATCGTTTCTATGCAATGATAGTAACCCGACATAAATTAAGACAATCCAGACCGTCCAAGTTATCGCCCATTTATAGTAGGAGTAGAACCCAAAGATTGCAATGATCGGACGATCCTCTCCGTTGATTATTATCACTCAAATGTCCATTTGAAAGCGAAACGGTCAACCTGCATGTCGAGGTTTCCCAGGTCGAATAGAGTATTCAGGAAAAATAAGGGTTTTTTAATCTATTCATTATGGGGGGAAAACACAAGCGTCCTACACTTGCTTAAGTGGATGTATCGTACAGATCTGGACCGTTCATAAGGTGTGAAAATTGGTTCAATTCTCTTATATAAAAGAAAATAAAAATTATATAATAATTATTAGGGTCACTTGATTAGGAGAAACATTAGGTCTACCGGAAAATATACTAAGTTTCGAATTAAATGCACTATTTTGTCACAAAATATAGATTTTATCTAAATATTTTCATAAAAAGGAATTTTCATTTGAGGGCCCACTTAATAAATGTCTCGGATTCCCTATACTTGTAACAATAAGACACGTGCATGCACTTCGTTTTGGCGCTTGCATAAGTCCCGCAGCTAATTGAAGAATTCGCATCAAGCCAACGCGGCGCGAATATGCAGATTGTGCCAATGACAGCTGGCAAACAAGAAATGATTCAGTGAAATCGTATCCACTAAGCTTGCGCAAAACCTACCTCCGGAATTATATGTATTATGACAGTATGTATAATCCGAACCGTTCATATAGTAGTAATTCTGATTAGATCATGATTTTTGTACTATTTTAGTGGACAGCCGTAAATAAATTATTCATGAACTTCCCCAAATATACTTCACCCTTCATCTTTCCCTTTACTGTTAATTCGAGGGCCAATGCTCTCCAGTCCTGTCAATTTATTTCTGCTTCTTTTAAATATAGGCCACCAACAGTTTGGAACAGCATATGGACGGAGAGGATTCAACATCTAGAATTCCACGTGAAACATATCTATAAGTGCGTGAAAGTCGAAGGAGGTGTCTCTAGAATTCCACCCTAGCGCGAACGCTGTATATTAACTTTTATATACAGCACTTTTTTTCGCAACTGTATGGAAATTTTATAGAAATCCAAGCTGTTAAAAGGATGGAACATGTCATTAAGATCAATTTAAATAGAAAAAAGAGTTAAACGATTTACTTAATTAGAGAAGCCATACTTTTACTGATTGAGAACATCGTGTGGAAATTGATTCAAAGACCTCAATTTTCAAATGATATACCATATTGCATTTGGCCAAGATGATATTTTGTCTATTGGCCCACATTTTCAACGGATTGGATTTTCTAACAAAAGTAACACTTTGGCAGAAATAAAGTGGTCGCATGCTCTGCTATACCATTTCTATTGTACCTCGAAGTCGAACAGCTCCACGTAGATCATGTTGGGAAGCGCGTATGTTCGCACTGGATGCAAATTTCCTGAGGAAGTTATTGCCTGGTGCCCTGGCAACGAAAAAGCTCCATGGGGCCCACCGTGATGTAATGTAACATCCAGTCCGTCCATCATTTGTGCCAGCTCATTTTATTACCTTATTTAAAAACACAACCTTATCCAAATTTCAAGTGCGCCACTACACATGGAACATTGGAGATAGGAACGCCACCCAATGAAACCTTCCTGGGCCTACATTCATCTGTATATGCCATCCAACCCGTTCATAACACCAGGATGAGGATAAAAAATAATCATTCTGATAGAAAACTATGGTGGGGCACATGAACTTTTCATTGGTTATCGTGCCATTCCAAATTTTTGCTATGATGTGGCCCACTTCAGTCACAAATCAGTCTAATTTTCGAATCCAGATCAATATATTAGCTGATGCAAAAGATGGACGGAACAGATTTCACACATACGTCACAATTGGACCCATGAAGCTTTTCGTTGCAGAGAGGCTTCTTACAGTAACTGTTGTAGAAAATTCGCGTCCTCCAAACCCTAAAAACTCCCTCGACCTCTAAAATATTGCCACGTGTACGCTCGTCTCACTCCGTCAATATACCAGCGTTAACGGAAAAATCTTCCCCTCTGTCTCTCTCTCTCTCTGCAACTCTCAATCGCGGAGAAATTTTTTAAAAAAAAAAAAGAAAAAAAAAAGGAGAGAAAATGGGGAAGCTTCTCTGCGATACTTCTGCCATGGCCGAAACGCTACAAACCCCATCGCCGATACTCCCGGCGTGGCCCCCACAAGACCCGATACCGCCACCATCCCCTCGCGAAACTGCCAGCCTCCTCCCCAAAACCGCCGTTTGGGATTCCGTAAGCGGTTTAGAGCCCCAGCAGAAGCGGTATCTAGAAAACCTCTCCTCCAAAGGCGTCTTCTGGAATTGTCCCGACGGATCCTCGCCGTCCATCTCGTCTTCGACCTTCTGCCTCTTTCACGGCGGGGATGTTGAGGCGGACGGAAATTGCCTGTTCACGGCCGCGAAGAAGGCGATGGGATTGAAGATCGGGGTGAGGGATCTGAGGAATCGGACGGTCAGGAGGTTCTTGGAGGAATACGGACTGGACGGTGGTGATCAGATTGATGCAGCGATACGGCATCTGTATTCGCCGGATTTGAAGGCGGGGTGGGGGATCCACGTGGTGCAGGAGGTGAAGCTGCTGGCGAGGAAGGATGAAAGGGAGGCGTTGGATCGGGCAATCATGGAGATGGTAGAAATCGGGATGCAGAGGTATTTTTTTTTTCTCCTTTGCCAAAGGCTTTTCGGTTATTCATGTTTTTGTATGGCTGCATTTTTCTTTTCGAGAATTAAAATTTCTTGAGAGAATGGAATTAGGGTTTCTTCAAAATTTGAATGGTTGGATAGGTAGTAGATCTGTTAATTTGTTGGGGCCCACCATTTATTACCATGGCTGAGGAGATCATTGGATTACTGTTTGCTCAACTTTTCTTGATCTGTTCATCAGTGGACAGCTGATCAGGTGGTTGGGATTGTCCAATTGATGTGGTTCTTGGGCTATGATGACTGATTAGCAGGGGTCATTGAGGTAGCTGACATGAACCGAGCAAGAGGAGCTTCTGAATATTAATTCGTCTTTGTGGCATTATAGAAAATGGGAACGATACTAGCACAGATCAATTTTTTAGTGAGACTGGTTAATGAACCTGTGACGGTTGTGAGTAGGACCATCACACCAATGAAAGACTTTTACTTGTGGAATGTGGACCATTTGTGTGGCTTATATCCGCTGTCGATTTGCAAGCCACTGTTAAGACAGTTAGGTAATAAATCAGTGTGATGTCTGGGCCATAGAAATTGCACCACGGGTCGGCGGAAAGAGTGCTTTACCCAAACATTTTCATGCTTTACCCAGAACATGAAAGGCTAAGATCGCTAGAAAGCAAATTGACCAAGTATTTCCTTCTTGATGTTCAATGATAGGAACTTAACAGCTGCAAACCCAGCTTCCCCACACCATTGTATTTCTTATGCAGGAAAATGGATTGATGCAAACAGTGGGGTCCACTACGAAGATCACCCTGTTCGAAAATCAGGCTGATCCACTCATGAGGCAGGCTGCAGTGTTGAAATCAATGGGCCACTGACTGTAAGCTTCAATTTATGGATGTGCCCCCACCTAATGAGTGGATTGGGTTTATTTTGGAGCAAGTGATCTTCATGGTGGGGCCCAACTTTTGCATGGCTCAGATGTTCGACACATGATATACTTGTGGGAAAGAAGGCGCCACATGCTAGGTGAAAGTTCTCTTTACAACAGAACATGAACCATCATTTTATGTGTGATTTTCCCTTTTTTTATTTGGTCCTAAAACATCATAATTTGCTATGAAAAGTGCAGTATGTTGTTAAAGAGCAAAGGCTGTATAAAAAATGATTTAAATTAATGACAATTGTACCAAGTTTTGGGTACTTAGAAATGCAATTTGTGCACTTATGATTTATTACTTTTTGTTTTTCTCTTAAATTTATGATTGAAGGGAAATGGCTGCGGAGTCCATATATAAGGAGAGATGCATTGCCGTGGACGATGGTCCAAGTTGGGCCAAGTACATGTCCATATCTGGTTCACCAGAAGATGAATATGATATTATCACCTTGCAATACACAGAGGAGGGTTTATTGACGGTAGATGAGAATAGGGAGGGCCATGCAGCTGCTTTTGGTGATGATATAGCGATAGAGAGTCTTGCAACGGAGTTCAAACGAGAGATATATGTGGTGAGAAGCTTCATGCTATTTGAATATGTTACTCTGTTTCACATCCATTGGGTCAGGGAGCCATCCCTTTTTCTTTTTCTTTTTTTTCTTTTTTTTTTTTTTAAAAAAATTTCCTTTTTGCTTTTGAGATTGCTCTTGGAGCACTAATCTTTTTATGAAATACACTGACCATTTTGACTTTTTGAAGAAGAGGTAGTTTCTCTATGAAAATTTTGAATTCCTGTGCATTTGTACTTCACTTGAGTAGAAAAGGTGCAGTTTTATAATTACTCAGAAGCAAAATGAGGGAATGAGCTGTTTGATTACATTGGAGGAATCAATTCTTGTTAATATTACAACAAGGTTACAACTCGTTATATGCCTACTCTTATGATTTTAGTGAGTAGGATCTTAAGTTGCCTAAAAACTGGGGTTATGCATATCTATTTTTTAGCTAAAATTTCAAAAAATTCATTTATCCAGAAAACATTCAAGTCAGCCATTTGTATCTTTTCACATAGTTTATATCTTTGTCCAACTTTTCTTAATATTCATGAGACTTTTTTTCTTTTTTTTTTTGTGGATGTTTAACTATTTCAACTTCTATTAGAAAGGAATATTTATTTATTTATTTATTTGTTTTTACAATAAACAGAAGCAAATTGAAGTAATAAGCTGTTTAATCACAATGGAGCAATTGCTTGTTGTTAAGGTTACAATTTTTAACTTGTTACAATTTTTAGTGAGTAGGAGGTCAATATGCATATCGATTTCGAGCTAAAATTTCAAAATTTTCATTTCGATGAAAATATTTTACCCTTAGTATGTTTTCAATTTTCACATAGTTTATATATTATTGAACTTTATCTTCATATTTGTGAAACATTTCCCCCCCCTGGTTTACCTGGTTGTTTAACTATTAATCCAACTTCTATTTTGTGGAACTGCTTCTGTTTTAGGTTCAAGCCCATGGCTCGGATGCAATGGTTGATGAAGATAATTGTGTCTTCTTCCTTCCACATCGTCCTAGGGGTCAAATTTGTGAACTCCCATTTTTTCTCTTTATGAAAGGGACAGGTAGGTAGCCATTTATTTCATATTAATGCCACCACTTTTGTTAGTGATAGTGCTATATTTTGTGATTATTGCTAGTGGGCTAGATCCTCACACGATATTGCTTAATAAATCGTATGATAGTTCAATCTAGCTTACCTGCCGAAGAAGAAGAAAAGAGAAACCTTGTTGGGTAAATGATATAGTCGGTCCAATCAGAGGTCGTGATCTGTACACTTCAGCGGTCTATGCTGATGTTAGCTTTTTATTTATTTATTTTCCATATGGAGGCCCTGCTGAAGTGTACATGTTGCGAGATTTCTGATTTGCACCTGACAATATCATTCCCAACTGCTGAAGTGTTTACATTTTTCTATCTTTGCTTATGTTGTTTCTTTCTCATGTTCCATCTTATTCTCTTTGCATGATGCAGGGTGGTGCGGTGCTGGAGCTGATCATTATGAGCCCTTGATAGCCCATCCCGCTCCATTTATTTCCCAGGAGAAGGCAGCTGTTGTACTTTGAGGACATTACCGTCCTGCAGTTTTGTGGAGTAGATGTTGAGTAGAGAGTTGTTCTATGGTTGTGAGAGTAATCTATTTTTGGCGATTCTTTTCATAGGGTGCTAGGAGAAATTTCATTTCTTCAGTTTCCATTTATAACATGATCCCGTTTGGATCATATTGACTCTAACCTGTAAGCTACCTACCTGTGCTTGAGACCCTGCTGCACCCAAGTAGCAGTGTTGCTAGCATATGCTGTTTTCTTTTTCTTCCTGTTATTTTCTTGAGCTGGTAGAGCTCGTGTTATATTGTGTTGTCAGGCATTCTGGATTATTCAGTGTTGTTCTTTTGCCACTTTTCTATTTAGTAAATGGCAGAGCCGTGTTTTTTGTTTGTTGACCATCAGTCCATTAAATTATAACTCCGAGAAAATTGTCTATGCTTAAGAAGTCTCAAAACTGAAGAAACTGCAAAGCTTAAAATGTGCTCTAAAAATCTTATGTTGATTTTAAGCACGCTGTTAACAGGTGCAGTGGTTGCTTGGAGAACTTCAGGCTTTTGATTTTCTAGAAGAATGGTGAGTGAATTTGAGAGTGAGTACATTCTTTTGGTACTGGCTCTTTCATGCCGATGAGGCAGGAAAACTTCAGACTTTTGATATTCTAGAGGGAATGGTGAGTGAATTTGGGAGTGAGTACATTCTTTTGGTACTTGCTCGTGCCAATGAGGCAGGAGAACTTTGGTACTCGCTTGTGCCAATGAGGCAGGAGAACTTTGGACTTCTGATATTCTAGAGGGAATGGTGAGTGAATTTGGTAGTGAGTACATTCTTTTTGTACTTGCTCGTGCCAATGAGGCAGGAGAACTTTGGACTTCTGATATTCTAGAGGGAATGGTGAGTGAATTTGGGAGTGAGTACATTCTTTTGGTACTTGCTCGTGCCAGTGAGGCAGGAGAACTTTGGACTTCTGATATTCTAGAGGGAATGGTGAGTGAATTTGGGAGTGAGTACATTCTTTTGGTACTTGCTCATGCCAGTGAGGCAGGAGAACTTTGGACTTCTGATATTCTAGAGGGAATGGTGAGCGAATTTGGGAGTGAGTACATTCTTTTGGTACTTGCTCTTGCCAATGAGGCATGCTGGAGATAGATCCAAGCCTTTCATCAGATGGTCCATTGTATAAACTCCTTGTCTCAGAATAAGCTGGTCTGATAATTTGGTCCAACACACATATAGAGTAGGTAAACGGTCTAGGGAATTGATCAACAGTCCAAATTCAACCTACATGAGTGTTTCATCTGATGATCATATCAGACTTAGACAAGGCATGTGGAAGTAGGATCCGCCTGATGAGCAGCTAGGATCTTGTATGTGTGTTACATTGCTTTGTCAGAGGTGAGTACCAGAAAATTGTACTTGCTTGAGTAGATGTAGCATTCTTTAATATTTTATTATCTGGAATGCTGCCTATTTTGTCTTGTAAATGTTTTATTCTGATGAAATCATGAGGTTCTTACTGATAATATTCCTCTGAGGCTTAAACATACATGCTGATGATCACAATTCTCAAGAAAAAGAATGATGATGTGTAGACAAGATTAAAAAAAAAGAAAAAGAAAAAAAAAGACACGTGATTATTTACAGAAATGAACCCAATCGGATACATCATGTGTATTTTCCCTTAGATCTCCATTCTGCACTTGCCCGAACTATCTCTGCTTTGTCTTCTTGCATGCGAATCAGGTGTGTGCTTCCCAAATCAGATCCACATGAACTTGCACTTGCAGGACTGGCCTCAGTTTCCGCTGCCTTCATGCTTGTCAAAGACTCAAGCAAATGGGACTGCCGGCATTCCCGTCGGTATTCCAGTGTCATGCTTATGAGATTGTAATCCTCTAATACGTTCATCGGCACACTCTGCAAATAAGGTGGCAAATGGTTGAAGTTACTGTACTGAAATGCTTTTCTGAGTCTAGATTTTGGTAGTTGCCTGCCTTCATGTATGCTTTTATTGATAAAATGTATTTCCTTTGATTGACAAAGAAGGAAAATATTTGGCTTCTGTCTGTTTTCAGGTAGATTTGAAATGGCTTTTGCATGAGTAGAAGTTCGAATTCCATCAGCTGACTCAGGGTGTTTAAGGTGAGGTATGGGAATTGGGATGTCTGTGCTTTTCCTTTGTCATTGAAATTAATGTATTTTTTCATATGTTGCATGGTTATGGTTAGATTCTTACAAAATACGTCCAACTATTTCAGAAGCACAACACAACTTGACGCAAAACTACCTGAACATGGTTTGGGCGAACGGCAAGCATCTTGGGTGTGCTCCCACATAAGTGAGTTCAATTCCCCTCCCTGGGATTACCTGGTGCACATGGTTTGCTGGTGATTGCGTGCATCTGTAGGGAATAGTCTTGCCTTAAAATGAGGTAGGGACACCCTGACGTCATCCAAAAAAAAAGAAGCTCGACCCAAAACTTGGCTAATATTTTCCCTTGGGTTTTTTTCTATAAATCTAGAAAAAAAAAAAAATCAGTTTGTTTTGGCCAATTTAGTAAGCTCTCGGCACTTGAAATTCTTTCGTTTCTCTTTTTTAATTGCTTTGGTGAATCTACTGAGCATATCCTGTAGTTCTTACCTCCAAAATCCAACCAATGTATTTTACATTGTTTACATGCTGGTTGACATCCATATCGCTCCATCTTGGCTAAGTCACACAAAAGAAACAGTTAGCAAGGTCGGTTGGAAACTCTCCCTAATTTATAGGAGGAATTATAAGGTATTGGTACAATCCTGTTTGTGTGGGGCCAATGGTTTGGCAATCCATACTGTTGATCTGATGAGCCTCACTATTGATGATAGACGACCAAGAAATTAAAAAATAATAATAATAATCTGAAGATCCTAGCAACCTAGGTTGGCTGCAATTTTTTTTTTTCTTGTTTTGTTCGCCTTCTGTTTTTGAGCCCATCAGATGTGAGCATGGTGTGCCGTAAAGGCCATTACGTAAAGGTAACGGTGGCAACTGTTACATGTTACGAGGTCATAAAGGCCGTAACAGCGTTTATGATAAAAATATGACCCGTAAAGGCCATTACAGCCCCTGTAACAGCCCATTACACCCCCTTGTAAAGGCTGTAATGGCCCTGTAACAGTCCATTATGAAGCTGATATAGGTTTTTCGGATTTTTTCATTAAGAAAAAAGTGACCAGGGCCATAACGGCCGTTACATCCCGTATTGTAAATGCAACATTGGTGGCCATTATGGCCACCGTTACCATTATGGAATACCTTGGGTGTGATCCTCACATGTATGGGATTGGAATATTGTGATACCACTTGGAAATGTGGCATGACCAAGTTATGGGTTCAAGTCCTTCAACTGAGTAGTGCTTTTTTCTGTCTTCTGCCCACTCCAGTCAAATGAAAATAGGAAGAAAAAGAGAAAGAGAAAGTGCAGTGGCTTATGAATTCAACAGATCATACTTACAGCTAAGCCTGATCTGATGCTCTCCGCTGTCTCCTCATTGAGTTTGTCTATTTTGCTCCTATTGTTCGAGGTGCCAATCACCCTTCTCTCTATATAGAAGGGTTCAATCTCTTTCCGCACTTGTTCAGGGATCTTTGACAACTTTCTTGTTTCTCTGTTCATGATAACCCAAGTGCTGCATGGAATGCAAAAGTTAGGTGGCTTGATAGCAGTTGCGATTGCTCTCTCTTATAAGGGTGTTTGGGTAGGTACCTCGTAGCTCTTGTGATGATCTCTTGTGTGCTGCAATCCCGGATTATCCAGTCCCTGCGCATTCCGTTCTTTCCAGACGCAGCGACCCATGTATCAACCTCGACCACATCGCCCCTATCACATGCCGTCGATCTAAATCATTATTTAATGAAGCTACATGAATTTAAATGTATGAAAATGCCCTTTAGAGAAAACAAACCTACATCTAATTGTAGTGGTGAAATTGGCCAAACATAAAATCTTGCTACATTTTCCATTTTCGAATACCTTACCTTGTTTAAAATGCATTGCTAAAAATCCTTTGAATACTTTAAACTTCTCTCCCTAGGGAAATTAAATGTGGGGATAAAAAAATTTCCAACTAGCTTTTACTAAAAAAGAATAAATGGTTAGAAATTCCTTCTCTATGTGCAACATCACATCTCATTATTTTTCTTGTAGTCCATTTCTTTACATAACCTTCCCCAACTTACAATGTTGCCCATTTGGGACAAGGAGATGTGGATGCTTTAGTCAAGTGTGCCTGTTAGGGGTGAGGAAAGCTTTGGAAAGAAATTGGCTCCATGGATATGTCCTTCTCCCCCTATTGGAGGGAAAAAAAGCATCTGTGGAAATTGATTTCATTTTCCGGTGTCTTACTTACAAGGCATGGAAATATCTTTCAAAAAGCATGTTAAATGTAGATATCCAGTGTTATGAGAGTGCCTTGTTATTTGACTATAGACTTTAAATTGCATCCCAAACCAAACAAGAGATTTAAAGTATATGATTTCTGCAGTTTTCCATTTTATTTTATTTTTTTGGTTCCATCCAAACAGGAAAGGCTTTTGGACATTGTCCCCATGAGCAATGTTGTCAAAATCATTATCGTCTTGCAAATCGTATGAGGGTTGAATCGTATCATAAATCATAAATCATAAGATTCTTTATGATTTTCTTAAAAATTTGAAAAAGATATGAACAATCTAATAGATTGATTTTATTTTATTTTGTAAGGATTCTTATATTTCCTTCTGTCTTTCAAGAAATTTCCCTAAAATATGTACAATGATCCTTTAATAATTTATGTTCCTGTTACCTTTCTTGAATTTAGAATCATGTTGGAAATGCAGCATTTGATTCTATAAACCAATGAAAAAGGATGTTTTGATTTTTAACCATCATTCCACAATTGATACAAGCCAACATGATTGTAACCACCCACTAAAGCATTCCGGATAAGTTATATGTCAATTTGGTATTTCGACCAATTAAGAAGAAATCATAAAAACTAAAGCTCCATGATTTAACATGTGCATGTATCATTTAATATCTTATAAAGAATAAAGATAATTTACCTTTTCTAAACAATTCTTAAAGTAATCCTCAAATAAAAAAACATAAAATGAAGGTCAAGTGAAACCTAAAATAATAGAGAACAAGTATAATTGTAATTTGGGATTTGAATATTAAATTGTAGGATTCATATAAAAAAGGTTTCAAGGCGGGATTCAAATCATTTTGCTTAATATTTGACTCAAATTGTAAATTTTGAATTGTGAATTGTAGGATTTTAACAACACTACCCATGAGCTATTTGATTCTGCTTGAAGTTAAAATTCTCTGTAATCTCAGGAGATTATTCCACATCTATCGCACTCGTTCTCTTGTTCTTAGTTCCTTTTCTTTTTATATATTTTCGTTCTCTATAAAATATCTTTGGCAAAATAAATATTTTTTGAGTATTGTTCAATTTTATTTTATTTTTTTTGTTTTGCCTTCTTCTAGCTTTTATGTTCTCTCCGTCTTTCATTGTTGACACATAAGTCCATTCAGTCGGTGTCTGCCTGCGATTCGACGCCTCAGAATGTTGATTTGATATGCCCCAAAGCACTCCTTGGATTGGAAGACCCTAGCCTTTCTGAGAATAGATGGTTACGAGATATCTTTTTTTTTTCTCCCAAGCTGCAATGATTAAATGGCTAGGATCTTTCAGTCTTGTATATATTTTGGGGCATGGCCCATCCAACCATCTGTTCAATGGTCAGGATCATCAAATTATGGGCCCCAATGTCAGGAAAATTGGCCCATGGATAGACATCAGGGCACCCACGATGGCTTCAAATATGATCGATTATATGCTGGAATGGGTCTCCAGAAGAGTGAAAAGACCAAAATACCCTTGGTTGAAGCAAAGGGTCAAACTCTTCTAGACTAATTGCAGGGGTAAAATTGGCCAAACGCTACTCTGCATTATATGGTAGAGATGGGTTTGGACGTGGACCGCGTGGAAATGACGGATAGTAAGATGCATGAGCTGACTGGTGGATTCTACATGAAGAAGAAATGGTGTGCGAGGGGAAAAGAAATGGATTAGAAGGGCGTACCAGCAACTGTATTTCTCGACCTGTATGTTTATGCGGGTTACGACCCATATCAGCTTCCTTAAGCTCATCTCGTGCGTCGCTCCGAACCCGGCACTAGCCAGCCCCGAGCACTTCACATGGTTCAACGCCGTTTCCTGCATCATCAGCAGCAATTCAACAGTTTTGCGTGATCAATGGTCAGGATCATTTGTGGGTATCAATGATTTTCTTGGGGGATCTTGTAGCGTACTTGTTCTACTCTGGATTCATGAAGAGATTCAGGACCCCACAGCAGATGGGCCATAAATAATAATAAATCACACCTATCGGATGATCTAACCATTCGATCAATGGACTGATTCTCGTTTTAACTTGTTCATCTGTGATGATTATCTGAGTGGGGTCCTTTTTGGCAATTGGGCTAATACATCTGTTATGCGACCCTGCCGTGAAGTGTAGATACTCAAAAAGTAAAGCTAATCGGATGATCCTAACCATCCGTCTGATCTGAGTAGTTTTGGGCTCTCAAAATCTGTCGCACTCCCTCCTGAGTTTAGTGCAGTATGCAAAACTATCACACCTGAGGAATGATATTGTACGGCAATGATATCTGCAAGTGGTCCATCAAAACTCAGCACATGACAAAGCCATGTGTATATGAGATCCTGGCCGTTCATCATGCTCGTTCAACTGTTAATATGTGCTCGCCCAAAAAGTCAAGCATAGTGCTTGACAAACAAATAGGGTGGGATCACTAAGCAGGTGGGTCACGCATGTTCAGTAATATGGAGCGGTTAAAACTTTAAAACCGATAACCAACGGTCTACATTCTACGAAAATGTGCACACTACCTAATATATGAACCGGCAGATTTGGGGGGCTAGGACAGCATATTCGACGGCTGCACCCACCTTGAGCGGATTAGGTGCGACCCTGGCGATGCGGTGGGGCCCACCTTGACGTATCCGCTTTGCCAGGTCATTTTAAAGCATGAGCCGAAAATGAAGCAGATCCAATTCTTAGGTGGACCATACCATGGGAAACAGTGGTGATTGACCCCTACATCCAGGTTTATGTGACCTTATCAACAGGTTAGATGGCAAATAAACATTACAGTGGGCTCTAGGAAGTTTTTAATGGTAGGGCATTCAATCACTACTGTTTCCTATCGTATGGCCCACCTGAGAATTGGATCTGCTTCATTGTTGGGCTAATGCTCTAAAATGATCTAGAAAAATGTCTGGACGGCGTGGATATAGAATATATTCATCAAGGTGGGGCCCATGGTAAGGCACGCACTGTCTTTGCTAATGCGGGGCTGCACCTAATCAGCTCTCCCAAAGAGCACATGTGAAACGTGCATGAGATCGAAGCTTTCCCTCTGGTGAGGTATCAGGCCATTTGACACCTCAGGTCGGCCACAGCACACAAAAACTATGCCCAGAAAAAAAATTTAACCGTTGATTGATTTCGAACATTGTATCCCACCCATGGTGTGCGTGAAGGCCTGTTCGGTTGAGGCAACGGTGACAACCATTACACCTGGGTCGTAATGGCCGTAACAGTCGTTATAGAAAAATGATCCATAATTATTGTTAATAGCGACACACGTTTTTCATACTTTGCAAATACAAGTTTTTTAGAGAATTTTTCAATAAATATAAATAAAATTAAAAAGAGAGACAGTAACTGCTGTCATGCCTAGTAACTGCTGTCATGCCTTGTATCGTAAAGATAATGGTGGTGGCCGTTACTATTGCTATAACGGAACACCTTAATCTCACCTGAAATTTGAAATTACCTGATTCTTTTACGAGAGGATCTAAACATTATTTCCAACCTAATGGAAAGCGCAGATCTCATATTTGCACGTGTGAATGTGTGCGGATGTGTACGAAGAGAAGAATACATACCTGAAGGAGGTTCATGAGCGTTTCCATGGTAGCAGTTTTATCAGGACCAATCTCATATGACCTGATAACATAAATCTGTCTATAAACAAATCTATCCTCCACAAATCTTCCTAGCTTATATGCATGGATGGGCTCCGTCCCATTCACTAATCCAACGCTCCTGCCACCCACATATGGTGGGCCATCATTCCCATCAAGACCATTCAATTTCCTCCCATTGATTCTGTCCAAACTCTGAGAGCTACTGCCCCTCACACACAAGCTTCTCATCTCTTTCTTTTCCCTCCAAACAATGCAGCCCACCTTTGGAACTCCAGCAGCAATTTTGGGTCCCAAATCACGTGAAACACCCATAAAATGCAAAGTCCCATGGCTTGTGGCTGCCATCAGACGATTATAATCCGTTTATGGAAGGACCCACGAAAGGAGAGCGTGAAGGCGATGTCGTACACCCGAAAAAACTAGAGGTGATATTAATGGAGGAAGGAAGGTAGAGAGGGAGGCTTGGAAGGAAAGAGTAACGTGTTTGAAGGGGATATTAGAGAGGGGAAAGGGATTTTTGCAGCTCAACCACTTGAACGCGTGGTGGAAAATAATGGGAAAGTTGAGGAACTTCTCTTTATTGATAGACTACACGAAATTGTAGAGATTTGGGTGGTCCTTCGATGGCTTTTCAAATGTTATAATAATAGCTAAGAGATTGTGGCCCACCCATTTTGATTTATCTTATGATTTTGGCCGTTGATGTTTTTACGTGAGTGAGAGAAATAAGGAATGCCATGAGAGAGAGAGAGAGAGAGAGAGAGAGAGAGAGAGAGAGAGAGAGAGAGAGAGAGAGAGAGAGAGAGAGAGAGAGAAATTTGGAAACGGTTGTAGCTCACCAGCTCTCCTACTTTGTGCCATTGGGGTGGTATACAAGTCAAAGCTTCTTTCTTGGGGTAAATAAGAGGTTAGGCTTCTGGGCCTTCAGGTGGGCCCTTCTGTTAGCAACGAACTGGGTCCCGTCCTATGCCTTTAGGGGTGGAAGTGGTTTAGCTATGGCCGGGCATGCTGGGGCTCTGAGGGCCCACCGTGATTTATGGGTTCTATCCACATGGTCCATCTATTTTTCCATATCATTTTAGGATATCAGCACAAAAATGACACAGATCCAAGGGTTAAGTGGACCACACAGTAGGGATTAAATGCCTACCATTTAAAACTTTGTGGGGACCACGTAAGTTTTTTTTCTTAATCAAGATTATATTTGTGTTTTCCCTTCATCTAGGTTCATGGGAGCTTATGAACAGGTTAGATAGCAAATAAAAATCACAGTGGGCCCTAGCAAGGTTTCAACGGTGCCCATCATTATCACTGCTGTTTCTCGTGGTGTGGTCCATTTGAATATTGGATCTAATTAATTTTTGGGCTTATACCCTAAAATGATATGCCAAAATGGATAGACGGCATGGATAAAACCTACACATCACGGTGGGCCTCTCAGGTAGTACCCATTCCGCTTGTGGGCCACACACCCTGGTCCCTAAGCTGTAGCCCGGGAAAAAAGAGTTAAATAATCAAAGGCGTAAAATAGTCCAATCTTTATCTTCTTTTTTTTCTTTTTTTCTTTTTTTTTTTTTTCTTTTTTTTCCTTTTTTTTTTTTTTTGTTTTTTTCAGCATTGCACAAGAAGTTCAATCATATAAATGGTTAGATTATTGAATTGCAACTCAAATTGGGCTGACCTCTTCAAACTACATGCGTACGTTGAATGAGAATTACACACTATCATTTTTAAACCTCTCATTATTTAAAAATATATTTAAATGGGAATTTTCTCTTAGAAACCAGTTCTCGTTATTTAAAAATATATTTAAATGAGAATTTTCTCTTAGAAACCGGTTCTCAATCTCATTATTTAAAAATATATTTAAATGGGAATTTTCTCTTAGAAACCGGTTCTGATGACTTTCTGTGTAAATTTTAACCCATCTCATGTGATGTTTGCACAAAATCTAAATCATCCACTGGATGAGGCACCTCATGGAAACCCTGATCCAGAAATCAGGTGGGCCACTATAAATTTTCATCGGGGCTCACCTGAGTTACAAACCAATGTGAGTTTTTGCCCAATCTTTCATCAAGTTAGATGAAGGGCCTAAAATGAGTTCTCAGGGGCTTTCATGAGAACTGGTTATGGGAGAAAATTTCTCATATTTAAATATTAAACTTACTGCAATCTAATTTTTTATTTCCATCAGATTTTACTGAGGAAAAACATCAAAATTTGAGAATCTCCAAATAAATTTCAAGCCAAGAAAACGCTGATAACAACATTTGTCAATACGAAAGTAGTGATACATGTTGGATATGGCCCGTGGTGACCACTTGTCTGCAACCACAAGTGGGTAAGTTCCACACAAGTTTCCATTGTAATCTTTCTTTTTAATTTTAAACTCTATCTTTGGAGATTTATCTTTCACGTTAAGAAAATTGAATTTGAATTTGATGTTTAAATTTAAATTTAATAATATTTTAATGAAGCAGAGATATCGATGAGATGAACATACCATTTTCTTATCCAAACTCCTCGATTCCTTGCTTATAAAATGAGAGGATCCTTTGCGAGAAATGATTCTGTGGGAGAAGAGAGAATAGAATTTGATATATCGATTATCCATATAGCACATCTCTTATAGATCTAAGCCATAAATCACAATCTGGAACCATCTTAAATGTAAATTTAGATGGGAGATTAGACCTCTCTGCTCCTGTAGTGGTTAAGCGAACCATTGGATGTGCACCATCCATATTCAATTTTTACAAAGGTCCCAAGATCATCTAGACCATCGGATCTTGCAGGCCAACACATTCGGGCCATCTTTTAGTGGTGTCGGAGCGATTCAACAATGGATCTCCGATTTAATGTGGATAATCACATTAAGAGGTAAGTGGCCCTTTCCGATATTATTCCCAAATTTCATTTAAATATCTTTTTATTTTAATTAAATATATATTACCTTTAATAATGTTTGTATTTCTTTTTGGCATCTTTTTAAAAATCTCTCTGTATTATCTGTGTTAACGGAATTAGTATATCAACTCTAGAGAGAAAAGAGAGATTAATAGAAAAGAGAATAATATTAGAAAATACGCATCTTAGTCATCTGGTTAAAGAGAGATTGAAAGTTTGAATTATGAGACCTGGGGGTTTGGAATTTGGATTAACATTTTAAATTGAGATTAAACAGTCAGGGAGATTAATTTAGAAATAGATTTTGTTGAAACCCTAAGAAATGGAAAATTGAAAAAAATAAAAAATAAAATAGGAATAGAAAAACTGGACACTGTTGGCAACCATGGTGGCCTCTAGTAATGGTCGTTGCCATCAAGCGATAGCCGCTACAGCCACCATGATAGAGCTTGCTGTCATGCCTCTCCCTTTGCTCTCTCTCTCTCTCTCTCGTGTTGTAGCCGCTACAGCAACATCTATGGCCATCACCATCCGAATGACTCCCTTTAAATAATTTAAACAAAAAAAAAACTAAGAATGAAAAGATGATGGATAAGAGAAATCAATGTTTAATGACTTTTATTAGAACCTTAGGAAAGTAGAAATTGGGAAGAAGAAAGAGACGAGAAGACGAGCTTAGGGAATGGGCCTCCATCTTGGGCCTGATTATTGAATTGTAGGCCCTATTTACTTTGGGTTCATAGAAGTGGGGTTGTAAAGCTCAATCAGATTCAAACTCATTGGCCCAATAATTAAGAGGAAGAGTGGTAAGCTTCCCAGATGGGTATGGTTGTAGGGATTTATAAGCTTGACCCTTTTGGGCTTATAGAATTGGTTTTTGGGCCTATCCTGCAGCCCAAACCGATAAATTTTCTTAGCTAAATATTGAGAAGTCGATAAATAACAATACGCTGCTGATTATTGTTGTTTATAGTCTTTCAAATTAATTAGGCCCTAATATAGAGCAGGCTGTGGACACTTTCATGTCAAAGATGGATCAAAGAAGGCCCAATCAAAGGCAGAAGTCATCAAGATTCTCGGAACCTTAAAACAGGCATATCTCACAAGCCGAAATGAGTTACTTGATGTACCATGTATGATTTTGGGGCAGGATGAGCTACTTTAGCCAACTAACCTAATTATGTTGGGTTGCCCACGCGGAATTTGCAAGATTCCATCATATCGATAGTTGAATTCCATGCTTATTTTTATTTTTACAATTTTTAATAAGTTTTGGTTTGATTGTAACTCTTCATCCGTTGGGTAGGAGTTGTGTCCAACACGAAAAGTGTTTAAGAAAATTAGTAGAATAACTTTGTTAAGCCACATGGGACACTTACTATAAATAGAAAATTTATTATTTATATTAAGTTATGAGTTTTAGGGAGTTTTAGTTATAGTTTAATTCTGAAACTTTTTTCAAGTTTTGATATCCCTATTTAAAGGGTTGTAGACTCGTTTATCAATCATCAACAAATTTATTTCAAATATTTTAGAATTATTTCTATTTCTTTTCCTCGTTGATTCACGAAGTCTCTTTGTGGCGTCCAGAGAAGCTCCGTGAATTTAGAGTAGTTATCATTGAGGAAGACGATGATTAACCTCATCACGTTCATCTTTGCATCAATTGGTATCAGTGTGAGAATTTCCCTCAGTGTAATGGCAAACAACGAAGGGATGAACCAAAATCTTGTGGACGGTGATCTAGCGATTCGTTGTGTGCGACGTCTCAATAAAAAAAATCTATTTTTTTCTCTGTTTCTCATCCTCTCTCTCTCTCTCTCTCTCTCTCTCTCTCTCTCCCCTCACATAGCTATTCTTTTCTGATTATTTTTTAAAATTATTATTATTTATTTCTCTCTCTTCTTAGGTAAGCACAAATGAAGACGTACATTGACTCCATGACTAGCTCCCTTTTCTTTATGCATGCATATGCATTAAATAAAAATAGAACTTAAAATCTTGCATTAAAACATATGCATTAACTTTTCTCACATGCAAAACCAACCCCCTTATTTTCTTACGCATGCACATGTGTTCATTATAAGTGAAAAAGCTTGCATTATCACTTATGCATTAAACTTATCTTACATGTATTCATTTAAGCACATGCAACACCCATGTTGCATGTGTGAACATGCACATGTATATGCATGGATGTAACACGTGAGACATGTGTGGAGTGTGTGTGTGTGTTATATGTGCAAGTGTGGTTGTGATATGCATGCATGTATTCATGGATGGATGATATTGAATAAATGGTTAAGAAGGATGCTAGGTTACATTAAATGGATGAATGGTTAGATAGAATAATCATTTGGCATATGGACTGTTAGACGATTGTATGGTTAGATTTGTGGACGAATGAATGGTTAGATTTGGGTTGATAGACGTGGTTCAATGGATGGTTGAATAGGGTTTGCATACATGAATTAATGGATAAATTTGGTATATCAATCAACAGTCACAATTGGGCATTGGGTCATTACATTGTGTATCCATGAAGACTTTAAGAAACCATTCCCAAAGCAACTATATCCAAAGGTTCGTTAGAGATATTCTATTCATATATTTATGGACCCTTAAATATATGTGATAGAAATAAATACTAATACTTCATTACTTTCATTGACGATCATTCACGCTATAGATATGTATATCTCATCTCATATAAATTTGAGGCTCTTGACTATTTTCTTGAATATAAAGCTAAAGTAAAGATTTAGCTTGAGAAAAAAAATTAGAATTCTAGACTTGATAAAGGTTGTGATTATACATTTGAAATGCTTAAATCATACTATGAAAACGTTGGCATCGTTAGGCAATACATAATGACTCATACTTAATAGTAAAATAGAGTTGTAGAAAGAAAGAATAAGATTATATTGAATATGGTTGGATAGATGATGGCGCATGTCAATCTTGTTACCATATTTTAAAGAGTCATACTACTTACAAACATCTATATCCATAATAAAGTCCCGTCAAAATCCGTTCCTAAAATTCAATATGAGATATGTAATGAAAGGATTCATTTTTTAGGTAAATTTGATAGTAGAACTATTAAGTCCATATTCATAAGGTAATCAATGCAATCAAAGGGATACGTAGTTTTTTAGGATTGTGAAAGATGGACTAAGATAGAATATCGAGATATGATCTTCGTCAAAAATAAATACTCCAATTGAAATAAGCATTGTGTAAAAATTTTTAAAATTCTTGATGTATATCAAGAGAGCGAGAGCTCTTCTTCTTACAATGGAAATGCTTTTATAGTTCATCAAGATAGTAGAAGTATATTTTAACAAGTTCATGAGTTATGTCGAAGCAAAAGATGATCGATTTTTTGAAAATACTTTTAAATCGATGGTGAGTCTTACTCTTGTATTGTGGTTGACAATGATGAATTTGATTCTTATCCGGATACATTTTGTCTATAAACTCGACTGATTGGATAACTATCATGTACTAAGAGATCACATCTGTAAAGAAAAATAAAGTCTGAGAACTTGTATATATGTCTTCTAATCGTAAAACAATAGGTAACAAGTGGATACTCAAGATCAAGAGAAATACAGATAATATAACAGATAAGTTCAAATCATGGTTGGTTGCTAAAGGTTTCATAAAGAAAGATGTTGATTATGTGGATTCATTTTCACGTATTGCAAAATTCTTCGCGATCCACATGATCTTGTCCATTGTCATAAGTTTAGACTTAAAGTCTTATCAAATAAATGTAAAGCACGTCTTAAATGGTGACCTATATGAAGAGATATATATACAATAACTCATAAGATATATGGACAAAATGCACCAACAAAAAGTTTACAAATTATTGAAATCTACATATGGGTTGAGGCAGACTTCAAGGCAGTAGTACATGAGGTTCCAGTTAGCCATTGTCACTTTTAGGTTCATAATGAGTCAATAAAATTATTATGTATATATGAAGTGGTCTGAAAGATCTTTTCTGATATCATCTCTATGTGTATATTATTGGAGTTAGTGCCTTAGATAGCCATCTATTCCTTTATCCAATAGCCACATGGATGTGATTGGACAGATCTCAACCATTGATTGTGGTGACCATGAGTCCTACATTGGACATGCGATATACCTTAAACAAATTTATTATTCCTCTTAACTTATATTTATTGGGTTTGTTAAAGAGTGATTCCTCTAGAAGTCCTTAGGAACTTGAGATTAAACATGATAGTCCTTGACCTGGGACAGTTATGGTTCATGAATCTTAGTACCATGTTAGAGTGCGTGGGATACACATGTGGACATTAGTTCATGAGATGTACGGTCATTTTGTGTGAGGGTTTTAACTTAAGTCGAGATGAACAGTCTTTACCATCAGAAGCCGACTTGGTGTCGGTTTATGCCTTGCTCTTATCTTGCACAAGAGTGTGAGTGTGCCATGAGTAAAGGATCTACCAAGTTTGGACCTTTGTTCACTCACATTGGTAGATTAAGATCAAGTCAACAGCTTGAGGGCCCATTAACTTGGACCATGATCATGAGATCAGGGATTGATGCATAAAAGATATTTTGATCCTTAAACATAAGGATGTGTAAGGCTCAGGATCTTGATTGGCTAGTTTTGGTTCTTCCTACAAGGTCTATGTAGGGGATAATAAAGTGGACGTAGTTGAGTACTATCATCATGAGTCATTGATTCTTATATTAGCCAACAAGGGATTCAGTTTTCCTAGGATCATATTTATGGCTTTGATCTGGATAGATCAGGGACTAATCAAGTGATTTTTGTACTATGCCCAATACTTAGAATGTTTTAATTAGTTTTACAAAAGTTTTTAACCACCATTGAAGTTTTGTTTTAACTGTTAAAATGGTTTTGATCACACTTGATGATAACTTGATGACTAGATCTGATGGTCCACTTCTAATTAGCATGGGATATGATTATTAGTGAATACTTCATAATAGTGAAAAGATTAAATCATGAATATATACATAGATAAGGCGGATTGACGGTCTTCCTTCACAGTAGGTTACAGTGAAGTCCATAAGGTGACGAAGCGCTATACTGGGTATACCCTTGGAAATCCTAAACCCTCATTTATTTATATGATTCTATCCAGGAGATGTAGAGCTAGCCTTGCACAAAACCTTAGGATTTAGCCTCCCGAACAAACCAGAATTATGGGATAATAATAGCAATGAAAACAATCAAAGCATCAACTACACACCACATAAGAAATTTTTACGTGAAAAATCCTTAAAGAGGTAAAAACCACGAGACCTCGTCTAGATCAACAATCCACTATGAAGCAAAACGTTATAACCAATCACAAGCACACCTTCATATGATCAAACCTTCATCACTCACGCAGGAGTGGATAAACAGTAAGAAAACAAAGAAAAATGAAGAGATCTCATCGATTACAAGGATGTAGAAGCGCTGAGATGTTGATTGCACAGTAGATCACCTCCACAAGCATAACCTCCCTTCTACAAGCTTCATCTCTCTCTTTCTCTCTCTCTCTCTCACACCTTTGATAGCCCTCTTGTATTTTTCTTATCACACACGATGCCCTAGAAAAATCCTAGGGACCACTTTTTATAGTTTTAGGAAACTCCCTTCCGCATCCCAGTTGTGAAAGGACTTACGAAACGAAATTCATGCAAAATCGTTGAACGAATCTGCGTAACTACGACTAGTTGTGACTAACCTATGACAGGTCGAGCGCCACCCACGACTGGTCAAGCACCCCGGAGAAAAATAGTCTGAACTCGCTAGACTTTGAGTCGAGTCACGGCTCGACGCCCGCGACTGGTCGTGCACCAGCTTACGACCGGTCGTGCAGGGCTCACGACCGGTCGAGCATGGGTTAAAAATCCTATCAAATCTCTTCCTTTTTGACCTAGGAGGGATTTACCTTCTTCAAGCCAGCCTGGTTTCTACAAACCTCAAATTTGCCCTTGAGCAAAGCCTTGGTCATTATGTCTGACATAACACCAAGCTGTAACACCTTTTGTTGAAGGTGTGTAGTTGATGTTTCTCAACCTGTAACACCTTTTGTTCCAAGGTATCCCTAATTTAGTGATACCGAATCTCAATGTGCTTCGACTTGGAATGCTAACTTGGATTCTTTTTCAAGTATATAATACTCTGACTATCACAATAGACCACGTGCTGCTCCTGCTTCAGGATAAATTCCTGTAGGAACCTTTTCATCCAAAACATCTCTTTACATGCCTCTTTGACTGCAATATACTTGGCCTCTGTCGTCGACAATGCTACGACCTTCTGTAGCTTGCTCTGCTAAGAAACCACTTCCCCTGCAAACGTGAACATGAACCCCGATGTAGACTTCCTGGAGTTTATGTCACCTGTCATAACTGCATCTATGTAGCCCTCTAATACAGGTTTTCTGTCACCATAGCATAGGCTTAACATGGATGAGCCTCTTAGATACCGCAGTATCCACTTCACCGCTGCCCAATGCTCTTTTTTAGGATTGGTAAGATACCGGTTAACAACACCAACCGCATATACTATATCTGGGCGTGTACACACCATAACATATATCAAACTTCCTACAATAGACGCGCAAGGTATCTTCTGCATCTCTTCCACCTCTGCCTTCGTCTTGGGACACTGCCTGTTACTCAATCTGAAGTGACTATCCAGTGAAGTACTAACCGGCTTCGTTGCATTCATTTTGAACCGCTCTAGGACTTTCTTAATATACCGCTCTTGTGACAGCCAAAACTTCCTGCTGCTTCTGTCACGAGTTATCTCCATTCCTAGGATCTGTTTAGCCGGGCTCAAGTCTTTCATCGCAAATGACTTGCCCAACTCCTGTTTCAGCCTGTCAATTTTCTTGATGTCTTTTCCCATAATGAGCATGTCATCAACTTATAACAGTAGAACTATGAAATCACCATCTGAGAACTTGTGCATGAACACACAGTGGTCGGACTCTGTTCTATCATACCCATGCTGTAACATAAACGAATTGAACTTCTTGTACAATTGCCGTGGATCTTGGTTCAGCCCATACAAGCTCTTCCTCAGCCTACACACCATATGCTCTTTGCCCTTGACTTCAAACCCCTCTGGTTGGTGTATATAGATTTCTTCTTCCAAGTCACCATGGAGGAAAGTAGTTTTAACGTCCAACTACTCTATCTCCATATCTATGCTAGCCGTCAACCTAAGCAACACCCATATGGATGTCATCTTCACCACTGGTAAGAATATCTCTTCGAAGTCTATGCCTTTCCTCTGACCAAAACCTTTCATCACAAGTTTAGCCTTAAATATCATCTGTGAATTCTTTTGTTCAACCTTCTTTCTGAACACCCACTTATTACTCAAAGCTTTCTGGCCCTTAGGCAGTTTTACCATGTCATAGGTGTGGTTCTTATGTAAGGATTCCATTTTCTCTTGCATAGCTTTCAACCACTCCACCTTATACTCGTCGGCTAGGGCCTCAGAATAATCTTCTGGCTCTCCCCCATCAGTCAGTATAATGTACTCATGTGGTGAGTACCTCTTGGATGGTTGTCTGTCCCTAGATGACCTCCTCACCTATGGCTCAACAGGTGGATCAAGTGGGGCTACTCCCCTGGTCCATCTTCTGAAGGAACTCCCTCGTCCTCTGCATTTTGTTGTACTTCCCCGTTATCAGGCACCACGGGAGGAATAATCGGATCCATGTCCTCTAGCTCACCTGAACTAGGCTGGTTCTTCTCTGGCTTACCAATGTCTTTTATACACTGATCTTAAAAAAAAATCACATCTCTGCTCCTGACGAGCTTCTTCTCGGTCGGATCCCATAATCTATGTAAGACACGTATTATAGTCTATACTATTCCGTAAATTTTCCACGATCCTCCCTGTCAATTTTCGGCGACCCGCGACATATAATTGGCGTTTGCGCGCAATCCTAAGTCGTGTCCCATATATAAGAGTCAGCTCAACCCGAGAGTTGTACCAGTGCGACCGCGCCGTCGCCTCGGTTCCGATGCCGTGTCTCACGTGCCGAGGCGATACCCGAGTCAGGAGATGTGGGCTCGCGTTCAGTTCGAGAAAATGCCGTGCATTTGCAAACCCAAGACAATCCTACAAATCAATCACATCACATCTCATCAATCAAGTACCACATCACATCTCATGTCAAGTACACATCACCTTTCACTCATCCCCAAACAACCCCAAAGTCAACACTCTCTTACAACCAAGTACACATCTATCACCCATCACCCATCTCTCACCCATCACTCTCCCATCTCTCTCTCTCATTCTCTCTCCCCATTCTCCTAAGCAACCCCTCCATGAGAGAGCCTACGTCCATGGCTTCAAATGAGAAAAAGAGAGTTATGATGTGGCCCACTCTCCTACCCCAATCTCACATCTTAGCCGTCCAACCTTCATCATCATCCGTTAAAGTCAAACCCGAGGAGCTAGGGGTTTCATCGGACCAAGTAAGAACGACAATGGTGGGTGCTTCTCTCTTTTTTTTTAAAAAAAAATGATGCTTGTGGCCCACCTAATGATGCATGTAACATTTAGATCGTCTATCCAGTGGGATCGGTCCACCCTGTTGCCCGTTCTGCATGACTGGTCGGCCATATAGGCCTAGATGAAAGGAAATCACAAATATCAACTGATCTTTTAGTGGGGTGGTTCATTCACGTGGACCCCACCTTGATGTATGTCATATCTCTACCCTCCATCTTAAGACACCAAACCAGCAGGTCCGGATGGGCCAGGAGAGCTGGACAGCCTGCTGTCTAGACCGTCCAGTAGGCCTGGATGCTGGTGAAATAAAAATATCAGCTGAATCGCAGCCTTGTGGCCACTGTGTGGACCCCACCTGTGGATCCTACTGTGATGTATGCATCTTGTATCCTCGCCCTCCATTAGTCTTCTCGCCTAGAGCATAGGTAGATGGGCCGTGATCAGCTGGTCCTGCTGCTGTCCAGCAGCAGGTGCTGATGAAGAGGAAAACACAGATATCAGCTTTGTTTCGAACATTGGTGGTCCACACTAATGTGGACCCCACTTGATATTTACGTGTGCATCCACACTGTCCACCCTTGAAGAGATTATTTTAGGACCTGAGCCTGGATGGGCAGATCCAACGGTCTGGATCTAGTGTGTTGTGGGCTGCCCGTTGTAGTAGAAGAACCGTCCATCTGCTGGCTACCGACGTGAAGGGAAAATACAATACTAGCTTTGATCCAAGTCTGGTGGGCCATACCCACGTGGACCCACCTTAATCCACGTGCCATGCCAAGAGCCCCACCGTCCAGAGAAATCTGGACGGTGCTAAGGGAGCATCGTGATGTATGGTTTGATCCACAGGGACGGTGGATCTCCACCATGATGTACGTGTATATCCACACCGTCTGTCCATTTCCCTGGAACGTGGGGCCACCTCACACGTGTGGCTCGTGTAAGGGTGGGGCCCACCTATATGTATGTATTCTATTTCCATGCCGTCCGTCCGAGATCTGGACGCTGAAAGAAAGGAAAACACAAATGTCAGCTTATTCAAAGCTGAGATGGACCACACGTGTGGACCCACCTTGGTGTTACATAAGGGAGGATTGGCTGGTGTACGTTAGCAAGTTCTGTGGGTTGCATCCACACCGCCCGTCCATATGGGCCCACTGATGAATGTTACATCCTCACTGTCCAGTAGGTCTGGACGGTGGAAAAATGCTGAGATCGACTTGATCCTGGGGTGGCCCACTCACGTGGGAGCCACCTGATGTATATCTGGTCCACCGTCTAATTGCCCAGGATGGTGGGGCCCCCACATGAAGCCTGTGTTTTATGCACGCCGTTCGTTCCGGTCGCTGGACCCTTCTTCAAAAAAAATAAATATATATATGAATGTGGTGGGCCCCATGTGGGACCCACCTGCTGGACGGTTTGGCTGGGTACATCACACCATTATTATTTTTAGCTGCTGAGTGACGGTCCCACCATGGTATGTGTTTCATTCCACCGTGCATCTGGACGGTGGGAATGACCGTGATGTATATGTTTTTATCCGCACCATCCAGATGGGACGGTGGGCCCTCCCATGACGTATGTATTAGATCTGAACCGTCCGTCCATTGTGGACCCACCTTAGATGTGTTCCACCCAGCCGTCCATCGGGACGTTTTGCTGGGTGGGACCCTCCTTGATGTATGTGTCGTATAGGCACACCGTCCATTTGGACAGCGTTGCATGGGCCATCCCGTGATGTATACGTTTCATCCATGCTGACAGTCCATCCCTTTTTTTTTTGTTGATGGAACATGTGTGTAGGACCCGCTTTGATGTATTTATTCTACATCCACTCCATCCATCTGTAGAGGGTCCCACCCTGCACGTGTGTCCAGCACCGTCCGCTGGATTGGGACTGTGGGACCCACCTTAAATGTATGTGTTTCAGCACTGTCTGCATTAATATGTGTTATATCCATGCTGTCCAAACTCGTGGACTCCGCCTTAATATAGGTATTATATATTGCACCGTCCATTCTTAGGTAGTACCATGTAGTCCGACCTTTGATGTGTATGCTGGAAATCCAGTCGTCCACCTGTTTTACTATGGGACTCACCCTTGATGTTTTATTCTATATCCAGACTGTCTACTAAGTGGACCACAGTAGAAAATAGTGGTGAATTGAACAGCTACCCTTGAAACCTTTTTTTTTTGTCACAGAAACTTTGGATCTGTATGAAATTTGTGTTACCTCTTATTCAGGTCCTTATGACCTTACAATCATATTGGATGGAGAGTATACGGTGGGCCCTACCTTGATGTATTTATGGTCTATCCGTGGGGCCCACCCAGATGTATGTGTGGCCACTACATTGTGTATGAATCCCTTTTGTGGGCCACTCCTTGAGAGCGATGTCGGTTAAATGTCCACATTGATGGGTAATGATGGTTAAATATCCACATTGTTACATTCCCTTAGGCCTTGATAGTCTCATTCTCATCATTCTCTCATGGGTTAACCCAAATAAGTAGGCCCCATTCACCGTAGACGGATGGCTCCGTGCTATCAGATTTGATATAACCACGGCCGAGTGCCGATCTTTATACTATGGTTGATCGACTGATCATCTATGGATCCCGCTTTGTTTATCGGCCGATTATCGTGACCGATTACCGATCGTGGCCGATTCTGTTTATCATGGCCGAATGACCGATTACCAATCGAAGCCGATTATCGAGACCGATTAACGATCGAGGCCGATTATCATGACCAATTACCGATCGTGGTTGATTTTATTTGTCGTGGCTGAATGACCGATTACCGATCGAGGCCGATTATCGAGACCAATTACCGATCTCGACCGATTGTCGATTGACGTGGACGATTGTCGATTCTGTTTGTCGTGGCCGATTGACCGATTACCGACCGCGACCGATTGTTGATTGACGTGACCGATTGCCGATTCTGTTTATCGTGGCTGATTGACCGATTACCGATCGAGGCCGATTATCGAGACCGATTACCGATCGCGATCGATTGTCGATTGACGTAGCTGATTGCCAATTCTGTTTGTCGTGGCTGATTGACCGATTACCGATCGAGGCCGATTATCGTGACCGATTATCTATTGACGTGACCGATTGTCGACTCTTTGTATCGTGGCCGATTGACCGATTATTGATCGAGGCCAATTATCGTGGCCGATTGTCATGGCTGATCGCTGATTCCCATTGTCGAGGCTCAATGTGATGTATATGAGGCCTACCTGATGAGGCCCATTGTGATGTATTTGGGGCCTATGCAAGGTCCATTGTGATGTATTCATGGCTTATGGGCAAGGCCCATTATGATCTATGTTAGGCCCATGTGAAAGGCCATCGTGATGTGTATTAAACCCTTGAGTAAGGCCCATCGTGTTGTATATTAAGCCTTTGTATGAGGCCGTGGGCCCATTATGTGTTTGACTCTATGTGGGCCACCCCTTGGGGCAATGTTGGTTAGATGTCCACATTGTCGAGGCCGATTGTGATACCGATTATGAGTATGTGACTACACAGCATCATGGTACATGCCCATACGCATCATCTGCATGTTTATTATGAGATGTGATTGATCATTGCATATGTCATTGGGCAGGATGATATGAGACTCCCTGATAGGCGGAGGTTCTCCCACATGAGCGCACGACATGCGCAGGATTGATGCATGATTGGATTGTATGACTCATGCATCTTACATTTTGTTGTGATTACTGTACGCCCTAATGACATCAGGGTCGTAGCCTCCACAGCCATATCGTGGATGGCCAGATGGGACACCGAAAATCTGTTCGAGCATCGGGCTGCTATAGATGGCCCTGGGTGAAAATCCCTAAACACTCTCTTGGTACCAGAGGATGCTCCAACGTCTAGACCGAGTGGGTAGATGAGCGTTGAGTGTCGATTTCCAGATGGTTGCGCTCTCCACTGTATCGTGGTCGGTTGGAAGGGAGTGCGGCCTTACCCGCTCGAGCGCAGGGGGCAAAGCTATGCTGAGTTTGACCAGCTCATGGAATGGGTCCGCTATCGACGTGCCGAATAGGCATTGATAGACTATTGGCCAGGCGGATAGTGAGGTTTCTTACGCTCACTTGGACTGTGCGGCTAGGGAGAGCGGCAGTTCCATTTGGAGTGTAATAGACCCCGGTGATTTCTCAGAGAGTAACTGTACTGACATGTGGACTTATTGAGTAGGAATTGCATACTCATGCATTCATTCATTCACTATCCACTCGGGCTAATTGTGCGCATCTATTTGTTACGTGTACCTACGCATGACCAGGATTTCGATTGGGCGCGCGACTAACCTAAAATCAGGAGTTTACCACATTGAGTCTGACTATCCAAATTTAGGTATGGGACTAGTTTGGATAAAAGTCTCTTGTGGTGGACCCCGTAGCCTACGATACTACGTACTATCATCCCGACTTCACATTCCCGCATAGTCATTTCATCCGTATTGCATATTGCATTACATCTGGAGGCATATGGCATTTTGAGCTGCTATGTTTCTGCACTTACATGGCCTAGACAGACTTAACAGGATTTGTATATTCCATTGCATACTCGGCATTTGATATTTGGCTATTGATGACTCATCATCGCATAGCTGTTCTATATTGCGTATTTTGATATTAATTGACTTATGGACTTGTCCATATTTCCGCTTACTCTGTTATCGTATGATTTATATCTTGTCAGTATTTCTGCTTACTCTGATTATTCGTACTCTTGTCAGTGTTTCTACTTATTCAGACATTGTATGGTTTATGAATTACTAGTTTTCCAGTATTGTATGATTATGACATTGTATTGATTACTTGACACTTACCTTGTGCACACACTTACACCACCCTCTAAGCTTTCTATAAGCTTATGCATGATAGATGCGTGCAGGTGATGTTAGGTTGTAGCAGTGTTGAGCTTGGAGCGTGCAGTGGTCTTCTAGAGCTTGATTTTCTATTTATGTATTTCCCTTTCAGTGTTGTAATCAAATGATTATATTAGTGGATATGTGATGATGATGTTGCCTTTGTGAATTGGGTAATCTTGTGGTTATGCTAATTACTAGTTAAATGTACACAAAAAAAAATCCTCCTTGTAGGATCCCAGGATCGGAATCTGGCATATGAATACTAGGAGCTGAGAATGGGGTACTAAGGAGGCTGTCGGCACCGAATTCGACGATCGAGATTCGTATGAATCTGATTTTCGAGTTTGGGGCGTGACAATCTGTAACTGAACTTTTCATCACCGTACCCTAAGAACACGCACTACCTGATCTTCATATCGAGGTTGGACCTCTTGTCCTTTGGTACGTGAACGGATGCCCTGCATCCAAACACCCTAAGATGACTGTACGATGGATCCTGTCCAGTCCACACCTTCTCAGGTACTTCTTCATTCAACGGGGCTGATGGAGACCTATTTTTCAGATACACCGTCGTGTGCATTGCTTCTCCCCAAAACGTCTTCGGTAATTTCGCATGGGATAACATGCATATGATTCTCTCTTAACAATGGTGCGATTCATTCGTTCAGCTACACCATTTTGCTAGGGGGTCTTAGGAACCATCTGTTCATGTCGTATACCTAGGGACTTGTAGTACTCATGAAAGTCGCCAATGAATTCACCATCATTGTCAGTGCGGATGCACTTCAATGATCTACCCGTCTCTCTCTCTCGACCATAACATGAAACACTTTAAACACACCAAAGACCTCGTCCTTGAATTTCAAAGCATAAACTCAAACCCTCCTAGATGCATTATCTATAAAAGTAACAAAATACAATTCCCCACCCAAGGATTTTGTTCTCATAAGACCATAAACATTAGAATAAACCAAATCTAATGCATGTACTTTATTAACATGAGAAGCAGATTTAACAAATGAAACTCTATGCTGTTTCCCTGATAAACAATCAAGACAGGCTTTGAGAGGCGTACCTGTCACGTCTGGAAAAAGTCACTTTCTTGCTAGTAGCTGAAGCCCTTTTTCACTTATGTGACCTAGACGCCTGTACCTCATGTCAATAGTTGAATCTTTCACTGTGTTCAACCCACCCTTGCATACACTGACACTTACCTTGTATAGGGTGCAACACTTCTTTCCTCTAGTTGCAATCAATGAACCCTTGATGAGCTTATAGTGCCCACCAGCAAACCGACTTTTATAGCCATCATCATCCAACCTTCTCGTTGACATCAAGTTGAGACGAAGGTCTGGGATATGCCTCACATCCCTGAGAACCAATGTGCAGCCCACATCGATCTTCACACAAATATCACCGACCCCTACGATTTTCGATATGGTAGAATTTTTCATCTTCACGGTCCCATAGTCACCTGACTTGTAGCTTATGAAGAAGTCCCTGCGTGGAGTCGCATGAAAAGAAGCTCTTGAGTCAATTACCCAGTCGGTGTCCTGACTCGTAGCCGTGAGACATACATCATGATCTGCAAAAAAAATAACTACAACGTCACCATCTGAAGTGATCGCAGTGGAATTTGATTCATCTTCCTTCTCATTTCCTTTTCCGTTCTTGTCGTTCTTAGCCTTACGACATTCATGCTTATAGTGGCCCTTCTTGCCAGAATTCTAGCATTTAACATCTTTTCTGTTACTCGACTTGCCTCTTGATTTATCTTGGGCCTTCCCACCCTTCTTGTTCTTTTCTCTCTCTCGTTCCTGTGTCACAAGGGCCTCTTGCTGAGTAGACACCTTAGACTTCCTCCTTGTCTCTTCATTGAAAAGACAGTTAGTAACCTATTCCATGGATATCTTTCCGTCTGGCGCGAAGTTACTTAGAGACACCACCAATGTCTCCCAACTGTCAGGCAACGAACTAAGCAAGTAAAGCCTGCAATTCATCATCCAAGACCATCTTCATATAGGAGAGTTAGTTCACTATATTGCTGACCTCATTCATGTGCTCGACCACAGAACCACCATCCTTAAACTTAAGATTCACAAGTCGCCTTATCAGAAAAATCTTGTTACCGGCTGTCTCTCTCTCATATAGTCCTTCTAATTTCAGTCATAGGCTAGCGGTTGAGGTTTCCGTAGACACATGGTGGAATACAGAATCATCCAACCATTGTCTAATAAACCCTACCGCCTTCCGGTCTATCTTCTTCCAATCATCATCATACATATCCTTGAATTTTGCTGATATGCCTAAAATTGGAGAATATAGGTCCTTGCAATAAAGCAAGTTCTCCATCTTAGCTTTCCATATGGTCCAGTCAGAACCACCTTCCATAATTCCAAACTGATCCTACCCGTTCAATAAACTTAACTTTGTAACCACTTTGTTGGGGGCCTTGTACAAAACCTTAGGATCTAGCCTCCTGAATAAACCAGAATTATGGGATAATAATAGCAATGAAAATAATCAAAGCATCAACCACACATCACACGAGATTTTTACGTGGAAAACCCTCAAAGAGGTGAAAACCACGGGACCTCGTCCAGATCAACAATCCACTATGAAGCAGAACGATACAACCGATTATAAGTATACCTTGCTATGATCAAACCTTCATCACCCACGCAGAAGTGGATAAACAGTAAGGGAACAAATAAAAACGGAGAGATCTCACCGATTACGAAGACGTAGAAGCGCTGTTGATTGCACAATAGATCACTTCCATAAGCACAACCTCCCTTCTACAAGCTTCCTCTCTCTCTCTCTCTCTCTCTCTCTCTCTCTCTCTCTTTCTCACACACACACACACATTTGATAGGCCTCTTGTATTTTTCTTATCACACATGATGCCCTAGAAAAATCATAGGGAACCATTTTTTATAGTTTTAGAAAACTCCCTTCCACATTCCAGTTGCGAAAGGACTTGCGAAATGAAATCCGCACAAAATCGCGAAACAAATCTGCGTAACTACGACCTGTCGTGACTAACCTACGACTGGTCGAGCACCACCCACGACCGGTCGTGAACCATCCACGACTGGTCGAGCACCCCGTAGAAAAATAGTCCGAACTCGCTGGACTTTGAGTTGAGTCACGGCTCGACCTCCACGACTGGTCGTGCACTAGCCCATGATCGGTCGTGCAGGGCTCACGACCGGTCGAACATGGGTCAAAAACCCCATCAGTCCTCACCCCATGGGACGTGTGAGTGTGAGGAAAAAGAAAGAGAGTCTGAGAGAGAGAACAAAGATCCACTCCATCCTCTATTGTCTCACTTGTGTGGATTATATACATCTTCCTCAACACTCGTGAAAGAATTAGACGCTGGCTTATCTTGACACTCCCATACTGGGATAGATAAGAGAGAGATTCATTAGTTTAAAAGATCAATATCACATACATCTCTTTCGTGCAATTGTATGCATGTATGATTTTCACTATATATATATATATATATATATATATATATATATATATATATATATATATATATATATATATATATATATATATATATATATATAAATAATTTTATTATAGAAATTTAATATTATTGTAAATGAGAATTCTTAAGATGGGTCTTATAATCAAATTGTATTATACCATATTCAGCTATATATGTAGGTTAGGGACCTGACATGGAAAGTATCTTACTAGCTGAAAATGATATGCAATTATTGATGATGACTAATACCAAGCATTTCCCAAATTCTTTGACTTGGAAGTCTTATAATTGATTGTTTTGTTTAGTTTAAATTGTATATTAATTTAAATTGCCGTGATAATCCCATAAACCAACATTACAACAGTGTTTGACAACACTTTCATCACTTCAATGATGGAACTAAGATACAATCAATGGTTTAGATCAGACCATTTCCGTTAATCAACTCTTTGTTAACAGCGTTTTACTATTCTTGCGGTTGCGCTAGACAAATTGTTGGCTGCATGCATATGGATTCTCACCAGAACGGGCAGAATCTCCTGGAGATGATATAAGAAGCTTCGATTGCCACGTATCAAAATCTGATACGGTCATACTAATGATGTGGATGTTTGGATGGGAGGCATTTGATGCTCTGGCAGAGGACGAAGGTTCATATGCAAGCACACTCGCTATCTTGAAAGTGGAGGCTTGTTCATTGAAATAAGATCATTGGATTTTATTTTTTATTGGCAAAAACATATAACCTCATTTGCTAACTTAATCCAGACCATACAAAAAGAAATGCTCATACACTAATTATACATCCAATTAATTGGCCTGAGGGCCCTCACCATGGTGTATGCATAACATCTTGTCTGATCAGCAATGTGTCACACCATCAAGATAAGATGCCCAAAAAGTCAATGGGATTTAATCATGAAAATGAGATGGGACAACCATGTTGGATGGTTGAGATGTCATTTTAAGATAGGACAACTTGATTTTTAGAACATCTCATTTTCAAGATCGGACAACCTTATTGGATGGGTGAGATATCATTCAAAAACCACGGTGGGCCTCACATGGGCCACATCGCTTTCGATAGTTTTCATGCGCTACCCTGACCCTATTTTAGGAATTGGTGGGTTGGTTCTATCTTCTCCACCGGAATAAACATAGAAGAGAACGTCTTTTTAGTTGAAATTGTGACAGCAGAATTCTAGGAGTTTTGAGCGGCGACATTCTGCAACTAATTCCGGATCTACTTTCGTCTGTTTTTATAGAGAGTCGATGAAATCTAGATAGAAATTCATATACCTAGATTTAAATATGGTTTTTGATATTTTTATTTTTATTTTTATTTTTATTTTTAAATTCAATTGGGCTTTGGAAAACTCTAATAGAATGAGCTTGGGCTCAAGTCATTTTTAAATCGGGTCAACCCAACTTCATATGTATGTGTTATATTTCACAAATATATCAGTCCGGGCCTTGATTAGACAATCTATCTATATTGAATGTTGATAGTTATTTTTTATTAGTCTAAAATGCCTTTTTCTCAATGCATGTGTGGTCCACTTCATCAATGGATGGATTAGGCACGTTCACGTAAGAAATGGGGCTTCTATCAATTTCTTCAGGCTGGCCCAGGCCCAATCAGATTGTTCGGACTCCAACCAAGGTCGGGCCTCAGGTTTATACACGAGATACGAGCCATGGACCGACAGCTGGTCTGGTAGGTCCAACTTATATTGAAAAATGAGATTTGGCAGCTCCAATACCGAGCTTGGGACTGGGGTCAATACTCTATGGGCCCTACCATGTTTGTTTTTTTTTTCCCCTTCATTCAAATTTATTTGACATGATAAAGAGGTTGGTTGGCAAATAAATATAGTTGTAGGCCATAGGAAGGTTTCAATGGTTTGTGTCACAATCGCCACTGCTTCCTGTGGTGGAGCCCACCGTGATGTTCGTGAGAAGTCTACTCGGTCCATCCATTTTGCGTGCTCATTTGAAAGGAAAAATTGGATAAAAAAATGAATGCAGTTGAAACCTCCTTTAAGTACCGGCTAATCTTTATATGCCAACCAAACCATTGAAAAGGTCATTACCTAATAAACTAAAACCACTAATAAATATATATAACTTTTGTAGCTATACAAATGTTTCAACCGCTATGGTCGTTTAATCCCCACGGTTTACTCCCGCGTATACACCTTATATATTTTAAGGCATGTCCTAAAATAAGCTCGCAATATGGATTCCTCGCAAACATCAGCCACCCAGGGAATTCCGGAGGAAAGGCTTTTCAGAACTTCCACGTCCTTTCTATGGCATGACACTGGTTGCGTTGACCTGATTTTTGGTTGGATGGGACGGTCGATGCCCCAACACAGTGGGCCCCACACGAAGCTACTTTCACAATCTGACCCCTCCCATTTTAGACTTGGATTCGGTAGTCGCCCGTCCTGTACTGAGCTCGGTACTGGTTGCAACTGGAAAAGCTCTGTGGGTCCAACCATGATGTATGTGTTTTATACTTGCTGTCCATTCTTTTCTTTTTTTCCGTTTTAATAACGCAGTTCCACAGTTCAAGTGGGGATTGTGACACCAACCATTGGAGCCTTCCTACGGCCCACTACTAACTACTGGAAACAATTGGAACGGTCATCATTAATACTTTTCAAATTGTGTGTGGCCCCACCATTTTTATATGGAAACGGATTGCCCCCGCCACCAGCCTCTGTGGGCTCCACCATGATTTATGTGTTTCATCCACTCCATACATCTATTTTTATAGATCATTTTATAGAATAATAATTAAAAAAAAAAATAGGTATATCTCAATCGCAAGTGGACCACATTACAGGAAACAGTGTTGAATGAACGTTGACCATTAAAAACGTTTTGGGGCCATAAAAGTTTTGGATCAATCTGATATTTATTTTTTCCCTTCATCTGGGTCTTTATGACCTAATCAACAGATTGGATGTCAAATAAACAGTACAGTGGACCTTAGGAGGATTTTAATGGTGGATATCCAATCAATTATTTTTCCTGCGGTGTGGTCCACCTAAGATTTATATCCCTATAATTTTTTGTATCAAGCCATTAAATGATCTGTAAAAATGGATGAACGAAATGGATGGAACACATACATCATTGTGGGGCCCACAGAGGACTGACTACCAGCCACGAGGCTGGTGTCAGGGGGAGTAGCCAATCCGTCTCCTTTATATATGCCAGCCAAGTTGCGACTAGAGTTGGGCAAAATTAATCCGATCTGGTGGATCAGACTCGATCCTCCCCGATCCTAAATGAACCGACGGCCTAAATTGGTGAGGATCGAGTTAGTCATTTCAGATCCAAATGGTTTTCGGATCTGGTTTGGATTGTGGTCAATTCGGATAGATCCGACCCAAAACCCGATCCGAATGGACCCGATCCGATCAGATCCGACCCAATCCGGAGCCTAGGGAGGATTTTAATAGAGGATATCCAATCATTATTGTTTTCCTACGGTGTGGTCCAGCTGAGATTTTTACCCCTTTAATATTTTTTATCAAGCCTTAAAATGATCCGTAAAAATGGATGAACAGCATAGATGAAAGACATACATTATGGTGGGGCTCACATATCATGAACATGGGCATATCATGAACATGGAGTAGCCCATCCATTTCCGTCCGTAAGCTTTTATAGCACGAATCGCAGTAAACTTTTATGGCACTGAGTAAACTCAGTGGGGCCCACCGTGAATGTGTGTGGCTTATCCACGTCGTACATCCGTTTTTCCAGCTAATTTTAGTGGTTGAGCCGAAAATTGAAAAATGCGCAAAGCTCAAGTGGACCACACCATAGGAAACAGTGGGAATAATGACTTCTACTGCTGAAACCTTGGTAGGCTCCACAGTGATGTTTATTTGTCATCTAACCTGTTCATAACATCACAAAGGCATGGATGAAAGGATAACACAAATAACAGATTGACCCAAAACTGCTGTGGCCCCTAACAAATTTTCAACGGTATAATTTTAATTAACACTATTTCTAATGGTGAGGCCCACATGACATTTGGATATATTTTGTTTTTGGTCTAAGGTGCTCAAATTATCTTTTAAAATAGATGGACAGAGTGGATAAAATAATTAAATCATGGTGGAACCCACAGAAGCTGGTGTGTTGAGTTACTCGATATGCAGTCCGCATCCGAGACTTCCAGTACAATCACTAGCTATGTCGTAGGCTATAGCCTACGCCAGCTAGGTGTAGCATGCAAAGACGCACTGACGCGGACGCTTCTCGAGCACTGAGTTGTACGAATGGTTCAAAGGAGATCAAGTTATATGGGCCCACAGTGATGTATTTATCATATCGACACCGTTCATATATTTTTAAAGATCATTGTAGAGTATTATTCAAAAAATGAATAATATCCAAAGATCATGCGGACCGCACCACAAATAGCAGCAAAGAATGATTTTTACTGTTAAACCATTCGTGTGGTCTACTTAATAGTTAAATTTACCTTATTTTTCGTCTTAGGCCTTAAGACGAGCTTGCCAAATGGATGAACGGTTTGGATATAGCACCTACCCCATCGTCAAATCTACAAACTTCACTAACGTAGATACACGATTCAAAATTTCAAATTCACCAGGCCGTGCTTGCGTGAAAAGCAAGCAAATAGTTTCTTGGGAAAAGGTAACTTTAAAAGTTAAATAAAAACTTATACATGTAGATTGGAAGTTCTTTCGGAGCCATGTAGGGCCCACCTTGATGTATATATTTCATATAAGCCGTTTTTTATTTTGAAATATTATTTTAATCATTAAGTACAAAAATGAAATATGTTAAAGGTTAACTTAGACCACACCATATAAAATAATTTGATTTTATTTACACGGTTCGAATCGTACCTAATCCGATCCGGCTCGGTTTTCCTGACCGAGGCAAACTCGGTTCGGTTAAGGTCAACCAGGGCATCGGGTCTGTCCAAATCAGGTGACCCGAATCCAGTCTTAGATCGGATCAAGTTCGAGTCTTGTCAATGGAAATTCGAATCTGATTGAGTTATGCCTAATCGGATCTGAACAGGACCGATGCCCAGCTCTAGATGCGACTCACCAGCAACAATGAGCTCTGCATTACTCGTCTGATTTTTGAGTCAGGGTATTCACACTATAAAAGAATATAATCACCACCGTTTAATATGAGTCTGGCCAGGGCCTATCATATCCGAAATGGGTGGGCCACAGCATAAGTGGGCTATTCGTGCAGATCGCTGTAACATTACCCATTTTCAGTCGCAGGCTGGATCCGCTGCAACGTTTTTAGAAAGCTTAATCTACAACGTGCTGCGTGGGGCCCACCATGATGTAGGCATGAATCCAATCCAGGCAACAAGGCGGGTGGCAAATCCACAGAGAGATTGAAGGGGCCACCTACGGTGCCGATGCCAACGCGGCCCACTTGTGCAGGATCCAGGCTAACAATCAGATGGTGGGTGCTGTGAGCATGATCTGATCCAATCATCAGACTGGTTCACTCATTATATGGGCCACACGCATATGAGAAAAATGAACGGTTTTTACTTAGGAGAATGAGGACCAATGTACTGTATTCGGCATGCACATCTGACGCAATAGATGAATAGACGGTTGGACTTCCTATTTTGGAAAAATATGTTAGAAAAACTCGAAAATAAGATTATTTATATTTTAGCAATGGCTGAACGTTTACATACTATGTCGGTAATACTTGATATGCCTTCTTATCAATTGGCTACGGGTTACACGAGTTACTTTCAAGATAGGATATGCGTTCTCTCTGGGTCTTCTATTAAGCAATGACGAAATGATTTACTTACGAACTCGGTGAACGTAGTTGTTCGTTTGACGGACTGGATTAATGGTTGTCTTGACGGAATAGAGAGATTGAATACTATTCTGATGAGATTTGCTGGAGTTGATGATTTTGGACAAGAATGATCCATTTTATATCGGTATTAAAAAATTGGACCATTGCTAGATGGTCACCGATAACTTAGAACATTTATAAAATATTTCACCATTCACACTTAATTCAAGGCATTTTAAATCGTTGGACCTCTTGCGCATTGATTATACTATCTCACAATGGATTGTATAAAGTTATGTGGGAGTGACCGCTCTACAATATGATACATATGTGCAAAGTGCACCATCTAATGCTACACTACTCATGCGCGAGCTCAAGCTCATCCTCCGTGCACATGTGTTCCATTGTAGCACTTGAGCACACAAACCAAAGATCTCATTCTCCAATCCTCAAAATCAAGAAAATTATCTACTCTAACGTTCATAAACTATAAATTTTCTTCCATTCCTTTTCACCTGTGATAAAAATAAAAATAAATTAAAAAAAAAAAAAAAACCATAACTTTTCATTTAAAATTTCAACATTATTTTATTCGGCAGGAAAATAAAATTTTCAAAACATTTTAATTTTTTAAAACCAAAATTTCAACTTCAGTTAAAATCATTGGCAAATTGGTCTGCAACCAAGAGTGACTTGGATCCTACATGTGTGCCAAGTAGCACGTGTGCTCGAGAATCACCTCTTTAATCTCTTATCTGCCTCATAGGTTAAAAGGATGGATTCTCTAGAGAAAATTTCAACGATCTACCTTCAAACTCTACGTGTGTCTTTTCTGATGAGTGGATCGGCCTAGATTTTGTATATGGTAATCTTCATAGTGGGGCCCACCTCGTATACCGCTCAGATTTTGCATCCACTTTCTAGGATTCCACATGTGTCTCTTGCGTGACCCAGTTTAGCATCAGTATTCACTATTCACGAATTGTAGCGGCGTTTGCAACGAATATGAGGGGACAACATGTGCCACCGTGGTATGATATATATGGCTCCAACATCTGGTTAGCCTCTGGACGAATGTATCTTTTCCTGAGGTTAGGCCTAGTCCATTCATCAGGTGGACCAGACATGTATACGAGACGAAATTTCAAGAAAAAGGAAAACTGATGGTCCAAATTCAATGTACATGTGATGTGGCTCACATGATTAATCTATTATCTTGAATTTTCTGGGTCTACCTGATGAAGGGATTAGATCTCTTACACGTTTTCCACACTTTCACTTTGGCATGTGATGGGATGGAAGCGGATTACTCACTGAGTAACTCAGTACGCTCTATGTGGGACCCGAAGTGATGTATATGTCTTATCCACACCGTCCATCCGTTTTAGTAGCCCATTTTTAGGAATGATCCAAAAATTTAAGTGTACAAAATATCTCGTTTGAATTTAACGGTTAGTATTGATAACTTCTTGGCGGCCACAGAAACTTTAAATCAAGCTGGTATTTTTATTGTCCCTTCATCAGTGTCTGTATGACCTTATGAACAGGTTGGATGACAAATAAAAATAACTGTGGGCACTATAAATATTTCAACTGTGGACGTCATTATCCCCACGTTTTCTTGTGGTGTGGTCCACTTGAGATTTGGATACAGTTAAATTTTAATCTCATACCACAAAATTATAAGATAAAACTTAGGGACGGCGTGGATGAGATACATACATCATCGGTGGGCCCCACAGAGTTTACTCGGTATGCAATCAGCTTCCGTTATGGGCTATGAAATTTTAGGGCGTGTTTGGATTAGAGTGAAGGATTGTAGAGTATCGTATTAGGGGGCTTGATGGGACATGTCCCTCGTTTGGAAATGAGCAGTCAGGAGGCATATTCGACGCGCGCGAATACAGCGCGTAACCAGTTGGTGTGATCGATTGCACTATACGAGCGGACGGCTATTCAGGCACAAGTCTCGTCTCGACAGTGTATTGCATTGAAGCGTCTTTAACTCGGTTCCTACTCTTTTTTCATCTGGTCGTTAAGAGAACGGTAGAAGGAATACTCCATCATCTTTGGATATCATCTTCCCATGCCTGCATGTCGACGACGAACGGCTGAATTGTTCATCTCTTAGACCGACATCAGCATATGGTGGTGAGAGGACCTTGCTCCCACCTTCGTTTTGTAGTTCCGGCTGTCCATGCAACCCATTCCAATGCTGTTCGTCACTTCCTCCAGGTATGATATGGACTCCTTTGGAAATGGGTTTCTACTCATCCAACAACGTGTACGACAATCGTATTTGCACACTATATATGGTTGGGGGTTTATTTCCTGACTGTATACACCCTATAGCCAGTATCTTCATGCTTATACGGGCGAGGTTGGGGCAATCTTCTCCTATCAAGACTAGAAAGGGCATTAATATAACATTTCTTTCAACATGTTTTTCTGTAATGGATGGGTGCATGATACCCATCTGTTTGCGGAAGGCCATGTACAGGGGGTGTATCAGAAATGATCTTTCATTTTTAGGGAATCAGCATTATCTCATAAGTATCTGCACATTCCGGGTTTGGCACAAACAGAGGTATTATTGTACTATCCATAACGTCGTTCATATCTTTTGAAAATCTTATGGCAGGAATTGCTTTCTTAAAAGGAATAAATTATTACGGGTGTGCAGATTCTTTTGAAGCTGTTTACATGCTTCTAGTTTCAATCTGAGTTATAGGTGCTGAAATTCTCTGCTTGAAGACTGTTGTTAACACTGCACATCTTTCCAATACTCTGCTATTAGCTCTTGTTTAAATAATCTATTCCAAAATATTTTGTGGGGATTGTCTACTGGAATAGTTGATGTTAACAGTTGTCTACATTCAATAATGTTCAACACACAGTGTAACTTCAAGGTCGAAGTGACTTACTCTATTTACGTAGTATGACTATATTCAGCAGCGAAATAATAAATTGTTCCCTACAATATTTACTGTGGCTAGGAAACAAGTTTTCAATCTGTTGTGTAACTTTATGTAAATCTTCTAATTTTGCAATTATCAAATAGGATGTATGAATCAGCTCACTGACGATAATACAGAAGCCAGTTAGAACCAGCATGTTTTCATGAGTTGTAATGTACTTTATGTCAATTAAAATAATTGGGCCAACAAGAAGAAAACAGAAAGATTTTTAATTGCTGAAAGACCTACTGTAGTATCAGTTATTTAGAATGTACAAGATTGATGTAGCCCGTATATATGATTCTTTAGAAGTCAAATTTACATTTTCTTCTGATTGTAGATCAAATCCATTTGTCAAGTTCCCTTTAAACTGCGATGGCTTCCGAAAGTGTGGAATATTCTGATGATAGATCATCTAGTAGTGAATGGCACGACAGTGAAATAGCCCCTGCCATAACCACCATTGCAGGTGCAGTAACTGTAATAGGAGCGTTGAATATTACTGTCGGTACTGTATGAAGGCTAAACCCAATGATAGCTATATTGAGAGGGATAGGTTCATAAGCTGAATTATACGTAAGAGCGATACTGAGTGTCTTGCGCAGCTGAAGATGAGCAGAGACAAATTTTTCGAACTATATTCGTTGTTGAGGGATCGGAATTTACTTTCTGATAACAAAAGATGTAGCATGGAGGAGCAGGTTGTAATGTTTCTTCATATTGTCGGATATAACTTATGTAATCGTGTGATTGGTCATCGTTTTACACGATCTGGTGAGACTGTGAGCAGACACTTTAGTAGGGTGCTGGATGCTATAATCGGTCTTTATCCCGAGTACGTTAGGTTTCCTGGCTTACACACACCCAAGGAAATTTTTGACAATCCAATGTGGAGTTCATATTTTCAAGTAAAGTTGAAGATATGTTAGAGAAATTTATATATTAACAGTTCATATTTAATGGATGACCTAATCGTTGCCACCATTTTGATTGTAGGACTGCATCGGGGCCCTAGATGGTACCCATATACCGGCTTATTTGCCAAAAGAAAAAATCTCAACTTTCAGAAATCGGAAAGAATTTCTATCACAGAATGTTCTGGCCGTATGTACATTTGATATGAAATTTGTATACGTGCTTGTTGGTTGGGATGGATCCGCATCCGATGCTCGTGTCCTACAAAATGCACTCACCCGTCGCCCTGACTGTTTTCTTATTCCATATGGTAATTACGTATAAGGGGTGATTGTTTTTCCTGTCATTAATTACGTGTGATAGATATCTAAAACATATGTTGCAATTGTGTAGGAAAATATTATGTTGTCGACGTTGGGTATGCACATTCGTTTAGATTTATGGCGCCCTATCGAGGTGTGCGATATCACTTGAGCGAGTTTCATACTGAAAGAACGCCTACCAATAAAAAAGAACTTTTCAATTATCGTCACGTACAGTTGAGAAATGTCATAGAGCGTTCATTTGGATTGTTAAAAAACCGGTTCCCTATTCTACGTACTCCTCAATTCAAGCTTATAACACAAGTGAAAATTGTTATAGCTTGTTGTATCCTTCGTAATTTTATTCGTGTTAGTGGTGATGATGGACTGACTGAGGTAGCTGAGGACAATGGGGACAATACAGAGGATGTTGCACCATCCCCTGTAGATGTAACCTCTGTAGATGAAGGAGTAGCGTTATCTCGAGTGCCGGATCGCGCACGTGAGGAATGGACAAGGGAGAGAGACGAGATTGCTGAGAGAATGCGGAATGATAGTCTCCCATGCACAAGACAATAGACTTATGTTTCCTAATTTATGTAATGATCCGCGTAGTCAAAAGAGGAAATATTTGCACACATTTTCACTATGTTTGAGATTTTATGTTTGGAATATTATGTTTGACTTTAATGCTGAATTTCATATTATCTGCATATGAGTCATTACTATAGTGCATTACTTCACTGTACTTGTTATACCTCTATTTACATTTTGTGTTTATAGGATCTAAGAATTTTCTAAGGAGCACTGGCAAAGACTCAAGAAAGAAAGCTGTGGAGTCATCACCTTCGAAGAAAGGTGTTGCTTCAAACCAATGCTGTAATTTGCCGACTGAAATAATTGGGACTCCTGAGAAAAAGAATACACCCTCCCGCAAAGGGCCATCCCCAAAATTTATATCCCCGCTAGTGCGTAGTGTAGGAGGTATATGTAAAGTTAGTAGAATCCAATGGACAGACAACATGAATAACGCATTAGTGGATGAGTTGGTTAAACAGGTGAACCTAGGACGTAAAACTGATGTCGGGTTTAAACTTGAAGCATACAAGACCATGATTAAAGTAATCTACGATACTTGCGGAGTTTTGCTTGAGAACCGTCATATTTCTAATCGCTTACGGACTCTAAAGAGGCTGTACTGGGCAATAAAGGACATGCTCAGCGCATCAGGTTTTGGATGGGACGAACAGAACAAGATGGTTCACACTACAGATGATGTATGGGAGGGATATCTTGTGGTATGGTCTTCATATATAAATGTGTAACATCCCGAAAATCAGGGGTCGGGTAGAAACCCAACTCCCGAGTTCCAGAACATCACTTATGCAACATAGATGATGATAAATGCATGTTGTCTGTACAATGGCATTAAACATGATTGAGACTAAGCCAAAACAACATATCATACTCCAGAGACAGTTAAATTAGCAAGCGAAAGAATGTGATAGATATATAAAATATATAAATGATTGTAAGTCTCCAGAGTGTGAACATGTTACCAGGTTAACTAAAAACATGTATACTCCAAAATAGAAAGAAAAGAATATACATGAGTGCTCCAAAAATATAAAATGACAAGTGTCATGGCATATAATCAACCTCCCTATAATCCCGTCGATCAGAACACGCATAAAGGAGGGATCCTCCTCATCATCATCAAGTCCAGCTCCGCCTCGCAGGTTGTGCCATCATCTGCAATTACAAAAGGGTCTGCTGGGTGTCCGGAAACATCGTCCCGTAACGTGGGAGTGAGTAGATAACTCAGTGGAATAATAGAGCAAAGATTAGCATGTTATCAAATCAATCACGCATTAATAGTAAAGCAAACAATCAACCATTCCTAGATACTGTTGTTAATGCATGCATGAAATGACATGATGGATGCCCTCATCGACATACTCCCTCATGTGGCATCATCTGCGTCCGCAGCATGCTTTCTTCCCGCAGTGCTCCACATCTTCCAGGCACATGCAATGCGATATGGATAATGATTACCAAGTTGTTATTAGTCCTTTTCATATAGCAGGATTGAGAAACTAAGGTACCTTCCTTATATCTATACCCAAACAATGATCCTGTCTAGGGTCATCACTCCTAGTATTCTCATACGATGATATATTTCTAGCTCACTGCAAGGGCTGTCAGGGCTATTGCACGCACTCGTTGCTCCTCTCCCCCATCACCTTATCAATACAGGCGTAGTTATATCCTTAAGACTACATCAGGACTCGTCGCCCCCATGCGGTGTCAGGATAAACTCAAGGTCACTACAAAGGGCTCGTCACCTGATCAATGTAGGCCGACAGCAAGAATATAGTGTCCCATATCACCATAATCTGCTCAGAGTAGGGTGCTCACTGGTTACTACGGGGAGGTTTGTGGCCCCAGCGTAGGCCGACAACACGACCACGGTGTCCCATACTACCATGCTTGGCTCATGAGTCTTTATGGATTAAGGTACCATGGTTAACAGGGTTTCCAATGGTAAGTTCAATACCCTAGGTTCAAGCAGTTATGACTCATACATGGTGAACATGCAATGACCAGTCGGGTTACTTGACGGGCTCGACTAGTACGAGCGCATCTCAAGCTGAACGACATGAAGTGCATAAAATACTTCGTGTGGCCTAACCACTGCCGCCAACCCAAAACACGACTCGCGTTCATCGACGCGTCCTTCGTGGCAAATAGAAACCAACCATGAATTCAATCCATTACCGACTGCCTGGACTAACGTATAGCCCCAAGCATTTATAAACAACATCAATGATCATGTGAGTGTGATATAATTGAAATACAAACAACCAAAGCATATTCACAACATGTTATAGCATACAACGTAAGAAAATCATCCAACACCTGCATTTCATATATATAGTGAAATCAATACGTATGGCCAACATGTAGGAAATCTTATACAACATCATATGGATTGAGAATTCATTCTCAAAACTAATCTACAATACCATTTACTCAATACATACTAATATAAACATTTATACAAACACTTAGTCTACACACCTTAGTCTACATAGCGTATGTCGACCCAAGTGCGCATTAGGGCGAATCTCTTCGCCAAACAGATTATACACGCATACATAATATCATAACACGATGAATTTACATGTCAAGCATTTCAGCAAAATACGGACGTATGCGGTATTTCCTACAAATGCCTAAAATACCCTAAATCTCATATTTATCGTACGTTTACGAAACGGAAAACGGACAGCATGTTATACATGTCAAACGGCATTGCCGTCGATAATCTACTATTAAACGACATTGAAAGCTTTAAAATCAGTCAATCAAAGCGTCTAAAATCCTCACCCTTTGCTGTAGACGTGTATCGATTCAAATAGAACGTCAATGCTTCGTCAACGGCGTTCAGGCGTCCTAATGCACAAGATACATAAGCTACTTCGCTATTTGAATTGAAAGGATCCTTAAAACAGTTATAGGTTAGGGTTTTCTTACCTAGAACGAAGTTGGAATCACTAGAAGAGCGATGCAGGCAGGTGGATGTGGCACATGGAGCAGCAGGGAAGACTCCTAGGAGAGAGCTTCAAATCTCCCTCCCTTTCTCTCTCTTTTCTCTCTTCTCTCCCCAAATTCGTATGGAATGAAAGAGCAATGGTTTAAGCCCTTTTTATAAGCCCAAACATGACCAAAATATACTTGGGGACAAGGTATACTTATTTTGTAACCAAAGATGGCTTGTTCTGATCCAACAGAGCATTTCTAGAGGTCCTGTGACTGAATGCGGTCGGACTTAAGCTCCCTGACATTGGATCTATGTCAGGCAGAGTTTTCAGTCTGAGCGGATATCCAGATCGACCGTGGCAGACCAGTTTCAGTTCAACAGTTATGAGAACTCAATCGGAGTTACAAGTACTATGACATGTAAGGAAAATTTTTCCTGATCCAAGGGTGAAATTTGATTGAATTCTGATGGTTAGAACGCTTAGAAAAAGCGCACAAGCGAACGTGCCAGATTTCATAAATTATATTTAGTTCTCACACTCTTCACTCTGGACTCAAGAAAATCGTCGTAGGACATCATTTGGACTTGATTTTTGAGGTGATTGTTAAGTTCAACTAGGCGGTCATATTCGTTTAAGTCTGGGATAATCGGACTTCCGACGTGCGGTCTAGAGCCGATACAAAGTTTCAAGGTGCTCCCGAGGGCAATCGGGAATAGAGTTTGATCCTATGTTTTACGGTATTATAGCGTCACCTATCCTATACGTTTTGACTCTAGCAGATCATATTGAAAGTGATTGGTGAGAATTTCATAAGCCATCTAGTGCAGCGCTAATTGATTCTCGTTAGAATTCTAAAGGAAGTAGCCTTTATTGGTTTTTGTTTGAGATGAGATTTGGAGGGTGGAGCGAGGGTGTTTGGAAACGGAAGAAGAAAGAGTTTGAAAGGGTGGTTTTTGCCAAAAATCAGGCATTTTGGTGAAAAAGGAGAGCGTGGAGGGTCACTTTGTGAAGGAAGTACCTGATCGGGGAGGTTTCAACGGACGGCCCACATACCAGGGAGCTACCCTAGCCCCCAAACACCTCCAGACCGAAGCCCAGACTCAACCAAGGAATTTGACCGGCGATGGAACGCGGAATCGACGATGCCATCGCCAGTGAAAATCATCTCCGGCGAGGCCGGCCATATGGGCTGGGTTCCCCCTGGCCCCTAGGTCTCAAAAATATGTGAGGCCCACGTTGGATCATTGTCGATTAGCGTGGGTGGGCCCACGACTCCATTCGAGGCATTTCAGGGCCAGTTTGCAAAACGAAATGAATTTTTGCGACGTATAGCATAAAGTTTTAGGGTAGGAGACGCTAATCTATTCAACTAACCTATCTATCTTATTAGATTCCAAAAGGTTAAGGGTCGAAACTTATTTTACTCATTTATTTACTATTCACGGTAATTTTTAACTTCGGTATTGTTCTTCATCATTAATACTCTAGGGTTGGTGTTCTTTACTATTTAAACTTGAGGAGTCGTGTTTAATATGAAAGTATTTAGAGAAATTTGAAGAATGAGGTGGTCAAAGGTGAGTTTTGAAGGAAATGGGTTGAAAAGCGATTTCTTTGGCTTCGTGATTGAGCTCTGAAAGTGTTATGGTTGACCCATTGCCTAAGGACGTCTAACTCCAGGTTGGCAAAAATTCGGGGTATTACAAAATGCATTTCAAGTTTGTACAGTCTTCTTTTACAAAAAATGATGAAAACATTTTATCTCATTGTATACAGACACACCCGTACACCGAACGGGTGCGAGGCAAACATATTGACAGATGGGACGACCTCACTTTCATGTTTGGCAACAATTATGCCCACGGTGAATTCGCGAGTACAACATATTCTTCTCCGATATCAGGGAAACAGCGCGGTCGTGACGAGTGCAACTCTTGCGATGACTCAGATGAGGGGGCTTCCCCTACGTTTCATTTATCATCCTCTGACGAGGATGTGGGGAGACCCCCTCCCCAAGTTCGAAGTGGTGATTATTCCATATCAAATAGGGCAAAATGTGCTAGCAAGAGCCCAATGGAAGCCACTTCAGCTTCTCGTCATAGCCAGATAGATGGGAGTGAGATAAGCCGTGGGCGGAGGGGCAGGCCGAGTGAAGATATCGGTGAGAAGATGGGGGAAGTGGCTGAGGCCGTTAACAACCTGACAATTACTTTGGGTCAGGGAAACACCATGACACGCGTATAGCGGTTGCTGAGTATACTGGAAGAGGTGCTTGGTCTTGCACATGAAGACCAACTCCGTGTTGCAAAGTTCTTGCAGACTGATGTAGTCAGTGCTGAGTTTTTTATAAAGATGGGTCATGAACGCAGGAAGGAATAGATAGAAAAAGTGATCATTCCTCGTTGCAGCACGGATTGAGAATGTGGCACATGGTTTGTATCAGTTGACTTATAGCTTTTTGGGATCAAGGGTTTTTTGGATGGTTTGTTGTAATCACTTTGGTTTTCCCGAGTCTCTCATGGCTCGGTTTGGAATGCTAACTTTTATCTGCTATGGATGATAGAAGTGTTGTTGGAGCAGCTCTGCACACTATTTTATTTTATCTGTTTTGATGATACATATGTAGTATTGGTTTAACTGTTCTCTTATAGTTGATTTTGTGAAGCTGTTAGCAGGTTAAAACTACTTACTGCTTGAAACAGTTGATACTATTTACAGGTTGAAACTCTGAACATGATACAGTATTTTTGTACCAATCTCTCCTAGTACATTATAATTGTTTGCAAAGCTGTTAGCAGGTTAAAACAACTTACATGTTGAAACAACTTCTGTGACACCCCGAATTTTTGCGAACCTGGGGTTAGACGTCCTTAGGCAATGGGTCAACCATAGCACCTTGGTAGCTTTTCAAAATTTGATTCCAAAGCCAGAGAAATCATTTAGAACCAAATTCTTTAGAAATTTAACGTGAATTAGCCAGCGCTACACTAGATTTCCTGCAAAATTAGCACCAACTACTTTAAGTACGATCTGTGACACCCAAAACCTACAGAATCATTGACGCTACCTTACCCTGAAATCCAGGATCAAACTCTAAACCTATTTGATCTCATGAACCCTTTGAAACTTTGTATTGGATCTAGACGGCACATCGAAAGTCCGATATCTATAATCTTAGACCATTATGACCGCCTAGTTGGACTTGATAATCATTTCAAAAATCAAGCCCAACTGATGCACTGACACCATTTTACTGAGTTCGGAGTGAAGAGAGTGAGAAAAGGAAAAGATTTAGGAAAGTAATTCTAAATCTAACACGTTCGCTTGCGCGTTATTTTTAAGCATTCTGACCGTCAGAATTTAATCAAATTTCACCCTCAGATCAGGAAAAATTGGCCCTTTCATGTCATAGCACTTGTGGCCCTGATCGAGTCTCAGTGACCGCTGAACTGAAACTAGTCCGCCACGTGCGATTTGGGAACCCTATCGAACTGAAAACTTAATGTGATCAGGATCTAACATCCATGAGCTTAAGTCCGACCGCATTCAGTCAGGGGACCTCCAGAAATATTTTTTTGGATCGGAAAAGACCCGATTTGGCTGTTACCTAAGTATACCTTGACTTAAAGCCTGTTTTGATCATGTTTGGGCTTATAAAAGGGCCTTAAACCCTTAGCTTTCTAACCCATACGAATTTGGGGAAAACTCTAGGAGAGAGAAGAGAGAAAAGAGAGAGAAAGTGAGGAAGAAATTGGGGCTTTCTCCTGGGATTCTTTCTTGCTGCTCCACGTGCCAAATCCACCCACTTACATCGCTATTCTGGCAATTTCAGTTTCGTTCTAGGTAAGAAAACCTTAACCCTAACCTGTTTTAAGGCTCCTATGTGTACAAGTAGCTAAGTAGCTGACTCACCTTATGTTGTAGGTTGTCAATCAGTCGTTGACGAAGACGTAGAGTTCTTATTCGATTCATTACGCTCCTACGGCGTAAGGTACGGATTTTATACGCTTAGATTACCTGTTTTCAAAGCTTTCAATGCCGTTTAATGGTAAATTGTTGACAAGAATGCTGTTTGACATGTAGAACATGCTGTCTGTTTTTTATTTCGAATACGTACGAAGAATATGAGATTTATGGTATTTTAGGTATTTGTAGAAAATACTGTATACGTACGTATTTTGCTGATATGATTGCCATGAGTATTTACTGTGCATATATGCTAGTTATGAATGTATGATCTATTTCGTGAAAGGATTCGCTCTAATACATGTTTCGGCCAACGTACGCTATGTATGTTATTAAGTGTAGTCTAAGTGTTTGTTGAAATGCCTAAATTAATATGATTTATGCCTGTTATATGCTTTGAATGTAAGAACATGATTGTTGTGTATTAGACAACTCCTTGATATAAGGATCTGTCATATTATATGTTGAAATCAACATACGTCAAGTACGTTGGAGTTGAATAGTCTAAGTGTTTGTATAAATATATGTATTAGTAAGTATTGGGTAAATGGTGTTGTAGATTAGCGTTGAGACTGGATTCTCAACTAATTTGATGATGTACATGATTTCCTCCATGCTTGTTGCATTTTAATTAATTACCTTATGTGTGAAGTACTCGTGTATGGTTAACTGCTTATGATGTATGTCATAATATGCTGATAATATGCTGAAATTTCTTGTATTTCAATTCTGTCTCTCTCATATAATTATTGATTTAGATTACATGTGCTTGGGGCTATACTCTAGTCCAGGCAGTCGGTAACAGATTAGAATTCGTGGTTGGATTATATTCGCCACGAAGGATATATGATGAACCCGAGTCGTACTAGAGTCGTCGGCAGTGGTTAGGCCATATGAAGTGCTTGTGCACTTCATGTCGGTCGATTCAACGTGCGCTCGTGCTAGTCGGACTCATCAAGTAACCCGACTGACCATTGTATGTTTACCTTGTATTCGTTATAACTACTTAAACCTAGGGTACTGAACTTACCAGTGATAACCCTGATAACCATGGTACTTTGATCCACTAAGACTCATGAGCCGGGCATGGTGGCATGGGACACTGTGGTGAGCTGCGGCGTACGCTGGGGCCACAAACCTCCTCGTAGTGACCAGTGAGCAACCCAGACTCGTGAGCAGATTATGGTGGTATGGGACAATATATTCTTGTTGTCGGCCTACTCTGATTGGTGACGAGCCCTTTGTAGTGACCTTGAGCGTACTCTGAGTCTACGTGAGGCGACGACCCTTCCATAACAACAAGAGTACAAACTAGGCCTATATTGATAAGGTGATGGGGGAGCGGAGCAATGAGTGCGTGCAACAGCCCTGACAGCCCTTACAGTGACCTAGAAATATATCATCGTATGAGACTACTAGGAGTTACGACCCTAGATAAGATCCTTGTTGGGAATGATATAAGGGAAGTACCCTAGTTTTCCAATCCTGCTGTATGAAAAGGACTAATAACAACTCGGTAATTATATTCATATCGCACTGCATGTGCTTGGAAGATGTGGAGCACTGAGGGAAGAAAGCATGCCTTGGACGTAAGATGATGTCGCATGAGCGAGTATGTCGGTGAGGGCATCCATCATGTCATTTCATGCTTGCATTAATTACAGTGTTTAGGAATGTTTGATTGCTTGCTTTACCATTATCACTTGATTGATTTGATAACATGTTAACCTTTGCTCTATGATTCCACTGAGTTAGCTACTCACTCCCACGTTATGGGACGGCGTTGCGCACACTAACCAGTCCCTATTTTAGTTTCAGATGATGGTGATGCTTGCGAAGTAGAGCCGGACTTGATGATGATGAGGAGGATCCCTCCTATATGCAGGTTCTGATCGACGGGTTTACAAGGTTACTGATTAGATGCCAATATACTTGGTATTTTACCTTTTATTTACACACCCATGTATATTCTTTTCTTTCTATTTTGGAGTATACATGTATATGTTTAACCTGGTAACATGTTCACACTCTGTAGACTTATAATCAATTATATATTTTATGTATTTATTACAGTCTTCCGCTTATAAAATTTAAATGTCTCTAGAGTATGATATGCTGTTTTGGCTTAGTCTCAATCTCGTTTAATGCCATTCTACAGACAACATGCATTCATATTATCTATATTGCATAAGTGACGTTTTGGAACTCGGGAGTTGGGTTTCAACTCGACCCTCGATTTTCGGAATGTTACAGATGGTATCAGAGCATGATTTGGATTAAACCGGACCTGGGTTACGGTCACACACCGCACGCTGATGCCAATTTAATGTAGGAGGGTGCGAGAACAATCTATAAACGAGTTTAGGACCCTTAGTTTGTTTATCGGTGAATGTTTACTGAAAATGATCGTGGAGATCGAGTCTGTTCACACTCCTGATCACACACAAGGACCCTAAATCACTTTTAGACCATCTATCGACGGGTCTAGACCCCTATTGATCCTATCCTAGCCTCCAGAAATCGCTAAAGGCGATTATACTTCAGAAATGACCCAAACTAGCCCGAATAGGCTCAAAACGGAGGTAGGGCCCAATCGGGGCAGTTTTAGGGGGACCCACATCATTTTGGACCTAAGGGGGGGGGGGGGGGGAGGGGGGGGAGGACCTCACCGAAATGGCAAGCCCTCGTCGAATAGTCCAGAGACCGGCAAGGACCTCGCCGACCAGCGGGCTCAGTCGGGCGGGCCGGTCAGGCCGACCGAGTTTGGGGACTTGTGGACCCCACTGGTCCACAGTTCCTTGATTAAAACACCTCCGATCAACTACTTCCTTCATAAACTACCCATCCAAGCTCTCCTTTCTCAACAAAGTTTCTGATTTTTCATAAAAAAATTGCCCCTCCAATCACTCCTTCTTCCGTTTAGTGCACCACCATCGTCACCCATTCGAAAACTCCCTCCTACAGCTGCAGTCTCTCTCATGTCCCTTTTATTTGAGCCTTTACACTCGCTTTTTGGTCTCAAAATCGTACCAACCTCAAATCCCATTTTCTCCTTCCTAGGAAATAAATTTTCTTCATCATTTTATGCTTCCAACTGGCCTCTACTGTTGCATACATCTCTCATCTCCTTCTTTTCACTTGTCTTGAGTTCATAAACCCCTCTTTGTGGCTCATTACCTCACAACTCAACAACCCATCAAACCCCATTCCTTTTATCTCTTTCTTCCACTTCCTATGACTCTATTTGAGTTCATTACTTAGACCACTAGCCACATATGCCCTTGGAGTTTTGGACTTAGAGTGGTACTCCTAGATTTCGAAAGATCTGACGATATAGGAAATCCAATTTCAATTAGATAATCTTGACTCTAAGCGATAAAACAATCCCCCGTAGTAGGAATAGTATGAAAGCATTTAGCGTATAGGCTTAGGCTTTGGATTACAGCTAGTGAGTTACGGACTAGGCTATTAGTTGTATTAAACAGTGTAAGGCAGTTATATGCTAAGGAATAGTAGGTTAGATTTGGTTGGAGTAGAACCTCATTCCTTTGATAGATCCCCTTAATACTTATAGACTTTTGTTATAACCCTTGGAAAAGTTGTTTTAACTTAGAATCATTCACCCTCAGGAAAAACTTATAAATCCCTCAGATTGAACTTCGAATAAACTAGCACGCCCCTTTGAATTGCCTTCCCCAAGGGCTTATTACATTCAGGAACGCGGAGTAAAGGAACTGTATATATAAGCGAAGTATTCGCGGTTTGAATCGAATTCTTAATCCTGGTAGTTACTAATAAATCCAATGCTCTGATCAAGTAGAAGATCGGCATCGATTAGGATTAAGAACTGATACGATAAATTTTCTGTCATCGCGAGGCAGAAGGTCTATGTATCCGGCTCAGACCCACTACGCAACTTTTCTTCCGTGTTGGCCCAACCACCTACAACCAAAAGTCATTATTTTACCTTTAGAAAATGTTAAGGACATATAACTAATGGAGATTAGGCCTCTTGCCACAAACTCACATCCGTCCTTCAAATCAATCACAACACCCATCATTTCAGCTCTTTTCTATAATCATAGGTACCAATGTCATAGAACGCATCATTAACAAAGGAAGACCAATGTATGGAAAGGTTATTTCCCACTTCATGTCAAGGATAGGCCCTAAGTTACACCTCATTTCGATATACGGATCGAGACATAGATTCTTGAACTTTAAGTATAACTAAGTTTTAAGGGGGGTAGAACGTATTGAGTCCAATATACTTAGGATTATTTAATACAACCGTTGGATTAGAGTAGCGCAGCGGAAGCGTGGTTGACCTCTTCCCCACTGGCCCAGGATCGAAGAAGTTGATTTAGGTTATACGTGATTTAGGTTATACGTAAGGTTAGGTTATTAAATAGGATTTGAACCTTCCTAAGAATGTCAATACTAAACTCTTTCTAGGGACTAATTACCCTTAATTAGGCAAATTTCGAGGATGAAATTATGTTTTAAGGGGGGTAGATTGTAACACCTCGGATTTTTGCCAACCTGAGGTTAGACGTCCTTAGACAATGGGTTAACCATAACACCTTGGTAACTTTTCAAAATTCTATTCCAGAGCCAGAGAAATCATTTTGAACCAAATTCTTTATAAATTTAATGTGAATTAGCCAGCGATACACTAGATTTCCTGCAAAATTAGCACCAACCACTTTAAATACGATCTGTAAGACTTAAAACCTATAGAATCATTGACGCTACCTTACCCTAAAATTCAAGATCAAACTCTAAACCTGTTTGATCTCAGGAACCCTTTGAAACTTTGTATTGGATCTAAACGGTACGTCAAAAGTCCGATATCTATAATCTTAGACCATTATGACCGCCTAGTTGGACTTGACAATCATTTCAAAAATCAAGCCCAACTGATGCACTGACACCATTTTACTGAGTTCGGAGTTAAGAGAGTGAGAAAAGGAAAAGATTTAGGAAAGTAATTCTAAATCTGACACGTTCGCTTGCGCTTTATTTTTAAGCGTTCTGACCGTCAGAATTTAATTAAATTTCACCCTTGGATCAGAAAAAACTGGCCCTTTCATGTCATAGCACTTGTGGCCTTGATCGAGTCTCAGTGATCGCTGAACTGAAACTTGTCCGCCACGTGCGATCTGGGAACCCTATCGAACCGAAAACTTAATGTGATTGGGATCCAACATCCATGAGCTTAAGTCCGACCGCATTCAGTTAGGGGACCTCTAGAAATGTTCTTTTGGATCGAAAAAGACCCGATTTGGCTGTAACCTAAGTATACCTTGACTTAAAGCCTGTTTTGGTCATGTTTGGGCTTATAAAAGGGCCTTAAACCCTTAGCTTTCTAACCCATACGAATTTGGAGAAAACCCTAGGAGAGAGAAGAGAGAAAAGAGAGAGAAAGTGAGGGAGAAATTGAGACTTTCTCCTGGGATTCTTCCTTGTTGCTCCATGTGCCAAATCCACCCACTTGCATCGCTATTCTGGCGATTCCAGTTTCGTTCTAGGTAAGAAAACCCTAATCCTAACCTGTTTTAAGGCTCCTATGGGTACAAGTAGCTAAGTAGCTGACTCACCTTATGTTGTAGGTTGCCAATCAGTCGTTGACGACGACGTAAAGTTCCTATTCAATTCATTATGCTCTTACGGCGTAAGGTGCGAATTTTAGACGCTTAGATTACCTGTTTTCAAAGCTTTCAATACCGTTTAATGGTAGATTATTGACAAGAATGCTGTTTGACATGTACAACGTGTTGTCTGTTTTTCATTTCGAATACGTACGAAGAATATGAGATTTAGGGTATTTTAGATATTTGTAGGAAATACTGTATACATACGTATTTTGCTGATATGATTACCATGAGTATTTTCCGTGCATATATGCTAGTTATGGATGTATGATCTATTTGGCGAAAGGATTCTCCCTAATACATGTTTCGGCTAACGTACGCTATGTATGTTATTAAGTGTAGTCTAAGTGTTTGTTGAAATGCCTAAATCAATATGATTTATGCCTGCCATATGCTTTGAATGTAAGAACATAATTGTTGTGTATTAGACAACTCCTTGATATAAGGATCTGTCATATTATATGTTGAAATCAACATACGTCAAGTACGTTAGAGTTGAGTAGTCTAAGTGTTTGTATAAATGTATGTATTAGTAAGGGTAAATGGTGTTGTAGATTAGCGTTGAGACTGGATTCTCAACTAATTTGATGATGTACATGATTTCCTCCATGCTTGTTTCATTTCAATTGATTACCTTATGTGTGAAGTACTCGCGTATGGTTAACTGCTTATGATGTATGTCATAATATACTGATAACATGTTGGAATTTCTTGTACTTCAATTCTGTCTCTCTCATATGATTATTGATTTAGATTACATATGCTTGGGGCTATACTCTAGTCCAGGCAGTCGGTAACAGATTAGAATTCATGGTTGGATTCTATTCTCCACGAAGGTTGTGTATGACGAACCCGAGTCGTACTAGAGTCGTCGGCAGTGGTTAGGCCACACGAAGGGCTTGTGCACTTCATGTCGGTCGATTCAACGTGCGCTCGTGCTAGTCAGACTCATCAAGTAACCCGACTGACCATTATATGTTCACCTTGTATTCGTCATAACTGCTTGAAACTATGGTACTGAACTTACCAGTGATAACCCTGATAACCGTGGTACCTTGATCCACTAAGACTCATGAACCGGGCATGATGGTATAGGACACCGTGGTCGAGTTGTCGGCCTACGTTGGGGCCACAAACCTCCCCGTAGTGACCAGTGACCAACCTAGACTTGTGAGCAAATTATGGTGGTATGAGACACTATATTCTTGCTGTCGGCCTAATCTGATTGGTGACGAGCCCTTTGTAGTGACCTCGAGCGTACTATGAGTCTACGTGAGGCGACGACTCTTCCGTAGCAACAAGAGTACAAACTAGGCCTGTATTGATAAGGTGATGGGGGAGCGGAGCAACGAGTGCGTGCAACAGCCCTGACAGCCCTTACAGTGACCTAAAAATATATCATCGAATGAGACTATTAGGAGTGACGACCCTAGACAAAATCTTTGTTGGGAATGATGTGAGGGAAGTACCCTAGTTTTCCAATCCTGCTGTATGAAAAGGACTAATAACAACTCGGTAATCATATTCATATCGCACTGCATGTGCCTGGAAGATGTGGAGCACTGAGGGAAGAAAGCATGCCTTGGACGTAAGATGATGTCGCATGAGCGAGTATGTCGGTGAGGGCATCCATCATGTCATTTCATGCTTGCATTAATTACAGTGTTTAAGAATGTTTGATTACTTGCTTTACCATTATCGGGTAATTGATTTGATAACATGTTAACCTTTGCTCTATGATTCCACTGAGTTAGCTACTCACTCCCACGTTACGGGATGGTGTTGCGCACACCAACCAGTCCTTATTTTAGTTTCAGATGATGGCGATGCTTGCGAAGTACAACGAACTTGATGATGATGACGAGGATTCCTCGTATTTGCAGGTTCTGATCGACAGGTTTACAAGGTTACTGATTAGATGCCAATACACTTGGTATTTTACCTTTTATTTACACACCCATGCATATTCTTTTCTTTCTATTTTGGAGTATACATGTATATGCTTAACCTGGTAACATGTTCACACTCTGGAGACTTACAATCAATTATATATTTTATATATTTATCACAGTCTTCCGCTTACAAAATTTAAATGTCTCTGGAGTATGATATGCTGTTTTGGCTTAGTCTTGATCTTGTTTAATATCATTCTAAAGACAACATGCATTCATCATTATCTATATTGCATAAGTGACGTTTTAGAACTCAGGAGTTGAGTTTCTACTCGACCCCCGATTTTCGGAATGTTACAACTTCTACTGTTGAAACTATTGATGCTATTTGCAGGTTGAAACTCTGGACTCATTGCCACCATTTCTGTACTAATCTCAGCGTCTGATTATAGCTATTTGCAAACATGTTAGCAGGTTGACACTACTTGCATGTTGAAACTGTTGATGTTATTTGCAGCTTGTATGAAAGGGACTTATACAATATTTCTGTACCAATCTCCTTGTATTTATGTAAGCTATACTGATATACCTTTCTCATGGGTAACTGACATGTATTAAGACGCTCCTCCCGTTACGATCATCTCAGCTTGTTACTGGTAAAGTCGCTGAATTTTTAGAAACCCGTATATTTCATCTATCGACATTGCCTCATACTGAATTTTGTATTCTTTAGTTCATATTTCAGCTGAGGTTTATTAGTCTAGTTCCTACTGTATTTACACATATCTCTCTCATTTAAGGTCCTAATGTAATTTGTATAGAGAGGACGCATGCAACAATCATTTTACTCCAGATTTGAAAAGCACTGATATGGTAATTGTTATTAGTTAGTAAATCTTTACTCCAGATTTGAACAACACTATGGAATAGCGAAAGTTTCAATACTTGGAAACAGTTTGACTCCTACAGTTGAGAATATAAGTTTTTGATTTCTCTTTCAGTTTCGAATTATGGTAATAGTATACAATCTCGAGCTTCAGAACTTTAATTATTTGCAGATGGATTTTCGGCAATTTTTATTTAAATAAATTGTTACCTCCCTTAATACACTTCTGAAATATACATGTTTTCCTGTAGAGGGAGATTTAATATAGGAGTGATATAGTTATCTGTTTTCCTATAAATCAGATGGTTTTATTATAATCATATTGTGTAGAAAATGAAAGTAGTACTGGTAAAAAGTCTTGTTTTGATAAGCTTTTAATCATGAATGTCAATGAGAATATGGACATTATGGTTTGATACAGTTTTTAGTTGCAGTCATTTTGACAAGTTATGTTTCATGTCAGCGACTTGAGATCAGAGAAAGGTCTGAAGCTTGCCACTGTCTGCAAAATTTGTTATTGAGTGGTCAGGAAATTTAATAATGTTGTCATTGTCTTGACCGGTTATGTGCATCATTGTTGACCTGAACATTTTATCTTGATATGCATGAAAGGTGGCTGTGGGAATCTATTTGCAACCTGATTCACCCCGAAACTGAAATTTAGTCGCATCATCTTCGAAAGTCTAGTAATATGGAGATTACATAGTACAAGTAGAGGCAATAGATAAATGAAAGTTTCAATCACTTTTTTCAATTTTTTTTCCTCCCAATTTATTGTCTGTTACATTCAAATATCATACAGAGTAAGACAAGTGTCTATTTTTACAGCGGAATGAAACAAAAGTATTATGTGGTGTTTGTGGGGAGGAATCGCAGGATTTATGAAACCTGGGATGCATGCAATACTCAGGTCAATGGATTTAGTGGGTGCAGACACAAGTCGTTCACGGCTTTTGAAGATGCTATGAAAGCCTGGAATGAGTATCAGGTTTGTAATATTTTTGCTTAATACATGTCTGAATTTTTGTTAGTCGAGGCAGTGAAGAATGCATCATATCCTTCTCTTCTGAACGGCTTAATTGATTATTGTTATCTACATCATTTTGTCATGTTTCCCTGATCTGACGGTGTAACATACAACTGCAAGTGGGGCTGCTCGTGTGTCTCATCGACACTCAGTAATGGATAGTGTCAACTCTGTACCGGCTCTCACAGCTGGGGCGAAAATCGGCACCACGAATTTCCAGGAAGATGGGAGGCCTGAGAGGGTGCCTGTTGCTGAAGGAAGAGAGGAATCTTGCATAGCTCGGCTCCTTCGTATGCTGCTTGGATTGTTGATTTTTTATGCCGGTATCAGGTTGCTTTGTCAGTTAGGGTAATATGTAGGGCTGATAGTGTGCAGAAGCTTCGTTTTGTTTTCTTTCTTCTTTTTTGTTGGCGCTGTTTATTTTGTTTGTTTGTATAATATGATGGTAGGGGCCTCTTGAATTATCATGGACTGTTTTTTCGTAAACATTCAAGAGGGTTTGGTACAGCATGTTCACATTTACAGTTGTCTATGAAACATTTTTGTTGTTTTTTTTTTCTTTTTGTTTTGCAATATTTCGTGTAATATTTTTCTTCATATTTGATCTTCACCAATAGAAAAGGTTCGTATGATAAAGATAATGTATTATCCGTGAAATTGGGCCAGTGGATGTGACATCCAGGCCGTTCAAGTTGTCAAAGAACGTTTAATATACTAGATGAACGGTCAGGATACTTCGAAAAGACTTATAACCCATGTGGAGCCCATCATCTTCTTACTCCTTAAAAAATATATCCCATGAAGTTTGTACGGTTGGGGGTTCTGAAGTGGTGATGTGTACGGCACCTTACATTAGAAGGACTATGAGACATTAAACATTTTTAACGACATCCATACCGTTAAACAGGTGAATGGAAGTGGCCCCGTCGTCCGGTAGAATGGTCATCATTCAAGTCCCAGAACGTGATGGAGGGCAGTGATTAATCATAGCAACATGACTAGGCCCCATCAAAGAAATTTGTACAGTAGCATGTGCAAATATGCTTCATCATCTATAGACTACCATATCAATGTATATACAACGTGTGCCCCATATATATCGTTTCCAAACATTGATCTATACTACAAATTGTATACATGGAAGCACAATACGTCCTATCCAAACATTGCATTTGACACGTTTTTTGTGGATGTATTCTGAAAATCGCCTAATGTATATGTAAACAGTACCGGAATACAATACAATACAACCAAAACATGCATCCAAATATGCCCTTAGTGTAAAGATAAAGAGGGGAATATCCATTTCCCTCATAGCACCATAAGCTATAGTCCTTCTAGTTGCAAGGGGACACTCAAGCAATCAAGCCGAAATATCTGGACCGTCTATGAGGTTCAACACACTCTTTATGGACTATATCGTGAAAATCACAGAGATAGGATGATCTAATCCATCCATAAGTTAGGGTATTTATTTATTTATTTGTTTTTTTTAAAAAAAATAATTTTAAACACCCGGATCCATTGCTCAAGTGGTAGAATGCGTGAAAGCTACCTCGTTTAACACTGAGGTCTTGGTTTCGATCGGGCTTTTTTTCAAAGACCATCCGTTCTCCAAGCCAGGATGGGATGGTTAACTTTTCTAATAAAATCGTTTCCTCGGAGCCATAACCAATATGTAATGCCCAGGAGACAAAAAAAATAAAAATGATTGTACATGTTGTAGATTTGGCCTATTTTGCTATAAATGATATTGACCGTCCATTTCATAGGCGATTAATTGGATGGTTAGAATTGTCCATTTGGTGTTTTTTTCTGTGGCCCGAACTTATGGTCCACCTAATGGACGGTTGCACGATCTTCTTTCTAATTAGGTGATTATATTCATAAAATCACTCACAATCACTAGAAAAGCGCGATTAACATGCAAGTTATCCTTTATTGTATTATTCATTTTTTTGGAGCTGGTTGTGAACTAGTGATTGAGAAGGAATTACCCACTAATCGTCCAACTCTCGTCAGGAGCATGATGAATCGGGTCCGGGCCTCCGGGACTACGCGCTTCAACCTTTATACCCGTTACGCACTGGAACGACTCGCTTCATGCCATCATACCTGATCTGTGAAAGACCTGGGCCACCTGGAACAACGTCGTATCGTAACCGGTCTGGTCTGCCGGGAGCACCCATCTTCATGCGATTGAACCCGTTTCGTAACGGGTCGAGCCCGCCTGTAACTTCCCGCTTCATGCCATCATATCCATTGTCTGGGCTGCCTGGAACGACCCGCTTCGTACCATCATTGCCATAGTGTATAGGGTCAGGGCTGCCTCGAACGACCCGCTTCGTACGATCATACCCGACATGTAATGGGTCAGGACCGCCTGGGTAGACCCGCTTCTTACCATCATACCCATTGTGAAATGGGTCCGGACGTACTGGAAGGCCCGACGCAAGGGTCTTCATGCCACCAATGTCATTATGTAACGGGTTCGGGCCTCCTGGGACCAGCCTCGTAATGGGATCATCACGACCGTAGGCATTGCCTACATAAATTGCCATGATTACCACATACAATAACCTTACACCAGTGTTTGGTAGAACTTCCATCACTTCAATGATGAGAGAAAAATGCAACCAATGGTTTGGATTATACCAGTGAGTGGTCTATTTATATAGTCCGTTGTAGCCTGTAGCGAGGGTACTTTGCTATGAATGGAGGATTCTTCGCAGATGACAGAGCAACGTGTGCTGCAGCTGCTGCTATCGGACCTGGATTGCGTCCTACACCTGCAAGGACGGACGCGGTCCTGGCTGGGTCTGTCTGGCTCCCACCGTTATGTATGTCTTTTATCCATTCCGTCCGTCCATTTTAACGGATCATTTTAAGAAATGAATCCGAAAATGAGGCGGATCGAAGGTTTAAGAGGGCCACACCACAGGAAACAGTGAGGATTGCTTGCAAGCTTCTTGGGGACACAGAAGTTTTTCATCTAACTGAGATTTGTGTTTTTCCTTCATCCATATCAATGTGACCTTATGAACAGGTTGGATGGAAAATAAACATCACAGTGGAACACAGGAAGGTTTCAACGGTGGCTTCATTATCACCATTATTTCCTGTGGTGTGGTCCACTTGACCCTTGGATCTGCCTCATATTTGGAATCATGCTTTTTAAATGATCTGCTAGAATGGATGGACGGTGCGGATAAAACACAAACATCACACTAGCCCCACATAGCCCCTGCCGAGTCCGTCCTGGCAGGGGTAGGACGCAATCCGTCCGCTGCTACCATGTGGATGGATTAAAAAAAACGCTCGGCATGCCTACCGCCATGATATCCACGCCGTCCGTCAGTCCACCTGGTTTTTGGCTTTAAAACCCAAATATCACACCTGTCAAAAACTCCGTTGGGCTCATCATAGGAAAGAGTGTAAAATCAAGCCTGAAATTTTGCGTGGCTCACCTGAGTTTCATAACACATTTATGTTTTGGAAGTCTCATCGTCCTGGTATATGGGTCAGATGAACGGTTTGGATAGAATGTAGACCCAGAATATACGAATGGTTAACATCCGATCCAAACTCTTCACTACGACGTGGCCTACATGAGTTTTGAACTAGCCTGAATTTTGAGTTGCTTAGTGATTATGAGGCAAAGCACCTGATGGACGGGGTGGATCTCTTGCACGTTGTCCCCAAGTGTCGCACGGTAGCAGGCAGGCGCCTGTATGGCAATGCGTTCCTCAGCCTCAGGCGAGGGAGGACGGATGAATGGACTTTAGAAGCACCGATTGCAACGTGTAAACATCTGATAAATTAAAGTTAATGATACAAGTATTTAAATTTTGACGTTTGCTAATTCAGGTAGCTGCACTGACCATCAATTCCATATGATACACGTGTGGCTGATCAAAATTTTCCAACAGATCGGACACACTGCTTTGATCTTAAAATGTGAAAATAAGGTCATTTTGCAGCTCAAATGGGCCACATCATGCAAAACAATCGACGGCTAGAAAAGTTATTTCAACTATCTGTTTGTTTTGTGTAATGTGGACCATCAAACTGTTAAACCATCTAATTGTTTAATAAGAAGATCAGTGTATTATTTATAAGCAGATGGAAAGCTCAGATCTTGCACACGTGTCGCATATTTTGATGTGAGCCTGCGTTTTGACAGGCAGTGTTCCATGTGCGCGTGGAAGTAGCTCTCTTCAAATTGTATCCGTTTCACTGCTATGTGTCAGATTTTTATTCAGGGCTGACACACAATCTGAAGATTTTGATTCTTACTCCAACGGTTGGGAAATGGTTATATGCGGTCCAGCTCACGGGAACTTCCCATGAGGTCGAGATGTGTGGGCCCCACCGTGATGTAGGTCGAACATTATTACCGTACATTTGATAGGTACCCTTTAAATAATCTGATATATCAAAAATGAACTGTATACGGAATTCATATGTGACATACCATTTAAAATAATGTGAAGACATGACTAAAACATATAAAAGTACTCAGTGGGTACCACCTGAAATTCGAATGCGTCTGAAACTTGGTCCGACCCCTCATCCAAGTAGAACATATATAACGGATGGGCTGGATTTGTGAACCCCATCTTATTGTGAATTCAAAAAATAATTATGAATATTTTAATGGAGGGTAACCCCTCTCAACTTTTGTACGTGGTGTGTCCCACACAGCTCGACGTCACAGGAAGCTCCCGCATAGAACTTTATATATATATATATATATATATATATATATATATATATATATATATATAGCCCACCTTAGATGGGCTCATGGATTAAAAGAATCTGTAAAAACAGATGGACGGCATGGATATAGGATATATATACCAAGGTGGGCCCCACTATAACAACTACACCGTCATGGGCAAGGCCTAATTCGTTTTCCAGTTCCAGATGGAAGCGGATTGTGTCTTACCCCCATATGGACTATGGTCCTTCCCCGGCAGGGCTCTGTGGGGCCACCGTGATGTAAGGATTTTATCCACGCCGTTCATTTTTTTAAAATCATTTTACGGCTTGATCTAAAGAAATGAGGCAGGTCTACAGCTCCAGCGCGTAGGACGCAATCCGCTTCCGCGTACAGAGCCTGTCCATTCTTCGCCCATTTCTACCCTTTCGAGTGCTGAGATTGAATATGAACAAGGTCGAAGCAACGGCCAAGAAACCGTCATCAGTTGCGGTCTGAGGAAGTGTATTGGATGGTGTCCCACACATCACCGACCTGTCTGGTGTGTGTACGTGTCGTTTGGAGACAGGACGCGGATTGCGTACTACCCCCCGCCCTAGCTCCGAACGGGCAGTTCAGTGGGCGGGCCCACCGTGATGTATCTGTACATCCAATCCGTTTACTCCATTTTTCAAATTATTTTAAGGCATAAACACAAAAACGAGGCAGATCCAACGCTCAACTAGACCACACCAAATAATAAGCTTGGTTGCATTAAAATGCACAAAGCATTCAATGTCCGTTGCATTAAATGCAAGTCATCTGTGGTGTGGTCCAGTTGATCGTTGAATCTGTCTAATTTTTGTTATAATGTCTTAAAATAATCTGAGAAAAGGGATAGACGGCTTGGATGTACAGATACATCATGATGGGCCGGCCCACAGAACTGCCCGCTCGGAGCTAGGGACGGACGGCGGTAGTACGCAATCCGCGTCCAGTTCTGTGGGGTGCGGATTAGATAGCACCGTAAGCTTTTCCAAGCGGAGGCTCCGAGGGCCCTGATACGCCACCGTAATCTTATCCACACCGCTCATCCTTCTACTTCTTTTTGTTTGGTTTTTTTTTTTTTTTTTTTTTTCATATCATTATATAGCACCGAAATAGAAATAAGGCATTTCAAGGTCTTGAGCGGACCACACCATGGAAAGCAACGGTGCTAAGGACCCTCACCGTTGAAACCTTCCTAGGGCTAACTGTGTGATTTATTTTGAAGAAGTACAAAAACAAATATCCTCTTGATCTAAAACTTCCTTGGTCCTTAAGAAATTTTCAACGGTAAAAATTTAATAACCACCGTGTGGCCCATTTGAGACTTGGATCTTCGTTACTTTTTTGATATATACTCTAAAATAATATTTAAAAATGAATGGACGGTGTGAATAAAATACATATATCATGGTGGCCCCTCATGGGCACTCAAAGCCTCCGCACCTGACGTGGACCCGGATTCGCTACTTCCCTATCACAGTGATATATGGGCTCTAACAAGATTCATGCGTTTTATCCATGCTGTCAATCTATTTTTATATATCATATCATGGTATCAGACTAAAAATGAGTTATATCTTAATTTCAAGTGGACCACGTTACAGGAAATGCATGTTCAATTAACATCCACCATTAAAAACTTTTTAAGACTATAAAAGTTTTGGATCAAGATGATATTTATTTTTTTCCCTTTATTAGGACTGTATGACCTAACAAACATATTGTATGACAAATAAACAGTACAGTGGGTCTTAGGAGGTTTTTAATGGTGGATATCCAATCGCTAATTTTGTCCAGTAGAGTGGTCAACCTGAGATTTACTTCCCTCTCATTTTTAGGATCAAGCCATAAAACGATGTGTAAAAATGAATGAACTTTGTGGATGAAACACATACATCATGGTGAGGCCCACAAAGTACTGATCAGTCACCAGGCTTGGCTAGTGGCAGGGGAGTACGAATTCGTTTCCACCACCGCTATATACGACACGGAGTATGTCCTACCTAGAGGTGGGCAACTTAGGCCCGATCCGGTGGATCCGACCCGACCAGACCCGACTCGATACTGTTCCGAACAGAACCGACGGTCTGATTGGGCCTGATGGATTCTGATGGTCCAGATCTGAAAGTATTTCGAATTAGATTCAGGTAGCACTGTATCCGAACATATTCGGTCCGAATACCCGAACCAAATGGGTCCGAACCGACCCGAACAGACCCGACCCGATTTCTACTCTGGTTATACAATAAATATCAGCTTTATAGCCTTCAAAACGTTTTTAATGGTCAACATTAATTCAACATTGTTTCTTATAATGTGATCCACTTGAGATTTCGATACACCTCATTTTTTTTTCTAATAACATAAAATAATCTATAAAAATAGATGAAGGGCATGGATGAAACACATACATCATGGTAGGGTCCACAGAGCAGGACGACCGGTGGCAAGGAAGTAGCCCGTCCGTTTCCAGTACAGCGCTACAGCTGTACTGGCGCTGGCACCTCGAGCTCCGAGTCGTACGAACGGCTCAAAGGAGATCAAAGGTATATGGGCCCCACAGTGATATATTTATTATATCTACACCGTTCATATATTTTTATAAATCATTATAAAGCATTATTCAAAAAATGAATAATATCCAAAAGTCATCTGGACCACACCGCAAATAGCAGCAATGTAATGCCCCGAAAATCGGGGGTCGGGTAGAAACCCAACTCCCGAGTTCCAGAACATTACTCATGCAACATTTTCAATGATGGATGAATGTCAGCGGTAATAGTACAACAAACATGAGGTGGATTAAGCCAAAACAACATATCATACTACAGAGACAATTAAATTAGCAAGCGGAAGAATGTGATAGATATATAAAATATGTAAATGATTGTAAGTCTCCAGAGTGTGAACATGTTACCATGTTAACTAAATACATGTATACTCCAAAATAGAAAGAAAAGAAAATATATGAGTGCTCCAAAAATATAAAATGACAAGTGTCATGGCATCTAATCAACCTCCCTGTAATCTCGTCGATCAAAACACGGAGGAGAAGTCCTCCTCAGCATCATACAAGTCCAGCTCCGCTCCACAAGCAGCGCCCTCATCTGAAACTAAAATAGGGACTGGTGGGTGTCCGGAACACCATCCAGTAACGTGGGAGTGAGTAGCTAACTTAGTGAAATCATAAAACAAAGATTAACATGTTATCAAATCCATCACGCGATAATGATAAAGCAAACAAAACAAACATTCTTAAATACTGTGATTAATGCATGGTTGAAATGACATGATGGATGCCCTCATCGACATACTCCCTCATGCGGCACCATCTGCCTCCACGACATGCTTTCTTCCCACAGTGCTTCACATCTTTCAGGCACATGCAGTGCGACGTGGATATGATTACCGAGTTGTTATTAGTCCATTTCATACAACAGGATTGGGAAACTAAGGTACCTCCCTTATATCAATACCCAAACAATGATCCTGTCTAGGGTCATTACTCCTAGTAATCTCATACGATGATATATTTCTAGGTCGCTGTAAGGGCTGTCAGGGCTGTTGCACGCACTCGTTGCTCCGCTCCCCCATCACCTTATCAATACAGGCCTAGTTTATATCCTTAAGACTGCATCAGAACTCGTCGCCCCCATGCAGTGTCAGGATAAACTCAAGGTCACTATAAAGGGCTGCCAGGGTTGTTGCTCGCACTCGTTGCTCCACTCCCCCATCACCTTATCAATGTAGGCTGACAACAAGAATATAGTGTCTCATACCATCATAATCTGCTTAGAGTAGGGTGCTCACTGGTCACTACGGGGAGGTTTGTGGCCCCAGCGTAGGCCGACAGCTCGACTACGGTGTCCTATACCACCATGCCCGGCTCATGAGTCTTAGTGGATCAAGGTACCACAGTTATCAGGATTTTCACTGGTAAGTTCAGTACCCTAAGTTCAAGCAGTTATGACGAATACAAGGTGAACATACAATGGTCAGTCGGGTTACTTGATGAGTCCGACTAGCACAAGCATACGTTGAATCAACCGACATGAAGTGCACAAGCACTTCGTGTGGCCTAACCGCTGTCGACGACTCTAGTACGACTCGAGTTTGTCATACCCATCCTTCGTGGTAAATAGAATCCAACCACGAATTCTAAACTGTTACTGACTGCCTGGACTAGAGTATAGCCCCAAGCACAAAGATGTGAACCAGTAATCATATGAGATAAACAAATTTGAAATAACAAGTAATCCAAGCATGTTATCAGCATATTATAACAAACATCAGAAGTAGTTAACCATACATGAGTATTTCACACATAAGGTAATCAATTCAATACAACAAACATAAAGGAATTCATGTACATCATCAAATTAGTTGAGAATCCATTCTCAACGTTAATCTACAACACCACTTACTCAATACTTACTAATACAGATATTTATACAAACACTTAGTCCACACAATTCCAACGTACTTGACGTATGTTGATTTCAACATATAATATGACAGATCCTTATATCAAGGAGTTGTCTAGTACACACAATCATGTTCTTACATTCAAAACATATGGCAGGCATAAATCATATTGATTTAGGCATTTCAACAAACACTTTGTCTACTCACATTAGTCTACATAGCATATGTCGGCCAATATGTGCATTAGGGCGAATCTCTTCGCCAAACAGATCATACATCCATAACTAGTATAAATACATGGTAAATACCCATAGCAATCATATCGACAAAATACGTACGTATACAGTATTTCTTACAAATACCTAAAATATCCTAAATCTCATATTCTTCGTACGTATACGGAATGAAAAACGGACAGCATGTTGTACATGTCAAATAACATCCTCATCAGCAATCTACCATTAAACGGCATTGAAAGCTTTGAAAATAGGTAATCTAAGCATCTAAGATACGCACCTTAAACCAGAAATGCGTATTCGTTAGGATTCAGACGATGCGTCTTCGCTAACGACAGATACACCACCTATGGCAAGAAACAGGTTAGCTAGAACTCTTCTACAGCTAGTCTAAGCTTTAAATTAGATTAGGGTTAGGGTTTTTTTACCTAGAACGAAACTAGAATCGCCGGAATAACGATGCAGGTAGGTGGCTTTGGCACGTAGAGCAACAGGGAAGAATTCCAGGAGAAAGCCCCAACTTCTCCCTCACTTTCCCTCTCTTTTCTCTCTTCTCTCTCTAAATTCGTATGGAATGAAAGAGCAAGGGTTTAAGCTCTTTTTATAAATCCAAAAGCGACGAAAATAGACTTGGGGCTAAGGTATACTTATTTTATAACCAAAGTGGGCTTGTTCTGATCCAACGGAGCATTTTCGGAGGTCCTGTTACTAAGTGAGGTCGCACTTAAGTTCTTTGACATTGGATCTAGGTCAGACAGAGTTTTTAGTCCGGTCGGATTTCCATATCGACCGTGACGGACCAGTTTCAGTTTGACGGCTACCGGTACTCGATCAGAGCCACAAGTGCGTTGACATATAAGGGCCACCTATCCTGATTCGAGGGTAAAATTTGATCAAATTCTGACAGTCAGAACGCTTAGAAAATGTCGCGCAAGCGACACGTGTCAAATTTCATAAATTATATTAATTTCTAACATTTCTCACACTCTTCACTCTGGACTTAAGGAAATCGTCGTGAGACATCATCTGGACTTGATTTTTGAGGTGATTGTCAAGTCCAACTAGGCGGTCAGGATTGTTTAAATTCGGGGTAATCGGACTTCCGACGTGCGGTCCAGATCCGATACAAAGTTTCAAGATGCTCCCGAGAGCAATCGGGAATAGAGTTTGATCCTAGGTTTTACGGTATTGTAACGTCACGTATCTTATACGTTTTGACTCTAACAGATCGTATTGAAAATGATTGGTGAGAATTTCATAGGCCATCTAGTGCAGCGCTAGTCAATTCTCGTTAGATTTTTAAAGGAAGTAGTCTTTGTTGATTTTTGTTTGAGATGAGATTTGAAGGGTGGAGTGGGGGTGCTTGGAAACAGAAGAAGGAAGAGTTTGGAGGGGTGATTTTTGCCAAAAATCGAACGTTTGGAAGAGAAAGGAGAGCTTGGGGGGTCACTTTGTGAAGGAAGTACCTGATCGGGGAGGTTTTAAGGGATGACCCACACCTCATGGGGCTACCCTAACACCCAAACACCTCCAGCCTAAAGGCCCGACCAAATGTGGCCCATTGTACGACGAGGCCTTGCCGAACCGGCGAGGTCCTCCCCAGCCAAAGTCAAATCCTGCGAGGCCCAGCCTATGGGGCGTGGTCCCCCTGTCCCCTAGGTCTCAAATGTATGTGGGGCCCACCTTAGATCATTGTGGATTAGTGTGGGTAGGCCCACGACTCTATTTCGCACTATTTCGGGTCATTTTGCAAACTGGAATTAGTTTATGCACTATGTAGCATATGATTTTGGAGTATGAGAGGCGAATCTATCCAACTAACCCATTTATTCCATGAGATTCTATGATTGGAATAATCGGAAGTCCAATTTATACATATATTTACTATTTGTAGTAAATTTTTGTTTAAGTATTATTTTTCATCATTTATATGTTAGGATTTATGGCTAGTGTGAAAGGACTTAGAAAAAGTTGAAGAATGGGGTGGTGAAAGGAGAGATTTTGAAGGAAATGGGTTGAAAAGCGATGTTTGAGGCTTTAGGATTGAGCTCTGAAAGTGTTGTAGCTGACCCATTGCCTAAGGATGTCTAATTTTAGGTTAGCAAAAATCTGGGGTGTTACAAGCAAAGAATGATTTTCACTGTTAAACCATTCGTGTGGTCCACTTGATAGTTAGATCTGTCTTATTTTTCGTCTCAAGCCTTGAGACTAGCTTGCCAAATGAATGAACGATTTGGATATAACACCTACCCATGATCAGATCCATATAAATCGCCAACGTGTATATACGATTAGAGGTGGGCAACTTAGGCCCGATCTGGTGGATCTGACCCGACCAGACCCGACTCGATACCGTTCCGAACAGAACCGACGGTCTGATCGATTCTGATGGTCCAGATCCGAAAGTATTTCGAATTAGGTTTGGGTAGCACTGTATCCGAACATATCCGGTCCGAATACCCGACCGAATGGGTCTGAACCTACCCGAACAAACCCGACCCGATTTTTACTCTGGTTATACAATAAATATCAGCTTTATAGCTTTCAAAACGTTTTTAATGGTCAACATTAATTCAACACTATTTCTTATAATGTGGTCCACTTGAGATTTCGATATACCTCAAATTTTTTTTCTAATAACATAAAATAATCTATAAAAATAGATGAAGGGCATGGATGAAACACATACATCATGGTGGGGTCCACAGAGCAGGACGACCGGTGGCAAGGGAGTAGCCCGTCCGTTTCCAGTATAGCGCTACAACTGTACTGGCGTTGGCAGCTAGAGCTCCGAGTCGTACGAACGGCTCAAAGGAGATCAAAGGTATATGGGCCCCACAGTGATATATTTATTATATCTACACCGTTCATATATTTTTATAAATCATTATAGAGCATTATTCAAAAAATGAATAATATCCAAAAGTCATCTGGAACACACCACAAATAGAAGTAAAGAATGATTTTCACTGTTAAACCATTCGTGTGGTCCACTTGATTGTTAGATCTGTCTTATTTTTCGTCTCAAGCCTTAAGACTAGCTTGCCAAATGAATGAACGGTTTGGATATAACACCTACCCATGATCAGATCCATAGAAATCGCCAACGTGTATATACGATTTGAATTTACGCGTGAAAAGCAAGTAAAAGGTTGCGTGAGGCGGAAGTAACTTTAAAATTTAAATGAAAACATATACACAGAAATTGAATGCTCTTTCAGAGCCATGTGGGGCCCACCTTATTGTATATATTTCATCTAAGCTGTTTATACATTTTGAAATATTATTTTAGCCACTGAACACAAAAAAGAGATATATTAAAGGTTAAATTAGACCCCACCATATGAAAAAAATTGATTTAATTCATACCGTACGAAGCGTACCTAATCCGATCCGGCTTGGTTTTTCTGATCGAGGCGGACTCGGTTCGGGTAATGTCAACTTGGCATTGGGTCTGTCTGAATCAGATAACCCAGATCCAGTCTTAGATCGGATCGGATTCGGGTCTAACCATTGAAAAATCAGGTAGGATCAAGTTATACTTAATCTGATCCGATCAGGACCGCTGCCCAGCTCTATATACGATTTGAATTTACGCGTGAAAAGCAAGTAAAAGGTTGCGTGAGAGGGAAGTAACTTTAAAATTTAAATGAAAACATATACACAGAAATTGAATGCTCTTTCAGAGCCATGTGGGGCCCCACCTTGATGTATATATTTCATCTAAGTTGTTTATACATTTTGAAATATTATTTTAGCCACTGAACACAAAAAAGAGATATATTAAAGGTTAAATTAGACCCCCACCATATGAAAAAAATTGATTTAATTCATACCGTTCGAAGCGTACCTAATCCGATCCGGCTTGGTTTTTCTGATCGAGGCAGACTCGGTTCGGGTAATGTCAACTTGGCATCGGGTCTGTCTGAATCAGATAACCCAGATCCGGTCTTAGATCGGATGGGATTCGAGTCTAACCATTGAAAAATCAGGTAGGATCGAGTTATACTTAATCCGATCCGATCAGGACCGATGCCCAGCTCTATATACGATTTGAATTTACGCGTGAAAAGCAACTAAAAGGTTGCGTGAGGTGGAAGTAACTTTAAAATTTAAATGAAAACATATACACAGAAATTGAATACTCTTTCAAAGCCATGTGGGGCCCACCTTGATGTATATATTTCATCTAAGCTGTTTATACATTTTGAAATATTATTTTAGCCACTAAACACAAAAAAGAGATATATTAAAGGTTAAATTAGACCACACCATATGAAAAAAATTGATTTAATTCATAACGTTCGAAGCGTACCTAATCCGATCCGGCTTGGTTTTTCTGATCGAGGCGGACTCGGTTCGGGTAATGTCAACTTGGCATCGGGTCTGTCCGAATCAGATAACCCAGATCTAGTCTTAGATCGGATCGGATTCGGGTCTAACCATTGAAAAATCGGGTAGGATCGAGTTATACGTAATCCGATCCGATCAGGACCGATGCCCAGCTCTAATCCTACCCTTGTCGGACGGTAATCCGATCGGGAATGGCTGTAAGTGTTTTATCCACACCGTTTATTGTTTTTTTTAGATCATTTCAAGGTATGAGTAAAAAAATGATGCAGGTCCAGAGATTAAGTGGACCAGAAGTTGGGGATTGAATATCCACCATTAAAAACTTCTTGGGTGCGAAAGCTTTGGATCAAGATGATATTTGTGTTTTCACTTCATCCATGTCTACGTGACCTTATGCATAAGTTACTTGAAACAGTGCAGCAGGTTGAAAATTCGCAGTATTTCACCACGCTGCTTGACCAGTCAAGTGGGATTCTCAACCGGTCGTGGGTGGCGCTCGACTGGTTGAGTGAGGCTCGACTCAAAGTCCAATGACTATCTGATGATTTTTCTCCAAGGTGCTCGACTAGTCGAGGGAGGTACTCGATTGGTCGAGTGGGCTGCTCGATCGGTCGAGGACCTTGCTCGACCAGTCGAGTTTACGCAGATTTGCGTCCAGATATTATGCGGACTACGAAAATTTGAGGCAGTTTCGCAAGGGATATGAAAGGGAGTTTCTTAAACTATAAATAGGGGTGCCTAGGGCTTTTCTAGGCAATACAAGAGGGTTTCCTAAACCTTTGCGAAGGTTTGCTAAAGGGTTTAGGGCTATCAAAGGTGTGTGTGTGTGTGTGTGCGCGCGCGCGCGCGTGTGAGAGAGAGAGAGAGGAAGCTTGTAGAAGGGAGGTTATGCTCGTGGAGGTGATCTACTATGCAATCAACATCTCAACGCTTCTATGTCCTTATGATCAGTGAGATTTCTCTGTTTTTCTTTTATTATCTTATTGTTTATCCACTCCTGTGTGAGTGAATAAGGTTGTAACGTTCTACTTCATAATGGATTGTTGATCTGGATAAGGTCCCGTGGTTTTTACCTCTTTGAGGATTTTCTACATAAAAATCTCTTGTGTCGTATGGTTTATACTTTGATTTATTTCATTGCTTTATTATCGTATAATTCTGATTTGTTTTGTGAGATTAGATCCTAGGGTTTTGTGCAAAGCCCTCAACATTAAGCAGAAGGCTAGAGCCCGGTGGCAGAGTCCCTGTGGTAATCTTTCCAAGTTTTTTTTCTTTTTTTTTTTTCTTAGTTTTGCTAATTTAGTTTTAACAGTGTAAAGAATGTCATTATTAGTTTTAACACTATAAGGAAGGTTGTATCTGAACCGTCCAAATCTATCACGATGGAAATCATAATAGGTTGGGATATTTTAACGGAAGGATTGATGTCTTTTTTGCTTTAATTAAAGCATTGAATGTGTTTCTTATTGGCCATCGATTTGATGGCCTGGGTCAAATAGAGCGGTGGCCTACAAATTAAAGGTGAAGAACATACATCAAAATATAATGGTGGTATGGTATACTTTTACAGCTTCACCATCCACCGTGGAAACGGATTGGCTACTCCCCTTGCCACTAGCCCGGTGGCGGGTGGTCGGTGCTTTGTGGGTCCACCATGATGTATATGTTTCATTCATTCTGGTCATCCATGTTTACAGAACATTTTGTTAGTTGAACCTGAAATGAGAGGGATATAAATCACAGGTGGACCACACCACAGGAAAACAATAGTGAATGGATATCCATCATTAAAATTCGCTTAACGCCCAATGTACTGTCTATTTGACATTCAATATGTTGATTAGGTCATCGAAAGAAAAAAGATTAGCTTGATCCAAAACTTTTATGGCCCTCAAAAAGTTTTTAATGGTCAACATTCATTCAACACAGTTTTGAGATGTACCTCATTTTTTGGTCTCGTATCATAAAATGATCTAGAAAAATAGATGGACGGCATGGATGAAACACATACATCATGGTGGGCTCACTGAGCACAGGTTACCAGCCATTGGATGTGGCAGGGGAGTAGCCAATCCGTTTCCATGCGAGTCCCAGAATGGGATTCCTATCGTACCGAAAAAATTCTGTTGGGCCACCGTAAACTATGATGTTCATCCATGCCGTTTATCTATTTTTTCATATCATTTTAGCTGTTGAGCCCAAAGCATATCCAAAGCTCAAGTGGACCACACCATATGAAACAGTGGGAGTAACGTTTCCATAGCTAAAACCTTCCTAGGGCTTTCACTTATGTTTATTCAACCTTTTCAGGAGATCACCACATGGCTGAATGGAAAACACAAATAATAGATTGCCCGAAAACTTCTGTAGGCCCAAGAAAATTTCAACGGTGGACGTTCAATTCACATTGTTTCATGTGGTATGGTCCACTTGATCTTTAGATATGCTTTATTTTTGGACTCAAGCACTAAAATAATCTGGTAAAATTATAGATGTACAGAGTGGATAAAATACATAAATCACAGTGGACCCCACTGAGTTTAATTATTACGGAAATCTTCTAAGTAAAACCTAAGCCCATCCCATGTTGATTATGCAAGCCAGCGCCTGAGCCATGAAATGCGGCCAAAATGCCCTTCAAATCCTAAAAGGACCGGACTGGACTGATCTGATGGTTTAAAAACAGACCTAGGCTAGCCTGTTTAGCTAGGCCAATTATTAATGAGCTTAAATTCTAGGACCAGGCCTGGGCTCAGACGCAGCATTTTAACCTAACCCTGGCCCTTTGAGGCTGAAGGGGATTGCCTGTGGCCCCTATAGTCGTAAGCTGTATGGGGTCCACAGAGATTCCGTGACAAATCCACTCCGTCCATCAGTTTTGCAATACCACAATAGTACAGGAATAGAAAAAATCAAACAGATATAAAATATAAAACTCATGTGGGCCACACAAAACTAGAACGTGGGAACGGAAACGTCCACTGTTGAAACTCTCCTGGAGCTGACCGTGATGTTTATATGTCATCCAAACCGTTGATAGTGTTATTTGCACCCAGATAAACTGTAGGTACAAATATCATCTTGATACAAAACATCTGTCGCCTCCACAAAGTTTCGATGGTGGGCGTTCAATCCCAGCTATTTCATGCGGTATGGCCCACATTAGTTTTGGATCTGCCTAAGTTTGGAAACTCTTTGCTATTATGGTCTGAAAAAATTAGGACGGTTGTTTTAAAATCATCTTTGTAATCATGGCGAGGATCTCCATCTAGTGATATTTTTGCCCGGTGGGCCATCCACAGCGATAGGTTCTGGTGTTCATGAGGATCATAGCGCTGTGGGGCAAAAGAGGCGAGCCCTTAATCTAGCCGGGCTGGGCTGAGGTATGTCCTTGCCTGGCCCACGAGATCAAGCATAGCCCAACCCTTGAATGTATGGCTGTAAATGGATGAGACTCTTGTAGTATCTTTATCCGACCGGTTTAGAAGTAGGATAATCGGGTAAAGACCATACTCGAACCCGATTTTCTCATGTCAGATATAGACAATCTGATAAACGGATATCTATTGCCGGTCATCTTTCCACCGGAGCATTGCATAATTCCTCTATTTGATTTTCAATGGTGAAATTTGAACCCTAGTTGTCGGTTTGGTGGCCACTAGTTGGATGGTTAGGATCATCTTGTCAGTGTGATTCCAGGACTCCATCCAAAATGGGGCTAAGAATTTCCATGGTCTAGATTATTTATCTTATTAGTCCCATCCTTGATCATAGATATCCTGTAAATCACCAAAATTGGAAGATCTGAGCCTTTGATTTGGTGGCCGACTAATTGACGGTGAGAATGATTCCATCGTTTGTCCATTTTCAAATGGATTAAATTTTATTTTATTTTTTTTTTAAAATGAAAACAAAAACAAAAGACAAGCCTCAAATTGTAATTCTAAACATGGAGAAAGGGAGTTGGTAGTGGCCCAAAATGCTGATTGCATACACAGTAAACTCTATGGGCCCACCATGATGTATGTCTTATCCACACCGTCTATTTATTTTTTTCAGCTAATTTTAGGGCATTAGAACACAGCTGAGGCATATTCAAGCTCAAGTGGATCCTACCACAGTAAACGGTGGGGATGATGACATCCACCATTGAAACCTTCCTAGGCCCACTGTGATTAGAGGTGTACATCGAGTCAAATCGAGTCGAGTTGGCCTCAGCTTGACTCGGCTCGAACACTAGCTGACCTTAGCTTGAGCTCGTCTCGGCTCAGTCCTCTAACCTGACTTACCAGCTTGGCTCGGTTCGGTCAGCAGCTCCGGCTAGCTCAGGCCGAGTTCGAGCCAAGATCGAGCCGAGTTCGCCATTGAGGCATTTCCATGAACACCTGAACTGCAACTTCAAAATCCCACTGTTTTACAAACAAAGGTAATGGTTTTACAGGTATTTTATCAAACACCTTCTAAGTAATATAAAAACCCAAATAAACAAAACAAAAAAAAGTATTTGTTTCATGGTAGCCCCACAGGCACTTCCAGCCCATTATCGTCCACCACCTGTTGCATCAGGTTGTTGACTTCCCCCTTTGGAGTCGACAGCGATGTGCTGCCTGCCAAGGAGCTCTCCACGAACTCGGCTTGGACCTCCATGTTCACAAACTGCATTTCGAACTGGTCCATCATTTCCGACATCACAAACCTTGCTTGCCACTAGCCAAACCTTCCTCGCTACCAGCCAAATTTCGTTGAGTCATTTTATCAAACAGTTGGTGAGCAATATCAATGGCAAAGTAACCGAGTCACCGAACTGGTTCGATCCGAGTTTGATTCGAGTTGGATTCGAGCTATATTCGATCTGAGTTGACTCAAGCTAGGGCTTGCTCGAACTCATTTTCGAGCTAAAAAAATCAACTTGACTCGGCTCGAACTCAGCTTCGAACCAAGCTGAATCGAGCTTTTTATTATTATAATTTTATTATTTATTTTAAATCTAGCTGGTTCATAAGTTCACACAAACATGGATGATGGTAAAACACAAATATCAACTTGATTTAGTATTTATGTGACTTTAAGAAGTTTTCAGCAGCAGGTATTCGTTTCTCACTTTTTCCTATGGTGTGCTTTGGATACCTCAACTATGGTCCCATCCCTAAAATGAGCTGGTAAAATGGATGGGCGGCATGGAATCAATGTGGCCCCACGGTAGTGGGTATTACCATATAACATAAGATACCTAGCTTATGTAAACGTTCACGTTTAACCTAACTTAAGTTTGACCATTGTAAGTAATCTTTGCCCATATATCTAGTCATTCATCCGTTGATGCTTGAAATTCACATCACATTTAAAACCCATCTTCCCAGGGCTTCCATCACCTTATTAGACAAATAGGAGGTATTTTATGACTCGTATCATAAAATCCACTATCCCATTGGATGATCTATCCTTTGAAGACACAAATTAGATTATTTGGTTTCATAATCAGGTCCTATATCACACATAAATACTCTTTAGGACCCACAGTTATTGATAACTAGATAAAAATCGATCCAACTGTTGGATTGGTTTAATGGTAAGGATGTCAAAAATTTAGTAATTAGATAGTTATGCATTGTGTCCTACTTAAAAATTATACTTAATTAATTAAGGATTAGGTACATGAATCATGTCAGTTGATCTACCATAATGGAAGTAGGCCGTACAAATTAACTCAAAATAATAACTACGATGATGATGATGATGATGATGATGAAAATGAGGATGACCACGATGATGATGATGATTGAAGATATTATAATATTAACATTCAATATGGTGCATCCGTGGGATAAGTGGTCCTAACCATCCAAACAATTTCCAAGACTGTTGAAGTTCAGATCGGAATCAATCCGGCCGCTAGATCAATGTGAATCAACAAATAAGACAGGATCACTCGGCGTTGCCCACTAAGCCTTAAATCTACCTTGTCTCGAAAAGAGGTCCTAATACGACCTAGAGAGTGTGATGGATGGAGAAGATTTATCCAACACATCATTGTGGGCCGCACGCCATCTGCGTATGTGCACCAGGAGTGGTGCCCCTGCAGTGCTCCCGATTGAGGACTCCGATTCCCGCGAGAGGACTCCCTCCCTATTTCCTTCGTTTTCGCCCAGCGACGGACGGTGTCCGTTTGTTATGAACCGTGGCTTACCATGATCCCCAAACGGAAGATCTAAACCGTCCATCTTGTAGAGCCCTCAGGTACAACTAAACCACTGCAATTTTCACCTGTCGTTACACCCCAGCAAGAGCACGATCTCAGGCGAAATCCCACTTACGTTGGGCTATTTTGCCGAAAATGGAAATTCCGTTTCCATGGTGCCGGGATGGCAATCCGCGTGAGCTCGCCTCTCTCAACCTCAGCCCTTCATCGGGAGCTTATCCCAGCCCTCCACTCAGCACCAAAAAAGGGAGTTTTTCCTGTGTCGAAGAAAGGAAGAAAGATACCTTCCTATTAAGGAAAACTCGTACTGGAGTGATCCGAACCCTCGATCGAGCTTGTCTGCCCAATCCTGGACGCTCGACCTAGGGTAGCAACGGTCCTAGCTATTAGGGCAGTTGTCCGAAAAAGCTTCACGTTGCGCGAGAAAATTGTCACGGCGAAAAATCTCGGGAGATGGAAGGATGTTGTGGTTTACGATGGGGTTGGTGGGCCCCACAGAAAACAGTGGTGCCATCCAGTCTTTCCAAACGATTCAGATCACCTTGATAGACCATGTACGAAAATTTGCCATGGGAGATGGCTTCATCTTCCCCGTTTAGCTAGGGAACCCACCGTGATGCCGAGGGCCCCGTTTTCTGATCAATGGGGCTAGTTCGGTGGGACATTTCAGTGGTAATTCATCCCGCGTGATGGATTGGTTCCATGAAATCATGAAACGATTATACAACCACTTCATCCTGGCCGTTAATAACATAATGCAGTGGATGTTGGGTGCTGATAGAACCAGCCCTAGCCCTTTATAAGGGCCACGTTTTTCGAAATTCCAGAGAGAGAGAGAGAGAGAGAGAGAGAGAGAGAGAGAGAGAGAGGAGGAGGAGGAGGAGGAGGAGGGGCCGAGGGTTCCCAGACAGAGTCAGCTGGCGAGTCCTCTGCCTGAACTGGACTCTCTGTCGGGTTAGGTCTGACACCACCTCCAGCTGCAGAGTAGAGGGAGGAAGTAGAGAAGAAGATAGGAAGAGAAGATCGAGAATAGACGAGAAGGAAGGGTGCAGGCAGCCACGTCGGGCTGCTGCCGAGTTTCTTCCACCAAACTCGGTGCAGATTAGGCCCAAGCTCGACTAGACGGGGGTTGGACGGCTGAGATCAGGCCACTCGGAGTTGACTAGTCCGGCTCGAATTGAAGTGGTGGTGGGCGAGCTCAGTTGATTCGCTTGAAAACTCGATAGGCTGGAGGCCTAGCCGTCTCAGCTCATTAAACGGGAAACCAACCAGATCAACCCTTACACAACCATAGATGGCCAGGTAATGATCCCGACTAGATTTAAAAGTAGCTACGCCAACCTATTATTTACAATTCCGTAATTGCTACATCAAATCAAGTTTGTGTCCATTCAGTTACACTCATTGGAGCCTGTACACCCAGTCCTGAAAAACCAGGCTTCTCCCTCCCCTGCGTTAACTATCAAGCCAAGATACTTCACCCACAAGCTGATGAATCTTTCCCCCTGAGCTTTCATTTTCCTAGTTAGTTTAAGTAGTTTATTTTATTTCAACTAATAATTGATATCTCTAATTCATGATAACTTGTGTTAGATATTGAATTTAATTATCAATCATGTATATACTTAACACTTAGTTAATTTATTTGAGGGCATAATTCAAAAATGAAAAAGATTTAAAACTCAAGTTGACCACATTATAGGAAACATTCGCGGTTGAATGCCTACCACTAAAAACTTCTCGAGGCCACAAAAAGCTTTGGATCAAGTTGACAATTGTGTTTTCCCTTCATCGACGTGTAAGCAACTATATCAATTAATATGGATGACAAATAAATGTTAGTATGGCTCAAGAAAATTTTCTAAATGGTTAATGTATTTTAATGTGGTGGAAAACTTCGATTTTCTAAATGAAATTGAAGTTCTATTTTAATTTTGGGTTAATGCATTAATGTGAGCTGAAAAAATAAATGAACCACTTGTATAAATATAAAATACATATATCACGTTGGCCTATAGTGCCCAAAACATATAGTGCCCAAAACATCAACACACTATCACAAGGGTTGGTGTCGGCAAAACCACCTAATCAGCCATGCCATTCGATCCAACTTCACCCGGTGCACGTTTCGGTACTCGGGTATTACCCTATAATCAAATTTAGCACAAATACAAACCCAGCCAAGTATTATATGAATCTAATTTATGGAACATTTACAAAATCAGGACCTAAATTCGTCATATTCGCCTCAACCCAATTTGGAGATCCATCACTTGACCGCTGTAAACAAGCCATCCGCTCATCATTAAAGTAACCCTGTGCGTGTCCAACCCCTCGTACTCAGATTAATAAAATGAAGAAGATTTCACCATCGGATTAACAATAATAGTCATTCACCTACGAATTGGATCTGTCTCATCTATGGTAACATGACTGAACGGGAATGGTAGAAGCTATTGGACGGAGTAGATTGGGTCACACCTCTCCGTAGACCCCAGTTTTAGGCAGTGAGTGCACATTTCCTATGAGGCCGCAGTGCACCAGATTAATAGCCGGGTCAAACTGGTGTTAACCCGATAAGAGAGGCATATTCTCCCATTTCTCCTGCCAGAAGATGTTTGAACGAACAACTGTCCGTTCTGGATAAGTTGTGGCCCAACTCCAGCCAATGTTCGTATGATCTAAGCCGTCCATCATGATCGGACAACTGATATTACCAGAACCACGTGGTTCACACACCTACATGTGCGTGTGCATGCGTACAATAGTGACGCAGGGATGAACGTGATGAGGTCGATCACCGTCTTCCTCAAGGATAACTACTCCGAATCCACGGAGCTTCTCTGGACTCCTCACAGAGACTTCTCGAATCCACGAGGAAAGAAAGCAAAAAGATAGAAATAAATTCTAATAAATTCGAAATTAATTGATGATTTTTTCAAAATCGAGTTCACAACCCTTTAAATAAGGGAACCAAGCAGTAAGAAAGAAATTAGACTCAAACAACAACTAAAACTCCTAGAATTCACAACTTACTATAAATAATAAACTTACTATTTATAGACGGTCATGATGTCTACTAGTGCGCAAGGTTTTCGGCCAAATATAGTAAGTGTCTTATTTGGCTTCACCAAACCGTTCTCCTAATTATCCTAAGAACTTTTCATGTTGGACACAACTCCTAAAGCTCAACGGATGAAAAGTTATACTCAAATTAAAACTTACTATTTATAGTAAAAATAAAATTAAAATGAGGAAACGACCGTCGATCAGGGGGTTTCTCGCAAATCCAGGCTGCGCAACCCGACGTAGCTGGGTTGGTTGGCTAAAGTAGCTCGTTCTACCCCAAAATCATATATTTTTACGTCGGATAACTCATTCCGGATTGTGAGATACGCCCGATCTAAGGTCAGATGGTCCGGATCACTTCTGTCGCCGACCGTGCCTTTTCTGATCCATCTTGGCCATGAAATTGTCCGCGACCCGCTCTTCATCAAATAGTGGCACAATCAGGCCAAATATATTGCTTTTGAAGCAGGAAACCACGTCCGATCTCGTACCAGCTTGGTGATCCACGTGTGGCTACATTTTGCAATCTCAGCCGTTCTTTCCGTCGCCAATCCTCACCCTACGTCCAGCACCGAGAAAGGCGGAACAACCTGCTGACGGGAAAAAGGTAGTGGGAATCTTTCCCATTCGGGAAGACCTGCTGCTCGATCTAGACCTCATGTCCGAGCTCCTCAAAACCATTTCAGCCGCTCAGACTAGGGCAGAAAGGGCTCTATCCTTTTGTTTGAGGAAGGCTCCCATTCACGCGAGAAAATGGGAACGGCAGAAAAACTCGCGAGTGAGGACCCAGTTCGCGATGGGATTGGTGGCCCCCACATGGATAAGTGGACCCATCTAACCCATCCAGATGGCATGGATTTCCATCTTAACCCTTCTATGAGAAATCACCATTAGTGGCGACTCCATCTTTTCCATCAAACCAGAAAACCCACCAGGATGGAGTGGGCCCCATTTCTCTATCTCTGGCGCTAGTGTGGTGGGCCATGATGATACGTATCCATCCCGCGTTATTGATTTTCCTACTACAAACTAAGAAATAAGAGGTCCGGCCAGCCCCATCCTAGCCGTTTGCGGTTAATGATGGAAACGGTTGAGAGCAAGCCCGCGGCCTATAAAAAGACCGCGTCCTTCTCGGGATGGCAGCAAGGGTTGGGAACAGAGAGATAAAACAAGAGAGAAAAATCGGGACAGAATTGGTACGAGTGTGGAACTGCACCATAATTCTGCTGGCTAAACCGACTCGGGCTGAGTCGGGGTGCAACTAGGGGACCCAGGAGAGAGAGTAGGAGGGAAATAAGGAGAGGAAAAAAGAGAGAAAACGAGAGAGGGAGAGGGGCTATCGAGCTGGACTCGGTGCCGCACTACACCGAGCCGACCAAGGCAACTCGAATCGGGTCGGGTTAGGGCGAGCTAGGGGCTGATGCAAAGAAAGAAACAGAAAGAGAGGGTGAGAGAACGTGGAGTTACTGAGTTCAGGTTCCAGTCTAACTTCCATACTCGTCGATAGAAGCTCGTGGAGCCGCTCGACTTTCTGGAACTATTAGGGCTGCTGGTGTGATTGCTGAACCGCCAAACCAGCTTAGTCAACCCCTGCATTCATCATAGATGTTAGAGTTTGTGCTGTTGAGTTTGAACAACTCCTCCTCGCTCACACCATAAGGCCTCCAACACCGGCTTCATTCACCGGTCAAGCTTACAATAGCAAGGTGAGGAGGCTGATGTAGTTACAGTAACTCCACGTGGGGGCTAAGTCGCAACATCAGTCTGGTGGAGTGACTCGAATCCCAAGTTGTTAAGTTAGGTTGTTGAATTAAAAATATTTAATTTTCATAAGCAAGTGTCCATAAATTAAGGGTTAACATATCAACACATCATTTTTATTTTTATTTTCTCAATTTTGACTTAGGAAAAAGCTTTGTCCTCTCTAAGACACGAGCACCCAAGTAGAGCATCTTTGTGTCAAGGCCTGGGAAGAGGTGCAGCGGCTCTCTCCTTTTTACTCCCGGTTTCTTTTCTTCGCTTTTCTCGTTATTTTACTTTTCTGCTTTTTATCCATATATATCTCGTAATAAAACCCATAAAATTAAGTACGCAGTTTTTAAATCCATTCTTCTTAATAAAACTCACAAACGTTGTCGTATTTTTATGGCCCACCTTTGGTACGGATCAAATGTCTCACACATATGAAATGTCATCAGCAACTTGTGTGGCCCACCTTTGGCACGGATCATATGTTTCACACATGTGAAAGGTCATCACAAACATGGAGATCCGCTTCGGTGGATCTTGATAGTGGGGCCCACTGCAACATATGTGCCTCATATCTGTTGAAAATATTAAACCCAAACAGACGTTTCCAGCAACAGCCAATGACCATTGAACTTCCCATGCATAACAGTTGAAGCTCTATAGGAACTTTTTTGGAAGATGAATGGGCAATTTCAATTTATAGGAATATTAAATGATGGAAAAGTCTAGTGAAGGTATTGTAGTCATTTCACAGTTGGTGCAAAAGCCTATAAAAGACACATTATATATCCGATTGTAGTATTTGTGCAACAAGTGAAAAGCAAGTAAAATTATTTTTATCTTTGTGGCGTGTACGATTCTAAGGCTTTGTAAAGCCAACAAATTGGTATCAGAGCGAGACGATCCCGTGGGACCAAGTATAGCTAGAAGGTTCAGTTCGTGTGATCAAGGTGTTCCCACTGCAACGTCAAGTAAAAGGTGTTGTTGATCCGTGGTGTGAAGAAGTGATGGCGTCCTTGATCCAGCTGCAGATTCCAAAGTTATCTAAGGATAACTATGAAAACTGGTGCATCTAGATGAAGGCTTTGTTCGGATCTCAGGATCTATGAGAAATTGTTACCAATGAGTATTTAGAACCCACAACAGAAGAAGAAGCTCTCTACACCACTGATCAAAGGACGGTCCTTAAAGATCAAAGAAAGAAGGACAAGAAGGCTCTATTTCTTATCTATCAAGGGTTGGATGAGTCCACCTTTGAACGGATCGCTGTAGTGACAACATGCAAGCAAGCATGAGAGATTCTTAGCATAATCTTCAAAGGAGTTGATCTTGTGAAGAAGGTCCGTCTCCAAACTTTTAGAGCCGAATTCGAGACCTCACACATGAAGGAAGGTGAGACCATTTCTGATTTTTTTTTTCAAGGTTACTTGTTATTGTTAACAACTTGAAAAGAAATGGTGAAAAGATCGAAGGCGTGCAGGTTGTTGAAAAAGTACTTCGATCTCTCATAACTAAATTTGAGCATGTGGTTGTTGCCATAGAAGAATCAAAGGACTTGAAAAATCTGTCCCTTGAAGAATTGATGGGCTCGTTACAAGTACATGAGCAACGACTGCAAAAGAACACAGGTTCAATGCTTGAACATGCCTTAGACTCTACGTTGACTATAAAGAATGGTCCTACATAACAAGGGGGCCGTGACATTAGCAATCGTGCAAGAGGTAGAGAGCGTGGATATTATCCAAGTCAATCATAAAATCACCAAAAGATTACCAATTTCCGTGGAAAAGGAAATGGTAAAGGTCGATCCATGCATGGACATGGAAATAAAAAAAATATTCAATATTACAATTGTAACAAGTTCGGCCATTATGCTTCAGACTGCTGGAGCAAACCAGTAGATCAAGATGAGCATTCTAATTATGCAGAAGCATCAAATCATGAAAAAGAAGACTCAACACTTCTTCTTGCACAAGAAGAAGCATGTGATCAACATGACGTGTGGTATCTCGACTCTGGTGCGAGTAACCACATGTGTGGAAAGGAGCTATTCGTGGAACTGGCAGAAAATGCTCGTGGCAATGTGAGTCTAGGAGGCTCATCAAAAGTTACTGTGAAAGGTAAAAGAAAAGTTAAAATCTATCAGAAGAATGATGTGTCGAATTTTATCTCCAATGTGTATTACGTACCAAACATGAAAAGTAACATCCTCAGTATCCGCCAACTCCTTGAGAAGGGGTATGTCATACACATGGAAAACTATTCTCTCTCTATAAGAGATGCACACGGGAGACTTGTGGCTCAAGTTCAAATGGCAAGAATCGCATGTTTTCGCTCAATATTAACACAAAGGCTGAAAAATGCCTCTATGGACTCATGAAGAATGATTCATAGAGATGACATCTTCGTTTTGGGCATCTCCATTTCAATGGCCTTAAACTTTTATCCTCATCAAGTATGGTGCATGGCTTGTCGGTTATTGAAGCTCCAGAATATGTGTGTGAGGCGTGCACACTCGGCAAGCAACAAAGGAACTCCTTTCCGAGTGGAGTATCCCGAAAAGCAAGAGAACCGTTGCAGTTGGTTCACACTGACATCTGTGGACCATTGGAGCCAATCTCTCTCAGAGGTAATAAATACTTTATTACTTTCATTGACGATTTAAGTAGAAAATTGTGGGTGTATGTAATCAAAGAAAAGTCTGCTGCTTTTACTATTTTTAAAAATTTTGAGGCCCTTGTTGAAAAAGAAAGTGGTCTTAAAATCAAAACCCTTAGATCTGACAGAGGTGGAGAGTACACCTCAAATGCCTTTCAAGAGTATTGCAGGGATCAAGGAATTAAGCAACAACATACTGCAACCTACACGCCACAACAGAATGGCATTGCAGAACGAAAGAAACGCACCATCATCGACATGACGAGAACCATGCTCAAAGAGAAAGGCCTGCCAAAGAGCTTCTGGGTAGAGGCAGTTGCATGTACTGCCTACTTGCTCAATCGGTGTCTAACTAAGATTGTAAGAAACATGACATCGCAAGAGGCATGAAGTGGATACAAACCGAGCATAACACACCTAAGGATCTTTGGGTGTGTCGCCTATGCTCAAGTTCCAGAAGCAAGAAGAAGGAAGCTTGATAATCGTGACGAGAAATGCATCTTCATCAGCTACAGTGAAAAGTCAAAGGCATACAAACTCTACAACCCACTAACCAATAAAGTGGTGGTGAGTAGAGATGTATTCTGCGAGGAAGAAGCCTGGAAATGGAACGAGGAAGATTCGGCCAAAGAAAATCAAGTCGAGGTTGAAGAACATGAAGAGGATAAGCATGAGAACCAGGAACAGACACCTGCAACACCCTCTTCCGCCTAACCATTTGCAACACCCTCTTCAGTAGAGATGGAATACGTTCCATCTCCCATAGAAGTACTTCATCAAATCAAAATTCAGCCAGCACATCTTCCTTCAGTTCTCCCTCACCCAAGGCTCCGATCAAAATGAGAAGCCTCAATGACATATATGCAAAAACTGAGGAAGTAAATTTATTATGTCTGTATGCTGATCACGAGCCTTTAACATTTGAAGAGGCCGTGAATGAAGAATGTTGGAGAAAGGCTATGGAAGAAGAGATCCATGCTATTGAGAAGAATCATACATGGGAGCTGATCTCACTCCCTAAAGGCCAGAGGATCATTGGTCTCAAATGCGTGTATAAGATTAAGCGAAATGTTGATGGTGAGATCGATCGCTACAAGGCAAGACTCGTAGCAAATGGCTACAAACAGAAGTACGGGGTGGACTATGAAGAAGTCTTCGCTCCTGTTGCTCTCCATGACACTGTGAGGATGATTATCTCCCTTACTGCCCATCACAGTTGGATGATCTACCAACTAGATGTGAAATCTGCATTCCTGAATGGAATTCTGGAAGAAGAGGTCTATGTTGATCAGCCTGAAGGTTTTGTTATTCAAGGGGAGGAACACAAAGTGTATCGACTGAAGAAAGCCCTTTATGGGTTGAAGCAGGCTCCTCGTGCCTGGAATGCATGCATCGACAATTATCTTCAAGAGAACGGCTTCGCCCAATGTCCATATGAGCATGTTGTCTACATCAAGAAAAATGCTCATGGCGACATCCTCATATCATGCCTATATGTTGATGATCTGCTGTTCACAGGAAACAGTCAGGCGATGTTTGAAGAATTCAAGCATGCTATGTTCAATGAATTCGAGATGACTGATGGTGGATTGATGTCTTTCTTCTTGGGCATCGAAGTAAAACAACAATTTGACGGCATTTATATATCACAAAAAAAGTATGCCAAGGAGTTGTTTAAAAAGTTCAAGATGACAGACTGTAATACCGTGAACACGCCTGTAGCAACGGGCCTGAAGCTGACAAAAGAAGGAGAAGGAAGAAGCGTGGACTCGACTCTATTCAAGAGTCTGATTGGAAGCCTAAGGTATCTCACAATCACAAGGCCAGATATCATCTACAGTGTTGGACTTCTAAGCAGGTACATGGAAGCACCAAAAGAATCACACTGGCTAGCTGCAAAAAGAATCCTCAAGTACGTCAAATGAACAATGAAATTTGGTCTTTTCTATCCATACAAAGATGAAAAAATACTATATGGATATTGAGACAGTGATTAGGGAGGTGACTAAGATGAAAAGAAAAACACCACAGGATATGTATTCTATCTTGGATCGATTGCTTTCACATGGAATTCAAAGAAGCAAAGTGTTGTTACTTTGTCCACATGTGAAGTAGAGTACGTGGTAGCATCGTCTACAGTCTGTGAAGCAATATGGTTGAAGAACATGCTAAAAGAGCTGAAACATCCACAAGAGGAATCCACCGTTATATATGTGGATAACAAGTCGGCAATCGAACTTGCTAAAAATCCGGTGCAGCATGGAAGGTGCAAGCACATTGATACTAGGTATCACTTCTTAAGAGATCAAGTGAAGCAGAAATCAATGATGCTAGAGTACTATCATACTACTGAACAAGTGGCGGATATTTTCACCAAAGCATTGCTGATTGATACATTCAAGATATTTAGATCGATGCTTGGAATGAAGCCTGTTTTGGTTTGAAGGGGAGTGTTGGAAATAGCAAACCCAAACAGACGTTTCTAGTAACAGCCAGTGACCATTGAACTCCCCATGCATAATAGTTGAAGCTCTATAGGAACTGTTTTGGAAGATGAATGGGCAATGTCAGTTTCTAGGAATATTAAATAATGGAAGAGTCTAGTGATGCAAAAGCCTATAAAAGGCACATTGTATATCCGATTGTAGTATCAGTGCAGCAAGTGAAAAGCAAGTAAAATTATTTTTATCTTTGTGGTGTGTACGGTTCTAAGGCTTTGTGATGTAGAGCGGGTCGCGGAAAATTTCATTGCCAAGATGGATCAGAAAAGGCACGGTCGGCGACAGAAGTGATCCGGACCATCAGACCTTAGATCGGGCGTATCTCACAATCCGGAATGAGTTATCCGACATAAAATATATGATTTTGGGGTAGAACGAGCTACTTTAGCTAACCAACCCTGCTACGTGGGTTGCGCAGCCCGGATTTGCGAGAAATCCCCTGATCGACGGTCGTTTCCTCGTTTTAATTTTGTTTTTACTATAAATAGTAAGTTTTAGTTTTGAGTATAACTTTTCATCCGTTGGGCTTTAGGAGTTGTGTCCAACATGAAAAGTGCTTAGGATAATTAGGAGAACGGTTTGGTGAAGCCAAATAGGACACTTACTATTTTTGGCCAAAAACCTTGCGCACTATTAGACATCATGACCGTCTATAAATAGTAAGTTTACTATTTATAGTAAGTTGCGAATTCTAGGAGTTTTAGTTGTAGTTTGAGTCTGATTTCTTTCTTATTGCTTGGTTCCCTTATTTAAAGGGTTGTGAACTCGATTTTGGGATTTCATCAATTAATTTCGAATTTATTAGAATTTATTTCTATCTTCCTGCTTTCTTTCCTCGTGGATTCGAGAAGTCTCTGTGAGGAGTCCAGAGAAGCTCCGTGGATTCGGAGTAGTTATCCTTGAGGAAGACGGTGATCGACCTCATCACGTTCATCCTTGCGTTAATTTGGTATCAGAGCGAGGTTTTTCCTCGGGCCGATGGAAAACAACGAAGGTATGAATCAAAATCCGGTGGACGGTGATCCAGGGATTCGTTATCTTTCGGAAAGAATGGAAGCTTTCCATCGGGAGAGTCAGTTGACCATGCAAGGGCTGCAGGCAACCCTCGACCGTCTTGCGGATGCACTACTTCCGCCCCGAGCCCTAGGCGGTGCTCCACCACCTATGGTCGCCCCACCACCCGTGGTTGCTGTACGACGTGACCCTGATTATCGCAGAGTACTACCAGCGGCAAACTGTAGGGCTACACCAGATGACTCTAGTGCCAGCGATGAGGACATTAATGAGGGTTTTGACCGACGGCCAATCCATGGAGGCGATCGTCTAAATCGTGATGAAAGAGACTATCGAGGTAAGGCTGAACTTCCTAGTTTTAACGGTTTATTACGTATCGAAGATTTTCTCGATTGGCTAGCCGAAGTAGAGAGATATTTCGATTATATGGATGTGCCAGATCATAAAAGGGTGAAATTGGTAGCGTTTAAATTAAAATCTGGTACTTCTGCATGGTGGAAACAATTGCAACTCTCACGAGCCCGCCAGAATAAGGCGCCCATCGCATCATGGCCTCGGATGAGACGTCTTCTTTGTTCACGATTTCTCCCCAGTAATTATGAGCAGATATTATTCCAGCAATACCAGAATTGCTGACAAGGAAATCGAACTGTTACAGATTACACTGAAGAATTTCAGCGGTTGGCTACACGAAACGATTTGTCAGAATCTGAGTCACAGAAAGTGGCACGATTTATAGGTGGGTTGCGACCGGTAATTCAGGATCGAGTTCAGATGTACCCAGTCGGGACCGTAGATGAAGTAGTTCAATTAGCAGGAAGGGCAGAAACACAGCTTGCAAGAGCTCTTGCTCGTCCCTATCCTCCAAATCGACCCCCTATGACAGGTCCCACACAGGATCCAGTGCTGGCTCGAGGAAAAGATCCGGTAGGAGAACGTCCTCAACCTCCTCCACCCGCGAACCATGATACGGGGAGCGGACCATCCAGACCTCAACGGGCAGCACCCACAACAGCGGGCCCGAGTAGGATTCCGAATCCTTATGCTCGGCCAAGGCCGAACAGTTGTTACCGCTGTGGCCAACCAGGCCACTTATCAAACACTTGTCCTTAACGTCCGGCAGCACACTTGACTATAAACGAAGGGGGCATTGAAGATGAGGCCGCAAAAGAAGATCATGACTTTGATGAATATGAACAAACCACTGAAGAAATAGCAGGTGGCGATGAAGTGACAGGCGAGGATCGTGGCGAATCACTCATTGTGAGGCGACTACTGTATACCCCACAAAAGGAATTACATCCACAGCGGCACAATATATTTCGTACTCGGTGCACTGTCAACGGAAAGGTCTGTGATGTGATCATAGACAGTGGTAGCAGCGAGAACATCGTCTCAAGAGTGATGGTGGATAAGTTGCAGCTACCAACGACGAAACATCCTTCCCCGTACTCAATTGGCTGGATAAAAAAAGTGAACGAGACAAAGGTAACTGAACAATGCACTCTCTCATTTTCAATTGGTAAACATTATAAGGATCAGATATTTTGTGACGTGGTTAACATGGAAGCCTGCCATATGCTACTCGGTCGACCCTGACAGTCGGACCGTGATGCGACCCATCGGGGGCGAGACAATGTCTACATATTCGTCAAGGATAGTCGAAAAATAATCCTTGCCCCTATGGCACCAGAGAACCACCCTGAAGCCTCTAAAGTGGAGGGGAGTTCTCTTTTGACCATTCGGGATTTCATGGAGGAGTTCAAGGAAACCGGCGAGGTATATGCCGTAGTGGTGAAGGGCGAGAAAGAGGAACCCTCAAACATCCCTCCAAGCTTAAGACTGTTACTAAACGAATTCAAAGAAGTCTGGCCTGAAGATTTACCTGATGGATTGCCCCCAATGAGAGACATTCAACATCATATAGACCTCGTCCCTAGGGCTAACCTGCCCAATCGCCCTAATTATCGGATGAGTCCGAAGGAGTGTGAGATACTTCAGGGGCAACTGGAGGAATTGATCCGTAAGGATTTATTGAGAGAGAGCATGAGCCCATGTGCTGTACCAGCATTATTAACGCCAAAAAAAGATGGAAGCTGGCGCATGTGTGTCAACAGCCGAGCAATTAACAAAATTACCATTAAATATCGATTTCCAATACCACGGTTGGACGACATGCTCGATATATTAGAAGGGGCTAAAGTGTTCTCTAAACTCGATCTAAAGAGCGGGTACCATCAGATTCGTATTCGACCCGGTGATGAATGGAAAACGGCATTCAAGACAAAGGAAGGGTTGTATGAGTGGCTGGTCATGCCTTTCGGCCTATCGAACACACCAAGTACTTTTATGCGTTTGATGAATCAAGTTCTAAAACCGTTCATTGGCCGATTTGTGGTAGTATATTTTGATGACATATTGATATATAGCCAGGATGAGGCGGAGCACAAGAAACATCTCAGGCAGGTGCTGCAGGTCCTACAAGATAACAAGTTGTACCTCAACTTGAAAAAGTGTAGCTTTTTAACTGACAGCCTGTTGTTTTTAGGATTCGTTGTAACGTCCGCAGGCATTCGGGTGGACGATGAAAAGGTGCGAGCTATTAGGGAATGGCCGGTCCCGACAAACATTCATGAGGTGAGGAGTTTTCACGGATTGACGACTTTCTATCGTCGATTTGTGCGCGATTTTAGCACCATAGTCGCGCCAATAACAAAATGCATGAAAAAAGGGCCGTTCCAGTGGACCGATAAAGCTGACAAAAGCTTTCATGAGATCAAGCATCGTTTGTCTACAACACCGGTCTTCGTGCTTCCTAATTTCGATAAATTATTTGAGGTGGAGTGTGACGCTTCATATATCGGAATAGGATGAGTATTATCACAGGAAGGTAGGCCGGTAGCCTTCTATAGCGAGAAGCTCAGTGAAGCCCGAAAGAAGTGGTCGACTTATGAGCTTGAGTTGTACGTAGTTGTTCAGGCGCTGCGACATTAGCGGCATTATCTGATTCAAAGGGAGTTTGTTCTGTACACCGACCATCAGGCATTAAAGTTTATTAATAGTCAGACTAACGTGAATCGTGTGCATGCTAGATGGGTTACGTTTTTACAGAAATTTACGTTTGTTCTGAAGCATAAGTCAGGTCAGCAGAATAAGGTGGCTGATGCACTTAGCCGTCGTGCGTCACTACTTGTTACGGTGAGCAATGAGGTGGTCGGCTTTGACTGTCTCAAGGAGTTATATGCCAAGGATGAAGACTTCAAAGATTCTTGGTTGAAGTGCCAAGAAGGTCACCCCAGTAACTTTCATATACAGGATGGTTTTCTCTTCAAAGGGAATCGATTGTGCATCCCCCAAAGTTCTCTAAGGGAGCAGATTATTCAGGAACTATATGGAGGTGGCCTCGGTGGACACCTTGGGCGAGACAAGACGCGAGCTCTTGTGGAAGAGCGGTATTACTGGCTGCAATTAGTACGTGATGTGGGAAGAGCCGTACAACGTTGTCATATTTGTCAGACCTCCAAGAGACAATCTCAGAATACGGGCCTCTACACCCCGTTACCTGTGCCTGACGGTCCTTGGGAGGATTTATCAATGGACTTCGTGCTTGGTCTTCCACGAACACAACACGGCATGGATTCGGTGTTCGTAATGGTCGATCGTTTCTCCAAGATGACGCACTTTATCCCATGCAAGAAAACCCTTGATGCAACACATGTGGCGAATTTATTCTTCAGGGAGGTCGTACGGCTACACGGGGTCCCTAAGACCATTACTTCTGATCGTGACACGAAGTTCATTAGCCACTTTTGGCGAACTTTGTGGACTCGATTCGATACACGACTTCAATTCAGCAGTGCTTACCACCCACAGACTGATGGGCAGACCGAAGTTATGAATCGCACTTTGGAAAACCTCCTTCGATGTATTTCAGGAGAGAAACCGAAGTAGTGGGATTTGGCCTTGTCTCAAGCGGAGTTTGCATTCAACAATATGGTGAACCTCTCGACAGAGAAATCCCCGTTCCAGGTTATTTACGGACGAGTACCTCGCCACACACTAGACTTGGTCCCTCTGCCCAAGCTCCCAGGCATGAGTATTGCAGCAGAACATATGGCAGACATGATCATGGGTATTCATGCGGAGGTGCAGACTAAGCTACATGCCTCGAACGAAAAGTACAAGGAACAAGCGGACAAGCATCGTCGACAAAAGGTGTTCGAGGTGGGCGACCAGGTAATGGTCCATTTGCGAAAAGAAAGATTTTCGACCGGGACGTACAACAAGCTGAAGAATAAGAAGATTGGACCGGTACTGATCATCCGAAAGATCAATGACAATGCTTATGTTGTTGATCTTCCAGATGACATGGCGATCTCACGGACTTTCAACGTTGCGGACCTGACCGAGTATCATGAACCAGCGCAGGAGGAGAACTCGAGGACGAGTTCTTTTCAATTGGAGGGGACTGATGTAGAGCGGGTCGCAGACAATTTCATGGCCAAGATGGATTAGAAAAGGCACGGTCGGCGACAGAAGTGATCCGGACCATCGGACCTTAGATCGGGCGTATCTCACAATCCGGAATGAGTTATCCGACGTAAAATATATGATTTTCGGGTAGAACGAGCTACTTTAGCCAACCAACCCTGCTATGCCGGGTTGCGCAGCCCGGATTTGCGAGAAACCCCCTGATCGACGGTCGTTTCCTCGTTTTAATTTTGTTTTTACTATAAATAGTAAGTTTTAGTTTGAGTATAACTTTTCATCCGTTGGGCTTTAGGAGTTGTGTCCAACATGAAAAGTGCTTAGGATAATTAGGAGAACGGTTTGGTGAAGCCAAATAGGACACTTACTATTTTTGGCCGAAAACCTTGCGCACTAGTAGACATCATGACCGTCTATAAATAATAAGTTTATTATTTATAGTAAGTTGCGAATTCTAGGAGTTTTAGTTGTAGTTTGAGTCTGATTTCTTTCTTATTGCTTGGTTCCCTTATTTAAAGGGTTGTGAACTCGATTTTGGGATTTCATCAATTAATTTCGAATTTATTAGAATTTATTTCTATCTTCCTGCTTTCTTTCCTCGTGGATTCGAGAAGTCTCTGTGAGGAGTCCAGAGAAGCTCCGTGGATTCGGAGTAGTTATCCTTGAGGAAGACGGTGATCGACCTCATCACGTTCATCCCTGCGTCACTTTGTAAAGCCAACAATATCTACGCCATCCATCGACTTTGGCAGATCGTTTTAGTGCATGATCCAAAAAATGAAGTTGATCGAAATCTTTACATGGACCACACCGTAGGAAACAGTGGTGATTGAATACCGTGGAATGTTTATTTGCCATCCATCATGTTTGATCATATCAAAGAGACCTAAATACCTGGACGAAGGGAACACACAAATTCAGTTTAATCCAAAGCTTTTGCATCCCATAATAAATTTTACTGGTCTATCGCCACCTTTTCCTGTGGTGTGGTCGACTGGAGATTTTGGATATATTCATGTTTGCAAATACGATTGATTTAAGGTTCTGATAATCTGTATCATTTCGGCCTCTGATCAAGCATTCTCTAAAGTGTTTGCGACCTGATCTACATCAACCATTAACAAATACAATCTTTGAAATCTCTCAAATCCAAATTAGAGAGAGAGAGAGAGAGAGAGAGAGAGAGAGAGAGGAGTTTTCCTGAAAAGAGAGGAGTTTTAGAGAGAGGAGTTTTCCTGAAAAGAGAGGAGTTTTTCTCTTTCCGCATTCTCGAACGCCATTTCAATTTTTGAAAAAAAAAATAATTATAATTTTCCAAATACATTGTATAGCATGCTTAAGTAATAAAAATTCGTCCTTTGGATTGGATTTTTCTGTTCTTGAAGAAAATCAAATGAGTACTTCAGCTATGAACGGGTACTGCTCCAATAAGATGCTTATCTTATTTGTTCCTATATCCAAGGTCTTAAAAACTGCCATAACAGTTGTTATAATGGGAACAGTAATCCTGCATTGTTTTATGTAATGCTGGTAATATTTTCTCAATAACAACCATTATATATTAGAACAATGGCTGTAATTAACTGAAATTGTTTTTTTAAAGTATAACAATGCTGCCTTATGGAATATAAGGCCGTTTTACAAAGAAAAAAAAAACATATATAGCTGTTATTTTCACGCGGGCCCAATCATAACTACTTTTGAACCATTGATTTACATCTAATTCACCTTCAACAAACACAAATTATCTTATTTGTTCCTATATCCAAGGTCTTACAAACTGCCATAACAGTTGTTATAATGGGAACAGTAATCCTGCATTGTTTTATGTAATGCTGGTAATATTTTCTCAATAACAACCATTATATATTAGAACAATGGCTGTAATTAACTGAGATTGTTTTTTTAAAGTATAACAATGCTGCCTTATGGAATATAAGGCCGTTTTACAAAGAAAAAAAAACATATATAGCTGTTATTTTCACGCGGGCCCAATCATAACTGCTTTTGAACCATTGATTTACATCTAATTCACCTTCAACAAACACAATCTGTATCATTCAAAAGAAAGAAGAGATATCCGAAGGAAAAATGTCATAAGATCTGATCATTTCCCACAAAGGAACTCTCTTATGTGTGCTCCACCCGGGCTAACATGACAGAAGTGTGCAAGATCTATAGTTCATCAAACAGGTCTAGTGGTGAGTGGGCCCTGGCCCAAAAATCTAGCCACTCTACTTATCACGTGGAGCACACAACCATCCCTGTCAACTGTCCATTTATGCATATCCATACTGCTTCTGGGCTAGTGCATTTCGTCACGGGTCCCTCCTGATGAATGGCTCTAGGCCCAAATTTCACATGTGTGTGTCATTTTGGCAGATGTTGAGCACTGTTGTTTAGTGCTTGAAAATCCATGGTCGAGGCAAATAGAAGATTGAAAAAAAAAAATATGATAATAACTACTTGGAAATGTGAATCCCAGATTTGAAAGAAAGGAATTTCCATTAAGTAATCACTGATTAGATGGTTAGGATTGTTTGTTTTTCTATGCACCAAGCCACGTCCACTGTAACCTATCTACTGTGGGCCTCATGATTTGGACGGTCTGATTTGAGTTTCATACAAACCACGTGTACTTTATCAAACGGGAGTAGATTAGATCTGGCCATCAGATTATGATCGAGAGTGCTTTCCAACCCATCCATCAAATGCCTTTTCAGTCCTAAATCCTAAAATCTAAAGAGATCCATAACTCAAGTAGGCAACAAAAACTGAACTGTTTAAAATATCACTCATCTTATTATGCGGTTAGTAGATTGATGGACATTTATTAGATAGTTAAAAGTGAAAATATTCAATAGTGTCCATGAATGAGAGGTTAGGATTTAACGATTAAACCATTTTAGCACTGTGATTACTTCCACAATTGAGTTGTTCTAATCTGAATTAGTATTTGACATTTGTATAATCTTTAAGAGCATGTGTAGCAAGCATCATACTCTGCCGGAGTATCAAATGACTAAGTTTCACTTACCCTTAATTGCCTCCACCTCCTTCACTGGTCTACACCTTCCCTCTTTCTTGCTGTATAAACCCCTCATTCTCCCCTCATTCCCTCACCACTTCAGCTCTCTCCCACAGTCCCATTTCTCTTCTTGCCTCTCTCCAAAACCATATGGGCTTCATTCACTGGTCAAGATTCTGACAGCAAGGTAGACAGGTGTAGTTACAGTAGCTGCACCTAGGGGCTGAGTTGCAACATCAGTCCGGTGGGGGTGACTCAAATCCCAAGTTGCTAATTAAGTTAGCTAAATATTTAATTTCAATAAGCAAGTGTCCGTAAATTAATGGTTAACATATCATCATATCATTTTTATATTTATTTTTTCAATTTTGACTTAGCAAAAGTAGGCCCCACATTTTAGTGGCCAGATTCAGTTTAATTTAATATACATATCAAGTGAACAAATTTCATATATATCAAGCTTTATATTACACTAGACTCATGGGTGTTACTCTCGTTTGTCAGTTTTTTCAGGTCATCTTAGAGGGTGGTCCCAAAACGAAGCAAATTCAATACTAAGTGCAATAAATAGTAGGAATTAAATGCCCACCTCCAATCTGTCCTTATTTATAGTTTGGATGGCAAATAAAAATTACAAGGACCCTAGAAAGTTTTTAATGGTGGACATTCAATGATCACTTTTTCCTATGACATGGTCTGCGTGAAATTTGGATCCTGCTTTTTTTTTTTTTTGCCATGTCCTAAAATGAAATGAAAAAACTGATGGATGGCATGAACATAAACATTAAGATGGGCACATCGTAAGCTAGTGTTATATATGCTCAATCCAAGTACTAAAAAAAGAACTCTTTTACAACTTTCTCACAAAAACCAAAGCATGTAGATTGTTTGGAGTGGAAAGAAGAGAGAAGGGAAAAGAAAAGACTTAAAAGCAGCACAACAAAGAAGAAAAAGGTAAAAAGAGAGAACCAAGAAGTCGCTATAAACAAAGAAGAAGAAAAGCAGCAGACACAGACATGCATGACGCAATGGAAGAATAATTTTTTTTTTTTTTTTTTTAAAAGAGGTATAGACATTTTCACCAACAATCTTTGAATGTTCCAAGATAATGTGCCCAATTCATAATGATTCATGCATTCACATCATGCTCATTTTAAAGGGTTAATAATATCCTTATTTCTTTAATGCAGGATTATTGGGAATGTAAATATTTAGAATGGGTGGTATAGGAAAAGGTAATTAAATATTATATATATTTTTTTTAAATATAATTTATGGTTGATTAATTATTTGATATCGTTTGACTATGACTACATATGACGCCTAATATACACACTTGAAAAATAGAGATTTTTCCATATGTCCACATAACTTTTTTGCTATGTACCTGATGTAGAGCGGGTCGCGGACAATTTCATGGCTAAGATGGATCAGAAAAGGCACGGTCGGCGACAGAAATGATCCGGACCATCGGACCTTAGATCGGGCGTATCTCACAATCCGGAATGAGTTATCCGACGTAAAATATATGATTTTGGGGTAGAACGAGCTACTTTAGCCAACCAACCCCGCTATGCCGGGTTGCGCAGCCCGGATTTGCGAAAAACCCCCTGATCGACGGTCATTTTCTCGTTTTAATTTTGTTTTTACTATAAATAGTAAGTTTTAGTTTGAGTATAACTTTTCATCCGTTGGGCTTTAGGAGTTGTGTCCAACATGAACAGTGCTTAGGATAATTAGGAGAACGGTTTGTTGAAGCCAAATAGGACACTTACTATTTTTGGCCGAAAACCTTGCGCACTAGTAGACATCGTGACCGTCTATAAATAGTAAGTTTACTATTTATAGTAAGTTGCGAATTCTAGGAGTTTTAGTTGTAGTATGAGTCTGATTTCTTTCATGTTGCTTGGTTCCCTTATTTAAAGGGGTGTAAACTCGTTTTTAATTATTCATCAATCAATTTCGAATTTATTAGAATTATTTCTATTTTCTTGCTTTCTTTCCTCGTGGATTCGAGAAGTCTCTGTGAGGAGTCCAGAGAAGCTCCGTAGATTCGGAGTAGTTATCCTTGAGGAAGACAGTGATCGACCTCATCACGTTCATCCCTGCGTCAGTACCAAAAACCTCACGCTTTTCTAAAACCTACCCATATTTTAATGGCACAACTATTCATTACGTATAGTGGATTTTAATATTGACAGATGATGTGGATCATTCAACAATGCCTGAACCTGTACCTGATCTTTGCAGTATTGAATGGTGATACGCACGAGAGGCTAGACATCAGTTAAAGGTGCATCTAGGCATTGAGCTTACTCAGTACATGTGACAATGTCATGTATTAATTAAGCGATTCATCTAGCCACGAGTATTAATCAGGCCATCTTGTGGACAGAAAGCATTTGGAAATATGGATGGATTAGGTGATTCTAGCCATACGACATGTGGCCCTCAAAGTGCTGTACAAAATGAAAATAATTGGCCGTCAAACATCATAATCACAAATTCTAGAAAAGTGATGGAGAATATTGTAGAATGTTGTGTTTTTTGAAACATGAGCCATCCATGATAGAGACCACTAGATGGACGGTCTCGATTGATATATCTCCTGCCACATGTACTAGGTAGAGTACCTAACCAAATGTGCATTTGCAGTCATATCCAGACCGGCCGAGTTCAAATGTATATAGCTGTATATTGCATTACTGAACCAATGGATGAGATAAAATGTATATTGTGCATGCAGTCCATGCTAATGAAAATCTGAACCATTCAGTCGTAGATTTTTATAAAGGGGCCATAGTAGGAATTACAATGATCATGGAACAAAGAAAATTTTAATGATTCTTGTTTAGCATATTATGAATGGTTATGATTTCTGGTCAATGCAAATTTAGTTAGATGACCCATTCATAATCCCTGGTGACTCAACATGCACAGATTTCTATAAACAGGCCATAGTAGGAATTACAACGATCACCCGACAAAGAAAACTTTAATGATTATTGTTCAACATATTATGAATGGTTATGATTTTTAGTCAATGCCAATTTAATTAAATGACCCATTCATAATCTCTAGTGACTCAATGAAATGAATACCTGTGCTACCACTTTTTTTTTTTACACGCACACACACCCCCACACACTCACACCACACGCACACACACCCTACACACGCACACCGTGGGATTTCACCACCATGGGTACTCGAACCCTTTTTCTTTTCTTTTTTTAACACACGCACACACACCCCACACACTCACACCACACGCACGCCGTGGGATTTCACCACCGTGGGTACTCGAACCCTTGACCCGGTGTTGAAACTCCAAGGAGTCTACCACACGGATCACCGAACAAAGAAAATTATAATGATTTCTTGTTCAGTACAGAGAAATGAGTCATAATCCCTCCTATTGGGAAGCAGATTAGGTAGTGTTGCCGTGTTTGTGCTGTGGGGCCCATTGCATGTGTTTTATCCACGCCTTTCAACAGTTTTGAATATTCCTTTCACGGTGGGCCTTACAGAATCTGATCAGAAAAACCTTACCCTTGTAGAGCCATATCTCCAAAGGACACGTGAACTATTACTCATCCATCGGGTCCAGCACTGGGAAGATGGTATGATTATTGTTTTATTTTGTATTACAGTAATGTGCCATTCCACTACCGGTATTTTTCCGTTTTCACCTTAGGCATTGCGGAAACGGATTGGCAACTCCCCTGCCACAAGCCCCGTGGCTGGTAGTCAGTGCTCTGTGGGCCCTACCATGATGTATGTGTTTCATCCATTTTTAAAGATCATTTTAGGTCTTGGTTCAAAAATTATAGGTATATAAATCTCAAGTGGTCCACACCACATGAAAACAATAGTGATTGCCACCATTAAAATTCTCCTAAGGCTAAATGTACTGTTTATTTGATATCCAATCTGTTGATTAAGGCATGCAGGCCTAGATGAAGGGAAAAAACAAAAATCAGCTTGATCCAAAGCTTTTATGACCTCAAAATGTTTTTAATGATGGATGCTCATTCAACACTGTTTCCTATAACGTGGTCCACTTGAGATTGGGATATACCTCATTTTTGTCCTTATATTGTAAAATGATACGTAAAAATAGATGGACAGAATGAATGAAACACCAACATCATGGTGGGACCCACCGAGTACCGACCACCAGCCATTGGCTGGTGTCAGGAGGAGTAGCGAATCCGTTCCACGCATTGCAATGAAATCAGATTGCGTACTGAATAACTCACTACGCTATTATTTACTGAGTAAACTCGGTAGGGCCCACTGTTAATGTATTTGTCTTATCCACTCGGTTTATCTTATATATTTTTTTTCGAATCATTTTAGTGGTTGAGCTTAAAATTGAGGTATATTTAAAGCTTAAGTAGGCCATACCACATGAAAAAGTGAGAATATTGATTTCTACTGTTGAAAGCTTTCTACGGCGAAAGTAATTTTCATTTGTCATCCAACCTGTTCATAATATCACAAAGATATAGATGAAGTGAAAACAAAAATATCAGATTAATCTAAAACTTATGTAGCCCCATGAAATTTTCAATGGTAGATGCTGAATTCACAACCCGAGGCATGTCCGATTTCAGCCCAGCGCCAATGTCGGAGGCCTGATCTTTGGTCAGACCTCTGTACATTTCTCGGCCTGGCAAAGCGTCCGAGTTGGGCTCCTAACTGGGACTGGTTTCAGCCCTGGTTGAGACTCGTTTCTGACCCATTTCTCAGTTCACGTCATGGCCTAAACTCAGCCTGTTTTTCCACCGTATCAAAGCCTGTTTGAGAGAGCTGATGGCCTGAAGTGGTTCGGAAACTTAAACAGATTAATGGGGTGGATGTTAGGTGTTACCTGTCTTCTCCACTGAAGTGTTACTGGTCTGCACTGATTCGACTTTGTCCAGAAGACCGGGTTGAGTCAGTGCGGCACCAAGATCACACGGAAGCTTCTTCTCGTCTTCCTGGTTTTCTACCTCTCTATTCCTCTCTCTTTTCTTGCTCCCTTATTCTCCTCTCTTAGGCAATACAGTGTCACTGGTTTGCACTGACCCAGCTCAATCCGAGTCAAACGGGTTGAGTTGGTCCAGTACGGCACCGAGCTCACTCAAACAGCCTCCCTTAAAACCTTTCCTAAAACCTCCCCTGTTTTCCCCTCTCACACGCCCTCTCTCTCTCTACGAGATTGCTTGGTGTTAATCCCAAGGGAATAGGGCTCTATTTATAGAGCCAGAGCCGCGCCTATCTCTTAATGGATGGTCCAGGTGCAGCTGGATTGGGCCCACGTTTTCTCCATTTTTGTCTAGTTTGAAGATGCTTTGACGGTGGGGAGATGTTTTTGCCACCATGAGCCATCGAACGAACGCCTTAGATCTAGAAGTGGGGCTCATTGTATCATGATGGGTTTCCCAACTAAACGGAGAAGATGGCATGGTCGTTCATGGAAAATTTTTGTTAATGATGTTTACTCGTGATCTGATCCGTTTGAATGGATCAGATGTGGCCTTTGATCATGGTGGGGCCCATTTTTGGGGTTTTTCATTGGTATTTCATCACACCGCACGAGATCTTCCGCCTCATGCCGTTTTCTCGCGAGAAGAGATGCTCCCAGCGTGCTGGCTGCTGTCGCCCTAAACAGAGCGATGGAGATCGTCCCATGTGGCCTGGTGGAAGGCGAGGATCAGGTCAGCTGTAATTTTCCCAACCGGGAAGTGTCTCCAACGCCGACCGCTGCTACAGGCAACTGCCTAGTTGTTTTGGGCAACGAATGGAGGACGTGGATTCCTATCCTATTCGACGGCTAAGATCAAGTGAGGGTTGCGGACGTGGAGGGCCTCATAACAGCTCTTTTTTGAGGTGTGCAGTCGTGCATTCAAGACCGTCCGCTGCTCGCGCGCATGCATACGTGCATGGGCTGATCTGAATGCTTAAGTTTTGGTCGCCCAGATCCTCCCAGTCCAATGGAGGGTTCAGATGGTTCAAATGGTGGCTAGAAATGGGCCATAATGAGTCCACAGTGGACGTTTCCCTATTGTCCTTTGCCTGTGCACGAGCTCGCTTGCATATGGACACGATTATCCATCATGGGGGTGGTCGTCTGGATTTCTAAGAGGGTGGCCCGAAAGTGGGCCACATCTTGCGTGAGTGTAGGTTACCCGGAATTTCTCACTTTTCATAACTCGTCGGGTCAGCGGCGCTTTGACTGCCCTGGACGTCCAGTGCACGTCATGCACTCGCACCTACAATGCACGTGCAGCTAGTGTGGACCCTAGTGTGCTGGAATTTCGCAATCTAAGCCTTCCATTCTTCTTGGTGGTCTCACACAAGGTGTTTGGTCGCCAATCAGGACGATCCAATACTTGGATGGTCCCTGAGTTTCGATCAAAGTGTTATTTGGGTTTTTCTAGGAATCCTAAGGGTCAGATTCCTCTAAGATTTATTTTCAATGGTTGAAAAAGGGATCTAGGGTGATAGGTACGTTTAGGCTTAGTTATTTGGCCTAGTTAGTGTGTGTTGTATTTGGGTGTTAAGTTTTCTTTTGTCTTGGTTTAAGTTAGATTTCGTTTGGCAATTAGGTTCATAGTTATGCCATCATGGGTCTTAATGGTAACACCCACGAACTAGAAGTGTGGGGTGTTACAAAAAAAAACACTCGAACTTCACCATGTACAGTCCACCTGAGCTTTGGATACTGAGATTATTGATTAGTTGTTTAATTTTAATAATAATTTTTTATTATTAATCTAAATTTTTTATTTGCAGATTTATTGAATGTTTGCTTTATTACCATATCTTTAGCTGTGGCACTACTAACCATTCTCGATGAATATACTTAACATAAATGGAGGGGGTTTATGTTGTTGATCTACGTAGTCATATTTGCGTATTTGTGTTGTTTTGTTTTCTTATATCTGAAACTACATTGTACACGTACTCGTGCTCCTATCTCTCCCCCACTGGAACGAGAGGAACAGGAACAACTAAATGCTCAATATGCTACATTTCAAGCACCAGAACGAGAGCAACAGGCATAACAAGATGCTCAAGACGCTACCTCTCTCCCACTAGGACGAAAGAAAAAGGAACAACGAAATGCTCAAGACGATGAACCATTGGTTCTTTGCCCAGATGCTTTGGTTCTTCAGCCGGATGCTTCTGCTCAGGGACTTAGTGGTCCCGTTTAGGTTGGTCAGGGACATTGGGATGAGGGTGAAATCATAATAGATATCGACAACTGATGCTGCGAATGAACCGTTTGAATGAGCTTATGCTTTTATGTTAGGTTTGTGTTTCCTTTTTTATATGTTTAACAGACAATTTTAGTTTGATATTAGGTGTGTTTGGATTTTATTTTGAGTAGATAGTAAAACGCATGTGATCCTCCTCTTTTATTTTGAGTAATGCTCAAGACACTGAACCGCTGATTCTTCAGCCGGATGCTTTTGCCTAGGGACTTCTTGGTCTGGTTCCGGTTGGTCAGGGACATAAGGATGATGGTGAAATCGTAATAGATATCGACAACTGATGTTGCGAATGAACCGTTTGAATGGGCTTATGCTTTCATATTAGGTTTCTGTTTTTGTCACGCCCCAAACTCAGAAATCGGATTTAAAGGAATCCCGATCGCTGAATCCGGTGCTGACAGCCTCCGTAGTACCCCATTCTCGGCTCATAGCACTTATATGTCAGATTCCGATCCTGAGATCTTACAAGGAGAATTTTTTCAGTGTACATTTATCTCGTAATGAGCTTAACCACAAGATTACCCAATTCACAACGGCAACATCATCATCATATATCCACTAATATTATAATTGTTTGAATACAATGCTAAAAGGGAAATACATCTCTCTCTCTCTCTCTCTCTCTCTCTCTCTCTCTATATATATATATATATATATATATATATATATATATATATATATATATATATATAATCAAAGCTCCATAGATCCGCTACATGCTCCAAGCTCAACGCTGCTGCAACCTAACACCACCTGCACGCATCTATCATGCATAAGCTTATAGAAAGCTTAGCGGGTGGTGAAAGTGTGTGCACGAGGTAAGTGCCAAGTAAGCAATATCAGAGTATGTGAAAATACTGGTAAATCCATAATCATACAAAATCAAAGTAATATGAAAATATGCTGATAGGCCCATAAATACCATCAGTCTCATTCAGGCTCTGCGACGCAAAAAATATAATTAAAAAAAATAACATCATATACTGATGAAGCAATGTTGATCGAATATGCAATACGAAGACAACAAGCTAACTATCAGATGCCAATGATGCAATGTAATATACAAATCCTGATGAGTCCACAAATACCGCTAGTCGTATCTAGGCCATATAAATGCAGAAACATAGTAACCCAAAATGTCATATGTGTGCGGATGTAATGCAATATGCGATGTGAATGAAATGACCAAGCTGAAGTGTGAAGTCGGGATGATAGTACGTAATATCGTAGGCTACGGGGTCCATCACAAGGGACTTCTATCCAAACCAGTCTCATGCCTAAATTTGGATAGTTAGACTCAATGTAATAAACTCCTGATCTCAGGTTAGTCGCGCGCCCAACAGAAATCCTGGCCATGCGAAGGTATACATAACAAATAGGTGCGCACAATCAGCCCGAGTGGATAGTGAATGAATGAATGAGTGAGTATGCAATTCCTGCTCAATAAGTCCACATATCAGTACGGTTACTCTTTGAGAAATCACCAGGGTCTATTACACTCCAAACCGGATTGTCGCCCCATCGCGCGTAACAAGGTGAGTGGAAGAGACCTCACTATCCGCCTGCCAATATCGGGCCCGGCTCGTCAATCGTGGACCCATTCCTCGAGCTGGTCAAACTCAGCTTAGCATTGCCCCCTCCTCTCGGGCAGGTAAGGCCACACCCCCTTCCAATAGACCACAACACAGTGGAGAGTGCAACCATCTAGTAATCGATACTCGACGCTCATCTACCCACTCGGTCTAGACGTTGGAGCATCCTCTGGTACCAAGAGGGTGTTTAGGGATTTTCATCCAGGGCCATCTATAGCAGCACGATGCTCAAACAGATTTTCGGTGTCCCATCTGGCCATCCACGATATGCCCGTGGAGGCTACAGTCCTGATGTCGCTAGGGTGTACAGTGATCATAACTCACAATGCAAGATGTATGGGCCATACAATCCAGTCATGTATCAATCCTGTGCATACCGTGCGCTCATGTGAGATAACTTCCACCTATCAGGGAATCTCATAACAATCTGCCCAATGACATATGCAATGGTCAACCACACATCATAACAAACATGCAGATGATGTGTATAGGCATGTATCATGATGCTATGCTGTCACATACTCATAATCGGTATCCACAATCGACCTCGACAATGTGGGCATCTAACCAACATTGTCCTCAAGGCACGGTCCACATATAGCCTAACATATAATGGGCCCACGGCCTCACACAAAGGCCTAATATGCAACACAGTGGGCCTTGCCCAAGGACCACATATACACAACAGGTGGGCCCTGCTCATGGGCCTTAAATACATGACATGGGGGCCCTACACATGGGTCTTGAATACATCAAATGGATCATGCATCATGGGCATATCACAATGGGCCTTGCTCATAGGCCACGAATACATCACAATGGGGTCTAACTACAGATCGCGCATACATCCTATAGGTTTCGATAATCGGCCTCGGCCTCGATACGCGGCCTCGACAATAAGAATCGGCCTCGATATGCGACCTCGACAATCAGAATCGGCCTCGATACGCGACCTCGACAATCAAAATCGGCCTGTACAATCGAAATCTGCAATCGATCACGATAATCGGCCTAACAAGCCCTAAGGCAAGGTCACGAGGTGGATATTTAACCATCATTGCCCATCAATGTGGACAATCAACCAATATTGCTCTAAGGAGTGTCCCACATAGGGCCAAACATACCATGGGCCCACGACTTCATATAAGGGTTGAATATACATTGCAATGGGCCGAATACATGGGCCTAATATACATCATCATGGGCCACGACCCATGGTCCTCAGCTATATCATAATGGGCTATGACTCATGGATCTCAATATACATCATAATAGACTACGACCCATGGACCTCATTATACATTATAGTGGGCCGCATTAATGGGTCTCATATACACGATAGGTGGGCCCTGCACAAGCAGCAAGTGGGTCTTCTCATAACATACCCATCTGCAAGTATATCAGAGTGGGCCTCATAATATGGGCCTCATATATGGCCTCAGCAACAGGCCACAAATATTTCAAGATGGGACTAATCAATCATATGGGCTAAATCAATCAAATGGCTGATACAAGCAAGCCGATCGAATGAACCGATACAAATGGGCTATGCATCATGGAGTTATACTAAGCATGTTATAAAGTAATGAACTATCAATAAGTATGAGCCTACCAATGGGCCCTAGGAAGAGTCGTAATGTGGACATCCAACCAACATTATACTCGCAATGTGGACGTCAAACCAACATTGCTCCTAAGGCACGGTCGTCATAAACATCATCACATAATCTGTGTTGGGATCACACATTGCAATGGACCTTAGGTACATCCCATTGGGCCTTAAATACATCAAATGGGCCATATCATATGGGCCTTATATTCATCAAGTGGTCCACATCAATGGGTCGCATCAATGGGCCTTATGTGCATTGCAATGGGTCATACCAATTGGGCCCCATATTGTACATCAAATGGGCCTTAACCCATGGGCTCCTAAAACATCAAATGGGCCCAATCCCGTGGGCCTTACATATATATCAAAGTGGGCCTCAACCATGGGTTACAATTACATCGAATGGCCCCATGACATGGGCCTTACATCCACATCAAAGTGGGCCCCAATGAACTACCACGAATACATTAAAATGGGCCTCAAAACATGCCAAGGTGGGGTCCACTTGGACTATGGATCTGGCTCATTCTTTATGCCCATGCCATAAAAATGGGTTTTCCAAATGGATGAGTGGATTGGATACAACCCATACATCATGGTGAGGGTCCACATGAAGGCCCACTATCATGTATATTTTATATAATATGATATATAAACTATATATAATATATATAATATGTACCATATTATATATAATATAATACAATATTATATATAGTATAATACAATATTATATATAGTATAATATATTTATATATACACACACACCCATGCTGCTCACACACAGACTGCCCACACACGCACACACATGCACCGTCCCACACGTGGGGGTGGGTCCCACCATCCAGTGGGGACAGTGTGAAAAACACATACATCAAGGTGTAAAACACATACATTACTATGGGCTCCACGTGGGGCCCACCATAGTATTTATTTGTAATCCAACCTGTTGATAAGGTCACACAACCCTGGATGAAAGGGGAAAACAAATTTCATCTTGATCCAAAACTTCTGTAGACCCCAAAAAGGGTTTCAAGGGTAGACATTCAATCCCACTGTTTCCTATCATGTGGGCCACCTGAGTCGTAGATTAGGCCGATATTTGGAGGGCATCTTACGGCCCTAAGGGCCCACAAAATAGACGGTTTGGATATACAAAACATATAACAAGGTGGGGACCACGGCTGGGCCGTGGGGCTGCTGCCCGTCCGCCCGCCAGCGACTCTGGCACGGCCTGCTGCGCCATTGACAACAACAGCAGCAGGCTGCTGTTGATATTATTATTATTTTTTTAAAATACTGATTTCTGTGGTTTTTTCACAGGTGGGGCCCACATCAAATAGATCCACCCCGTCCGTTGGCTCCCTTGGCTTAAGACAAGCCCAATGAGTCCAATATTGGATACATTTTGGTTCGTAGAAAAATTTAAAATAAAGTTAAACGGTGCGAATCACTATTTTGAAATGTATGGCCCGCCCGCTGAACATATTAACTTTATTTTTGAGCTTAACACCTAAAATGAGCTAGGGAAGGGAATGGATGGCTTGGATTAACAACATACATTGAGGTGGGGCCTACATGTACAGCCCTTCCCAAAAATTAAATTTTTGTTTTGTCTTGCTGTCGTCAGTACACCCACAGTCAGCTCACACTTCACTTGTTGGCAACGTCCAACGTCCCTGGACGCTGGACAGTTGTATATAACACATATATTTAAGGTGGGCCCCACCCTCATACATGCTTCCAAGGTGGGCCACCAAATGATTGGATGGTGAGCATGAGGCCCACATCAAGGTAAGTCCCCTTTGATGAACGGTTTAGACATCTCACAACTCATTAAGTGAGCTACAAAATAGGGAAAGAGAGAAAGAGGGAGAAAGAGAGAGAGAGATTGAGTGATGGAGGGACCCCGTCACTATGGGCCCTCCCTTGCATGATTTGAAACATACATCAAGTGGGTCCCATTACACATGGGCTCATTAAATTAAAATCCAACGGTGGAGATCCCTTCTCCACTAAAATAGACGGTCTAGATGACCCTAAGTATACAAGAAAATAAACATCTTCATTGGGTCCATGGAGAATAGCCCCATCATGGAATGATCATGATGATCCTAGTGGACCATCGCCACATCTTAGGGTCCCAAGTGAGATCCAAACCATTGATCGGTTAGCCTCACTTGGGCCATTTTAAAAACATGACAAACTACTCTTATCATGTACCCACCGTTCGATCTTCTTGCTCTAATGGGTTCCTTAGCTCATTAGCTTCGATTTCAATGGATGAGATGAGGTTTGGATGGTTGGGATGGGAGATGAAGAGGTAGGAAAGGTGGGTCATACTTGGTGCTTGGAAGACTTGGAGAATTCTCATACGTATGAGATTTCTCTCCTTTGGATTTTGAGTTTGAAAATGAGTGAGAGAGTTGTAAAGGGAGAGAGAGATGGGTGATGGATGGATGTGGTGAGTGATGGGTGTGTAAGAAAACCTTAACTTTTGTGGCCTTTTGTGTAAGAAAGGCATGAGAGGTGTCTTAACTTTTAAGGCATTTTATGTAAGAAAAGTATGAGCATGGAAGAACTTTTAGACTTTTGTGGTTGCTTGGGTATGGGTGAAGGGTGATGTGTACTTGACGTGTACTTGACATGTGATGTGATGAGATTGACAGATTGATGGGATTGATGTGACACCTCATAGAGATTCTCTTGAGTTTCACAACGCGCGGCATTTTCCTCGCACTGAACGTTGGCCCACATCTCTTGACCAGGGTATCGCCTTGGCGCGCGAGTCGCGGCATCGGAACCGCAGCGACGACGCGGTCGTTATGGTAATGGTCTTAGGTTGAGTCGATACGGGTTGACGGCATATGAATCAAGGTCGCACGTAAATATCGGTTAAGGGTCGAAGGTTGTCGAAATTCGATCGGAAAGACCACGGAAGCCTACGGAATAGTGTAAACTAAGACATGGGTCTTACAGTTTCCTTTTTGATATGTTTAACAGATAATTTTAGTTTGATATTAGGTGTGTTTGGATTTTATTTTGAGTAGAGAGTAAAACACATATAATCTTCCTCTTTTATTTTAAGTAATATATATCTTCCCACGTGGGTTTTGAAGGGAGAGTTCTTTTCAAACCTAAATTTCAGGGATTTGAGAATAGGTTTAGGTTTAGGTTGGGTTATAGGTTAAGGTTTAAGTTTAGGTTATAGGTTTTAGGATTTGAGAATAGGTTTAGGTTATAAGTTTAGGTTTAGGTTTAGGTTATAGGTTATAAGTATACGTTTATGTTTAGGTTAAGGTTTACAATTAGGTTATAGGTATAGGTTTTGAGATTTGAGAATAGGTTTAGGTTAAGGTTATAAGTATAGGTTATAGGTTAAGGTTTAGGTTTAGGAAATCAGGTTCGGGTTCGGGCTCGGGTTTAGGTTTAGGTTTAGGTTATAGGTTATAGCTTTAGTTTATAGGTTAAGGTTTGGGTTATATGTTAAGGTTTAGGTTATAGGTTATAGGTTATAAGTATAGGTTTAGGTTTAGGTTTATGAAATCCATGTTATACGGACAATTAATTGTTTCTAAACTAAAAGCTACGGTCCGCATTCTAGTTCAAGTTCAGTTCACAGATTTGTTTGGAGTTTAATCTATGAATCAATTGACAAATTAGATTAGGATCTGCTGCAATCACATGATACAATCCAGTTCACATGAGTGCATGAATTAGTTTAAAAATGAGTATAAGAAAGAATAAGTAACCATTGATTTGGAAGGAAAAAAAAAACCATTAATGTGCATCACTTCACAAAAACCTGCAACCCATCATTGCAATCACAGAATAAGTCAATGAATCACTTCACAACCATCCATAGATCTACATCACTTCACAAGCATGTGCATTAGTTACAAAAGTCTAAGATCTGTTGCAATAAGGAAAAGTCAATCAGTTACACAAATGAGTTGATGAACCAAGCTACAAATGAATGCCTGAAGCCCAAGTACTACAAAATGTGGTGACAGGTCTGCATCGATGGCTATCAGTTTAGAAATGAGTGCACAAAAGGAAAGTAACCATTGATTTGAAAAAAAAAAAAAAAACCTGATATCATTTCGTAACCATCGATGGTTATCATTTCCTTCTTTTTTGCTATAAGTTGCAATAACAGCTTCCTTCTTTTTCCCATTAAAATGCTACTAGCAAAGCAGAATGGGAAATGTACCAATCACTTTCATAGAGAATGACAACATCTGCAGTGGTAAAGTTAATACCCAGACTAGTGTATCAAGTAAATGCAATATACCTTGGCAGTTTGCTTAACATTTATTATATACTTTGCTTCCTCAGAATTCTGATTTATTATTTTTGTAGAATTCTGATTTATTATTTTTGTGCATCTTACAACCTGCTCAAAACATAAATAAACACATATGTAAAGTCAAACAACATACCATGTAGTCATAATCACAACAACAGGCAGCCCTCTTAAAGATTACCTGAAGAGGCTGCTCCTCTTACATCAGTTGTTTATCAGAAACAAGATTCCACTAGCTGGGTGCAGCTAACCCAGTGTCTGAATCTTTTATTTCTATTGTTTAAATGAAATAAAATCTTCCTATTTAAAAAGTTTTATAATGTAGATAGAGGGGCAGATGCTAAGAAAAGCCCATAAAAGGGCATTTTCTTGTAGTGCAAAGATAAACATTAACCACCGCAATCAATCTCCTTGCATTTTGTCAGCTCACTAAACCAATAGTCCTGATCACCATGCACGCATTCAACCTCTACCATAAGATGTATTGGCATGCAATCCATGAAGTATTCAGACACGATATTACTCATTAAAATAGTTGCAAAATCCTGATTTTAGTCATAAAATTCCAGATAGTAAGCTCATTTCCTCAAGCAAGGATCCAGTGCGAATAATCACAAAACAGATTGAATGGAAAAGAACTCAAAATTTTCTCACCTCATAACAAAAACTGCGATACATAACAAGAATCAATCATATAACTAGTTTAGCTCCACAAAATGTGATGAGATTTTTTCTCCTTAGATCAGAGGAGAGATGGAGTAATGGGTGAAAAATTGAAATAATTCACTGTGTTGTTCGACCGGTCGTGGGAAGCGCTAACCGGTCGTAGGTTCGAGCCCTGGCATGACTCAAAGTCCAGCGAGTTTGTGCTGTTTTTCTCTAAGGTCTACGACCAGTCGTAGGAGAGCTACGACTAGTCGTAGGTGGTCTACAATCAGTCGTAGTTACGCAGATTCGTTTTGCGATTTTACGCAATTTTGTGAATCCGAGTCCTTTCGCAACTGGGATGCGGAAAGAAGTTTTCTAAAGCTATAAATAGGGGTCTCTAGGATTTTTCTAGGGTATGAGAAAAACACAAGAGGGCTATCAAGGGTGAGAGAGAGAGAGAGGAAGAGAGGGAGGAAGCTTGTAGAAGGGAGGTTATGCTCGTGGAGGTGATCTATTGTGCAATATACATCTCAGCACTTCTACGCCCTTGTAATCAGTCAGATCTCTCTGTTTTCTTTTATTCTCTTATTGTTTATCTACTCCTACATGAGCGAAGAAGGTTGTAACATTCTGCTTCATAGTGGATTGTTGATCTGGACGAGGTCCCGTGGTTTTTACCTCTTTGAGGGTTTTCCACATAAAAAATCTCTTGTGTGGTGTGTGGTTATTGCTTTAATTTATTTTATTGCTATTATTGTCCCATAATTCTAGTTTGTACGGGATGCTAGATCCTAAGGTTTTGTGCAAGGCCCCTAACGAAGTGGTATCAGAGCACTAAGTTCATTGAACGGGTAGGATCAGTTTGGAATTATGGAAGGTGGCTCATCAAGGATGATCAGTCTCAATGGTTCTAACTGGACCATATGGAAGGCTAAGATGGAGGACTTGCTTTATTATAAGGATCTATATTCTCCAATTTTAGGCATATCAGCAAAACCCAAGGATATGACTGATGATGATTGGAAAAAGATGGACCGAAAGGCAGTGGAGTTTATTAGACAATGGTTGGATGACTTTGTGTTTCACCATGTATCTACGAAAACTTCAGCCACTAACCTATGGCTGAAATTAGAAGGGCTGTATGAGAGGAAGACAGCCAGTAATAAAATCTTCCTGATCAGGAGACTTGTAAATCTCAAGTTCAAGGATGGTGGTTCTGTAGCCGAGCAAATGAATGAGGTCAGCAATATAGTGAACCAACTCTCTTCTATGAAGATGGTCCTGGATGATGAATTGCAGACTTTACTATTGCTTAGTTCATTACCTGACAGTTGGGAGACATTGGTGGTGTCTCTAAGTAACTCCGTGCCCGACGGAAAGATATCCATGGAACAGGTGACTAGCTGTCTCTTCAATGAGGAGACAAGGAGAAAGTCTCAGGGGTCTACTCAACAAGAGGCCCTTGTGACATAAGAACGGGGGAGAGAAAGGAACAGGAAGGGTGGGAAGGTCCGAGATAAATCAAGAGGTAAGTCGAGTAACAGGAAAGATGTTGAGTGCTGAAATTTTGGCAAGAAGGGCAACTACAAGCATGAATGTCGTAAGGCTAAAAATGACAAGAAAGGAAAAGGAAAGGAGAAGGCAGAGGGATCAGATTCTACTGCGGTCGATTCAGATGACGACATTGTTATTATTCTTTCAGCAGATCACGATATATATCTCACGACTATGAGTCAGGACATCGACTGGGTAATTGACTTAGGAGCTTCTTTTCATGCGACTCCACACAGGGATTTCTTCACAAGCTGTAAGTCAGGTGACTATGGGACTGTGAAGATGTGAAATTCTAGCGTATTGAAGATCGTAAAGGTCAGTGATATTTGTGTGAAGACCGATGTAAGATGCACATTGGTTCTCAGGGATGTGAGGCATATCCCAGACCTTCGCCTTAACTTGATGTCGACGGGAAGGTTGGATGATAATGGATATGAAGGCCAGTTTATTAGTGGGCGCTGGAAGCTCATCAAGGGTTCCTACAGGAACTTAACCTGAAGCAGGAGGAGCACGTGGTCTATTACGATGGTCAGACTGCTACACACTTGAGCAAAAATCCAAGTCAGCATTCCAAGTCAAAGCACATAGAGATTCGGTATCACTGGATCAGGGATACTTTGGAACAGAAAGTGTTACAGCTTGAGAAAGTCCACATGGACGATAATGGGTCAAATATGATGACCAAAGCTTTGCTCAAGGTCAAGTTTGAAGTTTGCAGAAGTCAGGCTGGCTTGAAGACGTTGAATTCCTCTTGAGTCGGAAAGGGAGAGATTTGATGAGATTTTTCCTCCTCAGATCAGAGGAGAGATGGAGCAACGGGTGAAAAATCAGAATAATTCATTGTGTTGTTTGACCGGTCGTAAGAGGTCTTTGACCGGTCGTGGGAGGCGCTCGACCAGTCATAGGTTCGAGCCCTGGCACGACTTAAAGTCCAGCGAGTTTGTGTTGTTTTTCTGTTAGTGATATTTTTTCTCCGAGGTCTACAACCAGTCGTAGGAAAGCTACGACTAGTCATAGTTATGCAGATTTGTTTCTCGATTTTGTGTGATTTTATGAATCTGAATCCTTTCGTAACTTGTTGAGGGTCAAATAGTGCATATTAGACCCCATATATTGCCTAGATTTACGAACATAATGTTGTCTAACGGCCTGTTTTTATCGTGTTTATGTTTCAGGGTGTAATTGAGAGCATGAACTGCAAAAAGGTGCTAAAAGTATGGTTTTAACGATCTGATGACACCAAAGGCAAGGGACACACTCCAAGGGACCAAGATTGACAGATATACACGGTCAGAAATCTGAGAAAACTAAGAAATTGAAGCTCAAGTGGCTTGAAACGCACCCAGAACGCAAGATCACGGGGTTTCCAATATCGGTTCGGCTCGAAACTTCATACGTGGCCTGAAGACCATAAATTAACCATATACGTCAAAAATCATCCATTGGATCACTACGGAAGTACCCCAACTGATAGATCAGCTCATAAACCGTTGATTCTAGGCCCACCTGATATCTGGAATTGCCTCAAATCTAGTCTCAATGCTTTAAAAAGGGAGACCAAACAAATGGTTGGAGTGGATTGTTCAGAAACATCACAGTGGGACCTGTGTGTGAAGTGTGGGCACGGGCATGTACACGCTCGATGCACACCACAGCCGCTGATCGTCACCCGCGACACGACACTTGCCGTTTTCGCATTGGCAGCGGACGCACGGCCGCTGGCCATTTTTGCGGACGATTCTGGCCCCCACCCATTAACCGTATGAAAAATCTGACCCGTTCACCGTGTAGAGGGGCTCGAATACTACAAAAACATGTTGACACTTTTCACCCATGCGTGCACACGTGGGAGATACAGAGGCCACAAAAGGGCTGCCCTGCAACGTTCAAAACTGATTCTTTTGTGATTTCTTCTCTGAGCCATGTCAATGGACGTTCAAAACCACCCATTCTTGACTGAAATTTCATTCTGAATCCAATGGATGGGGTGGATTTTCCAGAAAATGCTTCTGTGAGGCCCACCGATCACAACAGTGAAATGGTGCGAAAGGTTTCGCACATCCGCAAAAACTGACTTTTCCAGGCAGTTTTGGGCCACCATCTTTGAACATATGGCAGATCTGAACCGTCTATCATGTAGAGGACCCAAAAAAATACTAAGGGACGGTGTTTCTTTGGAATTTGAGCGAGAAAAGTGGCGTGTTTCGAGGCACCGAACTTGACTGCGAAAATTACACTCCGTGTCCTGCTATAACTCTGTCACTGACTCCAGCCTTCCAGCAGCTATAAAAGGAGGTTTTAGACGTGGGGAGCATTCATTCCGGTATAGGAAGGAAGAAAAAGAGAGACGTGGAGGCTCGGGCAGGGACTTGAAGCAGACGTGAGGGAGAGAGTATTTTCTTTTCTTTTCTTTTATTATGAGATTTAACCCGTTCATAGCGGGCTGAACCTCTTAGCTAGGGCTAAGAGGTGAAGCCTGTAGTGAGATGGGAGGTTTTAATTTATTTACTTATTTATTTATTTATTCATGAATCGACGTTGATTTTAGTTGATTATTATGGGAATATTTTTAGTTCTTAATGGTCAGTTGTGACTGAAATTACAATGGGTCTGCGATGCTTTGAATATTTCTATTTCCTTTTCATGTTTATGACGTCAGGACATCCTGTTGTTCACCATAGTCTCCTGGGCATGGTTGGATGACGGTACCCTTCCTAACTTTCATACATGTGATTGGGTGGTAATTAGTTTGATTCTGTTATTTGCCATAGTCTTTGGGCATGGTTTGGTGATGGAATCCATTCTAATTCATACACCTTTCATCTCTTTGAAAACTAGATCAACGGCAGTTCAGTAATTTCTATAATTTTTGATGCAAGCATAAGTTCTCCCTGATCTCTACAAGTGGATCCTCTGAATCCCTAGTTTCCTTACCTCTGATTTCTTTTATAAGTTTTTGATTAATAGTTTACAATTATTCCTCAATTTATAATTAAATTCAGATTTCATCTCATTCTAGTTATATTTCCAGTTAATTTTAGATAACGTACAAGTTTCAGTCCCTTGGGATTCAACTTCGGTCTTACCGAGTTATTACTACATCACAACCCTGTACTTGGGGAGTGAACAAGTTTTTGGCGCCGTTGCCAGGGACTGTTGGTTATGTTTTTCTGAAATTAATTAGTTTTATGATTAGTTTAAGATTAGGTTTAGATTTTCTTAATTTTTAGAAATTAACTTGTCTTTTTTATTTTATAGGCTTCTAAGATAGTTTCTAAATTAGTAAAATTTTTCTTAAATTCTTCCTTTCTATTCTAGATTTAGATTAAGATTTATTTCTTCTTTTTAGTGAGATTCTAATTCTAATTCTTTTTAGGAATCCTAACCCTGTTTCTTGTTTTAGAATTTTTCTATAAGTTTTTGTTTAGGAACTAACCCAATTTTTCTTTTTTGTAGGAAGCTTCTAATTTAGTAAGCTCTTCCTAATTCTTCTCTCTTTGAAATTTCTTATTTTCTCTAGAAATTAGTTTATTTTTAATTAGGACTTTCTACTCTTAAAAACTAACTTATTTTGGTTTGTTTTGCAGGTTTTTAACTTAGGAACTCCGATTTGGTAACTTCTCTCCAACCCTCTCTTTTCCTAGATTTTTATTTTCTTTTTTAGGTTTAAGTTAGAATTTGAGGGCTGAGTGATTTTTATGCCCCATTGGGCACGCGACAACACTCGCAATCTCGTGACTGAAGGAGGATTAGTTGAGGGGTTGACTGTCCATCACAGGACTAGACACCACTTGAATTCTCCTGAGTTAGAAGACGTTATGACTGAAAATCAACCTCAAGCACTACCCCAACCAAGGGTTGAGGAAGTACATGATGAGAATGAGGTGCATCAGGCACCCCCGCCTCGTACTTTACGAGATTATTTACAACCGGCGGGGGTGAGTACGCCCTCATGCATAATTTTTTCTGAGAATACAGGACATATGGACATCAAGCCAGGGGTTATCCAACTCCTTCCTAAGTTCCATGGGCTTGAGTCTGAAGAACCATATTTGCATCTGAAAGAGTTCAATGAAATCATAGGCACCTTATACTTTCCTAATGTATCTGAGGATACTATTAGGCTGAAACTCTTTCCATTTTCCTTGAAAGAAAAAGCCAAGACGTGGTTACATTCACTGCGTCTTAGATCCATTGGCACATGGAATGATATACAGAGGAAATTTATAAAGAAAATTTTCCCACATCATAAGACAATTACCCTCAGGAGATCAATCATGAACTTTGCCCCAAAAAGAAGATGAAACATTCTTCCAATGTTGGGAAAGGTTCAAGGATCTGGTTAATGCATGCCCACAACATGGCTTTGAAATATGGCGCATTACAAATTTCTTCTATGATGGGCTAACATCTTCCATGCGCCAAATGGTCGAGACAATGTGTAACGGAGAATTCATAAATAAAAATGTTGACGAGGTATGGGATTACCTCGATAGTCTCGCTGAAAAAACACAATCATGGGACTATTACCCAAGGACGAACACTACGTCTAAGCCGACTCATTCAAGGAAAAAAGGAGGAATATATCTCCTGAAAGAGGATAATGATCTTAACGCTAAGGTGGCCAATCTCACCAGAAAATTTGAGGCCATGGAAGGAAGGAAGGAAAAAGTTAATGAAAGTGTTTGTGGCATCTGTGATTGTAACATTCATACTACTGAAAATTCTCCTTCAATACCCGCCTTTCGAGAAGTATTGAATGAACAATCTAATGCCGTAAATAACTATCAAAGACCTTTCAATGGACCACCCTCTAATACGTACAATCCTGGCTAGAAAAATCATCCAAATTTTAGTTGGAGGAACGGACAAACTGCTACCCCTCAAGGTTTCTTTAATCAAAATCCAAATCAGGGGAAACCTCAAGAAGAATCGGTTCAAATTTTCATATAAGACCTGGCTCTGACAATGCAAGGAATTTCAGATTTTATGCAAAAAATAGATTCACGTATGACGGATATGGAAAAAGGGATGCTCCCTGCACAATCACTCCCTAATCCAAAACCGCAATACGAGATAGGTGATCCCAGCTCTTCAAATCAAATGGGGCACGCTAAATCCATCACCACTCTTAGGAGTGGGAAGGTTATTGATAAAATCCTTCCGGTTAGGCCCGAAAAGTCTTAAGAACCAGAAGAGGATAACAATGATGGATCTAGTGGCGCCCCACAAAAATTTAAACCGGAATCTCTAGAAAAGCCAGTTGCTCCGTTTCCCCAACGGTTGGTTGAACCAAAACGTCTATCTAACTCTCAGGATATCCTAGAGGTGTTGAAACAAGTGAAAGTCAACATTCCTCTACTTGACGTTGTAAAACAGATTCCTTCATATGCTAAATTTCTAAAGGATTTATGCACTACCAAACGATGAAAAAGTGTTCAAAAGAAGATCTCCTTGACTGAGAAAGTGAGTGTCATCCTGAAACAAGATGTGCCGTAAAAATTGAAAGATCCCGGTTGCCCAACCATATCATGCGTAATCGGAAACTATCGAATTGACCACACACTTCTTGACTTAGGAGCAAGCGTCAATCTGATTCCCTATTCAGTATACCAACAGTTAGGTTTGGGTGAATTAAAACCCACTCGAACCACACTACAACTTGCTGATCATTCTGTTCGTATACCAAGAGGGATCATCGAGGATGTGTTAGTCCAGGTGGACAGATTCTACTACCCTGTTGATTTTATCATCTTGGACACCGAACCCATCAATGACACGAGCACTCAGATTCCCGTCATTCTTGGTCGCCCATTCCTGTCCACTTCAAATGCAATTATCAACTGCAGGAATGGTGTCATGACTATGTCTTTTGGAAATTTGACATTGGAATCGAATATCTTTTTCAATAACTGCAGCAACTCAGAGGATGATGACGATTTCCACGATGTTAACATGATTGATTCTTTTGTGGAAGATAGAACACCTCTCACCTTATCCTCTGATCCTCTAGAGACATGTCTGGCCGACTCCCATGATCTTGATGATGATATAATTAGGGAGACGTGTGCCATGCTGGATACTGTACCGGTAATTGAAGTTAACCGGTGGAGGCCACAAATTGAAGAATTGCCCCAAACTGATGTAGTGCCTGTACCGTCTAACCTCAAGCCACCGAAGCTTGACCTAAAACCTTTGCCCTCTGATTTAAAATATGTCTATTTAGGTCAAGATGAGACATACCCGGTGGTGATCTCTGCCCACCTGGAGAAAGAACAAGATAGTATGCTGATATCTACTCTCATTGAGCATAAGGGAGCCCTTGGATGGACGATAGCGGACCTCAAGGGAATTAACCCATCGATTTGTACTCACCGTAGATATCTTGAGGACAATGCAAAGGCTGTTCGGCAATCACAACGTAGATTAAATCCAAACATGAAGGAAGTGGTTAAGGCTGAGGTTCTCAAACTATTGGATGTGGGGATCATATACCCCATATCCGATAGTCAATGGGTGAGTCCAACTCAGGTAGTTCCTAAGAAGTCCGGGATCACCATCGTAGCCAATGCCAATAATGAACTCGTGCCGACCAGAGTTACCACTGGTTGGAGAATGTGCATTGACTACAGAAAGCTGAATACCGTCACAAGGAAAGACCATTTTCTTTTGTCCTTCATTAATCAAATCCTGGAAAGGCTAGCTGGTCATTCCTATTATTGTTTCCTTGACGGGTATTCAGGTTATAATCAGATTGAAATCACCCCTGAAGATCAGGAAAAGACCACATTTACATGTCCCTATGGCACCTTTGCTTACAGAAGGATGTCATTCGGGTTATGTAATGCCCCTGCCACCTTTCAGCGATGCATGACGAGTATCTTTTCTGACATGGTGGGGAAATATCTAGAGGTCTTCATGGACGATTTCTTTGTTTTTGGTTCATCTTTCAGCGAATGCTTAACAAGTCTTAAATGTGTGCTGAAAAGATGTGAAGAAAAGAATTTGGTACTTAACTGGGAGAAGTGTCATTTTATAGTTCAAAAGGGAATTGTCCTTCGGCATATCATCTCGTCCAAAGGAATCGAGGTAGATAAGGTAAAAATCGATCTTATCTCTAACCTACCTCCACCCAAGAACATCAGAGATGTGCGATCCTTCTTAGGACACGCAGGCTTTTACAGACAATTCATAAAGGACTTTAGTCTCCTCTCTCGTCCTTTATGTAATCTTCTTCAAAAGGATACACCATACGAGTGGACTGAGCAGTGCCAAGAAGCTTTCACTAAGCTTAAGGGCATGTTAACCACTGCACCTATCATGCAGCCACCCGACTGGAGTCTTCCTTTTGAACTTATGTGCGACGCCTCTGATTATGCTCTTGGAGCGGTTCTAGGCCAGAGAAAAGATAAGCGGCCTTACGTTATTTACTATGCAAGTAGGACTCTAAATCTTGCCCAAGTGAACTACTCGACTACGGAAAAGGAACTCTTAGCCGTAGTATTCGCTTTGGACAAATTTAGATCTTACCTGATCGGATCTAAGATCATCATTTACACAGACCATGTGGCACTTAAGTATCTTCTTTTTAAGAATGATTCTAAGCCCCGCTTGATACGATGGATCCTTCTACTCCAAGAATTTGATTTGGAAATCAAAGATAAAAAGGGAGTAGAGAACGTAGTGGCCGATCATCTTTCTCGCCTTAATACCTCTGATTCCCTTGAGGTGACCCATATCAATGACATGTTCCCTGATGAACAACTGTTTAGAGTCTCCCATTCACCTTGGTTTGCTGATATTGCTAATTATCTTGCTACAGATGCCATACCGACACACTGGACGTCACAAGATAAGAAAAAATTCTTTACCAAGGTGCGTAACTTTTTCTGGAATGATCTATATTTGTTTAAATATTGTCCAGACCAAATCTTAAGGAGATGTGTACCAGACGATGAGCATCAGAGTGTCATCTCCTTCTGTCACTCATAGGCCTGTGGTGGTCACTTTTCTACTAAAAAGACCATGGCCAAGATTCTACAGTGTGGCTTTTACTGGCCCACTATGTTCAGGGACACTCATGAGTTTTGCAAAGCTTGTGAGCGTTGTCAAAAATTGAGAGCATTGTCCCGTCGAAATATGATGTCTTTGAATCTCATCCTTATTATAGAAGCATTTGATTGTTGGGGCATCGATTTCATGGGACCATTCCCCCAATCATTTGGAAATCTGTATATTTTGCTCGCCATAGACTATGTCACTAAATGGGTCGAAGAAATTCCATGCCGCAAAAATGACCATCGCACGGTCATTAAATTTTTGAAAGAAAATATCCTGTCGCGGTTCGGAACGCCTCGAGCCATCATTAGTGACGGGGGCTCACACTTTTGTAATAGACCATTTGAGAATCTAATGAAGAAATACGGTATCTCTCATAAGGTAAGCACCCCATACCATCCACAGACAAGTGGACAAGCTGAAATTTTCAATAGGGAGATCAAATATATCCTAAAGAAAATGGTTAACCCTGATCGTAAGGACTGGTCAATTCGATTGACCGATGCTTTATGGGCGTACCGTACTGCTTTTAAAACTCCTATTGGAACATCTCTCTTTAGACTTGTCTACGGAAAGGCTTGTCATTTACCTGTGAAATTGGAACATAAAGCAAACTGGGCGATCAAAAATCTGAATTTCAATCTGGACAACGCTGACTCGCTCCGCAAACTTCAGTTGAATGAACTTGAAGAAATCCAGAACGATGCGTATGAGAACTCGAGAATTTACAAGGATAGGATGAAGGCGTTTCATGATCAACATATTCTACGAAAATCATTCACATCAGGTCAGAAAGTCCTCTTGTATGACTCTCGACTACATCTCTTTCCGTGTAAGCTTCGATCTCGTTGGACCAGCCCTTACATTGTTGTTACTGCTTATCCTCATGGGGCCGTCGAGATAAGAGATCCCGACAATGGCAAGGAGTTTAAAGTAAATGGACATCGATTAAAGCCATTTGTCGAGACATTTGATTTAGAGGACATGTCCATGCCTCTGATTGCTCTTGTTTACCAGGACTGATCCCCTAGTCTAATGGAGGTATAGGTAGGGTTATCGCTTTCATAAGACTAGGATTGTTGCTTTATTTGTCTGGCTGAAGACAGTAAATTTAGCGCTCCTGGGAGGCAACTCAGCTTTTCATTTCATTTTTCTAGTTAGATGATTCAATGTTTGTGGGTAACATTACTGCAAACCCTCACGAGACTACAACTCGTCCACTAGGGGTAACCTAGGGGTTTAAAGGCTTGTTGCATACGCTAAATGCAATCGAAAGCACCTGCGAAAGTGGTATAGGTAGGATTTTATTTTCGTCATTTTTATTTTTCTTTTTCTCTCATGCTAACCAGCTTCCATGCTATGATCTCTTAGAAAGTCTCTCTCTTGATTCGTTATCCAGGTACTATTTTTTCATCACTTTACTTTTGTTGTTCCATGCTCATATCTTTTACATTAAGGACAATGTAGATTTTAGGTTGGGGGTGGGAGATTAGGTTTCCTAATCAGTATTTTCTTGGTCTTGAGCAAAAATTGTGAAATTTTTTAAAATTTTTTTCTGAAAATTCCTACAAATTCGAAGTGATTTTGACAGATATCCCTAATTTAGATTTCCAAGATACATAATGGTGGATTTATGACTCTTGGATTCCGTATCTGTTAGATTTCATAGTTAAGTGAATTATTAATCCATGATTAGAAGTTGTAAAAATTGATTGAATCATGATTTCAGGACACGTCTTGCTTACACATTAAGATTTTAGTCTGACATTGAAGGGTTAATTTGGTAATCACTAAGCACGAAAGGAACCAGCCTGAAATATCTTGCCATCATGGTATAAAAATTGGAAAGGTTGGATAATTAATCTTCACCATAGGTTTGTTCCCTATAGGTGTGGAGTTAATTCCCCATGAATGATATCTAAAAAGAGTCAGGTGTATGATCTTCACCATAGGTTTGCTCCCTATAGGTGAGGATTTGATTCCCTTCCTTGGCATTACTTTGAATAAAAAAAATCATAAGTTAATAGGATAACCTGTGAGGCAAGTTTTGGTTTAAGTCTTGGTTATCATGAATTGTTTTGTTAGTTACCAATGATATCATGAAATTGATGATTGGATCTCTTAATATTACTAAGCCGAGATTACACTATATGCTCATGGATCTTAATGTTTAGAAATTTTCTAATTAGTGGATTAATATTTTGAACTGGACTAAGAAGTTTACCGTGCGCTTGAGTCCAAGAGCAAGTAATGCCCAACATTCATGAATCGTAGAATTTTAATGCCTGGGTTATTTCTCAAAAATCATTCGGCTTTACAGAAATTTTCATATAAGTCTCAACTTATTTTTCGCATATTTTGCTCGGGACTAGTAAAATGTTGGTTGGGGGTTGTGTTGAGGGTTAAATAGTGCATATTAGACCCCATATATTGCCTACATTTACGAACATAATGCTGTCTAACGGCTTGTTTTTATCGTGTTTATGTTTCAGGGTGTAATTGAGAGCATGAACTGCAAAAAGGTGCTAAAAGTATGGTTTTAACGATCTGATGACACCAAAGGCAAGGGACACACTCTAGGGGACCAAGATTGACAGATATATACGGTCAGAAATCCGAGAAAACTAAGAAATTGAAGCTCAAGTGGCTTGAAACGCATCCAGAACGCAAGATCACGGGGTTTCCAATATCGGTTCGGCTCGAAACTTCATATGTGGCCTGAGGACCATAAATTGACTGTACACGTCAAAAATCATCCATTGGATCACTACGGAAGTACCCCAACTGATAGATCAGCTCATAACCGTTGATTCTAGGCCCACCTGATATCTGGAATTGCCTCAAATCTAGTCTCAACGCTTTAAAAAGGGAGACCAAACAAATGGTTGGAGTGGATTGTTCAGAAACATCACAGTGGGACCTGTGTGTGGAGTGTATGCACGGAGCATGTACACGCTCGATGCACACCACAGCCGCTGACCGTCACCCGCGACACGGCACTTGCCGTTTTCGCATTGGCAGCGGACGCACGGCTGCTGGCCATTTTTACGGACGATTCTGGCCTCCACCCATTGACCGTACGGAAAATCTGACCCGTTCACCGTGTAGAGGGGCTCGAATATTATAAAAATATGTTGACACTTTTCACCCATGCGTGCACACGTGGGAGATACAAGGCCACAAAAGGGCTGCCCTACAACGTTCAAAACTGATTCTTTTATGATTTCTTCTCTGAGCCATGTTAATGGACGTTCAAAACCACTCATTCTTGACTGAAATTTTATTCTGAATCCAATGGACGGGGTGGATTTTCCAGAAAATGCTTCTGTGGGGCCCACCGATCACAACAGCGAAATGGTACGAAAGGTTTCGCACATCCGGGAAAACTGACTTTTCTAGGAAGTTTTGGGCCACCATCTTTGATCATATGGCAGATCTGAACCGTCTATCATGTAGAGGACCCAAGAAAGTACTAAGGGACGGTGTTTCTTTAGAATTTGAGCGAGAAAAGTGGCGTGTTTCGAGGCACCGAACTTGACTGTGAAAATTGCACTCCGTATCCTGCTACAACTCTATCACTGACTCCAGCCTTCCAACAGCTATAAAAAGAGATTTTGGACGTGGGGAGCATTCATTCAGGTCTAGGAAGGAAGAAAAAGATAGACGTGGAGGCTCGGGTAGGGACTTGAAGCAAACGTGAGGGAGAGAGTATTTTCTTTTCTTTTCTTTTATTATGAGATTTAATCCGTTCATGGTGGGCTGAACCTCTTAGCTAGGGCTAAGAGGTGAAGCCTGTAGTGAGATGGGAGGTTTTAATTTATTTATTGATTTATTTATTTATTCATGAATCGACGTTGATTTTAATTGATTATTATGGAAATATTTTTAGTTCTTAATGATCTGTTGTGACTGAAATTACAATGGGTCTGCGATGCTTTGAATATTTCTATTTCCTTTTCATGTTTATGACGTCAGGACGTTCTGTTGTTCACCATAGTCTCCTAGGCATGGTTGGATGACGGTACCCTTCCTAACTTTCATACATGTGATTGGGTGGTAATTAGTTTGATTCTGTTGTTTGCCATAGTCTTTGGGCATGGTTTGGTGATGGAATCCATTCTAATTCATACACCTTTCATCTCTTTGAAAACTAGATCAACGACAGTTCAGTAATTTTCATAATTTTTGATGCAAGCATAAGTTCTCCCTGATCTCTACAAGTAGATCCTCTGAATCCCTAGTTTCCTTACCTCTGATTTCTCTTATAAGTTTTAGATTAATAGTTTATAATTATTCCTCAATTTATAATTCAATTCAGATTTCATCTCATTGTATTTCTATTTTCAGTTAATTTTAGATAACGTACAAGTTTCAATCCCTTGGGATTCGACCTCGGTCTTACCGAGTTATTACTACATCACAACCCTGCACTTGGGGAGTGAACATAACTGGAATGCGGAAAGGAGTTTCTTAAAACTATAAATAGGGGTCCCTAGGATTTTTCTAGGGTATGAGAAAAATACAAGAGGGCTATCAAGGGTGAGAGAGAGAGGAAGATAGAGAGGAAGCTTTTAGAAGGGAGGTTATGCTCGTGGAGGTGATCTACTGTGTAATCTACATCTCAACGCTTCTACGCCCTCGTAATCGATCAGATCTCTCTGTTTTCTTTTATTCTCTTATTGTTTATCCACTCATGCATGAGTGAAGAAGGTTGTAACATTTTGCTTCATAGTGAATTATTGATCTGGACGAGGCCCGTGGTTTTTACCTCTTTGAGGGTTTTTCACGTAAAAAATCTCTTGTGTGGTGTGTGGTTGTTGCTTTGATTTATTTCATTGCTATTATTGTCCCATAATTCTGGTTTGTTCGAGAGGCTAGATCCTAAGGTTTTGTGCAAGGCCCCCAAAAAAATGAAAGAAAAATAAGAATAACCATGTGAAAATCAATGTGTTAGAGAACAAGGACCACATCACACCATCTATCTAATCATAATGGAGGATTTCAATCCATGGAGTCAATTTTCAACTATAGTAGCAGCTATTCACCTTTACTATGTGAAATTCTGGTGTTGCTCTTTCATCACTGTATTTATGACCCGATGGCAGGAAATTCACTGCATTTCAAGATTACAAATGGTAATCCACAACAAAACTGTGGGTATCTGATGGACTTGCACCAGCTCTGCCAAACAGTAGGAGAAAAAAAAACTCGGACATAGCTCCTGTAGAAACTTGAAATACTCATCAATGTAGTTAAGTGTACTCTTCATTACTGATTAGTTTTCTTAAGATAAGTTTTAGGAGTGTTGAGTACCATTTAGTAACTGGTATTAACCTTAATTGGCCTATTTTGTTATGGATCCAAACCATCCAATCAATGGACCACCTCTTGGATGACACATAGCCCAAACAACAGCACCAATTTGAACGTCATGGAATTTAATATCAACAACTCTTGTAAGCAAAAACATCCTATAAGAAGGGTAGTTATTTAATACTCTTGCAAGGTGTGATGTTTGATACACAGGTGCATAAATTGTACACATGCCATGCATTAACTCAACCTACATGGTTCAAATTTATGGGACCCACATTGGATAGGCTGAGAACGCAAAATCAGATTGTTAGACCAATCTGAGAACTTTGGTTAATGGACATTTTTTTGTTAGGTTTGTACCATAGACTATTTTTCCTTTTAACCGTCACCTTTGCTTCATGGCCCATCTAAAGTGGGGGCCATGATTTGGGTGGTTTAGTTTGAGTTACTTGTATGCCATGTGTACAAATTTCTAGCGCATGCACATCGACCATCAAACTCTGCCAGAGTATCAAAGTATTCCCTCAGTTAGAATTACTAATGATTGCTTGCATGAACACAATTAGACCATCAATTGCACATCAAACTCTAGCGCATGCATGTCGACCATCAAATTCTGCTAGTTGTAGAAAATCATTTTCTAACTGCTAGAAATTGACCCTCATTTGATGGAAATTGTGAATAGTTGAATATTTAGTTTAAACATGATTTCAATGGATGTTTTACAAGTACTTCATATTTTGTGTTGGACATCGAAGTGGGCCCTTTCCTAGATCATTGGAATTAAGTGACAATCATTGGGCCTCTTAAACCTATATCAATCCCATATCAGCCAATGGCATCCAATCTGCACTTTCGAGACGTCCTTGGTTGATATAGTTTTCAATGCAACTAAAAAAGAAATAGATAATGACCAGACATTGTTCTATCAAGTACGAACCACAATGCCAGAAACCCACTTACCTGTACTCAAGGATTTTGAAAATCATTCATAGCTGAGGCTAATGCATGCAACACTCGTTGATGATACTGAACTTGAAGGTCTAGCCCCAAATCTGTAGACAATTGCCCATTTGCATTAATAGCAGCCCAATGCACACGAGGGTGGGGATCTTGGAATGAGTTCAAAACCATCGTCATCACTTGCTCCAGATTTTTGTATCATCACCTGCATGGAATAAAAAGGAAATTAAATGAAAATGCGATTGTAAAAGAAGCTTTCATGAAAATCCATCATAAAACTCAAAATCTTCCTACCATGTTATTAAAAAAACATAAGACTGTATTTACCTCCAGCCATTAAAAAAAAATGATTTTTGGAATCTATACTATAAGTAAAATTCGGCAATTCACACACACAAAAAAAAAAAAAACAAATCAAAGCTCCATAAATTATATATATCTAAATAAATGTTATATATCAATTCTCCTCTTAAATCAATTTCAATCTATGGTTTCAAGCCAAAATAATCCAACACCCAGACAATATAATCATCTGAAATTGACATTCTATTTATAAAACAATCAAACACCCTATCAATACAATTAAAATCATACAAGAGTGGGTTAGTCTTGGAGGTGATTAGGAGGCAACTATAGAACTCAATTCAAAAAGTGTATCCCATTTTGACCTAACCCTAAGAAAGCTAAATATGTACAGCTTTAGATGATTAAAAAAGATTTAGACAAAAACAAATACACAAATGAAAAATAAGGTAAGATCATAGCTTGTCGCAATTGCCAATTTCGAACATCAAGCATGCAAGACCACCAATTACTTGCTCATCGCTATTAGCAAGAGTAGGTAGAAGAAGTGTGCGCTTCTTTAAGAAACTGTACTCTGAACAAAAAAACCTAGGGTACACCCTGCTGGAGAGATGGTTGTTAAAAGCACATAAAGAAATACAATTGTTGAAGTACAAATCCAGTAAGAAAGTCAACACAACGAGTCTCATCAATGCGAGACAAAGTCACACTCACAATTAAGTTCCCCAGTCATTCAGCTCGCAATCTCATCGAAAACTTTGGTTTATCCATGGAGGGGCTAACATGTAGGCAGAAAAACTAGTTTGGAAACTAGCTTATGGTTGTGATCACTTGCAGTATGCATTTTTACTTTTTATTTTTAGTGCATATTCAGATGATATTGAGATTGTAGAGAATGTGTATGTGTGCACGTCACGTTATTGTACTCCCTCTGGGCACCATAACTATATTTAGGGTTAGTTTAGAGTAGTAAGAAATAACTCTTGCAGTTGCACAAATCTTTCTTCTCTTCACTTCTCCCTTACTGATTTTTGTTTTCTTGTTTCCCTTGCATAAGCTAACAACCCATCCCACACACATGCGAGCATGAGTGCATGCACACACACATTACCTACATAGATATTACTTTTTGACATTGGAAAAAACAAAGTTGTTTAACTTGTGTTTATTTTATATTCAAATGCAGACACACTAAACTGAGATGGGTCAACTCTCATACTAGTTCAAGCTGGAGCTTTGGTGGTATCATCAAGAATTGTGCTCAATTAACCCAATACAAAAGATGATAAATTTCTGCCCTTTTTTATCGTACCTTCTACTATTAATTGAAGGAGCGGAAAAGAAAAATAAATAGTAACAATCTGGATCAGAAAACATCATTGTAACAAAATAGAAAAGTCTTTCAAAAATATCTTACCAACTCAGCAAACAACTCAATATTTTCTGACTCTTCTCATGAAGCTGAACATCATCCTCAGATCGTTGCTCGGATTGGTGGAGCAGGAATTCAAGAACGGTAGGAGTATGTGAAAGAAGCTGTTTGATAATCAAAGGTTGCCTTATGAGTAGAAGATCAAATACATCCATCTATGAAGAACAAAATAAATATGGCAAGATGATCATGCAACATCAGAATAAATATAACAAGATTATCATGCAACATGCACAAGAGGAACATAAAGGAACAACCACACATCCATCACATTTGCTCTATTTTTTAGTAGTGTTTAATCAGCGTTATCTTTTGTATTCACACCTGATTAACAGAGTTGCTTCTAGATATACGATATGGTATACCCACGGAGCTTGGGTGTTCTGCTCTTGCTGTGTAAAGTAGGTGTTGTAGAATATTTCAGTCTGAAGCTACTTGGATGAACGGCCCAGATTGATGCATCTGTTGTTCGATGCCTCCCATATTCTAGTGCATCTGCCTGTCTAATTCCCGCCTGTCGTGTAACATGTCTTTTTTCTATTTCCTTTTTTACGAAATCTGGACATCACGGCAGAAAAGTCAAAAGTTAGGGACTGGATTATGTGCCTCCTCGAGCGTGGGGTCCACCTTCATATATTAATGGTATATCAACTCTGTATTTTCCTGTTAAAATTTTTAAAAAATGAAGCGGATGTGGATTCATGAAAGGAAAATAATAATAATAATAAATAAATAAAAACAGCTTGGTACAAAACTTTTGTGGTCACAAAGTTTTTAACGGTCAATCAACACCGTTTCTTGTGGTATATGGTCCACACATTAGATTTGGATATACTTCATTTTTTAACTCATGCCCTAAAATAAACGCAAAACAAATGGACGAAATGGATATGATCGATCGGAATCTAATCCATTATAGGACTCTTAGCCACTACAAGAAAATAGGCCTTTAGCCACAATTTTTTAGCCTCAATTGAAAAAATGGAGGCTAAATGTGTCTTTTAGCCTCGGTTGTTAAGGAACTGAGGCTAAAAGTTCATCTTTTGCCTCAGTTGTATAAGAATCGAGGTGAAAAGTCTACCTTTTAGCCTCAGTTGCATAAGAACCGAGGTGAAAAGTCTACCTTTTAGCCTTAGTTGCATAGGAACCAAGGCAAAAAGTCTACCTTTTAGCTTCAGTTGCATATGAACTGAGGCAGAAAGTCTAGTTTTTAGCCTCAGTTGCATAGGAACCGAGGCGAAAAGTCTAGTTTTTAGCCTCAGTTGAATAGGAACCGAGGCGAAAAGTCTACCTTTTAGCCTCAGTTGCATAGGAATCGAGGCGAAAAGTCACCTTTTAGCCTCAGTTGCATAGGAACCGAGGCGAAAAGTCAACCTTTTAGCCTTAGTTGCATAGGAATCGAGGTGAAAGGTCTACCTTTTAACCTCAATTGCATAGGAACCGAGGTGAAAAGCCTACCTTTTAGCCTCATTTACATAGGAACCAAGGTGAAAGGTTTACTTTTTAGCCTCAGTTGCATAGGAACCGAGGCGAAAAATCTACTTTTTAGCCTCCATTGCATAGAAACTGAGGCCAAAAGTCTTCTTTTTAGCCTCCGTTGTATAAGAACTGAGGCCAAAAGTCTATATTTAGGAATATTGAAAAAAATTGAGAATATTGAAAGAATTAATAATTTTTAAAATTTTTGACAATTGTGAAAAAATTGAGAATTAAAAAAAATGGAGATAATTGGGAAAAAAATTGAGAATTTTGAAAAAAAAAATTGAGAGTTTCAAAAAAGATTTGAATTTTGAATTTTTTAAGAACTAAGAATTTTTAAAATTTTTGAGAACTTTTAAAAAATTAAGAATTTTGAAAATTTTTGAAATTTTTGAAAAAAAAAAAATTTGAATTTGAAAATCTTGAAAAAAATTGAAAATTTTCAAATAATTAAAAATTTTGAAAAAAATTAAGAAATTTCAATTGAAATCGGATGGACGGAAGAAAGATTTTACACAAAGGGCAAATGTCTACATTTTAGCTTCGGTTGCATAGGAACCAAGGCAAAAGGTCTACCTTTTAGCCTCAATTACATAGGAACCGAGGCGAAAGGTCTACTTTTTAGCCTCACTTGTGTAGGAACTGAAGGGCAAAAGTCTATTTTTTAGCTTTACTTGCATAGGAACCGAGGCCAAAAGTCTACTTTTTAGCCTCATTTGCACATGAACTGAGGCCAAAAGTCTACTTTTTAGTCTCAGTTACATGTGAACCGAGGTTAAAAGTTTTCTATTTTGCCTATAGATTGTGGGGCCTATAGAGATGTCCGCACTGGACTCACTCCGTCCATCTAAGTGGTAATAATTCTTTGAACGGTTTGAATGGCATATACCCACTCCGTAAATCATGGTCAGTTCAGGAAGGTTTCAACGGTGAACATTGTTGTTCCCACTGTGTTGTTGGTGTGGCCTACCTGATTTATGGATATTCTTAATTTTTAGATTCCTGTCTTACCGTGGTCTTTCAAAACTGATGGACGAAGTGGATTTTTCACATACACTCTGTGGACCCACACAACCCCAGGAAAAGATATATCCCTTTGCATAGTCAATCCTCCTGTGACGTACCTGATAAACAAAGTTACAACCGCTCTAGGAAATGATATATCCCTCGCCACAGTGCCTCGCCTCCTAAGAGAATCGAAAATGGCGTCTCTGCTTCGCAGCCTCTCCTGCAAAACCCTAACCCTAGCCCTAAAACCACCAACCCAATCTCTATCTCTGCTTCTTTCCCACCATCTCTATCCATTTGCTGCAGAAAAGAAATAGAAGCACAACTCTCTTCTATGGTCTTCAATCTCTACCTGAAGCTAGGGTTTTAAAATCGTTCGAAGAAGATCAATATGTTCTAAAAACCCTTTCTTCCGTCTTCAAACAAAGTGAGGGTTTTGATCCCAGCCTCGATCATCTGACGAAGCTCAAGGCCATCAGAATGCAGTTCTCTGCCATCCGTTCGATGAAATTCCAAGGTCTCCAGTCGTCACATGAAGTTCTAGACTAAATCGATAGGAGAATTGATTTATCATTTTCCTGAATCTCTATCCTTGGAATTGATTTATCGTTTTCCTGAATCTCTATCCTTTGAATTGATTTCTCCATGATTTGTTGATGATTTCGAGCTGTAGATGGAGACATCATTTATGGAGATTACGATTCTTTGAAAATCAGATGATGAAGTTGAAGATCAACAAGGCCTGCGATCTGAGCTCCATTTCTGTCCTTCCACCACATTCTAGGTCCAGATTTATCAAGAAAACCCCATCCAGTCACATTTATAGTCTTCTTTTGTGGTGATTTTCTTACTCTGTTCATGCAGGAGAGGAAATGCAATCCCACCAGGAGCAGATACTTCGGTTTTTGGTAAAAGCCAAGGTTCTTCGCAGTTCCGGTCGCATTCGCAACAGTCATTTTCAAAGGGCATGTCAATGTCTCAGCTCTCACAGAATTCTCAAGAGGAAATTGTGACAAATGAACATGTAGGGAACTTAGATATTGCCTTAATTTTCCAGATATTTAACATGAATTTATGATACATTTTATTTTCATTTCCTGCTAATATGACATTATGATGAAATTTAAAAAATAAAATAAAAATTGAATTTTCTATGGTTTTTCCTTTTTTGGAAGAAATTGTGGTGAATTACTGCAAGAAACTCGATTTTAAGCTCATGATTATAAGCTAAAAATAATAATTTAGTTAGTTCCATTTTCTTGTTTTATGGTAGGCATCATTGCAAGTTATGTAAGAAACTCTTTTTTTTTTCTTTTTTTTTAATCCTTTCTTTTTTTCCTTTTTTTTGGAGGAACGAAATGGTTCTACATGAATACAATGGTACAACCTGTTTTGATTTTCGATATATAGATATGTGTGTGTGTGTGTGTGACTTTAATTTCCTCTAATTTCCTGATTCTGGAAAGTTTACACTAGATTTCCCAAGGAAGCTGCGGTAATCTTTTACATGAATTAGGGTGGTGATTTTGCATGAAGTCATCTCTATTTTTATTTTCCTGTTATTTGAGATTGTGATGATGAACTTAAAAAAGAAAATTGAACTGGCTTTGGTTTTTCCCATATTGAATCAGATCATTGCAAATAAACACAAGAAACTCGATTTTGCCATCAGTTTCTAAGTTTTAGAGGAATAAGTAGCACTCATACATGTCTTTGGTATGCTTTTGATTTCCTCTTACTTGAGTTGTGAGGATATAGTTGATAAAATCGGTCCGTGTGGACCGATTCTATGAGAACAAAGATTATTTGCTTTTCTTGAACAATCCTCTGTTTAAGAGTGCAATGTTGGATACAATGTATTGTATTGTCAATTATTTCAGTGCATATTGGAAAATTCTTTAGCTACATTATCATAGAAACTAAAATTGATTTGATTTAACTCAGCCTTTCATGGGTTTTGTTCTATTATACTAAACAGGGTTGTGCTAGGAATCCTACTAATGCATTCATGGGGCTTGTCAGCAAGGGTCTTGAGCTATGGATATATTAGGTATGAAAATTGCACTTTCTAAAAACTGATTCTTTTCTGATTTTCTAGCAAAATATTGAAAAACTGGTGCAGAACTCAAGGTACCTGTCATCCTTGATCCCTACTCTAATTAATTGTCTGTTTGCTGAGTTTGGAGTTCCCAAAACACCAATTCACACAGGGAACAATGTAGTAAACAGTTCCACTGAAATTCTTATTCCATGCATATTCTGTTTTTAGGCTGTTTGCACAGAGGGGAGTGTCACCCATATGCTAACAATAGTCCACCATGTCAGAAGATCCAAAACCTTCAACTGAGTATGGCAAACATATTTTCCAATTCAGGACAGAAAATTAGGCAATGTGTTTCCTGAACAGAGGATCTGCCACGTGTGAAGCTCAGGTACATAGCTTACTATGAGAAATCCTTATAACAGGGTAGCATAGTAAGCATAGCATCCAATGTTTGTATGTGATCGTTCCTCATTAATTAGAGAGAATTTTCTTATGATTAAAAGCAGGAATCGGGTCTTGGATAGGGCATCAATACTGTGGTGCCATTCTCACGGATGGATTGGATCTTGGACCTATCATGCCATGCAGGCACATGTGTAGCGTATACGTTAGCTTTATTGCAAATGTGTGTGGGTTTAGCAAAGCTCAATATCTAGTTTACCAGATTTTAATGTAAAGAGCTTGTTTGTCTGTATAACCTAAATAATAGGCCTCAGTGATTCCACACCCTTCGTGGTTCCTTGGTTTGCATGGATCAGGGGATTGTATTGAACCAAAGGAGACCATTTTGTGAACCAGGATGTTTCAACCAATTCATAGTTTGTCCTACTACAAAGAAAATTTGGTAACATAGGTCTGTGATATTTGAGAAAATGTGTAAATTACTACAAAAGGAGACCATTTTGTGAACTAGGATGTTTCAACCAATTCATAGTTTGTGCTACTATAAAGCAAATTTGGTAACATAGGTCTGTGATATTTGAGAAAATGGACTATTAGTGACTTCCCTGGATATGCAATGTTGTCAGGATGGAGCACAAAAGGTAAGCTCGCTTGTCCTAACTGCAATAAGGACACAGAGTCCCAGTGGTTGACACATAGCCATAAGTTCTTGGTGATTGCCTTGGAGATCTAGGAATGTCTAATGGTTTGAACTATGAGAACCAAATTGCTGTTGGATTCTTGTAAGTAAATCACTGTCTTTTTGTCTTTTGTAGTTATGTAGGAAAAATGTTTAGGCATTCCCATGTGTGATGCACATGCAATTTACTAGTGTTTGCATGCTCACACACACAGTACAATTCCACACACATGGGAAACAAAGCCCAGGTTAATGAAGTATGTTACTGGAAGCAATTCATTGTTGTCATCATTATTTCTGTACTCTTTTTGACATTTGCAGGTCAAATCATTTAGAACACCCAATGAAGTAGATGCCTGGCTTGAAAGTGATCCTATGCGCTGCCCTGGAGCTCTGCATTTTGTTGAAAGAAATTCAACTGTCATAAGCTATGGGATTCAGACTAACTCGACCCCTATGGCCAAGCGAGGACTCTATGAGGATCCCACTTTTAAATTTTAAATAAAACTTCAGGTTGCTGCAGAGCGTGAGATTGCTAGATCTCTGATTGGAGGTAATCAGTCCATACCATTTTACATTCTTTTAGGGAATTTAGTCTGCACTTTGTTACTGAACTTGTCTAGCAAGCTAATCTATGACCTAAGGAATCAATTAATACATGAATTACTTGGAAAGAAAATATTTGATAGAGGCAAAGCATGGTATTATCCCACATTTAATCACCTATGATGCACAGAGAAATTTTAACTATTTTAATTTCAAATCTGTATTTCAGTTCAAATTATATAATGTATACACACATCTGGTTATGTAACTACATATAGCCACTTTTTTTATTTATTTATTTTACTCTATTTTCTTTGAGTTAAAGCCTGTATTAAAGCCAAACTTTTCATTCTCTGATTATTTTATTTTGACAAATCTGTTTCTTTGACCAAATTTTTTATACCATCTTTTTAAGCATTGATACCGAATTAAATGTGAACATTTTCGATAGTCTTTTGCTGTATAGCATTTTGCTAACTATGTTTGTAAGACTGTATATGAAATTTTGGGCCGTATCTGCTACCATCTCAGTCCTTTTTTTGTTGATAATATTTTCTTGTAACCTCTCTCCAAAAATAAATAAATTGTGCATATGAAGATATGCTAACTGGGGTTGCTAAATCTCTTTCTTCATTGCCCACACATTACATGGTGCTGATTTCTGATACCTAATATTGGTAGTCTTTGAGATCCCATGTGCTTGGGATTAGGGCTCCTGCTTTTATAATCTACATGTTTTTGCAAAATTCATATCTAGTGTTTGCTTTTACATATACATCTTGTTAACATTATTGTGCATCACACGTTTATTATGCTTTTGAATTTTTCAATATATTAACAGGACACTGTGTTAGAGTTGGAGTTTCAAGGCGTTAAAAAGCAGTTTACTATGCTTCAGGTGCCCAAGTGCAAATTTTAAGAACCGTTTTGAACTGCATTTATTTTTATCATGAAATTATGTTTATTTATCCAAATTTGATTTGTGGCTTTACTCTTTTGTAGACTTGGCCTGTGCGCACACCAAGGCCTGTTGCATCAAAGTTTGCTGCTGATACCCCTCTCCTGACTAGCTAGGTAATATGACAAACTAAATCTATTGCCTCATGTTCTATTGTTTTGTTTTGTTTTTTTTAAAAAAAAATTTTTCTCCCATGTTTTAATAATTTATTTTAAACTTTTTTTCTAAAGGTTAATTGCATAATTTCTGCAGCGTGTTCTTGATGCCCTGTTCCCCTCAGTACTTGGTGGAACTTGTGCTATACCTGGAGCGTTTGGTTGTGGGAAAATAGTGATTAGTCAAGCCCTTTCGAAGGTGAACTCATCAGTTCTTTTTTCACTTGGAGTCCTTGTTGGAGTCAAGCCCTTTCGAAGGTGAACTCATCAGTTCTTTTTTCACTTGGAGTCCTTGTTGGACATTCAAATGTTGGAAAATTGTTCTGATCGATGAAGTTCTTGAGCCTAATTTTTGTGTGCAGTACTCTAATTATGACACTGTTGTATACATCGGCTGTGGAGAAAGAGGAAATGAAATGGCAGAGGTATGCAGTTATATTGTTCTTTGTTATCCTTTGTCAATGATTTCATTTTCTATTGGCAATTGATTTGATTACTTATTTATCCAATTTCAGGTTCTTATAGATTTCCCTCAATTGACCATGATATTGCCTGATGGCCGTGAAGAATCTGTCATGAAGTGTACAACACTTGTTGCTAATACTTCTAACATGCCTGTCGCTGCTCAGGAGGCATCCATATATACAGGTATACGCTGGTGTTGCTGCCTGTGGAGGTGTAACTTACTGGGTGTTTCTTTTATATATGCTTAGAGTGGTTTTCTTCTGGATTGCAAACATGCAAGCAATATCTACTGTGATATCTTGGGAAGACCAGTCATAGAGCCAAGACTTTGTGCTACAAAACAATGGCAATTGACGTCATTAAGAATTCTAGAGGCCATTATTATGCTTGATAATATGTGGCTGAGTCTAAAGACCAAATAGGAGACATGAATGTGTTCAGACTTCAGATAGCCGTGTATCATGATGGTCTATTTTTATTTCAGGATAAGAAGACAAGTATGAATCTTACTGGTTCCACAAGTTCTAGTAGTTGATATTGATACTTCTAAGGGGGTTTTCATGCATACCGTTGTGCTTACTATAGTTCTTCATGAATTCACTAGAACTTTTATATAAACTTGATGCAAATGGCTTCATTGGAGGATTTCACCACTTGTCCCATCTGATCTCAAAATGTACTGAAGCTTAGCTTCAATTCTCAAAACCACACTTCAGATCCCCATGGCACTGGGCTGTAGCATCTCCATTGTATCATTGTGCACATTTGACTTTGTTCTAAACTTGCTGATGCTTAACTGTTCTTATGTGTCAGTTATTTTCTAATGCTGGAATTTCTTTTCTCTAGTATTGTGGTGGCCCTTCTGTTTTTGCAAATATAATGCTTTATGTTCTATTGACATGATATTTCAGGCATCACAATTGCTGAGTACTTTCGAGATATGGGTTACAATGTTAGCATGATGGCTGATTCGACATCTCGCTGGGCAGAAGCATTGCGTGAAATATCTGGGCGGCTGGTAATTGCCTCTATCTTAACATATTTATGCAAAGTTTCCTATCATGTTCTCTTTTTAATTTGAATTACTTGTATGCCATGGGCTCTCACAGTAAATTTCTAATTTTTAGTGACCATGAATCATCCTTTCAATTACACTTCATTAGAGTATGAAAGTTTTCCAATGCAGAACTATCAGCATTAGAACTGGTGGCCTTCTTTCCATGCCCTTTGCTGCATTCTTTCAAATTTGTAATACAAGACCAGAAATTATCTAGTGCTTTCAAAGAACCGTGAGTTATGGTCATCTCTTATACCACTTTTTAAAAGAAGTAGAAAGTAAAGGATTAGCAATCAATCCTTGTAGCCATAGATATCGATTCTCTTTGTACTCTGTTGTAACTATCTCATTTCTTTCCTAGACTTGTAGTTGTAAAACAATTTGCTTGTGCTGTGTAGTTTGTTGAATATGGGAATGAGGGAAGCATTGTATTGCTCCAAGCCTGCTTAGATCAAGTGAAATTTCAGAGTGAAGACTTTCAGTCAAAGCCATATCTTTTATCAGCTATCTTTATATACTTTTTGGGTAGACCAAATTTCGCCACAGTTTTCTGTGAAGCACTGAGAAGTGATGAGTGAAGGATTTCTAGGTCTCTCCAAGCAATTGCATTTGTCTACACCCGAAAAAATTGCTGTTGGTCTTGCTCTGTCAGATTCAGGAAATACGGATTTCAGAATCAGAGGTAAGTTGAGTTGCTTGGAGGAATGTATCACACGCTCTATGAATGACATGGTGTATTTGTATGACATGAGTTGTGTTTTTATCATTCCTTGAGTTGCTTAATTTGGAGATTAAGTTTTGAAACATCTATTTTAAGATACCTTTGTATAAAGATTCCTATTACATTTGTTTTCTCCCATGGTGTTTTGCATTTAAATCTTGGTCATTTTTCCAGGGAAAATTTTTTGCATGGCACATATTGAGGAATTATATACAAAGCCTGCTTCTGTTTCTCATGAGCAAATTCAGAACATTGTTTTATTTCTCTCTCAGTCCAAGGGCCTGGCAAAGCATGTGGATTCTTTTACAAAGACGTTGTCCTTGTTACAACTCAAAGAGAGGACTCATTTTGTACTAGCCCCAGTACTGGTGGATGATTCATCTGATGTCAACTCATTGAGGTACTTTTTAAGGACCACCTTCCAGTTGATTAAATATTCATGTTATTGGTCATTGTATTCTCTAGTTAGAAAGTCATATTTTTTTAGTTCTATTTTGGTCAATTTTTCTGCAGATATTTGGAATCATTCTTTGAGTGCACTGAGAATGATTTTGATGCTGTTCTAGCTGATGGAGTATTCAGGAGGTGATGGGAAGGCTACTTTGATTTCCAATGAGGCTCGGAAGCTTGGATTTAAGACTCAGGAACTTGGACCGACACATTCAGTTTTCGGACAAATTGCAACTGGGTCGACACAAGTCACTCTCACTCCATATTTTTTATGATGACTCATGGTGTTGATTCAGATCGAACTTGATTGAGTCGGAGTCAGCTCAGATGAGTTGTTAATCCATGATCGCTAGTGTCTCTACTGGAAGTTCATCATTGAGGTTTTGAGCAGCCAAAGCTCAGCAGACTATGATTGTTTCATGCTTTTTCTTAGTTTGCAATATTCTCTAGCAATGGGCATAGGTAACTCAGTATGGCTTTCATGATTGATTGTTCCATGAGTGGATTGAATGAATGGATTAGTAGTTTAAATAAATATTTTTACAAATTAAACATTTTTAGCCTCAATTTGTAACCGAGGCTTGCATTTAGCCCCAGTTGTTGAGAACCAAGGCTGAAATTCCCGTGGCTAAAGGTTTTAACCTCGGTTGTTGAGAACCGAGGTTAAAAATAGATTTAGCTTCAATTGGAGGCAACCGAGGCTAAAATTTGGATTTAGTCTCAGTTGGAAACAATGGAGGCTAAAATTTTGATTTAGTTTCATTTTGAAAAAACTGAAGCTAAAAAGGTTTTTAGCCTCACTTGAAGAACCGAGGCTATAAGTCATTTTAGCCTCAGTTACTAAAACTGAGGCTAAAGCCTTTAGCTACGGGGGTATCAACTTCGGTTTGGATAAATGAGGCAAAACTAAGGCTAAAGGCTTTAGCCTCAGTTTTTAACCTTTTTAGCAACAGTTTTGAAGTGAGGCTAAAGCCCCCTTTTCTTGTAGTGAGCAGTGCATCTCGAAACTTTGAGAAACGAACGGTTCAGACAGGTTTGGAATCAAAATAATTTCTAACAAACTTTAACGATTCAATCCTTATCAACGGCTTATTCTTCTAGAGAATTCTTGCCATACGGGTGAGATGTTGACAGACATATGGGATTACTTGAAAGGATGGCTGAGATTGAGTGGGTTAGTCCTCTCAAATTGGATTTGATCCTTCCGTTTTGGAAACGAGATGTGGCTTACACTTAACATGATTCACGCTGATGTATCCGCGTGCACAAGCATGCGATCTAGTGTGAAATGTGTGGCCCAAGATCATCAATAAGCTGAACTTTTATGAATGGTTTGGATCGAGTCACTGTGGACCCCACTGATCACAGTGATCAAACATTGGGTCAGCTACTAAAAACAATTCTCCGTTTTCAAACGGGCAAGGAAAACAAGACACCGGCTCTTCTTTGGGTGTATGGTCAAACTCATACAAAGATCGGTCAACAAAGCATGTGTATATATCATTTTTAAAATTTTCTGTGGGGCCCATTATGATAATCGGAAGAGTTCTCAGGCCTACTTTATTATATGTTTATATATTTCAATATTAATATTAAAATATTTATAATAATAATAATAATATTTTTTAATTATTATTACTATCATATGTATATTTATTTTATTTTATTTTTTATTTATCATATGTTTTATAATTAAAATTAATAATTCATAAATTAAAAGGTGTTTTATAAATATTATCAAAGTAAATTATTTATTTTATTTTAAAATTTTATTTCTTTTTATTTATATATATATATATTATTTATGTATTACCTAAAGATCCATGGGTTCTGCTTTTAATCTAAACCATTCATCGGTTAAGTCTGATTTTGTATGCCATGTGTCCAATTTTAGGATAAGTTACATGTCTAATGATTGAATTAACTCGAAATTAATTATCAATAGTCCTGAAGACTGTTTGGATGTAATCTAGTGATGTTGTGAATTTATACAGATTAATATAATTTTTGTATAATATGAAGACCGAAAAATAAAAATTATCTGATTTAAGGACAGGCTGAAGCACGTCTGAAAACGTTGTCCTTAAAGCGTTATTTGTCCCTACTCAAGTGAATTGAGTATGCTGATAGGTTACAGGCAAACCATTTCTAAGATACGACGAGCCTGATCTGGGTCTGCGTTCAGCAAACACGAAGGCCCACTAATGGAACTCTGTTACACAGTCTGTAGAAATACATAAAAAAGAAAAATCTCAAAATAAGAAAGAAGAGAAGAAGAATAGTGTTTTAGACCACTGCACTGGTCAAGTCTTCAGCCACTGGTTCTGTTGAACAATTCTAGACCACACCGTTGGTCTGTTCTTCTTGCAAAGGGTTTAACCATTACTATCTTGCTGGAATTACTAGAGTATAGAGAGAGGAGTAGTGAGCTGTCTTAAATTCGTATGGTAGTGCTAGATTGGGTTGTAAGATGGTTTGGAAACCCAACCAAATTCTCCTTTTATAGGCTAAGGTGGCTGGGGGTTATGGTCCAGAAAAATAAATCTCATGACCGTTTTCTGACTGTTGGAGAAAACTAGCCGTTTTATAGCTATTTTCTGACTGTTGTGCATGGGCCATTAAGCTGTTGCATGTTGACTGTTGTGAGACAGCAACTAGCCATTTTCTAGCTGTTGGGGCTAGCCATGCAGCAATTTCAGCTGGACCTTGCACTTATTGTACAGCTGTTACAGATTTTCTGCAATAGCTCTTTTCCAGACCTCTATATATCCTGGAGGACTCTCATTCAGTCCTCTGGTCTCTCCATCACCCAGCCATCTGCCTTAGCCAGTTAGTCGCACCACGACTCACACACGTCTCGCTCCGGTTCGCGAAGGGAGCGACCTTCTGCGACACGATGTGCACGTGCGAAGTGCAAAGTACACCACTAGTGCCTCTACAACCACACTGCCTCACATGCCCACGCCCTCGAACCGAGCCCGTGACCAAGACCGAGACCGAGACAGAACCCGTGCCCGAGCCCGAGCGCATCCCATGGTCCTTAGACTATATGAGCAAATATTAAGGTACTCCCCTCTTTTCATTAAAACCATAAAATTTTCTTCTCCCTTTTCCATGTGGGATTATTTCAAAAAATCCAAAAAGTAGTTTTTCAAACACTTATAATATTATATATTATTTTTATTATAAAAATATATTTTATTAAAACAATATTTTTTGCAACAATCCCCCACTTGATTTTATAAAATATATTTTCTCGGTTAAACATTTCTACCAGAATAATCAGTTTATATGCATAAAGAAAGATATCTTTCGATTTTAATCTTCCATTAGTGTAAGTATCTTAAAACTCTATTAAAATGACTGGTAGCTGCAACTTTGAACCAGTTATTTCTAGATAACAGAGTCGGAGAAACCACACATATTCGCTATGTATTTTTAGAGTTTCTACAATCTTGCTCAGCACAATTAATGGCCATGTGCTTATCCCGAGAGAAACTTCTAATTCTCATGAGAGACGGCACCATCTCTACGTTCATATAGGTGAAATCCTTCCAGTGTCTTCGTTACTATAAGACACTTGTCCTATAGACTGGATTTCATTAAGAGTTCTAAGACTCAATCCTCTTTAGAAATGCTCAGCACTTATCTATTATGGATGATGTTTTATAATTTAATGCTGAAAACTTTCCCCATATCAGTGACTTGTTCTTACCCATTAAACCCAAATTTAGAGATTTTCTGACTTTAGGTTGGGTTATCATCACTGGTGAAACTTTAGTTGAAGAGTTTCAACTTCATCCCTCTAGATGTGGCCTTTACTACCTCTCTCGGTAGAGTTTTAGTAAAAGGATCTGCCAGGTTATTGCTTGATTTCACATAGGAAATAACAATGATTCCATCTTGAATCAATTGTCTGACATAATCATGTCGAAGACTGATATGTCTAGATTTACCATTATAAGTGCCGCTATAGGCTCTAGCTAATGTGGTTTCACTATCATAATGTAGTGATACAGCCGATATAGGCTTTATACAAAAAGAAATTTTTAATAGAAGATCCCTTAGCCACTCAGCCTCTTTGCATGTTGCAGTCAGGGCTATGAATTCAGACTCCATAGTCGAGTGTGTTATGCAAGTCTGTTTCTTGAATTCCAAGATACAACTACACCTCTTAGGGTGAATACCCACTCTGTAGTAGACTTGTTGTCCCCTGCACTCGATATCCAGCTTGCATCGGTATATCCTTCCAACACGATAGGAAACTCTGAATAAAATAGTCCTAAGTCTTTGGTTGCTTTTAAGTAACCAAGGACTCTATTGATTGCATTTTAGTGTTCATTACTAGGGTTACTAATAAACCTACTAAGTTTACTCACAACATATGCGATATCAGGTCTAGTATATTGCATAATATACATAAGACTTCCTATAGCACTCGCATATTCTAATTGTGCAATAGTTTTTTCAGTATTTTCTTTTAGTTTGATACTTGGATCAAATGAAGTTTTTTCTTCCTTTATATTTAGATGGTTAAACTTATTTAGTATCTTCTCAATATAATGAGATTGACATATAGCATAACCCCCATAATATTTTTTAACTTTTATACGTAGGATGGTATCAACTTGTCCAAGATCCTTCATTTTAAATACGAAAGAAAGAAACCTCTTTGTTTCAGTTACACCTTCCATTTTATTACTTATTATTAACATGTCATCAACATAAAGATAAATAATAATGATATAACTACCATCTACTTTAGAATATATGCATTTGTTAGCTACATTATGCATGAAACCATGAGAAAGTATTTTGAAATCAAACTTCTCATGCCACTATTTTGGTGCTTGTTTTAATCCATACAATGATTTGACTAATCTACACCCTTTGTTTTCATTTTCTGGTAGAACGAAACCTTTAGGTTGTTCCATGTATACCTCCTCATTGAGGTCACCATTCAGGAATGTAGTATTTACATCCATTTGATAGATGTGAAGATGATGTATGGAAGATAGCGCAAATAATATCCTAATGGATGTTATCCTAGCTACAGGTGAATATGTCTCAAAGTAATTTATCCCTTCTTTTTGTCTAAAATCCTTAGCTACTGGTCGAGCTTTAAAGGTTTGGATAATCCCATTAGTGTGATATTTCTTCCTAAATACCCACTTACAACCTATGAGTCTAGAACCTGGAGGTAAGTTTACTAGTTCCCATGTTTGATTTGACATTATGGATTCCATTTCATCATTTATATCTTCTTTATAGAAGACTGAGTCTCTAGATGATACAGCCTCTTTATATGTTTTAGGATCATCTTATATAGTCATTACTATAGGTATTTATCTTATAACATTTTCTCTATTTACTTCTACCAGATGAAAAATGATGCATTGTGAGTCTATGTAGTCATCTCCTAGACTCTTCTCTATTCTTGTTCTTTGACTCCTACGGAGTTCAATAGGAGCTTACACTATCTGTGGAACTGAGCTATCTGGTTCTCTATTAGGAGTTTGAATTTTATTATCCTTTGACTCCAAGGATAGTGAATTTTTAAAGAATTCAACATCTCTTAATTCTATTATTGTATTAGACTCTATGTTTAAAAGTATATAAGCTTTATTATTTTGTGCATACCCTACGAAGGCGAACTTATTAGCTCTTGGTCCTAACTTGAGTTTTTTTGGATCAGGAGTTCTACAGTATGCAAGATACCCCCATACTTTAAGATATCCTAGGTTAGGTTTTCTACCTCTTCATGTTTCATATGGAGATATTTTATATTTTTTAGACGAAATTCTGTTTATTATATGGCATGCTGCAAGCAGTGCCTCACCCTATAGATTTAGTGGCAACTTTGCTCTTATTAACATTGAGTTAACCATCTCTACTAATGTTTTATTCTTTCTTTCAACTATTCCATTTTGTTAAGGTGTGTATGGAGCTGTACATTGATGTACCAGTCCATGTTCTTCACAGAAGTTATCGAATTCATTGGAGAAGTATTCTCCTCCTCTATCACTACAGAGAATTTTTATCTTCTTACTTAGTTGATTATCTACTTCTACTTTATATATCTTAAACATGTTCAATACTTTATCTATGCTCTTTAATAGATAAACAAACACAAATTTAGAGCAAGCATCTATAAAGGTTATGAAGTACCGTTTACCTTTACGAGTAAGAATGCCGTTTAACTCACAGATATCACTGTGCACAAGATCCAATATTTGACACGATCTTTCAACACTTGGAAAATGTTTTTCGTCATTTTGGATCGTATGCACACTTCACATTTATCAGTTTCATTATCTGTGTATGAGATTAAACTATTCTTAGCCATGAACTTAAAGGTACTATATCCTATATGGGCTAGTCTATCATGCCATAGTCCAGCAGATTCAACCATATACGCAAAAATGCTACTTTCATTCAGAGAAAACTTAACCATCCTTTTACAAGCATATCTCTTTCCGACGAAATTTCCATTCCTAGACAGAATCAATTTTCCTGACTCGTACACCACCCTTATACCTGGTTTTCCCAGAAGATCCCTAGAAACTAAGTTTCGCCTCATGTCTGGGATGTGCAGTACATTAGTCAGAATCACTTTCTTCCCATAGGTGAATATCAGTTCGACAGTTCCTTTGCCGACGACCTTCGATCAGACTTCATTATCCATTTGGACTTCTTGACCATCGGTCAATTCCTTATAGGTTTTGAAGGCTAATTTGTCGTAGCACATATGTACTGTAGCAGCAGTATCATACCACCAGCCCGAAACTTTGCCTTTGATGGTATTCACCTCAGTGATCATGGCTACGATATCGCCTTCTTCTACTACATTTGTCTCTTTTTTAGATTTGCGATATCGGCATACTCGAGTGTAGTGCCCGATTTTTCCACAGACATGGCATGGGCCTTTGAACTTTCCGTTCTTCTTTTGAATGTTTTTCTTGAATTTTTCTTAATTAGGTTTAAGAGAATCGTCATTCTCGGGATTTTTGTTATTGGTGTTCTATACTGCATATACCTTGGATGAGGCATTCCCGTTATCATTCTTTTTGTCGCAGTTACGGGATTCTCCCTCAATCCTTACGTGTTTCTGGATTTGTTTCAGTGTGTAGTCCTCGATTTTATGCAGCAACTTCTTTCTATAGTCTTTCCACATCGGTGACAATTTAGTGATTATAGCCTCAACTTGGAATGATTCAGGAAGATCGATTTTATATCGCTTTGATTTTGTTTACTATTAGCTGCAGTTCTTAGATTTGGAGCAACAGTGGTTTATTATCTACATGCTGAAGTCGAAATACCTGACGATGAGAAATTTGTTGGTCTCTTCTTCTTCAGCCTTGTACTTGAACTCCAAAACAGCCCATATCTCCCTTGCTGATGATGTCTGTTGGTACAGATCGTACAAGCGGTCGGAGAGCGCGTTCATAATGTGTCCTCGATACAAGAGTTTGTCTTCAGCTCGTTTGATGCGGGCAGCCACCTGTTCAGGTGTGTCGTTGTCGGTTGCTTCAGGCAACGCTTGTAGATTTGGATCTAGTATGTAATAGATCTTAAGCGCGGTTAGGAGAAATTTCAGCTTGTCTTGCCATCTTGTAAAATTGGTTCCATCAAACCGATCAAGACGTATCAAGTCTTGATTCATCAACTTGATGGATGAAACGTTGTCGGCTTCCATCTTACAAATAACGCTTTAAGATTGTTGTGAATTCATACAGATTAATATAATTTCTGTATAATGTGGAGACCAAAAAATAAAAATTATCTGATCTAAGGACAGACTGAAGCACATCTGAAAACGTTGTCCTTAAAGCGTTATTTGCCCCTACTCAAGTGAATTGAGTATGCTAATAGGTTATAGGAAAACCACTTCTAGGATACAACGAGCCTAATGTGGGTCTGCGTTCAGCAAACACAAAGGCCCACTAATGGAACTCTGCTACACAGTCTGCCAGAAATACATAAAAAGGAAAAATTCCAGAATAAGAAAGAAGAGAAGAAGAATAATGTTTTAGACCACTGCACTGGTCAAGTCTTCAGCCACTGGTTCTGTTGAACAATTCTAGACTACACCGTTGGTCTGTTCTTCTTGCAAAGGGTTTAACCGTTGCTATCTTGCTGGAATTACTAGAGTATAGAGAGAGGAGTAGTGGGCTGTCTTAAATTTGTATGGTAGTGCTGGATTGAGTTGTGAGATGGTTTGGAAACCCAACCAAATGCTCCTTTTGTAGGCTAAGGTGGTTGGGAGTTATGGTCCAAGGAAATAAATCTCATGACCGTTTTCTGACTGTTGGAGAAAACTAGCCGTTTTATGGCCGTTTTATGACTATTGTGCATGGGCCATTAAACTGCTGCATGTTAACTGTTGTGAGACAGCAGCTAACCGTTTTCTAACTGTTGGGGCTAGTCATGCAGCAGTTTCAGCTGGACCCTACACTTATTGCACAGCTGTTACAGATTTTCTTCAACAGCTCTTTTCCAGCCCTCTATATATCCTAGAAGATTCTCATTCAGTCCTTTGGTCTCTCCATTACCCAGACATCTGCCTTAGTTAGTTAGTCGCATCGCAACTTGCACACTTCTCGCTCCGGTTCGCGAAGGGAGCGACCTTTTGCGCACGTGTGAAGTGCAAAGTGCGCCACTAGCGCCTCAACAGCCACACTGTCTCACATGCCCACGCCCTCGCACCGAGCCCGAGACCGATCCCGTGCGCGAGCGCGTGCGCACTGGAACACACAAGTTCCATGGTTCTTAGACTATGTGAGCAAATATTAAGGTACTCCCATCTTTTCATTTAAACCACAAAATTTTCTTCTCCCTTTTCTATGTGAGAATATTCCAAAAAACTCAAAAAGTAGTTTTTCAAACACTTGTAATATTATATATTATTTTTATTATAAAAATATATTTTATTAAAACAATATTTTTTGCAACAAGTGATTAAATTGAAAATAGATAATTTAAATTGAGTGATCAAGTGTTGAGTTGCACAGTGAGAATGTTGTGGACCAGATGAGCGGTGGTTCCTGAAATTTAAGCATCCAAATAGCTTCTGTATAATTTGGTTTAATTTGGTTTATCTCTAAAAACACATGCTCATTTATCGAAGCAACATACATGGTCTATCTATAAAAGACCTGCTGAAAAAAAAAAAAAAAAACGAGATCTAATCACTTATATCTGAAAAAATAAAAATAAATGGATAACATAAATATACTAAAAATCATCTAAGGTGGGCCCCACACTAAGGGCCCTGGGTAACACTTAATCGACTCATATTGGTGATGGTTTTCACATTTGCAGGCAGTGGTCGGCATTACAGGCGCTGCCAGGACAGTGATATATATTGGTTGCAAGTATGAAGATTCTAAAATGCCAGAGCATCAAATATCTCCTCTGCCAGCGTATAAACCGTACAATGCCAGAGAATCAAATATCTCCCTCTCATTGCACTCTTTTAATTCGAATACGGACTTCTCCTTTTGCCACTGTTTTGTAGCAGTTCCCTCTTATTATTCCACGGTGCGGTCCATCATATGAACGGATTAGATCCTAAAAATGACCCATATCCAACACCTAAAGATCCAAAAAGGTAAAGCATTACCTCCCGCTGGAGTGCATGTGAAGTTGTCGTGATGAACACACGTGAAAATCAGCCGGTCCCTCATCTGGGAGTGGAATTATTTTGTGTTGAATATGGACCGTCGACATTTCATTTTAAGCCATCAATTCTCCCATGTAGGGGTGGCCCATCTGCTGATAGCAAAACAGAAAATTTTAGTTTTTCTGTCATTTTATTGGAGAGGTGCCTTAATTCCGTGAGGACTGCTACAATAAGGGCTTTAAGTGTTTCGTACTGATAGAGTGTCAGTATGGGCAGGGCTTTCCATTGACGTTTTTTATAAAATCCTGGCCTCTCCATTTGGTGAACATGCGCTGAATGGAAAATCAGTTGATTATGCATATCACAAAAAATGAGGTAGGAATTGGCAAAGTTCAATCACATGCCCTGGTCCCTGGCCAATTAATACTAATACGGTGTACCATTGTTAACGTGGCCTGGGTAGCCCCAGAAAAACGTGCGTGCTTGCATATGAAAATAGATACAATCATCAATGACCCATATTCAACACTCGTGTGTGGCTGGCTGGATGAGTGGACCATCGTGACCTTTTGGAACTGGCGATGTTCAGTTAGCACCCCCACGTGGCACATGGCTTTAATTTCTTGTTTGCAACTTAATAACAGTAGGTTCTGCAGCCAGGTGTACAGTTTCTAAGCGCCTGAGTATCAGGAAGCGGATTCACTGGTGTACCACACACTACTATATGGCTGCTGTAGGTACCTGTCGTGCGAAGACGAGCACTGACGCTCCTCGCACTCTGAGTTGTACGAACGGTTCAAAAGATATCAAAGTTACATTGCCCCCACAATTATATATTTATTATACCTATTTTGTTCATCTGATTTTAGAGATCATTTTAGATCATTAACCAAAAGATGATCATATCCAAAAATCACCTCAACTACACCACGTGTAGCAGTGGAGATATTAATTTTTACCATTAAATAATTCGTAAGCCCTGCCATAACATTTATATTCCATCCAATCCATTTATATGATCATATATACTTTAATTAAGAGAAAAAATCAAATTTCATATACATAAAAAAGAATTACAATGGTACACGCCGAATCCCCCGTTGCTTTTATTTTTACCCTCAAGTAAACATCAACGCAGGCTCTGCAAAACATACGACCGTGATTGCAGCACCAATTGCAATCGTCTGTCATAGACAAAACACTAGGTTTACTTCATATCTCAGAAACTTCCAACACGTGACACGTGTAACCGATTTTGTACTCTCTCTGAAGGAAAAAATATAAGCTAAGGCATATCGAAAGGGAACGGATTGGCTACTCCCCCTATGGCTGATGGTGGGTGGTCTGGGAGCCCGCCATGATATATGTTTTTCATCTCTGTCTTTCATTTATTTTTTAAAATCATCTTATAAAATGAGATAAAAAATAAGCGTATCTCAGTATAAAATGGACCGTATTATAGAAAAAAGTGTTGAATGGGTGTCAACCATTAAAAACATTTTAGAGGCCATAAAAGTTTTGCATCAAGATGATTTTTATTTTTTCCCTTCACCTAGGTAGAAATGACATAATGAAAAAATTGGATGTAAAATAAACAGTGCAGTGAGGCTTAGGACGATTTTAATGATGGATATTCAATCACTGTTGTTTTCATGTGGTGTGGTCCACCTTGAGATTTATAAACCTCTCATTGTTTGGAATAAGTCTCTAAAATTATTTTTAAAAATGGATAACCGTAATAGATGAAATACATATATCATGGTGGGGCCCACAGAGCACCGACCACTAGCCCGTGGGAAACGGACTGGCTACTCCCCCTGCCATCAGCCACCGGCGGTGGTCGGTGCTCTGTGGGTGCCACCATGATGTATATGTTTCATCCATTCCGTTCATCCAGTTTTACAGATCATTTTAGATCATGGTACCAGAAATATGAGAGAAATGTAAATATCAGTTGGACCACACCACAGGAAAACAATAGTGATTGGATATACACCATTAAAATCCTCCTAAGGACCACTGTACTCTTTATTTGACATCCAATCTGTTGATTAGGTCATACAGGCCCAGATGAAGGGAAAAAACAAAGATCAGATTAATCTAAAACTTATATGCCCCCAAAATATTTTTAATAGTCCACACTCATTCAAAACTGTTTCCTGTAATGTGGTCCAATTGAGATTGGGATTTATCTCCTTTTTGGTCTCATTTCATAAAATTATTTGGAAAAATAGATAGACTGAATGGATGAAGTACTTATATTATGATGGGGCCCACAGAGCACTGACCACCAGTCGTTGGCTGGTGGCAGGGGGAGTAGCCAATCCGTTTCCATTAAAATCCAACGCCAGACATCTGAGGGTGGATCGGATTCGGTCTGGACGGTGCGAAATCTAGAACGCCACGTTTAAGAAAGAATCCGATCCATCCTCAGATGTTGCCACGTGGCCCATCAGCCCTTTATAAGGACCCTCCTGCCCACTCAACTACCACCACAGCATGAAGCTCTCTGTTTCTCAACCCTTCCGCAATCACTTTCACACCAGATAACAGTATATTTGATCTTGTACACCCAAAAAATATACACAATGGGCCACTTTTGGACTTTCTTGAAACATGTCCATTCACTATCTGGGTAATTCTACAAAACCCACTTCTCATTTTCAGGGAATTTTTTTAAAAAAAATTATTTACTTTTTTTTTGGTACATGCAGGCCCACAGTGATGCTATTATACCCCTTGTAAGGAAAAAACCCATATCTTCATTTTTATATATTATATTTTCTTCTTATCTCTAATGGGTTTTTTATTTTTATATTATTTATTTTAAATATTTTTTAAATTGACGGCAGATATGCATCGGTTCAAGCGATTGAAAACCCATCGAAGGTGGACGATGAGCAGTGGTTAGCTTATTGGATCTTGTACTCGTTCCTCACCCTCATGGAGATGATGCTGGAACCCTTGTTAGAATGGTAATGGACCAGGTTCCTTCTAACATATGCGACTGTTTCATATTTTGTTGCCCCTATGGGCTTTTACTAACTTACGCACGTGGTGTTTTTTATTTTTTATTTTTCGATTTTATTCTCTAGAAAATACTTATATATTTTGTTGGTGTTGTTCTTGTTATTCTAATGCCTTTGGTTGTAGGATACCGATATGGTATACGGTAAAGGTAGCATTTGTGGCATGGCTTGTGCTGCCGCAGTTCAGAGGCGCGTCTTTCATATACGAGAGGATTGTGAGGGAGCAGCTGAAGAAATACAGCGGCGGCAGAGTAGGGAAAGCTCATCAATCCCCACAGGGCAAGAACAAGTTCATGGATTTCATTACTCACAAGAAGGTGACTGTGATATGGGTCTTATTTTATTTTTTTTGGTTCTTGATCATCTATCTTAAATAAGAAATGGGCCCCAGTTGATGTGTGGTAGGTTCTGATTGGCCCATGCACATCATATCAATGGATTAGATCACTGAATCATGTGCTCTACCTTGTCAAGGCCTCCTCCCCAAGGCCCTATGGGGCCTACCACGATGTTTGTGTTATATGCAGACCATCTCTTTCCCCAGCTCATTTTAGGATATGAGCCGAGCGAGATCCAAAGCTCAAGTGGGCCATGGCACAGGAAACGGAGGCGTGGTTTGGGTGGATCATCGGATCCACTGAGGTCGGTGGATCCCTAACTGTGCGGCCCACTGATGTATTCCACACCGTTCATTCATTTTGAAAGCTCATTTTAGGCATGATCCCAAAAATGCAGCAAATCCAAAGCTGGACCATACCATGGGAAACAGTAGTGATTGAATACCCACCGTTGAAAGCTTCGTGACGTCACCGGAATGTTTATTTGCATCCATACCTGTTGATAAGGTCACAAAGACAAAGACCTGTACGAAGAGACCACACAAATACCAACTTGATCCAGACAAAGACCTGGACGAAGAGACCACACAAATACCAACTTGATCCAGACAAAGACCTGGACGAAGATACTATTTTTACCAAAATACCCATTGACTGTTATGGTAAGCAGCTATAGAAGGAAGGGTATTGTGATCTTTTTAAATTCATCCGTACAACCCGAGATTTCGCAATTAAAGTTCCTTTTTACTGCGAATGAAATTGCTGGCTGAAACCTGAGGTTTATACGCCTCAAGAAGACAGCATGGATATAAGGCGCATGTACTACAATGGCCCCACGGTCAGGGACCACACCCACCTCGGGGCATCCCACCCACAGTAATGTTTAGATGCCAGAGGGATGTAAGATACAAATATAACCCTGACCTGAAACTTCTCTGACCCTACAAAGGTTTCAATGGTGGACGGTTCGATCCTTACTCGTTTGATCCCCTGAGTTTTGGCTCTCACTCGCGCTTAGGCTCATATCCTAAAATGAGCTGACGAAGCGGATGGACGGAGTGGATATAATAGAAACATTGTGGTGGGCCACACAGAACCCTGGATTACAGGCAAGTCACCTTCGTGGGTGCGTATGCGGGGACATGTTCCATAATAGTATAAAACTAAAAAACAAGTATCTCGACCGATGATTTTGTTATTTTTTTATTAATCTTATTTTACATGGGTTTTTCTTGTACTGATTAATACCTGGGATTTTGCAGGGGGAGCATGAGGCGCACTAAAGAATAAGAAAAAAAATAAAATAGTTCTTGCCAGTGAATACTTCTCTTTCTCGTTTGTAGATCCACTTGTAGTGGGGAAGAGATGGGTGACACGTGTAAACATTATAGCCAACATATTCTACGCAAATTATTGTATTTTGTATTTTCTTTGGTGGTCCACTGGATGGAATGATTAATGTCCATGCCTTCCAATTAATAACTAGGGACGTGCCACTGCATTAATATATGTGGAGATGATCTCCTTGTAGGTTGAGCAGAGCTTGCAACGCGATCTCTGTGTGTGGCCCACCGTGGTGTGGGCATGATCATATCCAATCGGACCATCATGTGCTCCCCCTTATGCTATCTTTAGCTTTCCAAATTAAGGTCGATTCAAAATTTGGGTGGGCCACACCATGTAAAATCATGTCTGAAGCCTCTCACGTTAAGCGACCCAACTATTTGAGTTTTTGAGTAGCCTGATTTTTTGTTTGTCCGTGCATCTCGACGGGGCACGACTTCCACGACTTCTGGACGGATTAGATTTCATGTAAAAAAGAAGAATGAATTGGTAGCAATGCAGTTTTCATTTGTCCATTCATCTTGGTGGGGGCACATCTTCTGAACGGATTGGATTTCATGTAAAAAAGAAGAATGGATTGGATGATCTCCTTGTAGAAGAGCCTAAAATACAACGTACGTGATCTGAATGTGAGGCCCATTGTGTTGTTTGCATGATATCCAATCGAACCATTACGTGCTTTCCCTTATACAATCTTTGCATTCCAAACTCTTAAGTAGCCTTATATGTGGTTTGGCAGTTCATCTTGGTGGGGCCCATCTTCTGAACGGATTGGATTTCATTTAAATAAGAAGAATTGATCAGAAGCAATGCAGTTTGGTCAGGTGTTTGGTAACGTGGGCATGGCTTGTTTTGGGATCAATAAGGGTGACTGAATCATTTAATTCACTTGATAGTTTATAAAATACAGTCCAGAGGCTGGTTAGACTTTTAGATCTCCAAATGCAACCGAGTGCATGTTAGAAAAGATTTTATTACCCATTTTTTCAGAGCATTTATAGCTTAAAACTACCCTCTGGCAATAGAATGGATTGGTGATGGACGTGTGATATGCAAACATGTTTCGTCACTGAGGTGTTGTTGCATACTTGACACATAGAACAAGTTAAAAAGAAAAGCAGGCTGAGCCAGGTTTAGATTCAACATGTTAAGCACTAATTACAATCAAATCAAGTTGGGTCTAATTAATTTTAGCAGACCCATTTTCACTTTCCATGAGCAAGCCCACACTTTCACGAGCTGCTCTCCTACGGTAATAATCTTGTAATGCAATGAGCTTTGCCAAGCCACGACACATGGCATATGTGAAATGATCACACTTATGTAATATGATGTAGGGATGGATGTGATGAGGTCAATCATCATCTTTCTTAGGTGATAATTACTCTGAATCTTTAGACCACCATCTTCCTTGTTTGATAATTACTTTGCCTTTTAAGGAGATTCTATGTACTCCTCACAAAGATTTTTGGGAATCCATGAGAGAATATAAAAAAATAAATAAATTTTAATAAATTTAAAAATAAATTGATTAGTAATAAAAATGAATTTATGATTCCCTTAAAATAGTGATATCAAATTTAGGAAGAAGTTTCATAATCAAACTCCGTCAAAGCATGACTTGCAATAAATAGTAAACTTGCCAATTATATTAACTTACTATTTATAGATGGTCATGATTTCTACTAGACTTCATGGTTTTCTTCCAAAAATAGCAAGCGTCCATTTTGGCGTAACCGCATGATTCTCTTAAATTTTTAAAGCCTTTTTTCATGACTCCTAAAACTCGAAGGATTAAGAGTTATAATTGAACTAAAACTTATTATAAATACAAAAAGTGAAATTAAAATGGATTTTTGACTGCTAATCTAATGGAATCTCGCAAATCCGATGTGGGCAATTCGGCATAGAGGATTGGTTGGTTAAAGTACTAGCTTCTCCTACCCAAAAATCATAAATGGTACGATCAAATAACTCATTTTGATTTGTGAGATATGCGTGATTTAGTATTCTGACGGTCTTCCCCTCCCATAGGCCCTTCTTTGGTCCATCATTGCCAAGAAAGTGTCCACGACCCACTCTACATCATAATCTAATTCATCAATTCAATTGGCCCTACCATGTGAATGCCCTTATTTTGGCATGGACACGATCTGCACCAGAAACTTTAAATCCAATTAGATCCTGATCTGGGTCTTAAAAAATGAGATCAAGAACTGGCAAGGTTTACCAGTCTGGGAACTATAGAACCCGACCCAACAGCCCAGATCCTCATTTACAGTGAGAACAATAGGTCTGGTTTGGGTTGTACAAAGGTCTGGCATTATGGCCGAACCCGACCTGTTTACTAAACGGATCCTAGAATCCAGGCCCTCTGAGCTGATTCTCAAGGCCAAGCCCATCTTACACCACCCACTTATAAAGTCTTTGACCTTGTCTGTAAATCATACATACAGCTGTCTCCAGTGGTGTATGTGTGAATCCAGGTACAGCCCATCGGACTAGATCCAATATGGGCCTTCAAGCTTAGTCCAACCCCACCATCATGAACCATATATTAATAATGTATGACCATTAACAATTGCATGTGTGTTGCATGAGAATATTGACTGGATTATTGGCCGCTGTCATCATGGTTATGCTTGCAATATTATGGCTGGGTGGGCCCATACCGAAAGTGCTTGGCACGTTTGTTTTTTGCATTTATTTTAATGTTATTGGATGGCCCACTAATATGCCTTTGCTTACTCCCAACTTTCAATATTCCGTTCATCAGCTTGACTTTCAGACGGTGGCCCTTCTTATTATTGAACCATTGGGGGATATGCTAAGAGGTTAGGATGAGATTCTATGAGATAGGCCGATGGCGATGTGTGTGAAATTCAAACCATTTACCTAGTAGAACTGATGTAGAGCGGGTCGCGCACAATTTCATGGCCAAGATGGATTAGAAAAGGCACGGTTGGCGACAGAAGTGATCCGGACCATCGGACCTTAGATCGGGCGTATCTCACAATCCGGAATGAGTTATCCGACGTAAAATATATGATTTAGGGGTAGAACGAGCTACTTTAGCCAACCAACCCCGCTATGCCGGGTTGCGCAGCCCGGATTTGTGAGAAACCCCCTGATCGACGGTCGTTTCCTCGTTTTAATTTTGTTTTTACTATAAATAGTAAGTTTTAGTTTGAGTATAACTTTTCATCCGTTGGGCTTTAGGAGTTGTGTCCAACATGAAAAGTGCTTAAGATAATTAGGAGAACAGTTTGGTGAAGCCAAATAGGATACTTACTATTTTTGGCCGAAAACCTTGCGCACTAGTAGACATCATGACCGTCTATAAATAGTAAGTTTACTATTTATAGTAAGTTGCGAATTCTAAGAGTTTTAGTTGTAGTTTGAGTCTGATTTCTTTCTTATTGCTTGGTTCCCTTATTTAAAGGGTTGTGAACTCGATTTTAGGGATTCATTAATCAATTTCAAATTTATTAGAAATTATTCTTATTTTCTACTTTCTTTCCTCGTGGATTCGAGAAGTATCTGTGAGGAGTCCAGAGAAGTTCCGTGGATTCGGAATATTTATCATCTTGAGGAAGACGGTGCTCGACCTCACGTCCTCCCCTGCGTCAGTTTGGTATCAGAGCGAGGTTTCTCCTTGGATCGATGGCTTCTAACGACAGGTCGGACAACAATCCCATGGGCGGTGCCTCAGGAAATTTACCTTTAATGGCGGCAGTTTTCGAAGCAACCATGCAAGAGAATCAACAAGCCATGCAAGGGCTGCAGGCTTCTATGGACCGCATAGCGAATCTCTTGGCGGAAATCCTATGGCAACTCCGTGTTCCTGGTGGTAATCTTCCACCGCCGATTGTTGAAACTCGCAATCACCCTGATCGCAGGATAGTACCAGCGATGCATCCACGGGTCATTCCTGAGGAAGGGGGCTCCAGTGAGGAGGAAATTGATGACATAATCTTTCAACACCCCAGACAAGGCAGCGATCGAGTAGATCGGACAGATCGAGAATTTAAGATGCGGGTTGATATTCCTAACTTCAATGGCCAACTATACATTGAGGATTTCCTCGATTGGCTTTCTGAAGTTGAGCGATTTTTCGAATATATGGATATCTCTGAAGTAAAGAAGGTCAAGCTTATGGCTTACAAGTTGAAAGGAGGAGCTTCAGCTTGGAGGGAACAACTGCAACTCGCATGAACTAGACAGATGAAAGCACTAATCCGCACATGGCAGCGGATGAAGCAGCTATTACATGCCCGATTCCTCCCTAGCGATTATGATCAGGTATTATTTCAACAATACCAAAATTATCGACAAGCTAGTCGGTCGGTGAGAGAATACGTAGAAGAATTTTACCGTCTGGCGGCGCGTAACGATTTAGTCGAGACTGAATCGCAGCAAGTCGCCCGATTCAACGGTGGCCTGCGTGTGGCGATCCAGGATCGGGTCCAGATGCAGCCCTTCTAGACGATAAATGATGCGATCAAGTTGGCTACTCGGGCAGAAGCACAACTTGAACATTTTACCACACGGCCCTATTCTACCGCAAGGATCACTGCGGCGGGTCCACCTCAGGGAGCTCCACAGGCTAAGGGGAAGAAACTGTTAGGAGCACGCACTCAACCTCCTACGTCTGAGAGCTGAGATAAGGGAAGTGGACACGCTAGACCCCAAAGGGGGGTATCGACTGCTGCTGGTCCAAATAGAATCCCGAACCCTTACGCTCACCCCGGCCCGACAACTGTTATCGTTGTGGCCAACCGGGCCACCTATCAAATACTTGTCCCCAGCAAAAGGTGGCGAACCTCACCATCAATGATGGTAGTGCTGATAACGCCGATGAAGATCCAGATGATGAAGAGCAGGAGCATACCACCGAGGATGAGGTAAATGAATCAAGTTGGTTCAACAAGATCGCGGCGAGTCACTCGTCGTGAGGTGACTCTTATATGCGCCAAGAAAAGAAGTGCATTCACAGAGGCATAACATCTTCCGCACTAGGTGTACGGTGAATCGAAAGGTTTGTGACGTGATTATTGATAGTGGCAGCAGCGAGAATATCATCTCCAAGGTCATGGTGGAGAAATTGTAATTGAAAACAGAGCGGCATCCCTCTCCATATACAATCGGTTGGATCAAGAAGGTCAATGAAACAAAGGTAACTGAACGGTGCACCATATCCTTTTCAATTGGTAAACATTATAAGGATGAAGTAGTATGCGATGTGGTTGACATGGAAGCATGTCACATACTACTCGGTCGACCCTGGCAATCTGACCGTGATGTCACTCATAAAGGGCGAGATAACATATATATCTTTGTCAAGGATGACCGGAAGACCATATTGGCCCCTATGGATCCAGAGGAACCACCTGAAACTTCTAAAGTGGAGGGTCGTTTTCTCTTAACTATACGGGACTTCGTGGAAGAATCCAAAGAAACAGGACAGGCTTATGCATTAATTGTAAAAGGAGAAGAACTCGAGCCTACCATCATCCCTGAAAGACTAAAGCCCTTGCTACATGAATTCAAAGAAATCTGGCTCGATGACCTTCCCGATGGGTTACCTCCCATGCGAGATATCTAACACCATATCGACTTTATCCCCGGGTCCAGTCTACCCAATCGGCCTCATTACCGAATGAGTCCGAATGAGTGCGAGATTCTTTAAGGGCAAGTGGAAGAGTTGATCCATAAGGGTCTTATTCGAGAAAGCATGAGTCCATGTGCTTTACCAGCTCTGTTAACTCCAAAGAAAGATGGGAGTTGGCGCATGTGTGTCGACAGCCGAGCCATCAACAAAATCACCATAAAGTACAGGTTTCCTATACCCCGGTTGGACGATATGCTGGACATGTTAGAGGGTGCCAAAATATTTTCTAAATTGGATCTAAGGAGTGGCTATCATCAGATTCGAATACGACCGGATGATGAGTGAAAAACAGCCTTTAAGACCAAGGAATGATTGTATGAATGGATGGTCATGCCCTTCGGTCTTTCGAATGCGCCTAGCACGTTCATGAGATTGATGAACCAAGTTCTGAAACCTTTCATTGGACGATTCGTTATGGTTTATTTCTATGATATTTTGATATACAGTTAAGACGAAACTACCCATATAGAACACCTTAGGAAGGTCCTTCAGGTGCTTACTGAAAATAAACTGTATCTCAATTTAAAGAAGTGTAACTTCATGACTAATAGCCTATTATTTTTAGATTTTGTCGTAACGTCCACGGGCATTCGAGTGGATGAGGAAAATGTGAAGGCAATCAGAGAATGGTCAGTTTCCACAAATATTCACGAAGTGCGAAGTTTTCATGAACTGGCGACATTCTATCGTCGATTCGTGAGAAATTTTAGTACTATTGTGTCACCAATCACAGATTGCATGAAGAAAGGGCAGTTTCAGTGGACTGACGAAGCCGACAAGAGCTTTGCCGAAATCAAGCGTAGATTATCTACAACCCCAGTTCTTGTACTTCCCAACTTCGACAAATTGTTTGAAGTCGAATGTGATGCCTCATATGTCAGAATTGGGAGAGTTTTGTCTCAAGAAGGTAGGCCGGTAGCCTTCTACAGTGAGAAACTTAGTGATGCACGCAAGAAGCGGTCAACATATGAGATCGAGTTATACGCGGTGGTCCAGGCACTGCGACATTAGCGACATTTTTTGATTCAAAGGAAATTCATACTTTACACGAACCATCAAGCTCTCAAATTTATTAATAGTCAAGCTAACATTAACCGTATGCATGCTAGATGGATCTCGTTTTTATAGGAATTCACGTTCGTGCTAAAACATAAGTCAGGACAACAGAACAGGTAGCCGATACGTTGAGTCGCCGTGTAAATTTGTTAGTAACTATGAGCAATGAAGTCATCGGGTTCGAGTGCCTCAAGGACATATATGCCGATGACGACGACTTCAAGGACGCATGGGTTAGATGCCAAGAAGGTCACTCTGGTGACTTACATATACAAGACGGGTTCCTTTTCAAGGAAAATCGATTGTGCATCCCGAACAGTTCGCTAAGGGAGCAGATAATCTAAGAGATACATGGAGGTGGCCTCAGTGGACACCTTGGGCGAGACAAGACGTGAGCTCTTGTGGAAGAATGGTATTACTGGCCACAGTTGGTACGTGATGTGGGAAGGGCAGTCCAATGTTGTTATATTTGTCAAACCTCCAAGGGGCAATCTTATAATACGAGCCTCTATACTCCGTTGCCCGTGCCTGATGGCCCTTAAAAGGATTTATCTATGGACTTCGTGCTTGGTCTCCCACGAACACAACGTGGCATGGATTCGGTGTTCGTGGTAGTAGATCGTTTCTCCAAGATGGCGCACTTTATTCTATGAAAGAAAACTCTCGATGCAACACACGTGGCGAATCTATTCTTCAGAGAAATTGTGCGGCTACATGGGGTTCCCAAGACTATTACTTCTGACCGTGACACAAAGTTCATAAGCCACTTTTGGTGAACTTTGTGGACTCAATTCGATACACGGCTTTAGTTCAGCAGCGCCTACCACCTACAGACTGACGGTCAAACTGAGGTTGTGAATCACACTTTGGGAAACCTCCTTCGATGTATTTCAGGAGAGAAACCGAAGCAGTGGGATTTGGTCTTGTCTCAAGTGGAGTTTGCATTCAACAACATGGTGAACCGCTCGACAGGAAAATTTTCGTTCCAGGTTATTTACGGACGAGTACCTTGCCACACACTAGACTTGGTCCCTCTGCCTAAGCTACCAGGCATGAGTATTGCAGCAGAACATATGGAAGACAGGATCATGGGTATTCATGTGGAGGTGCAGACTAAGCTACATGCCTCGAACGAAAAGTATAAGGAACAAGCGGATAAGCATCGTCGACAAAAGGTGTTCGAGGTGGGCGACCAGGTAATGGTCCATCTGCGAAAAGAAAGATTTTCGACCGGGACGTACAACAAGCTGAAGAATAAGAAGATTGGACCGGTACCGATCATCCGAAAGATTAATGACAATGCTTATGTTGTTGATCAGATGACATGGCGATCTCACGGACTTTCAACATTGCGGACCTGACCAAGTATCATGAACCAGCGCAGGAGGAGAACTCGAGGACGAGTTCTTTTCAGGTGGAGGGGACTGATGTAGAGCAGGTCGCGGACAATTTCATGGCCAAGATGGATCAGAAAAGGCACGGTCGCGACAGAAGTGATCCGGACCATCGGACCTTAGATCAGGGGGTTTCTCACAAATCCGAGCTGCGTAACCCGGCGTAGCTGGGTTGGTTGGCTAAAGTAGCTCGTTCTACCCCAAAATCATATATTTTACGTCGGATAACTCATTCTGGATTGTGAGATATGCCCGATCTAAGGTCCAATAGTCCAGATCACTTCTGTCGCCGACCGTGCCTTTTCTGATCCATCTTGGCCATGAAATTGTCTGCGACCCGCTCTACATCAAGAACGTAGATTGCTTATAATGGGGGCTGTAAAAATTCTCTATAGTGTTGACATGCCTAATGTAAAAGTTTCATGTGTACCTGTCAGCTGTCGTTCTTCGATAAAAATAATATTTTTATCCTTTTAAAGGTTAAGATTTTTCAATTTTTAATGATAGGCATTTAATCATCGCTATTTCTTATGATGTAGACCATTAGAGCTTTGGATTTGCTTCATATTTGAGCCCATTTCAATTCTTAAAATGCACTAGTGGAATGAATGATGGATAAAGTGGATGTAACAAATACATAACGGTGGGCCCAACAATACGTGGGGCCGCTTGTTCAGCATAAGGTGGCACACATTAATGGAAAATTATTTAAAGTCATGCCTAAACCCTTTGAATTTATGTGGTGTGGCCTACTAAGTCACCTGTCTTACCTACTATTTCCAGGTTAAGCAATAGAGCAGAATCCTCCACAGCACTCGTGAGACTAGCTACAACAATGCCTTTGTGACATCCATGGCGTTCATCAAGCCCATGCTAAATAGTAGAGATCGAATGCCAACCATAGGTTTGTGTCAAGTGCTGCAATGGTGTCTATTTATCATTTAGCCTGTTTATTTGTTGTGGCTCACAATGACTACAGGAAGATTCAAAAACCAGCTAGACCCAAAAACCATGCCAACTAACAAAATGAGGCAGATCCAAAACTCAAGTTCAGCAAAGAAAAAATGGGGATCTAATACTCATCCTTGAAAGGTTTGTGGCCAGAAGTTTTTGGACCAGGCTAATATTTGTATTTTCAGTTCATTACAGTGTGATTAATGAATGGTTTGGATGGTATATACACATCGTGGTGCCATATAGGTAGGTTTTTAAACGTGCTTGTTTCCATCCGCACTGTTTCCTTCGGTGTGTCCCACTTGAGTTCCGGACCGACCTCATTTTCAGGCTCATATCAGAATACGACCTTGTGAAACTGATGTGAGCCCACTGAACTTCCGCCCAAAGGATTCCCTCTCAAGATACATGGGATCTGTCTTAGGTGGAATCTTGGAAAACAACTTTATTCAAAAAGCATATGACCATTCATTTAATCTTGTCCATCAAGTGGGCTAGATTTTGTCCAAAATCAGGCTGTTTCATACCTTAGTTAGACACAGTATATATAATAAATGGACGGGTAGAAGAACTTGTTTTAACCGTCGGTTAATATGGCCCACTTGAAGAGTGAAAGCAGCCTCAGAAGATCTAAGCAGTTTTTTGGGCCACATGAAAAGCTAAGATCTCGCACATGTGTTACATATTGGCACGTATGGTTGATCGGATGCTCAAGAAGGCTCCAAAATCCGGTTGCATTTCCGAGGGCGCTCAAAGCCATGCAAAAGGGAAACGGATTGGCTACTCCCCTTGACACCAGCCATTGTCAGCCCCACTATGTATATGTTTTATCCATGCCGTCCATTTATTTTTTTAGATCATTCAACACTGTTTCCGGTAACGTGATCCACTTGAGATTGAGATATACCCCATAAACTTTTAGGGGGCCATAAATGTTTTGGATCAAGCTTATCTTTGTTTTTTCCCTTAATCTATGTCTGTATGACTTAATCAACATGTTGGATATCAAATAAAAAGTACAGTGGCTCTTAGGTGGATTTTAATGGTGGATATCCAATCACTATTTTTTTCCTGTGGTGTGGTCCACATGAGATATATATACCTCTCATTTTTGGGTAAAAAAATAAAATGATCCATAAAAACGGATGAACGGTGTTGGGGAAAATGTGTCGAGCTCGGGTAAAGTTTCGAGATTCGCATAAGAGTAGGTCGGCTTCACCGACACTGCCTGAAGAATCTGATACAACACCGACAGAACAGAAGGTAGGCCTGGAGGCGCAAGCAAGGACGAGTAAAGTCGCTCTGTCAGAGTGATAACTTCGCCTGCGTGACCCCACTAAAGGCCGAGCGTGTGAAAGCCATTCAACCGATAGAGTAGGATCCCCTCAGGGATTTGATTCTGTCGGGTACGGCTGGGAACCCGTCCTCCTGTGTCAGCCGAGACTCCCCCGGGGTCGGTCACGGCCTGGCCGAGACTCCCCCAGAGTCGGTCGAGATCCAATCGAGACGGAAAGTGGCTGAACAAGGACAGATGCTGATCTACGGAAATCCAGGGATACGGGTAGCGGATCCCAAGATTCTCGGGATCCTAAGTGATCCCAGGAGAAGAATCCTCTGAAGATAAGGATTGACAAATTGTATAAATCTCTAAGCTTGGAACAGAAAAAGGTACGAAAAACTAACCGAGACAAGCTCTTGGCTATTGACGAGATAACTGACTTAAGCATCGGAGATTCCCCGGCTCTAGCCAGGGTTCCCTTGACATTGTTTCTGTGCAGGTGCAGGAGGGTCCGTCGCCAAGGAAGTCGTCCCATAAAAACACTGCAACAAACGGCATGGATGAAACACATACATCATGGTGGAGCCCACAGAGTACCGACCACCAGCCCCTGGGCAAGTCTCAATGAGAGTAGCCAATCCGTTTCCATGCAAAACCACCACTCCAGTACAGCCTGATACGCCAGGTGTACTCGCCTAACACGTGATAGCAGATGAATGCGTTTGTGAGATCGAGGAGCGAAATAGGTACTTCCCCCACCCGTCTTGAGCTCAGGACTAGCGGGACGTGCAGCTCTTTGAGCGGTGGATGTGGTTATCTCACAAGGCACGAGGCAATAAACGGAGGTGTTAGCTCGCATCAACAGAGAACCCAACCCTGTTCTATTTTTTAATTTTCTACCCTTTTACTTGCGCGGAGGTCGACACACACTACAAAAGTAACGTCGCTAAGTTGTGAGCCCCACAATGATGCATGTGTTTTATCGACCCTGTTCATACATTCAGAGAAATCATTTTAGAGCATGATACAAAGAATAAGTCAGATCCAAGGGTAAAGTGGACCCCACCATATAAAACAGTGGAGAGAGTGATGCCTACTGTTGAAACCTTCCGAAGGTCCGCCGTGATGTTTATTTGAGATCCAACTTATTCATGTATTAACTCATACATGAAAGAAAGGAAAACATGATTAACAGTTTGATCAAAAACTTTTGTTGCCCTTAGAAATTTTTATTGATCAGCATTGCTCTCTCCACTATTTTATACGGTGGGTCCATTCGAGATTTGGATCTAACTCATTATTTGGACCATGCCTAAATATAATCTCTCCAAATTGATGGACGGTATGGATACAAAACATATATCATAGTGGGGCCTATAGAACTGGTTACATCACTTCTTAGCGAGTATGGCTGCTCAATCTACTCACCATACAGATAACGCCCAGATACAATTACAAAATTGGATTGCGTATTAAGTGTGCTCTTATTGTTTTGCTTTGTTAGCCCCACCATGAATTTATGTGTTTTATCCATACTATCCATCCGATTTTTCAGATCATTTTAGGGGTTCAACTCAAATTTGAAGTATATCTAAAGCTTAAATAGACCATACTATAGGAAACAATGGAATTATTTATTTCCACCGTTGAAACCTTTCGAAGGCCCAATGATACTTATTTGTCATCCAAACGGTTCATAAGATCACAATGACATGGATGAAGGAAAACACGAATATCACTTTAATCTAAAACTTATGTTGCCTCTTAAGAATTTTTCAATAGTAGACTTCAATTTACACTCTTTCCTGTGGTGTGGTCCACTTGAGATTTGAATATGCTTAATATTTGGGCTAAAGTCCTAAATTTACATGATAAAACCGATGGATGGAGTTTATACAATGCATGAACGATGGTGGATCCCGTAGAGTTTACTCAGCATGGTTAGGGTACATTACCCAGGCAATCCATACCTCGATGGGATTCGTGAATTAGCTACCAACAGGTTGAGCAGCAATACCAAAGTGACTTCACCATGGTATATGTTTTATATCCACACCGTCTAACTATTTGGAGAGATCGTATTTAGGCATGGTCCAAACAATGAGTTAGATCCAAATCTCGAGTGGACCCCACCATACAAAACAGTGAAGAGACCGACAGCTATAATTAAAAAGTTATAAGGGTAACAAAAGTTTTTGATCAAACAGTTATTTGTGTTTTCTTTTCTTTCATGTTTGAGTTAATACATGAACCGGTTGGATCTCAAATAAACATTACGGTGGACCTTTGAAAGGTTTCAACTGTAGGCATCAGTCTCCCCACTGTTTTTTGTGGTGGGGTCCACTCTAGCCTTGGATCTAACTTATTCTTTATATCATGTCCTAAAATGATTTCTCCAAATGTATAGACGGTTTAGATATAACACATGTATCATTGTGGTCCACAAAACTTGGCGACGTTACTTAAGTAGCGAGTCTGGCCACCCAACTTCCGCGCACGGAAAAGGTAGAAAACAAAAAATTAGATAGGAGAAGGCTGGGGCTCTCTGTGGACGCGAGTTAACACCTCCGTTTATTGACGTTGCCTCGTGCCTTCTTACGTAACCACTCACCACCACTCAACGAGGTACACGTCTACCGTCCTCAGCTCCAGCCGGGCGGGGGTAGTACCTAATCCGCGCCCGTGAGATCGGAGTGTGTATAATGACATGGGTATGTACTAACAAGCTAAACCCTCGAAAAAAAAAAAAAAGAAAGAAAGAAAGAAAGAAAGAAAGAAAGAAAGCAGATGTATGCGTGTGTAAGATCGGATCCGTTCACCAGGAGAAAACCACTATGTGGATGTCATCACAAATCAGGTTACTCAGATCATCAGTTGGTCCAGTGTTATACATCGAATTGTTTTCTGGACTGTTCATTTGTTTTACACAGATGTAGCCCATGTAATGATCACATCAGGCAGATTTTAGAAGATGGCATCTACCCATGAAGGATTGCCTGATGAACGGCTGTGATCTTGCACACGCATGCCTTATTTGAATGTATGAGGAGATTAGAGACATATTCAAGGTGCACCCGAGCAGTACAGCCAATGCAAACTTTACCTTTACAACGAAGCCCTCCTACAGCAATACACGACATAGAGAAATGAAAGTTGCCATCCAATACTACTTTTTCTACACGTGTCGATGCAGCACATATGTCCTAGATCCAAACCATCCATCTTGTGGACCCCACTGCATATCTGCTTTGATCTAGGAGCCATGCTTCTCAAGTCATCAAGTGGGCCAGACGTGTATGAAAGAAATGGATTGTCATTAAAAAAAAAAAAAAAAACTGACCGTTGGTCTGGCCTGATTTTACGTACATGGCGGAACCCACTTGGGTAGTGGTCCTGCACTTCGACTCTCTCACACACGTTTCGCAGTGGCACACGTGGGAAAGTAAGATTTGGGTGGCTACTCTAGTAAGCAAAGCATATAGCAACTCCCACTATCTAATAAAGTTCCCATCGAAGCAAAATCTCATGTTTATTTACCACAGTTGAGGGAAGTTCTCCTGTTTACTTTTCTAGAAAAAATTGGGACATTTGTTAAAGTGGAACGTCCCATAGCCTTTTAAAGTCCCAAGTTTGTTGCCACAATCTCATAAATATCCATGCATAAGTGATGTAGAGTGCATAAGTGATGTAGAGTGGATCACAAACACTTTCATTGCAAAGATGGAATAGAGAAGTGACGCAGGGATGAACATGATGAGGTCGATCACCGTCTTCCTCAAGGATAACTACTCCGAATTGACGGAGCTTCCTTTACTTGACTAATATTGATTAATGGAGGTGAGCATGATCAGGACCGTCAAAACTTCAAAACAACTGTATCTCGCAAATTAGAATGAGTTTTTTGACATATCATATATAATTTTGGAGCATGAAAAACTACTTTAGCCAACCAACCCTAGCTATGCCGGGTTGCTCACGTCGAATTTGTAAGATTCCATTGTATCAACAGTTGAAAGTCTATTTTTTTCATTTTTACTAATTTGAAAAGGGGGTTGTGCCCAACATGAAAAATCGGTTATTAAAAATAGAAGAATAATTTAGTTGGGCCAAATTAGACACAACTAAATTACTGTACTTAGCATTAGGCTCTTTAGCTAATACAATACATGTCCTCAGGCTTTTCTTGACTTGACTAGTATTGATTAGTTCCTTCACATCTGCCTTCAAGATCTCATATTTTTTTTGATAATGTGGGCAATTAGACAGATTTGCCCCTAAGACGGGATCAACTTGATTTTGTATATCTCGTATGGGAGGTAATTTATTAAGTAGTTCATCAAGTACAACCCCCTAGAACTCTTGTGATACTAGTTCTAAACCTTCTAGGATATTCACAGGCTCAACATATTTTTTCTCTTCAACTAATGCATATATATCTCCCGTTTCCTCAGATTGTTTAACAAAGGCCTGTTCAGTGATGAGATATTGTCCCTCCACTTTAGAAGTCTTGGGTTGGTTTTCCATTCCTACAGAGGTCACATGTTCACCACTGATGAATCTTGTGGTCTATTGCAACTCTATTTTGATGAAGTCGTTGCTCGCAGATCAATAATAGAATTTTTTTTATATTAACCTTTTACTGATCGATTATCTTGATAATAATTTTAGTTTTGTTGGAATAATACCTAATTATAATCTCGAGGGAGGAATCGCATGCACAATAACTTCTTCATCCGCGACCACGTGCGGATTGACGCCTTCATCTGTCTTGTCCGCTCGAGTTGAAGTTGTTCTCACCAATCTGAAGCTTTGCCCGTCAAGTTGTAAGCCACGAGTTTAACTTTCTTTTCTTCTACGATGTTCATATAGTCGAAGAAACATTCGACTTTAAACAACCAATCGAGGAAGTCCTTAAAGTAGAGTTGACCATTAAAACTAGGAAGATCGACTTTCATCTTAAATTCTTGACCCATCCTATCTATCTGATCAATGCCTCGTCTAGGATGCTGTGAAATTATGTCGCTAGATCCCACCTTCTCAGGAGTGATCTTGTGGTTCATTGATAACGTCGCCCTACGATCAGTATAATTACGAATTTCAGGAATTGACAGTAAAAGATTATCCTCAAGAACACGGAGTTACCCTAGGGTTTCCGCTAAAAGAACCGCTATGCAGTCCATGGAAGCTTACAACCCTTGCATGGCTTGTCGATTCTCTTGCATGGTTGTTTTGAAAGCTGTCACTGTTAAAGGTAAATTCTCTGGGGCACCGCCTATGGGATTGTTGCTTAACCCGTCGTTAGAAGTCATCGATCCGAGGAGAAACCTCTCTTTGATACCAAACTGACGCAGGGAAGGACGTGAGGTCGAACACCGTCTTCCTCAAGAGGATAACTATTCCGAATCCACGAAACTTCTCTGGACTCCTCACAGAGACTTCTCGAATCCATGGAACTTCTCTGGACTCCTCACAGAGACTTCTCGAATCCGCGAGGAAAGAAAGCAGAAAATAAAAATAATTTGTAATAAATTCAAAATTGATTAATGAATAATTGATAATTTTTTAATGTGTCTCCTTACACCATTAATATTGAAAAAAAAAAATTAAAGTTCGTAATTACCAAAAATACCAAAATTATAACTCTAATAAAAATCCTAATTCTTATAAAACTCTTTTAAGACCTAATTTCTAAAAATAAAAATTATAAATAAACTTTTTCTAGAAGAGTCCTAGTATAATTAAAAGTTATTTCTAAAAAGAAAGAAAATCTAAAACTGTCACGCCCCAAACTCGGAAACCGGGCTCACAGAATTCCCGATCGCCGAATCCGGCGCCGACAGCCTCCGTAGAACCCCATTATCGGCTCCTAGCTCCCATTCGCCAGGTTCCGATCCTGGAATTTTACGAGGAGGATTTTCAATGTCAGTCTGATTCGTAATAAGCATAACCAAAGGCATAACCCACAAACAACAACCAAGAAATCCATTACATTTCCACTATGATCAAAAACTTTACAAGTACAATGGGCATAAAGGGAAATACAATGGTAAATAACAGAAAAACTCCAAAATGATCAGCAACGTGCTCCTGCCTCAACGCTGCTGCGATCCAACGTCACCTGCACGCAACGGTCGTGCATAAGCTTACAGAAAGCTTAGAGGGTGGTGAAAGTGTGTGCGCAAGGTAGTAATATGAACATGCAATGTCAGAGTGATGCGGAATATGCAGATAGAACTATGATATCATGAGCCGTACCAAGGCTTATGCGGTGCAAGACTTGAATGGTATCGGTCATCCCAAGGCCATGCGATGTGCAATGCAACTCAAGCATACAGATCCTCATCTATGTCCACATATCAGTACAGCTCAAATATGGAATATCACCGGGGTCTAGTACACTCTAAACCAGATTGCCGCCACATCGCGCGCAATAAGGTAAGTGGAAGAGACCTCACTATCCGTCTGCCAATATCGGGCACGACTCGTCGATAGCGGACCCATTCCTCGAGCTGGTCAAACTCAGCCTAGCATTGCCCCCTACCCTCGGGCGGGTAAGGCCGCACCCCCTTCCAACCGACCACGACACAGTGGAGAGCACAGCCAACTGGTATTCGGCACTCAGCGCTCATCTACCCACTCGGTCTAGACGTTGGAGCAACCTCTTGGTACCATAAGGGTTTAGGGACTTTCACCCAGGGATATCTATAGTACCCCATATAAAACAAGATTTTCGGTATCCAATCCTGCCAACCACGATGCGTCTGTGGAGGCTACGGCCCTGATGTCGCTAGGGCGTACAATAACCATGTCACACAAATGCGGAATGCATGTATCACGCTATCCAGTCATGCAACCAATCCTGCGCATACCGTGCACTCATGTAGGACAACACTGCCTAACCGGGAGCCCATAAACAACCTGCCCGAAGGCAAATGCTATGATCAGTCATTCCTTATATCAAGCATACATATGATGCGTATGATCATGGGTCATGAAACTATGCTAAACATGTTATAATAAAATGAATTGTCTTACAATGCAGATGGGCCTGGACGGTCTATACACAGCAAGTACGACCAGTAATGGGCCCTAAGGAGAGTCGTAATGTGGACATCCAACCAACATTACACTCGCAGTGTGGACGTCAAACCATCATTGCATTCCAGGTACGATCTTCTTAAACACCGCTACATAATCGGTATTGGGTTTACACATTGCAATGGACCTTAGGTCCCTCCCATTGGGCCTTACATATATATCAAATGGGCCATAGCTTATGGGCCTTTTATTCGTCAGATGGGCCACATAAATGGGCCACACCAATGGGTCTTATGTGCATTGCAATGGGTCAAAACCCGTGGTCCTTGGATTGCATCAATTGGACCTAGTCACATGAGTCTAATATGTATCAAATGGGCCACACAATTGGGCCCCCAAATGTATATCAACTGGGCCTCAACCCAGAGGCCTTATATGAGTCGAATGGGCCTAAATCCCTAGGCCTTAAACAATTCTAATGGGCCTAGTCCATGAGCTTGCATGCATATCAAAGTGGGCCTAATCCCATGGACCCTTTCTTAATCAAATGGGTGTAGTCCTATGGGTCTTACAATATAACAAATGGGTCCACTTCCATGGACTTTAAGAATGCAACAAATAGGTCCAATTTTATGGGCCTAGAAGTACATTAAATGGCGTAGTCACATGGCCTTAGATCATATCCATTGGGCCTAAAACCATAGGCCTTGAATATCAAGTTAAGCCCATAGGCTTTACATATCAAGCGGGCCCGAGTTCTTGGGCCTTAAATGAATCAAATGGGCCTAGCACATAAGCATTTCATAATTTAAATGGGACTAGCCCATAGGCCTTTTATGATACAAATGGACCTATCCCATAGGCCTATTGCAAACCAAAAGGGCCTAACCCATATGATATAAAATGCAATATTATATTATATATTAATATAAGAAGATATAATATGTTAATATAATTAAATTTTTTAAAAAATAAAACGTCCAGGCCCTGGACGGCCTGGACATGCGCCTGCATCAAGGGACGGCCCCACCGTCCAGAAAATTTATATCAAGGTGGGCGCCACCGTCCACTGGACGGTGGCCAAAAAAAAAAAAAATAAAAAAAAAAAAATAAAAATAAAAAATAAATATATATATATATATATATATATATATATATATATATATATATATATATAAACATCACGGTGGCTCCCATGTGGGGCCCACTGTAAAATTTACTTGGCATCCAACCCGTTGATATGGTCAAACAGACCCGGTTGGAGGAAAAATACAAATTTCAGCTTGGTTCAAAACTTTTGTGGGCCCCAGAAAAATTTTAATGGTAGATGCTCAATCTCACTGTTTCATGTGATGTGGCCCACCTGAGGTTTGGATCGACCTGAAATTTGGAGGGGGCCCACCTGAGAAGGGGGCCCACCTAATGGACGGTATAGATAAAACATATACATCGTGTGGGGCCCACGGCAGCAGCCGTGGGTGGCTGCACGCTGCCCGCCCGCCCGACGTGCAGTAGGCGCTGCACGTCACTGCCAGTGTCAGAGAGAGGCAAAGCCTCTTGTTTAACAAGTTTGGGAAAAATTTTGATTTTCGGGATTTTTCACGCATGTGACTCACATTTTATAGATCTACTCCGCCCATTATGTTCAGTAGCCCAAAACAAACCTAAAGAGTCCAAGGTTGGACATTTTTCAGCGTATGGAACAATAAAATGGGCCTTAAAAGCCTTTAAAAGGTTAGAAATACCATTTTCTATGGTACGGCCCGCCTGTTAATCAGATCAGACTCACCTTTTGGCTCAATGCGTAAATGAATCTGAGAAAAAGGATGGACGGCATGGATGGAACAAATGCATCAAGGTGGGGCTTGCATGGACCGGCCCACCAAAACCCCTCTTTCTTTCCTTTTTCTCTTTTTGTCTTTTTTTTTTTTTTTTTTTTTCATGCAGGGACGTCCAGCGTCCCAGACGCTGGACGGTGAGCCACCTGTAAAATGTACATGGTGGTGGGCCTTTTTGAAGTGGGCCACCACTAATGGATAATGGGTGTACAACACGCAAGGTGGGCCTCACTTGAAGGACTTTTGGACAAAATAAATACCTCAAGGTGAGGTCCATTCAAGTGGGCCACACAACCCTTGCATGAAATAAAGTAAAATAAAATAAAATAAAATGAAATAAAAGAAATAAAAGAAAGAGAGACATGGAGAGTGGGACACGGCTTATGATGGAGGGACCCCGTCATTATGGGCCCTCCCTTGCAATGAAACATACAATAAATGGATCCCTTGCACATGGGACCATTAAAAATGTAAATCAACGGTGGAGATCCATTCTCCACCGATATGGACGGTCTAGATGACCTTTCTAAATGAAAATAAACATCATGATGGGGTCCATGGAGAATGGCCCCATCATGGAATGGTCATGATGATCCAAGTGGTCCATCGGCCACAAATAAGGGTCCCAAATGAGATCCACACCATGGATCGGTGGGCCTCACTTGGTCCACCATAAAATCAAGTAAAACTACCCTATAGAGGCACCCACCGTCCGATCTTCTAGCTCCTAGAGGTTCCTTGGCACCTTGGTTTCAACTTCAATGGTTAAGATGAAGAATGGAGGGTTGAGATGGAAGATTTTGGGGTAGCAAGGTGGGCCACTTGAAGCTTAGGAGAGTTGGAAAATTCCATACGTATGGAAGCTCTTGGAATTTTTATTGCTTAGAAATTTTGGAATGAGAAAGAGAGAAAGAGAGAGAGTGATGTAAAGGGAGAGAGAGAGAGTGATGGATGGATGGGTGAGTGATGTTTGTGTAAGAAATCTTGGACTTTTGTGGCTTTTGTGTAAGAGAGGTATGGGATGTGAAGACTTTTGTGGTCTTTTGTGTAAGAAAGGTATGGGTTAGGAAGACTTTTGTGGTTGCTTGGGAAAAGGGATGGAAGTGATGTGTACTTGACATGTGATGGCTTGATGGGTGATTGATTGATGAGATTGATGTGATTGATGTGACACATCGTTGAGATTCCCTTGGTTTTCGCAACGCGCGGCGTTTTCTCGCACCGAATGTTGGCCCATAACTCTTGACCAGGGTATCACCTTGGCGCGCGAGTCGCGGTATCGGAATCGCGGCAATGGTGCGGTCGCTATGGCATTGGTCTCAGGTTGAGTCGACTCGGGTTGTCGGCACATGAATCAGGGTCGCGCGTCGATACTGGTTAAGGGTCGAAAGTTGCCGGAATTCGACCGGTAAGACCGCGGAAGTGTACGGAAAGGTACGGACCAAGATACGGGTCTTACAAAAACTCTAAAAAAATATTTAAAAAATTGAAATTACTAAAAATAGTAAAATTTTCCTAAAAATTTATTTTTGAGCTGAAAGCGCGCGTTTTCTAATGAAATGGACAGATGCGACCCACGTTGTGGGTCAGTTCACCTCGGATGGCCCATTTCAATAAAGATTGATAGGTTGTGCGCCCCATAACGATACCCGGATCAAAAGTTACGGTCAATTTACGGTCCACCTCCTTTTGGCTCAACCATGCTGGGAATATCTCTGTGACACGTTCTACATCAGACCCCTCCACTTGAAAAAAACTCGTCCTCGAGTTATTTAAGGGACTTGGCTCATGATTCTGAGATAACTTCTGACGCCGATGTTTATTAACCTTTTTCTTGTACTTAGCATTAGGCTCTTTAGCTAATACAATACATGTCCTCAGGCTTTTCTTGACTTGACTAGTATCGATCAGTTCCTTCACATCTGCCTTACAAGTCCTCAGACTTTTCTTGACTTGACTAGTATTGATCAGTTCCTTCACATATGCCTTTAAGATCTCATATTCTTTCTGATAATGTGGGTAATTAGACAGATTTGCCCCTAAGATGGGATCAACTTGATTTTGTATGTCTCATTTGGGAGGTAATTTATTAGGTAGTTCATCAAGTACAATCCCCTTGAACTCCTGTGATACTGGTTCTAAGCCCTCTAGGATATTCACAGGCTCAACATATTTTTTCTCTTCAGCTAATGCATATATATCTCCCGTTTCTTCATCAAGTACAACCCTCTTGAACTCCTGTGATACTGGTTCTAAACCCTCTAGGATATTCACAGGCTCAACATATTTTTTCTTTTCAACTAATGTATATATATCTCTCGTTTCCTCAGATTGTTTAACAAAGGCCTGTTCAGTGATGAGATATTGTCCCTCCACTTTAGAAGTCTTGGGTTGGTTTTCCATTCCTATAGAGGTCACATGTTAGCCACTGATGAATCCTGTGGTCTGTTGCAACTCTGTTTTGATGAAGTCGTTGCTCGCAGACCAATAATAAGATTTTTCTACATAACCTTTTACTGATCGATTATCCTGATAATAATTTTAGTTTTATTGGAATAATACCTGATCGTAATCTCGAGAGAGGAATCGCATACACAATAACTTCTTCATCCGCGACCACGTGCGGATTGGCGCCTTCATCTTAGGCCCAATCGGACCGTCAAAACTTCAAAACAACCGTATCTCGCAAACCAGAATGAGTTTTTTGACATATCATATATAATTTTGGAGCATGAAAAACTACTTTAGCCAACCAACCCTAGCTATGCCGAGTTGCTCACGTCGAATTTATAAGATTCCATTGTATCAACAGTTGAAAGTCTATTTTTTTCATTTTTACTAATTTGAAAAAGGGGTTGTGCCCAACATGAAAAATCAGTTATTAAAAATAGAAGAATAATTTAGTTGGGCCAAATTAGACACTTACTTTTTGTCAAAAACCATAAAGTTCATGGAATCGTGACATGTTATAAATACTAAGATTATCATATATAATAGTGAATTTTTTAAAGAGTCTGAGCTTTTTTATTTATTTTTTCTTTTCATCATCAATCAATTTATTTTTTAATTTATTAAAAATTATTTATATTTTATCCAATTCCATGAGTAATCCAAAGAACTCTATGGATTCTGAGTAATTATCGCCTAGGAAGATGGGGATTGACCTCGTCATGTCCTTCCTGCGTCAGTAAGGCTGTCAACAGGCCAGGTTTAAGCAAGTGAAAATCAAGTTTGGTTAGATTTAAGTAACAGCCTTTGCATTATATATAATTTTATATGATTATAGTATATAATAATTATATTTTTTAAAAAATAAGAACAAAACCAACAGAGATAATTTTGCATAATGTAAGATTGTTGATCGTGCCCTTCATCGCTCGACTGATTTGAATTTGAGTATGTGGGTCGTCTATTCTACTGTCTTTCATGGTTTGACAACTTATACAAGTCACATCTGATTTGTGCAGTCGTTCATAAACCGGTCATATCGGTATCATGGGTCCATGACCCTCTTACCTTCCCTCCCCTCCCTAACTCACACGACTCAGTAACTCGAACTTAAACAGTCCGGCCGAGTCGGCCGAGTCAGCCGAGTGAAAAACTGTAATTTATTCACGGATGTGCTACGTGTAAGGTGGTGTGATACGTGTATGGTGGTAGTTGAGTCACCACCATTTCGGAAATAAGGTAGTTTGGCATGAGAAATGCATTCCTATTTAGTTTTCTACGATTAGGCACGCGTCCCACCGTCCCCTGCAGTCGGCAAAAAGATAAATCAACCCCAAAGCCAAAGCATCATTCAAAAGACTGCTTCCATCACGACTCATTCCACACAAGTCTCTCCGACTTCACCTGTGTGTGACGTCACCAAATTCTGTGGGCCCCACGTACTACTGCCTTCAGTTGTGTGTTAATGTCACCCACTTCTATGGGCTCGCCATCCGGTTATTTGGTAAGATTGCTTTAAGGCTTGAGTCAAAAATTAAATAGGTAAAAAGCTCAAGTGGACCATAACACAAAGTAGTAAGGATTATAAGTCCATTGTTGTATACTTCTTAAGGTCATGGAAGTTTTAAATTAATCTTATATTTACCTTTTTTCCTCAGTCCGGGTCGGCCTAACTTTATAAAATGATTGGAAAAATAAATATTATGGTGGCCCTAAGAAAATTTTAATAGTGAGAATCACTATTTTATTTTTTATGGTGTGGTCCATTTGAACTTTGAATATGTGTCATTTTTGTGTTCAAGTCTTAAAATAATGTCACATGAAATGTATGAAGAGAATGGATGTAACACATATATCATAGTGGGGCCATTGAACTTGGTGACATCATTGCACTACAGGAGGTCGGTGTTCGGAACACCAAGCAGTCCACTTGTCATCGTTGTATCGCACAAAGGAAGCGTATCCCGGACGCGGATTGCGTCCTAACCCCACCCGTCTCTAACCCCGAATGGGCAGCTTTGTGGGAGGGCCCACCATGATGTATCTATTTATCCATGCCATCCATCCCTTTTCTCATATCATTTTAAGGAATGAAATAAAAAAAATGAGGTAGATCCAACGCTCAAATGAACCACACCACAGATGAATTTAGCACTTAATGCAACTGTTGCGCATTTAATGCAACTGTTGCGCATTTAATGCAACCAACCTCGTTATTTGGTGTGGTCTACTTCAGTCATTGGACCTGTCTATATATATATAAGCTCATGGGAACTTCCCATGAGGTCGAGCTGTGTGGGGCCCACCGTGATGCATGTTTAAACATTACCACCGTGCATTTGATGGGTCCCCTTTAAATTATGGGTTATCCTAAAAATCAACCATATAACAGGTGGGTCATACCATCAAAAATCACGTGAAGAGATGCCTAAAACATATAAAAGCACTTGGTGGGGCCCACCTGAAATTTGGATGCTCTGAAACTTGGTCTGACCCCTCATCCAAGTGGGACACACATAATGGATGGGTTGGATTTGTGAACTACATCTCAGTGGGCCTAACAAATGATTATAAATGTTTCAATGGAGGATATCCCCTCTCAACTTTTGTATGGGGAGTGGCCCACAAAAGTCACGATTTGACTTGATTTTTAAGCCCTAGGCCCACCATGGAATGTTGCATTTGACTGACGGGGTAGATGTTCGACACACATCACGGCAGGCCCACACAACTCAATCTCACTGAAAGTTCCCATGAGCTCAACTGCATAGAACCTCCCATGCATATATACATATATAAACATATAGGATATATATATATATATATATATATATATATATATATATATATATATATATATATATATATATATATATATATATATATATATATATACTAGATAAGTATCTTCTTAATTTTTGAGCCCATGTAAAAAAAGAATCTGTAAAAACAGATGGATGGCATGGATATAGAATGTATACATCGAGGTGGGCCTCACTACAAGTAGAGGTGGACACTGAGTCAAGTCGGACCGGATTGGGTCCAACTCAACTCGATCCGATTTTTTAAATAACTAACTCGAACATGATTCGATCCGGGACTGAGTCCGGGTCAGCTAACTCGATCCGATCTGATGCACGGTTGGCCTAACCCGAACTGAGTTCGACTCGGTTAGGGAAACCAGGTCGGATCGGGTTGAGTATGGTTCGGATGGAGTTGGGTCTATAAGTCTAACTATAACGTATGTGTTATATCCAAACTGTCCCTTCATTTGGAGAGCTTTTCTTAAGGTTTGATCTGAAAAATTAGATAGATCCAAAGATAAGTTGGACCATAATGTAAAAAACAGTGGAGGATTGAATGTTTACTATTAAAACTCTTTTGGAGATCACAGAAGTTTTGGATCAATATAAAATTTATTTTTCCTCTTCATTAATGTATTTTTAACTTTATTTACAGATTAGATAGAAAGTAAACGTTATGGTGAGCCCTATAATTTTTTTACCGTGAAAATCATTATCCTCCTATTTTTATTGTGGTCCATTTAAGCTTTTAATATGATTCATCTTTTTTTTAATACTTTAAAATAATCTCGAAAAATAGATAAACAGTATGAAATAATAAATACATCATTATGAGGCCCGTGTAATTTTGATCTCATCTGAGTCTTTCGTACAACTCGAAGCTTGAGGCCTGTTTGCGCTCGTCTCTGCATGAGACTTATCTACCCCCAGCCCAGTTGTCTAGTTGGTGCCTGGTGTCATGTATCAAATGCAATCAGATTGCGTACCAAGTAGTCAGAAGTCAGGGCGCGGTTTTCCTGCGAAAGACTTTCACAGTAAGTTTCTATGCAAGATACAGAGTGGGGCCCACCGAGACGTTTGTGTGTTATCTACCCCGTCCATCCGTTTTGATAGATGCTTTTAGGACGTGTGACTAAGAATGAGGTGTATCCAAAACTCAGGTGGGACACACTAGAGGAAAAAGTGGACATTCGGTGAGCAACATTAAAGCATTATTATGGTCATAAAAGATCTATATCACGCTATATATTTGGTGTTTTCACTTCATCAAATTTGCAATGACCTTATAAACGGTTTGGATAGGATATAAACATCAAGGTTCTCAACGGTAGAAATTTCTTTCCCCAATTTTCTCTTCCGTGTGACCCACTTTAGTTTTGTATCCACTTCATTGTTGGTCTCACGTCCAAAATTTAGCTCGCAGAATGGATGGATGGAATGAATTTCTCACGTACATTGCAGTGGGCCCCACCCAGCATCCTTGCACAAGATCTTCATGCAAAGGCTTTTGCATGGAACCGTCCTGCTTGAGCACTGGTTGAGATGACTGAGGAGACGGATCGGCTACTCCCCCTGCCACCAGCCAATGGTGGGTGATCTTTGCTCCGTGGACCCCACCATGATGTATTTATTTCATCCATGCCATCCATCTATTTTTTTAATTAGTTTATTCTATTAAAAAAATGAGGTATATCCCATCTTAAGTGGACAACATTACATGAAACATTGTTGAATGAACGTTGTGTAGATCGGGTCGAATCTGATTAATCCAATCGGATCGGATCGGTTCGGATTAACCATTGATCCGAACTCAATCTAATGTACGATCGGATTTGAGTGATCCTACTTGATTTGCATCAATCTAAGCCTTCAGTTCGATTTAAATCGGGTCGAATCCTACCCAGCTCTGACTATAAGAGCGACGACGCCGTCTTGGGTGAGGCCTAATCCATTTCCCAGTTTCAGATGGAAGCAGATTGCGTCCTACCCCACACTGACAATGACCCGTCCCGGGCAGGGCTCTGTGGGGCCACCGTGATGTAAGAATTTTATCCACGCCGTTCATCTTTTATTTGAGATCATTTTACGGCTTGATCTTTAAAATGAAGCAGGTCCAGAGCTCCAGCCGGTAGGATGCAATCCGCTAAGATCCAGCTAATAAATGGCGTACGGAGCCTGTCCATCCTTCGCCCATTTCTAGCCTTTTCAGTGCTGAGATTGAATATTAAACTAATAAATAGCGTGCAGAGCCTGTCCAGCCTTCGCTCATTTCAACCCTTTCCACCGCTGAGATTGAATATTATTTCTAACCTCGGGAACGAGGTGGAAGCAACGCCCAAGAAACCGACATCAGTTGCGGTTTGGGGGAAGTGGATTAGATGGTGTACTACGCACCACTGGCCTCCCTTGTGTTTACGTGTCGTTCGAAGACGAGCTGATACTCCTTGACCTCCGGGTTGTACGAGATGAAGTATTAACTATATCCCCACCTTTCATTCATTCGTATAAATCAACAAAAAATGAGTCACATCCGGAGCTTAAGTGGACCACAACACAAATAGCATTAGGATAATTTACATCCACAAGGCTGATATAACGTTTATTTTCCTTCCAATCTGTTTATAAAAACCATATAGATGAAGATGAAAAATAAATATCATATTGATTCAAAACTTTTAAGGCTGTTTGGCCAGGCAGATTCCACGGTATTAGGAGGGATGGGATCGGTAATACTCTTGGATAGGCATGACGAGCCAAAGAGATCCGGTGAACTTGTCCTGGGATATAAGCAATCCCATGGATCTTAAGAGAATCCACTGACATCACCATCATTACTTTAAAATTGATCCTATTCCTACCTTGATTGAATGGATTGGAAGGTAAAATCCCAGGATATGCTGGGCATGCCAAACAGACCCAGTGAACTTGTCCTGGAACATAAGCAATCCCATGGATCTTACGACAATCCACTAACACCACCATCATTATCTTAAAAATGATCTCATCCCTCCTAATACCATAGGATCTGCCCAGCCAAACAGACTCTTATAGACCCAAAATAGTTTCAATGGTATAAGTTCAACCCCTTGATACTTTTTGTGGTGGGGCCTACTTGATCTTTGGATCCATCTCATTTTTCAGCTCAAGCCTTACAGGATGCTCCCCAAATAATCAGATAGTTTTGATATAATACAGACCAGTCCGGTGACTCGGCCAAGTTTCATGGACTCCGTGGTATGTGTTATATTTAAGTTGTCTGCCCATTTTACAAGGTGGTTATAGGAGTTGAGCCCAAATATAAAATAAATCCAATGATCAAATTAACTACATCTCATGAAGCAGTAGGAGATTAAATGCCTGCTATTGGAATCTTTCCAGTGGCAACAAAAGTTTTCAATATAGCTGATATCTATTTTTTCTCTTCATCCAGTTTGTGTGACCTTATGAGCATGTAAGATGGATGGAAAAAAAACATTAGGGTGGGCCCTATGAATGCTTTAACTGTAGGAATCAATATCACCCCCTGCTATTTGTGATGTGGTCCACTTGAGCATTGGATATGGCTCATTTTTTAGGCACATGCTTTAAAATGATCTCACAAAATATATAAACGGTGTAGATATAATAAGCATATCATGAGGGGCGCAAAGCTTTGGTTTTCTTTTTACTATTCCTGTCATTGCGAGGACTGCTGCTAGGCTCTTCCGCATACGCCACATACGTACACCATAATGTATGTGTTGCATCCAATGTAACGAGCTCATTACATTGGAAATGACCAAATTAAGATAAGCCAGTGGAGATAAACTTGAGGAAAATAATAACTTGTCGTACGATTGTAATGATGCACAAAAGACTTATTTAAGAGGTTGGAATGAATGGATTATCAGATTTTATTTAGAATTATTTATATTAGTATTTTCAATTGATTTTAGTTGGTCAAATCTGTGATGATAATAAACTTTCAAACACAAAAGTATATGATAAGCATACATAATGCTTGGAGCATTGAAATTTGCATACGTGTACAAATGGAATTAAATGCGTCTCATTTGAGGTGATCAAATTAATATTCCAAAAGATTGGCGATTGAGATGAATTGTTTCACACCCGAGAATTTAGTATAATTTCATCCTCAAGGGATAATGAATTTTAGAGAACCGGCAATGGAACGGTTTGATTGAAGGGTGTAGAGTAACCTTCATTAAGGTAAGGAAGGGTTTAATGTTACATTCTCATTCTTACTTTTTATTGGTGTGGCCAATTTGGGTTTTGTGTTGGCCTGAATTTTAGCCTCACATGCTACCATGAGATTTCTCATATGATGAACGCAGTTTAAGTCACACATTTCAGTGGGCCTCATGTAAGCTTTTGATACAATTGCTTTGGTGATGACAATGTTATCTCTAGTTATTAGGGGTATACATCGAGTTGAACTAAGTCAAGCTAGCTTTAGTTCGACTTGGCTCGGCTATTAGCTGACCTTAGCTTGAATTTGGCTTGGTTTGGTTCGGTCAATAGTTTGAGCCAATTCGATCCGAGTTTGAGCATAAACTAGGCTGATTTTGCTATTATAGCATTTTCACAAACACTTTTACTATACTTTTAAAATCTTATTGTATTTGAATAAGTAATAATGGTTTTATAAGTATTTTATCAAATATTTTTTGAGCAATATAAAAATCAAGAAGAGAATGATGTTAGTTTTATATACATACCCTCCGTACCATCTGTCATAATTCTTTGAGACATTTTATTAAATACTTGGTGGGCAACATTAATACCAAAGTAATTAAGTTACTGAACTGGTTCGATTTGAGTACGATTTGAATCAGGTTCGATTTGATTACACCGCTTTACTCATTATGTGGTACATAACAAATAAAATAGAGGGATGATTTTAAAAAAACAGTTTCCTACCTGCTCATTTATTTTGTACACTGAGATCTTAGGCCAGAGAGTTGAAAATGTGTCTCCAACCTGCCGAATGGCTCGGATGATGCACACACTTGGCATTTGGCATGTTTCCTGCGCATGTGGGTTTTGCCAATGTTAGTGTTATCAGGAGCAGCGACAGGTGCGGATTAGATACTGACAAGTCAGTAGCCAAAACGCTACTGAAGTGACGTCACCAACTTTGTGGACCCACCGTGATGCATGTGTTGTATCGTACCGTCCATCCATTTGGGGAGTTCATTTTATAGCATTAAACAAATAATGAGATAGATATAAAGTTCAATTGGACCCAGCATAAAAAACAGAGGAGGCAGTGACATTTACCGTTTAAAACTTCTTAGGAGTCACAGTATTTTTTTTATTAAGTTGATATGTTTTTTTCACTTCATCTATATCTATATTAACTTATAAATTGATTGGATCTCAAAAATACATCACAGTGGGCTATATAAATGTTTCAATGATAGGTATAACTACTCACGCGGTTTTCTGTTGCGGGTCCGCTTGAACTTTAGATCTATCTCTTTTTTTTATAATACCATCAAACGATCTTTACAAATAGTTAAGTGGCATGGATACAACACATGCACTGAGGTGGGGTCTGTAGAACTTGATGACGTTACTTCAGTAGTGATTTAACTACTGACCTTGTCAGTATCTAATCTACGTCCAGCAGCGACTCCACGCCAAAACGAATCTTCCGTGCCCCTGGGGTAAAGTTCTAGGTACATTGATACATATCCTTGGAAGGGGAACGTACCGAAAGTGAATCTTATCCGTTCATTTTGTTAACCAGTTCACATATATCCAATAGCACAAAAGACGATTTAACGAACTAAACTTTGGAATACTCTATCCAGATATCAATGTAGGCCCTGTTAAGCGGTAGCGGAGTAGCTGGTGTACCTCACACCAACTATAGGTACGTGTCGAGCAAAGATGAGCACCGGCGCTCCACGAATTCTGAGTTGTACGAACGTTTTAAAAGAAACCAAAGTTGTGAAAGACATGCAATATTTTGAGAGCACAACCAAAGAAAGATAATATCAAAAGATCATATGGACCACGTCATAAGTGGCATATGAGATAATGACATTCACCGTTAAACAAATTTTAAGGCTTACCATAACATTTATTTTCTATTCCATCTAGTAATAAGGTCAAAAATACCTTAATAAAAAAGAACTTTTTTTTTTAATATTAATCTAAAACTTATGTGACCCTAAAAATAGTTTCACTGATAATGTACAATCCGTTTTTGCGTGACCCTAAAAATAGTTTCACTGATAATGTACAATCCGTTTTTGCAGTGTGGTTGGCTTGATAGTTGGATCTGTCTTAATTTTCATCTTAAGCCCTAAGATTAACCCACAAAATAGATAAACGGTTTAAATATAACACATTAAAACTATCAAACCCACGAACCTTAGGGATCGATACCAAGACGTCAGATGTTGAAATCTCCACCCAGTGTGCCAGTTGAACTGCGATCGTCCGTCGTAGACAAAGCGATGGGGGGGATTTTATTTTTTTCCTTTCATCTGGGTCTTTATGACCTAAACAACCGATTGAATGTCAAATAAATGATACAGTGTGCTTTAGGAGGATTTTAATGGTGAATATCCAAACATTATTATTTTTCTATAGTGTGGTTCACTTAAGATTTATATCCATATTATTTTTTCTACCAATCCCTGGAATGATATGTAAAAATGGATGAACGGAATGGATGAAACATATACATCACGGTGGGGCCCACAGAGCACCGACCACCAGCCACGGGGCTGGTGTCAGGGGCAGTAGCCAATCCATCTCCATCTCAGGAACTTCCATCACCTGACACGTGTGACCGACCTTGTCTTCAAAGATAAAAACATGCCACGTGGCTTGCGCGTTGGAGAACCCATAAGCAAAGGCATATTAAAATCCAACGCCAGACAAAAACATATGATAACTTTAAGACCTTCGGTCTGGACGGTGCGAAAACTAGGACGCCTCGTTTAAGAAAGAATCCGATCCATCCTCAGATGTTGCCACGTGGCCCACCGGCACTTTAAAAAGGAAACGAATTGGCTACTCCCCCTGTCACCAGCCATTGGCTGGTGGTCGGTGCTTTATGGGCCCCACCGTGATGTATGTGTTTCATCCATGCCGTCCATCCATTTTTTTAAGGTCATTGTACGACATGAGACTAAAATTGAGGTATATTCCAATCCAAATTGGGTCACGTTAAAGGAAACAACGTTGAATGAACATGGACCACTAAAAACTTTTTGGGGGGCCATAAAAATTTTGGATCAAGCTGATCCATGTTTTTCCCTTCATCTGGGTCTGTATGACCTAATCAACAGATTTGGATTTCAAATAAACAGTACAGTGGGCTTCAGGAGTATTTTAGCAGTGAATATCCAATCAATATTGTTTTCCTGTGGTGTGGTACCATGAGATTTATAACCCTCTAATTTTTGGGATGATGGCTAAAATGATCTGTAAAAATGGATTAACGGAATGGATGAAACACATACATCATTGTGGGGCCCACATAGAACCGACACGGGCCTGGTGGCGGGGGAGTAGCGAATCCGTTTCCCTTTTTAAGGACTCTCCTTCCCCACAAGTACCACCGCAACACCAACACCAAGCTCCGTTTCTCAACCCTTCCACAGTCACTTTCATTTCCACACAAGATAACAGTATATTTGATCTTGTACACCCAAAAAATATACAAAATGGGCCACTTTTGGACTTTCTTGAATTATGTCCATTCCCTATCTGGGTAATTCTACAAAACCCACTTCTCATTTTCAGGGAATTCTTTTTTATTTTTTTCTTTTTTTTTTTCTTTTAAATTTATTTACCTTTTTTTTTTTGGAACATGCAGGCCTACGGTGATGCTATTATACCCCTTGTAAGAAAAAAACCCATGTCTTCTTATCTCTAATGGGTTTTTTATTTTTTATTTTATTTTATTTTTTAATATTTTTTTAAATTGACGGCAGATATGCATCGGTTGAAGCGATTGAAAGCCCATCGAAGGTGGACGATGAGCAGTGGTTAGCTTATTGGATCTTGTACTCGTTCCTCACCCTCGTGGAGATGATGCTGGAACCCTTGTTAGAATGGTAATGGACCAGGTTCCTTCTAACATATGCAACTAGTTCATGTTTTGGTGGGGGGCTTTTGCTAACTTACCCACGAGGTGGTGTTTTTTTTTTTTTTTTTTCTCTAGAAAATACTTATATTTTGTTTGTGTTGTTCTTGTTCTTCTGATGCATTTGGTTGTAGGATACCGATATGGTACACGGTAAAGGTAGCATTTGTGGCATGGCTTGTGCTGCCGCAGTTCAAAGGCGCGGCTTTCTTATACGAGAGGATTGTGAGGGAGCAGCTGAAGAAATACAGCGGCGGCAGAGTAGGGAAAGCTCATCAATCCCCACAGGGCAAGAACAAGTTCATGGATTTCATTACTCCCAAGAAGGTGACTGATTTGGGTCTTTTTTGTTCTTGATGTTCTATCGTAAATAAGAAGTGGGCCCCAGTTGATGTGGGGTAGGTTCTGATTGGCCCATGCACATCCTATCAATGGATTAGATCACTGAATCATGGGCTCTTCCCAGGGCTATTGGGGCCCACCACTATGTTTGTGTTATATCCAGTCCATCTGTTTCCTCAGCTCATTTTAGGATATGAGCCGAGCGAGATCCAAAGCTCAAGTTGGCCATGGCACAGGAAACGGAGGCGTGGTTTGGGTGGATCATCGGATCCACCGATGTCGGTGGATCCCTAACTGTGGGGCCCACTGATGTATTCCACACCGTTCATTCATTTTGAAAGCTCATTTTAGGCATGATCCCAAAAATGCAGCAGATCCGAAGCTTAGGTGGACCATACCACGGGAAACAGTAATACCCACCGTTGAAAGCTTCGTGGTGTCACCGAAATGTTTATTTGCATCCATCCTGTTGATAAGTTCATAAAGACCTGGATGAAGAGACCACACAAATTTCAGCTTGATCTAAATCTTTTGTGGCCCACAAGTAAGTTTTTAATGGTCGATTACCACTGTTTTCTGTATTATGGTCCACCTGAGATTTGGATCATGCCCTAAAATGAGTTTTCAAAATGGATGGACAGCGCGGATATAAGGCACATACACTACACTACAGTGGTCCCCACGGTCAGGGATCCCACCCACCTTGGTGGATGCAGGGATCCAGGAAGGTGGATACGGACTCACCACCGTTGAAATGTTCCTGGAGCCTACAGTAATGTTTAGATGCCATCCAACGCGTTCATAACCCTGGATGGATGGAAAATACAAATATAACCCGGAAACGGTTTGGCTACTCTCCCCGCCCTCGCCCTTCTCTCTCTCTCTCTTTTTTTTTTTTAATTAAAAAAAAAACCACACGCGCGCACACCCCACACACACGCTAGTGGAATTTCACCACCTATGGGTACTCGAACCCTTGACCGGGTGTTGAAACTCCCGAGCGTCTACCACCCGGTTTGGCTACTCCCCCTGCCACCAGCCAATAGTGGTTGGTGGTCGGTGCTTTGTGGGCCCCACCATCATGTATGTGTTTCATCGATGCCTTCCATCTATTTTTCTAGATCATTTTATGAATAAGACAAAAAATGAGGTATATCCCAATCTCAAGTGGACTAAATTACAGGAAACAATGTTGAATGAACGTGGACCATTAAAAACTTTTTGGCGGCCATACAAGTTTTGGATCAAGCTAATATTTGGTTTTTCCCTTCATTTAGGTCTGTATGACCTAATAAACGGATTGGATGTCAAATAAACAGTACAGTGGGCCTTAGGAGGATTTTAAAGGTGGATATCCAATCACATTGTTTTTTTGTGGTGTGGTCCACCTGATACTTTTATCCCTCTAATTTTTGGGGATCAAGCCTAAAATGATCCGTAAAAATGGATGAACGGAATCGATGAAACACATACATCATGGTGGGGCCCACAGAGCACCGACCACCAACCACTGAGCTGATGGCAGGGGGAGTAGCCTGTCCGTTTCCATATAACCCGGACCTGAAACTTCTGTGACCCCACAGGTTTCAATGGTGGGCGGTTTGGATCCTTACTCGTTTGACCTTCTGAGTTTTGGGTCTCCCCCGTGTTTAGGCTCATATATTAAAATGAGCTGACGAAGCGGATGGACTGAGTGGATATAACAGAAACATCGTGGTGGGCCACACAGAACCCTGGATTACAGGCAAGTCACCTTCGTGGGTGGGTATGCGAGGCCATGTTCCATAATAGTATAAAACTAAAAGCCGGTATCTAGACCGTTGATTTTGTTATTTTATTATTTATCTTATTTTATGTGGGTTTTTATTGTATTGATTAATGCCTGGGATTTTGCAGAGAGAGCACGAGGCCGACTAGAGAGAGAAAAAAAAAAAAAACAGGGTTCTTTCTTGCTAGCGAATACTCCTCTTTCTCGTTTGTACTTTTGACTGATGTATAATCTCTTTTCCTTGTGCGTTTGTATCTGTGTTCTGATGTACCACACATGGACACGTGTCAACTGATCCACTTGTGGTGGGGCATACGGGTGATACGTGTATCCATATAATCTAACATGTTCTACACATATTGTTGTATTTTGTATTTTCTTTGGTGGATGGAATGATTAATGTAGATGCCTTCCAATTAAAAACTAGGGGCGTGCCACTGCATTAATATGTGTGGAGATGATCTCCTTGTAGGTTGAGCAGAGCTTACAACGCGATCTCTGTGCGTGGCCCACCATGGTGTGGGCATGATCATCTCCAATAGGACCATCATGTGCTCCCCATTATGCTATCTTGGCCTACCAAACTAAAGTCGATTCAAAATTTGGATGGGCCACACCATGTAAAATCATGTCTGAAGCCTCTCATGTTAATTTCCCATCTATTTGAGTTTTTGAGTAGCCTGATTTTTTGTTTGTCCGTACATCTTGCTGGGGCACATCTTCTGAACGGATTGGATTCCATGTAAAAAAGTAGAATGAATTGGTAGCAATGCAGTTTTCATGTGTCCGTTCATCTTGCTAGGGGCACATCTTCTAAACGGATTGGATTTCATGTAAAAAAGAAGAAGAATTAAGTCGGTAGCAACGCAGTTTTCAGATCTGTTACACGTCTCTCTCTTGTTAGGTCATGTGGAGATGATCTCCTTGTGGGTGGAGCCTAACCTACGATGGGATGTTGATGTGCGGCCCAACGTGTTTGTTTTCATGATATTCAATAGAAAAAATTAGTACCGTGTATAAGTCCGTACAATGTTTTATTTTTTATTTTTCCTCTCTTGGGAACTTATCTGAGCAAAGGTGATTTTTAAAGTTCCTATGTTGGTTTTTTGGTAAAAATATCTTTGTCGGTTTAGAGTAAGTAGTTGACAAAAGTAGAGATATTTTCATCATTTTAAGTTTGTTCGTATGAATAGTAACCTACTTTGGTAATTAAGGTTTTTTTTCGGATAACATAACTTAGGTAGTCCATTGGGTCTCCTAAAAACATACCCGGGCACATCTTATGAACGGATCAGATCCGTCGGGTCTATACTAAAAACATACCCAGGCACATCTTCTGAGCGGATCAGATTTCAGGTGAAGATGAATGGATTGGCACTGCACATCTTCTGAACTGATTGGATTTCATGTAAAAAAGAAGAATGGATCGGATGAAACTCTTGTAGGTTGAGCCAAACCTACAACGTGATCTGAATGTGAGGCCCATCCTGTGGTTTGCATGATATCCGATCGAACCATCACATGCTCTCCCTTATACAATCCTTGTATTCCGAACTCTTTGGGTGGCCCACTATGTAAAATCCTGTCTAAAGCCTCTGACGTTAAGTGGCCCTATCTGAGTTTCCAAGTAGCCGTATATATGGTTTGGCAATTCATCTTGGTGGGGCCATCTTTTGAACGGATTGGATTTCATTTAAAAAAGAAGTGACCAGAAGCAATGCAGTTTGGTCTGGTGTTTGGTAACATGGGCATGGCTTGTTTTGGGCTCAATAAGGTGTTAGATGTAGTAACGCGGAATAGCCAAATGATCTTTTGTGCATTGGACATGGAGATCTATAAATCTAAATAAAATCTAAATACATGGCGTATACTTGATTGAAATGCTATTGTTGTAGATAGGATGTTGAAGTCTTCCTGTCCTTACACCCTTAGAGAAGCTGTGATAGGACTGAAACTACCGTCGGTGGTGGGTGGTATAGGATTCAGGATTAGCCTAGTTTTATAGTTACAGAGAGTAGAGGAGTTTGAAACCCATCAAAACTCCTTTCCTTATAGCTCCACAGGAATTTAACAATCCTAGTTCCTTTAAAACAATATGTGTGTATCACAGTTGTAGCACTCCACCTTTTACATGAATTTATGAATGTATCACAACTTAGTAGGGCCTCTTGGTATACCCGATCACATTATCCAACCCTTTGGACAATCCAGACTGTTGATCAATAAAGCCCACCTTATAGAATTCTTACATTCTCCCACTTGAGCCACATTTGATCAATGTTAATGATTAATCCCTTTTGAAAATATTTTGAAAAAATATATTTTGATTCGAGGAAACATCCAAATGGTTAACCGATTACATTGTTGGACAATATGGGTAGTGTTATGACAATCTAGTCCATCAAGACTGATAGTATTGAATCGCGCTAGTCATTACAACATTTAATCTAAGCGAAATGAGGCTAAACACGATCATAAATACTAATAGTCTTGACGATATAGATCTGAAACTAGGAAGTGTGGTATAAGGATTACACACGTAATGTGATGATATGAGTCTATCCTTAAGAGGTCCTGAAGCTTTTAAATGTCTCCAATGAGATATAATTATAGTTCTACTTACTCAAAATAGATTGCATATGCTTAAAGAAAAACAGAAATAAACTTTACATCAGAATCATCAAATAACTTTATCAAATGAAATCTCTTCAATGTCTGTGAAATTAAAACACGCTCAACTCCCACTAACTGAAAAAACATCTGTGGGATTAATGACTTTCATGGATGTAACATGCTCCTGAAAATAGAGTGAGAGGGAGCCCTTTAGTAAGCGGATTTGCAATCATCTGCTTAGTGCTGATAAATTCCACAAACACTTGACGATTCTGAACCATTTCCTTTATAATAAAGTAATTGATGTCGATGTGCCTCGACCTTAATGAGTGCTTTTTATTACTAAAAAAAGAAAATCACAGCTGAATTATCGTAAAATATTTTTAATGATTTCGGGATATACTCCAGTACCCGCAAATCAGAGAAGAAATGTTGTAACTACAATGCCTGATTAGATATTTTATGATAAGCATTAATGAATTCAACTTCCATGGTGGATGAAGCTGTAGTTGTTGTTTCACGCTTTTTCAAGACAACCCCACCAACCGTCATGAAGATGTGGCATTAGGTGGACTTCTTAATATCAACATAGTCAGCATAATCTGCGTCTGAGTACCCAACCAATTTTAAATGGTGAAATCTACTATATGTGATTCAAAGTCATTTGTTCTTTTCAGGCAGTGTAACACTTTCTTTGCAGTTATCCAGTGTTGCATTCCTTGATTAGATAGATACATGCCCATCATTTTAATAACAAACGTAATGTCCGGTCGCATGCAAACTTGAGCATACATGATACTTCATATTACTGATGCATACGGAAGTTCCTTCATTCGATTCTTTTCCAAATCATTCTTGGGACACTGGAATTGGCCGAATTTATCACCCTTTACAATGGGAGACTGTTCAGTATCACATTTTTGTATGCCATACCTTTTGAGTATCCGAATAATGTAGATCCTCTGTGACAAGCTAAGCAGTCCACGAGATCTGTCATGACAAATTTCAATGCCAATAACATAAGTGACGTCACCAAGGGTCTTCATTTCAAATCTTTGATATATGAATTTCTTGATGTCGCTCAACATCCTGTTGTCACTGCTAGTTAACAGAATGTCATCAACATACAAAATCATCATAATGAATTTACTCCTACTGATTTTAATGTAGATACATTCATCTGTAGTGTTTTCTGCAAAGCCATATGAGGAAATTACTTCATGAAACTTTAGGTACCACTGTCATGATGCTCGTTTCAACGCATAGATGAATTTCTTTAGTTTACAAACTAAATATTCTGAGCCATGGGTTACAAAACCTTCGAGTTGTAACATATATACATTTTCATTCAAATCCTCATCGAGAAATGTTATTTTTACATCCATCTGATGTAACTCTAAGTCCATATGAGCTACAAGAACCATTATGATCCTGAATGAGACTTTCTTAGATATTGGTGAGAAAGTTTTCTTAAAGTCAATACCCTCACGCTGATTGAAACCCTTGACAACAAGTTTGGATTTATATCTTTCGACATTACCCGTGGAATCCCACTTGGTTTGAAATATCCATTTATAACCGATCGGCCTTATTCTAAAGGGTAACTCAACAAGATCTCATACTTTATTGTCCCTCATGGATTTCAACTCATCTTTCATGACATCAAACCAATGAGAAAGATCAGCACTTTATTTGACTTGTGCAAATGATTCGAGATCATTTTCCATCCTAATGTCAAACTTGTGCTCCTGTAAGTATACGATGTAATTGTCTCAATTTACAAGTCTTCTCACTCTTTCAGAGCTTTTCAATGGTTCAGCTTATTGGTTGCGATATTGATTTTCCTCATTAGTGAGTTATACATGAGATTAAACGTGGTGTTCTGCAGTATTTGCAGGGTTGACTGCAACATTTATATCCATGTGATCTCGAGTGATTATGACTGGAGTCATAGTCATTTCTTTCTCAAATAAAAAGTTTCTAATATTCGTGCTCCCACTGCTTTTAGTGTCTTCAATAAATCGAGCATTCCCAGTCTAAATAATCTTGATATAATGGGAAGGACAGTAGAATCGATGGCCTTTTAAACTTTCTGGATATCTAATAAAAAAAGAATTTATGATTATAGGATCGAGCTTCATTTCATGCTGGTTATAAATTTTGGTCGTACTAGGACATCCCCAAACATATAGATGTCGGAGACTTGGTTTTCTCTCATTCCACAGCTCAAAAGGAATTTTATTTACTGCTTTGCTGGGGACCCTGTTAAGGATATGAGCTGTGGTTTTAATCGCATCACCCCACAGAGATTCTGGCAACGTCGAATTGTTAACCATGCTTCACACCATATCCATAAGAGTGCGATTATGCCTTTCAGCTACATCATTTTACTCTAGAGTACCACGCATAGAGAACTGGGTGACAATGCCACAATCTTGTAGGTATCTAGCAAATGGTCTTCGATTGTGACCTGATTTGTCATATTTACAATAGTATTGGCCATCATGGTCAGATCTAACAACTTTAATCTTTTTATCGAGTTGATTTTCAACTTTAGTCTTATAGATTTTAAAAGCATCTAATGATATGATTTTTCGCTGATAAGATAAAGGTACCCGAAACGAGAATAATCATCTATAAAGGTAATAAAATATTTGTGTCCACTCCAGGATGCCGTAGGGAATGGTCCATAAATGTCCGTGTTTATCACCTCTAAGAGTCATACACTCCTTGTTGCACCTTTCTTTCTAGTTCTGGTATGTTATCTTTTTATACAATTAATGCACACTTTATAGTCGGAGAAGTTTAGAGAATAAAGAATCCCTTCTCACAAAAGCCTGTCCAATCTCTCACGAGATATATGACACAATTATCTATGCCACAACATGGAGGAATTCTCACAGTTTAGTCTAAATTTAGATCCTGTTTTATTTTCATACAAGCTATTAACATTATAGATTGGTTAGGCAATTAAGTTTAGCTAGTATAGGTTGTTCACTATAGAGTTGGTGTCAACTTTAATCGAATTGAAGTAAATACTGAATCATTTATTCTCAAATTGGAATGAATATTTCAATTTATCCAAATGAGAAATAGAGATTAGATTGCGCCTTATAGAAGGCACACAAAATGTATCTATCAAATTCGTTGTACAACTAGACTCTAACCTAAGCCTATAGACTATAATTGCCTCTACGTTGACTTTAACACCATTGCCCACGTATACTGATCGTTCTGCATCAGTTGGTGGCCTGGTTTGTAGTAAGTCCTGTATAAAAGTACATATGTGAATAGTCGTTTCTGAATCTATCTACCAAGAATTTATTGACACATCAGTTAGATTAGATTCAAAACAAACTAGGACAGAATGATTACCCTTCTTTACGAGTCATTGCTTATACTCTACGCAGTCTTTCTTTTGATGACTCGGCTTCTTACAAAAGAAGCAATTATTACCTTTAGTCTGCTCGCAACTCGATCCATTCTCAGGTTAATTTTTAACTGGAGAACCTAGAGGACTGTGAGGTTCCGAGGATCCCTTGTTAGAATCATATTTTTTTTTTTCTTGTTTCTATTATATCTAAATACATGTCATGAGGTTATATGATCAATATTCTGACATTTTTAAAGGATTTTGACAGTTCAGAATTTTTTGGAGTAATCTCCAAATGTAAGCAAGATTGTCTCTATGACATCTATCCGTTGAACATAATCAGACCCATTTAGGGTGGGAATTTGATACATTTGAGTTGAAATTTTAACTAGTTGCAAAATATACTCACATTAGCAAATTGCTTTACATAAAATAATTTATGAATAAAAATAAATATCATGCAAACTTATCAATTCAATTGATTTGCGCTTTCAACTGAAGTATCCAGAATGAAGATGGACCCTAACATTCGATCCTGGTGAGATTCAGTTACATCATCATCACTCCTATTGGAGGTAGTGATAATATATAAGTGACCCTCTTGAACATGAAGCTAGGCGATGCCAATTATATAAATCTGAAACACTTTAACACCTGTGGGTAGGATAAGTATTTTAACTTTACATCACTGGCATAATTTACCTTATCTCGTTCATGCACCTGCCAAACTGTGATCGTTTGTATTTTTGTCACTGTTCGCATGAAACGTGAACACAAATGAACACAATCTTATAACTGAATTCCCAATATCACAAGTCTTGATTTGTGATGATTTTCATCAATTGCAGTCACCATGGTGGCTAACACAACCGGATTCAATCCCACAAATTTTGACTTAGGATTGTGATTTAATTCTACCATCAATGGATTAATTATATAAATTAGTCTGAATTGGCCCACAAATGCGGTTGGTATATATCGTTGAAAAATAAATAAATTAGGAGCCTTAAAGAGAAACAGGTGGGTAGGTCTCACATTCCTCATTCCAACGATCTATATCAACTCTTAAAAGATTGGTAATGGGTCCACTATGAAGCTGACTCAAGACTCTGAATGATCCGATCATCATCAATGAGAATTACAAGTCCAGCCTTTCAAATTCACATGATAGACCGATGTCATGAAACAATTTAAATAGATGGTTAGATCCTTATATTAGTGTCCAAATTATGGACCGATCCAATCTAATTTATAATTTCCACATGACAAAAGGTCTATATTCTTTAATATACATCAAGTGAATGATCTAGATTATATGCTCATTTAAAACTAAATAGATAACTCAGATCTTGAAAATGGATCCCAAAATTGATCCCAAAGGGAAGGCCCAAACACTAAATGGGTAATCAACATGCTTTCAAATTGGGCCGAATAAAATTAGAATGGGCCTACACTAAGAGCTTCATATGGTCAACTAGAGTGTGGGCCATAAATATGAGATGAATGTGAATTTAAATCAGCCCAAAAATAAGCCCAACCTAGGATTCACACACATGGTCCAGAAAAGAAAATGTATATAAATGAGTTTTGACCCATTAGGCAGACCCACAAGCAGGGCCCACCCAATGAAGCTAAAGTTCCAGTATTTTCACTAGATATGGGGCAGTGTTTGCTGATCCGTTTGAGGACAATGCTTCAAGCAATGGGCCCAAGCTTACAATTAGGCCCGCTTTAACTTAAACAAAGTGAGAGGTGGGCCTTAGTCGCGGGTCCAGAAGGCAGACTCGATGATAGCCTATTCAGGTCCATGAAAATTGACCACAATAAAGCCCTAAAAACGACCATGTGGAAAATGAATTCCAGAAAATGGCTGCTGCTCTAATCTTCCCTCAAATCCGGCTGCCGCCCTTCTATGCCACTGCTAGTTGACGGCATCAGATGGTTGTTAGAGATGGAAATCTCCATTTCGGCCATGGGAAAACAATTGCAGATTGCGTTGTGAATGATTGCCACAGATAAGCCTTGGTTTCCTCAAACCCTGGGCGAATGGGTCTTCCGATTTGAATGATAATCACGATCGGAACAACCATTTCAGCCATGGCTGTGATTTCTGCACACAGTCATAAAAGAAGCCCATTGAATCCAGCTCTGTTATGAACAATGGATTTAGATCAATCCATCTGCTTTCTCATCTCCAGCATCTCATCAGGCACCGCTGTCAGACATGGCTTGCGGGCCACTAGATCGAGGACTATCATGGATGCTCTTACGGATAACATAGGTAAGGACGTGAAATCCATTTAATGTATATCTATCTACTTTGAATTTGGGTATTGAAACCCTAATGAATGTATTTGTGAATTCAAAAATACTAATTTCTGGATTTGGTATTGAAATCCCTAATTCTTCTTGATTTGGGGATAGAAATCACCAATTGCTGCTGATTTGTGAATTGGAATCAAAATCCCACTAATTTTAGTTTAGAATTTGAAATACCCAATTCTAATTTGGGATTGAAATTCCCAATTGATTATGGATTTGGGAACTTAGATTTGAATATCACAATTCTATAGTGTGAATCTAACCCCTAATCAATTCTGGATCTGGGATTCAAATCCCAGATGATCTGATTTGGGAATTCAAAAATTAGGATTTGAAAATTACAAAGTTCCCTAACTACTGTTGATATGAGATTAAGAATCAAATCCCAATCACTAGATTAGATCATCCATACCTTTTGTATAGTAGCTCTGATACCAATTGTTAGATGTAATAATGTGGAATAGCTAAAGGATCTTTTGTGCATCAAACATGAAGATTTATAAATCTGAATACATGACGTACTTGATTGAGACGCCATTGTTGTAGATAGGATGTCGAAGTTTTCCTCTCCTTACACCCTTAGAGAAGTTGTGATGGGGTTGAAACTTCTATCGGTGGTGTAGGATTTGGGACTCAGCCTGGTTTTATAGTTATAGAGGGTTGAGGATTTTGAAACCCATCAAAACTCCTCTCACTATGGCTCCACACAAATTTGACAATCATAGTTCCTCTAAAACACTGTGTGTGTATCACAGTTGTAGCACTCCACCCCTTACACGAATTTATGAATGTATCACAACTTAGTGGGGCTCATTGGTATACCCAATCACATTATCCAACCTTTAAGACAATTCAGATCGTTGATCAATAATGCCCACCTTATAGAATTCTTACATAAGGGTGCTTGAATCATTTAATTGACTTGATAGTTTATAAAATATAATCCAGAGACTAGTTAGACTTTTAGATCTCCGAATGCAACTAAGCGCATGTTAGAAAATATTTTATTCTCCTTTTTTTTCCAGAGCATTTATAGCTTAAAAGTGCCCTTAAATAAATGATAATAGAATGGATGGGTGATGGACATGTGTGACATGCAAACATGGTTCATCACTGTGGTGTTGTTGCACACTTGGCACATATAGAACAAGTTAAAAAGAAAAGTAGGTCAAGTCAGGTTTGGGTTCAACATCTTAAGCACTAATTAGTACAATTGAATCAAGTTGGGTATAATTATTTTTAGTAGACCCATTTTCACTTTTCATGAGCAAGTTGACGCTTTTAATATTCTTGTAATGGAATGAGGTTTCCCAAGCTACAACACTTGGCATATGTGAAATGATCACACATGTAATTTGATGCAGGGATGGACATGATGAGGTCTATCACCGTCTTCCTTAGGTGATAATTACTCCGAATCTGGAGATCACCGTCTTCCTCATGTGATAATTACTTCGAATTTAAGGAGCTTCTTTGTACTCCTTACTGTTGTAAGATGTTTTAAATCTTAGTGTTACTCGACCAGTCGAGGGATTGGCTCGACTAGTCAAATGGGTCCTTCCACTGGTCGATGTTAGCTCGACTCGAAGTCTAGCAACGGTTTATTTAGGATTTCTGGGACGCTCGACCGGTCGAGGGTCAGGCTCAACCAGTCGAAGCTTACGCAGATGGTGTACGGATTCTGCGCAAATTGAGTAAATTTGAGGAATTTTTAGAGAGGTGCATAAGTGGAGTTTCCTAAACTATAAATAGGAGTCCCTAGGGCCATTTTAGAAAATGTTAAGGCTTTCTAAAGGGGTTCCAAGGGTTCTTAAAAGAGTTTTAGTGTTTCTAAAAGGGTGTAACAAAGGTGAGATTCAAGGTTGTTCGAATTGGGTAAGTCATTTCTCTTTGTAATTTATGCTTTCATAGTGAAATTATGTCGCTTTGTGCCGTGATTTTTTCCGAAGGGGTTTTTCATGTTAAATCTTTGCGTTATCTTGTGTCTGCTTGGTGCTCTTGGATTATTATCTTACATCTAGATTTGTGTGATTTCGCAGACCAAATCCCAACAAGTGATATCAGAGCTATCGTTAGGGCACAAATTTGAATCTGCAGGGTTAATAATAATGGTAAACACTATGTATGAGATTGAGAAGTACTCAGGGAAAAATAATTTTGAATTATGAAAGATCAAAATGATCAGTTCCTTAATCAAGTAAGGTAAAGATGGTGCTCTTGAGGAGTGAAAGTCTACCACGACTGATAATAATTAGAATTCTCTTGATAAGAAGGCCTTATCATCAATCCGTTTGTCTCATGGATGAGGTTCTCTACAATGTCATGAGGAAGAAAACTGCGGCTAAGTTATGGGCAAAGTTAGAGGAAGTCTATGCAAAAAAATCGTCTGAATATCACCTACACTCGAAGCGGCAGTGGTATAACTTCAAGATAACAAGGGTGAATATCTAGAGGCTCACATAAACAACTTTAATAAATTGGTTTACAAATTACTGGATATAGAGGAAGTGATGAAAGATGAAGAACAAGCATATATGCTGCTAAAGTCTCTTTCGGCATCGTATGAGTCATTCAAGGACACAATGTGCACCACGAATAAAATCTTAAGTATCAACACCGTTATCTCAGCCCTTCAAGGGAAGGCTATAAGAAAGCTTAATGTCTATATGGGGATATCTTCTGATGCACTGTTTATAGGGGGTGCGAATTCTGAACAAGGTACAGGTTCTAGATCCAAATCCATGAGCAAGGGTAAAGGAAAGGTAAAGTGCTGAAATTGTGAGATGGAAGGACATGTGAAGAAGGATTGTGAAAATTATAGATCGAAGAGAGAAGAATCCGATGCTTCGTATAGAGAGGAAAATGTTGTCATGCCAGATGGATCAAGTGGATGTGATGGTGATGTTTTGTTTGTGTCTACGATCAGATGACCATACGATGATCGTAAGGGTGAGTGGATTCTAAACACAGGGGCATCTTTTCACATGACTCCTCATCGAAGTTAGTTCACCAGTTATATGATGTGCTATGGTGGATATGTATTTATGGACAATGACAGTGCCTATAATATTGTGGCTATTGGTACGGTGCGTATCAAGATGTTTGATGAGACAGAGCGTACCCTAACTGGGGTGAGGCACATTCCTAAAATGAAGAAGTGTCTGATTTCTCTCGGTGCACTTAAGGCTATAGGGTGCGGGTAATCATGAAAGCGCAATGACTCAATAATGTTTACAGGTTAATCGGGAGCACTTCAAACGGTGGAGCTGAAGAGGTTGTAGAGAATTCTACCTCTGCACATGTGTGGCATGCTGGGCATGGCCACATGAGCGGGCAAGGCATGAAGGCTGAGATGTGTAGATAGGGATACAGAGTAGGTGAAGCAACCACTTGTGAGAATAATCACTCAACATAATCGTAGAATATCGGTGAAGTACATGGACGACTCCTATATCATGGGGGATCCATCTTCTATTCATATGGCTCTAGGTGAGCCTGATGCTGAGAAGTAGAAGGTGACTACAGGCGATGTAATGAACTTGTACCAAATTAACACATGGGAGCTGGTGGAGCTTCTAGTGGGCCGGGAAGTGCTTGGATGTAGGTGGATCTTCAGGAAGATATAACATAGATATAGAGCGAGGTTGGTAGCGAAGGGTTATGCTTAGAGAGAAGGGATCAGCTTCTCAGAGATATTCGCGCCGATGATATAACAGGTGTTTATTAGATCCGTGATTGACGCTGGTTGGCCAATGTGATGTTGAGCTGAAAAGGATGGATGTGGAGTTTGCACTTCTGTAAAGAAAATTGGAAGAGCAGATCTACGTGAAGCAACCTGAGTGGTTCAAAGTTTAAAGAGGCTGAGAAAAAGGTTTGCAAGAGGTCGTGGTACGACTTGTCACCTAGACAGTAGTACAAAATTTGATTCCTTCATGTTGAGTCAAGTATTGTATGCTGATGACATATAGATCGTCAATTATGACATGTCTGAAATCAATGTACTGAAAACTCGGTTAAGTGGGACAGTCATGATGAAGGATCGGGGGGTTGCAAAGATGGTTCTCGACATTGAGACTGAAAGAGGAGTAGGCTTTGGTTATCTCAGGCAGAATACCTTGGGTAGGTACTGATTAAGTATGTGATGAATCAAACAAATATGGAGAGCGTTCCTTACGCATCTCTTCTCAAGTTTTCCTCAGGACATGTCCCAAAACAAATGAGGAAAAACAGGATATATTTCATGAGCCTTATTCGAATGCGGTTGGCAGTGTATGCCATGGTCTGTATTAGACCGGTTATTTCACAGGCTATCGGTGTTGTGAGCAAATAACCTGGCAAACAATATTGGATAGTAGTGAGATGGTAAGAAAATTACGTCTTTACTTTTGGAAAAACAGGAGCAAAGGTGGTTGGGCATGTGGATTTAGATCTAGCAGACATGCTTACTAAGGTCATTCATGTAGAGAAGTTCAAGTTCGGTGCAACTTCTCTGTGCTTGACGATGACATAAAAGGAGGACTGAGTATGCACGAGAAGTTATGATGTGATGCAAAGATAAGAAAAGAGGTTAAGAAGCTGCACAGTTGAAGATGGATGACATGGTGAAGATTGTTGTAAGATGTCTTAAATCTTGGTGTTGCTCGACCAGTCGAGGAACCGGTTTGACTAGTCGAAGGGGTCCTTTGACCGGTCGATGTCAACTTGACTCGAAGTCCAGCAACGATTTATTTGAAATTTTTGGAATGCTTGACTGGTCGAGGGTCAGGCTCGACCAGTCAAAAGGGTCCTTCGACTAGTCGAAAGTTACTTAGATGGTGCACGGATTCTGCGTGAACTGTGTAAATTTGAGGCGTTTTCAGAGAGATGCGTAAGTGGAGTTTCCTAAACTATAAATAAGTGTTCTTAGAGCCATTTTAGAAAATGCTAAGGCTTTCTAAAGGGGTTTCAAGGGTTCTTAAAAGGGTTGTAGGGTTTCTAAAAGGTGTAACAAGGGTGAGATTAGAGGTTGTTCGAATTGGGTAAGTCCTTTCTTTTTGTAATTTATGCTTTCATAGTGGAATTCTATCGCTTTGTACCGTGATTTTTTCTCGAATGGGTTTTCCAAGTAAAATCTTAGTGTTCTCTTGTGTTTGCTTGGTGCTCTTGGATTGCTATCCTAGATCTAGATCTGTATGATTCCGGAGACCAAATCCCAACACTCATAATGAGTTTTCGAAATCCAAGGGAGAAAATAAAAGAATAAAAAAATTCTAATAAATTTCAAAATAAATTGATTGATAATAAAAATGAATTTATAATTATTTTTAAATAGTGATATCAAACTTAGGAAGTTTCAGAATCAAACTCTAAAAGCATGACTTACTGCAAATAGTAAACTTACTATTTATGGATGGTCATAATTGCCAAAAATAGTAAGCGTTCATTTTGGCCTAACCATGTGATTCTCTTAACTTTTTAAAGCCCTTTTCATGTCGGATATGACTCCTAAAACTCAAAGGATTAAGAGCTATATTTGAACTAAAACTTATTATAAATAATACAAATGAAATTAAAATGGATTTTCGATCTTTGATATGATGGAATCTTGGGAATTCGATGTGGGCAACTTGGCGTAGAGGGTTGGTTGGCTAAAGTTGCTTCTCTTGCCCCAAAATCATAAATGGTACATCGAATAACTCGTTCTGGTTTGCAAGATATGCCTGGTTTAGGGGTTCTGACGGTCTTGATCACTTCCACTTCCGATCAGGCCTTCTCTAGTCCATCTTTGCCAAGAAAGTGTCCACGACCGTTCTACATCATAATCTAATTCATCAATTCAATTGGCCCTACAATGCCCTTATTTTGGCATGGACACGATCTGCAATTGAAACTTTAAATCCAATTAGATCCTGATCTGGCTCTTAAAAAATGAGATCAAGAACTGGGAAGGTTTACCTGGGAACTATAGAACCTAACCCAACAGCTCATATCCTCATTTATAGTGAGAACAATAGGTCGGGTTTGGGTTGTATAAAGGTCTGGCATTCTGGCCGAAACCCAACGTGTTTCCTAAACGGATCCTAGAATCCAGGCCCTCTAAACAGATTCTCAAGCCCAAGCCAATTTCACACCACCCACTTATAAAGTCTTTGACCTTGTCTGTAAATCATACATACAGCTGGATCCAGTGGTGTATGTGTGAATCCTGGTACAGCCCATCGAACTAGATCCAAGATGGGCCATCAAGCGCAGTCCAACCCCACCCATCACCAACCATATATATTAATAATGTATGAGCATTAACAATTACATGTGTGTTGTATCGGAATATTGGCTGGATTATTGGCCGCTGTCGTCATGGTTATGCTTGCAATATTGCGGCTGGGTGGGCCCACACCAAAAGTGCTTGGCACGTTTGTTTTTGCTTTTATGTTAATGTTATTGGATGGCCCACTAATATGCCTTTACTTCCAACTTTCAACATTACGTTGATCAGCTTGACTTTCAAACGGTGGCCCTTCCTATTATTGAACCATCGAATGTCATGAGGGATATGCTGAGAGGTTAGGATGAGATTCTATGATATGAGGCCCATGGTGATGTCTGTAAAATTCAAATCATTCGCCTGGTGGAATGCAGATTGCTTATAACTAGGGGCTGTAGGAATCCTTCGTAGACATGACATGCCTAATGTAAAAGTATCATATGTATTTGTTAGATGCAGTTCTTTAATAAAAATGATAATTTTATCCATTTAAAGGATAAGATATTTTAATTTTTAATGATAGGCATTCAATCATCACTGTTTCTTATGATGTAAATCACTAAAGCTTTGGATTTGCTTCAAGTTTGATCCTATTTCAATTCCTAAAATGCACTAGTGGAATGAATGATGGATCAAGTGGATGTAACAAATATATAACGGTGGGCCCAACAATCCGTGAGGAAACCCTTGAATATATGTGGTGTGGCCTACCTAAGTCATAGTGTTACCTACTATTTTCAGGTTAAGGAATAGAGTAGAATCCTCCACAACACTAGTGAGGCTAGCTACAACATCATCCATTCCATTCATCAAGCCCATACTAAATAGTAGAGAGCGAATGCCAACCATAGGTTTGTGTGGAGGGCTGCGATGGTGTCGATTTATCATTGAGTCTGTTAATTTGCTGTGGCTCACAATGACAGTAGGAAGGTACAAAGACCAGCTAGACTCAAAGCTCATGCCGAGTTACAAAATGAGGCAGATCCAAAAACCAGCTAGACCCAAAACTCATGCCGAGTTACAAAATGAGGCAGATCCAAAACTCAGTTGAACATGCTACAAGAAATAATGGGGATTAGATACTCATCCTTGAAAGGTTAATTTGTGACCAGTAGCTTTTGGACCAGGCTAATATTTGTATTTTCAGTTCATTACAGTGTTATTAATGAACGGTTTGGATGGCATATAAACATTGTGGTGCGGTATAGTTAGGTTTTTAACTGTATTTGTTTCCATCCGCACTGTTTCCTTTGGTGTGTCTCACTTGAGTTCTTGATCGACCTCATTTTTAGGCTCATGTCAGAATATGACCTTGTGAAACTGATGTACGGAGTGGATTTCTCAGAACATTGTTGTGGGCCCACAGAACTTTCGCCCAAAGGGTTCCCTCTCAAGATACATGGGATCTCTTTTAGGTGGAATCTTGGTAAACAACTTTATTCAAAAAGCATATGGCCATTCATTTAATCTTGTTTATTCAAAAACAACTTATGCTAGATGTGAGCTGTCCATCAAGTGGGCTAGATTTTGTCCAAAATCAGGCTGTTTCATACCTTAGTTAGACACAGTATATATATAATAAATGGACGGCTAGAAGAACTTGTTTTAACCGTCGGTTAATATGGCCCACTTGAAGAGTGAAAACTGCCTTAGAAGATCTAAGCAGTTTTTTGGGCCCCATGAAAAGCTAAGATCTCGCACATGTGTTACATGTTGGCACGTATGGTTGATCGGATGCTCTCCATGGCGTGTGGAACTAGCAAATCTCGGTTGGAATTTGGATGGAAGAAGGCTCGAAAATCCGGTTACAATTCCGAGGGCGCTCAAAGCCATGCAAAACCACCACTCCAGTACAACTTGATACGCTAGGTGTACTCGCCTTACACGTGAAAGCAGATGAATGCGTGTGTGAGATCGGAACCGTTCACCAGGAGAAAACCATTATGTGGATGTCATCACAAATCAGATTGCTCAGATCATCAGCTAGACCAGTGTTATACATCGAATTGTTTTCTGAACTGTTCATTTGTTTTACCCAGATGTTGCCCATATAATGATCACACCACGCAGATTTTAGAAGATGGCATCTACCCATTGAGTATCGCCTGATGAACGGCTGTGATCTTGTACACGCATGCCTTATTTGAATTTATGAAGAGAGAGACAAATTCAAGGTGGACCCGAGCAGTACAGCCAATGCAAACTTCACCTTTACAACGAAGCCCTCCTTCAGCAATACACGACATAAAGAAAAGAAAGTTGCCATCCATTACTACTTTTTCTACACGAGTCGATGCGGCACACATGTCCTAGATCCAAACCATCCATCTTGTGGACCCCACCGCATATCTATTTTGAGCCAGGATTCATGCTTCTCAAGTCATCATGTGGGCCAGACGTGTATGAAAGAATTGGATTGTCATTAAAATAAAATAAAATAAAATAAAATAAACTGACCGTTGGCCCGTTTTAATACAAGCTTGACGCACACCTGATGAACAGTCTAGCCTGATTTTACGTACATGGCGGGACCCACCTGGGTTGTGGTCCTGCACTTCGACTCTCTCACACACATTTTGCAGTGGCACACGTGGGAAAGTAAGATTTGGGTGGCTACTCTAGCAAGCAAAGCATAGAGCAACTCCCGCTATCTAATAAAGTTCCCACCGAAGCAAAATCCCATGTTTATTTACCATAGTCGAGGGAAGTTCTCCTGTTTGCTTTTTTAGAAAAAATTGGGGCATTTGGAAAAGTGGAACGTCCCATATCCTTTTAAAGTCCCAAGTTTATTACCACTATCTCAGAAATATTTACTCCACGATTTATGTGGAGTGGGTTGCAGGCACTTTCATGGTAAAGATGGATCAGAAAAGGCTAGATCGGATATGAAAATCATCATAACCGTCAAAACCTTAAACAGTCGTAACCTGCAAATTGAAATGATTTTTTTTTTTGACATATCATACATAATTTTGAGTCATGAAAAACTACTTTAGTCAGCCCACCCTAGCTATGCCAGGTTGCCCACGTTAAATTTGTAAGATCCCATTAGATTGATGGTTGAAAGCCTATTTTTTTTTTTTTCATTTTTACTATAAATAATAAGATTTAGTTTGATCGTAACTTCTGATCCTTTAAGTTGTATGAGTTAGAAAAATAAGGAGAATAATGCGAATAGGCCAAATTGGACACTTACTATTTTTGGTCAAAAACTATAAAGTCTAGTATGAATCAGGACTAGTTATAAATAATAAGTTTACCATTTATAATAAGTCACATTTTTAGATAGTTTGAGCTTCTTTTTATTTTATTTTATTTTCTTATCATCAATCAAATTATTTCAAATTTATTAGAAATTATTTATATTTTATCCAATTCCGTGAGAATCTTAAAAAACTCTGTAAATTCGGAGTAATTATTCCCAAGTAAGATGGTGATCAACCTCATTAAGTCTTTCCCTGCGTCAATAAACTGTCAACAGGGCAAGTTTAAGCAAGTGAAAATCAAGTCAGGTCAGGTTTAAGTAACAACCTAAGTATTACATATAATTTTATATGATTATAGTATATAATTATTATAGTTTTAAAAAATAAGAACAAAACCAATAGAAATAATATTGCTTAATGTAAGATTGCTGATCGTGCGCTCCTTAGTTCGACTGATTTGAATTTGAGTCTGTGCGTAGTCTATTCTACTATCTTTCATGGTTTAACAGCCGGTTCAAGTCACATCTGATTTGTGCAGAGCCAGCAAGATTTCATTCATGAACCGGTCATATCAGTACCATGACCCTCCCCAGCTCACACGAATCAGCAACTCTAACCCAAACAGTCTGGCCGAATCAGCCGAGTGAAAAACTGTAATTTATTCACATATGTGCTACGTGTAAGGCGATAGTTGAGTCACCACCATTTGGGAAGCAATGCAGTTTGGCATGAGAAATGCATTTCTATATAGTTTTCTACCACTAGGCACGCGTCCCACCGTCCCCTGCAGTCGGTAAAAAGATAAATCAACCCCAAAGAAGCACCATTCAAAAGACTGCTTCCATCACGACTCATTCCACACAAGTCTCTCTGACTTCACCTGTGTGTTGACGTCACCAAATTCTGTGGGCCCCACATACTACTGAGTTCACACTACTGCCTCCAGTGGTGTGTTAATGTTACCCACTTCCGTGGGTTCGTCATCCGTTTATTAGGTAAGATTGCTTTAAGGCTTGAATAAAAAATTAAATAGGTAAAAAGCTCAAGTGGACCATGACACAACGTAGTAGGGATTATAAGTCCATCGTCGAATACGTCTTAAGGTTATGGAAGTTTTAAATCAATCTTATATTTACCTTTTTTCATATGTCCGGGTCGACCTAACTTTATAAAATGATTGGACAAATAAATATTATAGTGGCCCTAAGAATATTTTAATAATAAGAATCGCTATTTTATTTTTTGTGGTGTGGTCTACTTGAACTTTGAATCTATTTCGTTTTTGTGTTCATGTCTTAAAATAATGTCACATAAAATGTACAAAGAAAATGGATATAACACATATATCATAGTAGGGCCATTGAACTTGGTGACATCATCGCACTACTGGAGGTCGGTTGACGTAGGGAAGGACGAGAGGTCGCGCACCGTCTTCCTCAAGATGATAAATTTTTTGAATTCACGGAACTTCTCTGGACTCCTCACAAAAACTCCTTGAATCCATGGGGAAAGAAAACAGAAAATAGAAAGAATTTATAATAAATTCTTAATTGATTAATAAATGAATAAAAATGAGTTTACATCCCTTTAAATAAGGGAACCAAGCAATAGGAAAGAAATCAGACTCAAACTACAACTAAAACTCCAAGAATCCGCGACTTACTATAAATAGTAAACTTATTATTTATAGATGGTCGTGATGTCTACTAGTGCGTAAGGTTTTCGGCCAAAAATAGTAAGTGTCCTATTTGGCTTCACCAAACTATTCTCCTAATTATTCTAAGCACTTTTCATGTCGTACACAACTCCCAAAGCCCAACGGATGAAGAGTTATAATAAAACTAAAACTCACTATTTATAGTAAAAATGAAAATAAAATAAAAAAATGACCGTCGATCAGAGGATTTTTCGCAAATCCGGGCTGCGCAACCTGGCATAGCGGGGTTGGTTGGCTAAAGTAGCTCGTTCTACCCCAAAATCATATATTTTACATCAGATAACTCATTCCGAATTGTGAAATACGCTCGATCTAAGGTCTAATGGTCTGGATCACTTCTGTCGTCGACCGTGCCTTTTCTGATCCATCTTGGCCATGAAATTGTCCGTGACCTGCTCTACATCATCAGTGGTGTTCGGCACACTACGTAGTCCACTCATCACCATTGTATCACACAAAGGAAGTATATCCCGATCGTAGATTTCGTCCTACCCCTGCCCGTCTCCAGCCCCAAACGGGCATCTGTGTAGGAGGGCCTACTGTGATGTATTTGTTTATCCATGCTGTCCATCCCATTTCTCAATCATTTTAATGAATGAACATAGAAATAGGTAAATCCAACACTCAAATGAACTATACCATAGATGACTCTTGCATTTAATGCAAACAAGCTTATTATTAGGTGTGGTCCACTTAAGCATCGGATCTGTCTCAATTTTTTGTTTATGCCTTAAAATGATCTGAAAAGAGGAATGGATGGCTTGATAAACAGATACATCACGGTGAGCCCACCAGCAGAACTGCCCGCTCGGGGGGGGGGCAAGAGACGGGTTGGGTAGCACGCAATCCGCGTCCGCCCACGTGGAACTCCTTTCAAAAGAGAAATACTTGAATACTCGGGCAGAGTGGTACTGATGATGCTCTGGCAGTTACTAAACCGTCCGGGTGCCATTTTAGATGTATCATGAACGAAAAATTACTCTTATTTGGTCATCTAACGTTTAGATCGCTGGAAATTTGAATGGAGGGTTAAAAATGAAAATTATCCAATGATCTTAATTTTAAAATAGTGTCTATGAATCAGAGATTATGGTTGTTAAACCAATCTGATTTTTATTTAGTAACTTAGGTACACTAAATTCCACTATTTAGTCGGTTTAATTTAGTTTAATATTTGCCACGTGTATCATTCATAAGTGCCTGCGTATCAAGCGTCAAGCATCAAATAACTCCCGGGGACAAAATGGTAAAAGTACTCTTATCCACGCTCTCGCTTTTGTATCGCATAAATAAAGGCAGCATATTCTAGCTGAGTCGGGAACTCCTTTTAAGGATAGGATGGTAATAATAAAAATAGTAAAAGTATAACAGGTATTAATACAATCTTCAGCGGGAGATTTCTATTAAGAATGCTCGGTTTACATCTTGTGCAGGTGGGGCCTTGGATGATCCATTCACTAAAAAACGCCCTCATTGGAAAAATCACAACCTTTCAATTGGTGAGCAGATAATAGATGGTTAAGGGAGAAAATATGAAAATGGTCCACATTCAACTAAGAGATGGACAAAAATTTGATGGCTAGGATCTTTTATGTGGAGGAATTCTGAAGTTATTGGGTCCCATCATATCAACGGCTCGAATAATTTATTGATCCACCTATGAATCCAAAATTATAAATTGGAAATGCTACCTGTGCCTTTTTTATTCGCCGCAGGTAAACGCTTTCTCGTACCGAGCAGACTTTGTTGGGCGCACCTAAAATGTATGTGCTTTATCCATGCCGTCCATCCGTTTTTCCGGCTCATTTTAAGAGTTCAGCATAAAAGTAGAGCATATCTAAAGCTCAGGTGGACCACACTGCTGGAAACAGTAGGAATAATGATTTCTACCGTTGAAACCTAGGGCCCACAATGATGTTTATTTGGCATCCAACCTATTCAAAAGATCACATAGACATGGATGAAGGGAAAATACAAATATGAACTTGATTCCTGTCACCCTTAAGAATTTTCAACAATAGATGTTCAAGTCGTACTGTTCTTGTGGTGTGGCCCATTTGAGCTTTGGATATGCTTCAATTTTAGAATCAAGTCATAAAATTATCTGCTAAAATAAATGGGCAGAGTGGATGAAAGACTTAAATTACAGTGGGCCTCACAGACAATCCGCTTCCCCAAAGATCATAAGATATAGTTAACTTATTAGAGTTAATAACTCATAAGTATAGTTAATCACTAAATTTAATTATTGACCACAAGAAATAACGCTTATAAATTTTTTACCTATTTAATCATTTTTAGAGTAAGATGAATTGATTTTCAACAAAGATGTACACCTAGATCCATAGCTCAACTGGCAAACTGAGTAGAGATACCTTGTTTCAAAAAAAAAAAAAAAAAAAACACTATGAAGATGTAAATATTGTGGCCCACCTCATAGTAGAAAACTTTCGCTCTGTTTTGAAATCTGATCCCTCCTCCATTCAAAGATTCGCTGCCTATTTTTTATCTAAAAAATTCTTTGATTAATTGATCAGTTTACCTTTATCTCTTATACTAGTTGTAAAACTATAGGCCACCCAATGCACGTGTGACCCAAAAATCATGTTAAGTATGCCATTGGACGGGCCACCATGTGAATTTAGAGGTTTGTGAATATTTTCTGTTGTTTCCTGTAGTGTGGCCCATTATCCTAATTTTTTCAGCCATTCAAATTTTACAATGGCCCAATGGTGGGATACCATTTATTCAAACAGGTGGGTCATACAAAGAAGCAAAATGAATTTCTAAATTAAGCAATGGTATTTGTTAACGTGAAGATGTCATTCTAATTCGATTAGACCCATAGCATGCTTATTCTGACTTAAGCATTGGGAATCCTTCAGCTACAATTTGAGTCCCAATTATCATTAGGTTTTGTAGGTACACTACGGTCCATGCATCAACAGTGTTTTTGTAATGTTTTAATGAAGAGGTGGTTCATGCAATAATATAATCCAAAACAGGGGGAGGTACTTCTGACAACAATATTTTATATAGGGCTACTAAATTATCCCAGGATTAGAGACAACAGCCATTTTCGTTGGGTTTTGAGGGAACCACCTACAAAATGAAGAAAATACATTCTTATATTGAAATGATAAAATAGTCTCATTTATTCAAAGGAAGAAAATACCTTTGCTTGAACTAACCTAGCCATTTCCTTTCCATTACTTCTCTCTCTCCACTGCTTTGAATTCTATATAGCCCATCTTCTTCTCCTGCATCATCATTTCAATTTCGAGGTGCCTTCCTTCCAGTGATGCAGCTGTCTCTCCTCTTTTTAAAACATGATAGCCATGTTCACTTAACTAGTGGTGAAACCCATTATAATATAGATGATTTGAATTGTCTAGGTTATTATATTGAACAAGTGACATCTGAGCTTTCCACCATTTCAATATGTACATCTTCTATGCTAAAATTCAGGCCGTGGCACTCTAAAAACAAATAGACTGCTAGAAAAGTTTCTTTTAACCATCACTTTACATTGGATATAGTGGCCCACCTGACCACTGAAGCAGACTGATTTTTGGGACATAGAATCTAAGAACTATCTCCAACCATATGAAAAGTTCAGATCTCGCAGACTTATTCTGTATTGCCATATGTGCCTGCATGTGCATGGGAAAGCTCCACACACCTGGAATTAAATACCCTCTTGTTGTCATGCAAGTACCTGTAAATGAGGCATTATGAAAGCATCAACGTGAAAGGTGGTAAGCAAAGGTGGGCCATGCCCAAACCAAACACGATCAAGCCTTCCCATTTGCTTTTGGCCAAAAAAGTCTCACATGCACTATGGAAAAAGAAATAAAAGTGGGAAGCATGTGATGAATCCGACTAACGTGAGGAGCCTTTTCTCTTCTATTTAAGCCAGCCTTCTGCATTGCTCTATGTTCAGTCGGATGAAAATCCTCCTCCTCCTCCTCCTCCTCCTCCTCTCTCTCTCTCTCTCTCTCTCTCTCTCTCTCTCTCTCTCTCTAAATAAGCAAACCAAAGCATCCATAAACCATCTCCAAAATCGAAATACCCATACTACCCATCTCACCACATTCAACTTCTCAAAGTATCCTTACATCCCACCCTAATCACAACCCAGGTTCCAAAAATACTATAACCCAAATTCCTAAACTACCCCTACCTGCAACCCAATTCTACCATGGATGCCATCAATTTAGAGAAGATTCAAGCAATGAGAAATTACAAGAAAACTCACTTCCTCCAAACCCTATTCCAATACATTCTAAAAGCTCTAGTACTCATCATGGGCTTCTCCAAGGTCCTTTGGATACCATCCTCCTTATTTTCATCCATGAAGCTCTTCTTCTTTGTCTCTTTGCCAAATATCGGTGCATTCATTGTTGATCCCAAGTGCCTGTTTGTTGTCGGCAATGTCATCGTAATCTTCCTCATCAGCGAGTCCAAGTTCTCGTGCCCATCATCCACCTGTCCGGACATCTACGACGAGTATGTCCGGCAGAGCCAGAACCTTCGAAAGCAGTCTTTCATTGGAGAGAAGGAGAAGGTGAAGAGATTGGAGGTATGCTCAAATGAAGGAGATGAGGAAATTATCAAACCAGTAGAAGAAGAAGAAGAAAAGGAGAAACGAGGAGAAGAGAAAGAAGAAAAAGGAGGTGAGGAGTTAGAAGAGGAAGAAAAAGAAGAAGAAGAGAAGGGAATGGAATTGATGAATCTGAACAGAAGGTCTGAAGAATTCATTGCACGTGTGATTAAGAAATGGAGGCTTGAATCCAAATTGCCTGCCTGTAGTGACTAAAGAAAAGAAAGAAAAACAACAATATAAGAGATACAACTAAAAAAAACCAATATTAGAGTTTTTTCTTTTTGTTATTATTATCATTACTATTTTAAGAAGAGCTAACAACAAGTGTTAAATGGTATCCTTCTTTGTGCAAGGAATACATGAAAAATCTCTGGATAATCTAGACCCTTGCTTAGAAGCTAGCGAAAGACAAGTGATCTAAAGTTCCTCCTTTTATGGGGAACGGATACATGCCGACCTCGATGATGAGCCGTGTGCAGCAGTCTCTCAATTTTCCTCTCTATTGTAAGAATCATTAATTCATGAATTGTAAGTAGGGACTAGTGTTATATATTAACACATAGATTAAAAGCAGGTGTTAGATTCAAAGACAGTGTTAAACAAAGCAGGGTTTCCATGCATGGCTCAACATAATACTGAGGTCACTGGTTCGACTGCCCATGTGAAGTAAGCTAACTCACTGTACTCTTTGAAGTTCGCTGCTCGGGAAGAAAATCATTATACTGCTTATGTAGATTTTCAATTATCATCTTAATTAGTGTCCTTTTATATGAAAATTTGGAATAAGTATATATTGAAGCATGGCAGTGGACAATCACAAATTAAAAAAAATAAATTTATTTAATTTAATAATAATATATAAACAAACAAATAAATAACAACAACAAAAAATAAAGGTAAAAACACACCTCCAGGGAAATATCCCTTTTGGTGGAGATGAGTGGTGATGGGAAGTGGCCCACTTGATCATGCACCTTGAAAAAGTCAAAACGAGTTGGGCCCACTTGGGGGATGGTGAAATTCATTGATGGAGAGTGGGTGTTTGGCATATGATTAGTTTAGTTGATAAAAGAGGATACTTATGAGCGAAGTAAGGGGGTAAAGCGCTTTCGAGTGCAAAAGGCTGATAGAGTGGACGGTGGCCTTCTAATAAAAAAAAAAAACCTATAAAATAAGGTAAAAAAAGTCGTTAGGTCATTAATGTGATTCTTTTTTCCTTGTGAATGAACGTGGGCCATGGTTCTTTGATTGAGACCATTGATCACATGGGACCACTCACATATGATGGGAACTTCAAAGTGGGCTAATTTTGGGGATACCTACACCTGCGGCGGGTCCCTTAAGATCAATGGTCTGGATAGCCTGATCAGGGGTCAGCCTGATCAGGGGTCCCATTTATACAAACTTGTCCATATAGAGAGGTCTATGATGGACTCCATGATTCCTTCAGGTATAATGTTTCTTTTACGCACACATGCATGTGCAAGATCTGGACAGTTCAACGGGTGGGCCTTCATGTGGATGGCTGTTCCTCACGCCAGTAAAATGATTCTAACAAGCAAACGAACTACTTTCTCCCATTTGAATGTGGTTGTTGGTTGACTTTTTTGAACCAACCATCTGATATTCTTACGTGTTCCTTGTTTAGATGGTTAAGAGATCATCCGATTATTATGGTTTTTTGGGGAATGGATGTCACATAGGTATTACAGCGGCCCCACAGGGCTTTAGTTACGCGTCCACGTAGTGGGCCCCACAGAACTTTTGTTGCGGGTCCATCTAGTATAGTAAGTAGAATCCGTTCAGCAAGAAAGCTGATTTCGAAAGAGTACGCGGATTCTCTTTCACTTGGACAAGATCACCTCAGTCAAGCAATGATTGACCAAAGGCCCGTGCCCAGGGGTATTTTGGGGATCCATGTACGTAGGAATGGCCTCCACGCGGAAGCTTCCACTAATCAAGGAACCAGGAGACTCTCGTGTGTGTGTGTGTGTGTGTGTGTGTGTGTGTATATATATATATATACATATTTATTCTACCCGGTCGAGCTCATGGGAACTCCCAATCAGGTCGAGCTGTGTGGGCCCCACCATGATGTATGTTGAACATTAACACCGTACATTTGATGGGTCCCCTTTAAATTATAGGAGATGCCAAAAATCACCCGTATAAAGAATTTAGGTGGGCCATACCATCTAAAATCATGTGAAGACATGCCTAAAACATATAAAATCACTTGGTGAGGCCCACCTGAAATTTGGATGCATCTGACACTTGGTCTGACCCCTCATCCAAGTGAGACACACATAATGGATGGGCTGAATTCATGAACCACATCTCGGTAGGCCCAAAAACATGATTATGAATGTTTTAATGGAGTGTAACCCCTCTCAACTTTTGTAAGTGTGGCCCACATAAGTCATGGATTAACTTAATTTTTAAGCCCTAGGCTCACCATGGAATGGTGCATCTGACTAATGGGGTAGATGTTCGACATACATCATGGCAGGGTCCACACAGCTCGACCTCATGGGGAGATCCCATGAGCTCGACCGTATATAACCTTTTCCATATATATATATATATATATATATATATATATATATATATATATATATATATATATATATATATATATATATATAGCCAGGCTGCGTAGCTTAGAATTCCTAAAACAAATATATGAAATACCATTTTTGCATTCGGGTGGAGGAGGAGGAGTGTGTAAAAATCATTCGGGTGATCTCATTTTTGCATTTCATAAATACTATGGTCACGCTTCTAATTCAACAGCGGAAGCTCAGGCCATGCTTGATGGTTTGAACCTATGCTCTAATCTGGGTCATAGCAACATTGTTGTCGAATCGGACTCCAAGCTGATTGTGGACGCAGCAGTGAATCCTTCTTCTTCCTTTCCTTGGAATTTTTGGTACACTATAGGTGAAGTTCGGTCCAAAATAGCGAGCCTTAATCTCTCCTTCTCCCACGTTTTTCATGAAGGGAATGCCATGACAGATGCCCTTGATAGAATCACTAGTGACGGATGCCCTAACAGAATGTTTACAAGCCGCTCGTCTCTCCCAAAGCGCGTTAGAGGGGAGCTGGTTCTGGACAAGATTGGCCTAGGTGTAGTTAGATTTCCTTAATTCTTGCCCTTTCTGCCTAGGTGTTGCTTCTGTTCTTGCTTTGCTCCTTTCCGGTAGTGTCCCGGTCCTTTTGGTATGCTTTCTGTCTTTTCTGTGGTTACATGATAGGTGTGGTCTCCTATTTTTTATAGGGACGCACCCGAAAAAGCTATAATTCTATCTGAGTAATGAATTTTCTGCTTCCAATATATATATATATATATGAAATACCATTAACTACGGTATCCAGAGATATAGTATGAAATACCGCTGTATTTGCCCCGCGAGAAATGATCATATACAGTCCATTGCATGGTATATTCTAATATAGCACTTAGTTCATGTTATGCATGTAACATTGGGAACAATCTGGTACTTGGAAGCACTATAAGGGCATATGAGAGAAGGATAAAAAAGATTTATGGAGTAGCCATTAATCAGAATCTTGGAATCTGTGATAGATTAAGCCCATAAAATCACAATAATTTTAGGATTAAGATGAATGGTTTGGATTTGAATAACTTTACATATACGAGGTTTGCAGATTCTGAGTAAAGGCCTAGGTTATACAGGTTAAGAAGATCCGAGGCAATCTTTTATGCATGTATAAATGTACCATCTTTAAAATAAGATTTAGAATTATTGAGTTTTCTAATTTTAGATAATTATTTGGAAATATTTATATGAATATAATAAGAAAAAAGGTAAACGTACCATAGAAGGAATGTGGCAATGTAGCCACCCAAAAATATCGCCGATGCAGTTAATAAGCCCAGATGCATATAGAAAGCAAAAATCTTCTATGGTTATATAAAGAAGAAGAAGATAAAAATTCTTAGATTTTTTACTCTATAAATTCTTTGATTAGGAGACATTAGACCCTAGTAAAAATTGTGAATAGGAAAGGAAAATCATTAGTACTTCTTAGCTAGAGAAAATAAGGAGTGCCCTTTGAAAATAAATTGATTAATGATAAAAACTGAAATTACAACATTTTAATAGTGATTTAATTAAACTTAGGAAGAACTTTCATAATCAAACTCCAACTCAAAACTCCTTAAAAAGGAACTTAGTATTTATAGATGATCATGATTTCTATTAGACTAGATGATTTTTGGCTAAAAATAGTGTCTAATTTGACCTAACCACATTATTCTCCTACTTTTTAAAAGTCATTTTCATTTTGGGTACGATTTTTGAAACTCAAGGGTTCAAAAAGTAATGATTGAATTAAAACCTAATACAAATAGTAAAAATGAAAATAAAATAGACGTTTTGATTTAATAAAATCTTGCAAATCCGACGTGGCAACCTGACGTGGCAACGTTAGTTGGCTAAAATATTTTCTCCTGCCACAAAATCATATATGGTATATTGAATAAATCATTCCAATGCTAAATATATCTGTTTTAAGACCTGATCACTTCCACCTCCGATCGGGCCTTCTCTCATCTATCTTGGCCATAAAATTGTCCGTTACCCACTCTACATCAATTATTCAATCTTCAGTTATCCACATTGTAGAAAAATAATGGACAACCAACCAAAACCCTCGTCTAAATGATGATTGGATCAATCTGGTTCAGGCGACCCAATTGGATGGATTGGATGTCATATACATATAATGGCCGCCCTACCAGCAAAGTTGCATAATAGTGATATTCTACAACATTTGCAGAACAGCTGGCCTGCCTTGGAAAAACTTCCAAACTTTGGATGGTGATGCTTTCATTAAAATAATAATAATAATAATCACACGTGCCATGCAACTTAAACCCCCCAATTACAGGTACTCAGATGTGTAGACTCGAACCAACATTTTGACTTGCCCATATGTTGACGTCTATTGAACGGCTAGATACGAAATAATCAACGGTCGGGATTGAAGACACAAATTCTTGCTAATCAGAACGTTGGTTCATCCAATGAATCTGATTTTATGGTTATGCCCTATGTAGAGTGAGCCCCAGGATCTGGACCGTCCAATTCGTACTTCAAGCGTACAATACATGCATCTGAATCATCCCACTCTGCCCTAGCCTAAAGTAACACTGGTGTCATATGGCTCCATCTCTACATATTTCTCAAAAAAATAAAAACAACACACGTAATCGGCGTGCGATATTGCATTTCAATGACAATGTCGTGCCAACCGCTAGTGTAGATTTTAGAAAGGGACCGCTCAAAAGTCTTTGAACGGTTGAGATTAGATTGGAATCCGTCTCTACAATACCTTGTTTTGATTTGACATGAAAGTACAAAGTTAAAGTTGCTTTGGCTGTTGGTGGGGTGGCCACTAATAGCGACGGGGCGGACGTCTTTACAGGGGAAATTATATGATACTCAGGAGTTTATGACACTTGATACGCCTGGACTTAGACATTGTACACGTGCACTGAATTAATTCAAATTAAACCGACTAAAATTTGGAATTCCTTGTACCTAAGTCACAGTCCCAAAATCAGATTCTTTCAAAGATCCTAAACTTTGATATGTGGACACTTGTTCGTTGAAATTAGACCGTTGGATATTTTTCAGTTTTAATCGTCCAATAAATGTCCACCAATCTGACGGCCAATTAAATTTTTGTTTGTGATACATCTAAACTAGGAACCATAACTTAATTGTACAGTTTCATTTGACTTTCTGATATGCCAAATGTCAAATTGCGTATCATCTATCATACGCTGCTAGAGTATCAAAGTTTTTCTCATCTCTATCAAGATACGTGTGAATTATATACTCCTGCAACAGATCCGCCATACACGTAGCATTTAGGCATTCAATCTAAATGATGCAATCCCCAGCGGTTAGAGGATTTTAATCACTATATTAGGGCACGTCTGAACGTTGGATTTGGACGGTTGATTGTATTAATCGTTTCCCACATGTGCCAATATGTCACACGTGAGTGAGATCCACGTCCGTCGATCAGATTCCCTGGGTCAAAATAAGTTTATTGTCTCACATGGTGGGGAACACATGCATATTGGGCATGGACGGTCAGTCAATTTCTTTTAACCGTCCATTTTTTTTTTCTGGTACACGTACGTTTCAGCTGCATGATGAGCAGCAGACATGCCTGATTGCCTGATGAGCAGCCTGGATATCTCACGTGTGCGGTGTTGGTATGCGTGAGCAATGGGAAGAAAAAATGTTCTACTCGCGCGAGTGCACTTGGACGGTACGTTTCCATAAAAGAACCCTCCCAAAACTGGACAATCTGGCCGGTATGTACTAGATCTGGACCATTCATCAGGTGGGTCCCACTGTTAAAAGATATGTCCATCCAATGTCAGGTAGGCCAAAAGCGTGTGAAAAAAAAAATGGTTAGTTGGGAAATGATGAAATCATCCACATTCAACGTACATATGTAGCCCACCTTATGAGTGCAAATGAGCAGGATCTCACGCACATGCTCCCTTTTAGCACGTACATTGTGAGATCCTTTCACATTTCTATGTGGCCATTGGATCTCCGACGGTTCGGATCATCCAATTAAAACGATTTTTGGCCTATGGCCCATCAACTTCAAAAAACCTCACAGTGTTATAGATGAATAGGATCTTTCTCACAGGAGGTTGACCACAGAGGCTCATTCAGGCCATTTTCCCGAGTGGTCTCACCGTGAAAAGGATAGTGACGATTTTTGATCGGTTAGATCTCTGCCATGTGGCCCATCTATTACGTTTGGAACTTTAAAATGGATGGTCTGGATCACCAGATAGCGGGCCATCCTCCTCTTTCTTTCTTTTCCCAAGATTCTGTCTACTTCTCTTTAGCTTTCTTTAATTCCACTAATGAAAATCGACAAGAGCTTTCCGCCAAACCCACCGAAATGACTTTCTCGGCCCTTTCTGACCGTAGATTCGGTACTCGAATATCTCTTATCACCGTCCAAATCAACGCTACTGATCTTGCGACCCACATCTCATCAATTGATCATATTCATGTAGGCCCCACATTATCTGATCCAAGCAATTTGTACCCATTACATCATAACCCAAATTGTACGGTCATATTGTCATATGCCATACATACGGTGGCTAAACATAAAAAACCTCTAGCATCAAGGATAAAAAAAGGGTACACCCATTTGTTATGGATTTTGAACCATGGGCCATCCGGGCTAAGGTCCACTAAATGGACGGTCCAGATTCATAGATGCCCGCGCCACCTGTACTCACGGTTGGTCCTTTGTTGCCAAATTTGAAAACTTTGGTACTCTTTAAAGTCTTTTAAATGCTTCTCTTTATTTCTAAGGCCTAATGGCTACCTTCGTCTCTAAGGAAGCGCTTGAGAGGGAAAAATAAATGAATTCTCTGGCCATTGAAGTGGGACCCACTCAGTTTTTCTCTTTCAACTTTTGTGGATGATTACTGTGTGAGTTTGTTGCAATTCACTACGCTGTGGAAACTCATGGACTTGTGTATGTGACATCTTGCATGTAGGCCAATATGGACCGTCGGAATTGTAACCCCTACTATGAACGGAGAATAGTAACAAGATCTTATTGATCAATTGATCATAACCATCTAATTACAGCCGAAGAATTTGGACTGCTGACCATTTCCATTTCAACCGTTATTAGTTACAATTGTGCTAGGATGATTGTTGGCATGCAAATACATGACTAAGAAGAAAGAGATCAATATTAGATAATATGCTCTAATAGCCATCGATTGTGCTGCTGGAATCTTCCATTTTGGGAGATTATAATGGGTGCATGGTCCATCCATGATGGGCCCATGGGATCAATGGCTTGGATAATCAGTATAGTGGATGCGTGGTGGAAAATGGGACTGATGTAAAGAAGAGCATGAAGAGGAGGATCACCGTATTCCTCGAGTAATTAAAAGCTTGAATCCATGAGGTAACCTTTTGAATTCACATGTGCTCTACAAAAGATGTTTCTCATTGCCATACTTAAGATGATTGCAATCAGACAAGGCCTAATATATCTTAAAAGAATTTTATGAAGGCGTTTGCATCAGTCATTTAAGCGAGAGAGCCTTGGCTCATAAAATAATTCGATAAGAATATTACTTGTCGGCCATCCACAAAGATGCAAATGCATTATACGAAGAGATACGACAAATGCCAATATTTCGTTACGATATCGTAATAATCACCTTAGTAGTTGACCCCGATGAATGGCCCTTAACCCTTCATGTATTGGGGTGTCGATATCATAGGACCATTGCCAATCGGCAAAGGATATACATGGATTTGCCATTGTCCTCTCAACTACTTTACAAAGTGGGTTGAGGCCGAGCTCTTAGATAAAATTACCGAGTAAAAAATCATTGACTTTATTTGGAAGTACATGCACCCTTCCAGGGTGGGCCATAGGCCTAAAATTCAAGCCAATTTATTACTTAGGTAGGCCACACCGATGACAATAGTTGAGAGTGAATGCCTACCCATTGAAACATTTTTTAAGCCATCCATGAGAGGGTACACTAAAATTTAAGCCATTGCATAATTTAGGTGGTCCCCACCAGGTGATTTTAAACATTTTAGGTATTATTTTTCATAATTTAAGTAGGTGCAACTCACCTAAATTCCAAATTCAGCTAATTTTTAGCACACCCATGACTTAGGGGGGACCTACCAAATGCATGATGTAAATGTCCATCACACATCACATTGGGGGCCATGGAGCTGGACCTCATGGGAAGCTACATAGAGGATATGACTTCATAGTACCATTTTCCTGTCTCTTTAGATGGCTTATAAAGTTATAAACCTAAATTTATTACTTTTACCAAAATAGTACTAAAATTACCAAATAATTTCTAAATTGATTCAAATTCTTAGTCACAACATAAATAAAGGGTTTAAGGTACTCCAGACCTCTCTAAGCCTTGAATTTTGATATAAAAAAAAAATATATATATTAATCCCTAAAATTATCTTGCATATAAAACAATGTATGGCAGCTCATAAACAAAAAGGTCTTGCCTTTCCCATTTTAAATGGTCTAGCCCCCCTTCTACAACACTTTTGACGTAGGGACGGGCATGATGAGGTCGATTATCATCTTTCTCAAGGAAATAACTATTCTGAATCTACGGAGCTCTTCTAAACTTCTCACAGAGATACCTCGAATCCATAAGGAAAAATAAGAAAATAGATATAAATTCTAAAAAATTCAAATTTCGATTAATAATTGTCGGATATGTATGTCCCTGTTACACTATTACCATAGAAAAAAAATTCATAATTCATAATTACCAAAAATAGCAAAATTTTAACTTTAATAAAAATCCTAATTATAATAAAATTCTTCTAAATCTAATTTCTAAAAATATTAATTCTAAATGAACTTTTGCTAGAAGAGTCCTAGCATGATTACAAGTTGTTTCCAAAAAAGGAGAGAATCTAAAACTCTAAAAGTAAGAAAATATTTAAAAATTCGGAATCATTAAAAACAGTAAAATTTTCTTAAAATTCTATTTTTTGAGCTGAAAATGTGCGTTTGCTAACGAAACGGACAGACACAGCCTACTTTGTGCATTAGTTCACCTCGTATGACCCATTTCAGTAAAAATTTATAGGTTATGCGCCTCGTAAAGATACCTAGATTAAAAGTTATGGTCAATTTGCGGTCCACCTTCTTTTTTATCCAACCATGCTTTGAAAGTATTTGTGTCATGTTCTAGGTCAACTTCAAAACTCACAATGTATCATTATCATCTCATTTATCTATATTCAAGAAGCTATGGTTTAGATTAGACCGGCACATAGCTTTTCATGTCTTTCAACGAGTTTCAACTACGGTTGTTACTCTGCCTAAGTGCTAGACTCAAAAGAGTTACAGCAGATCGTACCCATTGTCGTGTGAATGCGTAGGTATGCGGAGGGGTGTCAGTGAGTGTGTTAAAAAAAAAAAAAAAAACAGTCTTTCAACGACAGAGTGAGTACAAAATCCAAAAGTATAAATGAGTTTTGGTAGGTACAAGTTCCCTCCTGTACATGGCCACATCCTCTTGTTTTGATATCAACTGCTATAGTAGATGCCGGTAGAAAGGAGGAAGAGATTACGGCCTTCGTCTTCCTCCACAATAAAGCTTGAATTCACAAAGAATACACACACACACACACACACACACACACACACACATATATATATATATATAAAAGAAAAATTATGAAAATAATGAATAAATTCTTTTAAAAAAAAGTCTCCTTGGATGGCTTATAAAAACCCTAATCCTAAATTCGTAACTTTTATGAAAATAGAGAAGTTCCTCCAAAATAGTTAATTTACTAAAAATTATATATAACTTCTAACATGGTTCAAATTCTTTCTCATGATTAAAAAAAAAAAGAAAAAAAGGTTGAAGCTTCTCTAGAACACTTCAAATCTCACATTTTGATATACAAATCAAAAGTAACTAAAATGATTTTGCATATAAAATAATGTATGGCCGCTCATAAATATCAAGGTCTACCCTTAACCGTTCTATATGGTGTGGCTCACGTGATGAACGGATGAAGTTGATCTTTACAAGGTGGTACTCATGATGCGTGCTAACTAGACCGTCGGGCTGAGTGTCTCCTGTCATATGCACATGAATGGCTGAAAGATATTTATTGGCTGTACATAACCTATGGTCCAACTTGTTGGACTAAAGAACCCCTAAATCATTATCATCCTCCTTAACTTATGGTTGGGAGAGGACCGACACACAGCTTTCATGTTTTTCAACGACTGTCAATACAAAATCCAAAAGTATATAAAAGATCTTTGCTCAGTACACGTTCAAAGTATGTGTGTGTAGAGAGAGAGAGAGAGAGGGATGCTCACATGTACCATCTTGTGTGAGAGAGAGAGAGGAATGCTCACATGTACCTTCTTATGTGAGAGAGAGAGAGGAATGCTCACATGCATATTTACATATATGTATGTCATACCTAGGCATAGAATCTGAACGGTCTACATGATGCGGCACGCCTTGAAACCTCATGGGCCCAATTTTCAGGCTGATCCAAAACTCGAGTGAGCCATAGTAAAGAGAAATGCAAATCAAGGGAGGAAACTGTTTCTTTTTGCCATGGCTCACCATATTTTTGTATTGGGCTGAAAGTTGGGCATGTGAGGTTTCAATGGGTGTGGCATCACATTGACCGTTTAGATTTTGTGCCCATGACAAGCGTGCAATGGTGCGCAAGGGTACTCACCTAAGAAGGTGGCATTCCACATACCCCCCCCCCCCCCCTCCCTGTGTGTGTGTGTGTGTGTCGTTAAACTTTAGATGTCTCGTTAAACTTTCAACTATAAATTTAAAACTTTTTTGAATTAGTATAATTTTTTAAAATAATAAATTTTGATAACAATTTTTACATTGGCTCAGATTCTTTCCATTGACGTAAAATATGAGTGTAAGATTTTCTAGAACTCTTCATACCTTAAAGTACATTCAATTTTTTTTTTTTAATTATTTTTTTAAAAAAATCATAGCTTAACAAAAATATTAAATTTTGATATAAAAATCAAAATGAACCCTCAAATGGTCTTATTTTGAAAAATTGTTCAAGGGACAATGGCCTTGGCCGTGGCCAGCATGTAGAGTTTGTCATTAGCATTCCATTAACATATTATGTGTGAAATGGTTAACAATTAAAATTATAATGCAGCACTAAATCATTGGATTTAATTTTCTAGCTTACTTTCTTTTAATCCTAATAGTTCGTGTGATTGTCCTTAACTTTGTCTTATATCAATAATACAATCATAACGATCAAAGTTGGGGCACCATGGGAGTATTTTCTCTTACAGTTGTTATTGTTGTGATGCTGTTGTAGTTGTTCTTGTGGTTTTTAATCTCCTCATTGGTAAGGGAAAGTTTCAGGTCATTAAGGTTAGACCCTAAGTTACAGTCTACCCAACAAATAAAGTTTCATTTTGTCATTGTTGAAGATTTTGCCCTGCGGAATCACACAGATCTAGATTTAGGATAGCAATCCAATGATACCAAGCATATACAAGAGAATACAGATTTAACGTGAAAAACCCTTGCGGGAAAAAACAAAGCACAAAGCGATAGATCTCCACCATGAAAATAGAAATTACAAAGAGAGTGGACTTACCCGATTCGAACAACCTCGAATCTCATCTTTGCTACACCCTTTAAAAACCCTAAAACCTTTTAGGAACCCTTGAAACTCCTTTAGAAAGCCTTAGAATACATCTCAATCTCGCATACACCCATTTATTTAAGTTTAGAAAGAAGTAGAATCGGAATAGGAAACAAAAATTGTAAAATCTGCGTTTCCGCAGAAAATCTACGTAACATTGTCGATGACATCGAAGGTCTATCGATGTCATCGAAAATGGACCAAAACTGTCCAGCAACCAGGGGTGAATAATTTCATGAATTATCGATAACATCGAGCAACCTTCGATGTCATTGACGACTGCCATCGATGTCACCGATACCCTGTCGATGTCATCGACAGATCAACAGACAGATTTAAGATATCTGTCCATAACAATATCCACTATGTCTTCAATCTTCATCCGTGTAGCTTTTTATCCATTCTCTTATCTTTGCATCACATTATAGCTTCTCTTGCACACTCCGTTTTCCCTTTACGTCATCACTAAGCCTAAAGAAGTTGTATAGAACTTGAACTTCTCTACAGGAACGATCTAGGTGAGCATATCTGCCGGATCAAAATCCATATGCCCAACTACCTTTGCTCCTATTTTCTCAAAAAAGGAAAGATATAGTCTTCTTACCATCTCATTACTACCCAATATTGCTTATCGGGTACTTGCTCACAACATTGATAGCCTGTGAAATAACAGGTCTAATCCAGACCATGGCATACACTGCCAACCGCATTCGAATAAGGCTCATGAGATATCCTGCTTTTTCTCATCTGTTTTGGGACATGTCCTAAGGAAAACTTGAGGAGAGACGCGTAAGGAACGCTGTCCGGCTTTATCTGTTCCATCATCTCCTTGATCAATACCTACCCAAGGTATTCTGCAAGAGATAACCAAAGCTTACTCCTCTTTCAGTCTCAACGCCGAGAACCATTTTCGCAGCCCCTTGATCCTTCATCCTGAATGTCCCACTTAACCGAGTCTTCAGTATATTAATTTCAGATGTGTCATAATTGGCGATCTACTTATCATCAATTCCTGACTCATCATGAAGGAATCAAACCATTGCCTAGGCGACAGGTCGAACCACGACCTCCTGCAAAGTCTTTTCTCAGCCCCTTTAACTTCGAACTGCTCTGGTTGCTTCATGAAGATCTGCTCTTCACTTTCCCTTACATAAGTGCAGACTCCACATCCATTCTTCCAGCTCAAGATCGCATTGGCCAACAAGCGCTAATCACGGATCTAATAGACACCTGCTATACCGTTGGCGCAAATATCTCTGAGAAGTCGATCCCTTTTCTTTGAGCATAACTCTTCGCTACCAACCTCGCCCTATATCTATGCTGTATCCTCCTGAAGATCCACCTGCATCCAACTGCTTTTCGGCCCAGTGAAAGCTCCACCCGGTCCCATATGTCGGTCTGGTACAACGAATCCATCACATCGCCCATAGTCACCTTTCACTTCTCAGCACCATGCTTATCTAGAGTCATCTGAATAGAAGATGAATCCCCTGCAATATTGGAGTCGTCCATGTACCTCGCCGATATCCTTCGATCATGTTAAGTGATTCTTCTCACAGGTGGCTGCTACACCTGCTCTGTATCCTTGTCCGCGAGTCTCAGCCTTCCTACCCTGCTTGCTCATGTGTTCATGCCCAACATACCACACACATGTAAATGTGGAATCCGTTACATCCACTGCAGCTCCACCTTTTGAAGTGCTCCCGATTAACCTGTACAAGTTACCGAGTCGTTGTGCTTTCATGATTACCCGTGCCCCCTTAGATACCATAAGGGCACTATCAATACCTGTGTACTTGCATCCTTTTACCTCAAGCACACCAAGAAAAATCTATTTCGCTTCAAATCAGGAACATGCCTCACATCTGTCAAGGTACACTCCACCCCATCAAACATCCTGATGTGCATCGAACCAACAGCCACAACATTATAGGCAATGTCATTGTCCATAAATACCTGTCTACCATCGCACTCCCTGTAGCTAGTGAACCAACTCCGATGAGGAGTCATGTGAAAAGATGCCCCTGTGTCTAACATCCACTCGTCCTTATGATCATCGTATAGTCGTCTGAGCGAAGACACAGATAAAACATCACCATCATATCCATCTGACATGACAGCATTAGGCTCCCTGCATGAAGCCTCAGAATCTTCTCTCTTCGATTTAGGATTTTTACAATCCTTCTTCACATGTCCTTCCTTCCCACAGTTTCATACTTTATCTTTATTTTGCCCTTGCCCTTGGATTTGGATCTAGAACCTGAAGAACCTATACCTTGTCCAGAATTCCTACCCACTATAAACAGTGCATCAGAAGATGTTCTCATGTTGTTGTTTAGCTGTCTCATAGCCTTCTCTTGAAGGGTTGAGATAGCGGTGTCGACACTCAAGATTTTATTCATGCTGTACATAGTGTCCTTGAATGACTCATACGACGCCGAAAGAGAATTCAACAACATATATGCTTGTTCTTCATCTTTCATTACTTCCTCCATATCCATCAATTTGCAAACTAATTTATTAAAGTTGCTGATGTGAGCGTCCAGATCTCCACGCTCTGCCATCTTAAAGTTATACCACTGTTGCTTCAAGTGCAAGTAATTTTCTGAGGATTTTTTCGCATAGACATCCTCTAACTTCACCCATAACTTAGCCGCAATTTTCTCCCTGATGACCTTGTAGAGAACCTCATCCATGAGACATAAATGGATCGATGATAAAGCCTTCTTATCAAGAGTATTCCAATCATCATCAGTCATAGTAGATTTCTGCTCCTCAAGAGCACCATCTTCACCTTGCTTGATTAAGAAACTTATCATCTTGATCTTTTATAACTCAAAATTATTTTTCATAGAGTACTTCTCAATCTCATACCTGGTGCTCGCCATTATTACTAATATCTCAGATTCAAATCTGTGCCGCAACGATTGCTTTGATACCACTTGTTGGGGATTTTGCTCTGTAGAATCAAACAAATCTAGATCTAGGATAGCAATCCAATGACACCAAGCATACACAAGAGAACACAAATTTAACGTGAAAAACCCTTGCGGAAAAAAACTATGGCACAAAGCGACAAATCTCCACTATGAAAATAGAAATTACAAAGAGAGTGGATTTACCCGATTCGAACAACCTCGAATTTCACCCTTGCTACACCCTTTAAAAACCTTAAAATCCTTTTACAAACCCTTGGAACTTCTTTAGAAAGCCTTAGAATACATCACAATCTCGCATACACCCCTTTATATAAATTTAGAAAGAAGTAGAATCGGAATAGGAAACAAAAATCGCAAAATCTGCGTTTCCACAAAAAATCTGCGTAACATTGTCGATGATATCGAAGGTCCATCAATGTCATCGAAAATAGACCAAAACTGTCCAGCGACCAGGGGTGAATAACTTCATGAATTATCAATGGCATCGAGCAACCTTCGATGTCATCGACGACTGCCATCGATGTCATCGACACCCTGTCGATATCATTGACAGACCAATAGACAGATTTAAAATATCTGTCCATAACAGTCATGAGCTTGTGAAATCCAACCCCTCAATAAGGATCCCCTCTACAGAAATAATCCAAATCTACGTATCAGGTGGGTCACATTATAGACTTCAGAAATAAATCTTGGGCATCATCTCTTCTTTATACATATGAGGCAGATCAGGTGTTACCTGGGTAATAGCTTAGTGGGTGTTACCATCACCGTAGGGCCCCCACCTTGATGATATGGTGTATGTGCATTCTGTCCATTCATTTTTTCGATCCATTTTAGGACTCAGGTCCAAAAAAATAAGCACATCCAAATCTTAGGTGAACCACACCACGAGAAACAGTGATGATTGAACACTCACCATTAAAAACTACCCAAGGCCCACTCTAAGAAGATCAATAATGTTTATTTGTCATCCAACCTGTTGATAAGGTAAAAAAGAACAGGATGAAGGGAAAAATAGAAAGATTATCGAGATAAAAAAAAAACTTTAGTGGCCTACAACAAGCTTTTAATGGTCATTTACAGTGGTGTGGTCCACTCAAGATTTGGATTAGCTAAAGTTTTGGCATAACATCCTTAAATGAGCTGAAAAATGGATAAGTGATGTGGATATGAAACAGAAATCATCAAAGCGGGGTAGGGTTAGACCCATTAAGCTAGAGTGGAAGGCACGCTGTGGAGAATCGGCAAAGGTCTGTGGCCCCACAATGACGTATGTGTTATATCTATACTGTTCATCCATTTTGGGAGATCATTTTACAGCATGAGACAAAAAATGAGGCAGATGGAAAGCACAAGTGAACCACACCACAGAAAGCAGTGGGAATTGAACACCTACCATTGAAAACTTCTTGGGAGGCAACGAAAGTTTTGGATCAAGTTGATATTCATGTTTTCCATTCATCTAGTCTGTGATCTTATGAATAGGTTGGATGGAAAATATACTACGTGAAAAATGGAAAAAAATGACGGATTTAGGGACGGTTCTGGACCGTCTCTACAAATGCCGTCTTTTACTTGTGATTTGAGTGTCAAAGACCGTCTCTATTAGAGACGGTCCTTAGCCATCTTATTGCCCTATCAAAAACCGTCTCTATTAGAGACTGTCAATGACCGTCTCTATTAGAGACAGTTACTGACCGTCTCTATTAGAGACGGTCCTTAGCCGTCTTATTGCCCTATCAAAAACCGTCTCTATTAGAGACTGTCAAAGACCGTCTCTATTAGAGACTCATAGACCGTCTCTATTAGAGACTGTTACTGACTGTCTCTATTAGAGACGATTCTTAGCCATCTTCTAGGATCGTGGAAGACCATCTATATTAGAGATGGTCCTTAACCGTCTCTAATGCTCAAGTACAACTTGAGCTTAGAAAAAATAATTAACAATGTTTTTTTTTTAAAAAAAAAAACTGTGATTTAATACAAATCTACATTTTGAAAAATAAATAAATTAAGAACTTTGAATAATGTTGATAACTTTGAAAAAAAAAGATTTCAATAAAAAAATGATATTTTGAAAAAGAAAATATAAAAAATTAAACAAAATTGTGAAAAAATTGACAAATTGTAAAAAAAATAATTTTTTATAAAAAAAGAAAACTAGATTTTGTATTTTGACAAAAAAAATTAAAAATTTATATAACAAAAGTGAGAATTAAAAAATGATATTTTGAAATTTTTTTTAAAAAAAATTAAACAAAATTGTGAAAAAATTGACAAATTGTAAAAAAATATATTTTTTAAAAAAGAAAACTAGATTTTGTATTTTGACAAGAAAACTTAAAAAGTTGTATAACAAAAGTGGGATTTTAAAAAAAGTGATATTTTGAAAAAGAAAATTTAAAAAATTAAATAAAATTGTGAAAAAATTGACAAATTGTAAAAAAATATATTTTTTAAAAAAGAAAACTAAATTTTGTATTTTGACTAGAAAAATTGAAAAGTTAAATAACAAAAGTGAGATTTTGATGATGTGTTGTATATCCTTATTGCCCCTATGTTTCTCCAACCCATTTTTGGGCCGGGTATAAAAAAATTGTGTATATTTAAATCTTAAGTGGACCACACCACTAGAAAGAATGATAATATAGTACCTCGCCATTAAAAATTACAAAGAGCCCATCGTAAGGTTTTAGTAATGTTTATTTACAATTCAACTTGTTGATAATGTAAAGAAGATCTAGATGATTGTAAACCGCAAAGATCAAATTGATCCAAAACTTTTGTGGCCTTCAAAAGGTTTTTAATAGTTATTCATCATTGTTTTGATTGGCATGACCTACTTGAGATTATTGAGTTCTTATGATTTGAAATCACATCATAAAATATGATGGAAAAATATATGGATGGTGTCGATATACATAAAATATATCAAGGTGGGCCTTACACGGTTAGAGTAACACCCATGAAGAAGTTACCTAAATAGTGAAATGGTACTATAAGGTCACCTCATGGGAACTTCCCATGAGGTTAATCTGTGTGCGTCCCACCATGATGTATGTAGAACATCAACACCATGCATTTGATGTGTCCCCTTTAAGTCCAAAAATCTGTCGTATACGAAACTCAGGTAGGCCAAAACATCTAAAACTATGTGAAGACATCCCTAAAACATATAAAAGCACTTAATTGGTGGGTCCCACATGAGTTTTGGATGTGTATGAAACTTGGGTTGACTCCTTATCCAAGTGGGACGCATAATGAATGGGCTAGATCTATGAACTACATCTAGGTGGGCCCAATAAATGATTATGAATGTTTCAATGGGAGGGTAACCCTCTCAACTATAGTATGTGGTGTGGCCCACCCAAGTTATGGATTGACTTTATTTTTAAGCTCGTGGCCTACCATGGAATGGTGCATCTGACTGACGCAGCAGATCCAAAGTTCAAGTGGACCCACACCATAGAAAAGAGTGGGATAGTGACACCCACTATTGAAACCTTCTTAGGGCCCACCGCGATGTTTATAAGTTAATACAGACATGGATGTGGTTGAAACTTGGTCTGACCCCTCATCCAAGTGGGACATAGGATATATGAATCACATTTAGGCAGGCCCAATATATGATTATGAATGTTTTAATTAAGGAAACCCTTCTCTACTACATTTAGATGAGTTACTCGTTACCATTACTAGAGTAATTAAACTCTATGGGATCCACTATTATTTTTTTTATTTTTTTCACTCAATTCATCCATGTTAACAGATAATTTGACATCTAAAAAAATAAAAAAGAAGCATATCCAAAGCTCAAGTGGACCACACCACAGGAAATGGTGTGATTGAACCTCATTCTAGTAAAATTTCTTGGAAGCCATAGAAGTTTTAGATCAAGCTGATGTTTGTGGTTTCTATTCATTCATATATTTTTGATATTATGAACAACCTTTAACCATTTTTGGACAATCTGATCAGTTCAGATTGAAGAGTAAATAACTTTAGATGTTTAAATCTAAATTCACTCAAATTGTTGATCAATCTTGTTCACCAATATCTTTCTCATATGTAGCATGATCGGGCGAGTAACTAGTCAAATTGAGGGTAATGATCAGTAAAATAAAGTGAATGGACCAGACATATAAAACGGGTGAAATATTCTAGTCAAAATTGTGACCCAACTTATTGACACCTTAAGACTCTAAGAATTAATATCAGTAAGTTTTGTAGGGCCCATCATGATGTGTGTCGAACATCAACACTGTGCATTTGATAGAAGTTTTGGATCAAGCTGATGTTTGTGTTTTCCCTTCATTCATATCTTTTCGATATTATGAACATGTTGGATGACAAACATTACTGTGGGCCCAAGGAAGGTATCAACGATGGAAATCATTATTCTACACTGTTTTGTCTGGCATGGTCCACTTAAGTTTTGGATTTACCGAAAATTTGGAATTAATTAACACACACTGTTCATCCATTTTTCGAGATCATTTTACAGAATTATCTAAAAAATGAATTATATTAAAAAATTAAATGGACCACACCACAAATAAGGGGAATAGATTGCTACTCCCCCTACACCATCCAATGACTGGTGGTTGGTGCTGTGTGGGCCCCACCATGATGTTTGGCCCCACGACCATTTTTTTTAAAAACTTTTGAACCAGTTGGATTTCAAATAAACATTACGATGGGCCTTAGGATAGTTTTAATGGTGGAATCACCCTCCCATTGTTTTGTATGGTGGTGTCTACTACAGATTTTTATCTATCTCATTCTTTGGCTCGTGACTTAAAATGATATCTCAAAATGGATGGACGGTGTGGATATAACAAATACATCGTAAGTTTTTATATTTTTTAAATATTATATATAGAGAGAGTCCTGGTCTCCTACACACAAGGCGCATGAAGCTTTAATGCGAGCTTATATATGAGTCATTAGATTCCACTCACGGCTAGGATTCATCCGTCATGAGAATGAGAGAGTCTGCGAAATAATGACTCGTGCCAAGATTCATCTAAAACAGTGGGGATTCAGTGTGAATCGTTGAAACATTCTTGGGGCCATAAAATTTGTGTTTCAGTCTTTTTTTTTTTTGATATTTTCACTTCATCCCAATGGTAATGACCTTATAAACGGTTTGGATGGCATGTAAACTTCAAGGTGGGGCCAAGGAAGGTTTCAACGGTAGGAATTTCTTTTCCCAAATTTCCCTTCCGTCTGACCCACTGTAAAATGCGGTGGGGGATGGAACGCCTGCCATTGAAACCCATTTGGGGTCACATAAATCATGGATTAATATGATATTTATTTTTTCTCTTCATCCAGGTCTATGTGACTTGATGAACAGATTGGATAGAAAGTAAATGTTATGGGGACCCTACGAATGTTTTAATGGTGAGAATCATGCCCACCGTTAAAAGCTTTCTTGAGGGCCACAAGTTTCAGATGAAATAGATATTTTTGTTTTCTCACCGCCCAAGTATGTATGATCTAACGAACAGGTTATGGCAAATAAACATTACAGTGGGCTTTGGAAGTTTTTAACGGTGGGTGTTTAATCACAACTATTTTCCTATGGTGAGGTCTATTTGAGATTTGGATGACTTTGTTATTGGGCTTCTTGAGGGCCACAAGTTTTAGATGAAATAGATATTTTTGTTTTCTCACCGCCCAAGTATGTATGATCTAACGAACAGGTTATGGCAAATAAACATTACAATGGGCTTTGGAAGTTTTTAACGGTGGGTGTTTAATCACAACTATTTTCCTGTGGTGAGGTCTATTTGAGATTTGGATAACTTTGTTAATGGGCTTCTAATTGAAAATGATTGGAAAAATTAGATGAACGACATGGATTAAACACATATATTATGATAAACCTAAAGAGCACCATCCAATAGCTTCCTAGCTATGTACAACATGCAATTCCTATGAGATTGAGAAAATCTTTGCACGCGAGTCATTATTTTGCAGACTCTCTCATTCTCACGGGTGCTGAATCCCAGCCATGAGTGGAATCTAACAACTCATACATAAGCTCATATTAAAGCTTCGTGCGGCCTTGTGCGTAGGAGACCATTTCTATATATATATATATATATATATATATATATATATATATATATATATATATATATATATATATATATATATATATATATAGGAAAAGGTACTATGCGCTCGACCTCACCGACCTCACGATAAACTCTCGTGAGGTCGAGCTGTGTGGGCCTCACTCGACCTCACCGACCTCACGATAAACTCTCGTGAGGTCGAGCTGTGTGGGCCTCACTCGACCTCACCGACCTCACGATAAACTCTCGTGAGGTCGTGCTGTGTGGGCCTCACTGTGGTGCATGTCAACCATCAACACCATGCATTTGATGGGTCCCCTTTAAATTATGGGATATCCAAAAAATCAGCCGTATACTGAACTCAGGTGGGCCATACCATCTAAAATCATGTGAAGACATCGTTAAAACATATAAAAGCACTTGGTGGGGCCCACCTGAAATTTGCATGCATCTGAAACTTGGTCTGAACCCTCATCTAAGTGGGACACATATAATGGATGGTCTACATTTGCAAACCACATCTTTGTGGGCCCAAAAAATGATTATGAATGTTTTAATGGTGCACGACCCCTCTCCACTTCTGTATGTGGTGTGGCCCACACAAGTCACGGATTGACTTGATTTTTGAGACGTAGGCCCAAGATGGAATGGTGCATCTGAGTGATGGGGTAGATGTTCGAAACGCATCACGGTGGGGCCCACATAGCTCGACCTCATGGGATGGACTCCTGAGGTGGAGCGCATAGTACCTTTTACCTATATATATATATATATATATATATATATATATATATAAGGTTCTATTCATCGAGCTCATGGGAACTCCCCATGAGGTTCAGCTGTGTGGGCCCCACCATGATGTGTATCGAAAATCAACACCGTGCATTTGATGGGTCCCCTTTAAATTATGGGACATTTGAAAAATCAGCCGTATATAGAACTCCGGTGGGCCACACCATCTAAAATCATGTGAAAACATGCTTAAAACATATAAAAGTACTTGGTGGGGCCCCACCTGAAATTTGGATGTGTCTGAAACTTGGTATGACCCCTCATTCAAGTGGCACACACATAATGGATGGGCTAGATTTGTGAACCACATCTCTGTGGGCCCAAAAAATAATTATGAATGTTTTAATGGAGGGTAACCGCTCTCAACTTTTGTGTTCGGTGGTCTGTGGGCCCCACCATGATGTATGTGTTTCATCCATGCTGTCCATCTATTTTTATAGATCATTTTATGATATTAAAAAAATGAGTTATATCCCAATCTAAAGTGGACCACATTACAGGAAAAAGTGTTGAATGAACGTCGACCATTAAAAACTTTTTGGGAGCCATAAAAGTATTGGATCAAGCTGATCTTTATTTTTTCCCTTCATCTGGGCCTTTATGACCTAATCACAGATTGGATGTCAGATAAACAGTACAGTGGGCCTTAGGAGGATTTAAATGATGGATATCCAATCACTATAGTTTTCCTGTGGTGTGGTCCATCTAAGGTTTATATCCCTCTTATTTTTAGGATAAAGGACTAAAATGATCTTTAAAAATGGATGAACGGATTGGATGAAACACATACATCATGGTGGGGCCCACAGACCATGGAACATCAGCCACGAGGCTGGTATCAGGGGGAGTAGCCAATCCGTTCCACCCCCAAAAGCTCATCCCACGCGCGCCTCTCCTAAAACCCCAAATCCTCTATCGCGCGCCCGCCCCTCCCAAAACCCAAACCTTCTCTCTCCCTCTCTCTCAACCTCACTCTCTCAACCTCTCTCAGTCTCTCACTCTCACGCACCCTCTCTCTCTCTATCGGTCCCTCTTTCTCTGTCTCTCTCGGTGCTCTCTCTCTCTCTCGTGCATCCTCTCTCTCTATCTGTCTCGGTGGACAGTGATCGGGGCTCCAACTCAAACAGGTATCTCTCTTTCTCTCTCTCTCTCTCTCAATCTCTGTCAATCTTAATACCGATTGAAATGATTTGGGGATTTAGGAATTTGGGGATTTAGGGATTTGGGGATTTACGGATTTGGGAATTTAGGGATTTGGGGATTCAGGGATTTTTAAATTATTTGTTTGCTGATGTACCATTTGGATGTGCCTTGGATTGACATTGGATAGTTTACAAATTGTGGAATGATGAATATCGGTTTAGCCATGTATTGATTTTTTTATTTTTATTTTTGAAGAAAATGCATAATGAAAGGCTGCATTTTAACAGGTTGCATCTGTGCTACTTCATGATGCATCCATACCGTACTCATCTATTAAAGTAACATTTAGGCCACACAAAATGGCTGATTAATCCAACTGTCTGGATTGTCTTGGTCATATGTCGAAATCAAATGTGTGGTGACAGATCTGGATCACATTAAAAATTAAGTTAGATTGTGGCCTCATGTGATGAGTTAGACATTCTACAAGTTCATGGGGCCTATCAATTGATTAGTTGTTGGAATTAGAGTTAGTTTATGACTAGCTCAACAAGACCCCATTTGTATTTTTAGAATTTATTTTATGGGTGTCTGCGGGCATCAAACAATGTTGGGATGACACAAAATTGATGTCATTTGAAAGCTTGTTAGGTTATGTTTCAAATGAGCCAAAATATTATGCTATTTTGATATCATTTAAGAGGTTTCTGTCTGATCGAAAGCCATGTATGTCAAGATCAGGGGACATTTTTGTCTTTTTAAATATATTTGAAATAGATAGGATTAAAAGCGTGGATGGTTAAGATTATATCTATTACGATTTCCTTGCTTTGAAAAAGTTATACAAACATGCAAAGAATCAGGTTATGTCATATGTGAGCTTACCCTTGTTTCATGTGTTGCCTAGAGTAGAAGAGTGGAGGGATGTTGGGATTCTTGGCATGGAAGATTGTAGTCTGTTGGATTGGATTTCAATGAATGTCTATGCACAATCATTTATATTTACTTATGTTGCATCCGTGATTTGGTTGTGAGGCATCCTATTATGCTTGTTTGAGAGAAACTGCTTTGTTTGTTAAACAACAGTAGCTACTTATAAGCTCTTTGGCTGATTGCAGAGGTTGAACTACCTGATTGTAGTACGGATAAGGATGAAGTTAAGTCAGCCAGTACACATGCCACCACTTATGCCAGCGTGGCAAATATCAACAATATCCAAGCCATCCATTAGAAGGGTACCGTTTAGAGTTCCCATGCCAACAATTAGGTCGGACCACTATTTATGTGAATCACAATTAATTGAACAAATGTACGGTTTTCAATATGATGGCTCACATACTAAATGGACCACCTTTGTATTTAGGCAGTAACATCTAAATTGTGAGGTCCTCCTGATGGATGGCTAGGATTTTTACCTATTGCCATGTTGGCATAGGTTGTCACCTGTGGATTGGGTAGCTTGCATGGGTGTGTGGGCTTAGCATAACTGGCTTTTAATTTTCCCATATGAATGAGAGAGAAACGCTGAGGCCATTTTATTGGGAGAAGGATGAGCCAATTCACTGTTTTCCAATGTGGCACACGTGTGATATCCAGGCCATTAATCATGTTGCACTAATCACGAACATTCCCTGCCGCCCATTCACTAGTTAGGCCACTTTGAAAAAAAAAAAAAAAGTTAGACAGCAAGAGGAAAAAGAGTGGTGGCATAGAATCTTTATTAAGTGCAAACATGTATTTTTCAGCTAATGAAATGAGCAGCCAGACATCTGGCCAGGCAAATTTTATGGTGGGCTCCATGTTGTTGAATGGTCTAGATCACAAATAGGTATCATGCCTTGGCCCTTGTGCAGGAACTGCCTCTTCAATACCTCACAAATGAACTACCTTAGCATTTTTCAATGAGAGATTTTTTTTTATAAACACACTCACACCCACACACTCCATAATGGGCACTCGAACTCATGACTTGAGTGTTGAAACTTACAGGGTCTATATTATAGAGCCAAGAGTAGGGACTCATAATAACAAAATAATATGAAAATGGTTAAAGCTTAGAAAAATTACCACTTGTGTGTATACACCTGAGTCATGCATTAGCTAGACTTCTTTTTGACCCATGGCAAATGAAGGATGACATGTAAAATGATAGATGTGGGTGTTATTATAATTAGAACATCATAGTTGGGTCCCATGACAACTATTTGCACTATAATTGCAGTAAAAATGTTTGCAATGGATCTAATTAATGGAGAAGATCAAATAGATGTACTAGAAAATGAGTTCACCACCTTGTCAACTCCTCCAGTTCGTTCATGAAAATCGATTGATGTTGTGTGTAGTTGTCCTTTGCTAGTTGCAGTAGCAAACTGTTGTTTAGGAATGATAACCTGCTATAAAGCTTTGTCATTTGATCTTGAAAAAATAGGATGTGCAATTATGATGAATTGATGTGTAACGTCTCAGAAAATCCCGTACTAAGACCCGAGTACCACCTCGATTAGAAATCACTTAGGAATAATTCCTTTAGAAATTAAGTGTAAGTTAACTAGCGCTACACTAGATTAGCTGCGAAATCAATACTGTTCACTTTAAATATATTCTACAAGATCCAAAACTTGTGAAACTGTTAACGCTATAACGTCCTGAAACCTAGGATCAAACTCTAAACCCGTTTGCTCTCAGGAACCCTTTGAAACTTTGTATTGGATCTAGACCGCGCGTCGAAAGTCTGATATCTACAATCTCAGACCATTATGACCGCTTGGTTGGACTTGACAATCTTTTCAAAAATCAGGCCCAACTGATGTACTGATGTTATTGTACTGAGGTTGGAGTGAAGAGAGTGAGAAAAGGAAAATGATTTGAAAAAATAATTCAAATCTGGCACGTGTCGTTGCGCATTATTTTTAAGCATTTTGACCATCAGAATTCAGCCAAATTTCACCCTCGGATCAGGAAAAATTTCTCTTTCATGTCATGAAACTTGTAGTCCTGATTTAGGTTCGGTGACCGTTGAACTGACATTGGACCACCACGCGCGATCTGGGAACACTACCGGAGTGAAAACTTGAGGTGAGTAGGATCCAATATACATAAGCTTAAGTTCGACCGCATTCGGCTAGGGGACCTCCCGAAATGCTCTTTTGGATCGGAAAAGACCCGATTTGGTTATAACCCAAGTATACCTTGGTTTCAAGTCTAAATGGGTGAGTTTTTAGCCTATATAAGGACCTTAAACCCTCTCATATCTCTCACCTACGAATTTGAGAAAAACCCTAGCAAGGAGATGAAAGAAAAGAGAGAAAAAGAGTGAGAGAATCCGGTAAAACTCCGTAGGATCCTTCTTCGTGCATCTGTACTCTAAACCGACGTATCTGAATCGTTCTTCCGGTGATTCTAACTTCGTTATTGGGTAAGTTAAGCTAACCCTAACCTATTTTGAAGCCTAGAATAGCTGTAGTAGAGTGCTAGCTAACCTATTTCATGTAATAGGTTGCCGTTGGGCCGTAGACGAAGCGTGAGTAAACAAACTGAGTTCGTTACGCATTTATCGGCGAAAGGTGAGATTGTAGATGCTTAGGTTGACTGTTTTCAAAGCTTTCAATGTCGTTTAATAGTAGATTCTCGACAAGAACACTGTTTGACATGTAGAACATGCTGTCCGTTTTCCATTTCGACTGCGTACGAAAAATATGAGATTTAGGGCATTTTAAGTATTTGTAGAAAATACTGTATACGTCTGTATTTTTTAAAAATGATTGTTATGTTTATTTGTCATGTTATTATGCTGGTTATGCGTGCATGATCTGTTTGGCGAAGAGATTCGCCCTAATGCACACTTTGGGTCAACATACGCTATGTAGACTAAAGTGCGTAGACTAAGTGTTTGTATAAATGTTTGTATTAGTATGTATTGAGTACATGTTGTTGTAGATTCGTCTTAAGATTGAATTCTCAATCATTATGATGATATACATGACTTCCTCCATGTGTGCTACATGAAATTGATTTCCTTTTGTATATGAAATACATGTGTTAGGTTGTATCGTTTATGTTGTATGCTAAACATGTTGTTGACATGCTTTGATTGTTTGTATTTCATTCATGTTGTTCTCATATGATGACTGATGTAGATTACAAGTGCTTGGGGCTATATCCTAGTCCAGGCAGTCGGTAATAGTTGGAATTCGTGGCTGGCTTCTATTTGCCACGAAGGACGCGTCGATGAACACGAGTCATGTTTTGAGTTGGCGGCAGTGGTTAGGCCACACGAAGTGTTTCATACACTTCATGTCGTTCGGCTTGAGATGCGCTCGTACTAGTCGAGCCCGTCAAGTAACCCGACTGGCCATTGTATGTTCACCCTGTATGAGTCATAATTACTTGAACCTAGGGTACTGAACTTACTATTGGAAACCCTATTAACCATGGTACCTTGATTCATAAAGGCTCATGAGCCGGGTATGGTGGTATGGGACACCGTGGTCGAGCTGTCGGCCTACGCTGGGGCCACAAACCTCCCCGTAGTGACCAGTGAGCACATTTGACTCGTGAGCTAATTGCAGTGGTATGAGACACTACATTCAAGCTGTCGGCCTACTCTGATTGGTGACGAGCCCTTTGTAGTGACCGCGAGCGTATTCTGAGTCTACGGGAGGCGACGACCCTTCCGTAGTGACGAGTACATTAGGCCTGTATTGATAAGGTGATGGGGGAGCGGTGCAACGAGTGCGAGCAACAGCCCTGGCAGCCCTTGCAGCGACCTACAAATATAACATCGTATGTGATTACTAGGAGTGACGACCCTAGACAGGATCTGTGTTGGGATTGATATAAGGAAGGTACCTTAGTTTTCCAATCCTGCTGTATGAAAAGGACTAATAACAACTCGGTAATCATTATCCATATCGCACTGCATGTGCCTGGAAGATGTGGAGCAATGCGGGAAGAAAGCATGCCGCGGATGCAGATGGTGCTGCATGAGGGAGTATGTCGGTGAGGGCATCCATCATGTCATTTCATGCTTGCATTAACAACAGTACCTAGGAATGTTTGATTGTTTGCTTTACTATTAACTTGTGATTGATTTGATAACATGCTAATCTTTACTCTATTATTCCACTGAGTTGATCACTCACTCCCACGTTATGGGACGGTGTTTGCAACACCACCAGACCCTGTTTTAGATGCAGGTGATGAGGCGATTTAGGATGCTGAGCTGGATTACTACAAGGATCAGGATGAGTTCTCGTATATGCAGTTCTCCGACGGTTTTGCGTAGGTAGCCTGGATCGGCGGGACATACTAGTTGGACTATCACCTGACATTTATTTCTTGCTTTATGACATGTATATGAGACTCAGTGATGTATTCATACTTTGGAGACAGTTTGAGATTATTTTATTTTCGTACAGTGATATATATATTTTTCAGTCTTCCGCTTGCATTTTATCACTGGATCTGAAGTATGAATTGCAGTTTTGGTATAATCTTACTCATGTGAATACTTTAACTCAGACAACATTGAATCATAATCATCTTACTAATGTGAATGCTTTAACTCAGACAACATTGAATCATAATCATATTTGTTGCATAAGTGATGGTCTGGAACTCGGGAGTCGGGTTTCTACACGACCCCCGATTTTCAGGGTGTTACATGATGACACTTGGACGTCCATACCTATAATATGAGGCCTTTTCCATCTATAAATAGTTTGTTTTGGTTCTTTTAATGATCACTCTGTGCTCGAGATGATCCAATCGAGCAAGCCATGGAAGCATTAGTTCATGTTCAATCTGTCATCACACACATTTGTATAAATTGACAATTGTTAGTTTCCCTAGTTGTTTAGTCTTGTTTTTTTTTTTTTGCGAATTACACCGGTAATTACATGAGAGTAGTCATATTTCAAGAATGTACAGGCATTACATGTCCTCTAACAGTTGTATGCTATTTGTTCTTTTTCTTTCTGTTGTTTAAAAATGATTGTTTCTGTTTTGCAGGAAGATTTATTAAAAATGATTGTTTCTGTTTTGCAGGAAGATTTATGGCAAGCTGCATTTCTGGTTAGCACAGAGGTTTGTTTCAATTCTTTTTCCTTCTTCAATCAGTACATCTGCTTTTCGATGTTATATCAAACATTGCTAGAGTAGTTCATGTCAATGGAGTGAGTAGTAAACTATTTAATTCATGTCAGACATGCTACCACAACTTAGACTTTACATGGTTTCTAGTTGTTTCCTTAAAAAACTGTATATAATTTTGTATCTTTTGAGTTTAGATCCATATTTTACACTCGGATTGATACATAATGGCTTCTGTAATATGTCTTTCACAAATAATGGAAGGATTCCTATATCCTTTCCTAGTTGCTCTCCATTGATTTTGCCAACCAGGCATCTGATGCAGCTAGAGATAAAAACTAAAAGGGTTGCATTCAAGTCACATTTCAGAAAATTAATCTTTCAAGATATATTTATCATTACTAATGTGTTTGTTTATGCCTCCCTATCTGTTTGTAAATATAAAACAAAAATGATAACAACCCTCAATGGATGGCAAGTTACTGTCCAACCTAGATTTGTATGACAACCAATCCATGCAAAAGGTGGGCCATACCATGAAACCCCAGGCGCAAACATCAGGAATTCGAATCACCAAGAGAGCAGGCCATCCCATACAACATTGATGGTTTAAATCAGAATTACAAGTGTAATTCAAAATACATGTGCAACTAACTAATGAATCCACCAGCCCAGTTATCTTCATTGTAGGGCCCGCCTTTTACATGTCACATACATGACATGTTGTCACGTGTCCCGTGGTGTATGGTTTGCCACCCATTGAGGTGTCCGTTATCATTGGTTATGAGATGTGGATTTTTAACATAAGTGATTGTTTCAGGACTGTGAAGAAAGCATAACAACCAATGTCGGGTCCCAAAGGACAAGCGTAAAAGCACTCATGGATGAAGAGATGTCAAAACCTTAGCACTTAAAGAAGCAGATTACTGGGGCTAGCAATGAACAAATAAGATCCAATTCAGGACATCGAGTCATTTTGGGGAAAAAAATGTAAACAGAAAACCAAGACCTGCAAGGTAATCTGTGATCTACACCCAAATGATTTTGGAACATCAGCAAGCATGGAGCCTTGACAGTATAATCATCCAAAGTAAATATAATCTTGTGGTTCTTTTGAGAGGTTTATTTTAAACTACAATGGCTATTTATATGGGTTTATCATTGGCTTTCTTTTTGTTTTGTTTATTATTGTAACTTCAGCCATTGCTTCAAATGGAGGGACTGCACAAAGATTTGGTTAGGTAGACTACTAATGGTGAACTAGCAGTTGCAACAAATATGAGAGTTACAAAAGTGAAAAGAAACATAAGGCGGAAGGTAAGATAAGATGCATGATTTTTCTTTTTAATTATTAGTCATAGATTGACAGTACTTGTTTCAATTTTCTTGGATGGATGATGAATGTATTTGGGAATGTAAATAAAAATAAAAAACTTATAATATATATATATATATATATATATATATATATATATATATATGTTATCAATGGAGGATACCTTGTTTAGGGGGACATGAAATTCTTGTAGCTTATGGTATGGTGCCCCATATTGGTTGTATGTTACTAGTATGTAGTAGATAATACTATGTTCAATAGTAGATAATACTAGAGAATTCCTAAACCTTAACCCAACCTAAACCTATTTATAACCTAAAACTATTCTCATATCCCAAAACCTATAACCCAAAGTCGAATCCTAACCCGAACCCGAACCCGAATTCCTAAACCTTAACCTAAACATATAACCTATAACCTATAACTTAAGCCTATACCTAAACCTAAAGCCTTACTTATAACCTAAAACTATTCTCAAATCCTTAAACCTAAACCTTAACCTAAACCTAAACCTAAACCCTAACCTAAACCTATAACCTAAACTCAATTCCCTAAACCCTAACCTATAACCTAACCTAAAACTAAACCTAAACCTATAACCTTAACCTAAACATAAAACCTAAACCTAAACCTATACTTATAACCTAAACCTATTCTCAAATCCCAAAACCTATAACCTAAACCTAAACCTAAACCTATAACCTAAACCTATAACCTAAACCTAAACCTAAACCTACACTTATAACCTATAACCTAAACCTAAACCTAAAACCAAACGTAAACTCGATCTCGAACCCGATCCTGATTTTCCAAACCTAAACCTTAACGTATTCTCAAATCCCTAAACCTAAACCTACACCTAATCCTAATCATAACTCCCTAACCTAAACCTAAACCAAAACTTGAAAACCAAAAACTAAACCCGAACTCGAACCCAATCCCGATTTCCTAAACCTAAACGTATGACCTTAACCTAAACCTATTCTCAAATCCTAAAACCTATAACCTAAACGTAAACCTTAACCTAAACCTATAACCTATAACCTAAACCAAAACCAAAACCTACACTACCAAAAAATCGAGCAAAGGCTATGGACTTTAGAAGTTTTTAGCTATGGATATAAACCGTAGCTAAAATGCTACAGATTTAATCCGTAGCTAAAGCCTACATAATCTGTAGCTAAAGCTTACCTTTCACCAAAATCTTATTAGAGATCGATGGTGCTTAAGGGGCTACATATGTGCTTTATCTAAGCCACCCATAAATCCTGATAAATAATTTCAATATATGAGCATAAAAATTAAGTAGATTGATGATCTAAGTGGACCACACCATAAGAAAGAATAAAAAATAAATTTTTATCGTTAATATTTTATGTGGTCCGCTTACAGCTTCGATCTGACTCCTTTTTTGGATCAACCCTTAAAATGATATTTTAAAATAAATGGATGGAGTAGATAAATAACATACATCACGGTGGGCCCCACAAGACCTAAAACTAACTACTTACAAGTGCAGTCCGTCACCTACCCCAAAACATAATCCCGCGCACGTGCCCATCTCCCAAATCCCTCAATCTCTCTCACGCGCCCGCCCGTCTCCCAAAAGGCAAACCAAAACCCTCTCTCTCTCTCGTGCCCGCCCCTCTCCCAGAACCCAAATCCTCTCTCTCTCGCACGCCCGCCCCTGTTTCCCAACCTCTCTCTCTCTCTCTCTCTCTCTCTCTCTCTCTCGCGCACGTGCTAGGGTTTTGAAAACCCCCTTTTACCGCAAACCCAAAGAAGGAGAAGAAGAAGGAGAAGGAGAAGAAAGAGAGGAAATCCAGACATCTCAGACATCTATCTTGCGAACCATCTATGATCTCTAGCTCCTTAAAACAACGGTTAGTCTCTCTTTCTATCTCTGTTTCTAAAATCTGTGGAGTGGGTTTTGAATATTGAAAGGAGCTGTTCTTTCTTGTGGTATGGATGACACAAGTTTTAGAATACTCTGATTTTTAGGAGGCAGATGAACGGATTGGCTACTCCCCCTACGACCAGTCCGATGGCTGATGGTCGGTGCTCTGTGAGCCCCACCATGATGTATTGTTTCACCATTCCGTTCATCTATTTTTACAAATAATTTTAGGGCTTGATTCCAAAAATGAGAGGGATTTAAATCTCAGGTGGACCACACCACAGGAGAATAATAGTGATTGGATATCCACCATTAAAATCCTATTAAGGCTCTCCGTACTATTTATTTGATGACCAATCTGTTAATTAAGTCATACGGACCCAGATGAAGGGAAAAAAACAAAGATCATCTTGATCTAAAACTTTTATGCCGCCAAAAAAGTTTTTAATGATAGACGTTCATTCAAAAATATTTCCTGTAATGTGGTCCACTTGAGATTGGGATATGCCTCATTATTGGTCTCATGAAAATTGATAGACGAGGCAGTGGACTGATCGACGGTTGGATCTCATGAAAGTTTCACACACAAGACGCTTGTCTAGCTGTACTTAGTTCATTTTACAAATAGTTTATTTAAATTCTACTTGGATAATATGATAGTGCAACTTGTACTGATTTATGAATTATAAGGGAGAAGCATGCCAAACAGGGTGGGTATAATTTTATTTATTTATTTTGAAAATGATTTACTTTTATGTGAAAAAAAGGTTCGATGGTGTGTATTAGTGATGATCGTTATTGTTTATTCTCTTTGAGCCACATGTCGGATCAAGTACTCTTTCAAACCAGCTCTTGCAAGTCTTTCTCATACTTGTCAATGTTAGTGCCGAAACGGTATTGTAACGCCCCAGAAAATTGGGGGTCGTGCATACGCTCAACTCCCGAGTTCCCAAGTGTCACTTATCATCAATTTTATGGTTTTAAGATTTAATCAAGTTTAAACGTGCAGCCTAGAATTACTTGGAGCATGAAACACAACCACACAAGTCTACTGAAATGAAAGATATCACACATATATATAGGTCCAAAAATGTAAATGGGTCGCACAAGGAGTTACCCAACAAAAATAAATAAAAGAATACTATGACCCCAAAGAATAAAGCTGAGTCCGTAACTCGGCAATCCAAATTCCACCTAATCAAGCTGATGGGGAGTCGTCCATCAACTGAAAGTATGACAGCTCCACCTCGTCGAGAGTAACATCATCATACTCTCCCTGCTCCGCATCACCTGCAACTATGAGAGGGTCTGGTTGGTGTTTTAAAACACCGTCCCAGAGTGGGAGTGATCAACTCAGTGGGTGCTATTAACCTTAAGTTTTAACAGACATCAAGTATAATATGAATTTAATGAAAAATAGATAATCAACAATACCTAGCAACTCTTATTTAAAATGCATGCATGCAGAATGATATGATGCATGCCCTCACCACAACACTCCCTCGAGCGACTCCATCTAACGATCGCGTATGTCATCACTCCCTCATTGCGACCTCGACTTCCGAGTCACCACCCTAATTAATACGATGCAATGCGATTTTGTTAGCCGAGTTGTTAGTTAAGTTCATTCATCCAGCAGATTTGAGAATCTGATGCACCCTATATATCAATGCCCTAAGCTGATTGTGAGGCCAAGACCCCCCAATGCGTGAGGCCAAGACCTCGCGGTCCTTGATCCTGTCGGGTTCCTCATCCCCGACTTCAAGCACATGAGGAGTGCTAAGAGAAAGGGATCACTCGCGGTCATTACGAGGAGGCGTGACACCCCAGCGTAGGCCGACAGCTCGGACACAGTTTCTCATTCCATCATGCCCGGCTCACGAGGCTGTGGACCAATTTTTAGTGAGTTAATAATATGCTGCAATGGTTGTAGGGTGATTCAGATTTCATACAAATGTGAGCATACAGGGTTAATAAACGGGGTTGGTTAGATAGTAGATTAAACCGCAAGAGTCAGGCCAATACGTGGCAGAACGACATCAGGTGCAAGTAACCCATGTAGTCTAACTACTGTCGCCCACACGCACTCACCCAAATCCATGTGTTTAGCCTCGAGACGGTCCTACCAACGGGGCCGCCTTCGCTCTCCTCGAATTACTGACCAACCCAAGGGTTTGGGAGGTGATTCAGAACATGCCAACTATCAATGCATCATCTAACATAAACAACACCATGTTCTCATGGTTTTCAACATAAAATTTCTAAATTTCTACTAATATATAAAACTAACAATATCATGAACAAGATGTGTGTGTGTTGTGTGGGTGGATAAGGAAGTTAAGCACTTCCTACCTCCCTTAGAACCGAAATACACAAAAATCAATGAATCATACATGTTATAGGGAAAATCATATGAGAAAATCAAACAAGGCATGAGCATAAAATTATTCATACACAAAGTCATGTGAGGGGTAAGAACAACATCATATGAGAGCCAAACATATAATTCTACAAACATGCAAGTCCTAGGGTTTCTCTAGGTTTTCCTAATCATAGCATCCAAACAACCAAAATCATTAAACACTTACTAAAATTGGTGCCAGGCCACCTAAGAGCAATAGTCTGCACCTATGGATCGTTGAGATCTTGGAAAATGACCTAGAAGCGTCGAACTCGATGTTGATCGGCCGGAATCCTAAGACAATGCACTTGCATGTTAGGATTTCATACAAATCTTAGCCCAACACAAAAGATTACAAAAATATGGGTGCTTACCTCCCCAACCGGATGGTAATCGCTTGTATTGTGGATGTGGGGTTTCTTGAGGAAAAGGAAAGAAGAGTTTCTAGATCTCACCTCCCTTGGGCCCACCTTTCTCTCCCTTCTTTCTTCTCTCCTTCTCTCTTTCTCCTCTTTTCTCCTCTCTCTCTTTCTTTTCTCTAGGGCAAATTCGTATGGGGAGAGGGGTGCCCCAAATGAGGCCCTTTTATAGTGCTAGATTTGGTGCAAATGGCCCCAATGTCTAGGTTTTTACCATAATAGCCCTATAGGAGGGTTTTTCTAACCTATGGGGCCCACTACGGGGCGTACATGGTGATATAAACCGTAGGATAGTTGGTCCTAATGACGATCTACGTATGGATATGATCGGCCCGCCATTTGGATGCGTCAATTAATAGATAGGATTAGAAGTCTGTTCAACGGTCACCGATGGTCGATCGGGGCCGCGATTATACGGATATGAGAAGGAAAATATCCTTAATTTATGTGTGAAGTTTGGTCACAAACCGACGGTCCGAAATCCTCAACTTTACAAAAGAGTAGACGACCCAATTCACTTAAGTTTCAGCTCCTTTCTTTAGAGTATTTGTATTTCTCATGCACTCGTCCTTTGGCTCAAGTTGAACGGTTCTGGGTAATTCCCAGGTTTGACTTCCGCGATGGACGTCGAGCCCAGTAAGACAGACAGTATTCTATAGTTTTGAAATTAGTGGCCCACCAATGAGGGGTCTAGAGCTTGTTCGGGAAATAGGAGCATTTCTAGAATGAATTAAGTAATGAGATTTCTCGTGGGCACTGATTAGGATTTGAATTAACTATGTTTATAGTATGGCCTATTTATAACTAATGAAAGTGGAGATTTGGTCATGATTACTCTAAACCGTCGGTTTAAGGCTAAAAGAATAACGGGGCTGCTCTGATGGGTCCCTGGTCACGAAATTTATAGGACAAGTGCTCCATGGCCTGATGAGGAGTCATGTAAAGTTTGGGAGCAAATGGATGAACGAACATGGGGTTTGATCATACGGTTCCGATCTTTAAATGGCCCTGCGGGGTCCATTCCGGTTGTTGGGAAAGTTCTGGTGGTCCCCTGGCCATGAAACTTATAGGATAGGTGGATCATGGCCCGATGAAGGGACAAGAAAATTTTGAGGTCGATCGGATATTTGGTTTGATCGTACAGGTCCGATGTGCGATCAACGGTTACCGTGCCACGATTGGGGCCCAGGTTTTGTTGACGGGCGTAGGCCCGCACATTAGACCTTCACCGTAAATTTAGAAGAAATTCGATGACTGAAAAGTCCGGAGTCTCGATTTCATTTGTAAGTGCCAGATTCAAATTCTGGCATTGGTGGGGTGCATTTGGCCAGTGCCAGATCCCAGTTCTGGGTGTCCACTAGGTTTGAGGTCCGCGATGGACCTCAAGCCCAGTGAGATCTAGTGTTCCCTAAAGTTTTGTAATTTTCTGACCTTCCTGCGTCGTGGTGTGGCCTGCACGGGCTGTTGCTAAGTACAAATGGTCATCTGGCTTGGCGGCCCACACTAGGTCCTATCGTAACACGTCTGCTCTACTCTAATGGGCTAATCCTAAGTTAATTAACTTGTGGTACCTCACCACGAGTAGTCTAAATGAACGGTCCTGCGACAAATCATACGGGGATGCCCCAGGATACTGTGTTGGTTGAACGGGACGTTACCGGTTCTTTACTGATTTCACTCCTGTATATATTAACATTGAGTGCTGATGGTCATTAAGTGATATTATAGATTAATTAATAAAAAAAAATTTAAGAATTTTTAATAATTCAAAATAGTGAAAATCCAAGATGTTACAGGTATATGGCCTATATCAGGTCCGTTTGTTTAAACACATTTGATGGGTGGTTGCACTTCTATATTTGAGTTCTTTATATGGGGAGTTGGGAGTTCTCCCAAGGTTCTACCTGTGAAGGTATTTTTGGGTGTTGGTTGTTTTTCTGTCAATTGATTGGGTTTGCATGTATTCTCTGTTTTACCATGAAAGCATTAGTGAAGTAATGAAGATTCAGGTATACAGATGGAAATTTAATAAGGGAAAGTTTGTGGTTAGTCTTTGGTTCATGTCTCTGTCACATCCTGTATCACTTAATTTTTTTCCTATTTGTCATAACTATGGCATAAATGACAGGATTTAACCGTGACATGATTGTAATTCTTCTCATTATTTTCAGCTTTGATCGTGACTGGAAGAAAATCGAGGCATTTGTCGGCTCAAAGACAGTTATTCAGGTAATTCAATACATCTTTATTTCTTGCTAAAGAATTAAGTTGCAACTAAACTGTAATCTGCAACTCATGAACTGCAACAAAATCATCATTGTACTAATAATGCAAAGGCTGTAGGTTCAAAACTGGCATGGGTCAAACTTATAGTTACCTCTTCTTTGGTAGATATACAGGTATTGTAAGTTGTACCTGTTAATTACTGGCTCCTGCATTTTCATTTACTAACTGGTCTTTGCATTTTGTAGAAATCTTTGAAGAAGTTGTTGCGACATGGGACTATTTTTGTAGGCCACAGTTTACATAATGATCTACAAGGTATGTAAAGGACCTTGTCACTCTTGAAGAAGCTCTATTTAATCAATTTGTTGAAAATTCTGATTAGTAGTTATTTTTTTATTTTTCTTTTTTTTTTTTGATGAGTAGTTCTCTTTCAGCCATCCTAATTGACATTCTTATGTTGTTGTGGGAGTGTTCTTTTCTAATGCTTCATGCTTGTGGTTTGTTCTCCTCTTTTACTTATTTTAATTTGTTTTTAATAATTTCTACAATTGCATGTACTACAGAATTCAGAACTATTAGTGATCCTTCAAAGTATGATAGTTGAGGAGTAACTTTTGTTTCCTGATTTGATACTTAAAGAAAAGAAATCTTAGCATCTAATGATTGTTTACCCTGCATGCATTTGTTGGTATCAGATCCATTGCTCATGGAAACATCTCAAGTAGTTAGGGTGGCCTGGGCCATGCAAAATCAATATCTTGTGTAGACCCACCCAACCCAACAAGCCCAGCCAATCAGTTCCACCCAAATATTCAAGGGTGTGTTGGAAAATGCAGCAATCACATTCTGCATTGGGTGGAATGGACTTCCTCTGTTGAACCAGCCTGTAATGGCAGAGTGAGCTAGTTTCTCTATTCAAAGGATTATGAACAATGGTAATTGAGGCAAGTGGGCATTCTACTCATTGGGAATTTATTTACATCTAAATTCAGCTCTACTGAGCATTTGGGGTTGCACGGAATTCAATATACAACTAGCAGGCTATCATTTTCCGCTTTAAAGAATTTTGCCTTTGATTGGCTTTGTGAGGTAATTTTAAGACCTGTGAGCATTGGAAACCGTGACAGCAATCCAGATGCGGTTATCCAATCCAGTATGTGCTTTTTTCTTAGATTGCATTTTCTTTTTCCAATCAAATTGCCTAAGAAAGTGAAAACATCAATTAGAAAAGAAAAAGAGCGTGAAGGTCTCTCGTTGGCATTCAATGTGGCAAGGATACTTAAATTAGAAAAGGTGACGAGGATACCCAAAGATTAGCTGGTTATACTACCAACACCACTGGGATCATGGTTCAATTTAATTTGTTTATGGTCTTATTTGCTAATGCAAATTGTAGAGATGTGGAGGAATCGTTTATTTGAAACTTTGGGACCTTGCCAGCTTGTGGTTTTGGTTTCTTTAATAAATTTCTCCTGTTGAAAAATTGGAATTCCTGGTTTTATTTTTTCTTTCTTGCAGTGTGTATTTGCTGATGAAGACAACTAGGCTGGGTAACTATAAAAACTGATAAATATATTTTTTATTTGGGGTTCTTGTAGTATTTTATTTTTTTTCCTTTCCTCTAATCGTTTGTTATGATTCCTTTGAGTGCCTGTTTTCTGCTGACACTTGCTAGCTGAGGAGCACCTTCTTAAGATCCTAGCTAGCCATACATCAATCAGGTCCCACCATGAACATTACGTGGTTCCAATGCAAGTGCCAATGCTTGGGTATTGCGTCATTTTGAATGAAATTCTCACCAAATGCTTTAGTTAATCAGTTTTATCATGACTAAAATTCAGTCCTCATGCATCAATCAAAATAAACTATTCCTGGGATCTAAATATATTTTTATATATTTTCCTGTTATCTTGTGTCACTATTATGCTCTTTATATCTTTTTTTTAAAAAAAAGCTCTTTGACTGATTTAATGCATGCCTTTATTTTGTACATTTTCTCAATTTATGCTACTATGAACTGATACAATATACAACTAGTAAAGAAAATACAGCAAAGGTCCACATTCAGGATACATGTATCTTCCAACATGGTGGGTTTTGGTGCATGTGTAACCCATGGTTGAGACCATCATGTCAATGGTTTGGATTGCTGAACCATCAGTCTCACTTGTATTGATAGGGGTAAGATCACTTCATATAAATGCTCCATGTGGGATCTTAATACAAAACATTCACATTACAACTATAGACAGCACTAAACCATCCATGTAGTTGCATCTTTAATATCAATCACCCTGGGACACCATATATTGATTTTTCTGTATTGCTTGTCAAAACCAGTTTTGAAACAATCATTGTAATTCTTAGGTGGGCTACTTCTTCTTCTACCCCAAAACTCTAGAACAAGTATGCAAAATTCTCTCTAGAAAATATTAATTGGTTGGAAACATGTATTGGAATTGAAATCAAACTTGAAATCCTTAAGGTCTGTTTGGATAGGGTGAATCCAAAAGGTGGAAATGGAAAAGAGAAGTGGAATCTGAAAGCATGTGGAAAATATGCAATTCATAGCAAATATTTCTGTAGCCAAAACCACTGAATTTTCATTTCCTTCCCACCTGTTTGTAATGCTACAAGAGTTGTTGTGGAAAATATGCAATTCCATTCCCTTTCATCTGTTTGGATTGGCATGCAAAAGTGAGGAATTATGGCTGAATCTTGACTCTCCGAATGGCATTGCGTCTGTGGAATGGATGCAAGAGTTTCTCTCTCTCTCTCTCTCTCTCTCTCTCTCTCTCTCTTAATGTTGATTTATGAATTTGGGGATTTAGTAATTTGTGGATTTCCAATTCGAATGTGGACCCTCATCTAGGGATTTGGGGATTTTAAGGCTTACAGATTTGAATGTGGACCCAGAATTTGGGTTTTTCTGATTTTACAAATTGGGGATTTGGGGATTTTAGGATTTTGGGAACCTGAGAATTTTTAGAATTAGGGATTTCACCTTCTAGATTCAAGAGAGCGATTTTGGTCTTAAGTATAGTTGGAATGGGGCTGGAAGAGTGGCTGCTTTGTGGCATTTGTTTGCTCCCTATATTGTTGTTGATTGCACAGATATGGAGACATACAAATATGGCTTAGGTTTCCTATTCTTTCAACATGCATGCAGGGCTCTCTTTCATCTTCCATAGGTAATGGAAAGATCTTGAAAGAAAAAGAAAAACAATAAAAAAGATTGGTATAGATATGTGATGGTTGTAGAATGTTGGTTCTTTTTTTATTTATTAATTTAAATTTCTGTGTAGTGAATGCTTTTTTCTTTTTTTTTTTGGTGGTTAGATTGATAGAGGTTGGATTCTTACCCCCCCCAAAAAAAAAAGACGAAGAAGAAACTGGTATAGATTGGAGTGATTTAGGTAATGGAATATCTTGATAGAAAAAGTTAAAAAGAAGAAGCAATATTTTGTATTTTCTTTCTTTTCTTTTCTTTTTCTTGGTCAATTTTAGTTGATCGTGGTGGTTGGACTTGTGTGACTGTCGAGATTACTTGATGTTTGGAATGAGAGGATATTAAAGAAAACCCTCTCATTTACAGAGTATTGATAATTTTGCGTGTTTTTTATTCATTAATATTTCTGGTGATTGTTGAATCTGGAACTATTTGGGTATTTCATTTAAAACAAGTAGGGGGCAAAAAAAAGAAAAGAAAAGAAAAGAAAAAGAAAATCTGGGAACTCTGCAATGAGGAGAGTTTTCTATCATGAATATTTTCTTTCTTTCTTTCTTTCTTTTTTGCATTGTTGACAACTCAAATCCACCCCTTACTTTCCTGACGACATGTCACTTGTGTAAGAAATCTGATCCTTGCAAAAGGTGGGCACCACCATGAAGATCACTTGACATGAAAATGAGATCAAGCCACTCATTGTGTCGGCCACACATTGAGTGATACCGTTGGATGTATGTTGATTTTGATTTTGTATCCCTCCGAATGAGTGGATCCTTTTGATTTCCACAACAGGTTACTGTCGTGGTGTGGCCCACCTTTTATGCTACTAAGATGTCTTACATATGGGACATATTGGTTAGAAAGAAAGGGTTGTAAGTGGAAGTTCACATACGGGGATGTATATGATCATTTCTCATTTTAAATACTATAAAGAGAAGGAATAAGGATTTCAAGAAAGGCTGCTTCCCTTATTCTGTATTAATTTATTTTGTGATTTTGGTTAGCTTTTACAGATAGGTCTGAAGAAATTCTAATTTATTTTTGCCTAATTGGTTTGAGCATCCAATTATATTTTAAGGAACTGGAAAATAAATCATGGAAAAACATTAATTGGCTCTCTTTTTTCCGATGGTTCTCTTTTTCCCTTCTCATGTCACTGAAGAATGCATGGTTATTCTGATATTTTGTGAAGTTCTTAGAATGGAGGAATTTACAGCATTCTTTCCCCGATGATATTGCAGCGTACTTGGATCTTCACTTTGGACAGGTTAAGGGATCCAGACTGTTGGTTTGGTGTGACCCATCATGGATGGATCATTCTCCAAAAATCTCCTAGAAACTCTCTTCTTGGGTTGGTCCTTTTCTTAGTTGATTTTCTTCTACTACTGTATTTCTAGCTTTAACCATCTAGTTGCAGGCCATGAAATGAAAGGTCGGGGTTGTCCTCTCAAGGGGACTCTTGGTGCGTGATCCATCATCCGTCAAGGTACCCAATTTCTAGCTTTAACCATCTAGTTGCAGGCCATGTACTGTACATGAACTCAAAAATGAGAACTTGATTGAGTTCCAAGTTGTTTTTGAGTTTGTGACCATTATTGTAATGTGTCATTCTGATCTGGTTTCATTTTTTGAAACTCTCTATGCTCGGTTTTCTGATGGTCTTGGTTATCAGATATTGAAGGAAGTTGAACAAGATTTATCAGGTTTCAAATGCGGTTTTCATTGAGCCCAATTGTGGTGTTCGTTATAAATTGCCATTGAGTGATGAATTGCCTGATATTTGTGCTCTTTTCATTGAGTGATGAATTGCCATACTTTTAAATTTGTTCACATGGGTTCTGTTGTAGTGTTCCTTATCTGAGCCCAATTGTGGTGTTCCTTATACTGGTAGAGACTATTGTGGGTTCTGATGAGTAAAATACTCCGGCAATGATTTACAGATAAAAAATATATACTTCTATCTGAAATCGGTGTAATCAACCTGCAGTCTTTGGTTTCATTAGTGAAATTCAAGCTGGATATCTATGACAGCCATATAAAAATCCGCATGTCTCATTGAAATTGAGGAGAATTTTAATTTAAAATTTTCTGTTCTTGGTTTTTATATGTTTTATATGGTAGATATGAGTGGAGCCAATGTCTTAAGACTTTGATTTGATGAAGCCCACCACGATGCTCAAGGGTGAACATTGTAGCCATTTGAGATTTTAGTACATGGTGGTCCATCCGATAAACCAAACTGTGGGCTTGACACGTGTTGAATCCCATGCATTGACAATATTAGGCATGCTCATGAGCAGGACATGCATAATTCTTCATCTGAAAATGCACATCATTTTGAGTTGGTTTAGTTACATTTCATTCCCATATGTGAATCCATCCATGTTTTGTAGGTGAAGAGCGATTTGTAAAAAGAATCTCGGCTGCACGGATAGTAAAGCTGTCCATCACCACTGATACAATGGTTAGCCATTTCCATTTTCTCCTTGCACCCCAATGCAGGTGCTTCTGGCGAGTATGCTGGACTGATGGTTATTCGAGCATACCATATGGTAGGTGATCCAAACTCATTTGTAATTGAATTGTGCACTAAATCTGAGACTGGGAACCCCTTAAACAGTGTGTGTGTGTGTGTGTGTGTGTGTGTGTGTGTGTGTGTGTGTGTGTGTGTGCGTGTGGTGTGTGTGTGTATTAACATTGGTGTGATGAGTGTTTACTAGTGATTGGGAACCAACCTGAGCCTTACTTTTTAGTTCACAAGCTGGTGGGCCAGACCTGGACTCAGGTCATCATTAATACCACCACATTTATGGGCACCTCAACATGCACCATACGTATGGCCATTGTTTTTTTTTCCCTTCTCAGACTGCTATTTCTTGGAGTGGTTCCTTGATCAATAGAAAGTTTTTAGTAAAGGTTTGCATACTAGTCCTGTTGTTACCAACTTACCCTTGAAATTTCTGTTTTGCCACACTGCACCTGTGGTACCAGGTACCCATATCCATATCTGTATTTTAGTACCACCATGGAGTAAATAATCACTCAAATTGAAAGGAGGATAGTTATAAGACCAGCATAATTTATGGGACAGAATGTTGGGCAGTTATGGAACAACATATTCATAGGATGAGTGTAGCTGAAATGATGATGTTCAGATGGATGAGTGGCAAGGAAGAATGTAACAGACCAATGGTCTGGACTGCGTATTTGGCTTCGTGGAAATAGAAGGAAACAATGTTTCTTAAAATGCCATTTATAAATGTTGAGAAAGGTAAAATAGTTTGTCTTAAGGCCAGTTTGAATAAATTGCAGATTGGAGAATGCAACTAGTTTGCATCAACAAGGAATTTATACCTATTTGGGAAGCAATTGCATTTGCTTTCCCCCAATTAATAAGGAGTAGAAACTCTTTCTTTTTCATAAATTTAAATGAAGGAAAAAGAATTTACCTCCAAAATGAGCTTTTAGATGGTAAAATTAGAGGGAATTTACCTCCAATATGTGCAAAAGGTTTTTCCCTCGTTGCTGATTTCAGTTTACTCCCCTCTTATATTATGTTTTTACTTTCATTCCCTTAGTTTTTCAACAAGAGTTATTGAAAGGGAAATTAAACATGTCAATTTGAAATGGAACATGTCAATCATTCCCTACAACCAGCAGGTTAATTAGCTTATCATGGATGCCTCGCATAAAAAGTGTTATTAGAGTTCTTTGCTTCATTCATTGCATGCCTCATAATACTTTCACTTCCTTTCTAGGAAAAATTGAAAGAAAAGAAAAGAAAAAACCAGTCCTGGCAGAGTCTCTTACTCAGACACTTGTCAATTGCCACAATTATCATTGACACCGCCATCCTAGCCTTTGTCCGGTTAATCTAGGGTGGCATTTATGTTAGATTGGCAAATAAAATACAATTGAATAGATATTAATATTCTTATCATCAACTTCTTCTAAATTGATTCAGTGGCTGCGAAGGTGTTTAAATGGTGCTTATGACTAACTCTCCTATCTGTAGAAATTGATTCAGTGGCTGCAAAGGTCTAAATTGATTCAGTGGCTGGAAGAGGCCTTTCTTGTGTTTATTCTCAAAGAGGAGAGAATGATGCCCATTCATAGTTTGAACTAACCCCTTTGCAGGTAATTTCATATTTTTATGCAATTATTTATTGGAAATAATATCAACAATGAATAATTAATTGTTGATTTTAACATTGTAAATAACAGTCGATGAATTTATAGTCTTAGGCTCCATTTGGTCATCACATTAGTATTTATGAAAATATTTTTTTTGAAAACCAAATGGAGCCTAAGCCCTTTTTTAACTCCGCCAATGCAACTCCTTGCATTGCCGGTCCCAAGCCCGGGTAAAAGAGGAGGGAGAAGGACTTTAGAATGAGATCGTTAACTATGGAGGAGATCCTGAAAATGCAGTATCTCTGGTTTTATGGTTTTACTTGTACATTCATATATTGATTACTCAAGCATGACAGTTATGCGCATTCTTTCAGGTGGATGTTGCATGTGAGAGGATTGGAGCTGCATATTTTAGATTCAAACATCTGGTATGTCTCTTGTCAAGAATGCATGTGTAGTTATCATTGTGGTTATAGTTATTCATTATGTGACAGGTTTTCAGGTGAGATGAACGAGTTTCAAAAGAAAACAGTCTGCGATTTTGAGAAGCGATTCTCAATGCCATTTTATGTTTAAATGCATATTTCATATTCAAGCATCGGGTACGTCTCTTGACTCAAGAATGCACATGATTGGAGTGGTCTGGCCATTTGGATAGGCCATGTTTATTTATTTGCTCGAAATTGATGGAGCAGACCCGGATGTGCGTCAGAGCTATCCGGAAGAGCGGGGGTCCATGGAAGGTGGGAACCACTGTTATGACCATGATGAAGCTATCCATTTTCTATGGACGGCATTGGAGGGGCCTGACCATTTGGACAGGCTATGTTTATGTATTTGCTCGAAATTAATGGAGCAAACCCGGATGTGCGTCGGATCTATCCGGAAGAGCGGGGGTCCCTGGAAGGTGAGACCGTTGTTATGACTATGATGAAGCTGTCCATTTCCTATGGACGGCATTGGAAGGGCCTGGCCATTTGGACAGGCCATGTTTATATTTGTATTTGCAGGTATCACACCCTTAACCTAAACCCGAACTGATTCTCAAATCCAAAAACCTATAACTTAAACCAAAACCAAAACCTATAACCTATCCTTAAACCTTAACCTATAAACTAACCTAAACCTATACTTATAACCTAAAACTATTCCCAAATCCCAAAACGTATAACCTAAACCTAACTTTTCCCTAAACCTATAACCTAAACTCAATTCACTAAAGCTAAACCTACACCTAATCCTAATCTCAACTCCCTAACCTAAACCAAAACCTAAATTTGAAAACCTAAACTCAAACCCAATCTCGAACCTGAACCCGATTTCCTAAACCTAAACCATAACCCATTCTCAAATCCAAAAACCTATAACCTAAACCAAAACCTCTAACTTTAACCCGAACCCATTCAAATTCCAAAACCTATAACCTAAACCTAAACCTAAACCTTATCCTAAACCTATAACCTATAACCTAAACCAAAACCGAAACCTATAACCCGAACACATTCTCGAATACTAAAACCTATAACCTATCCCTAAACTTTAACCTATAACCTAACCTAAACCTATACTTATAACCTAAAACTATTCCCAAATACCAAAACCTGTAACCTAAACCTAACATTTCCCTAAACTTATAACATAAACTCAATTCCCTAAAGCGAAACCTACACCAAATCCTAATCTCAACTCCCTAACCTAAACCTAAACCTAAACATTAAAACCCAAACTTAAACTCAATCCCGAACCTGAACCCAATTTCCTAAACCTAAATCATAACCCACTTTGAAATCCAAAAACCTATAACCAAAACCATAACCTATAACCTAAACCCGAACCTATTCTCAAATCCCAAAACCTATAACCTAAACCGAAACCAAAACCTACAACCTAAACCTGAACCTATTCTCAAATCCCAAAACCTATAACCTAAACCTAAACCTAACCCTAAACCTTAACCTAAACCTATAATCTATAACCTAAACCAAAACCTATAACCTAAACCTAACCTTAACCTAAACCTAAACCTATAACCTATAACCTAAACCAAAACCTATAACCTAAATCAAAACCAAAACCTATAACCTAAACCCGAACCCATTCTCAAATCCCAAAACCTATAACCTAAACCTAAACCAAAACCTATAACCTAAACCCGAACCCATTCTCAAATCCTAAAACCTAAACCTAAACCTTATCCTAAACTTATAACCTATAACCTAAACCAAAACCTATAACCTAACCTAAACCTATACTTATAACCTAAAACTATTCCTAATTACCAAAACCTATAACCTAAACTAACCTTAAACTAAACCTAAACGTATAACCTATAACCTTAACCAAAACCTGTAAACTAAACCAAAACCAAAACTTATAACCTATACTCGAGCGCATTCTCAAATTCCAAAACCTATAACCTAAACCCAAACCTATAACCAAAACCAAAACCTATAACCAAAACCTATAACCTAAACTAACCTTAGCCTAAACCTAAACGTATAACCTATAACCTTAACCAAAACCTATAACCTAAACCAAAACAAAAACCTATAACCTATACCCGAGCGCATTCTCAAATCCCAAAACCTATAACCTAAACCAAAACCAAAACCTATAACCTAAACCCAAACCCATTCTCAAATCCTAAAACTTAAACCTAAACCTTATCCTAAACCTATAACCTATAACCTAAATCAAAACCTATAACCTAACGTAAACTTATACTTATAACCTAAAACTATTCCCAATTCCCAAAACCTATAACCTAAACTAACCTAAACCTAAACCTAAACCTATAACCTTAACCAAAACCTATAACCAAAACCAAAACCAAAACCTATAACCTAAACCCGAACTCATTTTCAAATCCCAAAACCTATAACCTATCCCTAAACCTTAACCTATAACCTAACCTAAACCTATACTTATAACCTAAAACTATTCCCAATTCCCATAACCTATAACCTAAACCTAAACCTATAACCTTAACCAAAACCTATAACCAAAACCTAAAACCTAAACCCGAACCCATTTTCAAATCCCAAAACCTATAACCTAAATCAAAACCAAAACCTATAACCTAAACCCGAACCAATTATCAAATCCTAAAACTTATAACCTAGCCTAAACTATACATATAACCTAAAACTATTCCCAAATCCCAAAACCTATAACCTATCCCTAAACCTTAACCTATAAGCCTAAAACTATTCCAAATTCCCAAAACCTATAACCTAAACCTAACCTTAACCTAAACCAAAACCTATAACCTATAACCTTAACCAAAACCTATAACCTAAACCAAAACCAAAACCTATAACCTAAACCTAACCTTTTCCTAAACCTATAACCTAAACTCAATTCCCTAAAGCTAAACCTACACCTAATCCTAATCTCAACTCCCTGACCTAAACCTAAACCTAAACTTGAAAACCTAAACTCAAACCCAATCCCGAACCTGAACCCGATTTTCAAAACCTAAACCATAACCCATTCTCAAATCCAAAAACCTATAACCTAAACTAAAACCAAAACCAAAACCTATAACCTAAACCTGAGCCCATTCTCAAATCCTAAAACCTATAACCTAAACCAAAACCAAAACCAAAACCTATAACCTAAACCCGAACCCATTCTCAAATCCTAAAACTTATAACTTATCCTTAAACCTTAACCTATAACCTAACCTAAACCTATACTTATAACTTAAAACTATTCCCAAATCCCAAAACCTATAACCTAAACCTAACATTTTCCTAAACCTATAACCTAAACTCAATTTCCTAAAGCTAAACTTACACTTAATCCTAATCTCAACTCCCTAACCTAAACCTAAACCAAAACTTGAAAACCCAAACTCAAACCTAATCCCGAACCTGAAACCGATTTCCTAAACCTAAATCATAACCCATTCTCAAATCTAAAAACCTATAACCTAAACCAAAACCAAAACCAAAACCTATAACCTAAACCTGAACCCATTCTCAAATCCAAAAACCTATAACCTATCCCTAAACCTTAACCTATAACCTAACCTAACGTATACTTATAACCTAAAACAATTCCCAAATCCCAAAACCTATAACCTAAACCTAACCTTTCCCAAAACCTATAACCTAAACTCAATTCTCTAAAGTGAAACCTACACCTAATGTTGAGGGTCAAATATTGCAAATCAGACCCACTTATTACCTGGATTTACGAGCATGATACAGTTTAATAGCCCGTTTTATCGTGTTTATGTTGCAAGGTGAATTTATGAACATGAACTGCAAAAGGTATTAAAAGCATGGATTTAATGCTCTGATGACACCAAAGGCAAGGGACGGACCCCAGGGGACCAAGATCGACGGATTTGCATGTCAAGGATCAGCGAAAATCAAGAAAATGAAGCTCGAGTGGCCTGAAATTAGTTCAGAATGCAAGATCATGGGGTTCCCACCATCCGTTCAACTCGAAACTCTATATGTGGCCTAAGGACCATAAATGAACCGTACACGTCGAATTTCAACTCCCGAATCCCGGTGGAAGTGGCTAAACTGACAGATCAGCCCCTAAAAACGTTATCTGAGGCCCACCCCTTAAACGGGGTGACAGACTGAATGGACGGTATAGATCCTATGTTACACTACTGTGGACCCCACCTAGAAGTCGTGTGCACCAAAGGCACACGCATGACTGCAATGCACTGGTTCAGCCAACCAGTCTTTTGACCGGTTGACTCGTGGAATCTGAAACAGAGAGGGTCTCTCTCTCCTTTCGCACGCACGAGCGGACGAGCGTCTGCTGGATCATGTAATGGGCCACCACGGTCCATTATTCAGGTAATCCGGATCGTCTATTCGCCTCACAATTCAGCCATGACCACAACCATGTTGCATTTTTGGTCTCATGCAGGCGAACACGTGAAGTATCTTATCCAACAAGGAACGGACGGTCAATGCAAAATTTCGAGGGCCACGTAGAAATCAGGTCAGTCTCGGCCTTCTTGGTAGGATTTTCGAGCAGAATTTCGTGAACGGCGTGGATTTCAGAAAAAAAACATTATGTAGGTCCCACCACTATCATAGCAAGATCCGCGCGAGCTCTGTTTCGCAACAGAGCTATGGATCAATCTTGTGGGCCACTGTCATGACGTGATGGTCTGATCTGAACCTTCCATCATCTATAGGCGCCGGTTATGGTCAGAACCATGCTGACCTTTTTCATCCATGCACGCGCACGTGCGGTTCACAGCAATCACAAGAAACTCCTTCGTAGCCGTTGGAAAACGATCAATCAGGTGGGCCACGTCAGCAGCAATCCAAAATTGGCCCTCTCCAACTGAAATTTCTCCACGAGTTGAATGAACGGAGTGGATTTCTTAAAATAATAAAGAAGTGGGCCCCACCGACACCACAACGAACGAGATACAAAGCTCTGTTTAGCATCTATGAAAAATAGAAATTTCAGGCAGTTGTGGCCCACCATCTTGGATCAGATGCAAGATCTGAACCATCCATGATGTAGAGCGTTCAAAAATTCCTTATGGGGGTGTTGTCATTTTGGAAAGAAAGCAAGGAAGAGTAAAGTTGAACTTGTCATCTTCGCTGCGTGAAAACCTTACGCAGGTGCTGCGTAAAACGTCCGCCTCGTGTGCGTGCAACTTCTCACCAACTTCAGAACGTATAAAAGAGAGAGAGAGAGAGAGAGAGAGAGAGAGAGAGAGAGAGAGAGAGAGAGAGAGAGAGAGAGAGAGAGAGAGAGAATAGGAGAAGAGACTATTCGGAAGCAGCCGTGGAGGCTTGGGCCGGGACATGAAGCAGAAAAAGAGAGTATTTTCTTTTTATTTTTTTTAGTTTATTTTAATTGAGGGATTTAGCCATTCATGTTGGGCTGAACCTCTTAGCTAGGGCTAAGAGGTGAAGCTTGTAGCGTGATGGGAGAATTTATACATGTGCCTTTAGTTTAGACTGAATGGATTTTGATTTAATTTTATTCTGGGAAGGTTTTTAATCTTTAATGGTCTGTTGTGACTGAAATTACAATGGGTCTGCGATGGCTTTGAGCATGTTCCCTTTTCCTTTATGTTTATGACGTCAGGAAGCCTTGTTGTTCACCATAGTCTCCTGGGCATGGTTGGATGACGGTACCCTTCCTAACCTTCATACATGTGATTGGTTGGTAATTAGTTTAATTCTATTGTTTGCTTTGTCTCCTGGGCATGGTTTGGTGATGAAATCCATTCTAATTCATATACCTTTCATCTCTTTGAAATTATATCAATGACAGTTTAGTAAATTCCATAATTCTTAAAGCAAGTGTAAGATCTCCCTGATGTCTACAAGTGGATCCTCTAAATTCCTAGTTTCCTCTCTCTGATTTCTCCTAAATTTTAGATTAATAGTTTACAATTATTCCTCAATTTATAATTCAATTTAGATTTCATCTCATTCTAGTTCTATTTCTAGTTAGTTTTAGATAACGTACACGTATCAGTCCCTTGGGATTCGACCTCGGTCTTACCGAGTTATTACTACATCACAACCTTGCACTTGGGGAGTGAACAAGTTTTTGGCACCGTTGCCGGGGACTGACGGTTACGTTTTCCTGAGATTAACTAGTTTTAGGATTAGTTTAAGATTAGGATTTCTAGTTTTAGATTTTTCTTTCTTAGAACTAACTTTACTGTTTTGTAGGGTCCTTGATAAATCGTCTAAAGTGGTAACTTTGTCCGAATTTCTCTACTTTTTCTATTCTTTAAATTAGGTCGTATCTCTTAGATACTAACTATTTTATTTTATTTTTCAGGTTTTAACTTAAGAATTTCTAATCAAGTAACTTCTTTCTAACTTCTCCTCCTCTTACTTTCCACATTGCTGTAGGATTTTTTTTCTTCTATTTTCCTTAAGATTAAATTCAGATTAAGGGTTTCATCATGTATATGCACGCGTGGCAATGTCAGTATGCTTAGAAGAATAACTTATTTTGGGATGATGATGAGATAAATCAACTTATGCCTCAAAAATTTTCTAAAACTATCATTGAGAACCGATCAGAATATAAAGATCCACCGGCTAAGAAGTCTTTACGTGATTATATGCAGGAGAACAATTACACCCCACGGATTAACAAAACAGTACGTGAATGTTGGAGTTCTCATAACTATGGTTGTGAGAATTATTATCACTCATCCGATAAAAAGAAAACAATGCGTGATTATATCATGAGTAATAATAAGTATTACCAACCATTAGATTCTCCCACCTATGATTTGTATGACTACAATCAGTGAAAACATCAAAATTGGGAAAATGAACCAACAACATGTTATAATGATTATTCTCTTGGATCCCCTACCTTTGAGATCCAACCAAAAACGATCCAAGAGGATTCATATCAGAGTGACATGGCCTATCTTGAGGAAATTCGAAACGCAGTGGAAACACTCATTTCGCGCCTTGAAAAGATAGAGGAGGCTTGCTCATCCCAACCACAACCCAATCCAGAAATACAATGCGAGGAAAGTGATCCGCACTCACTTTTGAAAGAATCTGAAATTTGGAATGAGGAGTTGGATTCTGTTAATGAGCATATAGTTCAATTTCCCGATGAGTCAATCTCGATGACTGTTTGAAAGAATGGTGAAGATACATGGGTGTCTTTTAAATACATTAATGATGACACACCTTCCTTACATGACGCACGTGATTTCAATGATGAGGAGGTTAGTTTATTCGAACCTCAACTGAGTTTAGGAATAGAATGTGAGGAAGGCGATCTCATCCCAACTGTGCACTGCACTGGATTAAAACATGATTGTGATCCTGAATGTGCAGCCACAGTCCCCCTAACATCCCTCTCAAGTCTGGTCCAGATCAATGATCAAGACGTACACAAAGTGGTCAGTCATAATGAGCCACTCCCCTCACCTGATATGTCAGATTTAAAGGTAGAGAATGAGCCCCTTACAACTGACCCTTCTAACTCTTATGAAACATGTTTGGACCACTCCTCTGAATCGAATGATGATGTGATTCAGGAGAAGGACAAGTTGCTCGCTACGACCCTAGAGTTTAAAACCACTCGATTGAGGCCACCATTTGAGTTGTACACGTTTGACAATTCAACGAATCAATTGAGTAATTTCAATGAACAGAGTGATCACATCAATGCCTCACTTACTGATTTTCAATCTGTCTGTGTAGGACTGGAGTAAGAGAGCGTACCTCTGTCCACTTTTAAGGACGAGGGATTCTTTGTACGCATCATCATGAACCACAATAAGTCACACTCAACTGAACTTCCTAACTCTTGGAATTGCTTGTCACACTTTGTAGTTTCAGATGATCCCGTGTTAAGATACAAAGTGGATGCCCTGCGAGACAACATCTCGATAGTCATCACTGACCGAGAGAACCCTTATTTTGAAACCTTCTCTTCCCCTGATCCTAAACGTCCAACAGTAAAGGAAGAAGAGTTGAAAATTGAACCGAAGTTTGGAGCTTCAGAATGTGTAGAGACTACATCACTTCTTAAGAAGTTTTCTAAACTTTATTTACTTGTAGTCTCTGATTCATCATGCGATACTAACGTTGAAACTTCTTTTGTCATAGGTGAATTGTATATACTTTGGATACCTCAAGCAATTCAATGAAAAAAATTTATGAGGTACGTAAGTCTCTCTGGAAAAATATGCTTCAAGGCACCCAAGCCTATTGCAAAAGGGGCTTTTGGATGATCCTGTTGAGGAACTTACTGAGAAACTTATCAAGATATTGGCCGGAAGGAGAACCTTGCGACATGATCGATTCGATGTTTGTGGACAACATTATTACAAACTCTTACGAGACTACAACTTGTCCACTAGGGCCAACCTAGGGATTTAAAGGCTTATTGCATACGCTAAATGCAATTGAGAGCACCTGCGAAAGTGGTATAGGTAGGATTTTATTTTTATGATTTTTATTTTGTTTTCTCTCTTGTGCTGACCTGATCCTACGTAGATATATCTGAAAAAGCTCTCTCGATTTCATCCAGGTACTATCTTCCCATCACTTTTCATTTACTTTTGTTGTCCCATGTGCATTACATGTTCATATCTTTTACATTGAAGACAATGTAGATTTTAGGTTGGGGGTGGGAGATTAGGTTTCCTAATCAGTATTTTCTTGGTCATGAGCAAAAAAATACTGATTAGAAAACCTAATCTCCCATGGCGCCGTTTCCGGGGATTGAACCCGGGTCACCCGCGTGACAGGTGGGAATACTCACCACTATACTACAACTAAAATTTTTTGAAATTTCGAAGTGATTTCGAAGTGATTTTGACGGATATCCTTGACTTAAAATTTCAAAATTCATGATGTTGGATTTATGACTCTTGGATTCAGTATCTGTTAGACTTCACGGTTAAGTTTGAATCATTAATCCATGATTGGAAGTTATAAACATTTATTGAGTCATAATTTCACATGTCACATCTCGCTTTCACATTAAGATTTCAGTTTAATATTGAATGGTTAATTTGGTAATCATTAAGCATGAAAGGAGCCAGCCTAAAAAATTTGCTCGTCATGATTTATGAAAAAAAGAAAAAAAATACCTTTGGAAAGGGTTGGCCGAATAATCTTCACCGTAGGTTTGCTCCCTATAGGTGAGGATTTGATACTCCTTGAATGATATGTGAAAAAGAGTTGGGTGTACAGTCTTCACCATAGGTTAACTCCCGATAGGTGAGGATTTGATACCTCTTCTTGACGTTACTTTTAAAATCAAAGGCTGAAAGAAAATGAAAAGATAACCTGTGAGGCAAGTTTTGGTTTAAGTCTTGGTTATCATGAATTATTTTATTGGTTACCAATGATATCATGAAATTGACGATTGTATCTCTTAATATTACTAAGCCGAGATTACACTATATGCTCATGGATCTTAATGTTTAGAAATTTTCTAATTAGTGGATTAATATTTTAAACTGGACTAGGAAGTTTACCATGCGCTCAAGTCCAGGAAAAGTAATGACTAACATCCATGAATCTTAGAATTCTAATGCTTAGATTATTTTTCAAATATCACTCGGGTTTACAGAATCTCTTATATCAATCTCAACTTAATTTTCGCATGCCTTGCTCGGGACTAGCAAGATGTTGGTTAGGGGTTGTGTTGAGGGTCAAATATTGCATATCAGACCCAGTTATTACCTGGATTTATGAGCATGATACTATTTAATGGCCCATTTTATCGTGTTTATTTTGCAAGGTGAATTTATGAGCATGAACTGCAAAAGGTATTAAAAGCATGGATTTAGTGCTCTGATGACACTAAAGGCAAGGGACGGACCCCAGGGGACCAAGATCGACGGATTTACATGTCAAGGATCAGCGAAAATCAAGAAAATGAAGCTCGAGTGGCCTGAAATTAGTTCAGAATGCAAGATCATGGGGTTCCCACCATCCGTTCAACTCGAAACTCTATATGTGGCCTAAGGACCATAAATGAACCGTACACGTTGAAGTTCAGCTCCCGGATCCCTATGGAAGTGGCTAAACTGACAAATCAGCCCCTAAAAACGTTATCTGAGGCCCACCTAATATCTGTATACGCTTCAAATTTAATCTTAACCCCTTAAACAGGGTGACAGACTGAATGGACGGTATAGATCCTATGTTACACTACTGTGGACCCCACCTAGAAGTCGTGTCACCAACAGCACACGCATGACTGCAATGCACTGGTTCAACCAACCAGTCTTTTGACCGGTTGACTCGTGGAATCTGAAACAGAGAGGGTCTCTCTCTCCTTTCGCACGCACGAGCGGACGAGCGTCTGCTGGATCATGTAATGGGCCACCACGGTCCATTATTCAGGTAATCTGGACCGTCCATTCTCCTCACAATTCAGCCACGACCACAACCATGTTGCATTTTTGGTCTCATGCAGGCGAACACGTGAAGTATCTTATCCAATAGGGAACGGACGGTCAATGCAAAATTCCGAGGGCCACGTAGAAATCAGGTCAGTCTCGGCCTTCTTGGTAGGATTTTCGAGTAAAATTTTGTGGACGGCGTGGATTTTGGAAAAAAAACATTATGTGGCTCCCACCACTATCATAGCAAGATCCGCGCGAGCTCTGTTTCGCAACAAAGCTTGCGGATCAATCTTGTGGGCCACTGTCATGACGTGATGGTCTGATCTGAACCGTCCATCATCTATAGGCGCCGGTTATGGTCAGAACCATGCTGACCTTTTTCATCCATGCACGCGCACGTGCGGTTCACAGCAATCACAAGAAACTCCTTCGCAGCCATTGGAAAATGATCAATCAGGTGGGCCACGTCAGCAGCAATCCAAAATCGGCCCTCTCCAGCTGAAATTTCTCCACGAGTTGAATGAACGGAGTGGATTTCTTAAAATAATAAAGAAGTGGGCCCCACCGACACCACAGCGAACGAGATACAAAGCTTTGTTTAGCGTCTGTGAAAAATAGAAATTTCAGGCGGTTGTGGCCCACCATCTTGGATCAGATGCAAGATCTGAACCATCCATGATGTAGAACGTTCAAAAATGCCTTATCGGGGTGTTGTCATTTTGGAAAGAAAGTAAGGAAGAGTAAAGTTGAACTTGCCATCTTCGCTGTGTGAAAACCTTACACAGGTGCTGCTTGAAACGTCCGCCTCCTGTACGTGCAGCTTCTCACCGGCTTCAGAACGTATAAAAGAGAGAGAGAGAATAGGAGAAGAGACTATTCGGAAGCAGCCGTGGAGGCTTGGGCCGGGACATGAAGCAGAAAAAGAGAGTATTTTCTTTTTATTTTTTATAGTTTATTTTAATTGAGGGATTTAGCCATTCATGTTGGGCTGAACCTCTTAGCTAGGGCTAAGAGGTGAAGCTTGTAGCGTGATGGGAGAATTTATGCCTGTGCCTTTAGTTTAGACTGAATGGATTTTGATTTAATTTTATTCTGAGAATGTTTTTAGTCTTTAATGGTCTGTTGCGACTGAAATTACAATGGGTCTGCGATGGCTTTGAGCATGTTCCCTTTTCCTTTATGTTTATGACGTCAGGAAGCCCTGTTGTTCACCATAGCCTCTTGGGCATGGTTGGATGATGGTATCTTTCCTAACCTTCATACATGTGATTGGTTGGTAATTAGTTTAATTCTATTGTTTGCTTTGTCTCCTGGGCATGGTTTGGTGATGGAATCCATTCTATTTCATATACCTTTCATCTCTTTGAAATTATATAAATGGCAGTTCAGTAAATTCCATGATTCTTGAAGCAGGTGTAAGATCTCCCTGATGTCTTGTAACACCCCGTACTTTTCAGTACTCGAGTGTTACCATTTAATTTAATTTAATAATAATACAAAAAAAAAAGAAATAATATAACCTAAATGTATATGCTATGAAATGTTGTTCATATATTTTATAAATATTCAAGTTTCATATTAAAATGATATGTAACTAAAATCCATATTATGTACATATATTTACAACATCATTAATATAAATTACAAGCTATAAAATTTGTAATACACAAAAATAAAATATACTGGAAAAGCTTATAATAAATAATATATTTCAAACAATTTAATGACTTATATAAATATTTAAGACATAACACACACACAATCAGCCAATTTACAATCTGATACGTATATATATAATAATAATAATAATAATAATAATAATAATAATAATAAAAGTAAATGATGATATTACAAGTATTGTAGCATGATAGTTAATGAGTAATAGGTCACATAACCCACAATCTAACAATTAACTTCTAGCCTGAATGGTCCATTGGATTCTTTTAACCATTGACGTTTGATCTCGGATCAATCCGACCATTAGATTAATGAGAATCCACAGTTAGAATTAGGAATTGACCCGTATGGCCCACCTAGGCCTTAGATCAGTCTAATCAACGGCCAAGGTCTGTTGGTGGAGCTTCTAGAACTCAATGGATGAAGTAGATTTGGTAACGAGTCGGTGGACCCCACCTCTAGATTTAGAGTGTCCACACAGTGCGTGTGCACCAGCAGCACACCGAATGACATGCGTGGTCAGAAACCCGCCATTTCCCAAAAATAGGAATTCTCCCGCCACGCTGCCGTTTATAACACGGCTCGTTGTGTTTTTTTTTCCTCCCCCGTTGATCAAGAAATGGCCCACCATGAGGGGTCATCTCAATGATCCAAACCGTCCATTTGATTAAGGAGGTAAAGCTGACTAAAACCCAACTAACAGAATTGAATTTTACGCACATGTAGGCACACGAGAACCAGCGTAAAACAGCCCAAAAATATAAAAATACTGAAAATGGCAACTGTCCACTCCAGCTGGCACGATCCGCGTGCGCTCCTCACCCTCAATCTCGGACGTTCAATCCCAAGTAATCCTAGCCATTGAAAGTCCCTCTCCCTGCCTATAAATGGGGATGTCCAGCCCCCTCAAATCTCACACGAATTGAGTGGTGAGGAAGGGATGAAATAGAGAGAACAGAGGGAGAGAGAGAGAAAGCAGAAAGAAGGAAGGTGAGCCTGACACTCACTATCCCAGTTCAGTCCATGAGAACGGACTGAGCCGAGTCAGTGTGAGCCCACGGCCACACCACTTGAGTGGGAGAGAGAAAAGGAAAGTGAGAGAGAAGAGAGGAAGAAGGTGAGGGTGGTGGGTGCGTGCGTGACAAACCAAGACTCGGTCGGACCCAACTGCACTAGGTAAAACTTCTTTATCTAGGAACTCTAAAATGAACTTGGACTAAAGCTCCACCACACCTCTCCCGCACCTGAAATAAACTCCCAAACAGAGCCCTATTCGTAGCTAAAAAACACCCGCAGCAGTAGCCATACACAGGGCCAAGAACAGGCTCTGTTTTGGTGTCGATGGTGGCCTGCATTCATGCACTGTTTCGGGGCCGAAACCGGCCCGAGTATGGCCCTGTTTTTAGGCCTAGCAGTGACATATAAATGGCCTCAGGAAGTAGTTAAGACAGAGTTCTAAGACAGCCTAAAAATCGAGCTCTGTCGAGCTGCTGCACACCTCAAAAATCAGACCGAGAAACGACCATTTTTCGGCATGAAAATGGCCCTGATCAGACTGTTCTTTGCCTAAGAGATGTGGTAGTCACCATGCCACCATTCGGGCATCTACGTGAGTGTGAAACAGCTGGGAAAAGAGCCGTGGTTGAGCTGAAAATCAGAGCCGAAAATGGTCTCCAAAACAGCTGAAGCAGGGACCGTTTTCACGTTAGGTTGGGTGTTGTGCATGTTGCAAACCAAGGAAGAAGTGCCTGTGGGCTTCACCAAATGCAACTGGGCCTTGCCAAATGCAGGTGGGCCTCACCCAAAACAGATGGGCTGCCTTGGTTTTAGGCCCTGCACAAATGCAGCGGGCCGCACACAGTGTCAGCAGGTGGACCCCCCCACCGTACCATAGTTGGTGGGCCACATATATGGCCCCACCTTGATGTGGCAGCTCGTCCATGCCATCCATCTGTGGCCTCAGCAGTAAGACGGCTACGTTACCAAGTTACGTGGGTCTGACTCAGTTATGTGTTATTTAACACTGCCAATCCATTTTTCTTGAAGTGGGACCCCACCTAGATGTATGTTATGTTTCCACCGTCCATCCCATTTTCCACCTCATTTTAGGTGTTGACCTGAAAAATGAAGCCAACCTAACCCTCTAGTAGGCCACACCAACAGAAAGACTAACTTAGTAGTGGTAAATCATTGGGGCCCACTGTGATATTTCGGTGGGTCAAGACATATTCATATTGGACCCATTGGACCTATCCTGAGCCTGAAACCCAACCAACGAAGTAGATCCTCCTAAGGCAGGCCCCACCTATAAAAAAAAAATAAAAATAAAAAATGCATGGAGCATGCACGTAAATGTCCAGAGGACGCATGAAATTTTTGGCCAGGACCATGGCCCCCACCACAGGCCCTACCATGACGTATGTTGAACATCAGCATCGTTCATTTGTTGGGTCCCCTTTGAATATTGAGTGCCCCTAAAAATCAGCCATACACAGAGCTCAGGTGGCCCACCCCATCTGCAATTTGGTGAAGACATATTAAACCATACAAAAATACTTGTTGGGGGCCATCTGAGATTTGGATGCACCTGAAAATTGGTTTGACCCCTTAAATTAGTAGGACACACATAATGGATGGGTTGGATTTGTGAACCACATCTTGGTGGGCCCAACAAATGATTATGAATGCTTTAATGGAGGATTTTAGCATCTGTTATCGTAATTAAATCCATTATTAATAGTTGATATCCATTATTTTATCATTAGTATTATGATAATAATTGTGATTATTAAACACAGCTAACCATTAGCAATTTATCCATACTAATAGTAATGCTTACAAACAAAATTATCACTATTATATACTAATCATTTAATTATCTTTCTTAGGTACAATCATTAATAGTAGAATTATAGCATCACTAGCGTCATAATGATGATTATTAATAAATTGACTAACGTTAATTATAACACTAATGTTAACCATTACTTTTCAATTATTAAATTAATATGGTAAATTGATGTCAACCACAATCTAAATCCTAAAAGAAATTTATCATAGACCTAAACTCGAGAGTGAACCCTAGACATAGGTAACCTAAACCCCAGATTAAAATCTCAACCATGAATAGTATGTAGGACTTGATCTAACCATACAACTTACAATTCCTAATAGGATCTAAGTCTAAGGACATGCGCTCTTTCTAATAACATTGGAAAGCGAGTCGACAAATAAGGTGATGATCCTTCCCCTTGAGCTTTCCATCTTCTCATTAGCTTAAGTTATAGTTTTTATTTAAATTCATAGTTAATATCTCCTTTTATAATCATATGTGTTAGTTGGTGAAAATTGAATTGTTGTATTACATGCTTTATGATTATCCTATATAATTGTTCATGCTTTAGGAATTCTCATTGTGAATTGCTAATGAAACCTAAACGGGTACATTAGTGAGAAATTTTTACCTATAAATGTACACCCATACTTGGGATGTAACTTGATTGATGGTGATTACAATGGACCTTCGATCTAGTGGTTATTGAGTGGTGGTTTAGATGGAACATTGATGTGGGCCTACCATCCAAGGTTGTTGTGTCCAATGATTTTCAAGGATGGTCTTTTATCGCATGATTTTGATACTCTCCTTATATGGCTTGTTTTGACAATTGCCTATGTGGCTTGTTTGATATCGCCTTATGTGGTTTTATTTTAATATTTTCCCTACATGGGTTTAATGTTTTATACTGTGTAACTAGGTAATGGTAAGCCTCATATGTTGTAATATGATTGGTCGCTAGTCGATGGGTTTCCATTAAACATCCTAAGATGGTAGTCTCATGGGCCGGGGATGGTGGTAATGGGACACTATACCCGAGCCGTCGGCCTACGCTGGTGACAAGCCCACGAGGTGACCTTGAGCTTACCTAAATTGGCTGATTGTAACTGGACTAATAACGGTTTGGCTAATCATGCATTTATATCATGTTGGCGATGACGGATGGCTAATTCTGGATGTTGTAGCACGTGCCCTTAGGATTTTTGGGGTATCGTTTCGCTAGCTCCCAGACCACCGACTATCGACCCCTGTCCGACTGAATGATTTTCTCAGGTCGATGATTGCATGGGCGACGAGCCCAAGTCTGGCTGGATGTGCATCCCCAGGCCGATGTGCATTCATGCATCCACGCATTTAAAAAGACTGCATCATGTACTATTTTGATTGCTTTGTCATTTTATAACTATGCTTACCTAATGTGGCGGTGTGTAATCTTGAGGGGAATTCACACTGAGCTGGTCACACATCCATCAAATATACAACCGTACAGGTAGAACAGGTGACCCAAATGATGTATACGTTCAGACTTGATGAGGAGCTATGCACAGGGGCCATGGATGCACGACCGTATATGATTGGAGGAGCTGCATGATCTTGCGGCTTACATTTATATATTTTCTGTTATTCTTCATGTATTGAATCTTGTAAATCTTGCACTTGTTTAAATTCTGAGACATTAGTTTGTATAAGTCATTATGAGCAACCACTTGTATATCCTAAATGAAATGAAAATTTTTCTTTATGTTGATTTGTCTATTCTACACTCATATGCTCACTCTGATAAAAAAAAATAATAAATACATTTGAATTTGACCATCCTTTAAGGTTAATACTCAGATTTTTAGGAAACGAGTCATATACTCGGGTCCTGAAAACACGGGTCGTTACATGTCTACAAGTGGATCTTCTAAATCCCTAGTTTCCTATCTCTGATTTCTCCTAAGTTTTAGATTAATAGTTTACAATTATTCCTCAATTTATAATTCAATTCAGATTTCATCTCATTCTAGTTCTATTTCTAATTAGTTTTAGATAACGTACAGGTATCAGTCTCTTGGGATTCGATCTCGGTCTTACCGAGTTATTACTACATCACAACCCTGCACTTGGGGAGTGAACACCTAATGTTAATCTCAACTCCCAATCTAAACCTAAACCTAAACTTAAAAACTCAAACTTAAACCCAACCCGAACCTGAACCCGATTTCCTAAATCTAAACCATAACCCATTCTCAAATCCAAAAACCTATAACCAAAACCAAAACCAAAACCAAAACCTATAACCTAAACCCGAACCCATTCTCAAATCCCAAAACCTTTAACCTAAACCAAAAATAAAACCTATAACTTAAACCCGAACCTATTCTCAAATCCCAAAACCTATAACCTAAACCTAAACCTAAACCTTATCCTAAACCAAAACCTATAACCTAAACCAAAATCAAAACCTATAACCTAAACCCAACCCATTCTCGAATACCAAAACCTATAACCTATCCCTAAACCTTAACCTATAACCTAACCTAAACTTATACTTATAACCTAAAACTATTCCCAAATCCCAAAACCTATAACCTAAACCTAACCTTTCCCTAAACTTATAACCTAAACTCAATTCCCTAAAGTGAAACCTACACCTAATCCTAATCTCAACTCCCTAACCTAAACCTAAACCTAAACTTAAAAACCCAAACTTAAACCCAATCCCGAACCTGTACCCGATTTCCTAAACCTAAACCATAACCCATTCTCTAAACTAAAACCTATAACCTAAACCAAAACCAAAACCTATAACCTAAACCCGAACCCATTCTCAAATCCCAAAACCTATAACCTAAACCAAAACCAAAACCTATGACCTAAACCCGAACCCATTCTCAAATCCCAAAACCTATAACCTATCCCTAAACCTTAACCTATAACCTAACCTAAACCTATACTTATAACCTAAAACTATTCCCAAATCCCAAAACCTATAACCTAAACCTAACCTTTCCTTAAACCTATGACCTAAACTCAATTCCCTAAAGTTAAACCTACACCTAATCCTAATCTAAATTCCCTAACCTAAACTTAAACCTAAACTTGAAAACCCAAACTCAAATCCAATCCCGAACCTGAACCTGATTTTCTAAACCTAAACCACAACCCATTCTCAAATCCAAAAACCTATAACCTAAACCTAAACTAAAACCAAAACCTATAACCTATCCCTAAAGCTTAACCTATAACCTAACCTAAACCTATACTTATAACCTAAAACTATTCCCAAATCCCAAAACGTATAACCTAAACCTAACCTTTCCCTAAACTTATAACCTAAACTCAATTCCCTAAAGCGAAACCTACACCTAATTTTAATCTCAACTCCCTAACCTAAACCTAAACCTAAACTTAAAAACCCAAACTTAAACCTAATCCCGAACCTGAACCCGATTTCCTAAACCTAAACCATAACCCATTCTCAATTCCTTAAAGTTATAACCTATAACCTATAACCTAAACCTAAACCTATAACCTTTCCCTAAACCTTTAACATAAACCTAAACATAAAACCTAAATGTATTCTCAAATCCTTAAACTCAAACCTACACCTAATCCTAATCTCAACTCCTTAACCTAAACCTAAACTTAAAAACACAAATCTAAACCCGAACCCAATTTCCTAAACCTAAACCTTAACCTATAATCAAGTTCCCAAAACCTATAACCTATAACTTAAACCTAAACCTAAACCTATAACCTTAACCTAAACCAAAACTTATAACATATAACCTAAACTTAATTATAACCTATAACCTAACCTTAACCTAAACCTTAACATAAACCTATAACCTAAACTTAAACCAAAACTTATAATCATATGGTGAGATCATTTCTTTTGTGTCAATTTCATTCCTCTTTGAGTTTTTTTTTTTAAAAAAATTCATTAAGGAAAAAAAAATTGTTATACATGATGCACTTCTTTCACTTTGTCTTTCTTTTTCCCAATGGGCATTCTAATTTATGTATGACATGACTGTTTGTACGATGATGGAATATACGAAACTGTTGAAATTTCAGGGTGAAGTCGAGCACATTTCTCTAATGAAGCCAAAGATTTATATTTTCAGCATTATTGTAATCGTAATTGTAATTAATTGAATGAATTAGATTGTAATTGTAATTGATTAAATGAAGGATTATAATTTGATTGTAATTGAATGAATGAATGAGTGATTGTACGGGTGGTAATTGAATGAACAAATAATTATATATAATTTTGTAATGTACATAATAGCTATGGATATTGACCGTAGCCATTAATCTGATAGGTGTAGCCTTTACAATTTAGATATATTGCTACAGACTTTTAGCTACAAATAATATCCATAGCCATTAATCTGACAGGTGTAGCCTTTTCAATTTAGGCATATTGTTATGGACTTTTAGTTATAAATAATATCCATAGCCATTAATCTGACAGGTGTAGCCTTTTCAATTTAGGCATATTGCTACGGACTTTAGCTACAAATAATATCCATAGCCATTAATCTGATAAGTGTAGCCTTTTCAATTTAGGCATATTGCAACGGGCTTTTATCTACAAATAATATCCGTAGCTGCCTGAAGTTTTCGCTATAGATATAATTGCTACGGATTATATCTGTAGCTATTGCACCCTATAGCTACGAATTAAATCCGTAGCCATAGGTTTAGGACCTATTGTTATGGCACCTACGGCAACGGTCAAGCTACGGATAAAAACCGTAGCCATAGGTCTATGGCTACGGTTTTTGTCCGTAGCCTTTGCTCGATTTTTTGGTGGTGGTATAACCTAAACCCGAACCCATTCTCAAATTCCAAAACCTATAACCTAAACCAAAACCTATAACCTAAACCTTAACATATAACCTAAATCAAAACCTATAACCTAAACTAAAATCAAAACCTATAACCTTAACCCGAACCTGAATTCCTAAACCTTAACCTAAACATATAACCTAGAACTTATAACTTAAGCCTATACCCAAACCTAAAACCTTACCTATAACCTAAAACTATTCTCAAATCCTTAAACCTTAACCTATAACCTAACCTAAACTTATACTTATAACCTAAAACTATTCTCAAATCCCAAAACTTATAACCTAAACACGAATCCAAACCCAAACCCGAACCTGAATTCCTAAACATATGACCTATAACCTATAACTTAAACCTAAACCTAAACCTATAACTTAAACTCAAATACCTAGACCTTAACCTAAACCTATAACCTTAACTCAAATCTGTAAACCTTAACCTTTAACCCAACCTAAACCTATTTATAACCTAAAACTATTCTCAAATCCCAAAACCTTTAACCTAAAGTCGAATCCAAACCCAAACCCGAACCCGAATTCCTAAACCTTAACCTATAACCTATAACTTAAGCCTATACCTAAACCTAAAACCTTACTTATAACCTAAAACAATTCTCAAATCCTTAAACCTAAACCTTAACCTATAACCTAAACTTATAATCTATAACCTAACCTTAACCAATAACATAAAACATTAACCGTAACTAATAACCTAATCCTAATCTCAACTCCCTAACCTAAACCTAAACCTAAACTTGAAAACCCAAACCTAAACCTGATCCTGAACTCGAACCCGATTTCCTAAACCTAAACCTTAATCTATTCTCAAATTCCTAAACCTAAACCTATACCCAATTCTAATCTCAACTCCCTAACCTAAACCTAAACCTAAACTTGAAAACTCAAACCTAAACCCGATCCCGAACCCGAACTCGATTTTCTAAATCTAAACCTTAACCTATTCTCAATTCCCTAAACTTATAGCTTATAACCTAAACCTAAACCTTAATCTAAACCTATAACCTTAACCCAAATCAAAACCTATGACCTAAAATCTAAATGTATTCTCAAATCTCTAAACCTAAACCTACACCTAATCCTAATCTCAACTCCCTAACCTAAACTTAAATCTAAACTTGAAAACCTAAACCTAAACCCAATCCCGAACCCGAACCCGATTTCCAAAACCTAAACCTTAACCTATTCTCAAATCCCTAAACCTAAACCTACACCTAATCCTGATCTCAATTCCCTAACCTAAACCTAAACTTGAAAACCCAAACCTAAACCCGATTTTCTAAACCTAAACCTTAACCTATTCTCAATTCCCTAAAGCTATAGCTTATAACCTATACCTAAACCTTAACCTATTCTCAATTCCCTAAACCTATAGCTTATAACCTAAACCTAAACCTTAACCTAAACCTATAACCTTAACCTAAACCAAAACCTATGACCTAAAACCTAAATGTATTCTCAAATCTCTAAACCTGAACCTACACTTAATCCAAACTCAACTCTCTAACCTAAACCTAAACCTAAACTTGAAAATCCAAACCTAAACTCAATCCTGAACCCGAACCCGATTTTCTAAACCTAAACCTTAACCTATTTTCAATTCCCTAAACCTATAGCTTATAACCTAAACCTAAACCTATAGCTTATAACATAAACCTAAATCTATAAACTTAACCTGAACCAAAACTTATGACCTAAAACCTTAACCTATAACCTAAAACTTAAACATAAACCTAAAACCTAAATGTATTCTCAACTCCCTAAACATAAACCTATAATATAAGCTAAACCTAAACCTAGAACCTACATTTATAACCTAAACCTAAACCTAAGCCCAAAACCTAAACCTATAACTTAAACCTAAGCATAAAACCTAAACCTATGACCTAAAACCTAAATGTATTCTCAAATCTCTAAACCAAAACCTACACCTAATCCTAATCTCAACTCCCTAACCTAAACCTAAACCTAAACTTGAAAACCCAAACTTAAACCCGATCCCGAACCCAAACCCGATTTCCTAAACCTAAACCTTAACCTATTTTCAATTCCCTAAACCTATAGCTTATAACCTAAACCTAAACCTAAACCTAAACCTATAAACTTAACCTAAACCAAAACCTATGACCTAAAACCTTAACCTATAACCTATAACCTAACCTTAACCTAAACATAAAACCTAAACCTTAACCTATAACTTATAACCTAAACCTAAACCTAAAACCTAAATGTATTCTCAACTCCCTAAACATAAACCTATAACCTAACCTAAACCTAAACCTAGAACCTACACTTATAACCTGAACCTAAACCTGTAACCTAAACCTAAGCCTAAAACCTAAACCTATGACCTAAAACCTAAATGTATTCTCAAATCCCTAAACCTAAACCTACACCTAATCCTAATCTCAACTCCTTAACCTAAACCTAAACCTAAACTTGAAAACCCAAACCTAAACCCGATCCGGAACCCGAACCCGATTTCCTAAACTTAAACTTTAACCTATTCTCAATTCCCTAAACCTATAGCTTATAACCAAAACCTAAACCTTAACCTATAACCTAAACCTAAACCAAAACCTAAATGTATTCTCAAATCCCTAAACCTAAACCTACACCTAATCCTAATCTCAACTCCCTAACCTAAACCTATACCTAAACTTGAAAACCCAAACCTAAACCCGATCCCAAACCCGAACCCGATTTCCTAAACCTAAACCTTAGCCTATTCTCAATTCCCTAAACCTTAGCCTATTCTCAATTCCCTAAACCTATAGCTTATAACTGAAACCTAAACCTTAACCTATAACCTAAACATAAACCTAAACCTAAATCCTAAATGTATTCTCAAATCCCTAAACCTAAACCTACACCTAATCATAATTTCAACTCCCTAACCTAAACCTAAACCTAAACCTAAACTTGAAAACCCAAACCTAAACCCGATCCCGAACCCGAACCCGACTTCCTAAACCTAAACCTTAACCTATTCTCAATTCCCTAAACCTATAGCTTATATCCTAAACCTAATCCTATAAACTTAACCTAAACCAAAACTTATGACCTAAAACCTTAACCTATAACCTATAACCTAACCTTTACCTAAACATAAAACCTAAACCTTAACCTATAACCTAAAATCTAAACCTAAACCTAAAACCTAAATGTATTCTCAACTCCCTAAACCTAAACCTACACCTAATCCTAATCTCAACTCCCTAACCTAAACCTAAACCTAAACCTAAACTTGAAAACCCAGAACTAAACTCGATCCCGAATCTTAACTCGATTTTTTAAACCTAAACCTTAACCTATTCTCAATTCCCTAAACCTATAACTTATAACCTAAACCTAAACCTTAACCTAAACCTATAACCTTAACCTAAACAAAAACCTATGACCTAAAACCTAAATGTATTCTCAAATCTCTAAACCTAAACCTACACCTAATCCAAATCTCAACTCCCTAACATAAACCTAAACCTAAACTTAAAAACCCAAACCTAAAACTTGATCCCGAACCCGAACCCAATTTCCTAAACCTAAAACTTAAATGTATTCTCGAATCCCTAAACCTAGACCTACACCTAATCCTAATCTCAATTCCCTAACCTAAACTTAAACCTAAACTTGAAAACCCAGAACTAAACCCGATCCCGAACCTGAACCCGATTTTCTAAACCTAAACCTTAACTTATTCTCAATTCCCTAAACCTATAGCTTACAACCTAAACCTAAACCTAAACCTTAACCTAAACCTATAACTTTAACCTAAACCAAAACCTATGACCTAAAACCTAAATGTATTCTCAAATCTCTAAACCTAAACCTACACCTAATCCTAATCTCAACTCCCTATCTTAAACCTAAACCTAAACTTGAAAACTCAAACCTAAAACCCGATCCCGAACCCGAACCCGATTTCCTAAACTTAAAACTTAAATGTATTCTTAAATCCCTAAACCTAGACCTACACCTAATCCTAATCTCAACTCCATAACCTAAACATAAACTTAAACTTGAAAACCCAAACCTAAACCCGATCCCGAACCTGAATCCGATTTCCTAAACCTAAACCTATAACCTGCACTTATAACCTAAACCGAAGCCTAAAACCTAAACTTAAACCTAAAACTGAAATGTATTCTCAAATCCTTAAACCTATACCTACACCTAATCCTAATCTCAATTTCCTAACCTAAACTTAAACCTAAACTTAAAAATCCAAACCTAAACCCCATCTCGAACCCAAACCCGATTTCCTAAACGTAAACCTTAACCTATTCTCAATTCCCTAAAGCTATAACCTATATACTATAACCTATAACCTAAACCTAAACCTTAACCTAAACCTATAACCTAAACCTAAACCTAAATCTATATGTTATAACCTATAACCTTAACCTTAACCTTAACGCATCGGCAAAAGCTGATAAGAGATCTTTTTCAATTTGTACAGGATCCTCAAAGAGGTTCTATGAACAAAGGGATGATTCGGTAAGTCTTTTTTTCCTCTGTTTTTGTATGATCTTTGGTGCAAGTGTTTGAATTCAGTGTTTAAAGAATATCTATGGTATTTGACAGAGAACAACTGATTGCATTCAGGCAAGCAACGGAACAGAAGCCTCATTGCATCATATCCTATAGGTAATTCTTCACCTTAGGAGACTCTATAGAGTATGAATACTATGATTTAGTTTTGGTTTTTGTTATATGAGAAACTGTTTGGTATTTTGGCTCATGATTTGGAGTTTTGTAGGGTTGGTGTGAGTGTATTTATGCGTGGATGAACGTAATGTGGATAAGATTATTTGTATTTGGATGGATGTAGTTTATGTTTGGAAGAATGTAGTTTATATTTGGATGGATTTATGTAGTTTAGGTTTTAGATGGATGTGAATGTGAATGATGAAATATATTATATAACAGGTGTATATCAGGAAGACTATGATGTTATAAGGGGTGTATATGGAAATACGAAACGGTTGAAGACCGTCCTTTTAAAAGATGGTTCATGACCGTCCTTTTCAGGTTCATAAGAGACAGTCCATGACCGTCCTTTTCAGACTCATAAGAGATGGTTCATGACCGTCATTTTCAGGTTCATAAGAGACTGTCCATGACTGTCCTTTTCAGACTCATAAGAGACGGTTCATGACCGTCCTTTTCCAATTCATAAGAGACGGCCGTCTATGACCATCTTGTTGCAGGTCATACGAGACGATCTATAACCGTCCTTTTTACAGACGGTCTAGGACCGTCCTTTTTACAGATGGTCATAGACCATCCTTTTCAGCTTCATATAAGTCCACTAATTACGTATCATTATAGATGGTATATGACCGTCCTTCTTTAGAGACGGTTTATGGCCATCCTTTAAAAAATATGACATGTCAAAATTTGACGGCCATTGCGACGGTCCAGGACCGTCCTTCTTGGCCTTTTGAGACGATTTTCAACCGTCCTTCTTTCGCTGTTTTGGCTTAGTGATAAACATCTTGGTAGGCCTTAGGAAGGTTTTAGTGTTGCATGACATCATTGTCCCTACTGCTTGCTTTTTGGTGTGGTCCATTTGAGATTTGGAGCTTACTCATTTTTTGGGACCACGTCTTAAAATAATCTAAAAAATTGGATGGACGGCGTGGATATAACACATACATATAGTGTGCGAGAGATCTTTGCCACGTCAACATTCAATGGAGGTTGGTGGTGTGTGCCACGTGCAATGCACGTCCTCTTTACCTATGGTTGGGACGAGGTACTACCCATGTCCCGAGCTCGGAACTGACTGGGCCTTTCCACATTCATTTATGGGTTTATCTACACCATTCATCCATTTTTCCACATCATTTTATGTTAAAATCTCAAAAATAAGCAGATTCAAGACTCAAGTGGACCACACCACAGGAACTAACTCTGATAACGATGCCCATTGTTGAAACCTTCATAGGAACCTCTATAATATTTATTTGCCATCCAACCTGTTCATAAGGTCAAATAGACTCAGATAAAGGCAAATACAAATATCACTTTGATAAAAGACTTCTAAAACTTCTGTGACTCCCAAGAAGTTTTAACAGTGGAAATTTAATCTCCACTGTGTGGTCCATTGAGCCTTATATCTACCTAATTTTTATGATTTTATCTTAAAATTATATGAAAAAAAAAATATGTATAGTATTGATAAACCCATACATCACAGTGGATTCCTCGTAGCTCCCACTTGCTCCGAGCTCAGAACATACGGGGCTGTACGTAATCCGCGTCTGGTTGGGACAGAACCGACTCACAGTTTTCATGTCTTTCAACGACGGAGTGAATATAAAATTCAAAAGTAAACATGAGCTTTGCGCAGTGCAGGTTCATAGTACAAGGCAGCTCATGTACACGGCACAAGAGCTACTATGGCATATAGGCAGGGGATCTAATCCATCTATCAGAGGGCACCACTAAATAGATGCCCCAACCCAAAAATAAGGTCAGCTAATAATCAGGTGGGTGGCAATTTACTAAACAAATTTACACTCGATAAATAATACTCGGTCGAAGTTTTATGACACAGTCACTTATATATTTCTAATATCATGGTAAAGTGTGTTTACACTCTACTTTGCACGTACATGCACATTAATGAAATATCATCACATGTTGGCGCTATGCATGAATGATGTCTCGAGGATATCTTATGAATTTATGATTTTTACGGCGATGTGTCATCCACCAAAAGTAGAAGAATTCAGAGACATGTTAAGTCTGCGGTAGAAGATAAAAAATGAGATTACGAGAATGATACATTGTTCATACATAAGTGGCATGTGTGGTTGAACAAGGTGCTCAAACAAGCTATATAAAGCCTTGTCCAAATAGAAAATATTTTGCAATCCAGAATGCTTAGCAAATCCGTCTCACACAACCATGTTTAAATGAGAAATTTCTTAAAGATGATTAGTGCGTTCATGGAGACTACTAGAGGCTCTCGGTTTGTTTTTGGTCATGTGTGTGTGCACGCCAAAACTGATTATGTGGCTCGATTCAAATTGAACAACTCTAACCCAAAGCACCAAGATAAGCAGATACGTCAAATGTGATTGTATATGACCAAGACTTAAGAAGATCGATCGCCCATTCAACCACTCACACAAGATTGTTATAAGATGATTAGGTGACTGTCGTAAGGTGCGGTTCTTTCTCGGAATATAGGTTATGTTTTGTCTTCCGTACGAAAGGACTTTAGATATACCGGGCAATCAGAAACAATCACACAGAAAATGATTACTCACAATCCACCACATGGTGAGACTGTAAGGAGCCTTTCTGAATAAAAAAACTGTTTGTATTAAAATAGAAATATTCCAATGTAAGAGCGTAGACTTGAATTACAAAGAAATATTACCACTAATGATTATTACTACAACTAAGATAGAGCTAAAGCTATAATAAAGAAATATTAAAGTGATTGGTTTGTTTGTTTTGTAGAAGACAATTTTCCTATTGATTTCCCCTTCTAATTATAAGCTTCTTTGCTACGCAGATACTCTGCATCCGTTTCTATTCTTTATTTTAGCCGTTATGTCAGCTGAATCATTGACATGTCAATATTCCAAATATGCCTACCTCTTTCTATTCTTCTAATTATTCATCCTCTCGACTACTTTTTATCCCTTGAACTTCTCAGTCGTGCCCTGTTGTTAGGTGATGTATACTATCTAGATCAGCGCCAATTGTTCTTCCATAAGAAATGCTCCAAATATCTTCAAAGATATATATTTCCTCATGTTATATCCTCTTTGTGCAACAACATGTATCAATATTCCTTGATTGGCTATTTCAAGACCAAAAATAGCGTATAACAACTACATAAGGAGCATCGCCCTTCCAAGTCTATATAAGGAGTAGTCGATCAAAGAAGAGCTCAAGGCAAAAATCGAGACATCACCCAACTCTCACAATGTAATGTCATCTATCTTATTTTTAGCCTTAGATCATCTACTTCTGCTCAACCCCATTTTAGAAAGTCCAAAGTTTAGCATAACTTAGATCACTATTGTCTAGCACCATCATTGCAGTAAGCATAGGAGTATGTTCTTGTTGATTATAATGATATTTATTTCAAATTAATAAAATTGACAATCTACCCTTTTTTTTAATAATCCATTATTGCATTACTAAGAAACCTGAAAATCATGACAACTATTGAAAGACAAGTCCATTTAGTAGGACTAACACCTCCCTTATAAATCGCCCAATTACTGCACATTGGATAGTCACGTCAACCTTTATAGGTTTAATCCTATGGCTAACTTGGCACATGCAGTCTCAAGCGTTTAGTAAAACTCGAGTCAAGTACAATTCTGGCATGCCAAACATTATTCTAATCGCACATGTTTGAGTATTGAAGTATGTCATTCATTAATAAGTGTGGTCTCATGTTTGATTGAATAGTAACAGAGTGAACCACCTTTACTTTAGGCAAGATAATTCACACGCTACACACACTTGATAGATAGTAGGATAGTGCACCCATTAGGATGCAGATTGGATACTGCCCTACCTGTGTTAAGCAGGAACAGGAAAGATGTAATGCATGTGCCAAAACAGTGCTAGATCCTAAGGCGTCCACCAGCAGAGCCACCTCAGGACACTTTTAGGCAGACCATATAGGGCAAGCGTGCAAAGCCTAGAAACTAAGGGCAGATAGAGTTGAACGGCCACTTCTACAAATCATGAAAGGATAGCATCACAAATATAGCTAAACCAAAGTACGATCGAGACTTGGAGCGAATCTTGGGGGTTAACGCTCCCAAGAATCACCCAGACAAACCAAATGAGAGTTAGACCATACATTGTAGATCCGTCTAGTAAAAATCGAGTCGAGTACAAATCTGGAATGCCTGGCATTATTCTAATCGCACATGTTCGAGTATTGAAGTAGGTCATTCGTTAATAAGTGTGTCTCATGCTTGATTGAATAGTAACAAAGTGAACCACCTCTACTTTAGGCAAGATAATCCACACGCTACACACACTTGATAGATGGTAGGATAGTGCACCCATTAGGATGCAGATTGGATACTGCCCTACTTGTGTCAAGCAGGAACAATAGAGATGTAACGCATGTGCCAAAACAATGCTAGATCTTAAGGCATCCACCGGCGGAGCTGCCTCAAGACCCTATTAGGCAAACCATATAGGGTTAAGCGTGCAAAGCCTAGAAACTAAGGGCGAATAGAGTCAAACGGCCACTTCTACAAATCGTGAAAGGATATTGTCACAAATATAGCTAAACCAAAGTATGACCGAGACCCGAAGTGAATCTTGGGGGTTAACGCTCCCAAGAATCACCCAGACAAACTAAATGAGAGCTAGACCATACATTGTAGATCTGTTAAGCCTAAAATTATACAAAATTTTCTGTTCCACTGAGCTTGATGCCCATTGTGGATGGCAAGCCAAGATAGGGCCTAGAACTGCTCAACTTGGGCGAGAAGCTAAGTGCTTGGAACGCATGAATCCCCTATACTGAAATTAAAAATTTAAGTGAAGTAGACCCCACTCTTTCGGAAAGTTGTGATCTTTTGACGGTCATATCGCAACCAAACTTGAGGTACAGGTTAAGGATATTTCACAGCTCATATCCATATAGTCGTGGCCCTAATCAATCACTAATGAGACTATAATATATAATATTAATTTTATAAAAATATTTTAAATAATAAAAATATATATAATATAATATATAAAAGTGTTTGGAAAACACTTTTTGTGATTTTTTGAGAATAGTTCCACATTGGAAAAAGAGAAGAAGGAAATATGGTTTAAATAATAATGGTGGAGTACTATAATATTTGCGTACCTAGTCCGTGAACTATGGGACTTGCGTGTTCCAGTGCGAAGCACTGGAACACTGCACACGCGCTCGGGCTCGGGCTCGGGCACGGGCTCGGTCTCGGTCATGGTCACGGTCATGGTCTCGGGCACGGGCTCAGTGCGAGGGCGTGGGCATGTGAGGCAGTGTGGCGCTAGTGGCGCACTTTGCACTTCACACGTGCGTATCGTCTCGCAGAGGGTCGCTCCCTTCGCGAACTGGTGGTTGGCTGGACGAAAATATAAAGGACTGAATGAAAGTCCCTCAGAATATATAAAGGGCTGGAAAAGAGCTGTTGCAGAAAATCTGTAACAGCTGTGTAATAAGTGCAGGGTCCAGCTGAAACTGCTGCATGGCTAGCCCCAACAGCTATAAAACAGCTAGCTGCTATCTCACAACAGTCAACATGTAGCAGCTTAATGGCCCATGCACAACAGTTAGAAAATGGCCATAAAATGGCTAGTTTTCTCAACAGCCAGAAAACGGTCATGGGATTTATTTCCCTGGACCATAACCCCCAGCCACCATAGCCTATAAAAGGAGGGCCTGGATGGGTTTCCAAACCATCTTACAACCCATTCCATCACTATCATACGAATTTGAGACAGCCCACTACTCCTCTCTCTATACTCTAGTAATTCCAGTAAGATAGCAACGGTTAAACCCTTTGCAAGAAGAACAGACCAACGATGTGGTCTAGAACGGTTCAATAGAATCAGTAGCTGAAGACTTGACTAGTGCAGTGGTCTAAAATTATTTTCTTCTTCTTTTCTTTCTTCTGGGATTTTTTCATTCATTGTATTTCTACCAGACTGTGTAATAGAGTTCCATTAGTGGGCCTTCGTGTTTGCTGAAAGCAGACCCACATCAGGCTCATCGTATCTTAGAAGCTATTTGCCTGTAACCTATCAGCATACTCAACTTACCTGAGTAGGGGCAAATAACGCTGTAAGGACAGTGTTTCAGACGTGCTTCAGCCTGTCCAAATTTTTATAGCATTTGCGATTTTCGGTTTCCACATTATACAGAATTATATTAATCTGTATAAAATTCATAACAGATTGTTGGTTTATTTTTTCTTATTAGCCTGTTACATGCCACCAGTAGAAGATAGAGTTAATCGAGTAGAATATCAGGGCATGGTCCATTCATGATGAGCCCATAAGATCAATATGAGTAAGATAAACCTATCACGGTTCCTATACCGTACGGGCCCCAGTTCCATCTACAGATTATGATGATCCAAACCGTTCACAGTCTTGATTTATTCCACAGAATCCACTGGATTAATAAACATTTTTTAACCAGTAATTGTCCATGGAGATGAACATAAAAAATTGAAATGTAAGTTTTTCCAATTGCCCATATTCAGATCCAAGAATCAAAGGACAGGATCATGATCAATCAAGCATGATTATAAGGCCATAGCTTTTTTTGATGATAACATGAACATTCCAAGGATGCAATTTGTACCCTATCAAATTGCGCATTTTTATTAGTGCACCATTTGAAAAGATTTTTGAATTGTAAGGTTTTCTAATTTCATATGCTTGCAGAGCTGTTGGCCATATGCAGGCACATGCATATATGAAACACCTGTGTGAGATATATGAGTTTTCCATAACTTAGGAAATATTGCTTATATCTTCTGACTAAAAATCAGCCAATTCACTTTTTAGGTGGGTCACAATTGACAAAAAGAGTTAGTAGTTGAAAATATTTCAGGAAAGTTGGTAGTTAAAAACATTTTAGAAATCAGGTGGAAGTGCTTTTCAAGGGATGAATTTACAAGATTGACCTCACTTAGCTTTTTTCTTTGAAAATAGTGAAGCTCAAGACCTATGTAGCCCATGTGGTAGGTGTATAAATAAGATTGGATCATCAAATGAGCTACACTTGAATTGAGATATTTTGAATGGTGCAGGTTTTTTTTTTTATAAAGTGGCCCACATTACAATTGGATCTACCGTATTTTTTGTTTATCTAACAATAATGTGTGCATCTGTTGGACGGTTTCCATGCTAGAGACATACCATGTGGGCTCCACAACCTTTAATTTTCTACTCTGTTATAAAGAAAAAGCAAAGGTAGGTAGTAATGTAATTTCTCATTTTTAAAAGCACTGTCCTGAAATATTGGTGACTGGAGGCACCATTTGGTAAAATTTATTTCTTTGAGGAATCTTGTTGTGAAAATTTCAATATTTTATTTTTAGCCTTTTTTAAAAATATTGTTGTGACCCTCTCGAGGGGTGAAATGGCCTTACTTTTAGCCAGAACATCTAGCTAGTGTAGCTCACCCGATGAAAAAAACATATCAATGATGGAACCATTTCCATGCAGCCATTACATTACACAATCCATTTCCAAAGGCATTAATTAGACAATCAGGATTATCCAATAATAGTGATCTATTAAGATAGATGGATAATCATACGTGGGACCCACATGATGGATGATCTAACATCGATGATTGGTCTGTTTATCTTCCATCTACAGCAGAGAAAAACCCCAAAATTTTAAAAATTTCCTCTCTTTTTGCTTAGGTTCTAAATGTACATAGAACTTCTTGTGTTTGTACACAGATCTCATATGCACTGAGCAAAGAAGAAAAGAAAGGAAGGAAGAAAAAAGAATCTAATATTATACTTGTTTTTTCAAAACCTACCTAAAATAAAAATAAAAAACCCGGTTTCTATCTCTAATGTTACTTTTTATTTGAATTCCATTATTTTAGTTCTTGTTTTCTTAATTTCTTCAGCCACTACAAAGAAGCAAACTGGCTTCAAGCATCCTTTCCTTTTTCACCCTTGCAATGAAATCTTCAACCTTTTTTTTTAGTTCATCAGCTTCAGTTCCATTCTCTTCTTCTCCTTCTTCTTCTAATTCCTCACCTCCTTCCTCTTTCTTCTTTTCTTCTTCTTCTTCTTCTTCTTTCTCTTCCCCTCGTTTCTCATTCTTCTCTTCTTCCTCTTTCTCTTCTCCTCCTTTCTCTTTCTTCTCTTCTTCTTCTATCTCTTCTCCTTCTTTCTCTTTTCCTTCTTCCTCTTCTTCTACTATTACATGTTTGACAATTTCCTCATCTCCTTCATTTGAGCATACCTCCGATCTCTTTTCCTTCTCCTGAAGGATGGACTGCCTTCGAAGGCTCTGGCTCTGCCGAACATACTCGTCGTAGATGTCCGGAGAGGTGGAGGATGGGCATGAGAGCTTGGACTCGCTGATAAGGAAGATTATGATGATGTTGCAGACGATGAACAAGCACTTGGGATCAATGATAAATGCACCGATGTTCGGCAGAGAGACGGAGAAGAAGATCTTCATGGATGAAAATAAGGTGGTTGGGATCCAAATGGCCTTGGAGAAGCCCATGCTGAGGACTAGAGCTGTTAGAAAGTACTGGAATAGGGTTTGGAGGAAGTGGGTTTTCTTGTATCTGTGCATTGCTTGAAGCTTCTCTATCTTGATGGGATCCATGGTAGAATTGGACTGCAGGGAGGGGCAGTTTGGGAATTTGGGTTGTGGTTAGAGGGGTCTGTAAGGGTAGTTTGGGAATTCCAGCAATGGTTAAAGATGGGCAAGAGGGGTATTTTCAGAAGTTGGGTTGTGGGGTGGTTTTAGAAGCTTTAGGAGGTGGGTTTTTTAGGTGATTTTGATTGGTTTTTGAGATGATTTTTGGAGAGGAATTTGGGGAAAGTTTTAGAGGAGAGAGAGATGGAAAGAGTAGGAAGATCTTCATCCGACTGAACATAGAGCAATGCAGTAGGCTGGTTTAAATAGGCAGAGAAAAGGTAGGCTTGTGTTTGTGCAATTCATCACATGCACTCTACTTTTATTTATTTATTTATTTTCCTTTACTTTTTGAAAGAAAGCTAAGGGGGAAGGTTGATTTGGGCTCTTTCCTTCCTTTGCTTTCCACCATTCAACGTTTGATGGTTTTGATGGGCACAATTGTAGGTACTTTGTATGGTAGGAAAAATACCAACCTTGCATTCATTTTCTTTCCCCTTAAGAAAATGTACAGTGAGTGCACAGAATCATTGGTGTATAAGCTACATATTTATTAGTCCTGGTGCCCACCCAAGTTAATCTACATGTTGATTATTTGGTGTGTCCCACCTTTGATCATTTTTCAATTCTGAAACTTAGGTGGGGATGAATTCTTCATCATCTTTAGCTATCTCTCAGTTATGCGTAATTCATTTTGCAAGTCTAATTTTACTCATTTAGAAATTATACCTTATTCTATGGTTATTTGACAAAAGCTTAGCGACGGACTATTTAGTCGATATTAACCTTCTTACTACATTGACAGTTGATATCATAAGTCATGTTATACCACAATAGGGATATTAGGGCCGATTTTTCAAATCCTATGTAAATACCATGTAAATAAGCAAGTAATATAACTTTTTCATCCAGTTTGAAAAGTATTACTTTTGACAGATGATATCAAAAGAACTTGTTTAAATGTGTGGGCCCCACCATGCTATATATGATATACCTGCTCTGTTCATTTATTTTAATATAATATTTTGAGACGAACAAAAAAATGAGGTAGATTCAACACTCAAGTAGGGTGGGCATCGAGCCGAGCCGAGTCGAGGTGGGCCAAGTTCAGCTCAGCTTGTCCATGATATACTCGAGCTCAACATTGAAGCTTGGCTTGTTTGTTAAAGCTGTCGAGTTGAGTTCGAGTCGAGCTAGTTGTTCGAGTTGAGTTAAGTTTACCTCGAGTCCTCCCTTGATTTAGAAGAGAAGCTAAATAAAAATAAATAAATAAAAGAGACATTTTACATGACTCTCCACCAAGTGAAATTCATTTTTGGTTTGGCCCGACAACTGAAATAGGGTGTAATCCATCTTTTAGCAGTCCAAAAAATCCATTTGTGTGGGCCCTATGATAGAAGAATCATGGGCCAAAAGCATCCTCAATTGTAAGTTCTAAATTACCCATCATCAAGGCCATACTTTCTAATGGATAAGATTTTGAATCGACTTAGGACCACAGAAAAGTGGGACCCACCTGTATTGTTGCTGCTCAGACAAAAGTGCAATTTTCGTTACCTTGTAGATGATCCGAGGACTCGTAGCTCACAACATATTTCGAAAGGATATGTCTATTCATGTGAGTACTCTATACAACATACCATTTTGAATTCAAGATATCATTAACACCAACATCAAACTCTTCGTTGCTAGGGTGAAAGCAAAGAGATCTTATTTTAACTTTTTTTGCATTCCCCGCAACTTTAATATATTTATTAATCGAGCCGAGTCAAGCTCAAGTTCGAGCTTCGAGTCGAGTCGAAATGTCCCCTAGTTGAACTTGGCTTGAACTCAACTCGAACTTCAAATAATATGCTTGACTCAGCCTCAATCGGCCATTCAAGCCGAGTCAATTCGAGTTGACTCGAGTCGAGTCGAGTGAGTTTTTCAAGATAGCTCGACTCGTGAACAGCCCTACACTCAAGTGGCCCACATAAAAGGAAATAGTAACTCCAAGTAAGTGTTTGATTCCCTTTTTCCTGTGGTGTGGTCCACTTGAGCTTTGGAACTTTCTCATTTTTTTTGTTCATGCCCTAAATTCAATGACATAATGGATGGACGGTGTGGATAAGCCACTTACATCATGGTGAGCCCCACATATATTTCACAATACCCCTAGCTTCTACATTCAAAGAAAGTACTTAAATATAGGGAACGATGCAATAATTACTAAAGAAAATAATTATTACCTATTTACAACTCACAGGGGATTTAGTAACCATAGCATGCTACGTGATGTTTGTAACATTTTAAAGAAAAAAAAAATCTTGGAATTTTTTCAAAGGTGACTTTATATGCCACTTGATGTGGGCACAAATGGTGTGCGTTTCCTAGCTACAGCCTTAAACTTTATGGTGCCAACCATGATCTACGTGTTATATCTATGACGTTTGCCCTTTTCACTGACTCATTTTAGAAGGAGGAAATTTAAATCTCAAGCGGGCCACACCATATGTAGTAGTTGGGATAATGAAAACCATAATTAAAAACTTCCCAGGTTCATTTTGATGTTGATTTGCCCTACAACATATTCATTAGGTGACTCTAACTTAGATGAAGGGAAAAAATAAATATCAACTATAATTCAAACTTACACTCACTAGATATTCCTAGCCACCCAATTGGTAATAGGTTGATTAAGATAAGCCTATATTGGTTTTATTTTTATTTTTTACCATATTGCATCCAAATTAAGGATCATTATTTGAACGGTCGCATTTGCATTTCATATTTTCAATGTATGAGTGGGCAAATTTTAGTAAGTTGGTCAGAAAAGCACATTATAGTCCAGCTCAAGAACAAATTCCTTTCCTTAATGAAAAAATCAATTTGCTAAAACAATGCATCATTGAAGGACATGAGAAAGTTTTTGAACAAAATAAGATAAAGCTTTCTGCATCCGTTGTACAATTGCTCGCTTTTTCATGTCATCCAAACACCCTATTAACCCTTTTTACAAATATCACTGAGAATTTGAAAATCTCACACCATTTTCATGAAAAGTTCATAAAATGATATTTTTGCAATGTGATTTGCAAAATCTTTTCAATTTTAAAATTTTAGCATTTTATTACCACATTTTCATGATTATAAAGAAAAAATATTTAGGAGTTTAAAATAATTGATTTTTATTTATATCTTAAATTAGTAAATTATTTCCTAATTTATATTATGTATATTTTTCATTTTTAATGAGATTCTCCCTGAGGAGAAAAGCATGCATGTTTGACTTTCTAAAGCATTGGTAAATACATTGTAAATTGGTAATAATTATTTCCTTTGATTATAACTACTGTATCATTTTGACAGTTGATTTGACTTTGTTTTTTCAATCCTAAAACCTACAAGGCTACCAAATATACGTGGAGCCACCATAATGTATGTGAATTATCCACCTGATTATCTGTCATTCCAATTGGATTTAGGGCATGAACCAAAAAATATGAAGTAGATTTAAAGTTCAAGTGGACCACATCACAGGAAAAAAGGAAATCGAACATCCAGTATTAAAATCTTCGTAGACCACTTGAATGTTGGATCTGCCTCATATATCGGCTCATGCCTCAAAATATTATGATAAAATGGATGTATGATGCAGAGATGTTATATATATATATATGCAAGTCTTTTTGAACTGTTTTTCTAAGCAGAATTAGTGTCATTTTCAAACTGGGTGAAATTATAATAATTAGTTATTTACTGTGCATTTACAGTGAATTTGGAAAATTAAATTGGGCCTAAAACTTCTGAAATTTTCCGTACCGACGAATTGAGAATGATATTTGCCAGTATGCTCTCCGCATTCATGGCACGTGCCACATCCACAAAAATGGTTAGGTTAGATTTTACCATCTTTGGATATTTACTAGCTTTTACCCATGAAGGAAATTTCACCTCCGACAATTATATATACTTCGTTCGTGTGGTGCAAATGGCGGCCGAGAGAGCTTTGATGGGAATGCATTACCATAGTTTTTGAAATCTGGAGCAGGTGGCACGTATGCTGAAAGGAGAAAAAGCGTGCATAGACAGGAGCGGATTGCCTATGACCTGTGCCCGGGATTTTGCGGGGTCAGCATAGATGTCCGTGATAAATCAGTGATAAATCAAATCCGTCCATCTATTTTGAAATACCAAAATAGGAAATGATTATAAAAATCAGGCACATAAAAAATTCAAGTGGGCCTCACTAACGAAACAGTGGGAAAGAAACCTCTGCCGTTGAAACCTTCCTGTATCTGACCATGATGTTTCTATTCCATCCAAACCGTTCGAAAGGTTAGTACCTCTCAGATAAAGTGTAGGAACAAATATCATCCTGATAAAAAAAACTTCTGTCACCCCACGCGTTCAAATCCTACTGTTTGGCGTGGTATGGCGCACGAGTTTTGGACCTGCCTGATTTTTAGAATCCTGGTCTTTTAAACCAGGTGGACGGAGTGGATTTGCCACAGACATCTGTGGGCCCCACAAAGCCCAGGCAGAGGAAAATCTGTGCCCGGGTCACCGGCAATCCGCATCCCCTGCTCTTGAGGCAGAGGTTTGCTACAACGCATGCATATGTATCATTGTGTGATGCACATGGAATATAGCTGTTGGATCTGAGGTCATATTCTGTAATTCAAACCGTTGATCGTAACAAGTTTTGCAGTCCATGGAGTGGCCTCAAATATTTTCAAGAATAGACTATCATAAACTTTGATAACTGGCCCATGAAATTAACGGTTTGGATCACTGAAACATGAGTTTGGCCCCTGGCACATCTTGTGGCAATAGGCAGGGATACGTCTCAGCAAACCTCTTTGATGATACTTCACATACCTAGGCTTGGGTCATTGTCAGAATGAAGGTTTGCTAGACTACATCCTCACCAATGCTCCTTTGATCATGGGTCATTTTTCAACAACCGTGACTGTTTATTTGATGTAACTAATATGGGTCCATGTTTGGTTGGTGGAATTGAATGGCATTGAAATTAATTAGATGAGATTAACATCATTATTGCACAATAATTGCATGCCAGGAAATACTAGGGTATTGTTGCCATCCAATTCCATATTTAGGATAAAAATTTAGAGCCTATATATTTAGTGGATTTCAAAATCCACAGATACCCTACATTAGCATGGGACCAAATGTAATTACATGGGATTAAGGGCTTGTTTGATTTTTTTTTAAAGTAAATGTATATATCTTGTAAATGGGTAATTATTACCATTTCACCATTTGAGAATCTATCGAGTTTGTCTTGAAAATCAGCTTAAAAGTGCTAGTGTAAATTTTTTAAACTCCACTATGATGTATATGATATATCCGTTCTATTCATTTGTTTTACTACAACATTTTGAGGTATGAGCCAAAAAATAAGACAAATCTAACATTCAAGTGGCTCAGTGCTTAATTCCCTTTTCCTTATGGTATGATCCACTTGAACTTTGAATTCGCCCTATTTTTTGACTCATGCCTTAAATTCAGTTGGCATAACGGATGAACGGTGTGAATAATTCACATATATCACAGTAGACTCCACATATTTGTGGGAACCCCCATTTTAGTATTGAAAAAAGTTTGTGTCAAATCAACCATATGAACGATAGATAATTGCCCTTATGAAGTAATTATTACATATTTGTAATGCATTAATTACAATTAATTTGGAAAATTAAACGTGCTCTAAATGCAATTCTATACCACCTGATCCTAACTTATCCTCTCCTCTCCTCTTCAAATGCTGCACAGGACCAAATTTAATTCTTTCCCACCTAATCCCATCTAAGACCGTACGCCTAACGCACCCTTGGATGGTGATTTCCAAAAATAAAAAACCTTATTTTGGAATATGATCTTATCGTTTAATCATTTGATTCTTTTTCTTTGAACACGAATGATCTCCTTTCAATCTCGAAGTTCTTTTAATGTCCAATCTACAATGAGGCTTATTGTATAAAAGGTTTTGGTAGTTGAAAAGGATCACAATCCAACTGCTAAAATCTTACTTATCCTATTAAATGCAGCATGCATCATTCACAACAATGGAAAAGGGCAATGATGGATTATTTTATCGATTTGTATCCGTTGGTTTTCCAAATCATGGACAGATACTGGATGAAGCGATTATTTGGAACCATCCATAATAAGCCCAAACAAATAAATTATTTAAAATATTTATTGGGCTTACTTTTTTTTTATAATTGATCTCAGACTATTCATTTTAGAATTGTTTGGTCGATATGATTTGTACATGTGAGCCCATGAAACATATACTACACTAATGGACAGTTCAGATCAACCGATTGGATTGTTATTTGTACAATACAACTGTGAGCACCATACCTTACCGTGCTCATTTGTAAGCGCCTGTATGAATTTTGCTTAGTATAGTAGGTGGAAATGTATCATGCAGGGTCCAGCGTCGGTGCGCCCGCGCGCGCGGACCACCTTTTTCCAACCGATAAAGGTATGAAAGGACGAAATCCAGTTCTACAATCATGAACTAGATGCATACAAGCCTATGACGCTGGCACTCTGCATTTCAACGTTGAGTTCGGCTTGAAAGTGCGCACTAGGGGCACTGAGGGTAGTGTATACGCTATCTACAACAATTCGTGGTAAAAAAAAATTGGCACAATAGATAATTCATACTATGCCTTCTTTTTTTTTGCCGCTCAAAAACTTATCTCACCAAAGTGAATTTTTAAGTTATGGAGGTAAGTTTTTCGACGAAAATACTTTTTTTAGGTTATAGAGGTAGGTTTTTTGACAAAAATACTCTTACCTGTTAGGATAAAGTAGCTGGAAAAAGCAAGAGTATTTTCATCTTTCTAAGTTTGTCCGTACGAATAAACATCTACTTTGGTGCTTTAAGTTTTTTTCTGCTCAAATGAAAAATGGTGGGTAGTACGTCGAGTCTATATGACGCAAAATCCTGTTGTCGTTCCTTGGAACCAATGTGAAAAATATAACTGAGTTTTGAAAATATCAAGATTTTGCGGGAAATAAACCAGAGATTTTCAAAATATTGCGAGAATTTACCTTCATGTGTTGAGAAGTGGACAATGGGTTGGGTTGGCCTGTTGGGTTTTTGAGCTTGGCCCGCTTCATGCATGGATTGGGCCAAAATACTAGACGGCGGGTTTAGTATTTAAGTCCATTTATCAACCAGCCCACCTAAGAATTTAAGGGCACTGATCATATATCATGCATGATGATGCGCACCCAATGAACAGCACAGATCTTGCATAAAGCTCAAGACTGGGTCATATATGTAATCATCACAGGCTGGCTTGGGGCTATGTTTTAATTAGTGGGCAGAGCTTGTGCATTGACAGACATCACCGTGGTCCAAGTGTAGCCGTTGGGAAGCGCATTGCATCCTGCCCTTGTATGGACGGAATCGGTACAGGCAGGGTCTCTATGCCGCCCACCATGATGTTTGGGTTTTATCCACCCCATTCATCGTTTTCTCCTTATCATTTTAGAACATGAGTCTAAAAATGAAGAAGATATAAGGTTCAAGTGGATCACACAGTAGGGATTGAATGCCCACCATTAAAAACTTCTTGAGGGCCACAAAAGTTTAAAATGAAGCTGACATTTGTGATTTTCCTTCGTCAATGTCTTCCCTTTGTCAATGTCTACGTGACTGTTCACTCCCTAAGTGCAGGGTTGTGATATAGTAATAAACTCGGTAAGACCGAGGTCGAATCCCACGGGACTGATACTTGTACGTTATCTGAAACTACTTAGAACTAGAACTAGACTAAGATGAATTCTAAACCAATGAATTTGAGGGAATAATAGTGAATTATTAATCTAAAACGTGAATAAATCAGAGATAGGGAACTAGGGATTCAGAGGATCCACTTGTAGAGATCAGGGAGATCTTACACCTGTTTCATGAAAATTAAACTGAACTGTCATTGATCTAGTTTTCAAGAGATGAAAGGTATATGAATTAGAATGGATTCCATCACCAAACCATGCCTAAGAGACTATGGCAAACAACAGAATTAAACTAATTACCAACCAATCATATGTATGAAGGTTAGGAAGGGTACTGACATCCGACCATGCCCAGGAGACTATGGTGAACAACAGTGCTTCCTGACGTCATAAACATGGAAAGAAAAAGAACATGCTTTAAGCCATTGCAAACCCATTGTAATTTTAGTCACAACAGACCATTAAAAACTAAAAACATTCCCATTAAATAACTTCAATCAATATCAATTCAGTTTCAAACAAAAAGCACAAGCAGAGGATCTCCCATCATGCTACAAGCTTCACCTCTTAGCCCTAACTAAGAGGATTTAGCCTAGCATGGTGAGGCTAGATCTCTCAAAACTCATAATGAAGAGATAATAAACAAAAAATAAATAAATTCTCTCTATTTCTCTCTCTCACTTACAAAATCATGGACGTCCCACCTCAAACCCAAGCTCTTCACGTGCTCACGTCCAAGCCAAGGATCCCGTCCAAGCTTTTTTTTTTTTCCTCCCAAGGTCTGATTTTTCTTTTATAGCAATGGAGAGGTCGGTCGAGAGGAGAAACTCCCTGCGTAAGGTTCCCATACACAGCTACAGTCGATGCAGAAGTTCCGCACTTCCCTGCGTAAGCCTTGTTACGCAATTACTAAGACAGCGCCAAAGTACCTACTTTCCATCCTTTCTTCCCAAAAGAATAATGTCCTCTGAGACATCTTGGGGTGGTCTTTACGATGGGCGGTTTGGATCGTCCATCCGTCCACGATCAGCGACCCCCAATCGTCCGGAATTTCCGGACGTGCGTAAGCAAAGCCCGCGGAGAGTTGCTGCTGGACTCTCGGTGGGACCCACTTCCACATCCTTTTGAGAATCCACTCTAACCACCGTACTCCCCTCGATATTTCGGTCAGGAAGGATCTGTTTTGGACCGGTTTTGAGGTGGCCCACCAGATCTTTCACTTTACCGTCTGTTTTGCATCTGAGACTTCATGTATGTATAATGTTCGAGAAAATCGAGCTCCAAGTCAGGATATGGTCGGTTTACCCTTCTGGAATGAATGGACGGTGCAGATCATCCACCTGCATGATGATGGTGGCCCACCAGGACTCCGTCCGCACGTCTCTGTTGCGAAACAGAGCGTACGCAGTTGACACTGAGATGGATGGTGGGCCTCACAGTATTGTTTTTAACGAAATCCACCACATCCATTGCACTCACGTCGCAAAACCAGTAAGAAACGGCTAGTTTCAAATTGAGTTTGGTGTGACCCACGCTACTGCTCGTACAACCGTCCGACCTCCATTGGACGATTAAGATCTGACACTTGTTGTACTTCGTAATTTCTCCACCTAGGCAAAGGTATTGGACACCTCCCAAAGCAGATGAACGGTTCAGATCGACGAAATTGATGATGATAGTGGCTCACTGGAATCATCCCTGCGAACTGCCGAAAACGGTAATTTTCGTTTTTAAAGGAAGGCTCGGTCAGCCCTCTATTTGACTGGATTCTCCGTCCGGTGCATCTCTTGTGAACACGTACCCTATGTACATGCAGTATACATGTGGGGTCCTTTATGAGCTTTATGTGTAATCCGTTCCGTCCATCCTTTTCACCATCTCATTTTATCCATCCAGAACACTTTTGAAGCATATTCATAACTCAAGTGGGCCTCAATTCACTGATTTATAGGATGATCTGTCCATTGGGTCACTTTTAGAAGGATCCAATGGCTGAAAATTGACTTGTACGGTTAATTTCTTGTCCTCAGGCCACGTATAAAGTTTCAAACCGAATGGATGGTAGGAAACATGTGATCTTGCACTCTGGGCACGTTTCAAGCCACTTGAGCTTCAGTTTCTTAGTTTTCTCGAATTTCTGACCGTGTATATCCGTCAATCTTGGTCCTCTGAAGTCCATCCCTTGCTCTGGTGAATCTTGAGCATTAATTTCATACTTTTAGCATCTAATTTCAGTCCACATCCGTAAATCCACCTTGCAACACAAACACAATTAAATCAGGCTATTAAACAGTATCTTATGCGTAAATCCAAAAAATAATCGGGGTCTAATATGCAATATTTGACCCTCAACAGTGACCTTATGAATAGGTTGCATGGCATGTAAACATAACGGTGGGCCTTAAGAAGGTTTCCAGTGGTGGCTGTCATATATTATCGCAGTTGCTTCATGTGGTGTGGTCCACTTAAGCCTTTGATCTACCTATTTTTGGGCTCACATACTAAGGGCCTATTTGAGCGCGTGAATTAGGGTGGAATACAAGGGATTAGGAGGGATAGGATTACGCAATCCCACCTATCCTATAACTCAGCCTATTTGGGCGACGATGTATACGGGAGGTCGTCTTCTGATGGATTCGGACGAGATGTGGAGGGATTGCGAAATCCCTCCTGGGAATCGTCACCCTCTCTCAAATACCACATCGAACCCATTCCTCTGCTCTCGTACAGACCAGGGATGGGATTTATCAATCCCTCGCACTGGCGAGAAAGATGGCGGGGATCGATATTTTTGATGCGAAATCGGGCATTATTTAGCGACGCCTATTGGTTGCAGAGTTGATTGGGTGAAGGAGTGTTGCAATCGCGAGCTGCCGAATTTTTGGTGTTGAGGTAGGTCTTCTTCCTGGCTGCTGGGATTCAAATACCACCATGTACATGATTAGGGTTCCTTATTGAAGAAAATCTGTCTGTTTTCTGTATTCTGAGAGGGGCAGATAGAAAATTCTGCGGTCGTTCATCTACCCCTATTTTTGCCATCGACATAGGCCCTCTGAGATCATTGTCTCAGGGTTGGCTGCCATAGATTTGGAATTTCCTCTTTATGCCCAAATAGCCGCATGTTGTAAGTGATCAGGATCCCATGATAATAATCTTCTATATGGCCCTCTCAGATTATTATTATTATTATTATTTTGAGTTAGGTTGTTAGTACACAACCATGGCAGTACACACACTCCATGTTAGCCACCCCCGCTAGGGATCGATACCAAGACCTCGAGTGTTGAAACGAGGTATCTCCACTCAGTCTGCTAGTTGAGCTATGGATCTGTGTGTTATGGTCCTCTCAGATTGTGAGTTGTTGTAATGATAGACACCAATCTGTCTTTGTGGTTTGCATGACAGAGCTATTTGAGTAGGGACCTCGATGTCGTGGTGTGATCTTACTTTTCCAACCAAGTACTGTCATTCAACCATCTTCCGTAGTTGAATGCATGTCATTGATTGATATTGTTCAAAACCTGTTGATCTGTTTCTTGACGTGTCTTATAAAATGGTTGGTATTACAACTATAGTTTCATATTCAACTAAATATCATGAGGTAGCCTTCAAATTTCCTTGCGTAAGATAATAAAATGATGTAAAATCCATAAAAACTTTCATGTTCTAAAGTTGAGGTGTTTAAGTTTCAGATGTTGTTTTAGAAATAGATTCCTAGAACATGCATTTAAGATGCAGTTTCATTTGGATTCAGTTGACAGCTTCAATCTACATTCAGGTATGGGAATCAATTTCAAATTCAGACCAAATCTGAGAACTAGAATGTTCAGTAAAAATCCTGATCTTTTCAACACGGTGTTTGGCTTATTTGCATACTAGTTTATAGGTAGCATCTTCTTCCTATAAATGAGTTACTATATTTGTTGTATGTTACTCCTAAAAAATATATTTTCCTTCGTAAACTGTCAAAACTATTCTCTTTAGTGTGTTTCATGGCTATTGTTCTACAGCTTATGTAGGCTTGTTCTGTATTTTTGGGCATCCACATATGCTTGTAAATGATGCATCTCTCTTTACAAGTGATTCTGAAAGTGCAACTTAGGCAGGTGGGACTCAGGTTGTTGAATTAGATTGAGGGTCAACATGAGCCCTACCCAACCTCAAGAGGAGCCAACCCCAGTTTCCCAACCAAATATTTTGAGAACTTGCACATTCAATAAGAGATAATGAACATTTACAAGAAAGATACCGTTTTTGTTGGTGGTCCACAAACATTGTGATTGGAAGGCTTGGGTGGTTGGGTAATTTTGAAGGGGTATGCCCAGCTCTTAGGATCGATGTTCATATTTAGTTTCTATTAACAAAAGACTGGATGCATGGCTCCTTTAATTTTATATACATGTAGATTCTAATCTAGGGTTAGTTATAGTTTAACTTTTAGTAACAATGTGATGCAAGACTTGGATACAGCTTTAAACTGGACTGACTCTGTGTTCGTGAATGATGGATGGATTGTATTCAGTTTCATTTGCTGACATCTTTGTATGGAGTCTGCATTTTAATTAAATATAGTCTGTATTTTAATTAAATACATGTATAGTTTGTACCTGTTGTCAGTTTCAGTTCAGTAGGGACAAACATTGAGATGGAAACTGTATGATTTTTCTCTAATTTGGTGAATCTATGTTCTGTAATAGTGTATCTTCAGATTTAGATTTACTTTCTGAGAGAATTTAATGGAGTCTGTATTCTAATTAAATACATGTACAGCTTGAATCTGTGTTCAATTTCATTTGGATTCAATGTACAGCTTGAATCTGCCTTCAGTTTCATTTCTACAGCTTCTGATTGTTTGTTCTGTATTCTTGTGCATCCTCGAATGCTTGTAAATGATGCATCTCTCCTTGCAAGTGATTCTGAACATGCAACTCAGACAAGTGGGGCTCAAGTTGATGAGTCGGATTGAGGGTCAACATGAGCCCTACACGACCTCAAGAGGAGCCAACCTTAGGTTCCCAACCAAAAGTTTTTATAGCTCCCACGTGCAGTAAAAATTAATATAGATTTTTCGGAAAGGATTAATTTTTATTGGATTTCTAGTAAAAATTAATGTGTATTTGAAGGAAGGATCAGTAAATGTTAATATGCATTTTGAAGAAGGCATCAGTTAATAGAGGTGAACCTATGCCCAACTCTTTAGATTTGTGTTCATATTCAGCTCCAATAACTGAAAGTAAGGTGTTTTTGTGTGTAGGCGATAATTGTTTGCATGGAGGGTAACAGCTAGATCAATTTTGACACAGGTGAATTTAACAGTGAGTAGTATTGCCCTTTGACACAAGTGAATTTATGTATCTTGACAATAATTTGGGATGGTAAAGGTAGAAAAACTATATCCCAGCTTAAGCAAGTGCAATTTTTTGCAACCCCAAATGACCATGCAAGTGGAATGAACATATCCCAGATCTGCTCAGATTGTGGTTTGGGCTACATCTGAATATATTCACTTGTATAGTTGAAAAAAGTTTGCTAATCCAGACTTTGTTTTTTCATTCTTTTCATTCATTTGCAATGCTTGAGGAAGGACAAAATGGAGGGCTCACGAGGAGATAAAGCTATGGAAAGTACTGCTAGAACTTGCACATTGGTCTTAGCATGTTTTCCCAGGATCAGATGGAGCTCTGGCCATTGATCACAAGACACTTTGTGGAAGAATGTCGAATTTTGAAAGCGCCTCTCTATGAATATATCATTCTACTGAATCTGGAGATTTGTCTGGGTACTATCATGTTTATGCATGTCCGAAACATACAGGTCATTAGACCATCTTTATCTTCCAAATGATATTTTACTGATAGCTCTGAATGCAATAAGACATCTACTTCCAGTGATGTAGTAATATGGCAGCGTGTAAAGTCCCCAACAATGCTGTTAATTTCAGAGGAAGATGGATATGAAAAACATGTTTTTCTTGTGTTGACATTGGTGATGCATCTCTTGAAGCTCCATCGATTGGAGTATCTTAAACACTTAATCGATTGCCAACATTTTGGTCATTATCCATGCTACATAGAAAATGCCTATTTCACAATCAGTAACATCATAAACATCTCATTTCCGTAACGCTACATGAGGAATACCAAATGCAGCGCTGGTTTTATAACTGGTAGGCCGTAATTAATAAAAAAGAGATGTGGTTGGGCCCAGCACACCCGCCAAAAAAACAACACATACATCATAGTGGAGCCCATAGGGGAACGAGCACCAACCAGTGGCTGGTGTCAGAGGGAGTAGCCAATCCGTTTCCACACCCAAACATCACAACAGTGGTACTATAGGTTTGTGGAAACAATTCCTCAGCCACCCAAACTCTTGCTGTTGGTGGGATGGACGCAGTACCACAGCACCCAAACGGTCAGGTCGCTGGGTATGAGATTGCTGTTTACACCCAAAGCAGCCGACCATCCACTGACAGCAATAAAGGCACTTGAAACGGTAATTCCTTACCTCTTATTACACCCCAGAGCCATTTGCCCAAATAAGGCTCGAAGTGATATGGAAAAACGGATGAACAGCTCGGGTAAAATCCATACATCACGGCCCCACAGAGCCCTGCCTGGACAGATCCAGTTCCCAGCCATTAACAGCTTTTGTGGGAATCTATAAAATTTTCATTTCAAAATTTGAAGTTTGAAAAGTCCATTTTGAAATGCGTTGAGATTCCCGCCACCATTGTTAGGTAAGTTCATGGTACAACCTGCACTACGTATTATTGTACTGCCAAATGTAAAACATAAGGGTGTATTTATCAAACATGGTATCCATAAAATCAAGCGTGCGAGAAAATGTGCCCACACGTGACAGGCCCTTTTGATTGGTTCACATAGGTGGTGGGAACCACACATCCAGACCGTGTGCGTGACCAATAAACCATATGTGAGGAACGTTTTCTCAAGCGCGCGAGTGACATTAAGTGTCTTTGAAGAGTAGCTTATTCGGTACATTATGGATTTTCATTTTGTTCAAGTGGGGCCATGATTCAATGATGGAAATCATTTATGGATAGGGCTCAACGCAGATGCCCATGTACCAAAAGTACCACAGATTCAAAGATCGTAGCTGTAGAATATGTAATTCCTTTCTTTGTTGGATGTGAACCGTTGGTGCATTTTCTTCTTAACTGCTTGTTAGTCGGCCGTGAATTGAAGGATATTTCTATTTTCCTTTTGGAAATTTCGGTGTACGGGGTCATCTATAGTAGGCCCCACAATATTAACGGTTTGGATGACTGAGCAGTGGACCCCACTAGGATAAATTAAAGGTCTGTGTATCACTTTGCAAACTTTCAGCCCGAGACCATACAATTAGTTGAAAAGGTGGCGTAAAACTAACAAGCCGTATATGAGCCGAACCGAGTTGGCTCAGTGAACAGGCTGCTCAATTTAAACTTGATTTGGCCCGGTCTTTAAGCTTGACTAGCCATCTCAGCTCATGATGAGCTGTCACAAGGTGAGTTAGAGTTTAGGTTTTAAAGTTTTTAATATATAATATAATTTATTTAAGTATATAAATATTTACAAATTATTTATATAAGAGGTGGTTTGAACCATGGATTTTTGAGGGGATTTCAAATACCTTGGGTTGTTTGACACCATAAGGTAACTGGGGGTTTCAAATCCAGGAGCTTTCAAATTCAAAGAATGACCTTGGATTATATCTAAAATCATTTCAATAATTGCATGTGTAACATGTGTATTACTAGACTATTAATCTATTGGACACATGACCAACTAATAATACCATAAAATAATTAGATTATCAATTGCATCACTATAATTACTTTAATATGATGATCAACACTATCCAAACATTGTTCATGTAAATTAACGGTTAAAAATTGTTACTTAGTCACTCGGACATGATCTTGTGCTTGTGGCCCATGCAAGACTTGAAATTTCATCGTTTTTTAGCAAAGTATATATCTCAGCGAGCTTATTACAAACAGTGTGTCAAAAATTACATAAGTTCACTAATTAAAGATATTAAAGTTGATTTAGTAATTAAATTTAAATCCATACAAATATACTATGAATAACTACTTTTGGATTAAAGTTGATTCTTAATCTAAGGGTACCAAAAGCAACAAGAGGATTTCGAATCCAAGGAGTTTCAAATCCACGCTCTCAAACAAGTCGGCCTTTGTTTAGTTTAAAGCCGGCTCATAATTTTTGCAAGTTTTTTTTTTTTTTTTTACACGCACACACCCCCACACACTCAAGTCGTAGTGGGATTTCACCCCCTATGGGTACTGAAACCCTTGACCGAGTGTTGAAACTCCTGAGAGTCTACCACCTGAGCAAGAGTAAGGATCCCTGGGTCCTTACTCTTACTTGGGTGGTAGACTCTCAAGAGGTCCTTACTCTTACTTGGGTGGTAGACTCTCAAGAGTTTCAACACCGGGTCAAGGTTCTAGTACCCATAGGTGGTGAAATCCCACTAAGGCACGAGTGTGCATATGTAAAAAACCAAAAAAAAAAAAAAAGAAGAAAAAGAAGAAGAAGAGTAAGAACCCAAATATTTGCATGCTTAAGGACCCATGTTTTAGGCACACCTGTGGCCCAACCCGATCACTGCAACAACCACATGGTCGAGCCATGAAACATGGATGTGTAGACCCATCTGATGAACGGCCTGGATTCGACATTAGAGGACCCTTCACATTGTAGAAATGGGAACGAAATTTTAAGAGAAGCGTGCAACACTAGAGATGTGTGGGCCCACTGTGATGTGTGTGTGACATCCACTACCGAATCTGGGGTTAGGGGTTAGTACCTGAAGCCAAAAAGTCATGCCCATCGAGAACTCAAGGGGGTCAAACCACAGGCAACGGTTGGACACCCACCAAGGACCCTTCCTGGAGCCAACCTGTTGTTTATATGACATCCAAACCGTTCATCAGCTGGAACCCACCAGGATGAATGAAGAAGCCAAAAATCAGACTGACCCAAAACTCAACTAAGTCAAACTGAGTGAATTTATAGGTTTGTGCATGATTTCACATTGTTCCCATGGTGTAGCCCACCTAAGCTTCCGATCGACACGATCATTATCGCATGCAGTGAACATAAGGTTTTGCAACTGATGGACGGTGTGGATTTCACATACACATCATGGTGGGCCCACGAAGCTAGGGTGTTCCATACACTTCTTACAACAAACAGGTTTCGTGGAGGAATCTGGTCCGTAGAAATAGACAAGGGGCTGAAAAGGGAGGAAAAAGGAAGCATGCACGAGGCTATAGTGGGAGTGACTTTGATGTGTACGTGTGGATGTGAAGGGCCTTTGAATTCTAATGCATTCTTAGTAGATGTGAAAGGCCTTTGAATTCTAATGCATTCTTAGTAGTTGTGTAGCCAACCTCTCATGCTAACGATAGCTGCCCTTTGTTGATTATAAATAGAATTCTATGAATGGGGCGTTTCCTTTTGGCAAAGGAAGTTGCCAAGATTCCTTTGGAAAGAGATCCACTGAAGATCGTGGACCCTCTTTTGAGAGAAAAGCAAACTAGGCTTAGCTGTGGGCCCCTCTGATTTGGTCATGATTGGACCACCTTATATATTTGGGTGTCTGCCAAGATCTCCGTGGTACACACGTGTGGATGTGATCCGGCCGTTTTATCTTGTGGGTGTTGTCTTGCATGGATGCACTGATGTGATGATCGTACCATCCATTGTTTTCTGATGTATGGCCTGGATATTGGCTGCTAAAACAAAAATGGCACATGGGATTCATTCTATAGCTGGACTCCATTGATCTAGTGTCTAGGATCCATGCCAATATGATACCCCTGTGCAAGATCCTAGTTTTCCATCAGGTGGGCCACACTGTTTAGAATTTAAGTGGCTTTCACTCAAGCTGGCCAAGTGTACAAATAAATAGATAGCTAGAAAAACTGATCTTAAGCAGCCGTTAATTTCATTCAATGTTGTCCACTAAAGAATAAGTCAGCCTGATTTTTAAACCAGATGATGTAAACGATGTGGCCTACTTGATGGAAGGCTCAGATCTCACAAATCACTATCGTAAAAGCCTCTCTTGCATATGGATGGGCAGGATTACACATGAGCCAGGCTTAGCAAGTTTTCTATATAATAAGAGAAACCAGGGAACAAAAACTCGAAGCTGTTAGTTTTCCTTTCATGGATTGTTAAAACCATGCATTATTTATGAACGCATGTACAATATTTTATTAGATTTAAGATAGCTGTACTTAGTGTCCAGCCTCTGCTAACACATGTACGAACATGGTCTATTGTCTATAAATCCTCTTTGTGAGCTTTTTCAATAGCATATGATCTTTCGAGAATAATTTAAAACCAGTGTGACTTATACAAAACTTTAGTGGGCTATTACAAATAGAGCTGTACACGAGTCTATCCGTATCACCTTGGCATAACTGGGCTTGGCCATTAGCTAACCCTTGCTTGAACTCGGCTCGACTCAGTCCTCGAGCTAGTTTGGCCAGATTGGCTCGACTCAATCAGCAGCTTGAGCCTGTGCGGCATTTTCTCAAGCACTTTGAATGCATTTTAATTACTCACATAATACAAAATAGTAACAACTATTTACAAGTATTTCTTCAAACACTTGGTGAGCAAAATCAAAATCAAGATGTGGAATAGTTTTAGGATGTATTTTTTAGTGCTTTGTTATATATTAATTCCTTCCTCACCACCAACTAATCCCGCAAAGAATGTACACACCTTAAAATAATAGTTCATTGAGTCTTTTCATCGAACACTTGGCAAACAGCATTAATATCAAAATAACCAAGTCATCAAGCTGATTCGATCCGAGTCAGGTCAAGTCGAGCTCTAACTTAGCTCAAAATTTTTTCAAGCTCCAAAAATTAACTCGACCCAGTCCACAGAATCCAATTTCAATCCGAGGCAAGTTGAGCGTGCTAATCGAGCTAACTTGACTCGTGTACACCTTTAATGACAAAAGGAAACAGTTTCCTCTATTAGTTTGCATTTGTCTTTGTCATGGCTCACTAAAGTTTTGAATCAAGCTGAAAATTAGGCCTATGGAGTTTCAAGGGGTGCCACATCACGTGGACTATTTGGATTCTGTGCCCATGACATGTGTGCAAAGGTACGCACAGGTGCTCACATAAGAAGATGTGCAGGCGAGCATTCCTCCGTTCCAATAATTTTAAAGTGAGTTTATATACTCTTCTTCAAAGATAGTTTTTTTTAGATAGAGGAAAACTTTGATATTTTAAAAGAGATCAAAGGTCAATAAATAGACAGTGTGATATTCTACACTTGGTATAAGAGAAACTGAAACTAAATAAATCAAATCGTGGGCCGTAATTTTGGTGGGCCATTTAAAAATTATACCAATCTGATGATCTAAACAACCGTTTCTATGGTTCGATGAAAGGAAAAAAAATAAATCCAGTGGCTTCTATTAGTTAGGGGTCATGATTGTTTAGATAATATGGTTTTTGAACGATGAGACTTTCCAATCTAGAGGTTAAAATTTAGTAGTATATGTCATGTGTAGAAGTTTTAAATGCATATCAAGTGTCACACTCTACCCGAGTATCAAGTAACCATCATTGAGAATCCCTTTGCCTCTCCCACTTATACAGCTTCTCTTTCTATGTGGATTGCATGTGCCACCTTTTAGTCTATCATATGTAAGCCATATGAAATTAGCTGTGCGGAAGCGTACGAACTTTCGTGGAAGAGCTCTTTAGGAAAAGTTGAGAAGGACAGGAGATATTTTAGTTTCATGCACTCAAAGCTACTATCATATGATGGTTCAATGATAGTTCTTCATTCATGCATGGCCCACCGCTAAAGGTAGACTTTATTACATGCGCGATATGGCACACGAGCTTGATTGGAGCCGTTTATTTAGTGGGCTCTGACCTGTAGGTGCTGTCCTATGGATCAAAACAGTTGGCCCATCAGCCAAGGCACATGTGTGGACTATTATTCAATACGTTCAAATGTTTATTTGTTTTGTATAGTGTATAGCTCGCACAACAAATAGGTTTGATCGAAACCGTTGATCTGTGATGGCCCATCTAATGGAAAAGTTGTACATGATATTGACATTCAATGGAAGAAGATGTCAAAGATTGGACGGTAGGATCTTTTCATTTGGGAGATTCAGATCATTCACACAGGTGGGCTCCATTATTTAGTCAACCTAGCCCAAAAATAAGTCAGCCGAATCATCAAGTGGACCACACTTTCAAAGAGAATATACAGTCTATGGAAACTATCAACGGTCCAGATTTGCATTATCCGATGAAAGGAGTCGGCTGGCTTGTTTCTCAAGCCAGCTCATCCATATGGTACTTCATACTTGGGCTGACAGATATGGGCTGTTCTAATGGTGTTGAGACAAGTCGGGCCCATTTATGTCTCTCAGTTGTAGGAATTGGGCCTGAAACTTTAGGCCCATATGAGATGCTCTAGCCCAATAAAAAAATTGGGTTGTGCTTGGCTTTTAGGCTAGGCCTGGACCGAGGGAAGCTCTGCCATTTTTACAGCCATCAATAGTCCAGGCTATACTATCAGGCTTTTGGGCTTGGCTCGTTTGGGGCGACGCTTGGGCGAGGCTCGTCTATATCTAAGAGCCCGTTGCCCTGGCCCGTTTACATTAGGGCTGAAAGTCGGGTGGGTTTGGGTCAGGTTGGTGCTCAGCCCTAGCCCAACCCAAGGTTCCTATACCTCAACCCTAACCCAACCCAACCCAACCCAAACCTCAGGTTCGGAATTCTCAACCCTAGCTTGCGGGCTCGGTCAGGTTGGTCAAGTGGATACATGCTAATATTTTCGTTATTACATTAGTATAATATATTTCAATACACGTATTATGTTTTATACCTATGATTTTATTAATTATATATGTAATTATTTATGGTAAAGAACTTCACTTTTCTAAACAAACAAGCTAAAATATAGGACAACTACTCCTTTAAAAGCCGTGTTGTGTAGCACACAATCTATATGGGAGAGAGAAATCCAGCGTATCTTATTCGCTTAAGTCATCGGAAATGGCATGGACCAATGAGACCGGACAACATTGGAGTTTTTTGTGCCTTCAACACAGGCAATTCCACTCAATTATAATTTATAAGTAACTTATGTATCGATTGGGTTTGAGTTGGGTCCGGCAACCCGAGCCTAACCCAAGTTTTATCAAGTTGGTGTTTGTATAGCCCTAGCCCAAAACCGAATTCATTACTTCCTGCCCAAGCCCAACCCAACTTTCAGCCCTAGTATATATCTTGCACAAAAATGGGTGGCTGGTCTTTGGCCTGGGCCGTAGTTGGTCTATGTAAAGAGCTTGGGCCGGTCTCTGTTTGTGTACAATCATTAACAGGTCGGGCTCAGTCCTCACGGACCTCGGCCCAACCCAGCTCGTTGATGACCCTGTGCCTTTTATGAGGATTCGCTTAATACTTCAACCCAAGATATGTATACTTGTGTTTCTCAGCTTGTAAAGTGGGACCAATGGTTCAATGATCTGGATCATTGAAATGTTGGGCCTCATCATGGATGGACATGACACATAGTATTTGATAGGATGATCTGAACTGTTCAAATCATGGGCCCTTTTGTTTATGGATTATCGGTTACAAATCGCAGTAATTAGACCGTAGAACTAACCATCTAAATTCGCCTATTGGAATGAACCGACGACCGTTTATCTTTTACCCATCCATTGGATGGACCACACCTCTCACTGCAATTTTTGGCGATCTCCTCTGACAAGCCACTCAATTCATTTGTGCCATCATAAAATCAATTGGTCCCACTCATTATGTGGGCCACACGTGTACATTGACTGTTAATTGCTGGTTAAACACTTTCTCACCAGTTTAGAGCTGGGCAAAATACGACTCAACTCTGCAAACTCGGCTCGTCTGATTTGTTCGAGATCCGACTCAATCCGAACTGAGTGGGTGAATTGATTCAAATTGAGTAAACTTTGTCCAATTCGAACTCAAGCTGAGTCGAGTTGGAGCCACCTAGTAACTTGACTTGACTGGAACTCGACCTGTACATATATATTTTAAAAAACTTAGATCTAAGATGCAGTGCAGCTGATGGAGAGGCAGCAATTTTGGCAAGTGAATCTAGGTTTTGAGTCGTGATTGATCAGCCTATGGATATCCACTACACCCGACCTGACTCGGTGTCTGCTCGAGCCGACTTGGTACTTGTGACTGGGTCGGATTAGTCCAGGTCAGACCTGGACTTAGATAAAGTCAGGTATGATGAACTCAGTACGAAGCCGGATCGAGTTCGGTCTGGCCTATTCCAAAACCGGTTCGAGTTGGGTCTACCCTAACTCCATCCAACTCGACTCAATGCCCAACTCTTCACCATTCATTTTCTCATGCGTGTGCATCAAGTACTTGATGGGTGTAAAGTAGCCCCACTTTAGTTAAAAGAGGAAAAATGAAATTGTAGGGTCCAGTGGTTACTGATCTAGACCATTGGTGTGATGACACTCACCGTGGATGTATCATACGCTAAGATATCCCAGACGGGAGATTTCATTGGGCACGGTACAACCCCAATAGTAGTGATCTTGATCACTGAAACATGGGCCCACATGCTTAAATTGTAAACTCGAGTATTCCGTGCATATCCTTGGACGATGTCAATGATGAACTGGTGCACGATTATTTGTAAATGGGCCCAACCGTTTGATCATCTAGACCGTTGATCCTACGCCCTGTACTTCGGATGGTGGATTTATCAAAACTCTTTGGATTAGAAAATTCAAACCCTTGAATGGGTGGTTGTTGAGGGTCAAATATTACATATCTGACCCTGGTTATTTCCTAGATTTACGAGCATGATATTGTTTAATGACCCATGTTAACCGTGTTTGTGATACAGGGTGCATTTACGAGTTTGGGTTGAAATAAGACACTAAAATCACGGAATTAACGCTCAGAATGCACTAAGGCAAGAGAAAGACTCCAGAGGACCAAGATCGACGGAATTACATGTCAGGGATTTGCGAAAATCGAGAAATTGAAGCTCAAGTGGCCCGAAATTGGTCCAGAATGCAAGATCACGGGGTTCCTAATATCTGTTCAGCTCGAAACTTCATACGTGGCCTGAGGACCATAAATTAACCATACACGTCAAAAATCATCCATTGGATCATTGTGGAAGTGGCCTAACGGGCAGATCAGCCCATCAATCTTCAATTTGGGGCCCACCCGCTATCTGGATATGCTTGAGAATGGGTGGATTGGATTTCTTGAAAGCATCACAGTGGACCCTATATGTATAGCGTGTGTACATAGTGTACACACGCCCGCCGTGCACAGGACCCACCAGTCAGTCCAAGTAAGTCCTGACCCGACTCTCTCTCCTCTACGCAATCACACCAGTGGACGGACAACGTCCCACCATTTTTCAGTAGTGGGGCCCACTAGTCATATTTTGTCAAGATCTGGACCGTCCATTGCATCCATAGCGGGGGAACAACCCTCACTTAGGTGTCCTTTTAGACCCATGAACGTGTGAACATGCAGATTACCGTCCAAAAGGAAGATGGACGGTGAAGCAAACTATTCCGTGGGCCAAACCAAACTCAATATGAAACCAGTCATTTCTTACTGGTTTTTCGACGTGATTTCAATGGACGGCATGGATTTTTCATGCAATGTCTTCCTGGGGCCCACTGACCATCACAGAAGCGAAGCGAAACCTCTTTCGCGATCCGACTTGCGGTCCTCTGCTATGGGCCACCATCAAGATTCGAAGGATCAATCTGAACCATTCATTAGATCAATATGGCCCATATTACCACTGCCTAGGTGTCGAAATTGTGAAAGACAATAGAGAACGGTTTTCGATCATCCAAACACAAGACTAATGGTGAATTGAAATCATTCGTGGGACAGCACGAATATGATCCAAAAAATGGTCATGTCTGACCGAATTTTCATGCACAATCCAATGAACGGATTGGATCTTGCGAGAAACTCGAAGAATTGGGCCCCACTCACGGCCAGCGTCGGTCCAATGGCTTTATGACGCACGGACTGCGTAGGGATTTCTGTTTTCCTGGCTACGAGAGGAGTATTGCTGCGTAGCATCTAGCGTAAGGACTTCCACCTCCCTAGCAGCTATAAGAAAGAGAGAGAGAGAGAGAGAGGACATCAAATTATCATCTTGGCTGTGAGTGGACGTGGACAGAGGAGCAGAGAGAGAGAGGAAGAGTTTTTTTTTTCTTTTTTAAGGTTTTTATTTTATTTGTTTTTCTGTGAGATCCGAGATCTAGCCCACTCATGTGCGGCTAAACCTCTTAGCTAGGGCTAAGAGGTGAAGCCTGTAGCGTGATGGGAGAGACCTTGCTTATGCTTTTTGTTTAAAAACTGAATTGATGTTGATTATTAGTTTTGTTAATGAAATGTTTTAAGTCTTTAATGGTCTGTTATGACTGAAATTACAATGGGTCTGCAATGGCTTTGAGCATGTTATTTTCCTTTTATGTTTATGACGTCAGGAAGCCCTGTTATTCACCATCGTCTCCTGGGCATGGTCGAATGACGGTACCCTTCCTAACCTTCATACATGTGGTTGGTTGGTAATTAGTTTAATTCTGTTATTTGCCATAGTCTCTTGGGCATGGTTTGGTGATGGAATCCATTCTAATTCATATACCTTTCATCTCTTTGAAAACTAGATCAATGGCAGTTTAGTAAATTCCATGACTCTTGAAGCAGGCATAAGATCTCCCTGATCTCTACAAGTGGATCCTCTGAATCCCTAGTTTCCTATTTCTGATTTTTCCTAAGTTTTAGATTAATTAACCTACAATTATTTCACAATTGCTACTTGATTTAGAATTCATCTTAATTTAGTTCTAGTTCTAGTTAATTTTAAATAACGTACAAGTTTCAGTCCCTTGGGATTCGACCTCGGTCTTACCAAGTTATTACTACATCACAACCCTGCACTTGGGGAGTGAACAGTGGTTCACCAAAAGGCCCGATTGAATACAAGGATAATAGTTTAAATTGTTCAAAAGTTAACCATATTTGGTAAATACTATTGGGGCCTTGCACAAAACCTTAGGATCTAGCATCTTAAAATAAACCAGAATTATGGGATAATAAAGCAATGAAATAAATTAAAGCACAAACTACGCAACACAAGAGATTTTTACGTGGAAAACCCTCAAAGAGGTAAAAACCATGGAACCTCATCCAAATCAATAATCCACTTGAAGTAGAACGTTACAATGTTCTTCACTCACGCAGGAGTGGATAAATAATAAGAGAATAAAAGAAAAACAGAAAGATCTCACCGATCACGAGGACGTAGAAGCATTGAAATGTTAAGTGCACAGTAGATTACCTTTACGAGCATAACCTCTCTTCTACAAGCTTCCTCTTTTCTTTTTTCTCTCTCTCACACATTTGATAGCCCTAAACCCTTTAGCAAACCCTTACAAAGCTTTAGAAAACCTTCTTGCATTGCCTAGAAAAGCCCTAAGCACCCTTTTTTATAGTTTAGGAAACTCCCTTCCGCACCCTGTCGCGAAAGGCCTCAGATTTTCACAGTCCACACAAGATGCGGACTCAAATTTGCATAAGCTTGACTGGTCAAGCCGAGTCCTCAATCGGTCGAGTGGCCCACTCGATTGGTCGAGCACGTCAGAGAAAATACATCAATTAGTCGCTGAACTTTGAGTTGAGTGCCACCCACTCGACCGGTCGAGTAGCTCGGTGAACTACTCCAAATTTTCAACCCGCTGCACTGTCTCTCCCCTAAACTGAGGAAAACCCTATCAAATCTCCCCCTTTCCGACTTAGGAGGAATTCACCTTCTTCAAGCCAGCCTGGTTTCTACAAACCTCGAATTTTTCCTTGGGCAAAGCCTTGGTCATCATGTCTGACCCATTATCGTCTCCATAGACCTTCTCAAGCTGTAACACCTTCTGTTCCAAAGTATACCTAATCCAGTGATACCGAATCTCTATGTGCTTCGACTTGGAGTGCTGACTTGGATTCTTGCTCAAGTGTATAACACTTTGACTATTGTAATAGACCACGTGCTGCTCCTACTTTAGGCTAAGTTCCTGTAGGAACCTCTTCATCCAAAGCATCTTTTTACATGCCTTTGTGGCTGCAATGTACTCGGCCTCTGTCATCGATAATGCTACGACCTTTTGTAGCTTGCTCTGCTAAGAAACCGCTCCCCCTACAAACGTGAACATAAACCCCGACGTAGATTTCCTGGAGTTTATGTCGCCTGCTATATCTGCATTTGTCTAGCCATCTAAAACAGGTTTTTCGTCACCATAGCATAGGCTCAACTTGTGTAAGACCCGTATTCTAGTCCGTACTGTTCCGTCGACTCTCACGATCCTTCCCATCAAAGTCTAGCAATCCGCGACCTATAATCGATGTTTGTGCGCGACCCTAAGTCATATCCTGTAGATTTGAATCGACTTAATCTGAGACTTGTACCATTGCGACCACACCATCGCCGCAGTTCCAACACCGTGACTCGCGCATCAATCCGATACATAGGTCCAAAGATGTGGGCTCACGTTCAGTTTGAGGAAAAATACCGTGCGTTACAAATCTCAAGAGAATCTCTACATCATGTCCCATCAGTCAATCAATCAATCAATGCTTTCTTTCTCCCCAAGTCAAGCAACCACCAAGTCAACTCTTTCTCACCCTCTCTCTTACGTACCCATACCAAGTGTTGAGGATCAAATATTGCACATCAGACCCCAATTATTGCCTAGATTTAAGAACATGGTATTGTTTAATAGCCCGATTTAATCGTGTTTATGATGCGAGGTGTATTTACGAGTTTGGATTGAAACAGGGTGCTAAAAGCATGCATTTAACGCTCTCACCAAAGGTAAGGGACAGACCCTAGGGGACCAAAATCGATGGATTTACACGCTAGAGATCCGAGAAAATTGAGAAACTGAAGCTCAAGTGGCCTGAAAGTCAGCCAGAATGCAAGATCACAAGGTTCCCGCCATCCATTTACCTTGAGACTTTATATATGGACTGAGGACCTTAAATTAACCGTACATGTCAAATTTAAACCATTGGATCCCTGTATAAGTGCCCTAACGAACAGATCAGCCCATAAAATGCTGATATGGGGCCCACCTGATATCTGAATATGCTTCAATTTTGGTCTCAAATCCTTAATTGGGGTGATAAAACAGATGGGCGGAGCAGATTTCTCACGAATACCATGTTGAACCCCACATGTACACTGCATGTACATAGAGTGCACGTGCCATGGACGCGCACCGAATCTTCTTCTTGGTCAAAGGGGTCTTTGATCCGTTATTTCTTTAAAAACCAGATTTGCCACCAGCGGACGGACGCACGACATCCATTTTTCACTTGTGGGACCCACCCGTCTCACAGTTCACTAATCCGGACCGTCCATTAGTCTCTTGGGGCAACCACAACCCTCGCCTAGGTGGTCTTTTGGCCCCATGCACGTGTACTCACGTGAATCTTTAGAAAATACAGGATGAATGGCGGAATAAAAACTCCGTGGGCCGCACCGAAACAGACCCAAAAACTGTCCATATCTGAACGGTTTTTCGAGAGAAATCCATTAGATGGACTGAATTTTCCATATGATAATGATCAGGGGCCCACTGATCACGTCAGTGAATCAACATGCGTATCATTCGCGTCTGGGAAATCTAAAAATTTCGGGCGGTTGTGGCCCATCACTGGTGATCAGACGGCTGATCTGAACCATCCATCGTGTACCTCGTCCAAAAATGCACCAAGGGACGTTGATTTTTCTGAAAGAAGTAAGGGGAAGTGGGCTGTGTTCAGCTCATCTTCTTAGCTGCGTAAGAAGAGATGCGTAGAAGACTCCGCTGCAGACGCTACTTGTTGCGTATCTTGCACGCACATTCTCCAGCTACCACCTCTCTAGCATGCTATAAGAGAGGGAGAGAGAGGACGTGAGAGGTGGCCGGAAGGATTCTAAGAAGCCGGGGGGAGCTAGAACGTGAGAGAGAGAGAGAGAGAGAGAGAGAGAGAGAGAGAGAGAGAGAGAGAGCTTAGAGTGTGGTTGCTTTGCTTTGTTTTATATTTTTGGAGAGATCTAGTCCGTCCATGATGGGCTAAACCTCTTAGCTAGGGCTAAGAGGTGAAGCTTGTAGCGTGATGGGGGATACTTTCGGTTGTACTTCTTATTTATACTGAATGATGTTATTTTTAGTTTGATTTTAAGGGAATGCTTTTAGGTTTTTAATGGTTTGTTGTGACTGAAATTACAATGGGTCTGCAATGGCTTTGAGCATCTTCCTTTCCTTCTATGTTTATGACGTTAGGAAGCCCTGCTGTTCACCGTAGTCTCCTGGGCATGGTCGGATGACGGTACCCTTCCTAACCTTTATACATGTGATTGGTTGGTAATTAGTTTAATTCTGTTGTTTGCTTTGTCTCCTGGGCATGGTTTGGTGATGGAATCCATTCTAATTCATATACCTTTCATCTCTCTAAAACTATATTAACGGCAGTTCAGTTAATTTCCATGATTCTTGACGCAGGCGTAAGATCTCCCTGATCTCTACAAGTGGATCCTCTGAATCCCTAGTTTCCTTTCTCTGAATTCGCTTAAGTTCTAAATAACTATTTCATCATTATTCTTCAAATTGCAATCGATTTAGATTACATCTTAGTCTAGTTCTAGTCCTACTTAGTTTCAGACAGCGTACAGGTATCAGTCCCTTGGGATTCGACCTCGGTCTTACCGAGTTTATTACTACATCACAACCCTGTACTTGGGGCGTGAGCACTAAGTACACCATCACCTCACATTCATCACTCCAACACCCATCACTCTTTCTCCTTACAATCCTCTCTCTCTCTCTCTCATTTCTCAACACATATTCCAAGTAAAAGAGAGGAGCGGACGTCTAAGCCATTTTCAAGAGGTGTTTTGTGTGGCCCACTTTCCCATCCCAAAAACCTTGATCCTAGCCATTCATTTCTCATCTTCCACCATCAAAGTGAAACACAAGGAGATCGACTTTCCAACGGACCAAGAAGATTGAACGGTGGGTGCTTTATTAGGCCTGAATTTTCTTTTTTTTTTTTTATACATGAAGGCCAAGTGGGGCCTACCGATTGATGGTATGGATCTCACTTTGGACCATAGGTGTGGCCGATGGCCCACCTTGATTCTCATGATCATTCCATGGTGAGGCCATTCTCTATGGACCCCATCATGATGTTTATTTTCTTTGTATGGATAGAGGTCATCTAGACCGTCCATTTGGGTGAAGAAAGGAACCTCCACCGTTGATCATTGATTTGGTGGGCTCACGTGTAATGGGACCCGCTTGATGTATGATTGATTTCAAAGGAGGGCCTATAGTGTTGGGGTCCCTCCATCACATGTGTCCCTCTCTCTCTCTCTCTCTCTCTCTCTCTCTCTGCCTCTCTTTTTCATTTCTTTTCATATGATGATGTGGCCATGTGGCCCACCCGAATGGACCCCACCATGAACCATGTGTTTTAGCCAAATCATTTGTAGGTGGGGCCCACTTTATAAGTGTTGTATCCATCTCATCCCTCATTTGGTGGTCCACATGGGCAGCCCACCTGAAATGCACAACCGTCCAGCGTCCCTGGACGTTGGACGTTGAATGGAAAATACAAATATTAGCCTTGGTTCAAGGCTATTTGGTGAGCTACTTGTATAGGCCCCACATTGACGTATGGATTCAATCCAAGCCGTCCATCCTTTTCCCCAACTCATTTTAGGCGTTGAGCTGAAAAATGAAGTTGATTCGACTAACTGGTGGGTCATACCTTAGCAAATAGTGATTTTCACTGTTTAAATTCACTTAAATTTTTCTACTCGCCGAAACATGTTAAATATTAGGCTTGATAGATTTGTTATGGACTGTAAAAACCAGTGGGCGGGGTACATTCTTCCGATGCAGGCCCCACGCATGAAAATCCTCAGAAAAACCCATTTTTTCAAAAAAATAGGCCGCATCTGCTGCCGCTGATGTCAGCAGCAGCTTTGCTGCGCTGGAGATGGACAGGCAAGGACCACGGGTCCCAGTCGTGGGCCCCACCGTGATGTGTGAGAACATCAACACTATGCATTTTGATGGGGCCCCTTAAGGCAATGGGCCGTCCAAAAATTAGCCGTATGCAACACTCAGGTGGCCCCACCTTTGGTGTCTGTGTTATATCCAAATCGTCCATTTAATTGGTGGGCCATGTGTGTGAACCCCACCATGATGCATGTGTTGCATTTTAACTGTCCAACCATTTGGCAAGCTTGTCTTACAAGCTTGAGATAAAAAATAAGATAGATCTATAGTTTAAGTGGACCCTACCTTGGTATATGTATGAGGCCCATCTTGATTCATTTGTGGTCGTCCATTGAGGTCCATATTGATTCATTTGTGGTCGTCCATTGAGGCCCACCTTGGTATATGTTTGAGGCCCATCTTGATTCATTTGTGGCCGTCTATTAAGGCTCACCTTGGTATATATATAAGGCCCATATGATTAGGTTCATCTTGATGTAGTTATGGCTCATCTGTTGAGGCCCACCTTGATATATATGAGGCCACATTATGAAGCCCAATTGATGTATTGAAGGCACATGGGTCGAGGCCCAATGAGATGTACATAAGGCCCATTGTAATGTGATTCCACAGTGGTTTGTGTTGACCTTTATAGCGGGCTATGCCTTGGGAGCAATAATGGTTTGACGCCCACATTGTAAGTACAATGTTGGTTAAATGTCTGCATTGTAACTCTCCTTAGGGCCCATTGATAGGCCCATACTTGTTGAGTATAAGTCGTCTACACCTACCTGCATTGTAAGGATAGTTCATTACTTTATAACATGCTTAGTATAATTTCATGACTCATGTCATATGCATCATATGTATGCTTGATATGAGTAGTGACTGATTATTGCATATGCCATTGGGTAGACTATTAATGGGACTCCTTATGAGACAGACTACTTATATTATCGCGTCGTATGTGCAGGATTGCTGCATGGCTAGATGGTGTGACTCATACATCTCGCATATATGTGACTTGATCATTGTACGCCCTAGCGACATCAAGGTCGTGGCCTCCACAGGCACATCGTGGATAACTAAATGGGATATTAAAAATACTTGGTTCTATCACTGTGAGCACTTAAGATGTCCTTGGGTGAAAATTTCAAAATCTCCGAGGCCAGGAGGTGTCCCAACGTCTAGACCGAGTGGAACATGAGCGCCCGAGTGCTGAATACCAGTAGGCCACGTCTCCCACTGTATCATGGTCGGTTGGGAGGGGGTGTGACCATATCTGCCCGAGTGAGCGGGTTATAAGCTAGGTTGAGTATGACCAGCTCGTAAATGGGTCCGCTATCGACGATTCGAGTAGGTATTGGCAGACTGCTGGCTAGGCGAATAGTGAGGTCTCTTCCACTCGCAGGGCTATGCAGCTATGGAGGAGGCAGTCAGTGTAGAGTTTAATTGACCCCGGTGATTTTTTTAGAGAGTAACCGTACTGATATGTGGACTTATTGAGCAGGAATTGCATATCCATTCATTCATTCATTTACTATCCACTCAGGCTGGTAGTGCGTAACTATTGGTTGCTTGTACCTTCGCATGGCCAGGATTTCGGTTGGGCACGTTAACCTAAGATCAGGAGTTTACCACATTAAGTCAGACTATTCAAATTTAGGTATGAGACTGGTTTGGATAGAAGTCCCTTGTGGTAGACCCCGTAACCTGCGATACTACGTACTATCATCCCAACTTCACATTTCAGTATGGTCATTTCATTCGCACCACATATTACATTGTATCTGCAGTACTTAGTATTTTTAGTTACTATGTTTTTGTACTTATATGGCCTAGATGAGATTGATGGTATTTGTGGCTCGTCAGGATTTGCATATTGCATTGCATCCTCATCATCTGTTATTGTCTTATTATATTTTGCATTACATAGCCTTAATACGGCTGATAGCACTCATGGACTTACCAGTATATTTCTGCTTACTCTGATACTATATTATTCATGATTTGTCAGTATTTCTGCTTATTCTGATGATGTATGATTTATGGACTTTATGGTATACTTAACACTTATCTTGTGCACACACTTTCACCACCCTTTAAGTTTTTGTAAGCTTATGCACGATAGATGTGTGCAGGTGGCGTTAGGTTATAGCAGCGTTGAGTTTGGAGCCTGCAACTGTCCTCTGGAGCTTTGATTTCGATATATGTATTTCCCCTTTCAACATTATATTCAAATAATTATATTAGTAGATATGTGATGATGATGTTGCATTTATGATTTGGGTATACTTGTGATTATGCTTATTATGAGACAAATGTACGTTAGAAAATCCTCCATATAGGGTCCCAGGATCGGAATCTGGCGTATGTACGTTGGGGATCGAAAATAGGGTACTACGGAGGCTGTCGGCACCGGGTTCGGCGATCGGGATTCTTATGAATCCAATTTCTGGATTTGGGGTGTGACAACTTGGATGAGCCTCTTAGATATCGCAGTATCTATTTCACCGCTGCTGAATGCTCTTTGTCAGGATTGGTAAGATACCAGCTGATAATATCAACCGCATATGCCATGTCTGGGCGTGTACACACCATAACATACATCAAACTTCCTACAGCTGACGCATAGGGTATCTTCGGCATCTCTTCTACTTCTATCTTCATCTTGGGACACTGTCTATCACTTAATCTAAAGTGACCATCTAGTGGAGTACTGACTGGCTTCACCGCATTCATATTGAACCGCTGTATGAATTTCTCAATATACCGCTCTTGTGACAGTCAAAGCTTCCTACTTCTTCTGTCACAGGTAATCTCCATTCCTAAGATCTATTTAGCTGACCTAAGTCTTTCATCGCAAACGACTTGCCCAACTCCTATTTCAGCCGTCAATCTTCTTAATGTGTTTTCTCATGATGAGCATGTCATCAACGTATAACAGCAGAACTAAGAAATCACCATCTAAGAACTTATACGTGAACACACAGTAGTCTAACTCCGTTTGGTTATATCCATGCTTAATCATGAACGAGTCAAACTTCTTGTACTATTGTCGCGGAGCTTGTTTCAGCCCATAGCTCTTCCTCAGCCTATACACCATATGCTCTTTACTCTTGACTTCGAACCCTTCTGGTTGGTACATGTAGATCTCTTCTTCTAGGTCATCATGGAGGAAGACAGTTTTAACATATAACTGCTCTATTTCCAGATCCATGCTAGTCGCCAACCCAAGTAATACCCATATGGATGTCATCTTCACCACTGATGAGAATATCTCCTCGAAGTCTATATCTTTCCTCTGACCGAACCTTTTCACCACAAGTCTAGTCTTGAACCTCGTCTATGAATTCTTTTGCTCAACCTTCTTTTTAAACACCCACTTGTTACTCAAAGCTTTCTTACCCGCAGGCAATTTCATTATATCATAGGTGTGGTTCTTATGCAAGGATTTCATCTCTTCATGTATAGCTTTTAACCACTCCCCTTTATGCTCTTCGGCTAGAGTCTCAGAATAAACTTTTAACTCTACCCTATCAGTGAGCATAATATACTCATGCGGTAAGTACCTTTTGGACGGTTGTTTGTCCCTAGATGACCTCCTCACCTGTGACTCAACAGGTGGATCAAGTGAGGACTGCTCTCCTGGTCCATCTTCTATAGGAACTCCCTCGTCTTCTGCACCTTCTTGTACTTCCTTGTCTTCAGGCACCACAGGAGGAATAACCGGATCCATGTTCTCTAGCTCACCTAAACTAGGTTAGTTCTTCTCTGGCTTACCAATGTCTTCTATACACTAATCTTCAAATAAAACTACATCTCTACTCCTGACGAGCTCCTTCTCGATCATATCCCACAATTTGTAACCGAATTTTTCATCATCGTACCCCAAGAGCACACACTGCTTGATCTTCATATAGAGCTTGAACCTCTCGTCATTTGGTACGTGAATGGATGCCCTGTATCCAAACACTCTGAGATGACTGTACAATGGATCATGTCCAATCCACGCCTTCTTATGCACTTCTCCATTCAACAAGGCTGATGGAGATCTGTTTATTAAATACACTGTCGTGTGAATTGCTTCTCCACAGAACGTCTTGGGCAATTTCATATGGGATAACATGCATCTGATTCTCTCTACAATTGTGCGATTCATTCGCTCAGCCACACCATTATGCTGGGGGGTCTTGGGAACCGTCTGTTCATGCCGTATACCTAGGGACTTACAATACTCATGAAAGTCACCAATATATTCACCACCATTGTTAATATAGATGCACTTCAATGATCTACATGTCTTTTTCTCAACTATAACATGAAACAATTTAAACACACCAAAGACCTCGTCCTTAGATTTCAAAGCATAAACCCAAACCCTCCTAGATGCATCATCTATAAAAGTGACAAAATACAATGTGTCACGCCCCAAACCCAAAAATCGGATTCATAGGAATTTCGATCGCCGAATCCTGTGCCGACAGCCTCCGTAGTGCCCCATTCTCGGCTCCTGGCAATCATATGCCAGATTTCGATCTTGGGATCCTACAAGGAGGATTTTCAGAATAATTTTTTTTTGGTAATGAAGCATAACCACAAGCATAACCAAGTCACAAAACAAAACACCACTTATCCACTATATCAAAGCTTTAAGTACAATGCGGGAAGGGAAATACAAGATGATCAAAAAGCTCCAAAATGGTCTGATACGTGCTCCTGCCTCAGCGCTGCTGCTGTCCAACGACACCTGTACGCAACGGTCGTGTATAAGCTTACAAAATCTTAGAGGGTGGTATAAGTATGTACGCAAGGCAAACGCCAAGTGTACAATATCAGAGTAATGCGAAAGTATGTGGAAGTCCATGAATAAAACCAACCATACCAATGCTATGTGATGTAAGGCAAGCATCTATCGACCATACCAAGGCCATACGATGCGAGACATGAATGCTATCGGCCACACCGATGCAAATGCGAGGCTTACATAGCCGAATGTCATATGTGAAATGCAATCCAAGCAAGTCGGTACTCATCAAGTACACATATCAGTATAGTTTCCCTCTGGATATCACCGGGGTTTAATACACTTCGCAATGACTGCCTCCTCTCTAGCTGCACAGTCAAGCAAGTGGAATAGATCTCACTATCCTCCTGACTAGTATTCTGCCAATACCTACCTGGCTCATCGATAGCGGACTCATTTACGAGCTGGTCAAACTCAGCCTAGCTTATAGCCCCCTCACTCAGGTGAATAAGGCCACACCCCCTTCCAACCGACCACGACATAGTGAGAGATATGGCCTACTGGTATTCTGCACTCGGGAGCTCGTGTATCCACTTGGTCTAGACTTTGAAGCAACTCCTGGTACCAAAAAGGTTCTGGGACTTTCACCCAAGGACATCCTAAGTGCCCACAGTACTAAAACCAAGTATTTTCGGTATCCGATACGGCCATCCACGACGTACCTGTGGAGCCACGGCCCTGATGTCGCTAGAGCGTGCAGTGATCAAGTCACACATATATGGGATGCATGAGTCACATCATCAAATCATGTAGCAATCCTGTCATACCACGCTCTCATGTGGGGGTACTCCGTCTCATAAGGAGTTCCGTAAATGTCTCAGCCCAATGGCTTATGCTATGATCAAACATACTCATATCAAGCATACATATGTTGCGTATGGGCATGAATCATGGAACTATACTAAGCATGTTATAAAATGATGAATTATTAACCAGTATGGGCCTACCAATGGGCCCTAGGGAGAGTCATAATGCGGACATTTAACCAACATTAGACTTACAATATGAACGTCAAACCAACATTGCTCTCAAGGCATGGCCCGCTATAAGACATCCTTACACAAACTATGGAGGAATCACCCATTGCAATGGACCTATGTACATCTCATTGGCCCCAACCCATAGGCCTCAAATACATCAAATGGGCCGCCTCATATGGGCTTAGATAAATCAAGTGGGCCACATCAATGGGTCGCACCAATGGACCTTATGTACATTGCAATGGGCCGTAACCCATGGGCCTTAGAATGCATCAAAATGGGCCTCATAACATCAGCCTTATATACATCAAAGTGGGCCTCAACCACGGGTCACAAATACGTCGAATGGACCTCATAACATGGGCCTTATATACATACCAAGGTGGGCCTCAACAACGGCCATAAATAAATCAAAATGGGCCTCATACATATACCAAGATGGGGTCCATTTGAACTATAGATCTATCTTATTTTTAGTCTCAAGCCTATTAATTTAAGCTTGCCAAATGGTTGGATCGTTTGGATGAAACACATGCATCAAGGGTGGGGTCTACCGAATTATGGATCTGGCTCATTCTTTAGCTCATACCCATAAAATGAGCTTTCAAAATGGATGGACGGTTTGGATGCAGCTCATGCATCATGGTGGCGGTCCACATGAACTATGGTTTTGACTCATTCTTGAACTCAAGCTTTAAAATGAGCTTGCCAAAAGGTTGGACAGCTTGGGTGCAACAAATGCATCATGGTGGGTCTCATAGGGATAGATGGCGTGGAGAGGATACATACATTATTGGGGGCCCGTTGTCCAATGGTATGGACGGTGAGGCAAGAATACATTCATCATTAGGTGGGTCCCACCGTCCAGTGCTGTTGACAGTGTGGACAGAGCACACACACCAAGGTGGTCTCCACCATCCACATCCATGGACGGTGTGAGTAAAACGCATACATCAATGGTGGTTCCACGTGAGGCCCACCATAACGTTTGTTTGACATCCAATCTGTTGGCAAGGTCACACCGACCTGGGTGAAAAGGAAAAATAAGTTTCATATCTGATCCAAAACTTCTTTGAACCCAAAAATGGGTTTCAATGGCAACCGTTCAACTCCACTGTTTCCTGTAATGTGGGCCACCTGAGTTAACATAAATGGCTAATTTTCGGGATGGGGCCCACTTCAGGGAGTGGGCCACCCAATGAACGGTGTAGATACTAAGCATACATCATGGTGGGGACCACATATGGGACCCACAGTCCCTAGCCAACCATCCCAGTGCAGCAGGGGCTACCTGCGGCCGTCTGGCAGCAACAACGTTCTGCTGCATGCTTCTTCTTTTTTTATTTTTTTTTTGAAAATCAATTTTTTTGTGGTTTTTCTCATGTAGGGGCCACATTCGAAAAATCTAATCTAGCCATTGCATTCCATGACTCAATACAAACCAAACGAGTCCAATATACGGTATTTTTTTAGTTCAAGGTGGGCCCTAGTCAATTTTTAATGGTAAAAATCAATATCTTCTATGTTATGGCCCACCAGAAAAATTGGATTGAGTTCATTTTCTAGCTCAACGGATAAAATAATCTGAAAAACAGGATGAACGACATGGATTACATTCATGCATCGAGGTGGCGCCTACATGAGCAATCCACCCCAAAACTAAGAAAATCTCTCCTTTTTTTTTTTTTTTGCAACAATTCACGTCCAGCGTCCCTAGACATTGGACGACTTGGCCATAGCACATATATATGTAAGGTGGGCCCCACATGGACGTGGACCACCTATATAAATTCGATGTTTGTGTTTTTCCATTATCAAAGGATAGGGCCCACATGGTTGGTCGGCCATGGGGTCCACTTGATGGATGGTTGGGACACCACATACACTCATCATGTGGGCCACAAAATAATCAAATGTAGGATAGATAGAGGGAAAAAAAGAAAGAGGGACACGTGTGATGGAGGGACCCCAACACTATGGGCCCTCCCTTGAAATCAATCATACATCAAATGAGTCTCAATGCATATGGGTCCATTAAATCAAAATCCAACAGTGGAGATTTCTTCTCCACTAAAATAAACGGTCTAGATGACCTCTATTCAAATTAGGGAAGTAAACATCATGATGGGTCCATGGAGAATGGCCCCATCATGGAATGATATTGATAATCAAGATAGGCCGTTGACCACATCTTAGGGTCCTAAGTGAGATTCATACCATTGATCGGTAGGCCTCACTTGGCCCATCATAAAAGCATAAAAACTAGCCTATAGAAGCACCCACCTATCGATCTTCTCAGTCCGTTGGAAAGCCTATCTCCTTGTGCTTCACTTTGATGGAGAGGATGAAAAATGGATGGCTAAGATGAAAGTTTTGGGGATGAAAAGTAGGTCACACAACTCACTTTTCTCTCATGGAGGAGCTTGGACATGTGGGCTCTCTCCTTGCTTGGAAATGGTGTGAGAAAAGAGGGAGAGAGGTGGTTGTAAGGAGAAGTGATGGGAGATGGGTGATGGGTGAGGTGATGGATTGGTTAACTTTTGGATTTGCTTAACTTGTGGAGAAAGGAAGCATGGGTACTATGTACTTAACATGAGAGGTGATTGATGGGATTGATTTGACATGTTGTACAGATTCTCTTGGGATTGCAAACGCGGGGTATTTTTTTCAAAATAAACACCGACCCACATCTCTTAGTTAAGATATCGGATTGGTATGCGAGTCGCTGCGTTGGAACCGTGGCGACAGTGCGGTCGCAATGGTATAAGTCTCGGATTAAGCCAACTCAAATCTATAAAATACGCCTTAGGGTCACACGCAAACATCGATTATACGTTGCAGGTTGTTGGACTTGACGGAAAGGATCGCGGGAGTCAACGGAACAGTACGGACTAGGATACGGGTCTTACAAAATGCCCCACCCAAGGTTTTTATCTTCATAGGACAATATCAAAATAAAATAAATCTAATGCATGCAGTTTATTAACATGATAAGTAATTTTAATAAATGAAACTCTATGCTATTTCCCTGATAAATAATCAATACAGGTTTTGAGAGGTATACCTATCACATCTAGAAGGAGCTGCTTCCTCGCTAGTATGTGAAGCCCTTTTTCACTCATGTGGCCTAGACGCCCATGCCACATGTTAATAGCTGAATCTTTCGCTGCATTTAACCCACCCTTGCACACACTGACACTTGTCTTATAAAGGGTGCAATACTTTTTTTCTCTGATTGTGATCAACGAACCTTTGATGAGCTTCCAGTGCCCACCAATAAATCGACTTTCATAACCATTATCATCCAACCTTCTCATTAACATTAAGTTGAGAAGAAAGTTTAGAATGTGCATTATATCCCTAAAAACTAATGTGCAGCCCACATCGGTCTTCACACAAATATCACCGACCCGTACGATCTTCGATACGCTAAAATTTTTCATCTTCACGATCTCATAATCACCTGACTTGTAGCTTGTGAAGAAGTCTTTGCGTGGAGTCGCATTGTGGATCTCACTTGGGATAGCTGTAAGACCCGTATCATAATCCGTACTGTTCCGTCACTTCCCACGATCCTTCTCATCAAATTTCGGCAATCCGTGACCTGTAGTTGACGTTGCGCACGACCGTAAGTCATATCCTATTCATTTGAGCCGGCTTAATCCGAGACTTGTATCATTGCGACCGCACCGTCGCCGAGGTTCCAATGCCGCGACTCACTATCCGATCCGATACCCTTACTAAGAGATGTGGGTTGGCGTCTATTTCGAGAAAACGCAGTGCGTTTACATTTTCAAGAGAATCTTTACAAAGTGTCAAATCAATCACATCAATCAATCCCATCAATCACCACTCATGTCAAGTACAAGCAACCATGCTTTCTTTCTCCACAAGCCAAGCAACCCCAAAGTCAACCAATCACTCACCTCACCCATCACTCACTTTACATCACTCCATCACTCTCACATCTCCCTACAACCCTCTCTCTCTCCTTCATTTCCCAACACTATTTCCAAGCAAGGGAGAGCATCCCACGTCCAAGTTTTTCCCAAGAGAAAGTGTGATTTTGGTGGCCCACTTCCCATCCCAAATCTCCCATCCTAGCCATCCATCTCCCATCTCCACCATCAAAGGGAAGCGTAAGGAGACCACATCTCAATGGACCAAGAAGATCAAGTGGTGGGTGCTTCTATAGGGTAGTTTACTTATTTTTATAATGGGCCAAGTGAGGCCCACCGGTCAATGGTGTGGATCTCACTTGGGACCATAAGATGTGGCCGATGGCCCATCTTGATCATCAAATCATTCCATGATGGGGCCACTCTCAATGGACCCCATCATGATGTTTACTTTTCATGCATTAAGAGGTCATCTAGACCATTCATTTTGGATGGGGAGGGATCTCCACCGTTGATCTATTGTTTGAACGGCCCATATGCAATGGGACCCTTTGATGTATGATTGGATGATTGGAATGGAGGGCCCATAGTGCCGGGGTCCCTCCATCACGCGTGTCCCACTCTTTTACTCTCTATCTCTCTCCCTTCTCCTTTTGTTAAATTTTGTGTGATGATATGACCCTATGGCTCACTTGGATGGACCCCACAATGGGGCATGTATTGGATCCAAACCATCTAAAGGTGGGTTCCACTTTACATATGTATTGAAACCACACCAACTCACCATGTGGTGGCTCACCTATGAAGGGCCCACCTTAACACAACAAAAAAAAAAATTTCATTCTGAAAATCCTCCTTATAGGATCCCAGGATCGAAATCTGGCATTTGATTACCAGGAGCCGAGAATGGGGCACTACGGAGGCTGTCGGCACCGGATTCAGTAATCGGGATTCATGTGAATCCAATTTTCAGATTTGGGGCGTGACATAAGTTGGTATCAGAGCATAACTTGGGAATACCTGAGGATCACATCACATATCTACTATAAATAGGTTCCGAGTCTCAATGACTTAGCAATTTTTCGACATAGACCCTTAATGTATGTGCCTTCGAGGATTCTCAAGACTGATAGGCCATTGTTCGTTCCTGTAGGAGACGTTATGGCTAGAAGAACGACCCGAGTGACTGCCACACCACCACCCGCAGCTCCTGCTTTACCACCTGCTACTCCTGCTCCACCACCAGATAGTCCTGCCTTTGAGCCTGAGGATGCCACTCATTTTTCTAAGACCGGTGCGAATTTGACCGTACCTGTGAGTGCTACTCAGCTGCAACAGATGTTGCAGGCGATGACCGCCATTCTTCAGGGGCAGAGCAGGCGTCCCACAGTGTTACCGGCCGAGGCTGAGCAGGAGCGTGCGAGCGCTCTTCTCAAGGATTTTCGATGGCATGATCCCCCACGTTTTCGGGGTGAGCCAGACCCTACTGCTGTAGAGATATGGTGCTCCGAGGTGGAGAAGATTTTCGACACCATGAGATGTACGACCCAGCAGCGAGTTCCATTAGCTATATTCCTTCTGCAGGGCGAGGCTCAGTATTGGTGGGCATCTGTGGCCCGATCGGTTGCCGCCGATTTTGAGTGGACCTGAGAGAATTTTATAGACCTGTTTGACTGGAAGTTCTTTCCCGAGCATGTGCGACAGCAGCGCGCACTAGAGTTTGAGACTTTGGTCCAGGGGGACATGTCTGTGTCCCAGTATGAGGCTCGGTTCGTCGCACTATCTAGATTCGCGACGTATCTTGTTGATGATGAGGGACGGAAGGCCCGTCGTTTTGAGAACGGCTTACGTCCTGCCCTCTGGAGCCGTGTGATCGGACACATGCTTCCGACATTTGAGCAGATAGTAGAGAGGGCCCTGGTATATGAGACAGATTGGGCCAGTGTACAGAGAGCCCGTGACCAAAGAGGAGATCAGAAGAGGAAGGCACCCTCTAGTAGTTTCCATCAGCAGCATCGTTCTCAGCAGTGGCGCACGACCCGCCCAGCACTCCGAGCACCAGCAGTATTCCCATCACCATCTTCGGGATCGTTTACAGGTACTTGCTTTGGATGCTGTCCTACAGGGCATCGTAGGCACGAGTGTCCCCATCCGCAGCAGCAGCAGCAGTCGAGGGCACCACATCCACCTCCACGATAGCCACCACAGCAGCAGCGACCACAGCACCAGCCTCTTGTACATTCCCCACAGCAGTAGAGGCAGCAGGTTAGGCTCCCACAGCGACCACAGCAGCAGCAGAGACCTTAGAGGGGACCTGCACCTCCCCAGCAGGCTCAGGGCAGATTCTATGCCGCCCAGCAGGACCCTCAGTCATCCGGAGGGGTCGTCGAGGGTACTCTTCCTGTTTCTGCATGCATTGCACGTGTACTATTTGATTCTGGTGCATCGCATTCATTTATCGCCGATGATTTCTACAAATCGACCGGTTTACCGTTGGAGTCTGCCCGTGAAAATTTAGTAGTATCAATGCCATTGGGGAAGACCGCAGTGTTGGGCCAATTTTGCGCATCTTGCTCTATTTTGATTGGAGATATCTTCTTGCCTGCCGACCTATTTGTATTGCCGATGTCCGGTTTTGATGTTATCCTGGGCATGGACTGACTTACCGAGTACTACGCCATATTAGACTGCTCTGCGAGGACAGTCACATTCTACATACCCGGCGTGCCAGAGTTTCAGTTTGTTGCCGAGCCTAGAGGAGGGCAGCTTTCTTGCATGTTATCGTGTGCCGTTGAGGAGCCAGCTGCTTTGAGTATCGACCAGCTGCCAGTTGTTTGTGATTTTCCTGATGTGTTCCAGGAGATTCCGGGATTACCACCTCGTCGGCATACTGAGTTCCAGATTGATCTTGTACCCGGTATCGTGACTATTTCGAAGGCCCCGTATCGTATGGCACCGTTAGAGTTACGGGAACTGCAGAAGCAGTTGGACGAGTTACGCGAGCTAGGCTTTATTCGTCCGAGCAGTTCGCCGTGGGGAGCGCCGGTACTCTTCGTAAAGAAGAAGGATGGCTCGTTGAGGCTTTGCGTAGACTACCGCGAGCTCAACAAGGTCACGATCAAGAACAAGTACCCGCTTCCGAGGATCGATGACTTGTTTGATCAGCTGCAAGAGGCACAGTTCTTTTCAAAAATAGACTTGCGGTCCGGTTATCATCAGGTTTGGGTTCGAGATGAGGATATCCCGAAGACAACCTTTAGGACGCGATATGGTCATTTTGAGTTCCAGGTCATGTCCTTCGGGCTGAATAATGCGCCCGCAGTATTCATGCAGTTAATGAACGAGGTCTTCCGTCCGTATCTTGATCAGTTTGTCGTGGTGTTTATTGACGACATCCTGATATATTCAAGGACTCGTGAGGAGCATGAGCGACATCTTGAGATTACATTGCAGACCCTCCGTGCACACCAGCTTTACGCGAAGCTGGAGAAGTGCGAGTTCTGGCAGGAGGAGGTGAAGTTCCTCAGCCATGCAGTGACGAGGCAGGGTGTCCCTGTAGACCCCTCGAAGATTAATGCCGTGCGTTAGTGGGTCCAGCCCACGAATGCATCCGAGATCCATAGTTTTCTTGGTTTGACGGGCTACTACCGACGATTTATTGAAGGATTCTCTCGCATTGCAGCCCTGTTGACCAGGTTGACCCGGAAGGGTGCTGAGTTTGTTTGGAGCGACGCTTGTGAGCAGGCGTTTATGGAGTTGAAGGACCGCCTCACGTCCGCTCCTGTCCTCACTCTTCCCTCTGGGAGTGATGGATTTGTTGTATTTACTGATGCCTCACGAGTTGGCTTTGGTGCTGTCCTGATGCAGCACGGGAAGCCGGTGGCTTATGCGTCTCGACAACTCAAGGTCCATGAGCTGAACTACCCTACGCACGATCTGGAGCTGGTAGCAGTTGTCTTGTCACTGAAAGTGTGGAGACACTATCTTTATGGGGTGAGATTCGAGCTCTTTTCTGATCATAAGAGCTTGAAGTATTTGTTCTATCAGTCCGAGCTGAATATGAGGCAGAGGCGTTGGATGGAACTCCTGAAGGATTACGATTTTGATCTTCAGTACCACCCGGGCAAGGCGAACGTGGTGGCGGATGCCCTCAGCCGTCAGCCACGAGGCCTGGTGGTGTATATGATGATTCAGGAGTGGAGGATGCTTGAGGATATAGCAGAGTACGACTTTGAGTTTGGTCTGCAGTCATCTATTGTTCAGCTATCGAGCTTGTCGATTCAACCCTCTCTTGTCGCAAGGGTAATCGAGGCTCAGCAGACAGACGAGTCGTTACAGGATTACCGAGCGGAGGCAGCATCTGAGAGTCAGACGGATTGACAGATTGGTTCTGACGGTGGACTTCGCTTAAGAGGCCGATTATGTGTCCCGGATATTCCTGATTTACGTCGAGATCTTATGACCGAGGCACATTGATCGCGTTTCTCTATCCACCCTGGCTCGACGAAGATGTATCGCGATATGAGACGCCAGTATTTTTGGTTAGGGATGAAGCGCCAGATAGCCAGTTTTGTGGCCGAATGTGACACCTGCCAGTTACGTCGAGATCATCAGAGACCCCCTGGCCTATTGCAGCCGCTGAGCGTACCGATGTGGAAGTGGAAGCATATATCTACCGATTTTATCTTGGGTTTGCCGAGGACTCAGCCCGGTCATGATGTCATCTGGGTTGTTGTGGACCGTCTGACTAAGTCGGCACATTTTCTTGCGATTCGTGAGACTTGGCATACAGATCGGTTCGCCAGGATGTTTATTGATGAGATCGTGAGATTGCATGGTGTTCCCGTCTCGATTGTTTCAGACCGAGATCCGAGGTTCACGTCTCAGTTTTGGAGGAGCTTCCAGAGAGCGATGGGCACTGATTTACAGCTCAGCACCACATATCATCCGCAAACCGATGGTCAGACCGAGAGGGTCAACTAAATCCTTGAGGATATGCTTCGGACTTGCGCGATTGATTTGCGGGTAGTTGGGATGAGCACCTGCGATTGGCTGAGTTTGCGTACAACAACAGCTATCAGGTGACCATTGGCATGACTCCTTTTGAGGCATTATATGGCAGACCGTGTAGATCTCCGAGTTGTTAGACCGAGGTTGGAGAGCGACGTCTCCTAGGTCCCGAGCTTATGCTGCAGACGTCAGAGGCTATCGACATCATCAGACAGAGGATGCGCACAGCTCAGAGCTGGCAGAAGAGTTTTGCTGATCGTCGGCGTCGTCCCTTGGAGTTTGCTGTTGGGGACTATGTGTATCTTAAGGTCTCACCCATGAAGGGTGTAGTTCATTTTGGGACGAAAGGCAAGCTTGTCCCGAGATTCATAGGACCTTTCAAGATCACTGGGAGCATTGGTGTTGTGGCCTACTGGCTTGTCTTGTCATCGCAGTTGTCTGGCGTCCACAATGTCTTTCATATCTCTATGTTGAGGAAGTGTGGGTCAGACGTCGTTCCTGTTATTGATTGGCAGCCGTTGGAGGTTCGTGAGGACGCTTCTTATATTGAGCAGCCAGTTCGTATCCTCGATTGGAAGGAGCAGGTCCTCAAGACCAAGGTCATTCCCTTGGTGAAGGTGCAGTGGGGCCATCATAGTATGGATGAGGAGTCTTGGGAGCGTGAGGCAGAGATCCGCGAGCATTATCCCCATCTTTTTGATGATTGATTGTATGATGTATTATGGTGCTTGATTATATATAATGTTATGTTCCCTATTTTCTTTTTGAGTTATGGTTAGTTGCGATGGTAATGTAAATTTTGAGGATGAAATTTTTATTAGGTCGGGAGAGCTGTAAGACCCGTATCATAATCCATACTGTTCCGTCGCTTCCCGCGATCCTTCTCATCAAATTTCGGCAATCCGCGACCTGTAGTTGACGTTGCGCACGACCGTAAGTCGTATCCTATTCATTTGAGTCGGCTTAATCAGAGACTTGTATCATTGCGACCGCACCGTCGCCGCGGTTCCAACGTCGCGACTCACTGTCTGATCCGATACCCTGACTAAGAGATGTGAGTTGGCGTCTATTTCGAGAAAACACTGCGCGTTTACATTCTCAAGAGAATTTTTACAAAGTGTCAAATCAATCACATCAATCAATCCCATCAATCACCTCTCATGTCAAGTACAAGCAACCATGCTTTCTTTCTCCACAAGCCAAGCAACCCCAAAGTCAACCAATCACTCACCTCACCCATCACTCACCTCACCTATCACTCACTTTACATCACTCCATCACTCTCACATCTCCCTACAACCCTCTCTCTCTCCCTCATTTCCCAACACTATTTCCAAGCAAGGAGAGCATCTCACGTCCAAGTTTTTTCCAAGAGAAAGTGTGATTTTGGTGGCCCACTTCCCATCCTAAATCTCCCATCCTAACCATCCATCTCCCATCTCCACCATCAAAGGGAAGCGTAAGGAGACCGGCATCTCAACGGACCAAGAAGATTAAGTGGTGGGTGCTTCTATAGGGTAGTTTACTTATTTTTATGATGGGCCAAGTGAGGCCCACCGGTCAATGGTGTGGATCTCACTTGGGACCATAAGATGTGGCCGATGGCCCATCTTGATCATCAAATCATTCTATGATGGGGCCATTCTCAATGGACCCCATCATGATGTTTACTTTTCATGCATTAAGAGGTCATCTAGACCGTTCATTTTGAATGGGGAGGGATCTCCACCGTTGATCTATTGTTTGAATGGCCCATATGCAATGGGACCGTTTGATGTATGATTGGAAGATTGGAATGGAGAGCTCATAGTGTCGGGGTCCCTCCATCACGCGTGTCTCACTCTTTTACTCTCTATCTCTCTCCCTTCTCCTTTTGTTAAATTTTGTGTGATGATATGACCCTATGGCTCACTTGGATGGACCCCACAATGGGGCATGTATTGGATCCAAACCATCTAAAGGTGGGGTCCACTTTACATATGTATTGAAACCACACCACCTCACCATGTGGTGGCTCACCTATGAAGGGCCCACCTTAACACAACAAAAAAAAAATTCATTCTGAAAATCCTCCTTGTAGGATCCCAGGATCGAAATCTGGCATTTGATTATCAGGAGCCGAGAATGGGGCACTACAGAGGCTGTCGGCACCGGATTCGACAATCGGGATTCATGTGAATCCGATTTTCAGATTTGGGGCGTGACACTCATGAAAAGAGGCTCCCGAGTTAATCACCCAGTCGGTGTCCTGACTCGTAACCGTGAGACAAACATCTTGATTTACTGAAAGAATAACTACAACGTCGCCATCTGAAGCGACAGCAGTGGAATCTGATTCATCTTCCTTCTCATTTTCTTCTCCTTTCTTGTCATTCTTATTCTTATGACATTCATACTTATAGTGGCCCTTCTTGGCACAATTCCAGCATTCAACATCCTTCCTGATACTCGACTTGCCTTTTCATTTATCTCGGGCCTCCCTGCCCTTCCTGTTCTTTCTTCTCCCCCATTCCTGTGTCACAAGGGCCTCTTGCTAGTAGACCCCTTAGACTTCCTCCTTGTCTCCTCATTGAAGAGACAACTAGTTACCTGTTCCATAGATACCTTTTCGTCTGGTGCAAAATTACTTAAAGACACCACCAATATCTCCTAACTATCAGGCAATGAACTAAGTAATAACAAAGCCTGTAATTCATCATCCAGGACCATCTTCATAGTGGAGAGTTGGTTCAATATATTACTGACCTCATTCATGTGCTCGGCCACAGAACCACCATATTTGAACTCGAGATTCAAAAGTCATCGTATTAAAAAAATTTTATTGCCGATTGTCTTTCTCTCATATAACCCTTGTAATATTAGCCATAGGCCCGTAGACACATGGTGGAATATAGAATCGTCCAACCATTGTCTAATAAACCTCGCCGCCTTTCGGTCAATTTTCTTCCAATCATCATCTATCATATCCTTTGACTTTACTGATATACCTTGAATTGGAGAATACAAGTCCTTGCAATAAAGCAAGTCCTCCATCTTAGCCTTCCATATGGTCCAGTTAGAACTATTGAGGTTAATCATCCTTGATGAGCCACCTTCCATAATTCAGAACCGATCCTACTCCTTTCAATGAACTTAGTTCTAATACCACTTTTGTTGGGGGTCTTGCACAAAACCTTAGGATCTAGCCTCCCAAAACAAACCAGAATTATAGGATAATAAAGTAATGAAATAAATCAAAACACAAACCACACAACACAAGAGATTTTACGTGGAAAACCCTCAAAGAGGTAAAAATCACGGGACCTCATCCAGATCAACAATTCACTATGAAGTAGAATGTTACAACCTTCTTCACTCGTGCAGAAGTGGATAAATAATAAGAGAATACAAGAAAAATAGAGAGATCTCACCGATCACGAGGACTTAGAAGCGTTGAGATGTTGAGTGCATAGTAGATCACCTTTACGAGCATAACCTCATTTCTACAAGCTTCTTATCTCTTTTTTTCTCTCTCTCACTCACCTTTGATAGCCCTAAACCCTTTAGAAAACCCTTACAAAACTTTAGGAAACCCTCTTACATTGCCTAGAAAAGTCCTAGGCACCCCTATTTATAGTTTAGGAAACTCCCTTTCGCACCCTATCGCGAAAGGCCTTAGATTTTCGCAGTTCACAAAAGATTCAGACTCAAATATGCGTAAGCTCAACTGGTCGAGTTGAGTCCTCGACCGGTCGAGCGGCCCACTCGACCGATCAAGCACCTCCCTCGACTGGTCGAGCACCTCGGAGAAAATATATCAATTGGTTACTGGACTCTGAGTCGAGCCCTACTCGACTGGTCGAGCGCCACCCACGACCGGTCGAGCAACCCGCACGACCGGTCAATCAGCCTAGTGAACTACTCCGAATTTTCAATCCACTGCACTGTCTCTCCCTTGAACTAAGGAGGAAAGCCCCATCAAATACATAATATGTAGAAACGATTATAATTATTTTAAAATTTTAATGGTTATTTTTATTATTATTCAACAGGTTATTCCTCCTCTCTCTATGGATCGTTAAGTTTTCAATGATCAAATGATCAAGATCATTCCTTATAAGTGACTTTGGAGATTTATGGGCAATCAAAGGTTGATGCCACATCATGAGCGTTCCCAATATTCTTTATTACAAACTAATATGGATGGTCCATTATCATAGAAATTGATCAAATGATTACAATCTTCATACAAAAGTGATTTAATACGAATAGATAATCAAAGGTGTGCCCAAATAGCAAAAGTTCGCATTAAGTACATAAGCTATTCTATTACTGTATTACAATTAATATGGACCATTTATTTTCCTAGTAGCCACTAATTGTATGACTAAAATCATCTAAGGTAAGTTATTTTTTTTAGTAGGATTCACAATCAAAAGAAAGACTTGGGGCGTGATAGACTGTAACATCCTGGATTTTTTTCACTATTTTAGATTTCCAAAAATCCTTTAAATTTTTTTATTAACTTATATTATCATTTACTAACTATTAACATTCAATGTTAATTTATACATGTGTGGAGCTAGTAAAGAATCGTACAAGCCCGATTAATCAACCGTAGGAAGCCAATGAATCCACTTGATCACCTGAACATCAAGTTTAATCCCATGATTTACTCATATAGGGCCCAAATCTAACTGACTCATCGCTAACTAATCAAGAAAATCATAACTAAATTAAAGATCTAACTGAAGCCGAGTCAGGCAAGGCTCGGATCTTGGGTAATAGACCAAATGAACCGCGTTACTCTTTTAGCCTAAAACCAATGACTTATACTAATCATGACCAAATCTCCACTTTCACTAGTTATAAATAGGCCATACTATGAACATAGTTAATTCAAACCCTAATCAGTGCCTACGAAAAATCTCAATACCTAATTCATTCCATAAATGCCCCGATTCTCCAAACAAGCTCTATACCACTCGTTGGTGGGCCACTAGTTTTAAAACTATAGAATAATATCCATTTTACTGGGCTTGATGCCCATCGCGGGAGTCGGACCGGGGTACTGTCCAGAACCGCTCAACTTGAGTCGAATGATGAGTGCATGAGAAGTGCAAATACCCTAAAAAAAGGAGCTAGAATTTAAGTGAATTGAGTTGTTCACTCTTATGCAAAGTGGAGGATTTCAAACTATCGGTTTACAACCAAAATTCACACGTGGAGTAGGGATATTTTCCAACTCATATTCGTATAGCCGCGGCCCCGATCGACTATCAGTGACCATTGAACAGACTTCTAATCATATATGTCGATCGACACGTCCAAACGGCGGGCCGGTTGTGTCCGTGCATGGATCATCACTAGGGTCAACTATCCAATGGTGGGTATCGACTCCTACGCCCCATAGTGGGCCCTAGAGCTTAGAAAGACCCTCCTATAGGTCTAGTATAGTAAAAACCTAGCCCTTGAGGCCATTTACACCAAATCTAGCCTTATAAAAGGACCTCAAGGACCTCATTGGGCACCCCCTCTCCCCATATGATTTTGCCTTAGAGAAAAGAAAGAGAGAAAGAGAGAAAGAGAGAAGAGAGAAAAGGGAGAAAGAAGAAAGGAAGAAGAGAGGAAGGGAGAGTGAAGAAGGGAGGGAGTATTTGTGTAGGTGAGGGAAATCTTAATGCTTGTAGGGTTGGTATTTTCTCAACTAAACCGGTGGCTACTACAAAACCTCTACCAAACCCACTCATGGCAAGAAGCGGAGGTAAGAATGATATCTTTTTCCTTCAATAGAGCAACCTAGTGTAGATTTCTAGGCATTAATGTTATCTTTATTAATTTGGTATAGGAATTGATGATTTTACCCTAATCCCCAAACCCTAAGATCTTAAAGAATGAAAATCTCCTCTTAAGGTGCAGATTATTATCCTTAGGTGGTCTAGCACCAATTATACTATGAGCCTAATTATTTTGATTGGTTGAATGATGTATTGAAAATTTTAGAGAAACCTAAGAATTGTATGTCTTGCTTGGAATTGCACGGAATGATATGTCTTGTTTAGTTCTCACATGATGTTGTTCTTGCCTCTTACATGATTTGCTACAATAGTTGATTACATGTTCATGTCTTTGTAATTTTCTCATAACGTATTGTTTTATAATATTGTATAATTCCTTAATTCTTATGCTATTTGGTTTTATGAAGTGTAGGAAGTGCTTAACTTCCTCACTAACCCACACAATGCACTTGCACCCTTAGTTCACATCATGATTAGCTTTGCTTGGTAGAGAAATTGAGATTCTATATTGGAAGATATAAACATATGCTTCTACTTGTATTGGATGATAACCTTGATTGTGACATGTTATGAAATTACCCTCAACCCTTAGGTTGGTCAGGAAAATGAGGAGAGTGAAAGTGGCCCCGTTGATAGGGCTATCTTGAGGCTAAACCTATGGATTTAGGCGGGTGCATGTGGGCGACAGTAGTTAGACTACATGAGTTGCTCGTACCCAATGTCGTCTGAAGCATGCTTGCCGGAACTCGTGCAATCTAGCCTATCCACTGAACAACCTTGTTTGTTCACTTATGTATGGAACCTGAAACACCTTACAACTGTTGTAGCCCGTCGATAACCAAATTGAAACCGATCCACTGACTCGTGAGCCGGACATTGTGGAATGAGACACTGTGTCTAAGCTGTCGGCCTATATTGGGGTGACGAACCTCCCCGTAGTGACCGCGAGGTATCTCAGTTCTCAGTACTCCCCATGTGTTTGAAGTCTGGGATGAGGAACCCGACGGGATCAAGGATCGTGATGCCCAGGCCTCGCGCATTAAGGGTCCTTGGCATCACAACTAGTTGAGGGCATTGATACGTGAGGTGTATCAGTTTTCTCAACTTATTGGATGAATGAAATTAACTAAGAACTTGGTTAACATTATCATCGTATCGCACTAGCTAGGTTGGCGACTAGACAGTCAAGGTCGCTCTAAGGGAGTGTTGGTCATATGAGATTGTTAGATGGAGTCGTTTGAGGGAATGTTGTGGCAATGGCATGATCATATCATCTATCATGCATATGCATTAACAAGATTAGTTAGATATTTATAAATGTTTGCTTTTCATTAAGCTCATAATGTAATCGATACCTGTTACAACTTAAGATTAATAACACTCACTGAGTTGATCACTTACTCCCACTCTAGGATGGTGTTTTAAAATACTAACCAGACTCTCCCACAGATGCAGGTGATGCAGAGGATGAGGTGTCTGGCGGTGCGAGCCTTAAGAAGGAGGACGAACTGTTCTACTTCTAGTTGATGGATGGTTTCCCGTTGGCCTAATAGATAAGATTTGGATCGCTGAGTAGTGGACTTAGCCCTAGTCTTTTGAATATGACATTCTTTTGTGATTTTGTTGGGCAACGCTTGTGCGACCCATTTATATTCTTTTAGACTTATATATATATATATATATATATATATATATATATATATATATTTGACCGCTTTCATTTTAGTAGATCAATTGTGATTATGTTTCATGTTCTAAGAAATTTCATGCTGCGTATTTAAACTTGATTAAATGAAAATTAGAAAAAAATTAGCATAAGTGATACCTGAGAATTTGGGAGTCGAGTGTATATGCAACCCCCAATTTTCAGGGCGTTACATAGACAATCTAGATTAATGATTAGATTTTTATGCTATAACTAATATAATTAACATCGACAATCCAGTTTTCTAGCCATATGGTTAGGATTATCACATCCAATCACTTTTTGAGAGGGGATGCATGATCAAAGGTGGTCTTTGGCATAATAAATTATCTAAATTACTTATTGGACACTTTTTTGAAATAATTAATATGAATCTATTTATACTAGGCTTGTGCCTAGGTCAATAAGAGAGAAGCCATTATGTGTTGGCACACTTGTGCAGAAACGAAAGATCAAACATACTTGCAGTTGGAAAAGAGTATATATACCTATCTACTGAGGAAAGTAAATGTAAAGAGGAGGAAGCAGTTTAAAGATAGGGATATTGTTGCTCAAATAAAACACATCATCCAAAAAACCATCACCTCATCGATGGACTATTTGTGGAAGAAATAAAATTTTAAGTAGTCATTGCCTCTTCAAACCTATAAAAAGTAATACACGGAGAAGAGTTTAGAGCCTCATACTAATACAATCACACACAAATATTTTAGCTAACACTTAGTTAAATTAGTTTAATCTTCAAATCCTCTAATTCCGTCTAGCAACATATTTTGGGTTTAGAATCTTTAGTTTTTTATATAGTTTTTTAACTTTAGTTTTCACTATTGTCCAACATATCATTACAGTAAGTTGGCTAGTTTAGTACAAATATTCACGACCCATTGTCGAATCCCTAAATTTTTGAGTTATTACTTCTTAATTCTCCAATCATAACTAGTTAACCATACACCATGATAATCTCACAACCATTTAATTTTCTTACAACCATCTTACGATCGTCCAAGTCTAAAATACCATTAAGATCACAATTGTTCACCTACATAGATCATCATTGATAATCTCTTTTGCTTAGTTTTCTTTTTGCCGATTGTACTGTATTCCTATTCAGATTAATAAAATCGGTATTAAGTCATTTTCCCCTACTTTTCTTATCTTTATTGATTTTATTGAGAAAAATGATCAAAGCTATCACATTGTAAGAAGAGTCTTTATTTTCAAGGTAAAAAAAATCCATTGAAAGGACCTTTTCATAAGTTGTCTAATTGCTTTGATAATCGGTAGTTGAATAGCTGACGTAGGGATGAACGTGATGAGGTCGAACACCGTCTTCCTCAAGGATAACTACTCCGAATCCACGGAGCTTCTCTGGACTCCTCACAGAGACTTCTCGAATCCACGAGGAAAGAAAGCAAGAGAATAAGAATAAACTCTAATAAATCTGAAATTAATTGATGAATAAATAAAAACGAGTTTACACCCCTTTAAATAAGGGAACCAAGCAACATGAAAGAAATCAGACTCATACTACAACTAAAACTCCTAGAATTCGCAACTTACTATAAATAGTAAACTTACTATTTATAGACGGTCACGATGTCTACTAGTGCGCAAGGTTTTCAGCCAAAAATAGTAAGTGTCCTATTTGGCTTCACCAAACCGTTCTCCTAATTATCCTAAGCACTTTTCATGTTGGACACAACTCCTAAAGCCCAACGGATGAAAAGTTATACTCAAACTAAAACTTACTATTTATAGTAAAAACAAAATTAAAACGAGGAAACGACCGTCGATCAGGGGTTTTTTCGCAAATCCGGGCTGCGCAACCCAGCATAGCGGGGTTGGTTGGCTAAAGTAGCTCGTTCTACCCCAAAATCATATATTTTACGTCGGATAACTCATTCCGGATTGTGAGATACGCCCAATCTAAGGTCCGATGGTCCGGATCACTTCTGTCGCCGACCGTGCCTTTTCTAATCCATCTTAGCCATGAAATTGTCCGCGACCCGCTCTACATCAATAGCCCGGCCAATCTTCTCGTATCTAATCCCAATTCAGCCAATTAAATGCTTAGAGTCACAGTTTAGTTTGATTCAAGTTTAATACTATTTTTAATAATATTAAACTTAAATAGTCCCAATTCAGCCGTATGTCAAATAGCCAGATCAAGCGTATTTTAATAATATGCATGATTGATAAAACCTTTTTTTTTTTTTTTTTTTATTACACATGTGGCCTAATGTTAAATAGTCAAATCAAGTGTATTTTAATAATATACATGATTGATAAAACCTTTTTTTTTTTTTTTTTTTCTTTTTTTTGCTTTTTTGTTTTTTTTGTTTTTATAACCGCCACATACTCACGCCCTTGTGAGATTTCATTACCTATGGATGCACAAACCCTCACCGGGTGTTGAAACTCTTGAGAGTCTATCACCAAAGCAAGGGTAAGGATCCGAAACCTTCTATAATATAATCAATACGTACGGTAATCAACATATAACTTGCCTATTCTCATGGTCATTTAGAGATTGCTACAACCGCTCAACCAATGAATTTTAAGAGAAATCAGCCATCAAAGATGGGCACAATGATTGATGGTCGACAAATAATCTAAAATTTTATATTATAATTAATGTTGTAACGGCCAATAATTTTAGAACGTATGTGCGCCCGTGTATGTTTGAACGTTTGCATTCATAATTACACTTAAATGTATCATAATTAATCAACCAATAAGGTAAAATTATATATTAAATAACAGATGCAGACATCTGACTCACTGTTTTGATATTTAATTCCAATTCTAAATTAGCATACATTCCAAAACATGGTTCAAAGCGTTGAATTTTATAGCAAATAAAACTGCAATATGTACCTTCCTTTCTTGTTTTACTACAATATTATAACATATATATATATATATTATTCTTTATTATTATTATTATTTTTGGTTGATGTCCTCTTTTTCGTCCTTTTATAAATAATTCCAGAATTCTTCCTAACTGCAAAGTACATCAATGGCCCAGGAGAAAAAAACAAAGAATTTGCTGGATGTGATCTTTCCATCCCAACCATCTTTTGGACCATTTGCGTCTGCTAAAGGTCAGCATGGACCAATGAGCGTGAGCGTGAGCTGCGTTAGCCAGGACTTTGGTAAGGTGCACCAGTATCTGTGTTTGAAATCCACTCCGCTCGGGCTGCGGTTGGATCCCTGACTATGGGGTCCACTGTGATGTATTTACCTTACATCCGTAAGGTCCATCCTTTTCTACAGATCATTTCAGGGCAGGATCCTGAAAATTAAGTAGGTTTAAATGTCAGATGGGCCACACCACAGGAAACAATGGTGATTGACCATTAAAAACTTCTTATGGGCAACAAAAGTTTTGGATCAAGCTGATATTTGCCTGGTCCCTTCAGTCATGTCTTTTTGACCTTATTAACGGGTTGGATGGCAAATAAACATTCTGGTGACCCCAAGAAGTTTGTAAGGGTAGGTATTAAATCACAACTGTTTCAGTCCACATAAGATTTGAATCTACTTCATTTTTGGTTTAATTCGATAAAATTATATTTCAAAACGGATGGACGGCGTGGATTTAAGGAACATACATCAAGGTGGGCCCCACAGTAAGGGATCCACCGAAGCCGCGCCCCTCCTCTCGGACCACAAAATTTCGAATCGGGAAGATGGTTGGTTTCTCCCTTCATCGTCGTCTGACATGAACGGGTTGGATGGCATACAAGCATCACATGACCCATGGGAAAGTTTCAAGTGTGCACCCCATCCTCACTGTTCCCTGTCGTGTGGCCTACTGGAGTTCCGGATCGGTCCCATTTTTGGAATCACACCCTAACATGAGCTGGCTCAAATGATGGACGGTGTGGATGTCACACATATCCCAGTGCGGCTCCACAGCTCTTTTTTTGCCCGGTCTCCTCAATTGCAGGAAATTCGAATCTCACCAGAACTGGTCACACACGCTGTGTTCGGTCATCTCGACGGACACGCCTCGATATTTCCGATATTCTCTCGCTATTTCCCTCAAATGGCCCTGGTCGTGGCTCGTTTCTTCTCTCATCTTAGAAGAAGGAAAAAAGAATGGCACTTTCTTTCCCAAATTACCCTTCGTCTTCCCCTTCTACTCGTCCGTCTCCTTCTTCATTCAAGCATCATCAACGTACAACACCTTCTTCGATTCTATTCTCTCAGAACTCCTTCCGCAATCGATTTCTCAAATGGGTCTCCGTCCAATCCGCCAAAAATCAAAACCTCAATGCCGTTTGTATGCAAGAAGGTGAATTGCTTTTTCTTTTTTCTTTTGTTTTTTGTGAATTGGGTTGCTTTTATTTCATTTTCGGATGCTCAGTTTGTTTGTGTTTTTTTTTTTTTTTTTTTTTTGCTGCTGTTAGATTTGTTGTTTTGTGGGAATTGATACGATGCCACTGGTTGTATGGGAATTCCCATGCAACCTAACTAGCAGTTTATACATGGGAGAGTGGAAGGTGAATCAGGACCGTTAATTTGGTCTTTTACCAAGTTAAGAAAAACAGGCAGATTAGATAATCTGTTGACAGCCTAGGGTAAAATGTGGATAAATCTGATGGGTAGGAGTGTTTGATTGATGTGGATTTTGAAATGTGGGCCATCCAGATTGCATAGATAAAATCTCATTAATTAAGAAGCTTGATTAAGCTTTGAGAAGTGTATTTTCATTAATTAATGATGCAGGGAAGAGAGTGAAAAAGTGAACAGGAAGATCACCATCTTCCTCAAGTGATTAAAATCTTCCTCGAGTGATTAAAACCTTGAATCCACAAGAAAATAAGAGAAATTTTAGGTATTTTACTGAATAATGTGTAATATCTGTGATTTTTGAATTACACCACTAATAAAGAAATAAAAATTAAAACCCTAATCCGAAATGACCCAAAATAACAAATTCTAACCCTAATAGAAGTCCTAATTTGACTAGAATAGGACTTCCTAGGGCTGAAAGTCGGGCGAGTTGGGTCGGGTTGGTGCTCAACCCTAGCCCAACCCAAGGTTCCTGTACCTCAACCGTAACCCTAACCCAACCCAACCCAACCCAACCTCGGGTTGGGAATTCTCAATCCAAGCCCAACTGAAGTGGGCTCGGTCGGGTTGGTCAGTTCGATACATGATAATATTTTCATTATTACATTAGTCTATTGTATTTCAAAACACATCTTATTTTTTGTATATATAGTTTTATTAATTATATATGTAGTTATTTATAGTAAAGAACTTCATTTTTTTCTAAACAAACAAGCTAAAATATAGGACAACTATTTCTTTAAAAGTCATGTTGTGTAGCATGCAATCTATTTGGGAGAGAAAAATCTGGCATATTTTATTAGCTTGAGTCATCAGAAATGATGTGGACCAATGAGACCCAACAACACTGGAATTTCCTATGCCTTCAACACAAACGATCCACACTCAATTACAATTTATTAGTAACTTATATATTGATCGGGTTCGGGTTGGGTCAGGCAACCCAAGACCTCAACCCGAGCCTGACCCAAGCTTTATCGGGTTGGTGTTTGTATAGCCTATCGCAGTCCAGCAATACGAAACCCGTCAAAAGATACAAATAATTATTTATTTATTTATTTTTAATTGTATGTAAAGATCTGAAAAAATTGGGAAAAAAATTTAAAAAGAGAGAAACCTTCAACAATGTGGATTTCTATACCTGTAGAAGAGTTTACGCTGATCGAAAGCTCATTTAGTGGGCCATTTGAATCGAAGTTGTAGGGAATTGATTTTGGTAGTTTGTAGGGAATTGATTTCGAAAGATAATGTAAAAAACATCCAGAGATTTGGGAGAGAAATTAGGGTTCTAAGGGGCTGAAAAATCCAGATCACAAATACGTGTAACTAACTTGGTAATATCAAATACTGCTGGATTATCCTTTAAAAGGAAAAAAGAAAAATAAATTATTTTTGATAGCGCTGGATTCTCTTAATTTGGAAGTATTATCAAACACAGCCAGATCTGCTATTTTCCCTTGTACCAGCATTCACTGCATTGGGCAATCTCAGCAATCTGATCCATGGAGTTTGTCCCATTGGCATTGGCTTGGTTTCTTTTTAACTGTCCATTTTCAGGCTTATTGTCAGATTACTAGGATTGTCCGGTGTGGGAGTTCCGACCCAACATTGCCCGTCCATGGTGGACCTGCCAGGGAACTAGTCGATAGATCACTGAAAGGTGGTCCCACCTGTATGGAATGCTGGCCACCCCCCCACATTTTCATGCCAAGAATGGCCCGCATTGATAAATGGCCCAGATCTCACTACATCCAACTAGGTCCCTCTTCATTTTACTGGAATGAAACCATTTGATAAAAAGAGGGTGTTTTGGTAGTTCAACAGTTTTCTTCCTGCTGATTGATCCAATGGTATATGAGAATCTTCATTGGTTATGTGTAGATACTCAAAAGAAATACCAGATGCATACGAGAGGTTGCTGCTTGATGCAATCCAAGGAGAACGGCGGCTGTTCATCAGGAGCGATGAGCTGGATGCTGCATGGAAGCTCTTCACGCCATTGTTGAAAGAGCTGGAGGAGAAGAAGATCACTCCTGATCTCTATCCTTTCGGAAGTCGTGGGCCTGTCAGAGCTCATTATCTCGCGGAGAAGTACAATGTCCAGTGGGGTGACCTTGGCACCGAGCATTATCAAGGTTGACATTTTTGATTTTTGATTTATTTGAGATGTATGAGAATAATTTTCATTCCACTTGTATGGACGAGTCAAAACCAAGGGTTGAGATTTCTTTAAAACAAGGGGGAGGGATTTGATTCTTTGGGCTTCCCTAATCAGAGATGATAAAGGAGAACTGAGAATTTTGGCCACATTTGTTTAAATTGTTTCCCTTTTCGAATGTTTGTTACAGATCTTCATCCTTTACAGTGTGCACATGTGAGGCCCGATGATCTAGTGATCGAGACCGTTGATCTGATGGTCTTCACTTTGGGTGTGGGATACCTTGCAAAAAGATATTCTAAATCTATTTTTAAACTTTTCTGTTGAGTTAGTTTTTAGCAATCTGGTAGAATTTGGGGAATCTCCCATTCTTGGTGGAGATCAATTATCTCAATCATAAGATCATGGACCCCACAGATTCAAGGCAACACCATGATTTGTGTGCATTAGATGCCTTCTAATATCTTTGAAGGTGCCTTACACAATGAGTTTCGCGAGGGTTTCAATAAGCATGCCATTTATGTCAAACGCAATGATCATGGTGATGTATTGTTGATCTTTGTATGCTGAAAATATAATCTTCATATGCAGCCTCTTTGTTATGATTGATGAGTTTAGGAACGCTAGGGTTCATGAATTTGATATGACAAACACAAGATGCATGGGGGGCATTATGCAGCATTTTTGTTATGATTGATGAGTTTAGGAAAGCTAGGATTCATGAATTTGATATGACTGACATTAAGACGCATAGGGGGCATTATTATATAGTTGTATCACTTCTGTTAAACAAAATAGTTTAGAACCTTATTCGAAGGATACTTATGTATTGTGATTTTTATTTTTATTTTTAAATTTCTATGCAATGATAACTTATTTATTTATTTATTTTTAAAAATTTCTTAAAGTTTCATTTATCAAATGATTTCCCAATGTTTTCCAAAAATATAAAAATATTACGCAGAGCATTAGATATATATATATTTTTATTGTATATCCGATATGTTGTTGTATCCCAAGTGTGCAATGGATTTATCATTGTTACTTCATTTGAGAAAGCTTACTGTGATACGCTCATCCAAACAAAGCTTAAAAGGCAAAATATTTTATGGTTAAGGGACAATCCATGGTCAAGACCTCATGAAAATTTCTAATGACCAAACGGTTGGCCCCATAGGTTACAAATGGAAAACCATTTACATTAGTCTAAGCATAGTATATTATATTCCTTTTTTGTTTTTTGTTAAATTAAGATCAGAGGGTTTAACATAAAGATCATTTGTGGGAGTCCACAGCCGGAGGCCATCAGCTTAACGGTCACGTGCAGTGTTGAAAAACTATAGTCCACGTCTTTGCTATTCTTTCATATTGGTCATATACTCAAAACCAACCAGTTCGCAGTTGGTAAGGCTAACCATATTAATCACTATCAAAAACAAGAGGGCAACTCTAATTTAAAATTTGTTGGCGTTGAAATTCCCCGACGGATTTTAGCCGTCGGTAAAGGAGGTGTCGGCGTTCCGGGCCTTCTAAGCTATTGACAATGCCGACGGATTTAAACCATCAGGTTTCCTGACTTGCCGACGGTTAAAAACCGTCGGTGTTTCTCATTAAAAATTATGAAAATATATAAATTATTGGAAGCGTATTGCCTACCTCCGCCTCTATCTATCTCAAAACGGGTGTGATGGTGCATGGGTTCATTCATCAAGTGGGGCCCACCATGAACACACTGGCACAAAAAATAAAAAATAAAAATAAAATCAAACTCAACTAATAAAGCAAGCACATGTATGATGAAAATGAATTGTTAACAAGAAAAATGTGTATATTCAAACATATACAAAATTAGGCACATAGAATTTTCATTTTCAACCCATCCTTTTTTCTCATTACCTCAAGCAAGATTAATACATGATGTATGACAAGGTAAACTTACTGATAATGATAGATAATTAGTTGTGCAACATAGCAGGCAAGATCTTCTTTCTAAAATGAAATACCATGAAATTTAAAGTGCCACCATTATAAATATGTGGAATATAGACACATTCTAACAGGGAATAGCCCATGTGCCATCAATTAAAAGAAGGAAAACAAAAGAAACAATAGAATAGAAGATTGAGTAGACATTGAGAGATTGCATCGCAATATTGCTTTCAAAGACCCTAAAATCTCCAATGAAACTGAATAAAGAAAATTTCCATTCCATTCAAAGGCAAAAAAGGAATATATATCTATGACAAGATAGATGAATAATTACCGTTTTTTTTTTTAACACCAACATGAACTAATAAGAATCAAACCAAATGAGCCTTCAATCTTCTGAAAACCCAATAGTAAGAAATAGGAATAAAAAATAAAAAATCCATTTTTACCACTAAAGAGAATACAATTCATACCCACTTAACCTCAAAAACATCAAAGAAAGCCCTGCGCAGCACCTGCCCCACCGCCCCAAAGTCGCGGGGCTCAACACATTTTAGTGTACGTCTAGGCTAGTGTAACATCCCGAATTTTTCACTGTTTCGAATTTCCAAAAATCTTAAAATTTTTTTTTATTAATTAATCTATAATATTACTTAATGACCGTCAGCACTCAATGTTAATATATACAGGAGTGAAATTAGTAAAGAACCGGTAACGTCCCGTCCAATCAACACAGTGTCCTGGAGCATCCACATAGAATTTGTCACAAGACCATTCGTTTAGACTACTCGTGGTGAGGTACCATAAGTTAATTAACTTAGGATTAGTCCATTAGAGTAGACCAGACGTGTTATGATAGGACCTAGTGCGGGCCACCAAGCCAGATGACCGTTTGTACTTAGCAACAGCCCGTGCGGGCCACATAGCGAAGCAGGAAGGTCAGAAAATTATAAAATTTTAGGGAACACTAGATCTCAATGGGCTTGAGGTCCATCACGGACCTCAGACCCAGTGAACACCCAGAATTGGGATCTGACACTTGTCAAATGCACCCCACCAATGCCAGAATTGGAATCTGACACTTGTAAATGAAACTGAGACTCTGGGCTTTTCAGCCGTTAGATTTCTTCCAAATTTATAGCGAAAGTTTAATGTATTTTTCTACGCCCGTCCACAAAATCTGGAACCCGATCATGGCACGGTAACCGTTGATCGCAAATCAGACCTGTACGATCAAACCAAATATCCGATCGTCCCCAAATTTTGCATGGCCCTTCATCGGGTCATGGTCCACCTATCCTATAAGTTTTATGGCTAGGGGACCACCAGAACCTCTCCAATCACTGGAATAGACCCCGCAGGGCCATTTACAGATCGAAATCGTATGATCAAACCCCATATTCGTTCATCCATTTGCTCCCAAACTTTTTATGACACCTCATCAGGCCATGGAGCACCTGTCCTATAAATTTTGTGACCAGGGACCCATCAGATCAACTCCGTTACTCTTTTAGCCTAAAACCGACGGTTTAGAGTAAGCACGACCAAATCTCCACTTTTACTAGTTATAAATAGGCCACACCATGAACATAGTTAATCCAAACCCTAATCATCGCCCATGAGAAATCTCACTACCTAATTCATTGTAGAAATACCCCGAATTTCTGAACAAGCTTTACACCGCTCGTTGGCGGGCCACTAGTTCCAAAACTATAGAAGAATGTTCGTCTTTCTGGGCTCGACGTCCATCGCGGAAGTCAGACATGGGTGCTATCTAGAACCGCTCAACTTGAGCTAAAGGACGAGTGCATGAGAAGTGCAAATACCCTAAAAGAATGAACTGAAACTTGAGTGAATTGGGTCGTCCACTCTTATGCTAAGTTGAGGATTTCGGACTGTTGATTTATGACCAAACTTCACAGGTGGAGTAAGGATATTTCTCTGCCCATATCCGTATAGCCGCGGCCCCGATCGACTATCGGTGACTGTTGAATAGACTTCTCATCATATCCGTTGATCGGCGCATCCAAATGGCGGGCTGATCGTATCCATATGTAGATCATCATTAGGGCTAACTATCCTACGGTGTGCATCGATGTTTACACCCCATAGTGGGCTCTAGGGGCTAGAAAAACCCTCCCATAGGGTTAGTTTGGTAAAAATCCAACACTTGCGGCCATTGGTACCAAATCTGGCACTATACAAGGATTTCCTTTGGGCACCCCTCTCCCCATATGAATTTTACCCTAGAGAAGAGAAAGAGAAAAGAGAAAAAATGGAGAAAAAAGAAAAGAAGAAGAGAGGAAGGGAGAGTGAAGGTGGGTCATAGATCAAAGTGGGGCCAAGGGAGTCCGATGCTTGCAACTCCTCACTTCTTCCTCAACGAATCCTCCACCACGACCGCCCATTTGCTTCCGTTGATTGTATAAGTAAATTTCTCACCCTTTTTTTCTTAAAACCCTTGTGTGTGTGAGGGTTTGCGTGAAGTTCTAACATGTAAATGGTTGTTTTAGGGATTCCGGCCGATCTACCCCGAAATCCACATCCCCTAGGTCATTTTCAAGCCTCCAACGAACCCGAAGGTGTGGACTATTGCTCTTAGGTGGCCTAGCACCAATTTTAGTATGTGTTTAATAATTTTGGTTGCTTGGATGCTATGTTAGGAGAATTTAGAGAAACTCTAGGATTTGTATGTTTGTTAGAATAGTATGTTTGACTCTCATATGATGTTGTTTTTGCCTCTCACATGACTTTGTGTATGAACAATTGCATGCTCATGCCTTGTTTGATTTTCTCATATGATGTGCCTTATAACATGTATGATTCATTGATTTTTGTGTATTTTGGTTCTAAGGGGGGTAGGAAGTGCTTAATTTCCTTATCCACTCACACAATACACACACACCTTGTTCATGATATGGTTAGCTTTACATGTTAGTAGAAATTTAGAATTTTATGTTGAAAAGCATGAGAACATGATGTTGTTTATGTTAGATGATGCATTGATAGTCGGTATGTTCTGAATCACCTCCCAAACCCTTGAGTTGGTCAGTAAATCGAGGAGAGCGAAGGCGACCCCGTTGGTAGGACTACCTTGAGGCTAAACCCATGGATTTGGGCGAGTGCATGTGGGCGACAGTAGTTAAACTACATGGGTTGCTTCCACCCAATGCCGTTCCGCCACGTACTGGCCTGGACTCGTGCGGTCTAGTCTATGAGCTGATCAACCCTGTTTGTTAACCCTGTATGCTCACATATGTATAGAACCTAAACTACCCTACAACTATTACAGCCCATTAATAACTCACTTGAAATTGGTCCACAGCCTCATGAGCCGGGCATGGTGGAATGAGACACTGTGTTCAAGCTGTCGGCCTACGCTGGGGTGCCGCGCCTCCCCGTAGTGACCGCGAGCGACCCCTTTCTCTTAGCACTCATCATATACTTGAAGTCAGGGATGAGGAACCCGACGGGATCACGGACCGCGAGGTCTTGGCCTCACGCATTGGGGGGTCTTGGCCTCGCAACCAGTTTAGGACATTGATATGTGGGGTGCATCAGATTCTCAAACCTGCTAGATGAATGGACTTAACTAATAACTCGGCTAACACAATCGCATTATGTCGCATTAGTTAGGGTGGCGACTCGGAAGTCGAGGTCGCAATGAGGGAGTGCTGACATACGCGATCGTTAGATGGAGTCGCTCGAGGGAGTATTGTGGCGAGGGCATGCATCATATCATTCTGCATGTATGCATTTTAAATAAGAGTTTCTAGGTATTGTTGATTATCTATTTTTTTTATTAAATTCATATTATAATTGATGCATGTTAAAACTTAAGACTAATAGTACCCACTGAGTTGATTACTCACTCCCACTCTGGGACGGTGTTTTAAAACACCACCCAGACTCTTCAGTAGCTGCAGGTTGTGTTGAGTTCGACGAGCCTGGCGGCACGAGCTTAAGCGAGGAGGACGAGTTCTCCTACTTCCAGTTGATGGACGGTCCTCCACCGGCTTAGAAGACTGGATTCTAGGGTGTTGAGTCGTGGGCTCAACGCACCATTCTTTGGGCATATGATTCCCTATGCGATTTTGTTGGGCATCGCCTTGTGTGGCCCATTTATATTCTTTTTGAACCTATATATATTGATTTCTCTCAGTTCAGTAGACTAGTTGTGGATGTGCCTCATGTTTCAATTAATTCCATGTTGCGCTTTTAAACTTGATAAATTATAAAATTATAAGATTGATGATAAGTGACACTCGGGGACCCGGGAGTCGAGCATATGCACAACCCCCGAATTTTCGGGGCGTTATAGCCAGCCTGGCCTAGCCGGACTTCATATTATGTTTCATATCTTGCAAATATATATAAGTCGAACCAATTAGGTAACACCATTCATCTTGAACGTTCATTGATCTTGATCATTTCAATGTTGGTTTCATTCCTCTAAATTTTTTTATTTCTTTATGTATAAGTGGTCTACTTAATCATTGAAGAAAGGAATATTCAAGTGGAAAATATGGATTTGATCAATTCTAAGATCAAGCTGAGTCGGACCTGGGCCCGACTAATTTTTCAAGATCAGGCTTTAGATTGTTGTGCTAGGCCTCTGTTGGCCTTGGAGAGTCTGAAGGGTTAGCCCGAGCTGGGCATGGTATATAATTGTGCCATAATAATCCACACGTCTTTTTAACAAGAAACATTTGACACTTTTAACAAGAAACATTTCACACATAAGATATCTTCAATCCGCATCACCGTTTGACAATGGCATACATTTATTTTCATTTAATTTAGCTAATTGACATTTTTTACTACGTTAGATGATTATCCCATATCTGATTTTATGTTTGATAAATGCTTTGAAGATTCCACCTCACAATTTAAAGATATATACCATTGTGAATTCTCATTAAAATTAACAATAGAACTATCCTAAATACAATGATTTATTAGATTATAACATTTGTGTGTTTTTCTCTCAAATGAACATCCAGAAGCATACATTTTATAGCGTTATCATCAAGCTTGTCATAGTTTTCATCACTATACTTCAAATAAGCTACGGATCCCATCACCCAAAGATGCATCAAATTTTGTTTTTCCCTCTTAAGAATTTTATATCGAACATTCATATCTGATCGCAACAGCATACAATAGATCTCTTATATTGCAGTATGCATAGCTTTAGCTCATTTAACTTTCAAAAGTACCATCAATTTATTGTAACTTGAGTGGCCTGGATTATGTGATGGTTCTTCCTCACAACATTCCCATTTTGCTGAGGCATTCTTAGGAAAATGAGTTTCCTTTTGATTTTGTTGAGTTATTCATGATAGAATGAGTTACCTTTTGATTCCACGTGCTCTCACAAAAGTATTAAAATTATTAGACACATAAGTTCCATTATTATCATTCTTAAGACTAGCTTTTTATTTATTGAACTGATTTTTCAGCAATGTTTTAAATTCTTGAAAACATTCAAATACTTCATATCTTTGAGGTATATAGATCCAAATACCTTGTCAGAACTCATCTATAAATGATATACAGTACTCAATCGATGATTCAAGTAAATAATAAGTTGTGATGATGGGCTGTAGGACGATGTATAGCTTTTGCAAATTCAAATGCCTCACATGCATGGTACTGTATAACCGACATTAGCATCTGGACTTTCTGATACTATCATTAAATGGATGCCCAGTTATAGATGGCGAATAAAAGCCATTCCAAAACGAAAAGCCATTGCACCACTCAGCCATGGACTCAGCCCATCTAACTCACATATAGCCTTTTCTCTCTTCTTTCCTCTCATAGTTCTCCTCATTCTAATACTCCTCCTACCACCCTTCTTCATATACAAGCTCTTCCAGCCCCTCCCCTCCTCCAATGAGAACATGACACGTAAGGTTGTCCTCATCACCGGCGCTTCCTCCGGCATTGGCAAGGTCCCTGTGAAAACTCCATAAAAACCATCTTGTGTCACACTCATGGGGCCCACATACATCCATGCATGGACAATTAGAAGCACGGTCAAAAAAGGTTCAGAAACATGCTGATGAGATGATCCTAACCACTGATCGTGGACTACTGATCATTAATGGCTTTCAGTAGTCCATGTTTTTTTCCAATAAGTACCGTTTTGATCATCTGATCATGGGTGCAGATGGACCCCATGGGCGACCCTTTCAAAACAAACTCCCTCACTGATCTGTCATATGTCGTCGTGATTTCCCGAAACTAGCTTACCAGTATGCAAAGAGAGAGGCCTTCCTAGTCCTTGTTGCGAGGAGAGAGAGAATTCACGCCGGCAATGTAAAGTGGTAACCGACTCTTAAGAGCCCCTGGTTTGGTGATCCTTACCGTTGATCTACTGCATCACACTATTTTTCAGGCTCCCCATTTCTCTCCACATTGAGAAAGATCACAACCATATTCCAGTCTGTGGTCCTTTTTTTACCTGATCTCAACATTATATTAAGCTTTTATTTTCTTTGTTAGAGTATATATAGCACATGTACGTGCAACTTTGTATCAGCTTCGGATCGTCTGTGTTGAAGGCACAGGAATTCCTGTGCCCTAGCTTCTCATTGGTCCATGGCATCACTGATGACACCAGCACAAAACAGAACGATTTGACTTTTCCCGAACGTAGAATATCTCTGGGCCTACCATAATTTGTGTGTTAGATCCACACCGTCCATAATTTTTTTCATATCATTCATGCTAATCATCCCCAAAATCAGGCACATCCAAAGCTCAAGTGAACTACACCACCGAGAGTAGTGGGGATTGAACGACTAGTACTGTTAAAACCTTCTAGTGTCCACCATGAGGTTTATTTGCCATCTAGCCTCTTCATCAGGTCACGCAGACCTGCATGAGGGTAGCCTTTTGTGGCCTCAAAAAGTTTTCAATGGTAGGAGTCCAATTCACACGGTTTGTTGTAGTGTGCTCCGCATGAGCATTGGATCTGCATTGTTTTGTTACATGCACAAAATTGATATGAAAAATTGGATAGATGGTGTGGATCTAACACATACGTCAGGGTGAGGCCCACTAAATATACGTATGTCAACACTTCTTGTTTTCTTCTCCCCGGAATGTACTGCAGCAGGCAGAATTTCTTGACATGTAAAATTTATGAGCACCGAGGAAATGTATTTCTTGCGTCTACACTGTCCGTCCATTTTTCAGATCATTATAAGAAATAAGCCCCAAAACAAATCGAAGTTCAAGTAGACCAACACCGCAAGAAACAGTAGGAATTAACGCCTACCGTTGAAAAATCTTATGGCTGCATAAGGCTCCCGTTAAGTTGATATTTGCTAGATGGCAAAAAAAAAAAAAAAAAAACTTTACGTTAGAACTTAGGAAGGTTTAAAAGATAATTTGTTTAATTTCCATGCTTTGGATGGGCTCATGCTTTAGAATGATGTCGAAAAACTGATGAATGGTGTCAATTTAACACATAAATCATCATACGTCCCATATAAGTTCAACACGTTAAAGTTGTGATACCATTCGATTTCTATACTGAAGAGAAAAATGTTTTGTGAGCTGTGACCGAGAAAGACATTAAAATGAAGCAACGACACATGAAGACTAGAGCTGTACACGAGTTGAGTATCGCCCTACTTGTACTCGGCTCTTAACGCCCGAGTGCTGCTCGTACTCGGCTCTACTTGGTCAACGAGCATGGACTCCTTACTCGTACTCTACTCGCCCGAGTATGAGTAGTAAATGAGTCAAGTCGAGTCCGAGTTTTCGAGGCGAGTTCGAGTACGAGCATAAATTGGACATATTTGAATCACATTAGGCATACAATAATAAAAAGAAAAAGAAAGTATGGACTCATACTCTTTGTGAACGAGTAGGGCAGGGACGAGCGTGCAGGGTAGGGATAACAGACGAGTATCTCCACCCTTTACGTGCAGTGTGCAGGGCACTGGACAGGCCACAGGGACAAGAGAGAGAGAGAGAGAGAGAGAGAGAGAGAGAGAGAGAGAGAGAAGAAGAAGAAGAAGAGGGACGGCCGATGTTACACCCCAAACTCAGAAACTGGGCTCACAAAATTCTCGATCGTTGAATCTGGCACCGACAGCCTCCGTAAAATTCCATTCTTGGCTCCCAGCGTTCATTCGCCAGGTTCCGATCCTGGAATGCTACAAGAAGGATTTTCACCTCGGTTTGATTTGTAATTAGCATAACCAAAGGCATAACCCACAAACAATAACCAAAAACTCCATTACATTTCCACTATGATAAAAAACTTTATAAGTACATTGAGCATAAAGAGAAATACAATGATAATGGACAAAAACTCCAAACTGATCTGATATGCGCTCCTACCTTAGCGCTGCTGCGATCTAACGTCACCTGCACGCAACGGTCGTGCATAAGCTTATAAAAAGCTTAGAGGGTGGTGAAAGCGTGTGCGTAAGGTGGTAATACAGTTATGCAGTATCAGACTAATGCGGAACATGCTGATGAATCCATAAACACCATTAGCCGTACCAAGGCTATGCGATGCAAGGTATAAATGATGTCGGTCATACTAAGGTCATGCGATGCGAGATGCAACTTAAGCATACGAATCCTCATCTAAGTCCACATATCAATGCAGCTCAACTCTGAAATATCACCAGGATCTAGTACACTCTAAACCAGATCGCCGTCCCATCGCACGTAATAAGGTAAGTGGAAGGGACCTCACTATCCACCTGCCAATATCGGGCTCAGCTCGTCGATAGCGGACCCATTCCTCGAGCTGGACAAACTCAACCTAGCTTTTCCCCCTTTTCTCGGGCGGGTAAGGCCACACCTCCTTCGCACCGGGGTCTAGTACACTCTAAACCAGATCGCAGCCCCATCACACATAATAAGGTAAGTGGAAGAGACCTCACTATCCACCTGCCAATATCGGGCTCAGCTCATCGATAGCGGACCCATTCTTCGAGCTGGACAAACTCAACCTAGCTTTGCCCCCTTCTCTCGGGCGGGTAAGACCGCACCTCCTTCCAACTGACCACAACACAGTGAAAAGTGCAACCTTCTAGTAGTAGGCATTCAACGCTCATGCACCCACTCGGTTTAAATGTTGGAGCAACTCTTGATACCATAAGGGTTTAAGGACTTTCAACTAGGGACATCTATAGCACCCCATGTAGAACAAGATTTTCGGTATCCAATCCTGCCAATCATGATACGCTTGTGGAGGCTATGACCCCGATGTCACTAGGGCGTTCAGTACCATATCACACAATGCGAATGTATGAATCACTCTATCTAGTCATGCAGCAATCCTGCGCTTATCGTGCACTCATGTAGGGCAACACCGCCTATCCGGGAGCCCCTAAACAATCTGTCCGAAGGCATATGCTATAATTAGTCACTTCTCATATCAAGCATACATATGATGCGTATGATCATGAATCATGAAACTATACTAAACATGTTATATGGTGATGGATGCTATTCATAACGAAGATGGGCCTAGATGGCCTACAAGTATGGGCCTAACAATGGGCCATAGTGAGAATTTTAATGCGGACATTTAACCAACATTATTTTTTCAATGTGGACGTCAAACCAACATTGCTCCCAAGGCACGACCTTCATAAACATCATTACATAAACCATGTTGGGATCACACATTGCAATGGACGTTAGGTTCATTCCATTGGGCCTTAAATACATCAAATGGGCCAAGTCACATGGGCCTTATATTCATCAAGTAGGCCACATCAATGGGCCGCAACAATGGGCCTTATGTACATTGCAATGGGCCATAACCCGTGGGCCTTAGAATGCATCAAAATGGGCCTCGTAACATGGGCGTTACATCCACATCAAAGTGGGCCTCAATGGACTACCATAGATAAATCAAGATGGGCCTCATAACATACCAATGTGGGTCCGCTTGAACTATGGATCTAGCTCATTTACCCCGTGCCAAAAAAAATGATCTTACCAATGGTTGGACGGTTTGAGATACAACACATGTACCATGGTAGGTCCCATAACTAGATGGCGTGGATGGGACAGGTGGGACCCAAGAAGCTTGTTGTGTGTACAACAGCTGATGGTGGGGTCCACTCTCCTGTATATATATAAAACATAAAATATATATGATATATACATACTATAGTTACTGCAATTGCAGCTGATGCATTTAAGGGGAGAGGTGAGTCCCATGTGGGGCCCACCACATGATATAATTATAATATAGTATATAATATCTTATATTATATATACTAATATAATATAATATTATATTTAATACCCCAATCATGTCCAAGCCCTGGACGGCCTGGACATACATACATCGCATGTGGGTGGGTCCCACGTAGGGCCCACCATCTTATATGTATAATATATAAAATATATAATATATATAACATAAAATTATATATATATATATATATATATAAAATAAAATATATAACAAATATATGTGTGCTGACGTCCAGGCCCTGGACGGCCTGGATAACCACATACATCAAGGAGGGCCCCACACGTGGGGCGTGTTCCACGTAGCATGAATCGTGGTGGGCCCATCAAAATGGAAGGACGGTGCAGATGGGTCCCATGGACCCCATGTCAGGGCACACTTCACTTTTAGCCACCATCCTAGGGAATCAACCCTAGGACCTCAGCGGTGAAATGAGGTATCTCTCACTCCGTCTGCCAGGTAAGCTATGGATCTGGGCATGGGATGCACGCCAAGGAGGGCCCCACACGGATGTGGCCCACCATCCGAGGGTGGTGGACGGCTGGGTAAAGCACATACTCCATGGTGTGGCCCATCAAAAAGGGTGGACGGCGTGGATGGGTCTCATGGACCCCACCGTCAGCACCCACACCCATGTTAGTACACACTCTATGTTAGCCACCCCACAGGGATCAATACCAAGACCTCCAGTGTTGAAACAAGGCATCTTTCACTTGGTCTGCCACCTGAGCTATGGAGCTGGGTGTGGAAAACGGGCCCCACACGGATGTGGGCCCCACCGTCCAAGCGGTGGATGGTTTGGGTAGAACACATACATCATGGTCTGGCCTAGCCAAAGGGTGGAGGATGTGAATGGGTCCTATGGATCCCACTGTCCATACACACTCCACTGTTAGCTACACCCACTGTCAGCCACACTACACTGTCAGTTCACACTTCACTACTAGCCATCGTCCACTGGTACGACTGCCTGGACGGACGGTGTGGATGTACACCTCATCAAGGTGGGTCCCACATGGCCCATCTGTTTTGGATTAGCTTGATATTTGTGTTTTTCCCATGGCACATACCAGCCATGAAAACAATGGGGTCCACATCAATGGATGGCGTGGATAAGGTCATGCATCAGGTGGGCCACAGAGAGAGAGAGAGAGAGAGAGAGAGAGAGAGAGAGAGAGGAGGGGGGGGGGGGGGGGGGGGGCACTATGGGCCCCTCTCCCATACAAACATACATCAAGGTGGGTCCCACATATATGGACCCTTAAATCAAAAAAATAATGAAAAATAAAATTTAAGATCACCTACTGGCTTCTTCTTGCACCTTAGGCCTCCTTACCTTTTTAGCTTTGATTCCAACGGAAGAGATGAGGTTTGGATGGTTGAGATGGAAGATGGAAGGGTAGGAAAGGTGGGCCACACTTGTTGCTTGGGTGAGCTTGGAGGGGCTTGGACGTGTGGTGTTTCTCTTGCTTGAAAATGAGTTTTGAAAATGAGAGATGGAGACTTATAAATGGAGAGAGAGAGAGAGAGAGAGAGAGAGAGAGAGAGAGAGTGATGGGTGATAGAATGATGGATGTGGTGAGTGATGGGTGTAAGAACTTTTTGACTTTTGAGGTAATTTGTGTAAGAAGAGGTATGAGCTTGTAAGAAACTTTTGACTTTAAGGGTTGCTTGGGGAAGGGTGAGAGGTGATGGTGTACTTGACATGATGAGATTGATAGATGTGACAAGTTGTAGAGATTTTCTCAGAATTCGTACGCGCGACATTTTTCTCGCATCGAACGTGGACTCACATTTCCTGACCAGGGTATTGGATCGGTGCACAAATCGTAGCATCGGAATTGCGACGACGATGTGGTTGCTATGGTACAAGTCTCGGGTCGAGCTAACTCTGGTTAACGATATGTGATTCAGGGTCGTGCGTAAATGCCGGGTAAGGGTCGAAGGTTGTCAAAATTTGATCGGAAAAATCGCGAAAGTCTACGAAACGGTACGGTCTAGGATACAGGGCTTATAGCCGGACAGGGGACAGAGAGGAGTGAGATCGAGAGAGGGAAGAAGAGGGACGGCCTACCGGTCGCTAGGAGAGGGAGGAGAGAGAGAGAGAGAGAGAGAGAGAGAGAGAGAGAGAGAGAGAGAGAGAGAGAGAGAGAGAGAGAGGGTTTTCATTTTTGAACAGGCGCTGTTTGAAAACAACCCAGATGAGTAGGGTTTTTTTTTTTAAAAGTGAGTTATATATATCGAGTACACGAGTAGAGTATGAGTCGAGTACTTCTCAACTCGTACTCTACTCGTTTTCTAAACGACCTTATAAATCCACTCGTACTCAACTCAAAATCACACGAGTCGAGTATTCCAAGTCAAGTCAAGTGAGTACTTGAGCCGTAGTTTGCTCAAGTACAGCTCTAATGAAGACAATTGCATGTAAGTTGAAATACCTATAAATATTCCACCCATATATTGTGTACTGAGTTACTAAGTATGGATTGATTGTTGTCTTTAACACGAAAGTTGTTGTCTTTAACACGAAAGCCGATTACGAACTAAGTACCAAGTAAAATGTTTTATTGTCCATACTGAGTAAACTCTATGGGGCCCATGGTGAATTCTTTTTTTTTTTTTTTTTGGCAATTAAATGGCATTAGCCAGAGGGATTTCATTGATCCACAAACTATACAGCCATTTGGGTGGGCCTAACAAAAAGGATGGCAGCCTCACCTGTTATGTAACACAAAGTGGATAGGAAAGAAGGTTAAAAGATAACCTTTAAAGAAGAGAAAACTCTACAAAAAACTGGACAGAAGAAAAGGAAACCACCCCTCGGTCATTGACGTTTTAGAGCACCAATCTCTGCGTTATCTAGAAGTAAAGCTCCTCTTGCTAACCTCGGAATCTGGGAATGGCGCGTGTAGATCATATCGGGGCAGCCCTCACTAACTATTCTTGCTATCGTATTTGCCATTGAATTCCCTTCTCTAAAAATGTGATTGATCACCAGGTTAAGGCTCCGAATCTTATCCTTAATTATCCTAAAGGTGTACCATAATTTCTAAAGGTTGGGCAAGCCAAATCCTCCAGAACATCCGCAATGACTTTTGAGTCGGTTTCAACTAGAGCTGAGCATTGGTCCGGATTGGATTGGATTGGGTATAACCCGAACCGGTCCATAATCTCTATGTCTTGATCCGGACTTGAATTGATACGGGACCGAGTCCGAGTCACGTGACTCGGACCAATCCGATACATGGTTGGACTGACCCGAACCGAGTTCGACTCAGTTAGAGAAACTGAGTCGGATCAGATTTGACATGATTCGGATAATTTAAATTTACTTTAACTATTTCATATGGTGTGGTCCACTTCCGCTTTCAATATACTACGTTTTTTTGCTCAACGCTTAAAATGATAAGTCAAAATAGATGAACGGCATAGATAAAACATATACAGCAAAGTGGGCCCCACATAACTCTAAAAATATTGTATTGGTGCTTGCCCACATGTATTACCATGTTTACGTGTTGGAGTGTCGTACTTTTCACGTCAGCTGCCTGTATATAATACTTGCTGTATATAAGCACGTCACCTGCTGATAATGGGGTATGTGTTATATCAAAACCGTCTATCATCTTACGACAAAAAATAAGGCAGATCTAACTATCGTGGACCATACGAATTGTTTAATGGTAAAAATCATTCTTTGCTATTATTTGTGGTGTGGTTCAGATGATTTTTGAATATTATTTATTTTTTGGATAATACTCTATAAGGATGTTTAAAAATACATGAACGGTATAGATATAATAAATACATCACGGTGGGCCATGCAACTTTGATATCATTTGAACCGTTCGTATAACTCGGAGCTTGAGTAGCGTCAGTGCTCGTCTACTCACGACACGTACCTATAAATAGCTGGAGACGGGAGTGATGTCAGGTCATGTGAGCGTACAGAGAGGGGAACGGACTGGCTACTCTCCCTGACATAAGTCGGTCCTAGTTGGGCCTCACTATGATGTATGTGATTCATCCATGCCGTCTATATATTTTTACAGATCATTTTACAATGTGACTTTAAAAATGAGGTATATCCAATTCTCAAGTGGACCACATTAATGGAAACAGTGTTGAATGAGAACTGACCATTAAAAACATGTTGAGGGCCATGAAAGTTTTGGATCAAGGTGATCTTTGTTTTTTCTCTTCATCTGGGACTGTATGACCTAATCAACGGATTGGATGTCAAATAAATAGTATAGTAGGCCTTAGATATCAAATAAACAAACAGTATAGTAGGTCTTAGGAGGATTTTAATGGTGGATAGCCAACCCCTATTGTTTTCATGTGGTGTGGTCCACCTGAGAACTATATTCCTCTCATTTTCTGTACCAAGCCATAACTTGAACTTTAAAAATGAATGAATGGAATGAATGAAACACATATATCCGGATTGGGACGGTTCGGATCGAATCGGATCCACTCAGATCGGATTGCCAGGTATGGATTCGAATTTGACCTGAAAAGATTTCAGATCTAACCTAACCAACCCGATTCGCATCGACCCAGGCCGTTGGATCGGTTCAGATCAGGTCGAAACGGGTCGGATCCACTGGATTGGATTAGGATTGCCCAACTCTAATTTCAACTATGATATTTGCAAGACCCGGGTTGAAACAAATATTAAGCCCATCCAGCATGCCCGAGCTTCTGCATGCACAGGTGCCGGAAGAAATTCCATCATATCTGTTGCTTTGAATCAGTAAATTCATGTTGATACATGTTGTTCAGCAGTTTTTACATCTCATTTTAAGAGTTGTACTCAAAATTAAGTATATCAAAAGCACTGGTGGACCACACCACATGAACTGGAAATCATTCCACCATTGAAGCCTTTCTAAGGCCTACAGTTATGTTCATGTATCATCCAACTTTTTCTTGAGATCACATGGATGTAGGGAAAACACAAATATACAAATAACAGCTTGATTCAAAAACTTCTGTGGCCTCGAGAAAATTTGAATAGTGGATGTTCAATTCATTGTTTCATGTGGTGCGTCCACTTGAGCTATGGATATGCTTCATTTTTAGCTTAAAGCCCTAGCATCACCCGGTAAAATGGATGGACGGAGGGGATAAAATACATAAACCTCATGCTGTGTTGTCACGTCTGTTGACCTTAGCTCTATTCGACTTTGTGAATAGGGTAGATGCCAGATAAACCTGACAATTGGTCCTGCGAAGGTTTGAACAATAGTCCCTTCATTCCCCACTTCTTTATATGGGATGGTCCACTTAAGCTTTTGATATGTGCCTTATTTTTGGGCTTATGCTCTTGAATGATCTATGAAAATTGATGAATGGTGTGAAAATAAAACATAAATCATTGTGAGGCTTGGAGAAGTTAGCGTCGTTAAAAGTTGTGTGAGAAAGGATTGAAAACCAACACAATATTCACTTAAAATGCAGCTCCTAACATTCATCACTGTCCATTTGTAACTTAACTAGTAGGGACTGATAGATCGATGCATGGTCCAAATGGTGAGTTGAATTAACAATCAGGAGCATCCATTTATCGAGCCATAATAAGTATTGCTTATATTTCAAAAATCAAACCTATTAGGAAATCTGATGTAGAGCGGGTTGCGGACACTTTTATGTCCAAGATGGACCAGAGAAGGCCCAATCAGAGACATAATTCATCAAGACCGTTAGAACTTTAAAATAGATATATCTCGCAAACCGAAATGAGTTATTTGATGTACCATTTATGATTTTGGGATAGGACGAACTACTTTATCCAACCAGCCAGGCCATGACGGGTTGCCCACACCGAATTTGCAAGATTTCATCAGATCAACCGTCAAATTCTCTATTTATTTTCATTTTTACTATTTTAGTAAGTTTTGGTTTGATTGTAACTCTTCATCCGACTTCAGGAGTTGTGTCCAACATGAAAAACGTTTAGAAAAATCAGGAGAATACGTGGTTAAGCCACATAGGACATTTACTATAAATAGTAAATTTACTAATTTTAAGGAGTTTTAGTTGTAGTTTAATTCTAAAACTTCAAACAAGGCTTTGTATCCCTATTTAAAGGTTTGTAAAGTCATTTATTTCAATCATTAATCAATTTACAAATTTATATGAATATTATTTCTATTTTCTTACTTTTTTCTAATGGATTTGAGAAGTCTTTATGAGGAGTCCAGAGAAGTTTTATGGATTTGAAGTAGTTATCCTTGAGGAAGACAATGATTGACCTTATCACATTCATCCTAGCGTCAAAATCTTATCCATAAATTTTCTTTCAACCATTATAACTATTACCATGTTCAACCATCAAATTTTGTTTTTCCCTTAAAAGAATTTTATATCGGACCTTCATTGTTGATCACAACAGCATACAATAGATCACTACTTATGCTGCAGTATGCATAGCTTTAGCTCAATAAGCTTCCAAAAGTCCATTCAATTTATCATAACTTCACTGTAGATGACTACGTGATGGTTCTTCCTCACAACATTTTGTTGAGCCATTCTTAGGCAAATGAGTTGCCTTTTTATTTTGTTGAGGTATTCCTGATAGAATGAGCTGCCTTTTGATTCCATGGGCTCTTACAAAAGTATTAAAATCATTAGACACATAATTTCCATTATTATTAGTCCATAGAATTTTTATTTCTTGAACTGATTTTTCACAAATGTTTTAAATTCTTGAAAGCATTCAAATACTTCAAATCATTGATGTAGAAAATATATCCAAATATAGCACGAAAACTCATCAATAAAGAATACATAGTACCTAAAATGCCTACATGATTTTACTAGTCTTAATCTCCAAGTATCAATATGGATGATTTCAAGTAAATAATGGGTTGTGATGATGGACGGTGTGAAATGATGGCGTATCGCTTTTGCAAATTCATATGCCTCAAATATATCATACTATATTACTGACATTCTGCTGCTGAGTCTCTTTCTTGACATGTCTCTGATTATCTGAAAGTCACATGATCCAATCTCATGCGCCATATATAAACTGACAATTTTGAATAAAAGATTCTTATAAGACAATTTTATCGCAAGTTCAAATAATCATCTGTCGATAGGATCGAATATCCTTCATTACCAAACATAACATTGTAGATATAATTTGTTTTTATAGAGATAATATTCTTCCACAGCTTTGACATGTGCAAGACATTAGAAAGATGTTTTAAATTCAATTTAGAATCTTGCAAAGTGATACTAACCTTATGTAATAACTCTAGTAAATTTTGGGGTATAAAATATTGTAATAACCTTAATAAATTTTAAGGGTACAATTTTATTTTATTTCATAAAACAGACTATTTATCCATATTAGTGGCCAAGTGTTTATGTATCCACCGGTTAAATTTTCAATCCATCCGTCAAGCCCTTCACTTAGTTAATGATTTATTTATGCATGCATCCGTTGGATCATCTATCCAATCATTTGTTTAAGCTTCCAACAATTCATTTTCCAACACATCGACTCAATGCTCATTTAATTGATCATCTAAATATACATGCATTTAATTACTCTTCCACTCATCATCATGATCGTCTATCGATCCATATTCTTGAGGCGAGTATATACTCACAATCACTTATTCACATTATACACTTGCACTCTACTCATGTGTGTGTGTGTGTTACACATCTTAACACAAGTAAGAGGTTAACTACATAATTGAGACTATCCGTGCACGTAAGTGATTGTGAGCATACACTTACCTCAAGAATATGGATATTCATGAAAATGAGTGAATGGGTAATTAAACGCATAGATATTTTGATGATTAGTTAAATGAATATTAAATGGATTGATTGAAAAATGAATAGTCCGATGCTCAAACAAATGATTGAATAGACTATCAATGGATGGATAACTGAATGAATGATTAACTAAGTGAATGGCTCAATAGATGAAATGAAAATTTAGTGGGTGGATACATAAATGCTTGGCCACTAAGTTCATGGATGGATAACTGATTGAATGATTAACTAAGTGAATGGCTCAATAGATGAAATGAAAATTTAGTGGGTGGATACATAAATGCTTGGCCAGTAAGTTCATCTACCATAGCATGAAAATTAGCACAGAAGATGTAGTCTCATTGCAGAAGATTCGAGCCAACGACAATGGACAGAATGCTGATATGCTCAAAAAGGCTATTACATGAGAGAAGTTTGTTTATTGTAAGACATCTCCCTGGTGTAATAACAGAATAGGTCAGAGCAGGCGCTGGGCCAGATTGGACAGAATGTTGTTTAATCTGGATTGGCTCCGGGCCTTTCCTAGAAGTAAAGTTGAACACCTCCCTCGGCTATTCTTGGACCACTCCCCTCTCCTCCTCTCGCTCGAACAGGTGGCAACTTCAGTGCCTATTCCCTTCAAGTTCCAAAACATGTGGACTCTCCACGAAGGCTTCCTCTCAGTGGTGCGTGAGTCGTGGGAACAAGAGGAGGAGGCTACTCCAATGCTCTGTCTGTTTCTGAAATTGAAAAGGCTTAAGGTAACCCTAAGGAACTGGAATGGCACAGTTTTTAGCAACATCTTTGGAGCAGTAAAGAACGCTGAAGATGAGGTTAGCAGGGCAAAAATTTCTCTCACCCTCTCCAGATCAGATGCCGACAAAATGAAGCTGAACATTGCTCAAGCAGCTCTGAAGAACTACAGAAGGAGATCTATTGGAAGCAAAAGTCTAGGACTTCACAAGATTTTTCCATGCCTCAGTGATTGATAAAAGAAGGAGAGCCGCCATCAAGTCCATCCAACTCCCTTTAGGCTCATCTCTTCACACAGATTCAGAGATAGGTGAAGAAGCTATCAGGTACTTCTCTAAACTTTTCACCTCTAAGGCCTCCATAACCCACCTAGGCCTTCTTGATTGCATTCCTACTCTCATCTCAAACCACATGTACTCTCACCTTCTGACCCCACCAAATATGGAAGAGGTGAAAGTAGTTGTTTTTGCCATTCCACCTGATAGTGCGCCAGGCCCTGATGAGTTTTCTCGAGGCTTTTATACAACCTGCCGGGACATCATCAAGGAGGATATCCACAGGGCGGCTTGCGAATTCTTTAAGGGAGGACAAGTTCCTAGGGCCTTCCGATGCACATCGATTTTCCTCATCCCTAAGAAGACTAATGCAGCCAGTTTCACAAACTATAGGCCCATAAGCCTATGTAACTGCATCTGGAAGATCTTTTCCAAAATCATAGCTTCAAGGCTATCAAAACTCCTTCCATCCATTATTTCTGAAGAGAAAAGTGCATTCATTAAGGACAAATCCATAGCTGAGAGTATTTCCATAGCCTCAGAAATGGCCTTCGACATATATCGACTGGAAATCCCACAATGAGAACATTATTATCAAGCTAAACATGGAGAAGACCTATGATAGAATGGAATGGCGCTTCATTAGGGAAGTTCTGCTCAAATTTGGCTTCAGCCCGGACTGGATTAGGTTAGCCCAACAATGTTGGGAAGGCTGATGGTTCTCCATCATCATCAATGGAAGACCATTTGGCTTCTTCCAATCACCTAGGAGTCTTTGCCAAGGAGATCCGCTCTCCTTGGCCATCTTCATCATTGCTGCAGAAGTCCTTAACAGAGGACTCAACTGCCTCTTCTTGTCAAGAACATGCCTCCCGTACAAGCTGCCCAGGAATAGCCCAATCATCTCCCACCTTTTATTTGCTGATGATACTATTGTTTTTCTTAATGACAACATATCATCGATCCACTCCTTACTCTCCTTCATCCAGTCCTACGATATGAGATTTGGTCAGAAAGTTAATCTGACCAAGAGTCGCTTCCTTCTCCCCAAGAGAGCCCCGCCAGGCAAGGAAAGACAAATTTCCATCATCTCAGGCTTCCAACAATCCTCTTTCCCTCTAATATATCTTAGAGCTCTGTTAGTCAAAGGAAGAGTTAGATATCAGCATCTTCTCCCCCTCATCCACAAGATCGAGCTCAAAATTGTGGGATGGAAACCTAAGCTTCTCAACCAGGCCACCAAGCTTGTTCTTATCAAAAACGTCCTCAGCTGCATTCCCATACATCTCCTATCAGCCATCAACATCCCAAAAAAAGCCTGTCATCATATTGAGAAGATGCTTGCTGCTTTTTTTTTTTTTTTTTTTGGGAAACTCAGAGATAGGGAAGAGATATCAATGGACCAAATGGAGCGATATATTCACCCCATTGGCTGAGGGAGGGCTAGGAATTAGATGCTTGGTCGATGCAAGCCTTTCACTGCAAAATGGCCCAGAGGCTCCTTGTTGGGAAATCACTTTGGACTAAACTTTTCTTGGCCAAGTATTTATCCAATTTCATGCTGCTGGATACAACATCTAGAAAGATATCAAATCCAACCTCCTCTTTTTCATTCGTAACTCTAAATGGATGGTTGGCGAAGGAAAAGTCAAATTTTGGACCCACAATTGGACAAGAAAAGGTCTGCTCATTGGTGCTGCTTCCACCCCGCCCCATGTTCCTTTCAGGGAAGCTTTGCTTCAAGACCTATGGGGGCCATCTGGCTCCTAGAACCTTATGCTTGCCGAAGATTTGCTCTCCTTAGCTATCATCTAATCTATCTTAGACAACGGGATCTTCCCCTCTTGCAGGAAAGACAAGTTAATCTGGAATCTCACTCCTTCTGGCAAGTTCACTACTAAGATGGCCTGGAGCACTATCCGATCCTCCTGGCCCAAGCAGCCCTAGACCTCCTGGGCCTTGAACAAGCTATTGCCCCCCAAGCTTGCCATCTTCCTCTGGAAACTGATACACAATACTATTCTAGTTGATTCAGCCATCCAGAAAGTTGGGATCAACTTAGCTTCGAGATTTGTATGTTGTGAAAACCACAACTCAAACCAAACAGCAAGCACTTCAAGCATTCTGCAATCTCAAACGACCAGCTACTCCTCTACTAATCTTCAGTCCAATGGGGACAGACATATCCCAGTCTCAAATCAGAGCCCCAACCCTCTTCTCGCCCAACCATCTGACACTCGCAACAATGGCCTCTCTAGCCTCCCTTATCAATCCTTGTCATCCCCAAACCCCCCAGCCTACCAAGTCTCTCAAACCACCCATCCCCATCAGTCCACCCACCCTCCATCAGCAAGCCTCTTAGCCCACCCATCCCCATCAGTCTACCTCCACCATCACCATTAGCGCCCTTCCCAGTAGGACTGGTCAAACTCCCCAGCCATGTTTCAACTCCTTCCTTCATCGCCCTTCCCCAAGTCAGGTGGGACACAGCCCCCCATCCACATGCCAACTGAAAGCCCCCATCCTCTCATCTCCCCTCCCCAACGGCCAACCTCCCTTCTAACCGATCTATGCCTTCCCCAACATATTGTGGAAGATCTAGATCATCTTCTGTGCAACGGTTTGGTTGCAACGCAAGTTTGGTGCCACTTCGCTCATCTATTTCAAGTTCCATTTATTTGCAACCAATCCATTCAAATTCGACTCTGGTAGTGGTTTCAGCAGCTGGACGATTCTCTTCATGGCAATATCTTCGAGGCATGGCCCCCTCCCTCATTATTTGGAGCTTTGGCTTGGCATGAACGTGACCAAATTTGAGAATCTCCCCTTCTCACCAAGCCCAACAATCTTCAAAGTCACCATATGGCTCCAGAAATTAGGCTCCTACCTGCTTTCATCCGATATCACCTCATTACAAGGGAAAATCATCTTGCAGGCATTGGGCATGGATGTCCATCCCCCTTCTAACATCAACAGGTCTCTTGTCATTATATGGAAGAGACCTTTGTCGGGTTGGATAAAACTTAATGTCGACGGATCAACTAGGGGCAATCCTGGGATAGGAGGAGGTGGTGTCATTTGCAGAAATCACCGGGGCAGCATGATTTTTGCATTCTACAATCACTATGGTTCAGTCACTAATACAGTAATAGAAGCCCAAGCTGATGGTCTGCAACTCTGTAGGGACATGGGGTTGTCAAACGTTATAGTAAAGGAATATTTGGTATCGCCTAGGAACAATTCAACAACTTATTCAGCCCCTGCGCATTCGCTTCTCTCACACATTCCAAGAGGGCAACTCGGTGGCAGATGGTCTCGCCAAAACCACTAGTAATGGTTCCCCAAACAGACTCTTCCTTGCTTCGGCCAATCTCCCCAGTTACATAAGAGGATCCTATCTTTTATATAAAGCCAACATGGGCCAAATCAGACGTAACAAATTTAAAAAGGGTATAGGCTGATTATCCTAAATCCATGTTTTGGATAGGTCCCAGTTCTATGGTCGATGGCGGGGAGGCTTCTTACATTCTTCTTCTAATTTCCTTCTCAACCAGCCTTCTCAATTCAGTTCGCATTTGTGGTCCAACTAGCTTGATTTTCGAGGCCATGGAAAAAGCACGGATGGTTCCTCTACTTCAATTGTCAACAATTGATGTACACATGTGGCCCATCGAATGATCGAAGGGCCTCGATTTTCAGTCCATCGCAGCCGAATATATAGTGGATCACTTCTAGTGGACCCATATCTTGCACCTTTCACATTAAAAAAACAACTAAGGGGGTAAAATGTGTGAACAACCATTGGTATAAATCTAGTGGCTCTCATTCTTTATTTTTTAATTTGAACAACCGTAATTCAATGAGGGGCCCCTCATGTTCAGGAGCAATATTGCACATGTGATAGATACAAGTAGACAAGACCAATGTTGAATTAATGCACTTGAAGAGAGATGTATTTGTTCCAATACATGTACCTTTTGGAATTCATGTATTGGTTGAAATACATGAATGTATTCATGCTTAGAATTTTGTGAAAAGGTTCATGTCTCTTTTGTTTTTTTGTTTTTTTTTTTTTTAAGGAAAGCTGTGAATATATTAATTCATCAACAAATTTACAAACAGCTTCGGGTGGACACATGCAAACAAAAAAGAGGCCCAGCCGCCTATCATATCTCTATACAGATTCCAGATTGACTGGCCTAACTAAAATTAGGAAACTCATGACTCCCTTACCGTCCATATATAGGATCATGTCTCTTTGTTGAAGAGTCACATGTCCCTTAGTTTTTTATGCATATATTAAATAGCTTTTGTTTGTTGAATGTATCCAAAAGCCTATAAATATGTGTATGGATTTCACTTTCAAGTATAAAGAAGAAATACAACAAAAATCAGTATTCTCCTATTCCCTTTTAAGTTATTTTTTCCAAGTAAAAAGGCTATAATAGCCTACAAAGTGGTATCAGAGCTTAGTTTTAGGTCTTGACTGGGTGTTAGAAACTTTTAAAGAATTAGAATCGATGACAACAAATGGTGCAACGATTCATCCTACAATTCCCATTTTTGGAGGGGAGAACTTTGATAATCGGAGCATCAAAATGAAGACCTTGTTCCAATCTCAAGGGTTAGTAGAGATTGCTGACACCGGCTATCCAACTACAACCGATCTTACATCTCTCTCAGTCATACAACAAGAACAACTGAAGGAGAATAAGAAGAAAGATGCGAAGGCCCTCTTCTTCATCCAACAAAGTGTCTCTGATTCTATCTTCTCTAGAATCATTCCATCTCAAACTGCAAAGTAAGCTTGGGACACTTTACAACAGGAGTTCAAAGGTACGTCTAAAGTGATTGCCATCAAGTCACAAACTCTATGGAGGGAGTATGAAAATCTGAAAATGAAAGACCCGGAAAAGATGAAAGGTTATCTTTCATGAGTGATTGAAGTAATGAATTAGATTAGGATCTATGGAGATTCTATTTCTGATGAAAAGGTGGTTCAGAAGCTTTTAATAAGCCTCTTTGCAAAAATATGATGCTGATGTTGTCGCAATAAAGGAATTTAAGGACCCTTCAACCTTATCATTGGTTGAGTTGATGGGCTCTTCAGAATCACATGAGCAAAGATTGTTGAGGTGCAAAGAAAAATCAATTGAAAGTGCATTTCAAATAAAACTTTCAATTGGTTCACAAAGTTCTTCTGAAAAGACACAAGCTAGTCTCGGAAAGAAACAAGACAATTACAAGAAAGTTGGAAAATCGATGCAAGGGAAATAGTAAAATCGAAACAAAGGTAAAAATTCAAAACTTACCTGCGACTTTTGCAAAAAGTCTGGCTACATTGAAAGTGAGTGTTGGAATCGAGGCAAACCTCAGTCTTTTAATTGTAAAAAGTTTAGACACGTAAAGAAGGATTATCGTTTTAAGGACAATTAGAATGCTACAAACTTCTCTGAAGAAAAAGTTGAAGAAAACATATTTTTTGCATGTCAGTACTCACTCACTCAAACTGAAGACCTATGGTACTTGGAGAGTGGATGTAGCAATCATATGACAGGTGATGATCGGATATTCACAAATATCCATCTGTCAGATCTCAAGTTCATATGGGAAATGGTGATATTGTGGAAGCAAATGGAAAGGAGACAATTTCCATTGAAACCAAGAAAGGGCTCAAGTATATAATAGATGTTTTACTTGTTCTTGATTTGGATCAAAACTTGCTAAGTGTTGGGCAACTTATTCAAAATGGGCACTCTATATTCTTTAAAAATGATTCTTGCATTATTTATGACAAGAATGATACAAATCAAGTGATCGCTAAGGTGAATATGGAGAAAAATCGTAATTTTCCTATTAAGTGGCGATATTCGATCGATTGTGCACGAAAAGCCAAGACACTTGATGAATCTTGGCTTTAACATAAAAGACCGGGGCATTTGAGCTTTCATAAATTGAAGTTGATGGATCAGAAGAATCTGGTAATGTTGAGACGTGGAGTCACATCTAGGGGCCGCTCGACCAGTCAAGTGCCCTTGCTTGACCGGTCAAGTGGCCCACTCGACTAGTCGAGGACTAGTTCGACTCAAAGTCCAGCGAGCATTAGGTTTTGGGTTCTGTGGTGCTCGACTGGTCGTGGCCCATGCTCGACCAGTCGAGGTTACGCAGATTCGTTTCCAGATTTGATGCAGACTGTAGATTTTTGAGTCGGTTTTCGTAAAGGTGAGAAAGGGAAGTTGCCTAAACAATAAATAGGTGTCCCTAGGGCTTTTTTAGGGTATGAAAAATAATTCTAAGGTGTGGAAAAAGAGTTTTCTATGTACTTCCAAGGGAAAGGTTAGTATATTGCCTTGTAATCTTCGTGTTTCTTCATAGTGGAAGTTTGCATCCATGGTTTTTTAACCTTATTGGGGTTTTTCCATGTATATCTTGTCTTGTGGTTTGTTTGAAATACTTTCATTCTTCTTCTAGTTTATATTTCTTCCTATTTATCGTTTATGGGTGAGACCGAAGATTGGATCTCGATTCACTGCGTTGTTGGCATGCTGCGTAACAACTGGTATCAGAGCTATTGGTTTAGTTTTATTGAGAGTGATGACGAAAGAAGGGAAGACTAGAATTGAGAAATTTGATGGTTCAAATTTTGTCTTATGGAAGATGCAGATGGAGGATTATCTATATCAGAAGGACCTCTATATTCCTCTAGGAGAAAAAGATAAAGAACCAGAAAAGATGACAGATGATGACTGATTTTTATTGGATCGGAAGGCTCTAAGAACGATCTGACTTTCTGTGTCTAAGAGCGTCGCCTTCAGTATATCCAAGGTGAAAACTACAAAAGAATTAATGGAAGCCCTAACTACCATGTATGAAAAACCCTCAACATCCAACAGGGTTTATCTTATGAAACAACTATTCAACATGAAGATGTCAGATGGTGGGAGTGTGGTTGAACATCTAAATGAGTTCGATACAGTCACGAGCTAGTTAAAATCCGTTGGCATCGTTTTTGAGTATGAGGTCAGGGCGTTATTTATCTTATCCAGTTTGTCAGACAGTTGGGATGGTTTGGTGATTGTTGTGAACACTTCTTTAGGGTCAATAAAACTAAAATTTGATGATGTGGCTGGTCTAATTCTCAACGAAGAATTTAAAAGAAAGGCATAAGGAGTTTCAAGGGATTCAGAGAATGCTCTAAACGTTGAAGGAAGAGGAAGATCGCTAAACAAATGAGACAATAAACATAAGCATTCTAAGTCGAAGAAGAAGTCTAAGGAACTGAAAGACAAAGATGGGTGTTGGCATTGCGAAAGAAAGGGCATATGAAATATGATTACAGGGCGCTTAAGAAACAAGAAGGAAACTCTCAAGGCGGGAAAGATTTAGTGAATCTATCTGAGGAGAGTGACACAGAGGCGTTAATCTTGTCTCTTAATGCGAGGAATGAGTCTTGAGTTATAGACTTAGGTGCTTCGTTTTATTCCACTTCATGTAAGGAAGTTATGCGTAATTATGTATCAAGTGACTTTGAGAGAGTCTACCTAGGTGATAATGAGCCATGCAATATTGTTGGAAAGAGAGACATTCATGTTAATCAGAAAGATGGAACGGTTTTAAAATTGAAGGATGTCAGACATATACTGAGTTTGAAACGGAACTTGATTTAAGTGGGGTAGTTGGCTGATACCAGTTATGTGACGACCTTCATTAGTGATTCCTAGAAGATCATAAAAGGTGCTTTGGTAATATCTCAAGGCAAGAAGGAAGGTACCTTGTATGTGACTTCAGGATCCTATAGTTCACTTACAGTCGGATAAACTAGAGTGAATGAGCGGTTATGGTATCAGAGGTTGGGATATATGAGTGAGAAAGAGATGAAATTGTTATTATCAAAAAGGAAGCTACTAGGGCTGAAGACTATTGACTTGGAATTCTGTGAGGACTGCGTGTATGGTAAGCAGAAGAGGGTAAGCTTTAAGAAAACAGGATGTGCTCCAAAGATACATTTGTTGGAGCTTGTACATACTAATTATGGGGACCAGCACAGGTATTATCTCTTAATGGCTCACGTTATTTTATTTCTTTTATTGATGATGCTAGTAGAAAACTGTGGGTATATTTCTTAAAACATAAATCTGATGTATTTGATGTATTTAAGAAGTAGAAAGTAATAGTTGAAAACAAGACAGATAAAACAATAAAATGTCTCAGATCTGATAATGGGAGAGAGTACTATGATAAGAGATTTGAGGAGTATTATGCAGCAAATGGAATCAAACATCAGAAAATGATTTCAAAGACACCACAACAGAATGGTGTGGCTGAGTGCATTAACAGGACCATCATTGAGCACGTTAGGAGCATGAGGTTACATGCAGGGTTGCCCAAGACCTTTTGGGCAGATGCTGTGAATACTGCCGCATATCTTATCAATAGAAGTCCCTCAGCACTATTGGATGGTGGGCTACCAGAAGAAACGTGGACTGGAAAAGAAGTGAACCTTGCACATCTTAGAGTGTTCGGTTGTACTTCATATGTTCACATTGATACAAAGCACAGAAACAAGCTGAATACGAAGTTCAGGAGGTGCACATTTATAGGCTACGGGTAGTATGATTTTGGCTGCAGGTTTTGGAATGCACAAAATTAAAAAATCATTAGAAGCAAGGATGTAGTTTTCAATAAAAAATGATGCATAAGGACAGTGTGCAGGAAAATAAGGCCGAGAAAAAGAAATTTGTAGAGTTGAAGGAGTTACCGGACACGGATGTTACAGTACCATACGATGATCATGCACAGAAGCATTATGAGGCAGAGCCATAAACACCGGTTGTGAGGAGGTATATTCGGGAGAGGAGACCTACGGTCCGATACTCACCCTCCTTACATTATCTACTGCTGATAGATAATGGTGAACTTAAGTGTTTTGAAGAGGCATTACAGTCGGATACACAGGTTAAGTGGGAGTAGGCCATGGATGATGAGATGGACTCTCTTGAGTTTAATCGTACATGGGAACTAGTCACTCTACCCAAGGGTGAGAAAACTCTTCATAACAGGTGAGTTTACAGACTGAATGAGGAGCACGATGGTTCGAAATAGTACAATGCCAGATTGGTTATGAAAGAGTTTTAACAAAAAGAAGGTATCGATTTTACTGAAATATTTTCACCTGTGATGAAAATGTCTACAATTCATATGGTCTTGAGTATAGTGGCTACAGAGGACTTGCATCTAGAGTAACTAGATGTTAAGATAACCTTTTTTGATGGGGACCTTGAAGAAGAGATATATATGCATCAGTCGACAAGATACGTGACACCAGGAAAGGAGAACAATGTGTGCAAACTGAAGAAGAGTCTATATGGCCTGAAGTAGGCCCTGAGGTAGTGGTACAAGAAGTTTGACAGTTTCATGTTGGAAAACGGTTTTAGGAGATGTCATGCAGACCGCTATTGTTATTTGAAAAAGTTTGATACGTCGTATATCATCCTTCTTCTGTACGTTTATAATATGCTTGTGGCCGGTTCAAGTATGAAGGAAATCTCAGGTCTTAAAAGATAACTGTGTAGAGAATTTGCCATGAAGGATTTAGGAGCTACAAAATAAATCCTATGCATGAGGATAAAGCATGACAGGGAAAATAAGAAAGTGGTTTTGTCACAGGCAGAGTACATAGCTAAGATACTTGATCGATTCAATATAGGAGGCGCTAAGCCGGTTAACACTCCATTAGCCAACCACTTGAAGCTTTCTAAGGAGTAAGGTGCAAAGATGCAGGCAGAACAAGATTACATGGCTAAAGTCTCATACTTATCAGCTATAGGGAGTCTTATGTATGCTATGGTGAGTATGAGGCCAAACATTGCTCAAGCAGTAGGAGTTGTTAGTAGGTTCATGAACAACCCTGAGAAGGAACATTAGGAAGCTGTGAAGTGAAACCTCAGATACCTGGTAGGTACTGTGCATATAGGGTTGTGCTATGGTGGATCAAAAATTAAGCTACAAGGCTATGTAGATTCAGATTTGGTAGGAGATATCGACAGTAAAAGAAGCACTACAGGTTATGTCTTTACTCTGGGTAGTGCTGCAGTCAGTTGGGTCTCTCAGTTACAAAAGATAGTATCTATTAGTACAACGGAAGCAGAATATGTTGCGACTACATAAGCATGCAAGGAGATGGTGTGGATGCAGGGTTTCATGGAAGAGTTGGGTAAGAAGCAAGCAGATTGCAAGTTGTACAATGATAGTCAGAGTGCAATACACTTGGCTAAGAATTCAATCTTTCATTCAAGGACCAAGCATATTGACATTAGATATCACTTCATAAGCTTGTTACTGGAAGATGGATTGATTGTTCTGGAGAAGATTCATATAAGTGAGAATCCTGCGGATATGCTGACCAAGGCGGTCACACGGGAGAAGCTGAAGCTCTGTTTAACTTTGATTGGTCTTCAGGCGTGAAGACGAGGAGGTGATGCACTCTGGATGCAGAAAACGAAGGTTATGGTGATGTGTCTCCAAGTGAAAGATTGTTGACATGTAGAGTCACATCTGGGAGCCGCTCGACCAGTCAAGTGGCCCATTCGACTAGTCGAGGACTGGCTTGACTCAATGTAACATCCCAAAAATCGGGGGTCAGGTAGAAACCCAACTCCCGAGTTCCAAAATGTCACTTATGCAACATAGATAATGATGAATGCATGTTCTTTGTAGAATGACATTAAACAAGATTGAGAATAAGCCAAAATAGCATATCATACTCTAGAGATAGTTAAATTAGCAAGTGGAAGACTGTGATAAATATATAAAATATATAAATGATTGTAGGTCTCCAGAGTGTGAACATGTTACCAGGTTAACTAATTACATGTATACTCCAAAATAGAAAGAAAAGAATATACATGGGTGTGTAAAAAAAAGGCAAACCGCCAAGTGTATTGGCATCTAATCAGTAACCCTGTAAACTCATCGATCAGAATCAGCATATAGGAGAAATCCTCCTCATCATCAAGCAAGTCCGGCTCCGCTTCACAAGCAGCGCCATCACCTGAAGCTAAAATAGGGACTGGTTGGTGTGCGCAACACCGTCCCGTAACGTGGGAGTGAGTAGCTAACTCAGTGGAATCATAGAGCAAAGGTTAACATGTTATCAAATCAATCACGCGATAATGGTAAAGCAAGAAAACCAAATATTCCTAAATACTGTGATTAATGCAAGCATGAAATGACATGATGGATGCCCTCACCGACATACTTCCTCATGCGACACCATCTTACGTCCGCGGCATGCTTTCTTCCCTTAGTGCTCCACATCTTTCAGGTACATGCAGTGCGATATGAATATGATTACCGAGTTGTTATTAGTCCTTTTCATACAGCAGGATTGGGAAACTAGGGTACTTCCCTTATATCAATACCCAAACAATGATCCTGTCTAGGGTCGTCACTCCTAGTAGTCTCATACGATCATATATTTCTAGGTCACTGCAAGGGCTGCCAGGGCTGTTGCACGCACTCGTTGCTCCGCTCCCCCATCACCTTATCAATACAGGCCTAGTTTATATCCTTAAGACTGCATCAGGACTCGTCGCCCCCATGCGGTGTCAGGATAAACTCAAGGTCACTACAAAGGGCTGCCAAGGCCGTTGTTCGCACTCGTTGCTCCACTCTCCCATCACCTTATCAATGTAGGCCGACAGCAAGAATATAGTGTCCCATACCACCATAATCTGCTCAGAGTAGGGTGCTCACTGGTCACTACAGGGAAGTTTATGGCCCCAGCATAGGCCGACAGCTCGACCACGGTGTCCCATACCACCATGCCCGGCTCATGAGTCTTAGGAGATCGATGTACCAAGGTTAGAGGGGCTTATCACTGGTAAGTTCAGTACCCTAGGTTCAAGCAGTTATAACCAATACAAGGTGAACATACAATTGTCAGTCGGGTTACTTGATGAGTCCGACTAGCACGAGTGCATGTTGAATCGACCGACATGAAGTGCACAAGCACTTCGTGTGGCCTAACCACTGCCGACGACTCTAGTACGACTCGGGTTTGTCATACACATCCTTCGTGGCGAATAGAATTCAACCATGAATTCTAAATTGTTACCGACTGCCTAGACTAGAGTGTAGTCCCAAGCACATGTAATGTGAATCAATAATCATATGAAAGAGACAAAATTAAAATACAAGAAATTCCAGCATATTATCAGCATGTTGTAACATACATCATAAGCAGTTAACCATACACGAGTACTTCACACATAAGGTAATCAATTGAAATACAACAAGCATGGAGGAATCATGTACATCATCAAATTAGTTGAGAATCCAGTCTCAACGCTAATCCACAACACCATTTACTCAATAGTTACTAACACATACATTTACACAAACACTTAGAGTACACAACTCCAACGTACTTGACGTATGTTGATTCCAACATATAATATGACAGATCCTTATATCAAGGAGTTTTCTAATACACAACAATCATGTTCTTACATTCAAAACATATGGCAGGCATAAATCATATTGATTTAGGCATTTCAACAAACACTTAGTCTACACACATTAGTCTACATAGCATATGTCGACCAATATGTGCATTAGGGCGAATCTCTTCGCCAAACAGATCATACACGTATAACCAGTATAGGTACACAGTAAATACTCATGGCAATCATACCGGCAAAATACGTACGCATACAGTATTTTCTATAAATACCTAAAATATCCTAAATCTCATATTCTTCGTACGTTTTCGAAATGAAAAACGGACAGCATGTTCTACATATCAAACAACATCCTTATCAGCAATCTACCATTAAACGACATTGAAAGCTTTGAAAAATGGTAACCAAAGTATCTACAATCCGCACCTTTCGCCGTAGAAGCGTATCGATTCGAATAGAAAGTCTACGCTTCGTCAACGTCGATATGGCGACCTACTTCACAAGATAGGTCAGCTACTTCACTACTTGTATTGTTAGAATCTCCAAAACAGGTTGAGGTTAGGGTTTTCTAACCTAGAACGGCGTTGGAATCGCCAGAATAGCGACGCAGGTGGAAGGATTTGGCACCTGGAGTAGCAGGGAAGAATCTCAGGAGAAAGCTCCAACTTCTCCCTCACTTTCTCTCTCTTTTCTCTCCTCTCCTAGGGTTTTCTCCAAATTCATATGGGTTAGAAAGCTAAGGGTTTAAGCTCCTTATATAGGCTAAAAACTCACATATATAGACTTAGGACCAAGGTATACTTGGGTTATAGCCAAATCGGGTCTTTTCCTATCCAAAAGGATATTTTTGGAGGTCCATTGACTGAATGCGGTTGGACTTAAGCTTATGGATGTTGGATCTTGATCACATTAAGTTTTCAGCCCGATAGTGTTCCCAGATCGCACGTGGCGGACCAGTTTCAGTTCAGCGGTCACTGAGACTCGATCAGGGATTCCAAGTACACTGACCTGAGTGGAAAATGTTCCCTGATCCGAGGGTGTATTTGGGTCAGATTCTGACGGTCAGAACGCTTAGAAAATGTCACGCAAGCGACACGTGCCAAATTGGCCAACATTTCTTACACTCTTCACTCTGGACTCAAGGAAATCGTCGTGGGACATCATCCAGACTTGATTTTTGAGGTGATTGTCAAGTCCAACTAGGCGGTCAGGATTGTCTAAGTTTGGGACAATCGGACTTCCGATGTGCGGTCTAGATTCAATATGAAGTTTCAAAGGGTTCCTAAGAGCAAACAGGTTTAGAGTTTGATCCTAGGTTTTAGGGTATTGTAGTGTCCACTATTCTATACACTTTGGCTCTAGTAGATCGTATTAAAAGTGATTGGTGAGAATTTCATAGGTCATCTAGTGCAGCGCTAGCTAATTCATGTTAAATTTCTAAGAATTAGGTTCTAAACGATTTATTTGGCTTTGAAATTGGGTTCTGAGAGGTTACCAAGGTGTTATGGTTGACCCATTGCCTAAGGACGCCTAACTCCAGGTTGGCAAAAATCTGGGGTGTTACACTCAAAGTCTAGTGAGCATCAAGTTTTGAGTTCCGAGGTGCTCGACCGTCATGGCCCATGCTCGATTGGTCGAGCATTCTGCTCGACCAGTCGAGGTTACGCAGATTCATTTTTAGATTTGATGCGGACTGTGAATTTTTGAGTCGGTTTTCGTAAAGGTGCCAAAGAAAAGTTGCCTAAACTATAAATAGGTGTCCCTAGGGTATAAGAAATAATTCTAAGGTGTGGGCAAAGGATTTTTTATGTACTTCCAAGGGAGAGGTTAGTATATTGCCTTGTAATCTTCATGTTTCTTTATAGTGAAAGTTTACCTCCGTGGTTTTTTACCCTTATTGAGGTTTTTCCACATATATCTTGTCTTGTAGTTTGTTTGGAATGCTTTGATTCTTCTTCTAGTTTATATTTCTTCCTGTTTATCGTTTGTGGGTGAGACCGGAGATTAGATCTCGGTTTACTGCGTTGTTGGCGTGCTGCGCAACAGGTAGATGGTTTACCATCTGTCGAAATTAAAAATGACATTTTCTTGGGTTGTACAATGGGAAAGCATCATCGTGCACCTTTCTCAAGAAGCACATGGAGAGCAAAGGCGCCCTTGGAGTTGATCCACACTAATATTTGTGGAAAAATGCAAACTCCATCACTTAGTGGAAGCTTGTATTTTATCATCTTTGTTGATGATTATACAAGAATGATGTGGGTGTACTTCATAAAGCAAAAGTCAAAAGCTCTTTCGATCGTCAAGGGATTCAAATCACAAGTTGAGAGACAAAGTGGTCTCAAAATCTAGATGCTGAGAAATGATCGTGGCAGTGAGTATGTCTCTAAGGAATTTGAGACGTATTGTGAAGAAGAAGGAATTGAGAGGTAACTGACTGTTGCTTACACACCTCAGCAAAACGGCATTGTAGAACGGATGAATAGAACAATTGTCGAAATGGCTCGTTGTATGTTAAAAGAGAAAGGCATACCAAATATTTTTTGGGCTGAAGATGTGTCTACAACTGTTTACTTTCTTAATTAGAGTCCTACGAAAGCTATAGATGACAAAACACCAATTGAAGCATGGTCAGGTCACAAGCTTCTGCAAAACATCTTAAAATTTTCGGTTGCATTTTTTATGTTCATATTTCATCTCAAAAGCGTAAAAAACTTGATGAAAAATCTGAATTTGTATTCTCATTGGTTATAGTACTTCGCCAAAAGGTTATCGAGTATATAACCTTGAGACAGGGAAGCTAATGATTAGTCGAGATGTTTTGTTCAGTGAAAGTACAGGATGAGATTGGAAAAAGAAAAATATAAAAGAACAAGCCGTTCTTATACAAGAAGATGAGCCGAAAAGCACTCAAGATGTGGAATAAGAAACAGAAGAATAAAATGATGAAGAAGATTATGGACCCACAACTAGATTCTCTTCACTAGAAGTTACTCCATCCACATCATCAAGTTCTCCATCAACAACTTCGAGTATTTCATCTAATTGCCTCAGAGAAAAATGAAGAGTCTGAGAGACATCTATGAGCATTGCAATTTTTCGGTTGTAGAACTGGAAAGCTTTGAAGTTGCAGCTCGAAAAGACAATTGGGTGAAAGCTATGGAAGAGGAAATTTGCATGATTGAGAAGAACTCTACTTGGAAATTAGTTGATCGTCCAAGCGGCAAAGATGTTGTTGGAGTAAAATGGGTTTACAAGTCTAAACTCAATTCAGATGGTTCAATCCAAAAATATAAGGCAAGGTGTAACACCCCGGATTTTGGCCAACCTGGGATTAGACGTCCTTAGGCAATGGGTCGACTAAAACACCTGAGAAATCGCTCAGAACCCAATTCCATAACCAGAAATCGCGTAGGATTAATTCCTTTAGAAAATAAGTGTAAGTTAGCTAGCGCAATGCTAGAGTAGCTGAAAAATAGTCCCTGATCACTTTAAATACGTTATACAAGACCCAAATCAAGTAGAACCAATGACTCTATAATACTCTATAACCTTGGATCAAACTCTAAGCAGGTTTGTTCTTTGGACCTCTTCAAAAATTTGTATTGGATCTAGACCACGCGTTGAAAGTCTGATACCTGCTATCTTAGACCGTTAGAACCGCCTAGCTGGACTTGATAATCATTTCAAAAATCAAGTCCAACCGATAATCACAGGCTATTTCATTGAGCCCGGACTGAAGAGAGCGTGAATAGGGACAGATTTGGAATTTGAAATTTAAATCTGGCACACGACTTGACGCGTCAGTATTAAGCGTTCTGACCATCAGAATTGAGCCAAATTACACCCTTGGATCAGGAAAAATTTCTATTTCATATCATGAGACTTGCAGCCCTGATCTACGTGCGGTGACCGCTGAACTGAAACTGGACCGCCACGGGCGATCTACGAACCCTGCCGGACTGAAAAATTGATGTATGCTAGATCCAGTATGCATGAGCTTAAGTCCGACCGCATTTGGCCAGGGGACCACCAGAAATGATCTTTTGGACCGAAACAGCCCCGCTTTGGATAAACATCAAGTAAACTTTGTTCTTAAGCCTATTTTGGGCATTTTTATGCTTATAAAAGGGATTGAAACCCTCACTCCTCTCTCCCATCCGAATTTGAGAAAAACCCTACATTGGGAGAGAGAAAAGGTGAGAGTTTGTGAGAGAGATTGGAGGAGAATTCTTTGCCGCTTGTGGCACCTGTTGCATGTACTTTAGTAACACACTTCAATCACCTAGCCGGTGATTTCTCCGCATTTTCAGGTAAACAAATACCCTAGAAGTTGCTGATTTGAGGTTCACTAGGATTCATAGCATATTAGCTGATAGAACTTGTGTATTAGGTCGCCTGATCGCCGTAGACGAAGCGTATACACTCCGTTCGAAACGATACATATATAAAGTGAAAGGTGCGGATTTTAGACGCTTTGATTGACTGTTTCCAACACTTTCAATGTCGTTTAATAGTAGATTATCGACGGCATCGCCGTTTGACATGTACAACATGCTGTCCGTTTCTTGTTTCGTAAACCGACGGAGAATATGAGATTTAGAGCATTTTAGTCATTTGTAGGAAGTACTATTTTCATTCATATTTTGCTGCTGTGATTGACATGGTTTATTGTCGCATTAGAATGTTAGAATGCGTGCATAATTAGTTTGGCGAAGAGATTCGCCTAAATGCGCACTTCGAGTCGACATACTATATGTAGACTTAAGTGTGTAGTTTAAGTGTTTGTATAAATGCTTGTATTAGTATGTATTGAATTAAATGGTGTTATGACTTAATTTGAGATTGATTTCACAATTAATATGCTGATGTAAATGATTTTCTACATGTTAGCTATATGCATGATTTCATTATATGTATGAAATGCATATGCTTGATGTTTCACTTAAGTGGTATGTTATAACATGTGCTTGATGATTTCCTTATGATCTAGTTTGAGATTGAATTCTCAATTAATATGCTGATGGAGATGATGTCCTATATGTTGGCGATATGCATAATTTCATTATATGTGTGATAGACATGTGCAAGATGATTTACTTAAGTTGTACGTTATAACATGTATTAACATGCTCACATGTTTGTATTCCATTTCCAATACTCTTACCTGATTGTTGACGTGATTTCATAATTGTTTGGGACTATACTTAGTCCAGGCAGTCGGAAACAGAGAAAATTCGTGGCTAGCTGGTATTTTTCATGAAGGACGCGAGTCATGTTTGGAGTTGGCGGCAGTGGTTAGGCCACATGAAGTGTTTTACGCACTTCATGTTGTTCGACTTGATAAGAGATCGTGCTAGTCGAGCCCGGCAAGTAACCCGACTAGCCGTTGTATGTTCACCCTGCATGAGTCATAACTGCTTGAACCTAGGGTACTGAACTTACCATTGTAAACTCTGTTAACCATGGTACCTTGATCCACAAAGACTCATGAGCTGGGCATGGTGGTATGAGACACCGTGGTCGAGCTGTCGGCCTACGCTGGGGCCACAAACCTCCCCGTAGTGACTAGTGAGCACCTATGTCTCATGAGCAGATTATGGTGGTATGGGACACTATATTCTTGTTGTCGGTCTACACTGATCAGGCGATGAGTCCTTTGTAGTGACTGCGAGCGTATTCTGAGTCTACGGGAGGCGACGACCCTTCCGTAACAGTAGAGTACAGTAGGCCTGTATTGATAAGGTGATGGGGGAGCGGAGCAACGAGTGCGTGCAACAGCCCTAGCAGCCCTTGTAGCGACCTACAAAATATACATCGTATGAGATTACTAGGAGTGACGACCCTAGACAGGATCTGTGTTGGGATTGATATAAGGGAAGTACCTTAGTTTCCCAATCCTGCTGTTTGAATGGACTAATAACAACTCAGAAATCATATCACCATAACATTACATGTGCTGGAAGATGTGGAGCACTTGAGGGTCGATTGCATGCCGCGGTCGTAAGATGGTACCGTATGAGGGAGATCTTCGGTGAGGGCATATATCACGTCATGTCATATTGCGTTAACAACAGTATTAGGATTGTCTGATTTACTGCTTTACCATTATCGCATGATTGATTTACGAACATGTTAATCTTTACTCTCTTATCCCACAGAGTTAATCACTCACTCCCACATTACGGGATGGTGTTTCCGGACATCCACCAGTCCCTATTGTGATTGCAGATGATAGCGCGGCCTGCGAGGCGAAGCTGGACTTGATGATGATGAGGAGGATTCCTCCTTTATGCGTGTTCTGATTAACGAGATTACAGGAAGGTTGATTGGATACCTTGACACTTGTCATTTTATATTTTTAGAACACTCATGTATATCCTTTTGGTTTACTTTTGGAGTATACATGTATGTATATAACCTGGTAACATATTCACACTCTTGAGACATACAACAGTTTATATATGTTATACATACTATCACAGTCTTTCGCTTGTAAATTTAACCGTCTCTGGAGCGTGATATGTTGTTTTAGCTTAATCTCACTCATGTTTAATACATTATCACAGACAACATTCAATCATACGTATCTATGTTGCATAAATAACATTTTGGAACTCGGGAGTTGGGTTTTTGCTCGACCTCCCAATTTTCGAGATGTTAAAGATGGTATCAGAGCATGATTTGGATTAAACCGGGCCTGGGTTATGGTCACGCGACGTACGCTGTCGCTTTCTTTGACTTAGGTGGGTGCGAGAAGGGTTTTGAGACACTTATATGATCGCAGATTCGCCAATAGGCGAAGTCTATTCATATCGATCGCGCGATCGAATCTGTAACGCATCTTGGGTCACATGAAGCGACCTGAGTAGCTCCTAGGTTGTAGATAAGTGGGTTGAGACGTTCTTTGAACGATTCTAAACCCGTAAATGTAAATCCTTAGGCTGTGGGACAACCACAACCCCTATATTTAATCGTCAGAGCTTAAAAATCCCGTTTCACCGAAAATCTTCAAAATTATTTCTCTCACCACTCCAATCTTCAATTATTTTTTATTCTTTTTATGTTAGGCATCAATCCTAATGTGAAAATGACATAAAATCATACTTCGATAAAATTTTACGGTGAATAGTAAAATTTCATGAAAAATGGCCATAAGGCCATTCTAATTTTGCTTTCTTTAGTAAATAATGGTCTAGATGGATGTAATAGCTCCTTCTACCCCAAAATCATATGTTGCATGATAGGAGTTTGTATTCGAGTTTGCAGACTGGCCCCGGAAAGCCCCGAATGCATGTTTGGGCCTAAAGGCAATCTAGAAAGAACCAAGGTGGGGCCCATACATTTTTGGGGTCCCTGGACCATGGGGGACCAGACCCATGTAGTCCCACCGATCAGATCATCGGCCGTTCGGCGATGCATCGCCGTCCACCATGGCCCACTCGAGCTGAAAGTTGGCACGTGAGGTTTGTTTGGGTAGTGCACCCCCTCCATGTAGTGCTCGTCCATAGAAAACTTCAAATAGAGGCACTTCCTTCACAAACAGCCCCTTTCCTAGCCCTATTTTCATTTTTCAGCTGCCCTAACCCAAATCCGTGGTTCCAAAAACTTTCAAATCCATTCTAGTCTAAAAACGACCACTCTCCATCATTTTATTTATGTTTGCAGCCCTCCATCTTGTAAATCTCAGCGTTTGGAGCTCCTACAACCCCCAAATCGAGCTGAAATCGTGAGGTGCTCCATTTTCCTTTTTCATTCTCTTTTCTTCCTGAAAATCCATCCTTGGGGAGCTTGAAGCATCCCTCTACAATGCATAGATCTCCCTTTTCCAGTTGGGACAGTCATTTCTTTGTATTTTCTCCATTTTTCATGGCTTTTGTTGAAGCCATTTTGGGTCTTTTATCACTCTCCACCATCTTCTCTTTGATGGGTAAGAGAAAGACCGCAACGGATGAGGCTGGACCTAGTCGCCCTGCTCAATCAAGAAGACCGCGGGGTGGTGCCGCAAGTTCAAGCACCGCCGCAAGTCCAACCACAGCCCGGGAGTTCCATACAAAGTGGAATTTGGATCCACATACTCAACTTGGGTGGGTGATTTTAGCAGAGATGCCTCACGGCCAATACACTGACCGTAAAGTGTTGTTTGAGGTGAACATGGAAGGATGACTATTCGGCGAATTTCTGTTGTTCGAGCGCATTGAAGCTGCGCATTGGGGTCCGATCTTTGAAGCTCGTGCTCGTGTTAATGTGAGCATCGTTCGTGCCTTGTACGCTCGTATCCAGAATGCTACACTGGAGCCATTGCAGTTCAAAATTTCTTTTGGTAGAGACCGGATGGCTACGATCGATGTTCGGTTGATTGCGTGACTTCTGAACGTGTCCCTTGGTGATGTTCATCCCAGTGCGAAGAATTTGAGGAGTAGGTGTGAGCGAGATCGCCGTACCAGATTTCTATGCGGTAAACTGATTCCATGGCAGCCTAATAATAGCCTCAAGGCGTCTCATATGTCTGATGATTTGCGCCTACTGCACCACATTTGCACGTTCAATGTGTATCCCAGGTCGACGAATCGCATTGAGTGTACGCGCCTTATGGTTGATTTCTTGTATCTGGTGGCCCAGGGAGAGAATGTGTGTATGGCCACTTTCATCTTGCGCCAGATTATCCTCATAGCAAAATCAAGAAGAACATCAGAATCGCTTCCTTTTGGCTGACTGATATGCAAGATCGCGCTTGAGTTTGCTTACACACTTGGGCCGGAGTTGCCAGTTTCGATTCACAGCATTGATGAGTCTACCATGGTCAAGATGAAGATCGGGTCTCAGTACCGTGAGACTCAGCTTGAGGAGGATAGCGAGGATGATTTTGATGATGAAGAGGATCGAAGTGAAGGAGAACCTGGAGCAGAAGTTGAGGAAGAAGTCCAGGAAGAGGTAGAAGAGGAGGCTCAGGATACAGATGAGAGCCCTCCTCCTTCTGTTCAGGCTACTGGTGATGATCGCATTGTCCAAATTGAGGAGAGCCAGGTCACCTTGCGAAGGGAAGTTCAGGAACTTCGAGCTGAGGTCGAGGATGCCAAGGCCGTTACGAAGAGAAAATTCTGCAAGGTGACTCGCACCTTGAAGGCGATCCTGTGCTGCTTGCAGGATAAGGGTGCTCCTCCTCCATCACCCTACTCAGACTAGCGATGAGATCTTTGATGTTGTTGTTAGTAGTTAGTTGTTTCCTGCTTTAAGTTGTGTAAGCCTGTTAAGGCTAGTGCTTTGCTTATGTTGCTGTTGTAACTCTAATTGTCTTGGTTCCCATGTACTTCTCGTCATGATGCTTGTAAGGAGATATCTCTTGTATTATGATAATTTTGATTTAATGAAATGCATGACGTTTTCAACTTGTTATGTGAATGTTTGTGTTATGGTTTGGGCTTAATGTAGCCAAATTTTGTTGAATGGAGTGCATGCCGTTCGTTTGTTGTAAGGTATTGTCCCTAGATTGGGAGTATTGTAACTCACGGGATTCATCCTACAAATTAATTCCAACCCACCTTTCTACCAAGTATGTCACTCCCTATCCCAATATGGATTAGGAATGCAGTTCCATTTAATACAACTTAATGCTACTGGCCATATAGGCCCTTGGCATTTTGGACCTAGTGTTAGCACTCCTAGATTTGAAGGATCTGACTATATAGGAAAGCCATTTACCGTATAATCTTAGGCTTTGGATTATAGCTACTGAGTTACAGACTAGCCTACTAGTTACCTTAAGTAGTGTAAATCCTGTATATGCTAAGGAATTGTAGGTTAGATTTGGTTGAAGTAGAACCTTATTCCTTCGATAGATCCCTTATTACTTATAGACTTCTGTTGTAACCCATAGGAAAGTGGTTTTAACTTAGAACCATTCACTCTCAGGGAACATTTATAAATCCCTCAGATTGAACTTAGAATGAACTAGCACGCCCCTTAGAATTGCCTTCCCCAAGGGCTTACTGTATTCGGGAACGCAGAGTAAAGGAACTGCATGTAAGCGATGTATTCGCGGTTTGAATCGACTTCTTAATCCTAGTGGTTACCAATAAATCCAATGCTATGATCAAGCAGAAGATCGGCATCGACTCGGATTAAGAATTGATACAATAAATCTTCTATCTTAGCTAGACAGAAAGTCTATGTATTCGGCTCAGACCTACTACACAACCTTTCTTCTATGATGGTCCAACCACCTACAACCAAATGTGATCACATTGCCTTTGGAAAATGGCGAGGACTTACAACCAGTAGAGAATTCGACATCTTGCCACCAACTCATACCTACCCCTGAACTCAACCATAATAGAGATTAGGCTCATCTCTATCGCCATAGATGCCAATGCCATAGAACGCATCATTAGCAAAGGAAAACCACTGTAATGAGAGGTTTTTTCCTAATTCATGTCAAGGATAGCTCCTAAGTTACATCTCGTTCCAATATACGGAGCGATGCATAGATTCTTGCACTTTAAGTAGAACCAAGTTTTAAGGGGGGTAGAACGTATTGAGTCCAATCCAATTAGCTCAGCCAATGCAACCGTTCGATCAGAGTGGCGTAGTGGAAGCATGGTTGGCCTCTTCCCCACTGGCCTAGGATCGAAACATTTAAGTTTGAATATACGTAAGGTGAGGTTATTAAATAGGATTTGAACCTTCCTTAGAAAAAGTACTCCTTACCCTTCGCCAATTTCGGGAACGAAATTGTGTTTTAAGGGGGGTAGATTGTAACACTCCAAATTTTGGCCAACCTGTGATTAGATGTCCTTAAGCAATGGGTCGACTGAAACACCTGGGAAATCGCTCAGAACCCAATTCCATAGCCAGAAATCGCGTAGGATTAATTCCTTTAGAAAATAAGTGTAAGTTAGCTAGCGCAACGCTAGAATAGCTAGAAAATAGTCTCTGATCACTTTAAATACGTTCTACAAGACCCAAATCGAGTAGAACCAATGACTCTATAATACTCTACAACCTTGGATCAAACTCTAAGCAGGTTTGTTCTCTAGACCTCTTTGAAAATTTGTGTTGGATCTAGACCACGCGTCGAAAGTCCGATACCTGCTATCTTAGACCGTTATAACCGCCTAGCTGGACTTGACAATCATTTCAAAAATCAAGTCCAACCGATAATCACAGGCTATTTCATTGAGCCCGGACTGAAGAGAGTGCGAATAGGGACAGATTTGGAATTTAAAATTTAAATCTGGCACACGACTTGACGCGTCAGTATTAAGCGTTCTGACCGTCAGAATTCAGCCAAATTACACCCTCGGATCAGGAAAAATTTCTATTTCATATCATGAGACTTGCAGCCCTGATCTACGTGCGGTGACCGCTGAACTGAAACTGGACCGTCACGGGCGATCTACGAACCCTGCCGGACTGAAAACTTGATGTATGCTAGATCCAATATGCATGAGCTTAAGTCCGACCGCATTTGGCCAGGGGACCACCAGAAATGATCTTTTGGACCGAAACAGCCCCGCTTTGGATAAACATCAAGTAAACTTTGTTCCTAAGCCTATTTTGGAAATTTTTATGCTTATAAAAGGGGTTGAAACCCTCACTCCTCTCTCCCATCCAAATTTGAGAAAAACCCTCCATTGGGAGAGAGAAAAGGTGAGAGTTTGTGAGAGAGATTGGAGGAGAATTCTTTGCCGCTTGTGCCACCTGTTGCATGTACTTTAGCAAGACACTTCAATCACCTGTCCAGTGATTTCTCTGCATTTTCAGGTAAGAAAATACCCTAGAAGTTGCTGATTTGAGGTTCACTAGGATTCATAGCATGTTAGCTGATAGAACTTGTGTATTAGGTTGCCTGATCGCCGTAGACGAAGCGTATACGCTCCGTTCGAAACAATACATATATAAAGTGAAATGTGTGGATTTTAGACGCTTTGATTGACTGTTTCCAATACTTTCAATGTCGTTTAATAGTAGATTATCGACGGCATCGCCGTTTGACATGTACAATATGCTGTCCGTTTCCTGTTTCGTAAACCGACGGAGAATATGAGATTTAGGGCATTTTAGTCATTTGTAGGAAGTACTGTTTTCATTCATATTTTGCTGATGTGATTGACATGGTTTATTGTCGCATTAGAATGTTAGGAATGCGTGCATAATTATTTTGGCGAAGAGATTCGCCTAAATGCGCACTTCGAGTCGGCATACTATATGTAGACTTAAGTGTGTAGTTTAAGTGTTTGTATAAATGCTTGTATTAGTATATATTGAATTAAATGGTGTTATGAATTAATTTGAGATTGATTTCTCAATCAATATGCTAATGTAAATGATTTCCTACATGTTAGCTATATGCATGAAATGCATATGCTTGATGTTTCACTTAAGTGGTATGTTATAACATGTGCTTGATGATTTCCTTATGATCTAGTTTGAGATTGAATTCTCAATTAATATGCTGATGGAGATGATGTCCTATATGTTGGCGATATGCATAATTTCATTATATGTGTGATAGACATGTACAAGATGATTTACTTAAGTTGTACGTTATAACATGTGTTAACATGCTCACATGTTTGTATTCCATTTCCAATACTCTTACCTGATTGTTGACGTGATTTCATAATTGTTTGGGACTATACTTAGTCCAGGCAGTCGGTAACAGAGAAAATTCATGGCTAGCTGGTATTTGTCACGAAGGACGCGTCGATGAACGCGAGTCGTGTTTGGAGTTGGCGGCAGTGGTTAGGCCACACGAAGTGTTTTACGCACTTCATGTCGTTCGACTTGAGATGCGATCGTGCTAGTCGAGCCCGTCAAGTAACCCGACTGGCCGTTATATGTTCACCCTGCATGAGTTATAACTGCTTGAACCTAGGGTACTGAACTTACTATTGTAAACTTTGTTAACCATGGTACCTTGATCCACAAAGACTCATGAGCCGGGCATGGTGGTATGGGACACCGTGGTCGAGCTGTCGGCCTACGCTGGGGCCACAAACCTCCCCGTAGTGACCAGTGAACACATATATCTCGTGAGCAGATTATGGTAGTATGAGACACTATATTCTTGCTGTCGGCCTACACTGATCAGGCGACGAGTCCTTTGTAGTGACCGCGAGCGTATTCTGAGTCTATGGGAGGCGACGATCCTTCCGTAGCAGTAGAGTACAGTAGGCCTGTATTGATAAGGTGATGGGGGAGCAGAGCAACGAGTGCGTGCAACAGCCCTGACAGCCCTTGCAGCGACCTACAAAATATACATCGTATGAGATTACTAGGAGTGACGACCCTAGATAGGATCTGTGTTGGGATTGATATAAGGGAAGTACCTTAGTTTCCCAATCCTGCTGTTTGAATGGACTAATGACAACTCAGAAATCATATCACCATAACATTGCATGTGCATGGAAGATGTGGAGCACTTGAGGGTCGATTGCATGCCGCGGTCGTAAGATGGTACCGTATAAGGGAGATCGTCGGTGAGGGCATACATCACGTCATGTCATATTGCATTAACAACAGTATTAGGATTGTCTGATTTACTGCTTTACTATTATCGCATGATTGATTTGAGAACATGTTAATCTTTGCTCTCTTATCCCATTGAGTTGATCACTCACTCCCACGTTATGGGATGGTGTTTTCGGACACCCACCAGTCCCTATTGTGATTGCAGATAATGGCGCGGCCTGCGAGGTGGAGCTGGACTTGATGATGATGAGGAGGATTCTTCCTTTATGCGTGTTCTGATTGACGGGATTACAGGGAGGTTGATTAGATACCTTGACACTTGTCATTTTATATTTTTAGAACACTCATGTATATCCTTTTGGTTTACTTTTGGAGTATACATGTATGTATATAACCTGGTAACATATTCATACTCTGGAGACATACAACAGTTTATATATGTTATACATACTATCACAGTCTTCCGCTTGTAAATTTAACCGTCTCTGGAGCGTGATATGCTGTTTTAGCTTAATCTCACTCATGTTTAATACATTATCACAGACAACATTCAATCATACATATCTATGTTGCATAAATAACATTTTGGAACTCGGGAGTTGGGTTTTTGCTCGACCTCCCGATTTTCGGGATGTTACACAAGGCTCATTGCAAAAGGTTTTACACAATAACCGGGTATCGATTATAATAAAACCTTTGCAGCAGTTGCTCGATTAGAGACTATACGAACCTTCATTACACTTGCATCTCAAAGAAAGTGGTCCATTTTTTAGCTTGATCTCAAATCAGCCTTCTTGAATGGTGTCCTCGATGAAGAAATTTATGTTGCTTAACCACAAGGATTTGTGGTGGAGGGCAAAGAAGATAAAGTCTATCGGTTGAAGAAAGTGTTGTATGGACTAAAGCAAGCGCCGCGTGCTTAGTATAGCCAAATTGATGGTTATTTTGCCAAGAATCAGTTTCATTGGAGCAAATGTGAGCCTACCTTATCATAACACCCTGTCCAAATCAAAATAATGTCCTGAGGCACCCACATGCGAATTGGCATAGGACCATAGGAAATGATCACAAGTGAGGATGAATTATCAATAAATTAATTCGGATTAAGCCACTAATGTGATGCAATCTAACTACATTTGAGCTGAGCACGGGCCGTATGGCCGGTTGGTCCAATGGTACTTGGCAGCTGCCTGTACAAGCCATGCACCGCCCGAGGTAGGACATAAAATTTTGACACTTGGGGAGGCCAGGGGCCTCACTAGGCTTGTGGTCCACCACAGACGTCAGGCTCGGATGATGCCCAGAAATGGACAAATCATGTCGTCCAGTCAGCACTTGTGAACCGCGAATCGCCTCACTCAAAACCAAATGGTTGAAATTTTGAATCAATTGGCCCCGTTACTTGAGACTGAGAATCTAGGCAATTCAGCTGTCGGATCTCTTCTAAATCCACACTAAAGGCTAGAAATATTTCCCTGCACTCGCCCATGAAATTTAACCCTTGATTAAGGATCAATAACCGTTAATCGTAAATTGGATTATTGCAACAAAGCCCCACTTTTGTTTGTGGTCAAAATTTACCTGACCCTTCATCGGGCCATGGGGCACTTGTTCCACGAATCAGATGGGCCAAGAGGTCTTTAGGGCAGCCCCAACAGCCAAAAATGGACCCCACAAGGCTGTTGGAAGCATTTAATGAAGCACGAGGCCAAATGATGTAAATTTTAGGGTTTTTAATATTCAACCTCCCTTACTCTCACAAAATCCAGCAGTTGAGAGAGGGAGAGAGAGAGAGAGAGAGAGAGAGAGAGAGAGAGAGAGAGAGAGACATAGAGGGGAGAAAGGAGTGGTTTAGTGTTGGTAATGCTTGGAGATTGAAATTTTCCGCACCTATGCCCTCCATTTGCGGGGAACTCTGACCCGATCATTGTAGGAGCAAACCCCATTTAATCTAAAGTAAGAATTGGGCACCAATCCATCCCTCTCTAGTCTCTAGCAACATGTATGCATCTTACCATCACTCTATGCAATGCAGAGCCCCAGCATGTCGAGTTTGCGGACCTGACGACGTTATGCCGATTTCAACGGCTTTCGGTCAATAATAGGTGTGGACTATTACCTTTAGGTGACTGATTATCGTGCCTAGCACAGAATTTAGTGAATGTGTGTGGTGTATTGCACTTGCATGTTGCTAGATTTTTGGACTGCATGTTTGAACTATAGATCTAGGATTTCCTAAAAATGTGGGAAGGGGTTTAGGCCCCGAACACTCCCAAATGTGTGCAATGCTGGTTTGCATATTTAGTTTAGGTGTAAGAATTTAATTTCCCCAAATATTGCTGATTTGTTGTTGAATCTTATTGCGTGACAATATGCTAGGCGTTGGAGGAGTGAAATGTTGTCAAATTGTTGAATTGCTGAATTAATTGCATTTAATTCCCGCTAGATAGCTAATATGTATGATTCATGTTGGCACATGCAAAATTGAATTGTTGTGAATGAGTGCATGGTTGTCCATCTTGTTAAATAGTTTGAATATGTTGGACATGATTCTTATGGTTTGGTGGAGTTTAGTATATTGTTGTCCATGTACTTAGATTACTGAGTTGTGCTTGTTATTTGTGAATTATTCCTAAATTTGATAATACATGATATCTAGTAGTGCGTATGCCCCTCGTGGATGGATCGATTAACTGGAATCACTTAGGCATCCTTCCATTGGACGAGCCCATGAGCAATCTGGCCCGACTAGTTAGAACATAAATTGTCGGCCGTAGTTGGACTACACGAGACATTGTTCTCAAGCCGATTAGTTTATAATTCAGTTTGTTGGGGTATGTTAGCTCATGAATCAACCATCCTTGTATGTTAACCATGGTTGGACACGAATGTATGAACTCGAAGTACCCTGAGACCTTTGCACCTACTGTTAATTATGATTTACGGTATAAGACTCATGAGCTGGGGATGGTGGTATGGGACACTATTCCTGTGTTGTCAGCTTACACTGGGGTGACGAGCCTTCCCGTAGTGACCAGTGAGCACTTAAACTCGTGAGCTAAGGATGGTGGTATAGGACACTGTGCCCGTGCTATCAGCCTATGCTGGGGTAATGACCTTCCCATAGTGACCTCGAGTAGGACTTTCAAGTCCTAACTATTTTCATCTGAGCTTAAGAACTATGGGATTAACGAACCCATGAGGGCTAAGGATGGCGAGAGTCATGCGACCACGACCATTGTGCCGCGCGATCGGATTAGGGCAATATTTCTGATAAGGGTATTCTGATTTTCCCAACTTGTTAGATGAATGAACTTAATTAATCAACTGGGCTAACATATTACATGATATTACATTATCTATTGTGACGATTCGGTAGTCGAGATCGCACTGAGGGAGTGTTAGTTATTGCAATCATTAGATGTTGTCGCTTGAGAGAGTGTTGGTGGTGAGGGGCATGAATCGTATCATTAAATCATGCATTACATTAACCAAAAGTACTTAGGATTCTATGATATATGTTGTTCATTAAATTTACTCTATGTATGATAATTTGTATAACCTATTGCTAATGGCACTACTAAGTTAGCTACTCACTCTCACTCTGGGACGGTGTTCTAAAACACCAACCAGAATCTGACATAAATGTAAGATCACTGAAGTGGGACGCGCTGGAAGATGCCGATGTGGACGACGAAGAGGAGCTGGCGTACTTCTAGCTTTTGGTGGACCCTATTAGCTCAATGGATGACGGTGGGATTGGGCCAGAGCCCTAATCTTTTTGGGGAGTGACGTGAGGAGGGATTGGGTTCCTGGTAGATGATATTGTGAACGTTGGATATTTTATTTCATTAGTAGCACTTGAATTTTTAATTTGGCTTAAATGTTAAGCATGCTTGGTTTAATTCTCCATTGCCCACTAATACATAATATTCATATGCATTTGAGGCCCACTAAGGCCCACGTGGCACTCAGAAGTTTGGGAGTCGAGTTCTTACTCGGCCCTGAAATTCTAGGCGTTACACTTATATGTCAAGACTGAAGATATCTATTCTCATCGTATCATTGTATGCTGACGATTTGATACTCATGGGAAATGATCATAGTATGCTCCATCAGTTCAAACTCGATATGATGAAGACATATGAGATAAATGATCTTAGCATGATGCATTATTTTTTGGGAATAGAAGTTTCTCAAGACGAAAATGGAATCTTCATTTCTCAAAAAGGTATGCTGAATCTATTCTTGTAAAATTCAGCATAGAAGGATGCAACCCAGTTACTACTCTTGTAGTAAACGAGAAGCTGATAAAAGATGATGGTTCAAAAAAGTGGATGAATCATTGTACAGAACTATCGTTAGAAGTCTCTCGTATCTCACTACTACTAGGCCTGATATTATGTTTACTGCAAGTTTACACTCGAGATTCATGAATTGTCCAAAGCAAACTTACTTAGGAGTTGCAAAAAGGGTGTTATGATACATCCATGGATTGTTGGATTATGGAATCATCTATATTCCTATTCCAAACTCAAAATTGGTAGGATATACAGATAGTAATTGGGTAGGATCCATAGATGATATGAAAAGCAAATCTATAGATGATATGAAAAGCAAAATGGCATACACTTTCTCTCTTGGATTCGGGATATTTTCTTGGGCGTCAAAGAAACAAAGTACCGTTGCTCAATCTACATCAGAATCAGAGTATGTGGCAGCATCTCTTGCAATTTCTCAAGCAATATAGTTACAAAGAATTCTTGAAGATATTGGCGAAAAGAAAAATGAAGGAACTAGTATATATTGCGACAACATGTCAACTAATTCAATTACAAAAAATCCAGTATATCATAAAAAGATGAAGCATATTGCGATCAAGCATCATTTCATCCGCGAAGTTATTAAGAGTGGCGAGATCAAGTTGAAGTATTATGAGACGAAAGAACAAGTGGCTAATGTGTTCACCAAGGTACTCCCTAAAGAAAGTTTTTGTCATCTTCGAGAGATGTTGGGAGTAATTTAGAAAGTGTATTAAGGGAGAGTGTTGAATTAATGCACTTGAAGAGAGATACATGTATTTGTTCCAATATATGTACCTTTTTTTTTTCTAGAAAAGGGCCTTAGCCCCAAATTCATTAAATTGAAACTTTACAATCTTTCAGGTGGCCCCAACAAAAAGGGAGGCGGCCGCACCTACCATATACCTCAAGCTACACTTGGAACAAAGAAAAGAGAAAAAACCTGCACAAAGGGCTAGACAAAAGAAAGAAAGACAGAAACCTAAAGACCAAAATCTAACCATTATAAACCTCTAATGGAACCAATCCCTGAATTGTCTAGGACTAATGACCCTCTAACTGACCTTGGGAGATGCAGGCGAAGGAGGAAAGTTCTGTCGCCAATCTTGCTAGTGCATCAGCCACGACATTCCCTTCTCTGTAAGTATGTTGGATCACGACGTTTAACCTGCAGGACAAATTCCAAATATTTCACGGATTGGAGGAGCCCGAGACCTTTAATTCATCAGCAATAACCTTGGAGGAGCTCGAGATATATGTACCGTTTGGAATACATGTATTTGTTGCAATATATGTATGTATTCATGCTTAGAATTTTCTGAAAACGTTCATGTCCCTTTGTTGAAAAGTCACATGTGCCTACATTTTTATGCATCTATTAAATAGCTTTTATTTGTTGAATGTATCCAAAAGCCTATAAATATATGTATGGATTTCATTTTCAAGTATGAAGAAGCACCTGTTGTCAGAAAGTCTTCAAGTCCAGCTGCTCGACCGGTCGAGCGAACCACTTGACCAGTCGAGGGTCCACTCGACCGGTCGAGGCCCACTCGACTCAAAGTCCAGCGAGCTGGGTTTTTAGGTGTCCGTCAGGCTTGACTACTCGAGGGTCAGGCTCAACCGGTTGAACGGGTTGCTTGACCAGTCGAGGTCCCCCCCTTCGACTAGTCGAGGTTACGCAGATCATGCGCAAACTGCGTAAATTTGAGGCTGTTTTTGGACTTTTCTAGACTAGGTGCGTGAGTGGAGTTTCCAAAACTATAAATAAGGGTCCTGTAACACCCCGAACTTTATGTACTTGGGTGTTATCATATAACCTAACTTAGTATGGCGCCAACCTAACTTATTTGAACAGTCGCCTCAATATATCTTAACCGTTGACTTTGACTATGACAACCAGACCTCTAAGATCTAAGTTCAATTTATCCTGGATCCCTAATGGCCCTTTAAACATCCGATATTGGATTATGAAAACTCATGACGCAATAATAAGACTTGAGATCGATTTGTCCATTTGGCTATCGTAGCAAGATTTCACTGACCCTGTACTTAAATAAATAAGTAAATAAATAAAAATCCTATTTTTAGAACCCTGATCGTGAGGATATTTCGGTGTATGCCTATTTAGTATAAATAAATCACATGAAGTAAGTTAGAGATCAAAGACACGAGATCCACCGTTCGTCGTGTCCATCATACCCATGTTACACTTTCATTGATCAAGAAGAAGATTTGATCCGCCCATTAGGCCTATAACATATCATTAGATGGAATCCACCAAGTGGTCACATGATTTAGAAACTCCTAAGACCATTGATAGTCGGATCAAGGTCAATCCAACCATTTGATTTATATAGGCCAACAGACCATAGGATTTCAAAGACGTGAAATCAACTATTAAGGATTTTAATTAAATCCTTTTGCGACCCACATGTGTACATGACCACCTTAAAATGAGGCCCTACAAATTTAAATCCAAAATTAATGATAATAGTAACAATAACAATAACAATAATAATAATAATAATAAAGATAAATGTTGAAATTATTCTAATAATAATATTTAATGTCCTAAATTTATAAAACAGGGGTCCCATTCATCTAAATAAATTCTTAGGGCCCTTTTAACTAATGACATTCAATTTCGGAACGATCCGACCAGTAGATCGACGGGAATCCACCAATACGACCCAAATAGAGTTGTGGGCCCCACCTAGACCTTATGTCGGCCTGATCAATGGCCCAAGATCCCTTAGAAGAGATCCTTAGAAGGATGCACGGAGTGGATTTCCCAAAAACATCACGGTAGACCTCACACAAACGTTGCGTGTGCACCATTGGTAGTGCACTCGCCGTGCACGTGCTCTGGGAGACCGGTCAGCACGGGCTGACCCGTGTTTATCCCAAAACAGAGAGCTTTGCTCTCTCTCTCTCTCTCTCTCTCTCTCTCTCTCTCTCTCTCTCTCTCTCTCTCTCTCTCTCTCTGTTTTCCAGCGGCCGACGGAAGCGTCCGTTTGGGACGCACTATGGCCCACCATATATGATCAGACGGGTGATCTGATCCGTCCATCTCGTGCAAAGCTAGGGTCTGACCAAAATTCTGGCCATTCCATACAAAAAAGAGCACGTGGGGGTATACAAACGCCGACACAGTACTGAGAAACACAAAGTTTCTAAAAAAGGAAACTGTCCATTGCCAGCTGAGCAATCCGCGTGCACCCTTATCCTCGGATCTCAGCTGTCCATAGGAAGAGGATCTTAGCCGTCCAATGCCAGCTGATCCAGCTGTGGAAATAAAAGAAAAAAAAAGGAAAAAAAAACAGAGAATGAGAGGGAGAAAAGAGCCGTTTCTCCTTAAGTCCGAACCCACCACCAAAAAAAAAAACCCTTTAAACCTTTGGTCCAACACGTCACTGAGCTCCATTACACTCTTAAGAACCCTTCCATGTCGCCGGAATGGAGAAAGAAGCAATGGGGAGACGTCCACCATTGCTGCCCAAGGCTTCTTCCTCTTTGGAGCTAGGACGCACCACACCTTCCGCTGTCCGAGTCTAGGTCCGTTCAGATCCTCTTGCACTCCCAAACAAGAAGGAAGAAGTTGAGGAAGAGAGAAGTCAGAGAGAGAGTGAGAACAGGTGAGGAATGAGGGAGAGAAATGGGAGTTTGAGTCGGGCCGGGGCGGTGCTCAGCGTACCGGGCAGAACTCTGTCCGAGTCACGCTCACAAGACCAACTCGGTCAGGTTCAGCACGAGTTGTTCCCCGATCTCCTCCACGCAATCAGATCGAGCTAGTCTCAGTCCAGGTATTGCCAGAAAAACCACATTCCTCTCAAACCGATCTTGCACCTAACTCGTTAGAGAATCCACGGGGTGAATGCCCAACTGAGTTCAGATTTGTCCAAATTCCGGCCCAAGCTTGGTCATAATATGGGCTGAAAAAGGGGCTGAGATCAGGCCTTGGGTGGGCCGCACCCTGTTTGGAACAGGCAGGCCTCACTTCCATCCAGATGCAGTGGGCCGCACCCTGCCCAAGCGGTGGGCCAAAATCAAACTCTGTGGGCCTGCCTTAAGTAAATGTGGGCCGTACTTGAGTTCCAAACTCAGTGGGCCGCGTCATTTTTGAACAGAAGGTGGGCCGAGTGTAGCCCATAACTCGGGCTGTGGTCTGGAACAAGCCCAGCCGTGTTCTAGGCCGTAGAATGGGCCGAAACCCACTATACATTGGGCCATGAATGGAGCTGAAAATGCCCCCCAGCTAGGCTTTGAATCGGGCTGGAAAACAAGCCTCAACTAGGCCTTCAATATGAGCTGGCCCATGGGCTTAGTTGGGCCGTCCACTTGTTGGGCCAAGGACAAGCTAACTTAGCCCCATTTTTGAGCTCGAATTGGACCCAACAACTGGGCCAAAGTAAGGCCCAGTTCCGCCCTTGGCTAGGAATAATTTTGGGCCCAAATTGGGGCCTTTTGATGTACAAGATCTGGTGGGCCTAATCACTCTAGTGCAAGCCTAAATAACCTCACCCATGGGACCCTTCAAACCCACACTAGACCCATTTTTACATTTAATGTCAATGTTATTATTAGGATTATTAATATTAACAAGAATTAGCCATTAGTAGATCATTATGCTAAAATGGTTATTATAAACAAATTACAATTATTAAATACTAGTATCCTGTTTATTATTCTTAAATATTCATTTTCGATGGTCATTGTGTTGTCATAATGACTATCATGCTACATTAACTAATATTAATTGTAACGCTAATGTTAACAATTATTCTCTGATTATTAGATTAACATTATTACCATTTCCATTATTAATATGATTGTTAAATATTATGATGCATGACCATTAGTAAATTATCTATTCTAGTAATAGTTATTATATAAAAGAAATTAAAATGATATCATTATTAAATGCTAATGCATTGTCATATCACAAATAGTATATTATAATATTAATTATCATCATAACAAATATTAACTAATATTAAATATAATACTAATGTTAGCAAAAATATTTTATAACTATTAAATTAGCATTTGTAAACTATTACACATCAACTACAATTCAAACCCTAGAGTTAAGGCTACAACTAAGCTCTAAGATAAAACCTTAAGCCCTAAAAACAAGAAATCCAAACCCCAGTATATATCGGTCTTGACCATAGATGCTTAGTAAGACATGGATCTTACACACAGCTTCACAATTCATAATAGGACTCAATTCTAACGATGCATGCACTTCCTAGCAATGTTAGTTAGCGATTCAAAACATCAGGTGATGATTCTTCCCCTTAAGCTTTCCATTTCCAAATTAGTTTAAGTCATAGTCTTTATCAAATGTTAAAATTGTTAATTCATAGCATGCGATTTCTTACATGATTTATATCTGATTTACAGTTAACAATTGTGAAACACGATTGCATGCGATGGTTGCTTACATGATAGCTCTCATTTTAATTTATAGTTCACATCATGACTTGTTGTGATTATTATGCTTAACATATGTCTGTCATGTTATAACTGTATATTTTCACATGAATTGTTGTGAGTCACTATGGACCTATATTCACTACATTTATTAGTGGATAAGCCCTCTATGTATGTGAACTCATACTTAGGGTGTAACATGATAGAGTGAGGAATGGAATGGACCCTCGATTTGAGGTTATGTGGGACATGAAATATTAATGTGGGATTTACCATCCATAGGTTATACGGCTTAAATGGCTTGAAATGACCTCTGCTCTGAGTTAATCTTACCTGACCTTTTACTGTTTTGATTTAATATACCGAGTATTCTTTTACCGTTGCAATTTAATATTTGTCCCATGTTTTGATGATTTCCTTGCGTTCTTTAATGGCCTACGTTGATAATCCCTACTTATTGAATTTGATTGGCCACTAATCGATGAGTTCCATTAACCATCCTAAGGTGGAGGAATCTCATGAGCTGGAGATGGTGGTCATGGGACACTATGCCCAAGCAGTTGGCCTACACTGGGTGACGAACCCCCCGTAATGACCATTGAGTTACTTAAATTGGCTGATTGTAATTGGATTAATAACGGTTGGCTAATCATGCATTCATAGCATATTGGCGATAACGGGTGGCTAATTCTGGATATTATAGTACGTGCTCTAGAGTTGTTGGGGTATCATTTTGCTAACTCTCAAACCATCGACTATCGACCCCTGTTCCAACTGGATGATCATTACCAGGTCAATGATTGCATGGGTGACGAGCCCAAGTCCGACTGGATGTGCATTCATACATCCATGCATATAAAAAGACTGCATCATGTATTGTTTTGATTGCCTTGTCGTTTTACCTATGCTTAACTAAGGCGACAATGTGTAATCTTAAGGAGAATTCACATTGAGTTAGTCACTCATCCATCAAATATATAACCGTACAGGTAGTATAGGCGACTCATATGATATTCACATTTATGTTCGTGAGGAGCAGCCTATAGTTGACAAGGGTGCATGATTCTATTTACTACGGGCCACTACAGGATTTCACAGTTCAAGATTGTTGTAGTTTACTTTGTTTCACATGTAATGCTATTTCATTTTATATTTGTAAGGATGGGGACATTGGTTTGTATAAGTCATTATGGGCAGCTCTTGTATATTTAAATGATAATGCAAACTTTCCTTCATGTTTGATTTGCCCATAATACACTCATCTGCTTACTCTGATAGTTGAAAAAAATATATATAATAGAATTTGACTGTCTTTTAAGGTTAACACTTAGGTTTTTGGGAAACGGGTCATATATTCGAGTCCTAAAAAGTTGGGGTGTTACAGGTCTCTAGGATTATTTTAAGGCATTCTAAAGCTTTCTAAAAGTTTTTCAAGGGTTCTTAATGTTGTAGGGTTATCAAAGGGTATAGCAAGGGTGAAATTCGAGGTTGTTTGAATCGGGTAAGTCCTCTCTCTTGTAATTTCTATTTCACAGTGGATTTCTGTCACTTTGTATCGTGGTTTTTTCCTACAAGGGTTTTCCACGTTAAAACTTTGTGTTCTCATGTGATTGCTTGATGTTATTGGATTGCTATCCTAGATCTAGATCTGTGTGATTCCGCAATATAAATCCCTAACAAGTGGTATCAGAGCAATCGTTGGGGGCACAAATATGAATCTGCAGGATTAGTAATAATGGAAAACGGCAAGTTTGATATTGAGAAGTGCTCAGGCAAAAATAATTTTGAGTCATGGAAGGTTAAGATGATTAGGCTGTTAACCAAGCAAGGCGAGATTAAGGCTCTTGATGAGCGAAAATCTATCATGAAAGATGATCAATGGGAAAACTTTGATAGTAATGCTTTAGCCTCTATCTATTTATGTCTCACGGATGAGGTTCTCTATAATGTTTTGAGGAAGAAAACTTCAGCTAGTTTGTGGGCGAAGTTAGAGAAATCTATGTAAAGATGTCCTCTGAAAATCACACACTTGAAGCTACAGTGTTATACCTTCAACATGGCAAATGGTGGAGATCTAGAAGCCCATATCAGCAACTTTAAAAAATTAATGTGCAAATTGCTGGATATGGAGGAAGCAGTCAAAGATGAGGAACAGACATGTATATTATTGAATTCTCTTCCTGCATCATATGAGTCTTTCAGGGACACGATGTGCACCGCAAATAAAACTCTAAGTATTGACACCGTTATCTCAGCCCTTCAAGGGAAGGCTATGAAAAAGTTAAACAGTGACATAGGGATATCTTTCGATGCACTGATTACGAGGGGCAAAGATTCTGAGCGAGGTACAGGATCCTCAGGGCCTAGATCAAAATCTAAGGGCAAGGGCAAAGGAAAATTAGAGTGTTGGAATTGTGGGTTGTCTAGACACATGAAGAAGGATTATAAAAATTCTAAAGCAAAGAAAGAAAATTCAGCAGATTCTTCCAAGAAGGCCAATGTTGTCACATCTGATTAAGAGACAAGTGGTGGTGAAGTTTTGTCTGTGTTTATGATCAGACATGTTCATGACAATCATGCAGATGAGTGGATCCTAAACACAAGAGCATCATATCACATGACTCCTCATCGGAGTTGGTTCGCCAGTTATAAGGAATACGATGGTGGACAGGTTTTTATGGGCAATAACAATACCTGTAATGTTGTGGCTATTGGCACGGTGAGCATTAAGATATTTGATGGGATGGAGCATACCTTGACTAATGTCAGATACATTCCTGATATGAAGAAAAGTCTAATTTCTCTCGGTGCACTTGAGGCTATAAGGTGCAAGTTCACTGGTATTGATGGTGTCCTTAAAGTTTCAAAAGGGACACTCGTGGTTATGAGAGCGCAAATGTAAGACTCGTATCCAAGCCTGTACCGTTTCGTAGTCTTCCTTGGTCCTCCCGATCGAATTTCGGCGACCCACAATCTGTTTCCGACATTGGCGCACGATCCTGAGTCGTGTCCCGTATATCTGAGTCAACTCGACCCGAGACTTGTACCAGTGCGACCGCCCCGTCGCCGCGATTTCGACGCCGCGTATTATGCGCCGAGGCGATACCCAGGCTAGGAGTTGTGGGCCCGCGTTCAGTTCAAAGAAAATACCGCGCGTTGCTAATCCCAAGAAAATCCATCACATCAATCACATCATTTGTCAAAAGTACACCCAAGTACAACTACCCATCCCCCAAAGTCAACTTTTCCATCACCTCACCCATCTCTCTCCCCATCACTCCATCACTCTCTTACCCATCCCTCTCTCTCTCTCTCTCTTCACATCACATCTCTCATTTCTCTCTCTTTCATTCTCTCTCTCATTTTTCCTCCCAAGCCACCCACGTCCAAGCTCCCCATGAGAGAGCTAGTGTGGCCCACCTTCCTACCATCTAATCTCACCCTCTAAAATCGATCTCAACCGTTGAAATTGTACCTTTGGAGCTCTATCATGCATTGGCGGAAGAAGGAAGGGGAAATCAAAGGTGGGTGTATCTTTAGGTTAGATTTCTCCATTTTTATGATGTGGGTGCTTCCTTCTCTCTATTTTCTCCCTCTCTCTTTTAATATTTTGGTGTGATGATGTGGCCATGTGGCCCACCCGGATGTACCCCACCTTGATGTATGTGATATCTAAGCCATCCATCAAATGGGCCCCACGGCTATCCAAGACAAATGGGCACTACTTAATGGTGATGGGAAAACATAAATATCATGTCGATCCAATAGGTGGGCCATGTTCATGTGGGACCCACCATGCTGCATGTATTATATACAGAGTGTCCAGCGTCCAAAGACGCTGGACGTTACCTGAAAGTGAAGCGTGAACTGGCGGTGGTGCACTGACGTGCTAGCCACACAAATATCAACCTGGTTCAGGAGACTTAGGTGGACCATGCAGGCCCCACTTTAATGTATGTTTACAATCCAAGCAGTCTACCCTATTTCCTATATCATTTTAGGCATTGAGCCGAAATTTGAGACCGATCTGATTCTCGGGCGGGCCATACCATAGGAAACAATGGTATTACTGTTAAAACCCACCATGATCCTTCTATACGCCAAAAACACATTGCATATTGGTCTCATTTGGTCAATATTGGGCCATAGAATCAAATGGCCGGATTGGATTTTTTTTATGAGGGCCCCACCTATGAAATTCCTTAGGAATTTTTTTTTAAAAAAAAAAAACAAAGGAATGACGCTGCTGCTACCACCGTCCAGAGGACGCTGCAGCGAGCAGTGTCTTGCTGCTTCTAACGGTCTGGACCGTGGGCCCCACTATAGGCCCCACCATGATGTATGCTAAACATCCACACCTTGCATTTGATGAGTCCCCTTTGGGTAACGGGATCCTCCAAAATATCAACCGTTTACAGTTCTCAGGTGGCCCACACCATCTTCAATCATGTGAAGGTATGTTAAATCATATAAAAGTATTTTCTGGGGTCCACCTGAGGTTTGGATGCACCTGAAACTTGGCCTAACCCCTTAATCTACTAGGACACACATAAGAGATGGGTTGGATTTGTAAACTACAGATTGGTGGGCCCCACGTGGGACTCACCCCATTGAAATGAATAGGCTAGTGTATAGCCGCTATATAGCCACTGTGTTGACGTCAGATTCTGTAGGGTCTGATCATGAGGCCTGTTATGTACAGACCGTCCATCCATAGGGCCACCCTGCACGTGTTGAACGTGCAGGGCATGGGCCATATTTGATGTATGTGACTTGCATCCATGTAGTCCACGTGGGGCCCTCCATGATGTGTATGTGCCATCTGCACCGTCCATCAGGACGGTGCTATGTAGGCCTTCTGAGATGTATGTATGTGCACATAGGTGCTGATCATGACGTAAAATCAACACCGTTCATCTGGACGGTGGGCATTTTACATGTGTATATTATATTATAATATCTCATATTACATTCTGGACAGTGGGCATTATAGATATGTGTATATTATATTATATTATAATATATCATATTATATCATGTTATATTATATTATATTATAATATATATTTATATATATGGATATATAATATATATATGTGTTATCCACACTGTCCATATGCCAGACGGGTGGGGCCCACCTTGTTTGTACTGTGTCTACGCCATCTAGACATTTGGACGGTGCTGTGACACCATGATTTATGAGTGTTTTATCTGTGTCGTCCATCCGTGCAGGACCCACATGGCACATATGCTTCATCTATACCGCCATAAAGATGGGACCCACCTGCTGTGATGCCGTCAATAAGTTGTGTGGGTTGATCCACACCGCCCATCTGCATGGACCCCACATGCTGTGTAGGGCCTTCCTTGATGAATGGGTCATGTTTGCACCTTCCAATACCTACTAGATGGTGGGGCCCACTTTAATATATGTGTGTTTTATCTCAGCCGTCCATTACATGGACCCGCTGATATCCGTGTTACATCTAAACCGTCCACCCAGTTGATGAGATTTATCAAGTGGACCACACTGTAGAAATTAGTGGAGATTGAACGTTCACCATTGAAATCCTTTTAGATCAGAGAAGTTCTGGATCAATATAATATCTGTCCTTTTCCTCTTAATCCAGGTCTTTGTGACCTTATGACCTGATTGGATGGAGAATAACGTTATGGTGGGCCCTACCTTGATGGCACGTGTGGTCCACCTTGTATGTATGATTTGTATATCTAGGTCGTCCATCCCTGGATGCGGATCCCTGCTGATGTATATGTTTTATAGGCCTACCAGTTGTATGTATTTGAGGCCCATGTGTAGGGCCCACCTGTTATGTATGTAAGGCCCGTGGAAGTAGCCCGATGAGATGTATTTATGGCCCTTGTGCCAAGGCTTATGGCAATGTATATGCAGCCCATGAGTTAAGGCCCATTATGATGTATTTTCTGCCCATGTCCGGGGTCCACCTGTTTGTATTGTTAGGCCCAGACACATGGCATTTGATGCATACGAGGCCCAAGCGGTGTGGCCCACTTGTTGTATACGAGGGCCACATAGGAGGCCCATGGTGATGCATTTACGTCCCATTTGTTGAAGCCCATTGCGATAGGTTAGGGCCCATGGGTTGAAGCCCATTGTGATGTATTAGGGCTCATGGGTTGAGGCCCATTGTGATGTATTCAAAGCCCCATGGGTTATGGCCCATTGCATTGAACATAAGGCCCATTGGTGCGGCCCGTTAATGTAGCTCACCTTAGTATATGTATGAGGCCCATCTTGATTTATTTGTAGTCGTCCATTGAGGCCCACCTGTTGTATATAATTGAGACCCATATGTAAGGCCCACATGTTATATATTTGAGGCCCATGAGCAGGGCCCACCTGAGGTGTATATAAGGCCATTTGATGTGGCCCACTTGTTATATTTGAGGCCTGCGGGTGGCGACCCATCATGATGTACTGGGGCCCATGGGTCGTGTTCCATTGAGATATATACTTGGCCCATACGTCGTGACCCATTGTGATGTATTTCTGACCCATTTAGTGAGGCCCATTGTGATATATGCCTGCTCATATGATGAGGCCTATTGAGATGTATTCCCTGCCCATATGATGCAACCCCATAGCGATGTGCATTAGGCCCATGTGCAGAGCCCACCTGTTATGTATATTGGGCCCATGTGCAGGGCCCGCCTGTTATGTATTTATGGCCCTTTTTGGCGTCGCCCATTGAGTTGTATTTTAGGTCCATATGATGCAACACACTTAATGTATTCAAGGCCTAGATGCGAGGCCCATTTGATGTATAATGGACCCATGTGTAGGGCCCACATGTTATGTATTTGAGGCTCATGTGTAGGGCCCACCTGTGGTGTATATGAGGACCCTAAGTGAAGCCATTGTGATGTGTTCGAGGTCCATATGATGCGGCCTGTTGGTGTGACCCATTTGATGTATATTAGGCCCTTGTGCGAGGCCGTGGGCCCACTATGTGTTTGGTTCTATGTGGACTACTCATTGGGAGCAATGTTGGTTAAATGTTCACATTGTCGAGGTCGATTGTCGATGCAGGGTATTGATACCAATTATGAATATGTGACAGCATAGCATCATGATACATGCCCATACGCATCATCTGTATGTTTGTTATGAGGTGTGGTTGATCATTGCATATGTCATTGAGTATGTTGTTATGAGACTCCCTGATAGGCGGAGATTGTCTCACATGAGCGCACGATATGCGCAGGATTGATGCATGATTGGATTGTATGACTCATGCATCTTGTATTGTGTGTTATGATTACTATATGCCCTAGCGACATCAGGGCCGTAGCCTCCATAGACATATCGTGGATTGCCAGATGGGATACTGAAAATCTGTTCTACATGGGGTGCTATAGATATCCTTGGGTGAAAGTTCTAGAACCCTCTTGGTTTCAAAGGTTGCTCCAACGTCTAGACCGAGTGGGTAGATGAGCGCCGAGTGCCGATTACCAGATGGCTGTGCTCTCCACTGTGTCGTGGTCGGTTGGAAGGGGGTGCGGCCTTACCTGCCTGAGTGGAGTAGGAAATGCTAGGCTGAGTCTGACCAGCTCGAGGAATGAGTCCGCTATTGACGAGCCGAGCCCGATATTGGCAGGCGGATAGTGAGGTCTCTTCCACTCACCTTGTTGCGCGCGATGGGGCGGCAATCTGGTTTGGAGTGTAATAGACCCCGGTGATTTTTCAGAGAGGAACCGTACTGATATGTGGACTTATTGAGTAGGAGTTGCATGCTCATCCATTCATTCATTCATTCACTATCCACTCGGGCTGGTGGTGCGTAACCAATTATTGTGTACCTTCATTATGGCAAGAATTTCAGTTGGGCGCGCGACTAACTTGAGATCAGGAGTTTACCACATTAAGTCTGACTATCCAAATTTAGGTATGGGTCTGGTTTGGATAAAAGTCCCTTATGGTGGACCCCGTAGCCTGCGATACTACGTACTATCATCCCGACTTCACATTCCCGCATAGTCATTTCATCCGCATCGCATATTGCATTACAACCGGAGGCATATGACATTTTGAGTTGCTATGTTTCTGCACTTATATGGCCTAGACAGACTTAGCAGGATTTGTATATTGCATTGCATCCTCGGCATTTGATATTTGGCTCTTGATAACTCCTCATCGCATAGCTATTCTATACTGCGTATTTTGATATTAACTGACCTATGCACTTATCCATACTTCCGCTTACTCTGTTATCGTATGGTTTATTATCTTGTCAGTATTTCTGCTTACTCTGATAATTCATGTTTTGATCAGTGTTTCTGCTTATTCAGACACTGTATGGTGTATGGATTACTAGTTTTCTGATATTGTATGATTATGACATTATATTGAATACTTGACACTTACCTTATGCACACACTTACACCACCCTCTAAGCTTTCTATAAGCTTATGCACGATAGATGCGTGCAGGTGATGATTGGCTGCAGCAGTGTTGAGCTTGGAGTGTGCGGTGGTCTTCTGGAGCTTGATTCTCTATTTATGTATTTCCCATTCAGTATTGTATTCAAATGATTATTAGTGGATATGTGATGATAATGTTGTCGTTGTGAATTGGTAATCTTGTGGTTATACTTATTACTAGTTAAATGTACATTTCAAAAAATAAAAAATAAAAAATTCTCCTTGTAGAATCCCAGGATCGGAATCTGGCATATAAATGCTAGGAGCCGAGAATGGAGTACTACGGAGGCTGTCGGCACCGGATTCGGCGATCGGGATTCCTATGAATCCGATTTTTAGGTTTGGGGCGTGATAGCAAAGGCACGGAAACCTTTACAGGTTAATTGGGAGCACTTCAGTAGGTGGAGCGGCAACAGCTATTGCAGACTTCACGTCTCTACGTATGTGGCACACTCGTCTGTGCCACGTGAGCGAGCGAGGCATGAAGGTACTTCATGATCGGTGTTTGATTCCAATTTTTAAAAATTCTGATTTAGATATATGCGAGCATTGTATATATGGTAAACAATTTATACTGTCTTTTCAATCTGGAAAACATGTTTATAAGGGAGTGCTTGATTATGTGCACTCTAACGTATGGGGGTCATTGCCAGAAGTTTCCATTAGAGGGTCGTCATGGTTTGGTTCATTCATTAACGACTACTCCAAGAAAGTTTGGGTTTACTTCATGAAATGTAAATCCAAAGTTTTCACCATATTTAAGCAATGGAAGGCAATGGTGGAAAAACAGTCAGAGTAAAAAATAAAGGTTTTAAAGACTAACAATGGTGGAGAATTTACTTCCACTGATTTTAATGATTATTACAAGAATGAAGGGATCATCAGGCACAACACAGTGCGCCAAACCCCCAAGAAAAATGGTGTGGCCGAGCGAATGAATCGGACTCTCTTGGAGAGGACCAGATGCATTTTAAGTAATGTTACGGTGGGCAAGGACCTATGGACTGAGGCCATTAACACAGCTTGTTATTTGGTGAACCGGTATCCTTCAACAGCAATTGAATGTAAAATCTCAGAGGAAGTATAGAGTGGTCAAAAAATCGACTACTCAGATCTACACATATTTGGTTGTGAGGCTTACTCTCATGTACCGTCAGTTAATAGAGATAAGTTAGACCATAGAGCCAAAAAGTATATCTTTATTGACTATGACATTGGTGTGAAAGGTTACAAGTTATTCAACAAGGTTACACGTAAGGTTATCACTAGCCATGACGTCAGATTCGATGAAAGCTCTTTATTTCGTAAGAATGATCAAGAGGAGCAAGATGAATCAAAAAGGGTGATCGTAGACATCTGAATTGACAAGGATGATACTTAGGTAGAGACAGATGCAAAGACAGAGGTACATGATCAGGTGGAGCAGCCACCTGTGAGAAGGAATCCACCGCGTGATCGCAAGTTACCGGCAAGATACAGGGACGACTCTAATATTGCATATGCCCTCATTACGGATGAGGAGAACCCGTCTACTATTCAGGAGGCTCTTGATGAGCCTGATGCAGAAAAGTAGAAAGCGGCTATAAACGATGAGATAGACTCGTTACATAAAAATCACACATGGGAGATGGTGGAGCTTCCCGTGGGTCGAAAAGTGATCGGATGTAAGTGGTTATTCAAAAGGAAACATGATAAATATAAAGTAAGGTTGGTAGTGAAGGGTTATGCTCAGAGAGAAGGAATCGACTTCACAAAGATATTTGCGCCGATGGTTAAGCAGGTATCTATCAGATTCGTGTCGGCGCTGGTTGCCCAATACGATGTCGAGTTGGAACAGATGGATGTGAAGATTGCATTTCTACACGAGGAATTAGAAGAGCAGATTTACATGAAGCAATCAGAGGCCTACGAAGTTAAAGGGGTAGAGAAAAAGGTTTACAGGTTAATGGGGTCGTTGTACGGGCTGAAACAGTCGCCTAGGCAGTAGTATAAAAAAATTAATTCTTTCATGGTGAGTTAAAAATTTACTCAGAGTGAATACGATCACTGTATCTATTATAAGACACTAAATTATGATAAATTTATCATTCAAGTATTGTATATTGATGATATGTTAATCGCCTGTCATGATATGTCAGAAATCAACATACTGAAGACTCAGTTATCAGGAACATTTGATATAAAAGATCTGGAGGCTGCAAAAAAGGTTCTTAGCCTAGATATTCATATAGACAAGAAGAAGAGCAGGCTTTGGTTATCATAAATAGAATACCTTGAAAAGGTATTGATCAAGTATGGGATGGATTAGGTAAAGTCGGTGAGCGTTCCCCATACGGCTCACTTCAAGCTTTCCTCAGAACAATGTCCTAAATCTAATGAGAAAAAACAGGTTATGTCTCATGTGCCCTATTTGAATGCAGTTGGCAGTTTAATGTATGTCGAGGTTTGTATGAGACTGAATATTTCACAGGCAGTCGGTGTTGTGAGCAGATACATGTCAAACCCTAGTAAGCAACATTGGGAAGCGGTGAAATGGTTACTTCGATACATTTGAGGTACGAAAGACTACGTCTTAACTTTTGAGAAAATTAGGACAAAGTTGGTAGGGTATGTGGATTCTGACTACGCAGGCAATATAGATTTCAGGAAGTCTACTTCAATATACTCGTTTGTATTAAAGGGTGGAGCAATCAGTTGGATGTCAAAGCTTCAATCCATGGTGGCTCTTTCCATGACCGAAGCAGAATATATGGCACTGACGAAAGCATTTAAAGAAGGTGTTTGACTCAAAGGCATGATAAATCAGTTGAGACTTCAGCAGGAGGTCGTGCCGGTTAACTGTGATAGCGAAAGTGCTATCAATTTGGCTAAAAATTTTATTTATCACTCACGTACTAAACACATTGATGTTCGCCACCACTTTATCCGACAGGTGCTTAAGGAAGGAGGCATCACTCTGAAAAAGATTTACACCAGCATGAATCTAGTAGACATGCTCACCAAGGTCATTCCTAAAGAGAAGTTCAAGTTCTATGTAACTTCTCTGGGCTTGGCGACGGCGTAAAAGAATGACGAAGTATGCACGAAAAGCGTTGATTGAAGATATGATGTAATGCAGAGATAAGAGAAGAGGTCAAACAGCTACACGGTTGATGATTGAAGACTTAATGGAGATTGTTGTCAGAAAGTCTTCAAGTCCCACTACTCGAGCGGTCAAAGCCCGCTCGACTCAAAGTCGAGCAAGCTGGATTTTTGGGTGTTTGTCAGGCTCAACCAGTCGAGGGTCAGGTTCGACCGGTCGAGCGAGTTGCTCAACCAGTTGAGGCCCCCCTTTGACTAATCGAGGTTACACAGATCTTGCATGGAATGCGTAAATTTGAAGCAGTTTCCGGACTTTTCCGTACTAGGTGCGTAAGTGGAGTTTCCAAAACTATAAATAGGGGTCCCTAAGACTATTCTAAGATATTCTAAAGCTTTCTAAAGGTTTTCCAAGGGTTCCTAGAGGGTTCTAGGGTTATCAAAGGGTGTAGCAAGGGTGAGATTTGAGGTTGTTCGAATCGGGTAAGTCCTCTCTCTTGTAATTTCTATTTCGTAGTGGATTTCTGTCGCTTCGTGCCGTGATTTTTTTCTGCAAGGGTTTTCCACGTTAAAACTTTGTGTTCTCATGTGATTGCTTGACGTTATTGGATTGTTATCCTAGATCTAGAACTGTGCGATTCCATAACACAAATCCCCAACAGCACCTTCATCTGGCACCTTCTCCGAATTTGGTGGATCATGGGAGCTGTCCACCGCTGGAGGAAGAAGCTTAACATCTCCTTTTCCCACACTTATAGGGAAGGTAACGCTGTTGCAGACGCTTTTGCTAGATCCACCAATGAAGGATGCCTAGACTGGATATTCAACTCACGCTCTCTTCTCCCTATAGAAGTTCAGGGATTGCTTGTCATGGATAACACTGGCTTAGGCTCTTTCAGATTTCGTTGAGCCTCCCTATTTCAGTTTTAGTTTCCTGTTTTTTTTTTGTAAATGTCTCATGATAGGTGGGGACCATCTATTTTTGTAGGTCCCTACCCGAAGGTCAGTAATTGGTTGCTTGTGATTATTAGATCAAAACGTTAAGTTGGCTCTAAAAAAAAAGGTACGAAGAAGCGATACAACAAGAATCAGTATTCTCCAATTCCCTTCTAAGTTATTTTTTCTAAGTAAAAAGGCTACAATAGCCTACAACCAGTGTTGGGGATCCTTGCCATTGATCATACTTTGAACATGCCATGGACCAAAAAATAATGTTTCTATTCTGATCCGGACAAAACGAATGGCCCAGATCACTGACACATGCGCAGTTCTTTGAGGTCCCTAACACGTGTCCCCCCACTCACACGATAGGCAATTCATTGAATCACGAATATCCTTGCGTGGATATAACACCAACCACACGAGCGTGGATTAAGACATTGAAACACGATTATTGCTTGGAGAGAATGTTGGTTGAAGATATTTTCATACATTTCATAATCAAACTGGTCAAATCAATCAGCTACAGAAGCACCGTACGTACACGTGGCCAATCGGGATTGGCCAATTCATGGGCCTCATGTCCCGGATGATCGCAGCCGATGGGACGATCAAACTTTCAAGAGATGAACATTGAATGGACGTACAGTACTTAAGAAAAGTTGTTGTGGAAATAATTAAAATTAAATAAGATGGTTTAGATGGTCCATCATCTGGGCGGTGGCATTAAATGGATGCCGAGTTGTGGATGGAGCATAAAAGATTAAAAGCCATTCCAAAACTTCCTAAACGAAAAGCAATTGCGTTACTCAGCCATGGACTCAGCCCACCTTACTCACGTAGCCTTTTCTCTCTTCTTTCCTCTTGTAGTTCTCTTCCTTCTAATACTTTTCTTACCACCCTTCCTCATATACAAGCTCTTCCGCTCCCTCCTCCCCTCGTCCAATGAGAACATGGCACGTAAGGTCACCCTCATCACCGGCGCTTCCTCTGGCATCGGCGAGGTCCCCATGAAAATTTCATAAAAACCATCTTGTGTCACCTGATGGGGCCCACGTACATCCATGGACCATTAGCACCGTGGTTGTTATCGGACCACAAAGGTCCAAAAAACATGATGATCACAGATGATCCTAACCACTGATCATTGGTTTTCAATCATCCATGTATGTTCCCATAAAGTACTGTTCTGATCATCTGATCATGGGTGCAGATGGACCCCATTGGCGACACTTGCAAAACAAACTTCCTAACTGATCTTTCATATGTCGTCATGATTTCCAGCAATTGGCTTACAAGTATGAAAAGAGAGGGGCCTTCCTAGTCCTTGTTGCGAGGAGAGAGAATGCACTTAAAGAGGTCGCCCAGAATTCCCACCGGCTCGGCTCACCGGAAGTCCTAGTGATTCCTGCTGATGTCTCCCAGCTTGAAAATTGCAAGGAGATTGTGGAGAAATCAATCAGCCATTTCGGGCAATGTAAGTTATAACCGACTCTTAGGTGCCCATGATTTGGTGATCCTGACCGTTGATCTAGTGCTTGGCACTATATATTCTTCAGGTTCCTGAATTCTCTCTGCATAGATAAAGATCACAGCCGTCCAGCCTGTTTTAAAATCACGATAGATCTCTATCCCTTACATATTCAGGTCATTCTAATGAAAACCAACACAATATTCACTCAAAATGTAGCGCCTAAATTATAACTTTCTTCACTGTCTATTTGTAATTTAACTAGTTGGGGCCTCGAGATGTGTCGTCCACATGGCGAGCTGAGTTAATAATCATGTCCATCCATTTATTGGGCCTTAATAAGGTTTGCGTATGTTTTAAAAATTAAACCTATTACACAATCCTACACTTCAATTTTCTTTTAACCATTTACTATACCATTTTCTACCTTTGTTTTAAAGGCTTGTGGACAATGGGCAGGAATGCCTAATAGATGTTCCCTTTGATACATATGCCATCCATTTTGAGGCCCAAAATATGAATGGAATGGATTGGTACATAAACTCAAGTCCAATGGCTAGAATATTTTGATCTAAGAGTTCTTTGATTGTTTCTCTATCCTCCATCGAAGGTGGAACACATAATATGAATGGCATCATCCCAGATGTATACAAAGTCATGTGAATTTTAATGCAAAAGAAGCTACAATGATTGTTGCAGCAAATCAAACTGGAAGAGCCCAGTTGTAACCAATATCATTTCTTGAGAATCATCTCTCGTCATTGAAACTTAAGCAATCATCTGGAAGGAAGAGTGAATTTTGGGTTAGGTCATAGATTTAATTTCCTTTGTATTCCAATTTCATGGACTTGATGGTGACTTGATCCAAGAGACATGAAGAAGAAAAGGGAGCGACCTCCAGAATCCTTCAGATACCGACCCCTCCGTCAGCCCCGATCTCTCGAAGCCTTTGGGAATCGACCATTCCGACGGTCCAGATCCCCTTCCAACTCCAGACGGGGACACCAACGACACGTCTTCGCTTATCAGCGACCTCAGCCTCGGAATAGAAGAGAACAATCTCATGTTAGGGAGATCTCCCCGGGGTGGGAAACAGTGAGAAGAAAACGGAAGATTCCCAGTGATGCCATTCCCAATTCTAGCAGTAACTACGGAGGTACATTTGGACTCTTTATGAATCGAAATGAAGCCAGGGCGATGGGAGGATTCTCCATCTTCATTGTTAATCTTCCTTTTGACTGTACCCAGGAAGACATCGCAACCATCTTTGCTAGATACGGGAAGGTCATGGCAGTCCACCAACCCACATTCCTTGCATCCCTCAAACCTAGAGGTTTTTTTTTTCCTCAAACCTAGAGGTTTCGCATTCATCCAATTCCTCTACGAAGACGAAGCTCGAGCTGCCATTGGGGTTCTAAATGGCAAACGGATTGCTGGCAGAGTGGTCACAGTCCAATTTGCAGTCCCTAAATGTAACCCACCCAATCGCTCACGAGGAGATCATCCTAACCCCCCCCCCCCCCCCCCCCCCCCCCAAACCCCATACCTCCTAAGCATGCTAGTCGTCCACCTAACCCTCCCCCAAACCCCCACACCCGATCCTACAAGGACACTCTCAAAACTGTTCATCGATCCAAGCCCTCAAATCATCCTGAAACAGAGCATGTTATGGTGACGGCGGACAAAGCTTCAGTCGCCCATAGATAAAATAAATTAGCCATGGCTCTCATTGGCTATGCAAGCCACACACACATCTCCATCATTCAGCTCATTTGAACCCTAAGGAAGATTTATAGCCTCCACAGTGGATGTGACGAAGATAGCTCCTCAAGCTTTTCTTCTTCACTTCAGAAGTAGAGAGGATCTAAATGATTTTGTTGTTTACTCAACCCTTCACTTAGCCATGGGATTGGATTGCATCGAACCTTGGCATCCGAATGTTGTTCTAGGGCATGGAGGAACGTGGATTAGATTGTATGGAATCCCTTCCCATGCATGGTTTGAATCAGTTATAGTCGACATGGGACAACACTTTGGGAGTGTAGTCGAAATTGACTCATCGACAAGGTATGGAATCTTTCAAGTTTTTGCAAGAATCAAGATCCGCATCATACCAGGGAGAGATATGTTCAGGATAGTCGAGCTCAAGGTGGGCAGTGAATCCTATCCCATCTATGCACTGTTAGAAAATCTTACAGGGGCCATTCTTACCTTCTCCTACTCACAAAGTCTGAAGTATTCTTCGCAAGAGAAAGAGAAAGGCACCAAGCAATGGGTGCTTTTGTCCTTCTACCATTCCTTAGACGGTATTTAAGGGTGCCAGTCACCTGCTCAACGAAATGCCTTGCTGAACCCTCCTGACCTTCCTCTCCAAATTCACACAGCTCCTGATCGAGATAATGCTGCTATAATCCCATTCGAGGCCAGATCTTCACATCGGCCTGGCTCCCAATTTGCATCCCTCAATCATCTCCAGGCCTCGGTCCCTCCTTCCTCCGCCTCTTCCCCTGGAGGCTCCTTCATTCCAGCCATGCCCTTCTCACCCTAGCCTCTAGCCATTGCCTCCTAGATCAATGGTAATCAACCTCAATTGAGATACAGGAGCCATATACTCAACAACCATCACACATAAAAGAACTCCCCTCAGTCAGCAACACCCATCCTCTGTGGCTCAAGCCGTTATGAATAAACCTCTGTCCTTGAGCCAACATGTCACAGTGGCTTTATCCATCCATTCCAAGTCCAAGGTTCCTTCCTACAACCAGGTTTGTCAAAAAGAAGCCCAATCCAAACCTCCTAAGGTCATCACGTACCATAGAAGGTTTCTCTCCCATTTTGAGGGTACTGAGCCTAGAAACCAAGACGTTCTTCTCCATGAAGCTAGCGAGATGTCTTCCAGGAAGGAGATCAGGCACATGGGCAGCCCTCTGGACATTGAACATCTTCACATTGACCTTTCACCATTCTTCATGCGGCCGCTAGATCAGTACCGGGGGGTCCGGTTAGTCAGGTTCCATCAGATTCTGATTCTAATTCAGTGAAGTCAGATGAAGGCCCTACCCATAAAGTCCTTAACTCAAGCAGGGTGAAGAGAATGAAGGTCGAAAAACCTATTCCCATTGAACCCACCCTCAAGAGCTATGTCAGACCGAGGGACATCGATAGAAGCAAGAGCAACAAGGACATAATCTCAAGAAGTGTTTCTGATGGATAGGATCCTTCTATGGAACGTGAGGGAAATTGGGAATTCTCTCTCGATCAGACATGCGAAGAGACTCATCAATTTGTATAAACCTGCGATTGTAAGTTTTACTTGAGCCAATGCTAGATGACTCAAAAAGAGTTAAAATTGGACTCAAGTTAGGATTTCATTGTTCTCTATCCAATGCAGCCGCTAGTGGGAAGATTTGGATCTTCCACCACTCTTTCATATCTATGGACTCGTTATCAACCTCAGACCAATTCCTTGCTCTCAGGGTCACAGTTCCGAATATCAAGGTTCCTCTTCATCTCACTTGTGTTTATGCTAAATGTTCTTACCTGCGCTGGAGGGTTTTATGGATAGATCTGTCTAGTTAGGCAATTGCTATGGGAGGTCTGTGGCTAGTGTGTGGCGAATTCAATGCGGTTACTTCTCAAATGAAGAGAATTGGTGGGAACTCGCTAGCGGGACCTAGTACTTTTGAATTTGTCAAAGCAATCAACCAAGCCAACCTGATAGATGCAGGTTTCTTAGGAAATGCTTTTACTTAGTGCAAGAATCGGTCAGGGAATTCTAAAAAGTGGGCAAGGCTGGATAGAGCCCTCTACTTAGATGCCTGGTTGCATTACTTCCCTTTATTTCACGTTAAACACTACTCCCCCCTTAACTCTGACCATTCCCCTCTCCTCCTATCCACCCCTCGCCCTTTCAGATTCTAAAGGATGTGGACGCTCCATGAGGGATTCAAGACTACAGTCTCCATCGCTTGGGAGTCTGATGTGTTCATCAACCCGATGATCCACCTCCTAACCAAGATGCAGAAAACCAAGTCTGCTCTGAGTAGCTGGAACAAGGAGGTATTCGAGAATATTTTTAGCCAAATCAAGGCAGCCAAGGCTCGGGTCGATTAGTTGGAGCAGGAATCAACGCTTAGCACCTCTCCCCACATTCAGTCTCAATTAGAATTGTAGAAAAAGGATCTCCTCCACCTGGAAAACATGAAAAAAATCTTCTGGAAGCAAAAATCTAGGATCAGGTGGCTTAAGGAAGGCGATAGGAATTCTAAATTCTTCCACGCCTCTGTTAACCACCTGTCCAGGATTGCTCAAATCAGAGAAATCCAGCTCCCTAGTGGCGCCATAACTAGTGATCGTGATAGCATCAAAGAGGCAGCAGCAGAATTCTTCAAAAACCTATATGCTTCCCGATTGGTTTCTTCCTTTGACAACTTCAGTAGAGTGATTTCGGCCCTAGTCACCCAAGGTGACAACGACTTTCTAATGGCCCCTCCCACCCTGGAGGAGGTCAAGTCAGCGGTTTCATCTTTACCTCCAGATGGGGCCCTGGGTCCGGATGGGTTCTTGGGCGCTTTCTTTGCGGCCTGCTGGGATATAGTGGGTGTAGATCTCCTCCATGCCATCAAATTCCTGTTCCATGGAGGTACGATTCCTAGAGCTTTCTCTGCCTCTCTTCTTTGCTTAATCCCCAAAAAAAATGGCACCCAAATCTTTTGCTGATTTTCGTCTGATAAGTTTATGTAATTGCATATACAAGATTCTCTCCAAGGTGATTACAGTTAGGTTGAACTCTCTTCTCCTCAAGCTTATCTCTGAAGAGAAGATGGGCTTCATCCAAGGGAGATCCATTGCTGAAAGTATGTCCTTGGCACAAGAACTCCTTCACAACATCGACAAGAAAGTTAGGGGAAGCAACATCATATTCAAGATAGATCTTGAGAAGGTGTACGACAGAATTAACTGGTCCTTTCTCAAAGCGGTTCTCCTCAGCTTTGGTTTCTGCGAAGGTTGGATTACCATGATGGAGAAATGTTGGTCTAGGCCTTGGTTCTCGATTTTGATCAATGATGAATCCTCGGGCTTCTTCAAATTGAGAGAGGGCTCCGTTAGAGGGGACCCTCTGTCTCCCAGTCTCTTCATATTGGTCATGGAAGTTCTTAGTAGGGGATTGAAAGCTCTGTTCCAATCCAACCCCGGTCTGGCCTATAAGACCATCCGTTGCAATTTGACGATCTCTCACCTCCTTTTTGCCGATGACACAACTATTTTCTCTAACGGTTCTTCTTCCTCAGTTAGGATTTTAAAGGACTTCCTTCTCTCCTTTATGGACGCTTCGGGTCTCAAAATCAATTCTGCCAAAAGCTCCTTCATAGTTTCCTCTAAGATGGCTACCAAATGGATTCGAGGTATTGAAAGGGAGTCTGGCTTCTTCAGATCTTCCCTACCGTTTCTTTACCTCAGAGTCCCTCTATTTAAAGGGCGAATCAAAGCGTCCAGCTTCCATCTTCCAGCCGTTAGTTGAGAAAATTTTAACCCGAATTTTCGGGTGGAAAGCGCGCTTCCTCAATCAGGCCGCCAAGATTGTTCTAATTAAACATGTCCTCTCGAGCATTCCGATTCATTCCCTAGCAGCGGTTGACATCCCAATGAAGACAATTTCTTCTCTGGAGAAAGGGTTCGCTGACTTCTTTTGGGGATGGTCAGAAGGAAAAAAGAATCTCCATTGGGTGAGTTGGAAGTCTATAGTGGGCCCTTCTAAAGAAGGAGGGTTGGGCATCAAAGGTTTAAGGGACGTCTCATCAGCCCTCAAGTTAAAGAGAGCTTGTACTATCTTCATTGATCACCACAACAGTCTATGGTCTAAATTCATGAGAGCTAAATATGAAGTCACGCAACCTTGGGATCTAGCAGCTCAGCGCCATTCTGACTCCTCGACTTGGACTTAGATGAGGAAACTCCTTGACCTCCTAGTTGCCAATAGTCGTCTGCTGTTGGGTAATGGGAACAACAATTTCTGGGAAGTGGACTGGATGGGGTTGGGCCCTCTCAAAGGCTACCTTCATGACAACCTTCCTCCTCGGCCCCTAAATCTGAAGATTAGTGAGGTCATTGGATCCGAGGATCTGTTCCATAATAACTCTTTCGCTGCCTCCCTGCTAGATATAGTTCATCACCACATCATTTCGAAAGGCCTGTCCCTTCGCCAGGGAGAGGACCGTCTCATTTGGACTAGGGAAAGGTCGGGTCGATTTTCCACCAAATCAGCCTGGCAGGTCATCAGATCCCATCGTCAGCAGCAGTTTTGGGTTAGATGGGCATGGCATTCTCATCCCCCCCCCCCCCCCCCCCAAAAAAAAAAATAATAATAAATAATAATAATAATAAAAATAAATAAATTGTCATTTTCTCTTGGAAAATCCTTAAAAGGCAGTCCCAATTGATATTAGCGTCAAGAAAAAGGGTATTCAAATGGCTTCCTCCTATGTTTGTTGTATGGCAGATAGTCGTAACGAGGAATCCCTCGACCACCTCTTTGTAGAAAGCGAGATAGCTTCAGCCCTGTGGTCCTATTTCTCATCCAGTTTCTCTGTAAACTTACTCCCCAACCAATCTGTGGGTGGTAGAGTCTTATAATGGTGGGCTATTGGTAAGGAATCGTCCCCTCTAGGTATGCTTAGAGGGATCACGCCGGTCCTCATCCTCTGGGAGATCTGGATTGCAAGGAACGAACAGCGTTTTGACAACCGCCACATCAGGATACAACACTCCATCCACTAGGTTCGGTCTTGGCTCTCTCACCTGTACAACGCTTTTCCCCTTCCGCCGTGTAAATCCCAGAGCAATAGCGAGGTGGTTGGAGCCCTCGGCCTTCCACTGATGATTAATCCCCTTCCCACTATGTCTGTGGTGAAATGGACTTGCACATCCAGGGGGGGTAAAGTTGAATGATGATGGCTCGTCCAGAGGTAACCCGAGTCTATCTGGATGTGGGGGAGTCTGTAAAAATGAGAAGGGCGATTTCCTCTTTGCATTCACTACTAGTTACGATGTGGGGCCGAACTTCATGGCAGAAGTCAAGGCAGTGGTCGACAGTTTGAAGCATTGTAAGGAATTTGGCTACACTAACGTTGAGGTGGAGAGTGACTCCATCGTTGTCATGGATTTATTCTCTAATAGAGGGAATGTCCTTTGGATCATCTTCTAATGGAAAAACTAGTTCGACAATTTTCGGGCCGCTCTTTCCATTTCAGTTAAGTATATCCCTAGGCAGTCAAATGTAGCGGTGGATAGTCTGACCCAATGGGGTAGCTTAAATCAGCAACATCGGTTGTTCCAATCTACCTCGGATCTCACTTGTATCACTCGTGGGGAGCTGGTTCTCGATAGAGCTGGCTTGGGGACAATTCGTTTCTCATAGTAAATATATATATATATATATATATATATATATATATATATATATATATATATATATATATATATATATATATATATATATATATATATATATCATCAGCCTATGATTTTAGTTGTTTTCTTTCTATTCAGCTCTTCATGATAGGCAGGCTCAATCCTTTTTCTCTGGGCCTCCCTGAATTGTAAATCCCCTTTTGGAATTGAATATATATATATATATATATATATATATATATATATATATATATATATATATATATATATATTATTTTATTATTATTATTTTTAAGTTGTTCCTTTATATTATGATGAAGTCAAATTTACAATAGGCACTTCGGACGAAGACTAGCGACAAAAAGCTGGCCCGCCTATCATATCCTATACAACCCAAACTTTTTCTTCCTAATGGAACCCAACCCTCTATTGTCCAAAACGAAGGAACCTCTAGCGAGGGGAGGAAGATCGGAGGGAACCGAGAGGTGCTTGGAGGCTTGGGATTTACTACTCAGCTTAGCTAAAAAATCCGTCGGGCTATTGGCCTCTATAAGGATGAGAGTGAGGGTATAGGACCCCTTGGAAAGGAGCTCCCTGATTCTATGAATCCAATATTTCCATTTCCACTCGACGGTGGATTGCCCAAGAATGGCTTGAACCACCCATCCTGAGTCAGATTCAATTATTACATTTTGCAGCCCATGATTGACACACATTTCTAGCCCATCGTGGAGAACCCTCATCTCAACTCTGTTGTTGGAAGTGACTCCATATCCATTGTGGAAAGCGAAAATCATGGCGCCATTATGGTTTCTGCATATACCGCCACCTCCTACGGCCCTAGATTCCCAATGGCTGATCCATCAACATTAAGCTTATACCAGCTGGCAGGAGGCTTCTGCCAATTGACGACCTCTAAACAGATGGAAGGCTGATCAAACCTGGATCCAGGCGCTGTTGGGCTGGCGAGCAAGGACTGAGAAGATCTGATCCGTGCATCTCTATTCCACAACCACCAGGAAGTTCTACAGAATACCCCTTGGATCGATATTTTTTGGCTATCAAATCTGGACTTGTTCCTAGCATTCCAAATCTCCCATAAAAGAAAAACGGGCGCCAGGTGGAAGGTGGAAGACGGACAGGTGCGCGGGCGAGGAAGGCCCCACCACCACATGAGGCGATGCACGATGGAGGAATGAGGGGCAAGCGACACACCCAGCTTGTTGGCAGCAAGGTTCCAAATCCCCTGTGCAAGGGTTCTGCGCAAGAAGAGATGAGAGAGAGATTCAGGGGAAGGAACGCTATTTAATATATCCAGGGCTGTTGGATGGCAAAAATAAAAATAAAAAATCCAGGGCTTTTGGAATTGAATATATCCAGGGCTTTTGGATGGCAAAAAAAATAATAATAAATCTACTTTGTTTAATATATATATATATATATCATTTCTTGAGGGGGTATGGAGATTTTGTATCTTGGCTTCCATCTAACTATCACCCAGATGTTATGCCTTAACACCAGTGAGTTGTAAATAAAGACGTTTCCTATCCAATCTCGTTGTTTTCTAGCACGAATAGATATTTTGAAATCCACAATTCTTTGGAAAGATTAACTGTATCACATGGCTAAAAGCCCTTATGTTACTGTCCTGCATGTTTAGGTGGTGAAGTACGCGCATTCATGCATTACACTTCCAACTTGGAAACTCCTCTCCTCTCCTCTCTTCTATTTAACATGTGAAACCCAGTTTAGTAGGCTCTTGGCAAGTGCCTTCTCTTAGGGCTATGTTGTCTATAACCATATGGGAGACAACTGGTTCCTCGGTGAGAGGTTTCTTGTACAACTGATGAATGGAGAGAAAGGTAAGCCTTATATTTTCTAATTTCTCTTCTTAAAGAAGAACAAAAGTTCTTTACTGCTACCTTGTGGATCTTGCAAATTAACTGTCCAACCAAATAAATCCTTGTACCTCTAGTCTCTTGCCATTCTTTTGCAACTTATTTTTATGATTTTGTTTTACTTGCATTATTTATGTGCAGGTGCTGAGACTGTGTAGTGTAGTGGGCCATTTGGGCCTCTTTATTGTTGGTTCTTCTAGTCTAATAAAATAAGGGTCAGGGAGGCCTTACTGTAGTGTAGGGGGCCATGCCCTACACTAACACCTGCATATGGTGTATCAATACCTCTAGATGCATATTCCATCAAATGTATCGATATGATGGCCCTTTGGATGTTCCTGAGCGTGTGAGGAAAAAAAAAAGGAAGTAAACCCTAGAAAAAAGAAAGCTAAGTTGGGGAAAAAAAATGCCATATGAGATGATTGAAGTGCTGCAATCCTCGGATTAGTGCACTCAATCACCGGATGGTGGGCCACAGATGTACTGACTGGCAACATCAAAACACAATTAAGACCCAAATAATTGTTCTCTAACCTTTAAGCCCAGAATCTATTGTTTACAGTGGATCATCTGGTAGCCAATGCTGGATTGGGTGCATCCTGTCTGTTCGAAGAAGTGGAGGATATCGCCGGCTTCACAAAAATAATGGTAATGCTGAAATGAAAATTCTTATTACAACTTGCACCAATCTTACACATGGCACGACGTGTATTTGATCAGGATAGATGATTTCATGGGTCTCCACAAGAACGGGCCATCGCCCTCCAAAATTGTAGCAATATCAATTGCATTTGGACCATTTTTATTCCTTAAGCTGGCAACCCCTTTTCTCAGGCCATCTATCAGTAGCCCACCAAGTCAAAAATGCCTAATCACCACACACAAGTTCCCATTATCTGGTTTCAGGTTCTGATCGTTTGATGTCGTCTGTAGGATGTGAACTTCTGGGGTTCAGTCTACCTGACATACTACTCAATCCCTCACCTCCGAAAGAGTAAGGGAAGGATCATTGTAAATGCATCATTAGCAGGCCAGGCCGCTATCCCCAAAGCGAGCCTATACAATGTAAAGAAAACTCAAAAATCCAATGGCTATCAATGTTTATTTTCTTCATGTTTTAAGATTTGAGATTTCCAAATTCAAATCCGATTGTGCATCCAAATGCCGCCAGACAATTTCATAATTCTCTTCTCCAAATGGTTTTCAGGCCAGCAAGGCAGCTCAGATAAAGTTCTATGAGACATTGAGGATCGAACTTGGTTCGGATGTCGAAATTACCATAGTGACTCTTGGGTTCGTCGCATCGGAGATTACCAAAGGCAAACTCATGCTCAAGGAGGGCAAAATAAGAACAGATGAAGAACAAATCAACGTAAGAAACAAGTGGCTTTTCATCAGAATTTACATGATCCTTCATACTGGGAAATTACATTGTTGCGGTGATGTAGTGGGCCCCACCAGCAATATCATTGTGCAACATTCTTAACCCTCTTGATTGGTGGCCTACCCAAAATGGATGGTTAAGAAGAAAAAATACAATGGCCTACGCAAAAATTGAACAATGTGCACCGTTGGTTCAAGGGCCACACTTGTACTACCTGAAAATCCAAGAACACCTAGAATATCTGTAGATCAATTGGATCATCTAATTTCTCCACTAACCATACAACTTTGATTATAACCTTACTCAGATCTTGCCAATGACAATCATTTACAATCCATGGGCAGGTCGTTGGTCCAATCCCGATTGGAAGTGCAGAGGAGTGTGCAGCGGCCATAATGAGTGGGGCATGCAAAGGAAAAAGATACGTGACATGGCCCACCTGGTACAGGGCAATTTATCTGATCATATTTTTGGTCCCTGAGGTTTATGACTGGTTTATGCACTCATTTTATGTCGCCAAACAAGGCTCGCCTGGGGGAAATGCTCTAAGCAAGAGGATCTTCGACATGATTGGGGCCAATAAGTTCCATCCAGCTTCAATGCGATCAATGGACATAAAGACGAACTAAGGATTAATGTCCCATCAGTCATATTATAATAATAGAGAATTTGCTATTTTCATGGACTGCTTTATTTTAAAGAAGGCAATATGCTAAATCTATATTAAAGTTGTAAACCATTGTCCATGGCCATCTGCATTGGATAGTATTCAAGTTTTGTAAAATCTTTGTGTGGGTGATAACTGCATTTAAATATTGAAGTATAATTGGACCCACACTTTTGTGGGTGATTGTGTAGGGATTAGTCTGGCCTTAAAAAAGACATCCTGCCATCATAATAAATAAATATTTTCATAATGTTGACTTTTTTTTTGTAGCTATTCAGTTTTATTATTATTATTATTATTATTATTATTATTATTATTATTATTATTTATAATGGAATGTAAATAAATAACCTGCAATTGAACTGGGTAGCATCAGTCAGTCTTTCGCCATTCATCTCCTTACAACTTCTCTTCCAGTCCATGTGTGGGGGCTGATCTTCCTAGACCGTCTGGGACTAGGAACTTTCAGAACTACAATGGTATAGTCGTTCCCCTACTTTTTGGGTCCGTTTTTGGTCCGTTCCGTATATGATAGGTGAGTCTCACAATTTTATTGAGGCTCTCCTGAAGAGCTGTAAATTCTTATGATTAATGAAATTGTGGCTACAGTCCTCTTCCTTTTCAAAAAAAAAAAAACCTGCAATTGAACATTGTTTGACCATTCCTTTCCTTTACCTATAAGTAGTTCCAAAGAGTAGTTTGAGATTATTTGATCCAAGTAGACACTATAAGTCCTCAGTACTCAACACTAAGGTCTTGGTATCTATTCCCCAGATTCTTCCTAAGTGGGGTGTGCTAACAATGGGTGTGCACTAACAAGCTAACAAATGAATAAATAAATAAATCTCCAGTTCTTGTACGACAGGTAGAGGCAGTTTGGCTAGCCACCCAACACCAGCCAGCTAGCTGTAAAACCTGTATAGTCTCCACCATGATGTATCCATTTTATCCGGACAGTCCATCCATCTCCGCAGCAAATTTTAGGGCATGATGACAAAATTGAGGCACATCAAAATCTCAAGTGGAACACACTAGAGGAAACAGTGGGGAATGACTGCTTACAGTTGAAAACTTTTTGAGACCGTGGAAGTTTCGGATCAAGCTGATATTGCTGAATGGAAAATAAATATTTCAGTGGGCCCTAGGAAGCTTTTAACTGTGGACATTCAGTCAACACTATTTTCATGTGGTGTGGTCCACCTAAGATTTGGATCTGCCTCATTTTTGGGTTCATGCCCTAAAATGAGCTGGCAAAATAAATGGACAATGTTGGATAAAACAGATACAGAGATGCATTATGCTGGGCCCACATAGGTTTGACACCAACTAGCTGGTTGGTACTGGGTCACTATCCAAACCTGCCGATGACATGGCAATTAAATCTTACCAAATTAAAAAAGAAACATCAGTTGAGAAGGAAAAAAACATCAATCACTCCAATTGAATCACAAAAAGGTGAAGTATTTTAGGCTATTGGCTTCTACTCTTGAAACTTTTGATCAAGGGACAGTCCACATGTCGCCTGCCTCAACAAAAGTTTCTAATCATGGAATTATTGGCCGCACAGATTGCAAATGGAAAAATAATTACGCTGACCCGGGCATCATATATATATATATATACACATATAGGGAAAAGGTACGATACGCTCGACCTTACCATAGCCCTCCGTAAGGCTGAGGGGTGGCAGCACGTTGAACGTCGAATGTGGGCTTTTGAAACCAAAGGTTGAGATATGAGCGCGGATTGCAGGGAGAAAACTGGTTTCACCAGTTATGGTAAAGCCGAGCACGTACACGGCTGCTTAAAAGGGTGTTTTACCCTATTCGTCCAACCCTCTCTCTCCCTAAACTTCTGCAAGCAGCCCTCTCTCCCTCAATCCGTCACCAGACCCCCCTGGGTAGCCTCTCTCTCTCTCTCTCTCTCTCTCTCTCTCTCTCTCTCAATGCAACCCTGGCTGTGCAACCCTCTCTCTCCCTCCTTCAATCCCTACCACCACAAGTAGGGACAACCCGCCCGCCGCCACCTCTCTCTCTCTCCCTCTCCCTCTCCCCTATGCAGACCTCAAAGTGATAGGATTAAGGTAAGGCTTCTATTTTCTAATTGAGAATAACCAAGGATTTGCTTTTCTGAGCTTTTGTCTTTTGTTATCTACTATGTATTAGAGAGAACTTCAGTACTTGAGATATATGGTCGGAGCGATCAGCCTGCCAAAGAAAATGAAATTTTCGCTTTCATCACATTGATTCTAATGCAATGGTGTGTTTGGATGGTTGGTCGAATTGGATTGCGATAAATCATTTTCATCAAAGGAAATCACCATGTTGGCAAATAATGCTTGGGAAGAACTGATTGCGTATGGCTGGCTGCATACTAAGTTAGACCACTAGTGGGTCACTTGTGTATGAAATACAAGCCAATGCGAATAGTGGCCTCCAACATGATTATCAGCTGATGCAAAAGTAGGCGGGTACACTCAACAAGTGGGCCACTCCATTGGACTGACCCAATGCAGGTTTGTGATCCACTCACCTAATGGAGAATGGCCTGGATTCTTGAGATAGGTGATCTTCATATTGGGGCCCTCCCTGTGCATGGATCAGATGATCTACAAGTGTGACTTGATGGTAGAAAAGCTGGGGCTGCATGCCAGGCTACCATGAGGCTGGCTAGATGTAGGTGATCAGTTCTAGTAGTGGGGTTTTTCCTCTGGTTATAAGTGAAGCTGTGCTAGCACAGCATTGGCCATCTCTGTTTTACTGGCTGGAGTTATTTCAAGTCATTTCAATTGGCCATCCAAACGCACTACACATCCTGAATGCTAAGATATATGCCGTTTGTGTGATGGATATGTTTCTATGCTTAGTGGTTGGATGCAAGCACGAGTAATGTGCATTGTTGTAACTGAGTATTGTACACGATTAGCCAAGTAGGGCCAGGTCACACTAGGCCTCTTTGCTGGACGGGCTTAAAAGGTAAGCCGGTCATGTTGATTTCTAGATTCCACTCAAGACAAGGATGGAAAACCAGTGCTCAGTGTCCTGAATGACAAGCAACCACGACTCCATGACTTGTTGATTGAAGCACGCTTACATATTTTTTTAGAGGAAAAAAAAAATACTCTCTCAACATTAAGCTGAATTACTCTGGCCTTGCATTAGAATTAAAGCAAGCAGCTCAGGCAGCCTTCAAACAGCAAAATATCCATGGGAGGGTAAATGCCTGCAAAAAATTAGGTGTTACTTGTCAAAGGTTCACTGAGGGAAAACACAAGGCCAAAAACAAACAAAGCGTGAGAAGGAAACTGACCTGTGGAGATTACATTAATCATCCAGGTAGTAATAAGAGCCAGCAAATTTCTGCTCCCTGTCCTTGGTGGAGTCCAACTTGTTAATTCGTGGCCTATAATTAATTGGGTCCTGCCTGAATGTAATATTCAGATGCTGCACAAAACATGGGAGCAAGCGATCAAAGCTCTTAAGCACGGTAGCACAAGCACATACATGTAAGTGTAACCAAGGAAACCCACGCTATCTATCCAAACCAATTACACAACATCTGTAAATAACCTTTGTATTTCCAGGCAACTCTGTCAAGAATTCAAGCCTGTGGCCCAATTCACTAAAACAAGAAAAGGCAAAAGCCTCATAGGACTCGAACTTAAATTGACCTCATTTCATACTATTTAACACTATTTAAGATTCCAAAAAAGTATGAATATTGAGTTTTTTTTTTCCAGGCCTATTTGGATTAGTACCTTGGATTTTCCATTCTAATTTCTAACTTCGTGAATTTGGTCTTCTGCTGCAGGTTTCAAGGAAGAAACCATAGTACTTGGTTAATTAGCTTTGAGTTTTCATTTTCTTTTATGTAGTTGAACTGACATGTTTGTTATGTAGTATCATCATTGTCTTTAGCCATTCAAGCCCGAGGACACTGACTATATCACCATCATTTGACTTGTAGAATACAAATGACCATATCGCTTGGGACTGGGAGTAATGAAGTGCAAGTGTGCTTGATTGATAAACAACCCAATGGCAGTAGTGAAGGTGATTCGTGTGGGAGCCACGGTCTTGAAACACAACTCAAGCTTTATGGTACGGAAGCCAAAGAACTCAAGTGGGTTTTTCTTTTCTTCTTTTCTTCATGTTTTTTCCTTTCTTTCTAGAAGACTCTGAAATGGCATTTGGCTGATTTGTTTCTTTGAATTTGGCTCTCCAATGTTAGAAAACGCTAACTTTCATTTTGTGTTTTTAAATTCCTAGGGCCTCAACCACAGAAATTCAAAGAACATACTTGTTGGAAGGTATATCTTCAAATTAACAATTCATCTCTTGTAATTGACAAGAATTTTGTTCTTTTAATTGGTTGGAAGTGTCTGAATTTTAATTGGTTGGTTATTTGTTCCAATGCAAACTATGCAGAATTCCAAAAAATTCCAAAGAAAACCCAATTCCACCAACAAATCCACCTCACCATTCAGCATTCTTGCCAAACATAGCATCAAACCTTGTGTCACCCCATTTGCACACGTGCCACGTCCACGAGTGCAGGGAGACAGTTGCATTGCCTTAGCATGTAAGCATTGGCACATGTATCATTCAATTATAAGATAATTAACTGACACTCACCTGCCTCTATTTAGTAGTTGACTATGGTTGGACTATTCCAATTATCTGATCAGTTTGATGCAGCTGGATAAATTAATCTTTTGTGCTGCTTATTGTTTTTGTAACTTATTATCCAGTTGTAATTTTGGAATGACAACAATCTATAATTTGTATCTGAATTGGGTTTTCTTTGGAATTTTTCATTGGAATTCTGATTTCATTTGGAATTTTAATTTCATTGTTGTATATTTCTTTAGTCTATTGATTGGGTTTTCTTCTATCTTCATTACTTCCGTTTTCTCAATCCCTTCTTCTTTGTTTTGGCAGATTAAACAGAGAAGAAAAGAAGGAAAAGTTTAAAAAGAATAAAAATAAACACTAAGTTGTCTACTTCCTATCTTTTGTTGTGGTTTTTTCTTTCTTTTTTTTGTGGATTATTTCTTACTATCATGGGTTTGTAAGCCATGAAGTCTTTATCTGTATTAGCTTAGATGAGTTGATCAATCAGGGCATTTACTAGCAATGGTAAGAGACATCACGTTTTCATAATTTTTTTCTTAAAATACGAAATAGCTACGGATATTAGTCGTAGCCCTATTTCTAGAATCTGGGTTATTACTAGCTTCAGCATATTGCGGCAGATTTCGTTCAACTTTTAGATACACATTATCCGTAGCTATATGTACATTTCGCTACATGATATGTTGGGGGCCACCACTTTAAATTTCTAAACTATACATATTTCTGGAAATTTGATATTTTACCTTTGCTAAAATGGGTCCCATGTGATCGGGAATCAAATCCCAAAATTGGACAAGTTGATGCTGTGCACAAACGTTCTGTGCAAAAATTTCAATTAGTCATGTTTGGCATTGCACTAAAAATTTATACATGCACATTAAGCATGCCCTACCTTACGGATTTTGGAGCGCATACATATGACTACCAAGGTCACTTGACGAAACATCCAAAAGTTTCCCCATACGATCAAGTGGTACGCCCAAAAATGGCCAGACCCATTTCTCCACTGCACTTCCAGCACAGTTTCTCCAAAATTATTGTACAACTTTATAATAAAAATTATATATTTACAACAATAAGTTTACAATGGTATGAATACATGAAAAATAAATAAATAAATCCTCTATGCTCCACTCCTTGTTTAAGAATGCATGATGCATAGCACAAACCACAGAGCATGTCATGATGCATGACCAAGCAACAGAACTGGGATCTCTGGCTTGTTGAGAGAGGCAAAGCGTTTTGTAAGTTTGAGGTTTCTTTGTTTGAATTATTTTGAGAGAGCCCACTCCCTATCTGCTCCAGATAACCTGATGGAAGTGAACAAAAGAAAATCTTATTATTTCAATACCAAATAAATCTAGGAATAAAACTAAAATGCACAAATCACATTTTGCGGTCTGAAACTTTAAATTGCAACAGTCAAGCATGCCTGCAAAATCCATGAAACAGTTTAAACGTGCAAGTCTAACAGATTCTTGGAAAATTCGGTGACTCTCTTGTGGGCAAATCAAAGTAAAAAAACATAAATTAAAAGCCCAACCAACCCATTTGGAAAGATCTCAGTTCCCTCTGAAGTGTTGTTTTCATCCCATCAAGAAGAACACAGAACCAAAAAGAAAAGGAAAAAGAAATCCCAGATATGGAAAGGGCTCCTTGCCTTAAGTGGGTTGTTATGTTGTTTCTCATGATTTATCAACTAAACAATACTGTTTTTAATTACAACGGGTGGCTTTCGAAATGTTCTAGTAATTGGTGCTGATGCGCTTTCCCGATATGTAGATTGGAAAGATAGAGGTACTTGTATCCTCTTTGGTGATGCTACTGGTGCAGTATTAGTACAAGTACCTGGCCCTTTAACACCAAAGATGCATTTGTATGCACATGCAACTTTTTTTTTTATTATGCACACTCACACCCCCACGTACTCACACTCCGAAGTGGCTTTTTTATACCACGCTGGGTACTTGAACCCATGACCTCATGTTGAAACTCCAAAGAGTCTACCACTGAGGCATGAGTAAGGACCTTGAAATGAAGATATTCTGGTAAGCTATGTAGGACCTCGAACTGAAACCCACCTTTGTTCCTAAGTCTGTCAAGGCTATTGCCATGTTATTCTTAGCAATCTCGAAATTTAGAGACATTGTCAAACACCTGACACAGCAGAACATCCATCACTAAAGATAAATATCAATCAAAATGCATCAAGAGTCTTGCACTATTTATGACTACAAATATGAGAGCAGATAACCATGGGACTACCTCTCGTAGCAAACAATAGCTGATTCCAAGTCCCCACGATTTTTTTATATAATACCCATGTTGCAATATGCTTCGACATGCATAGGCCTCTGTAGTGCAGCTTTCTCGTAGCCAGCTAAGAGCCAAATCATATTGCATCATCTCATAATAGACCACCCCAAGGATGTAATATGCAGGCTAGATTTGAAACACAACACACCAAGAATTAACAAGGTTACTGTCAAATATAAAATATATGAAGGTCATACCAACAGAACAAGAATCGAAGAGATCTTGAGATTACGGCATAGAGGTTGTCCATCTTTAGAGCTTCACAATACTTCTGGATTCCATCCTGAGTGTTTCCAGCCAATTTTAAACTGGTGCCCAAATCTGTTAAGACAATTGCAAGACATTCTGCAGCTAGTTTGTAATATAGATAAGCCCTTAGAGCCTTTTGATATGACTACAACAAGTAAATTTGAAGATATGAACAAGCACTCAAGATGCTTAATGCTGATAGATTTGTGTACCAATAGGAATGAACATGGATCTGAAAGTAAAAAAATTAAATAGAGTATTTTCCCAACGCATAATCATGAAGGGCAAATGCATTTGGATGTACAATTCACTTCTATTGTGGTGATTATGTTGCGTAAGAAGTGAAATTAAAGTTGGATCGGCCCCGCATTATGCCCAAAGCTTCTTGCTCTCAAAGAAGGATTGCTAGTGAGTTTTCCTGCTATTTATTTTTGCATATTTATCTAGGGTGTGAGAGCCTGCCTTTTTTTAGGTTTTCTTTTTTACTTCTCTACGATGATTGAGGGTGAACATACAGGTCGGGATATCATCTGAGGCAGCTGTTCCTGCTGCAATTAAGATTGCAAAGAGGCTAGAAAATGCTGGAAAGCTCATTGTTATAATTTCTATTCTCTTGTTTCTTCCATCAGATATTATTTACTTTGATTCTATTTTTCATATCCTTATCTCGTCCATGAACATTTGCAACCAAATCTTCTAAAGCTGATAACACAGGTTTCATTATTTCTGGAGTCCCTGTTCCTTCATTTATTAAATAGTTCATCATACGAGATATTTTATTGCGTTCCGAGATGGTTGACTCATCAATGTTTGAAGACAGAGGAATAAAGTCACTTTTATTTTTTTCCTTTCGCATTACATGTCCACCTTTTAAGTATATAATGAGAAGGCGGCATTTTTATGATGGATTCTTCCTTGAACACAACTAATAAATGCCTGCAAACAATGCCACGAAATTCGAAGCTCTAACAAGTACAAGAACTGAACCGTTCATCATGGTTTCAAATAATTGTATACATTTTATCATTCCTTCTATAGTCGAATATATTATATTTACTTAATGGTCCTGCTCTTATTACCAACTTATTAACAAGCACTTTCCTTCACCTCTAGTTGAAAGTCATAAAATACTTCTCTTGTATAAATTTTTGCCATCTCTATTTCAATATCGATCAAGGTTGTTGCTACAGGTGTACTATATAAAGTGTCACAATCCGATTTCAACGCATTATGCCGACATTTTTGTAAAGTGCAATCATATCCTTCTACAAATTCTAATAATGTTGACTCAAGACTTACAAAATAATCAAAGAAGGCATTCATGCCTTCACTCCATTGTGTCGTTGACATCCCTACATAAAACATTTTCTTGACATAAGCTGAAATCCACATTTTACGTATCGTGTACAAATCTTGTAGCCATTTATTTTCTTCAAGGTTATAATCTACAATCATTTTCGACTATAATGCATCAAATTCGGCTTCCTCATCCCACATATATACACAATTTCCCCAATCAGTGTTGAATGATCGGTTCTCATTAATTACTTTACCTAACTTCTCTGGAAGCTTCTGAACAATGTGCCACATGCACAACCTATGCTCGGTATTCGAAAATACACTTGCAATTGCAGTAGCAATTGTTGGATCCTGATCTGTGATTAAGGCCTTTGGAAGTTTCCCACCCTTAGCTTGTAACCATTTGAAATCTTCAATGGTTTCACCAAACAAAAGCCCAGCACCGAATAAGATAGATTGCTTATGGTGGTTGACTCCGACAAATAGACCAAAAGGCATATCAAATTCATTCGTCTTGTATGTTGTGTCAAAACATACAACATCACCAAAAGCTTCATAGTCTATTTTTGAAATATTATCTGCCCAAAAACAAGATGTCAATCTACATTTCATTGTCAATCTGGATTGCATAAGTAGAATTATCATCATTCCTGTGTTTATTTTGAAAGTAAAGAAGCAATTCTTGAGTACTTTTGTCATGTTTGTCACACCTTTGAATTTTAAAAGCATTCCTTGCATCTGCATTAATAAAACTCATTTTCTCAAGTCCTCCAGCTTCATTTGTAAAAAAAAATTAACACTTTAGCTGCACCAATATCTGCTTTTCTCATATTAGCCATGACAACCTTATAAGAATCTGTAAAATGTCGATGTGATCGTAAACAATGAACCTTGCTTGGACTCGTTAAATTGTGACTATGTGCTTCCACAAATGTCTTAACTTCCCATCTATCTAATCTATTCTTGTGAATTACAATCTTTGCCTTGCAATCACATCTTTTCATGGCTCTTGGTCTCTTTTTATGATCCGTTGCTTCTATATGCTTGCGATGTCGATACCCTTCCTTAGAACATATAAAACTTCGCATAATTGTTTCACCTGTTTTCATACTATTCCACGTTAAACCATTTCGTATACTAAATCCACACCATCTAGCATATTCATTGTACAAATCATACGCAACATTTTCATAAATGAACATCATACCAACTATTAGTTTCACTTCTTTGGGTGCTTTTGGAATGAAATCATATGGATGTGAGATTGTTTCTTCATTATGATTTGTCTGGTGTTCATCGAAAATTTGTATATCACCTATGGCATTATCAATACTACATGAACTAATTGGGGGTCTATTATGATTCTCTACACCTGCATTAGGTTGTGACTCCATTTCCTCAATTAAAAGTTCAAAGTAAACATATATTCAGTTAACCAAAAACTACGAAATAAATATGAGGGCACAAAAATTACTATTTATAAATGAAGAAGAAAAAATATATATATAAAAAAAAAAACAATAACAACCCTTAGCTTAATCTAGTGAATCATATTGGCATATTCTACAAAAGTATCAAATTACTCTACAAAAGTATCAAATTACTCTCTTCTATATAATTTAAGGAATTGAAATCAATGAGCATGCAGAAAAAATTATTTAATTGTAGAAACATATTAAATTGGAAAGATTTTTTCATATTTGAAAATTCGAAACTTGTTCCTTTTTCTTTATAACTCTAGATACTTTAGTCGAATGGTTTTATCTACACCTTCCCTACAAGTTGGTTTCCATTGTTCAAGCACCTGCCAACCCACATCCTACATTTGCAATGGTGATGTGTGCAGGACCCCATTCCATCACCCACCCAAATTGTAGACCGGATGCTTGTAGGCTCACCCACGGCAAACAAGCACCGGTGTTGTTGTGTCAATAAAAGCAGATATATACGATACAATAAAAGCAACTTAGAGAAAGCAAAAAAAAGAAAAAAGATGGAGAAATGGTTATAAACGCTACACGGAGTGAGAGTATGGGTTTGTTAATCCAGCATGAGTTTATAAGCCAAACCTACATCTAGCACATGTCCTAATGTACCATACGTGTGTGAGATCCAAGCCATCTATCATGTAGCCCCCATTGTGTAGATGCACAGGCGCAATAATCAGGCTAGCTCACTCATCAGTGGATCACAATGTATTAAACAAATAGAAAACAAGGAAATTTTTGTTTTAGCTATCTTGCTATTGCGTACACTATTGCCCACCCATGAGGACCAGCCTGTTTTTGGCCTATGGCAATTACATAGTAGGACCCACCTGATGGATGGCTCAGACCAAGCATGCCATCTTGCCACATAGATTGGGCTTGGAATATACACGTGCATGGTATCTGTGAACTAGTATATGAGAGTAAAGATAGCTACCAGATTAATAAAGTAATTACTATATAAAAAAAAAAAAAAAACTAGTAGAATTACAGCTTCTCATGGGATAGTAATGCTCAGTTCGTAATCCATATTGCAACACTACAACGGAAAATAAGGGCAAGAATATTCTCATCTTTACATTTCAAAGTGATACTCCAATTACTCATTCGTTTGAGAGAAACTTTTATTTAACCATGGCTTTATTTGAATTCCATTCATTGACAACATTGAACTCCTAGGACAAGAATCAACCCAATTAATCACTAATCAAGAGAAAGCAATGACTATTATGTTTCAATTAAAAACAAAACAATAACAACAATAATAACAGAACTTAACATCAGACAATTGTTTATTGGATTGTGATATTTAGTGAAGGATTACATGAATTGCATACAACAGAAAGTATTTCAAGAAGTATGTTTAGCATGATTAGAATATTTGCTAGAATCACAGGTTAGGGAATAAGTGTTAGCACTAGATACAATAATACAAGGCGACTAGCAATCTTCTGCAAATGTCCAAGTAAACAAGGTTACTGGCTTCACCAATTAAAAATACAAAAGTAAACTTTACAAAAAAGAAAGAAAAAAACAGATAAAACAAACCTTTTTTTTTAACAGGGAAGCTTCAGTTTCAAAATGTTGGCATGTATAATCGGGGCTATAGATATGCTGGGCCTAGGCCAAACAAATGTAAAATTTTGAACACGTCCAGCCCGATAATTCAATATGATCTAGGCCTTGGTCCTGCCCACTGATAGCCGGAACTATGATAATCCCTTGTGATATTCTCGATATTATGAAACCTGCTATTAAAACTTAATAAAAAAGATAGTATTCATTTAGAATTTGGATCTGACACATTATTCATGACTTATTCCATAGATGATCGTGCTAGTATTGGGACAGGGCTTTATGGGCTTGCTGCTTGATATCTTCCCAAATCACTGCCCAAACCCAGAACTTGGATCCAAATTAGCCAGAGTCTGATCCATGCCCAAACCCAGAACCTGATCCAGAGCATCTCAATCTGGAAAAAAAAAAACAAAAAACAAAAAACAGAGCCAGTAACCTGTAACGCTCAATCCGAGGCTGCACACATGGTGGTAGGGAATGAGGGAGAGGGGTGGAGGCAATCGTGGCTGGTGGTACCGATTGAGGGAGAGAGAGAGAGACGTGGCTGGTAGTAGGGATTGAGGGAGAGGGAGAGGGAGAGGGAGAGAGAAAGAGGTGGTGGCGGGTGGGTTGTCCCTACTTGTGGTGGTAGGTGTTAAGGGTCAAATATTGCATATTAGACCCCAATTATCACGTGATTTTGTGTACATGATAATTCTTAACGGCTTATTTTAATCGTGTTTTTGTTGCGAGGTGAATTTAGGAGTCTGTACTGAAAAATGGTACTAAAAGCGTGGATTTGACGCTCATAAATCACTAAGGCAAAGGACAGACCCCAGGGGACTAAGATCAAAGAATTTACACGCCAGAGATCCAAGAAAATCAAGTATTTCACGCTAAAGAGGCCTGAAATTCGTCCAGAATACAAGATCACAGGGTTCCTACCATCCGTTTGGATCGAAACTTCATATCTAGCCTAGGGACCCTAAATTAACCGTACACGTCAAATTACGATCCCTGTGAAGGTGGCCGAACAATCAAATCAGCCCATGAATCATCAACATGGGGCTCACTTGATCTCTGGATATACTTCAAATTTGGGCTTAACCCTTAAATTAGCTAAAAGAGCAGATGGATGGATTAGATTTCTCAAAACATCACAATGGGAGCCACTTACATGGAGTACGTGTGCTCAGCACATGTGCACCGGAGGTGCACTGGACGTAAGTCGGGTCAAACTGACTTTAACCCGACTCTTCTCGCGCTAGAACCACCAGACGGACAGCCTGGTTTTGGCCAGTGGACCCCACTCATTGCTCCGATAAACGATCAGGACCGTCCATCGCATCTATAGGGAGGGCAAGTCCCTCACCTAGGTATCTGTTTTGTCCCTTGCAAACGTACACAGATTTCAGCCATTCAAACGAAGGATGGACGGCGGAGTAAAAGATTCTGTGGGCCACATCGAATCCAATCAGAAACTAGCCATTTCCAAATGGTTTTTCGACGTGCATTCAGTGGATGGAGTGGATTTCTCCGAAAACATCACTATGGAGCCCACCAAATACGTCAACGCAGGTTGGAGCCAAGATCGCGCGTCCGGGAAATCTGGATCTTCCGAGGAGTTGTGTGACCCAGACCGTGATCTGATGTGATCCAAACTGTCCGAAATGTCAGGCAAGGGGTTCTTACCCTCACCACAATGGAAAATTTCAAAGAAGGAAGGAATTTTCATCTCAAATTCACTTCAACCGCAATCAGTTTCTACGTTTTCTTGTGTAGAAGCAGAGGTTCTGCTGCAAACGAGAATGCGAAAAGGAAGTCGACTCCAGCCAGGAACTGTCCGTGGTCTCTATAAAAAGAAGAAAGTCTAGAACGTGAAAGGGCAGAGGCCGTGAATTCACAGCCGTGTGGGGCGACTGCTAGAACGTGAGAGAGAAAGAAATATAGTAGTGTTGTTTTCTTCTTTTCTTTTTCTTTTTTTTTTCTTTTTTTTGTTTAATGGATCAGCCCATTCATGTTGGGCTGAACCTCTTAGCTAGAGCTAAGAGGTGAAGCTTGTAGCATGATGGGAGAACTATTTGCTTGTGCCTTTCATTTAGATTGAACTGATGTTGAATTTAGTTTAATTATGGGGAATGTTTTTAGTTTTTAATGGTCTATTGTGACTAAAATTATAATGGGTCTGCGATAGCTTTGAGCATATTCCTTGCCTTTTTATGTTTATGACATCAGGAAGCCCTGTTGTTCACCATCGTCTCTTGGGCATGGTCGGATGATAGTACCCTTCCTAACCTTCATATATTGTTGATTGGTTGGTAATTAGTTTAATTATGTTGTTTACTTTGTCTCCTGGGCATGGTTTGGTGATGGAATTCATTCTAATTCATATACCTTTTATCTCTTGAAAACAATATCAAAGGAAGTTCAGTTTGATTTTCATGGTTACACTCTTAACTGGATGAAGATGGGACTCTAAGTCCAGTTGAGTTCTTCAAGTAAGCATAAGATCTCTCTGATCTCTACAAGTGGATCCTCTGAATCCCTAGTTTTCTTTCCCTAAATTCTCTTAATTTTAGATTAATACTTTCACCATTATTCCTTAAATTTCATTTGATTTAGATTTCATCTCAATTTAGTTTTAGTTCTACCTAGTTTTAGATGACGTACAGGTATCAGTCCCTTGGGATTCGACCTCGGTCTCACCGAGTTTATTACTACATCACAACCCTATACTTGGGGAGTGAACAGTAGGGATTAAAGGAGGGAGAGACAGGGCTACAAGGCCAGGGTTGCATTGAGAGAGAGAGAGAGACTACATAGGGGTGTCTGGTGACGGATTGAGGGAGAGAGGGCTGCTTGCAGAAGTTTAGGGAGAGAAAGAGGGCTGGACGGATAGGGTAAAACACCCTTTTAAGCAACCGTGTACGTGCTCGACTTTACCATAACCGGAGAAACCAATTTTCTCCCTTCAATCCGCGCTCACATCTTAACCGTTGGTTTCAAAAACCCACATCTGACGTTCAACGTGCTGCCACCACTCGACCTTACGGATTGCTATGGTAAGGTTGAGCGTATAGTACCGTTTCCTATATATATATATATATATATATATATATATATATATATATATATATATATATATACTCTGTGTGTGTGTGTATATATTAAACTGAGATGCTATTGATTGGAACATGGCAAAATTACAGTTTAGGAACTTCAAGTGGGAAACAAGGAAAAGGACCTGCCCCACCTATCATATGTTATACAAAAATGCCCAATGACCCATCAAAACAAGAAAAAAAAACCAACAAGGATCCAAAATCAGAAGGGAAGGAGGGACTAGTAATGACGCCTAGGAGCATGTTCTCTGATGGATCCAAGGCCCGCCTTGTCAAGAAGAGATAGGCCTCTAGTGATACGGGGCAAAGAGGAAATGGTAGAAAAGATATTGTTGGTCTACGTCTTTTTGTCGAGCTTCGCCAAACTATCAGCAGGACCATTTCCTTCCTGGAGAACGTGCGCTAGACGAAAAGAACCTCTACCTAAGAGGCAAGCAATTCTGAAAAGCCAATATACCCACTTCCAGGAGAGGGTACAATTCATTTGGAGACAACGCACTACCCAGGAGGAGTCCGACTAAACAATAATATTTTGAAGGCCCATGTTCAAGCAAAGAAGAATGCCATCGTGGACAACTCTCAATTCAGCCAAATTGTTAGAGGCGTTACCGTATCCATTAGCGAAGGCAAGAACCACATTGCCGAGGTGGTCGCAAACAATACCCCCACCACCTGCAGGGCCGAGATTGGACAAGGCCGATCCATCGACGTTTAACTTAAGAAACCCCTCTCTAGGTCTCATCCATTTGATAACCAAAACAATACGAGCAGTCCAGGGGAAACGAAGAGGATTAGCTGCCGCAGACCTGGTCTGAGGCGGAGAAGGCATAGCAGAAGAGAAGGTCAGGAAGAGGGTGAAAAGCCACCATTTCACCCTTGAGAGCAGCACAGACACAGCAATCTGCTTATTGTCAAATCTCGCCTCATTTCTCGCTTTCCAAATCTCCCACAAGATGAAAACTGGGGCTATGTAAAAATAATTACAGTTGATGGAACAAGGAAGGGGCCTAATCCACCACCAATGAAGGCGTTCCTGGATGGAGGAGTGGCTGAAAACCTGCAACCCAAACATAGAAACAGCTTGACGCCAAATGCACGAGGCGAGCGCACCTTCCAGAAAGAGGTGGCATGGGGATTATGCACAAGGGCCAAAGGTATGCTCTTCTGGACAACAGGAACATTTGGAAGCCAAGTGGACCCCCTTTTGTTGGATGAGAACATCGATGGGGAGGGACCGGTTCAGAATCTTCAATGCCAGGAGGGAAATCTTTGGGGGAATCAATAAGTTCCAGATAAAATTCGGCCAAGGGAGCACTTATCCACGCTCATGGATGATGTTCTAAGTGGAAGAAACAGGAAACTTCCCCGCTGGGTCAGGAGGCTAAACGAGTTTATCATCGCCGTTAGAAGTGCAGAAACCACCTTAGACTATAATCTCATGTAACCAATAAGGGAGAGGGACAGGGGTGACATGTTTCAGCCCATTAAAGTCAAAGAAATCTGCAATACATCTGTCATCCGATGACTTAGGAATGTCCAAGGAGTGAGACAACATCAACAAGCCTAAACTAGACTAGTTACTGCGCCACATACTGCTGGATCCACGGCCAATAGGTAGTTGCACATGCTCATCCAGAATAGGGAAAAGGCAAAGCAAAGCTTTTCAAAAGGGGGAGGACTGACCTGTCCCGCTGGGAGAGAGACCTACTAGCGAGACCTATCAATAATTTGAATGCATGAAACAACCCCAAAGGCTCCCTTGCCAGTTGATTTTAATTCCCCAGGCTAGCTTCATATGGAGACAGTACATGACCTCTTTCAGCCTTTTGATGCCGAGACCACCCTCCGACTTTGGCCTGGCGAGAAAGGCCCACTTCTTCTAATGAAGCATGCATTTTCCGTATTTACAAGCCCAAAAGAAATTAGCGAACATCTTCTTAATATCATTCAAGGCTCTCTTTGGGATCGATGTAGCAGCTAGAGTGTGGATAGGAATCCCACTTAGCACATAAGTAATCAATGCTAGCTGACCGACTTGAGAGAGGATCCGGGCTTTCCAACCACCAATCCTCGCGGCTAGCTTCTCGACAATAGGGGAGAAAGTGTTGCATCTAATCCTGTCATTGAGCATCGGGACACCCAAGTAGGAGAGGTTGTCAGACGATCTCCCAATCCCCAGGATTTGAGAGATATTTCTGATTCTGGAAGGCGCAAGTTTAGCCGAACAGAAGAAGGCACTCTTGCTAAGGTTGATCATCTTTTGGCCAGAGATGGATTGGTAGAGTCAGAAGAAAGCCCTGACCTGGAGAAGTAAATTTTTAGCCCCATTGAGAAAAAGAATCGTATCATATGTGTAGAGTAGATGATTTATCTTCTTACAACCTCTTTTAACTTTTAACGGGGTACAAAAACTACTGGTAGAGAGATAGGAGAGACCCCTACTAAGGGCTTCCATAGAAATGATGAAGAGACTCGGGGAGAGGGATCTCCTTGGCAAAGACCACGGGACGATTTGAAGAAGCCACAACTGGTCCCATTTACCAGAACCGAGAACCAATTGTTGCACCAGCAGGCCTCAATAAGTTGGACCCAATTCAAGGCAAAAACGAACCTGAGGAGAACCTACTTCAAAAAATTCCAATCTACCCAGTCGTACGCTTTTTCCATGTCAATTTTCACAACAATGTTACCCCCACGAACTCTTCTATCAACATCTCTAAACACCTCTTGGCAGAGGGCAATGTTCTGGCGATAAAGTGGCCTCTGACAAAGGCCCCTTGCTCCAAGGAAATCATCTTAGGAAGCAAGACCGCCAGTCTACCAGTTATTATGTTCGCAAAGATTTTATTGACGATGTTGCACAAGCTGATAGGTCTGTAGTCAAAGAAGGATTTGGCCCCCGATTTTTTTGGAACTAAACAGACCAGGGTAGAAGTGAAAGTCCTAGGCAGGGCGCCCCCATTGAAAAAATCAGCAGCTGCCGCATGAACATCTCCCCCAATAATGGACCAACACCTAGCGAAGAAGGCCGTAAATAGAATGTCTAGGCCAGGGGCCCCATCTTTGGGCATCTTAAGGACCGCGTCTCTAACCTCTTCAATGGAGGGACTGCGAAGAAGCACCTCATTGTCTTCCACAGAGATCAGGGATAGGATGTGGGAGAATAAATCGTCAGTCGAGGGAGTAGAGAGGGGGGGCACATCAGGGTAAGCAGAGACTCCAAAAATTTTACGGCCTCCCTCTGAATGGAGGGCTAGTTATAGATACGGCTACCATCTTCCAACTAAATTTCATAAAATTCCAATTTGCGTTTCTTCTCGGCTACAAAAAGATGAAAATTTTTTATGTTCCTATCACCTTTCTTGAGCCAGGATATCCCTGATTTCTGCTTTCAGAAAATTTCTTCTGCTAGCTCCATGTTAGATAGCTTGAGCTTGGCCCTAGCAATATTTGTTGCCAATACCAAAGCGTCCATTTGAGCAAAAGATTCCAGAAGAGCAAGCTCATGTTCTGCATTAGCAACATTCTAAAAGACGTTACCTAAACATCTTTATTCTAAATTTTAAGTTGCATTTTAACCTTCTTTAATTTCAGCAAAAGGTTGACCATTGGCAACGAAGAGAGGTTCGAAGCCCATGCCTCAGCAACAATGTTGGTAAAAGAGTCGCAGAGCAGCCACATACGTTGGAAACGGAATAGTCTGGGGACTGAGGGGTCCACACTTGTGAAGGAAAGCAATAAGGGGGCATGATCCGAATTAACCCTTGGGAGATACTTGACCAAAAATCCGGGGAAAGCATGCATCCAATTGACGTTGTAGAGAATTCTTTCAAGCCTAGCCCAAGCTCAAGAGGTACTATCATGATTATTGCACTAGGTGAAAGAATTGTCGACGAACCAAGCATTTAGCAACCCTACTGTGTCAACTGCGTCTCTAAATTCCCGGGAACTGTCTGAGTCAGGATTACGGTAGCCAATTCTTTCCGACGAGTCAAGAACTACGTTGAAATCGCCGCCCACCACCCAAGGACCAGAAGTGGTAGCAACCAGGGAGGCCAGGGAATCCCAAAGGGGCCTTCTGTTGAAATGGGAACATTTGGCATAAACGATAGTAATCCTGGGGGATAAGACCTGATTCAGGACAGAAATATTCATAGAAATCAATTGATTAGATGCACTAATAATTGAAACTCGCAGATCATCACGGTGGAAGATCTAGATTCCCCCCCCCCCCCCACTGGCGTTTGAGAGGGAAGAATGAAAACCAAGCTTAAGGCCAATGCCCACCCTGCGGCTGGGTTCTAAAATAGCGACAATGGTCAGCTTATGGGAATGGATGAACCTTTTCGTAGATTGAATCGTAGCCACATTGGCTACACCTCAGGCATTTCAGATAAGGAAACTATCCATCGAAAACATTGCCTGAGTAGTCTGCCCTGTGGCTCATTTGATTCCATCGTCTATCTCTACCTTCTGAATGAATGAGGAGGTTATACTCGGGGTCGTCATTGTCATGAGAAATCTTATAAGGCGAGAGGTCAACTAAGAGATCCGGTTGCCTGTACACTGATATACAGCCATCAGTTAATCCCTTCATAAGAAGAATGGCCTTGTCCCCATTTTGAATAGAGTGTGGGGTGGGGTATGGAAAGGGATGCAAAGGTGGGTCCTGATCATTGTAGCAAGCAGGGCAAGGACTGGGAGGTTGCCTTATCAAATGGGTGAAATTAGGGATTTCATTCTCAACTTGGAGGGGCAAAGGAGGCAGCAGCCGCAAGTTCTCTGCCACTTCTTAAGAATCATTGCCATGAGTGATAGAACATATAATCGCATCATCATGAAGATATGGAAGAGGACGGCGTACCTGAATGGGGAGACCATCACCTTCTTCTTCTTCTTTTTTTCTTTTTTTTTTTTTTTTAAAAAAAAAAACAAAAGAAAACTTCATTTCATTACATATCAAAACCGAAAAAAGCTGTTTATAAGGACTGTACTTCTGGATGCCCATTCATCCAAAAAATGACAATGGGCAACCTATCATAAGAGACTCTATACATGGACCACCCTCCTAACGTTCTCGACCCTCACCTTATCTAAGACCACCCTCCCCCGAATATCATGTGGAAGGTCCTGAATGGACGTGAAGATATAATGTGTCTGGGTCCTACTACCCGCTTTGGCCAGACCATCAGCTGGGCCATTTCCTTCTCGGAAAATGTGGACTTAGGCGGGGAGACCATCACCTTGGATATAAGGGGACTTAGGCGGGGAGGACGGATCGACTGGGAGGTGCTGACAGTGATGGCTCTGTTGAGCAGGGGCTGAAGTGAACTGCATTGGAGGACGAAGCTGTTACAAAGGCTCCGAAGGGTCAGCTTCCGGAATGGACTACAACACCTAAGAGCACATTTGCATATGGAATTGGTTGTTAACGTGTGTCCCTTCAACTGGACAACTACTAGACGAGGGCTGCAACACAGAGGGGAGAACAGGGACTTCAGCATCGTTCTTGTTGGAATTTTGACAAACAGCTAGAGGGCGATGTCTCTGTGCTAGACGGCTGTTATCATAGATCACCATCTCTGTTGAAGGACCGAGCCCTGGATCTCGGTTAGCACTAGTTCCTCTGTGGTATATGTCAGATGGGGGAGGAGACCTCGACACGGGCAGCCGATGCATGCTTCAAGTCCGATGGATACACTTTTGAAAGAGCCCAAACTGTATACGAATTATTTGCCACAAGTAGCTGAATCAGAGAGGGCAAATATGTCCCCTGTTTGATAATCACCTTAACTCGGGCGAACATCTAGAAAATCCCGAATCTAAACATGGTATCTATCTGAGAAACTTCACCAAAACAGCTACCCAAGTCTCGAATGACTGATTCGAACCATGCATGGGAAGGGATTCCAACTAGACGGATCCAAGCTTCATCCACAGTGAGCTTCACGGGACCACGACGATAGTTTCTCTAGACCCAGTGACCGCCAGAAAGAATCATCTCCCCAGAAATCCAAGAGTTCGCATCTCGACTTGAAGGTTAAAAGGAAAGAAGATGGGGAGAGTTTGGCCACATCGATCGTTGATGCTTGAAATTTAGAATCTCTTAACCCATTTATGTCTCTATTGTATCTGTATTTTCATTGGTCAAATGTTTAATTAGGTCGAGAATACCTTTGTTTTTCTGCAATTTTTTCCAAGTTCTCGGTGATTTTATTACCACATTGTGAAGGATAGTATCAGATCTATCAATCATCAAAAAATAGATTTGACAATTTTAACCTTTATGAAGGGTTTTTTTTTTTTTTTTTTTTTGAAGATCATCTTTTCTTAGAAGGTTAGCCTCGTTATTTCAGAGGATCAACTTCTTTGGGTTATTAGCTCTTTCTTAAGAAAAAATCATGGAACTGTGGGGACCTTTTCTACAGTTGACGTAGGGAAGGACATGATGAGGTTGGTTACCGTTTTTCTCAAGGATAACTACTACAAATTCACGAAGGTTTTTGGAGGACATCAATGACGTTAATTAATTTAGAGAGAGTTCAATTTTAAAATAGATTATTAAGCTCTTAAATTCATTAATAGTCAAATTAACGTGAATTGTGTGCATATTAAATGGATTGCATTTTTGTAGGAATTCACCTTTGTCCTGGAGCATAAGTCATGACATGCAGCAAAATAAGGTAGTTAATGCACTTAATCTTCGTACTTCACTACTTGTCACATTGAACAATGAGGTGGTCGACTTCAACTATCTCAAAAAATTGTATGTCGAGGGCAAGGACCTCAATGATGTATGAATGAGGTGCTAGGGAATCATCCCAATGACCTACATATGTAAGACGATTTTCTTTTCAAAAGGAATATTCAACTCAGTAACTTATAAAGTTCTGAATCAAATTACTCAAGAGCTACATGAAAGTGTGTAACACCCTAACTTTTCATTAATCCATCTCATTGTTTAAGTTCAATGGTTCTCCTTGTTTGTTTGTTTGTTAATTTAAAGGGTCGTTGTTCAACGAAGGCCCATAATGCAGGAGCAAAGCATGGGTGGAGAAGACTACGTGTTAGAGATCCTTGCCATTCATCAGGTATGATACAACTAAACATACCATGGACCAAAAAGTAATGTTCCTTGGATGATCCAGACCTAACGAATGGCTCAGATCACTGACACGTGTGCAGTCCGTTGGAATCCTTAACATGTGTTCCGCCGACTCACACGATTGACACCTCATTGAATCACAATCCATACGTAGATCTCCCTCGCTCTGTCTCGCGGGTTGTGTGCCTTTGACAAGCATAAAATAGACTGGTGGTTGAAGATATTAAGGTGCAGCAGCACCGTACACTTGGCCAATCAGGATTTTCGAATTCATGGGCCTCAAGTTCAGAAGAGCACAGCCGAAAACAGATTGGCTACTCCCCCTGCCACCATCCCCACTCTGTGGGCCCCGCAATTAGGTATATTTTTTATCCATTCTGTTCATCAATTTTTACAGATCATTTTAGGCTTGATCCTAAAAATGAGAGGGATATAAATCTCAGGTGGACCACACCACAGGAAAACAATAGTGATTGGATATCCACCATTAAAATGCTCCTAAGGCACACTGTACTGTTTATTTTACATCCAATATGTTGATTAGGTCATACAGACCCAGATGAAGGGAAAAAACAAAGATCAGATTGATCCAAAACTTTTATGGATCGAAAACTTTTATGGCCCCCAAAATGTTTTTAATGGTCGATGTTCATTCAACACTGCTTCCTGTAATGTGGTCCACTTGAGATTGGGATACATCTCATTTTTTAGTCTCATACTATTAAATGATCTATAAAAATAGATGGACAGCATGGATGAAACACATACATCATGGTGGGGCCCCACCAGCCATTGGCTGGTGGTTGGGGGAGTAGCTAATCCGTTTCGAACACAACCGATAGGCCTCAAGAGATGACCATTGAATGGTTAAGAGTAGTTGTTGGGAATCCAAATTAAATTTGATGGGTTAGATCGTCCATCATCTAGACTGTCTGAAATTAGCATTAAATGGATGCTAGATGGGGAATAAAAGCAGTTCCAAAACTTCCAAAACGAAAAGCCATTGCACCACTCAGCCCTGGACTTAGACCATCTAACTCACATAGCCTTCTCTCTTCGTTCCACTCACCGTTCTCCTCCTATTACTCATCCTACCACCATTCTTCATATACAAGCTCTTCCGCCCCCCTCCTCCCCTCTCCCAATGAGAACATGACATGTAAGGTCGTCCTCATCACCGGCGCTTCCTCCGGCGGCGCTTCCTCCGGCATCGGTGAGGTACCCATGAAAACTCCATAAAAACCATCTTGTGTTACCCTGATGGAGCCTACATACACCCATGGACAATTAGCAGCAAGGTCGTTATCCGGCAAAAAAGATCCAGAAACATGCTGATGAGATGATCCTAACCACTGATCGTGGACTACCGATCATCGGTTTTCAGTAGTCCATGTTTTTTCCAACAAGTACCGTTCTGATCATCTGATCATGGGTGCAGGTGGACCCCATCAGCGACCCTATCAAAACAAACGTACAGCCTCCTCCATCGTATTCACACCCTCGATCTGAACCAGAGATGCCGCAATACCAGGCCACCTCCTCCATCGTATTCACACCCTCGATCTGAACCAGAGATGTCGATGGGTACTGGTTCCTCGCACGTACAGCCTGACACGCTCGCTCTTGTGCCTTTTCACCATTTTCGCTGTAGAGGGTTTTGTCAAGAGAGAAACAGGTGGAAAAAAACCCTAGAAGACGCAGACCACGAATTACCTAGTTGTGCTCGTTGAGGTTCTCTTCATCGAGCTCCGAGTTGGAGAGGGAGAGGGAGAGAGAGAGAGGGAGACTGATCGAGATCGAGAGATAGATCAAGAGGGAGAGAGAGAGATTGAGGGAGAGGGAGATCGAGAGAGGGAGACTGATCAAGATCAAGAGAGGGAAACTGATCGAGATCGAGAGAGAGATCAAGACGGAGAGGGAGATCGAGAGAGGGAGTGAGATTGAAAGAGAGAAAGATAAGGGAGTGAGATTGAGAGAGAGAGACATACGGACGGTTTTTGGGTTCTGGGCGTTAAAATAGTAGCGTTAAAAACAGAAACGGCCTAAAACCGTAGTTAGACCTAAATAGTAGCCGTACCTGAATGGCGATTTTAGTGTAGTGAAGTCCCTCACTGATCTGTCATATGTCGTTGTGATTTCCAGCAACTGGCTTACCAGTATGCAAAGAGAGGGGCCTTCCTAGTCATTGTTGCGAGGAGAGAGAATGCACTTAAAGAAGTTGTCGATCGAGCATTCACACCGGCTTGGCTCACCGGAAGTCCTTGTGACTCCTGCAGATGTCTCCCAACCTGAAGAGTGCAAGGAGATTGTGGAGAAATCGATCAGCCATTTCGGGCAATGTACGTGGTAACCGACTCTTAAGAGCCCATGGTCTGGTGATCCTGACCGTTGATCGACTGCATCGCGCTATTTTTCAGGCTCCCCATTTCTCTCCACGATGAAACCTTCCAGGGTCCACTGTGAGATTTATTTGTCATATAACCTCTTCATCAGGTCACACAGACCTAGTTGAAGGGGAAAAGAAACAAATATCAGCTTGATCTGACCCTTATGTGGCCTCAAAAAGTTTTCAATGGTAGGCGTACAATTTTCACTGTTTGCTGTAGTGTGGCCCACATGAGCTGTGGATTTGCCTCGTTTTGTTTTGTTTCCTAGATTGATATGAAAAAATGGATTGATGGTGTGGATGTAACACATACATCATGATGGAGGCCACTGAAGATCCACATGTCAACACATTGGGTTTTCTTCTCCCCATAATGTGGTGCACCACCCAGAAAGCAACAGAATTTATTGACATTTGAAATTTAAGTGAGCTCCGAGGTGATGTACTTCTTCGATTCATATCATCCAATCATTTTTTTCAGATCATTATAACATATACACCCCAGAACAAGTCGAATTCAAAGCTAAAGTGGACCAACACCGTAGGAAACAGTAGAAATTGACACATACTGTTGAAAAATTCTTGGGGCTGCATAAGGCTCCCGTGAGGTTAATATTTGTTAGAAGATGAAAAAACTTCTAAGGCTCTAGGAAAGTTTCAAAGGTAATTCGTTCAATTCCCACCTAGTGTGGTCCACGTGATCTTTAAATAAGCTCCGGCTCTAGAACAATGGGAAAAAAAATTGATAAATGGTGTAGATCTAACACATAAATCATGATGGGTCCCAGATAAGTTCAACACCTTAAAGTTGTGCCATGTAGTTCGCATTTTATTTCTATTTTATTTCTGTACAGGAGAGAGAAAATGTTTTGTGAGCTGGTGTGACCGAGAATGACATGTATTGATGAGAAGCTACGGTAAGAAAGACAACTGTGTATATTGTTGATGTCGAAATCTGGTTGGCCCTCCCTCCTCCTCGTCTTCACCTCAAGGTACCATCCATGGAACCTACGCCAGGAAAACAGGCAAAGGTGACCCTGACCAAACCGGGGGACCCTCTGATGCCTAAGTCAGGACAAGGGAATCAGGGTCTAAGTAGTGAGTAGGGGAGAGCACTTGCTATCGCGTACCTGTAATTATGGCGTCGGGCGATATTTATACTTGCCTGTGGAATGGTCTGGATCCTATAATCTCGGCACGATCAGGGGGATTCCCGGATCGTGGAGATGTCATCTGCAATCTATTGATCGTATAGCGTATCCGGCGAATAGTGCGTATCTGTGAGCGAAGTTATCGGCCACGTTCCGTTATGACGGTTTTCATGTTTAGAAAATGGGGTACGCGCCTCGGAATATATGCTCGGCTCGGCTCGGCTTGTCCAACCATAGAGCAAAGGACAAACTCCAAGTCAAACGGCATCTGACCCGACCCGTCAAGTCGGATCCGAAGCAGCCGGCCTTGTGCATACTGTGATTGGTGGATAATATGTTGTCTGATCGGATTGTGAATCCTCCGAGCCGATCCTCACCCATTGACGCTCGCGTGTCGTTGTTGTGATGCTGGAATCAGGCCAGATGGGTCGTGCCTTGGGTGCCCCGGACGTAATGGCATTGGGTCGGCTCAGACTTACAGTTAGATTGCTGTTCTGTCATGGGCTTGGATCTCCCCATAACAGAAGCCCCCTACTCTTCGAGTTTGCTTACAGGCTCGGAGAGTAATTATGTAAGAAATCTCCCCCCCATACTGCAATGATAACGGGTTTCGAATTACGCGCGCGCGGGTCGCTTTGGTTGACGTGTGGCGACGGTTACGATCCTGAATCTCCTTTTAGCCTATAGAAAGCTGCCACGCAGGCCCGAGGAGGCGTGTACGTGACGGTTTCGACTGTTCGGGCGTTGCTTTGCATATCGAGGTACGGTGCCCGATGTCAGAGCTGTACTGACAGTTCAGTATTCCTCTAATGCGGTGAGGCCATGTGTGCTCGGAGATCAGATCGTGTCGATTCTGCTGCGGTCATTATGGCTCGCCATTAATGCGGAGCCCCCTCGTAGCCTATATAAGGGATCCCGAATTTTTATCTTTTACTTTACATTCTGAATCAGAAGATCACACCGGAGGAGGCAATTTTCTGCAGGGTGATTCCATCCAAATTCGAGGTTTTCGGTAGAAGGCGATTTTCGACAGTCTCCCAGTGAGTCCTCTTGATCTTCATCCTTCTTTATACCATGTCTTCTGACCTTGAGATGGTATGTGAATATCATCTGTCAGTTTGGAGTCCCACGAACCATCGTATCTGATAACGACCGACAGTTCGATAACGACAAGTTCCGTGGCATGTGTCAAGGACTCAGTATTACCAATGCTTACTCATCGTCTCGGCACCCGCAGTCAAATGGACAAGTGGAAGCGATCAACAAAGTCATTAAACATCATCTCAAGATAAATCTGGAAAAAGTAAAGGAAAATTGGGTCGAGGAGCTCCCCTTCGTCCTCTAGGCCTACAGGACCACGACCCAGACTTCAACGGGTGAAACCCCATTTTCATTATCCTATGACTCGGAGGCAGTGGTGCCAGTAGAAATCAGACTCCCTACGGTGCGCATAAGGAGCTTGGAAGAAAATCAAAACTCTGAGCAAATCGCTGCTAATATGGATTTGCTCGAAAAACTCATAGATGTTTTCAAGCTCCAAACGGAGGCTCGACATCAACGGGTAACACGTTTCTACGATTCAAAGGTCAAAGTCAGGCGCTTCCGCCCAGGGGACTTAGTCCTCCGACGGGTCTTCCAAAACACGGTTGAGGCAGGAGCAGGAGCACTCGGACCCAACTGGGAAGGACCATATCGTGTGGTCAGATCTACCAAACCGGGCTCGTATCACCTGAAAAACCTCAAAGGCCGTCAGCTCCCTCATCCTTGGAACGCCGAGCACCTGAAGGTCTACTACCCATGAGGAACTAGCCTTTAAGGCTCATAATAAAATGTACACCTCCAAGCGACTAGCCTTTAAGGCTCTTAATAAAAGTTCAATTCTACTTTGGATGCTTGCCTGATTGTCTTATCAATACAAGCATGAATTAAATGGTCTGATCCTTTAAGGGATCGGAACCTAATCCTACGAAAGATCGACAAGGCATCCCCTCGAGGGAAAAAGCCTAATAATGACCCGACCCTCCAATGGAGTACTCAGCTCGACATATGACAGAATGAAGGATTCTCGTCAGACAAGCGACGAGCTGAGTATCCTAAAAGATCAGACCCAACTAAGACGTGGGCCGAGGGAGCTCGGAGAACCGACTGAGCGGCAATAAAGGGGTCAGGCCCGTAAAAAGGTCGGCTCGATAATATCCCAGAATGAGTCAACACGATTCCAAAGAAATGTTTCTCATTAAATCCCTACAGAGGGACAAAAAATACATTAACAGTTTCTAAAAAAAATGATAAAATATGCCTTCACGTTGGAGGAGGAGCCTGGGCGTCAGGGGCTTTATCCAATCGAGCAACTTCAGCAAGGGCGTCCTCGAAGTCCTGAGGCAGAAGAGGGTCAAGATCGATGTCTGGGTATAAACCCAAGACTGCCTCAAACAAGCATCGAAGCTACGGTTGTAGAATGTCACAGCTTCGGCGTCCCTCTCCTTTGAGTTCTTAAAATCTTCAACCGTGGCGGCAACCGCTGCGGTCAGAGAGGCCTCGTCCTTAGCCCGCTGAGCCTCCACGGCCTGATCCATGACTCAGGTCCTCTCTTCAGCCGCCTTAGCCTTAGTGCATTTCAGGGCTTCATCTAGTCAAGTAGTCTTCATGGCTAAAGAATCCGCATGAGCCCTGACACGGGTTAGCTCGGCGGTCGCTGCATCGCCGCTAGCCTTAAGATTATCTGCCCTCTCCTGCAGCTGCAGCTCCCTGGCCTCCAGGTCAACGACGACTTCTTGCAGTCAGTTCACCCTGGCCCTCTCGCCCTAAAGCTGCCAGCGCAGTTCTCTCTGCTCGGACTTCAAGAGGGCAGATTCATCTCGTAAGACCGCCGCCTCAGCCTAAAGCGCCTCAAACTCAATCTCCCTCCTCCAATGCTCCCGCACTCTCTCCCGGATTGAAAGCAACATCGGGACGGCCTGAACAGGAAACAAGGATCAGAATTTGAGAAAACATACAAAAACAATGCACCAGAAAGATAAAATCCTCTCGGAGACGTACCGTGTAGCACACGGCGGCTAAGTTGTTCAGGGAGCCGCCTTCCAACCTGCCAATGTTTCGAGCAATATCCTCCTCGGAGGTATGCTTGGCGGCCCACGGAGCCAAGCAGGACATATGATAGCCTGGCTTGAACCTTTTACCGCTCGTCCCCACCTAGGGTGAGACTACAGCCTCCTGAGCCCCTACCCCACTACCGGTCGAGTTCTGTCCCTCGGCATGGACATCTCCCCTAACCTCAGGGGGGAGGGAGGAAAGCATGATGTCGGCCATCCTGATGGCCTCCTCCCGTTCGGAGGAAGAAGGAATAGCAATGAGGGGCTCGGGGGCTACGGTAGGGACTTCCGCGGTGGGGGGAAGGGCGCCAGAAGGAGCCGGGTTTGGAATGGCTGGGGTGCGAGAAGCAACAGAGCTTGGAACGGTTGAGGTACCAGTCACAGTCACTCGGACAAGCTTTGGGGGAGGAGCTACCCCCGGGCGCAGAACTACCAGGGGAACCTTGACGGCACTAGAGCGCACCGAGGTTGGCGTCGCACTCGAAGCCTTTGAACAAGCCTGCACCGCAGAAGTAGAATCGGCTACTTTCGGAGCTGGAGCTGCGGAGGTCGGTGCGGTGGAAGATTCCTCCTCTCAAGGAGGGACCTGCTTCCTCCGAGTGATCTTCACTCTGGTGGCCTCCTTCAACAACTCCGCCGCAGACGAAGCTGCCTCCCTCTTCCGAGCACCGAACGCCTCGGCCATACCTGCGAAAGAAAAGACAGTATCAGCTACTAAGTAACCGAAATGAGGTTCATAAGAAAGATCAGGACAGCTTAATGAAGGATGTGGGCAAAGGCTGAGACTTGCAGATCCCGGACTAGTGAAGATTGGCAGCGGTGATCAGATCGGCCCAGGAGCGAAGGGTCTCTGATCGCGCTCTGACCTTTGCAATGCGATTCTTCTGGGCTGAGTCGAGAAGCGGTAACCCCTTTGGGAAAGCTGCGAAAGGAAATGAAGATACTTTACATCAATTGAAACAAGTGAAAGCGAAGGCAGTCTTTGTTGGCAAGCTCAGCTGTTGGTGCCTCTCATTGGCCCGCCATCCAGAACCACTTATTTTTTCAGTCTTTGTTGGAAGTCGGCAGGTTCATCACCAGTCCTGACCCCTTCCTGCCTCAAGTCGTAAAATAGTAACACGGGTCATTGCTATCGTGCTTGACAAGGTACAGACTCAGCAGCTCCTCTGGGGTCAGCTCGGGATTCCCGACTTCTCGCTAGATAATGAAGGTGGAAATCATCACCCTCCAGGCGTTCGGAGCAAACTGCCTGGGAGCCAGCCCGAGGTAAGCTGCAACCTTCCTGATGAAGGGGTGAAGTGGAAGCCGGACCCCACATTACAGTGCACAAAGGAAGATGACAACTTCCCCCTTGGCAGGAGCGTCAGGTACGTCCATAGGCCCAGGGGCCCTTATCTGAACGAAGTTAGGGATTTAGAACTCCGAACGGATCCACTCCATTTGAGATTCTGACATAACAGAACCTCTTAGGACTACTTCCACGGTGCGTAAACTCACTGGCATTTCGGTGGCACCAGCAGTGCTGACTTGACCGGCTCGAGTAACTCTCTTCTTGCTGGGCTCCTTGGTCCTAGCGCCCAATGTCTTTTGTCTTCGAGGTGGGGGATACAAGGGTGTGGTTTCGAAGGGGCCTTCGGAAGCCCCACTTTCACTTTTAGAACTCCCCGGCTTGGAGTCCTCGACGTATTCACTAATATCCCCTCCCTCGATAGAAGAAGTGCATTCTGTGTTACTATCCATCCCAAAGGATGGGGCAGCTGGGCCGGATGGTTTCTCAGCGGCTTTCTTCACCAATTCTTAGGATGTAGTGGGGAGAGATATTCATCGCGTAGTCGTAGAGATGATGACCGAGGCCCCGCTCCCAGAGCCTTCACATCCACGCTTATCTGCCTCATTCCTAAGGCCAAATCAGCAACAAAATTCTTCGACTTTCGGCCGATAAGTCTTTGTAACATCATCTATAAAATTTTTGCTAAACTGCTTGCTGATAGGTTAAGCTCTGTTCTCCCCAAACTCATTTCTCAGGAACAAGGAGCCTTTGTCCAAGGAAGAACTATTGCAGAAAACATAGCCCTGGCTCAGGAGGCGATGCAAGCGATCGACGGGAATGTTCGGGACAGCAATCTCATCCTCAAACTGGACCTAGAAAAAGCATATGACAAGGTCAGTTGGGAATTCCTAAAGCTAGTTCTCCAAAAATTTGGTTTCTGTGACAGATGGATTCAGCTCCTAGAGAGCTGTTGGGGGTATAACTAGTTCTCCATTCTCATTAACGGCGAAGCAGCAAGTTTTTTTCGGTCAAGTAGGGGCCTCAGACAAGGAGACCCCCTCTCTCTAATGTTGTTCATCATCACCATGGAGGCTTTTTCAGCTAAACTGAAGCCTCTCTTATCAACCGGTGACTGTCGTCCTTTCAGCCTACATCGTGGTTCCCCCCTCATCTCGCATTTATTATACGCTGACGATATGCTTATCTTCCTCAATGGCAACCGGCCATCCTTGCTTACGATCAAAAGATTTCTCAGCCTCTTTCATGAAGCTTCGGGCCAAAGAATTAACAACAACAAGAGCTGCTTCATATGCACCAAATTATTACGTGCTGGGAGAATTAGAGCAATCAAAGGTCTATTAGGTTTCGGCAGAGCCCCAGATTCCATTCATTATTTGGGAGCCCCCATAGCTAAAGGCAGAATCAAATCCATGGCTTTCAACTTCATGGTGGACAAGGTGATCAAAAAGACTGCAGGTTGGGCAGCCAGACAGATTTCTCAGGCAGGCAGAACAACGTTGATTCGACACATTTTAGGGAGCTACCCGATCCACATCATCGCTGCAACGGATGTTCCTTTACAGGTAATTGCTAAAATTGAAAGGTCTTTTGCTGATTTTTTTTTTGGGATGGGCTAATGGAAAGAAAAAATTACACTGCCTGGCTTGGAAAAAAATTGCCAAACCTAATGAGGAAGGAGGTTTGGGTATCAGAAGATTATAGGATGTCATGAGGGCCCTTCAGATGAAAATGGCCTGGGCATTTAAATTCGGTGAATCGGTGGGTCCATGGGTTAGTCTCATGCGCAGTAAGCACCCTAGGGACCTTGACGCTGCGGTCCCTTTGCAGGCTCCGCTGAATTCCTCCCCCTTCTGGAAGAGGGTCAGGGAACTCCTCCATGCGTTGAATGAAAATGTCCAGTGGCACGTTGGTCGCGGGGACTTAAACCTTTGGACGGCCAACTGGATGGGAAGGGGACCTCTTCAGGAATGCGTCCACAGTCTAACCCCGAGGGAGATGATGAAGCTCAAAGTCAGGGATTTTATTGGAAATTGCGGCCCTCTTCCCCCCTTTGGGGTGTTCAACCTCCTTCCTCAGAATATCATTAATGACATTTTCAATGGAGGATTTGTCACTTCTGATGAGAACAATTCCTGTTTCTGGCCGTATGAGGTAGCAGGTACCTTCTCTTTAAGGTCAGCTTGGAAGCTCCTTAGAGAGCACTCCCCTGAAATTCGGTGGGCCAGCTGGATTTGGCACACTTCGCTCCCACTAAAAATCTCTATTTTCCTGTGGAGGTTACTACAGGAAGTAATCCCGGTTGACAACAAAATCCAAGAAAAGGGGGTAGCGCTAACATCCAAATGTCAGTGTTGCTCGAGAATCCCCCAGGGAAGATCGAAAAGTGAATCGATTAAACATTTATTCCTCTCTGGCCACCTTGTTGAATCCCTGTGGTCCTTCTTTGGCACGATTTGTGGCGTCCCCAATCTCCCTCATACTTTGGTTGAAGGTAGGCTGCTCCATTAGAGAAGTGCGATAGCCCATGAAATTGCCTCCCCTACAGTTCGAAAACTGTTGTCGTGTCTCCTCCTGTGGGAAATATGGTGTTCAAGAAATGAGGCCTTTTTTGAAGGAACTCCGGTGACATCAGGGGAGCCATTGTCCGCATACGATGGTGGGCCCACCGGGTTACTGGTTCTGAGTTGGAAGGTTTTAGCTACCCTCCCCTTTGCAGAAGCAATCTCAATCCCCTGGCCTCGAATCAGAATCGCCCCAAAGCAGTCCTTGTTAAGTGGAAATTCTTGACTCCCGGGTGGGTCAAACTGAATACAGATGGTTCGGCCTTGAGGAATCCAGGGCCCTCGGGAGGAGGTGGCCTTTGCAGAAGCGCCAACGAGACCTTCATTTTCAGATTTACTTTTGGCTACGGAGAAGGCACTAACAACCTAGCAGAACTTTGGGCGATTCATGATGGTATGTTAATTTGCATCTAGAAGGGGCTACCCAACGTCATGGTGAAGTTAGATTCAAGCTTGGTGATTGGATTTCTGTAGGGTCAGTCCAAGGTTCCGTGGAGATGGAAACCTTGGATAACAAGAATTAAAGGTTTGAAACAGCTTGATAATTTCTCCTTTTCGCACATATACAGAGAAAGTAATGGCCCTGCTGATGGACTAGCCAAGTAAGGGAGCCGAAATCAGAGAGACTCGATGTTCCAGCATTTTTCGACACTCACGCCTCTAGTCCGAGGACTAATTTTTCTAGACAAGGTCGAGCTAGGGTCGATCAGATATGGTTTGTAATTTTTCGGGTAAAATAGACCTAGGGATCTGTTTCTCCACTTACTGAGGGTGTTAGGCCTTCATACGATAGGCCCCCTAACATTTTTGTAGCTGGTGGTCCCGAATGTTGTCTGCCTTTTGGCTCTCGCTATACAGCCTCCTTTTGAATGAAATACAGGTTTTTGTTTAAAATAAAAAATAAAAAAAATTCTATGTCTCAAAGCTTTCATTACATCCTTAGGAAACTTGATTCCAAGCCCACCTTCGAGTTTGGGGGCTGTAATTTTTTTCCAGGCAACCTAGTGCAAATTTCTCTTGTCTTCTGTCCATCCCCAAAAGAAGTTAGCAAGGGCTTTTTTAATTGCTGATAGAACACCTTTCGAGACCTCCATGGCTGCTAACGTGTGGATTGGAATGCTGGTTAGAACATGATTTATGAGGACAATTCTTCCCGCTTGATTGAGAAGCCTACCTTTTTAGCCAGAAATTTTATGTAGAATGCTGTCAAGCTGACACAGGGATGAACATGATGAGGATAACTACTTTGAATCCATGGAGCTTCTTTAGACTCCTCACAGAGACTTCTCGAATTCACGAGGAAAGATAGCAAAAAAGAGAAATAATTTCTAATAAATTTGAAATTGTTTAATTAATTAATAAAAATGAGTTCAGAACCCTTTAAATAGGGGTACCAAGCAATGGGAAAGAAATCAGAATCAAACTATAACAAAAACTCCTAAAATCTGTGTTGAGGGTCAAATATTGCATATCAGACCCCATTTATTGCCTAGATTTACGAACAAGATACTGTTTAATGGCCCGTTTTAACCGTGTTTGTGCTGCAAGGTGTAATTACGAGCTTGAACTAAAATAAGAGGCTAAAAGCATGGATTTAATACTCTGACGACACTAAGGCAAGGGAAAGACTTCAGGGAACCAAGATCGACGGATTTACACGGTCGAAAATTCAAAAAAATTAAGAAACTGAAGCTCAAGTGGTCCGAAATGAGTCCAAAATGTAAGATCACAGGGTTCCTGCCATCCGATTGTCCTGAAACTTCATATATGGGATGAGGGCCATAAATTAACCGTACACGTAAAATTTCAGCCATTGGATCACTATGGAAGTGCCTCAACCGATAGATCAGCTCATAAACCATTGATTCTGGGCCCACCTGATATCTGGAACTACCTCAACTTTGGTATTGACGGCTTAAATAATATGAGAAGATGAATGACTGGATTAGATTTCAGAAACACAGCATCGTGGACCCCACATATACAGAATGTGCATAGTGCATATATGCACTAGCCGTGCACGGAAAGCGTCAGAGATGGTTTGACCGTCTCTTACCGAAAGAAAGAAAGAAAAAAAAATAATAAATAAAATTTTTACGTGCCGTGTAACCGGCCGCTGGCCATTTTGCAGATGGTTGTGGGCCCCAACCATGATATGTATGGATGATCCAATCCGTCCACCGTGTAGACAGCTGTGAGCACTACAAAACTATGTTTACACTTTTCATCCACGCAAGCACATGTGTGAGATACAGGGGCCACAAAAGGGCTGCCCTATAGCGTTCAAATCTGATCTTTTAGTTATATCTTCTCTGGGCCGCGTCAATGGACCTTCAAAACCACTCATTCTTGACTGAAATTTCATCCTGAATCCAATGGACGGGGTGGATTTTCCAGAAAATGCTTCTATGGGGCCCACCGATCACAACAGTAAAATGGTGCGAAAGGTTTCGCACATCCGTGAAAACTGACTTTTCTAGGAGGTTTTGGCCCACCATCTTTGATCATATGGCAGATCGGAACCGTCTATCATGTAGAGGACCCAATAAAATCCTAAGGGACGGTGTTTTTTTAGAATTTGAGCGAGAAAAGTGGCGTGTTTCGAGGCACTAAACTTGGCTGCGAAAAAGCTTTCATTGGGCATGCATAGCTTTCCAAATCCGATTCAAATCCGATTTTCACCACTCCAGCAGCTATATAAGGAGGTTTTGGACGTGGGGAGCAGGCATTGAACAGAGGGCTCGAGCTTGGACGTGGGAGAGGAGGAGAGAGAGATTTTTTTCTTTTTCTTTTTTTCTTCTTCTTTTTCTTTTAGTTTATTTTGGATTTTGGCCACATCATGTCAGGCTAAAACCCCTTAGCTAGGGCTAAGGGGTGAAGCTTGTAGTGAGATGGGAGATTTTATTTTATGTTTTTATTTTAATTTTAATTTATGAATTGACGTTGATTTTAGTTGATTATTAATGACATGTTTTGTTTAGTCTTTAATGGTCTGTTGTGACTGAAATTAAAATGGGTCTGCAATGGCTTGGAGCATGTCCTTTTTCTCCTTTATATTTATGACATCAGGAAACCCTGTTGTTCACCATAGTCTCCTGGGCATGGTCGGATGTCGGTACCCTTCCTAACTTTCATACATGTGATGGGTTGGTAATTAGTTTAATTCTATTGTTTGCCATAGTCTCTTAGGCATGGTTTGGTGATGGAATCCATTCTAATTCATATACCTCTCATCCTTTTGAAACTATATCAACGACAGTTCAGTTAAATTCCAAAATTCTTAAAGCTGACATAAGATCTCCCTGATCTCTACAAGTGGATCTTCTGAATTCCTAGTTTCCCTACCTCTGATTTCTCTTTAGTTTTAATTTAATATTTCACCACTATTCCTTCATATTCAATTGATTTAGATTTCATCTTAGTATAGTTATAGTTCTATTTGATTTCAGAATACGTACAAGTTTCAGTCCCTTGGGATTCGACCTCGGTCTTCCCGAGTTATTACTACATCACAACCCTGCACTTGGGGAGTGAACAAATTTTTGGCGCCTTTGCCGAGGACTGACGGCTACGATTTTCTGAAATTGATTAGTTTTGGGATTAGTTTAAGATTAGGTTCTAATTTTTTCTGATTTTTAGAAACTAACCTATTTGTTTTGTAGGATTTTAAGATAGAAACTTCTAATTCAGTAAGCTCTTTCTAATTTTCTATTTTCTAGTTTAAGACGTTCCTAATTTGTTTTCTACTTTCTTTTTTATGAATTTCTTCTTTTTATCTAGAAATTAGCTTACTTCTAATTAGGAATTTTCTATTCTTAGACTTTCTATTTCTAGAAACTAACTTATTTTATTTTATTTTTCAGGTTCTTAACATAGTACTCCAATTTGGTAACTTCTCTCAAACTTCTCCTCTACCTGCTTTCCATATTGTTGTAGGATCTTTTCTTCTATTCTTTAGAATTAGATTCAGAATAAGGGTTTCATCATGTATATGAATGAGTGGGCACGTACGTATGTTGAGATAGCTTATGGAAAACAACCTATGCCTCAAAATTTTTCTGAAAATATCTTCAAGAACCAATCGGAATATGATGTTCCACCGATTAAGAAGACTTTCGGTGATTATCTGCGGGAGAATAATTGCATTCCACGAGTTAAGAGAACATTACGTGATTATTGGAATGATGACGCTTATCAACCCCCGACAGATGACTCGTATGATTCTGATCAGTGGAAACAGAAATATTTTGAAGATGAGCCAGTAAAACATCACGGTAATAACTCCCGTGGATCAACCACTTATGAATATCCACCAGAAACGATCCAGGAGGAGTTATCTCCGAGTTATACAGACTATATTGCTGGCATGAGGAAATTAGTAGAAGCGCTTGAATCACGCCTTGATAGGCTAATGGAGGATAGGTCGTCTCAGCCTCAACCCAATCTAGAAATACAATGCAAGGAAAGTGATCCTTACTCTCTTTTGAAAAACTCTGAAATTTGGAATGAGGAGTGGGATTCCCTTAATGAGCATGTGGTTCAATTTCCTGAGGAGTTGATCTCGATGACTGTTCGAAAGAATGGTGAAGATACATTGGTGTCTTTTAAATACATTGATGATGACACATCTTCCTTACATGACACACAAGATTTCAATGATGAGGAAGAGGTTAGTTTATGCGAACCTCAACCCATGCTAGGTGTAGAATGTGAGGAAAGTGATTCCATCCCAAATGTGCACTGCACTGGACTAGAACATGATTATGATCCTGAATGTGCAACCACAGTCCCCCTGGAATCCCTCTCAAGTTTGGTCCAGATTAATGATCAAGACGTACATGAAGTGGTCGGTCATAACGAGCCACTCCCATCACTTGACATGTCTGATTTAAAGGTGAAGGATGAGCCCCTCATGACCAACCCTTGTAACTCTTGTGAAACACATTTGGACCACTCCCTTGAATTGAATGATGATATGATTCGGGAGAAGGAGGAGTTGCCCGCTACAACTCTGGAATTTGAAACTACTCAGTTGAGGCCACCATCTGAGCTACACATATTTGACAATTTAACGCCTCAATTGAGTAATTTCAATGAACAGAGTGATCACATGGATGCTTCTCCGATTGATTTTCAATCTGTCTGTGCAGGATTGGAGCAAGAGAGCGTACCTCCATCCACTTTCAAGGATGATGAATTCTTTGGACAGATCATCACAAGCCATAATAAGTCACACTCAGCTGAACTTTCTAACTCTTGGGATTGCTTGACACACTTTGTAGTTTCAAACAATCCCATGTTAAGAGATAAAGCGGATGCCTTACGAGACAACACCTCGGTAGTCATCACTGACCGAGAAAACCCTTATTATGAAATTCTCTCTTCCCCTGATCCTAAACATCTACCAGTAAAGGAAGAGGAGCTGAAAATCCAACCGAAGTTTGGAGCTTCGGAATGTGTTGAGACAACATTACTTCTTAGAAAGTTTTCTAAACTTTATTTATTTGTAGTCTCTTATTCATCATGCGAAACTAACGTTGAAACTTCTTCTGTCATAGGTGAATCGTATATATTACGGATACCTCAAGTGATTCAATGAAAGATTTTATATGAGGTACATAAGTCTCTCTGGAAAGTCATGCTTCAGGGCGTCCAAGCCTATTGTAAAAAGGGCTTTTGGATGATCCTGTTGGGGAACTTATTGAGAAACTTATCAAGATATTGGCCGGAAGAAGAACCTTGCGGCATGATCAATTCAATGTTTGGGGGTAACATTTCTGCAAACCCTCACGAGACTACAACTCGTCCACTAGGGATAACTTAAGGGTTTAAAGGCTTGTTGCATATGCTAAATGCAATCGAGAGCACCTGCGAAAGTGGTATAGGTAGGCTTTTATTTTTATTATTTTTATTTTACTTTCTCTCTCATATTAACCTGCTCTCTTCCAGTGATCTTTTGAAAAATCTCTCTCGATTCGTTATCCAGGTACTATCCTCCCATAACTTCTCATTTACTTTCGTTGTCCCATGTGCATTGCATGTTTATATATTTTACATTGAGGACAATGTAGATTTTAGGTTGGGGATGGGAGATTAGGTAACTCAATTAGTATTTTCTAAGTCTTGAGCAAAAATTGTGAAAAATTTTAACATTTTTTTAGAAATTCCTATGATTTCGAAGTGATTTTGATGGATATCCTTGACTTAGAATTTTAAGATTCATTATGCTAATAATTTATGACTCTTAGATTCAGTATCTGTTAGATTTTACAGTTAAGTCTGAATTGTTAATCCATGATTAGAAGTTATAAACATTGATTGAGTCATGATTTCACATGTCACGTCTCGCCTACACATTTAGATTTCAGTTCCATATCGAAGGATTAACTTGGTAATCACTGAGCATGAAAGGAACCAGCCTGAAATATCTTGCCATCATGGTATAAAAATTGAAAAGGTTGAACAATTAATCTTCACCATAGGTTTGCTCCTTATAAGTGTAGAGTTAATTCCCCATGAATGATATGTGAAAAAGGTCTAGGAGTACGGTCTTCACCATAGGTTTGCTCCCTATTGGTAAGGATTTGATTCCTCTTTTTGACATGACTATTAATGGAAAAATAAAAAGTTGAAAAGATCAAAAGATGGAATTTATGAGGCAAGTTTGGTTATCATGAATTCTCTTATTGGTTACCAATGAGATCCTGAAATAACAAATTCAATCTTAATGTGATTAGCTGAGATTCCACTATACACTCATGGATCATAATGTTCAGAATTTGTCTGATTTATGGATTAATACTTTCAACTTCATTAGGAAGTTTACCGTGCGCTTGAGTTCAAGAGCAAGTAATGCCCAACATTCATGAATCGTAGAATTCTAATGCCTGGATTATTTCTCAAAAATCATTCGGCTTTACAGAAATTTTCACATAAGTCTCAACTTATTTTTCGCATATCTTGCTCGGGACTAGCAAGATGCTGGTTGGGGGTTGTGTTCTTTACAGATATTGCACAATCACTCCCTAATCCGAAACTGGGTAAATGATCCCCACTTCCAATAGTTCGAGAATCTCGGCTTTAACCACTTCCTTCATGTTTGGATTTAGTCTACGTTGTGATTGCCGAACAGCCTTTGCATTATTCTCAACACACAAAAACTTGTTCACTCCCCAAGTGCAGGGTTGTGATGTAGTATAACTCGGTAAGACCGAGGTCGAATCCCAAGGGACTGAAACTTGTACGTATTCTGAAATTAAATAGAACTATAACTAGACTAAGATGAAATCTAAATCAATTGAATTTGAAGGAATAGTGGTGAAATATTAAATTAAAACTAAAGAGAAATCAGAGGTAGGGAAACTAGGGATTCAGAGGATCCACTTGTTGAGATCAGGGAGATCTTATGTCAGCTTTAAGAATTATGGAATTTAACTGAACTGTCATTGATATAGTTTCAAAAAGATGAGAGGTATATGAATTAGAATGGATTCCATCACCAAACCATGCCTAAGAGACTATGGCAAAAAATAGAATTAAACTAATTACCAACCCATCACATGTATGAAGGTTAGGAAGGGTACCGACATCCGACCATGCCCAGGAGACTATGGTGAACAATAGGACTTCCTGACGTCATAAACATAAAGGAGAAAAAGGACATGCTCCAAGCCATTGTAGACCCATTGTAATTTCAGTCATAACAGACCATTAAAGACTAAACAAAACATGCCATTAATAATCAACTAAAATCAACGTTAATTTAAGAATTAAAATTAAATCAAACACATAAAATAAAATCTCCCATCTCACCACAAGCTTCACCTCTTAGCCCTAGCTAAGAGGTTCAGCCCATCACAGACATGATAAAGCTGGACATGTTAAAAGAAAATATGAAGAAGAAAAAAATAAAAATAACAAAATTTCTCTACTCCCTCTGCCCTCGTTTTCAGCCCAAGCCTCAAGCTCTCCACCTCCTGATCTCCTTCCCTGGACCTGAATGAATGCTCCCCACGTCCAAAAATCTCCTTTTATAGCTGCTGGAAGGCTGGAGTTAGTGACAGAGTTGTAGCAGGACACGGAGTGCAATTTTTGCAGCCAAGTTCGGTGCCACAAAATACGCCACTTTCCTTGCTCAAATTTCAAAAAAACACCGTCCCTTAGTACTTTCTTAGGTTCTCTCATGATAGACGGTTCAGATCTGCCATATGATCAAATATGGTGGGCCAAAACCGCCTGAAAAAGTCAGTTTTTGCGGATGTGCGAAATCTTTCGCACCATTTCGCTGTTGTGATCGGTGGGCCCCACAGAAGCATTTTCTGGAAAATCCACCCCGTCCATTGGATTCAGAACGAAATTTTAGTCAAGAATGGGTGGTTTTGAACGTCCATTGACGTGGCCCAGAGAAGAAATCACAAAAGAATCAGTTTTGAACGTTGCAGGACAGCCCTTTTGTGGCCTCTGTATCTCACATGTGTGCACGCATGGGTGAAAAGTGACAATAAGGTTTTGTAGTGCTCACGGCTGTCTACACGGTGGACGGTTTGGATTGAGCTTATGGGGCACGTGTGGGGCCCACAGCTGATCACAAAAACGGCCAGCGGCCGTGCATTATGCGGACGCGAAAGTGGAATCTTCTTCCGCTGTGATGATCGGTGGGGTCCACTGAGCTTTCTTTTTGAAAATCCACACCGTCCATTGGCTTCAGAATGAAAAACCGTCCAGGAAGGCAAAGTCCAGTTTGATTTCAATGTGGCCCACAAAATCTGTAACCCAGCCGTCCATCCTGCGTTTTCCATCCATCTACGTCCGTACCTGTGCATGGGATCAAAAGGACGACTTGGTGAGGTTAATATCCCCCCTTTACATGCAATGGACGGATCTGATCTCTCAAAATATCGATGAGTGGGGCCCACAGTCGATCCCTGGCGTCGGCAGCGAAGACGCTGGCGTCTTTGGAAATTTTTAAGAAAAAATTCATCGGTCAGCATAATGCTGACCGATTTGCTTGCTTCGGTGCACGGGCGATCACGCATGGGCTGTGCACACGCACATGTAAGGTGGGCCCCAAATTGATGTTCATGCAAGATCCAATCCGTCCATCCACTTCCTCACCTCATTTAAGGAGTTGAGACCAAAATTAAAGCAGGTCCAGATACCAGGTGGACCGCAAATCAATAATTTTTGGGCTGATTTATCTATTGGGTCACTTCCACCTGGATCCAACGGCCGAAATTTGACTTGTACGGTTACTTTATAGTCTTCAGGCCACGTATGAAGTTTCGAGCCGAATGGATGGTGAGAACCTCATGATCTTGCATTCTGGACGTCCTTCAGGCCACTTGAGCTTCAATTTCTTACTTTTCTCAGATTTCTGACCGTGTATATTTGTCAATCTTGGTCCCCTGGAGTGTGTCCCTTGCCTTTGGCGTCATCAGATCGTTAAATCTCAACTTTTAACGTCCTTTTTCCATCCATGCTCATAAAATCACCTTGCAACACAAGAATGAGAAAACGAGCCATTAGATAGTATTATATTCGTAAATCCAGACAATATCTGGGGTCTAATATGCAATATTTGACCCTCAACACAACCCCCAACCAGCATTTTGCTAGTCCCGAGCAAAATATGCGAAAAATAAGTTGAGAATTATAGGAGAACTTTCTATGAAATCGAGTGAGATTTTGAACAAAATACGAGAAATTTAATATCCATGAATGTTAGAAATTGTTTTCTCCTGAGCTCAAGTGCACGGTAGACTTCATAATCACGTGTAAATCATTAATCCATCAATTAAAAAAATTTTAAACTTTGAGATCCATGGATGTATAGTCTAATCTCGGCTTATCATCATTAAGAGATCCAATTGTCAATTTCATAATATCATTGGTAACCAACAAGAAAATTCATGATAACCAAAACCTAATCCAAAACTTGCCTCATAGATTAGCCTATTAACTTATGATTTTTCTATTCAAAGTAATGCCAAGGAAGGGGAATCAAATCCTCACCTATAGGGAGCAAACCTATGGTGAAGATCGTATACCTGACTCTTTTTAGATATCATTCATGGGGAATTAACTCCACACCTATAGGGAGCAAATCTATGGTGAAGATTAATTATCCAACCTTTTCAATTTTTATACCATGATGGCAAGATATTTCAGGTTGGTTCCTTTCGTGCTTAGTGATTACCAAATTAACCCTTCAATATCAGATTGAAGTCTTAACATGAAAGCGAGATGTGACATGTGAAATCCTGATGCGATCAATGTTTAAAACTTCTAATCATGGCTTTTCAACTCGATCTTAACTGCAGAATGCCACCGATACGGAATCCAAGAGTCATAAATTATCAACATCATATATCTCACAATTCTAAATCACTTCGAATTCATAAAAATTTTCAGAAAAATTCAAAAAATTTTCACAATTGTTGCTCAAGACCAAGAAAATACTGATTAGGTTACCTAATCCCTTATCCCCAACTTAAAATCTACATTGTCCTCAATGTAAAAGATATAGCATGCAATGCACATGGGACAACGAAAGTAAATGAGAAGTGATGGGAAGATAGTACCTGAATAACGAATCAGGAGAGTTTCCAATAGATCACGGCATGGAAGCTTGCCAGCATGAGAGAGAAAGCAGAACAAAAATAACAAAAATAAAATCCTACCTATACTACTTTCACAGGTGCTCTCGATTGCATTTAGCGTATGCAACAAGCCTTTAAACTCCTAGGTTACCCCTAGTGGACGAGTTGTAGTCTCGTGAGGGTTTGCAGTAATGTTACCCACAAACATTGAATCATCTACTAAAGAATGAAAATGAATAAAAAAGCTGGGTTGCCTCCCAGGAGCGCTAAATTTACCGTCCTCAGCCAGATAAATAAAACAACTATCCTAGACCTATGAAAGCGATAAACCTACCTATACCTCCATCAGACTAGGAGATCAGTCCTGGTAAACAGGAGCAATTAAAGGCATGGACATGTCCTCTGAATCAAATGTCTCGACAAATGGCTTTAATCGATGTCCATTTACTTTAAACTCCTTGCCATTGTTGGGATCTCTTATCTCGACCGCCCCATGAGGATAAGCAGTAACAACAATGTAAGGGCCGGTCCAACGAGATCGAAGCTTACCCGGAAAGAGATGTAGTCGAGAGTCGTACAAAAGGACTTTCTGACCTGGCGTGAATGATTTTCGTAGAATATGTTGATCATGAAACGCCTTCATCTTGTCCTTGTAAATTCTCGAGTTTTCGTACGCATCATTCCGGATTTCTTCAAGTTCATTTAATTGAAGTTTGCGTAGCGAGCCAGCGTTGTCCAGATTGAAATTCAGATTTTTGATCGCCCAGTATGCTTTATGTTCCAATTTCACAGGCAAATGACAAGCCTTTCCGTAGACAAGTCTAAAGGGAGATGTTCCAATAGGAGTTTTAAAAGCAGTACGGTACGTCCATAAGGCATCGGTCAATCGAATTGACCAATCCTTACGATCAGGGTTAACCGTTTTCTCTAGGATATGTTTGATCTCCCTATTGGAAATCTCAGCTTGTCCACTTGTCTGTGGATGGTATGGGGTGCTCACCTTATGAGAGATACCGTATTTCTTCATTAAACTCTCGAATGGTCTATTGCAGAAGTGTGAGCCCCCGTCACTAATGATGGCTCGAGGCGTTCCGAATCGCGACAGGATATTTTCTTTCAAAAATTTGATAACCGTGCGATGGTCATTTTTGCGGCACGAAATTGCTTCGACCCATTTAGTGACATAGTCTACGGCGAGCAAAATATATAGATTTCCAAATGATTGGGGGAATGGTCCCATGAAATCAATGCCCCAATAATCAAATGCTTCTATAATAAAGATGGGATTCAAGGGCATCATATTTCGACGGGACAATGCTCCCAATTTCTGACAACGCTCACAAGCCTTACAAAACTCATGAGTGTCCCTGAACATAGTGGGCCAGTAAAAGCCACACTGTAGAATCTTGGCCGTGGTCTTTTTAGCAGAAAAGTGACCACCATAGGCCTGTGAGTGACAGAAGGAGATGACACTCTGATGCTCATCGTCTGGCACACATCTCCTTAAGATTTGGTCTAGGCAATATTTAAACAAATATAGATCATCCCAGAAAAAGTTATGCACCTTGGTAAAAAATTTCTTCTTATCTTGTGATGTCCAATGTGTCGGTATGGAACCTGTAGTAAGATAATTAGCAATATCAGCGAACCAAGGTGAATGGGAGACTCTAAACAGTTGTTCATCAGGGAACATGTCATTGATATGGGTCGCCTCAAGAGAATCAGAGGTATTAAGGCGAGAAAGATGATCGGCCACTACATTCTCTACTCCCTTTTTATCTTTGATTTTCAAATCAAATTCTTGGAGTAGAAGGATCCATCGTATCAAGCGGGGCTTAGAATCATTCTTAGAAAGAAGATACTTAAGGGCCGCATGGTCTGTGTAAATGATGATCTTGGATCCGATCAGGTAGGATCTAAATTTATCCAAAGAGAACACTACGGCTAAGAGTTCCTTTTCCGTAATCGAGTAGTTCACTTGGGCAGGATTTAGAGTCCTACTTGCGTAGTGAATAACGTAAGGCCGCTTATCTTTTCTCTGGCCTAGAACCGCCCCAAGAGCATAATCAGAGGCGTCGCACATAAGTTCAAAAGGAAGGCTCCAATTGGGTGGCTGCATGATAGGTGTAGTGGTTAACATGCCCTTAAGCTTAGTAAAAGCTTCTTGGCACTGCTCAGTCCACTCGTATGGTGTATCCTTTTGAAGAAGATTACATAAAGGACGAGAGAGGAGACTAAAGTCCTTTATGAATCGTCTGTAAAAGCCTGCGTGTCCTAAGAAGGATCGCACATCTCTGATGTTCTTGGGTGGAAGTAGGTTAGAGATAAGATCGATTTTTACCTTATCTACTTCGATTCCTTTGGACGAGATGATGTATCCAAGGACAATTCCCTTTTAAACTATGAAATGACACTTCTCTCAATTAAGTACCAGATTCTTTTCTTCACATCTTTTCAGCACACATTTAAGACTTGCTAAGCACTCGCTGAAAGATGAACCGAAAACAGAGAAATCATTCATGAAGACCTCTAGATATTTTCCCACCATGTCAGAAAAGATACTCGTCATGCATCGCTGAAAGGTGGCAGGGGCATTACACAACCCGAATGGCATCCTTCTGTAAGCAAAGGTGCCATAGGGACATGTAAATGTGGTCTTTTCCTGATCTTCAGGGGCGATTTCAATCTGATTATAACCTGAATACCCGTCAAGAAAACAGTAATAGGAATGACCAGCTAACCTTTCCAAGATCTGATCTATAAAGGACAAAGGAAAGTAGTCCTTCCTAGTGACGGTATTCAGCTTCCTGTAGTCAATGCACATTCTCCAACCAGTGGTAACTCTGGTCGGCACGAGTTCATTATTGGCATTGGCTACGATGGTGATCTCGGACTTCTTAGGAACCACATGAGTTGGACTCACCCATTGACTATCGGATATGGGGTAAATGATCCCCACTTCCAATAGTTTGAGAACCTCGAACTTAACCACTTCCTTCATGTTTGGATTTAGTCTACGTTGTGATTGCCGAACAGCCTTTGCATTGTCCTCAAGATATATACGGTGAGTACAAATCGATGGGTTAATTCCCTTGAGGTCCGCTATCGTCCATCCAAGAGCTCCTTTATGCTCAATGAGAGTAGATATGAGCATACTCTCCTGTTCTTTCTCCAGGTGGGCAGAGATCACCACCGGGTATGTCTCATCTTGACCTAAATAGACATATTTTAAATCAGAGGACAAAGGTTTTAGGTCAAGATTCGGTGGCTTGAGGTTAGACGGTAGAGGCACTACATCAGTTTGAGACAATTCTTCAATTTGTGGCCTCCACCGGTTAACTTCAAGTACCGGTGCAGTATCCAGTATGGCACACGCCTCCCTAATTATATCATCATCAAGATCATGGGAGTGGGCCAGGCACGTCTCTAGAGGATCAGAGGATAAGGTGAAAGGTGTTCTATCTTCCACAAAAGAATCAATCATGTTAACATCGTGGAAATTGTCATCATCCTCTGAGTTGCTGCCGTTATTGAAAAAGATATTCGATTCCAATGTCAAATTTCCAAAGGACATAGTCATGACACCATTCCTGCAATTGATAATTGCATTGGAAGTGGACAGGAATGGGCGACCAAGAATGATGGGAATCTGAGTGCTCGTGTCATTGATGGGTTCGGTGTCCAAGATAATAAAATCAACAGGGTAGTAGAATCTATCAACCTGGACCAACACATCCTCGATGATCCCTCTTGGTATACGAACAGAACGATCAGCAAGTTGTAGTGTGGTTCGAGTGGGTTTTAATTCACCCAAACCTAACTGTTGGTATACCGAGTAGGGAATCAGATTGACGCTTGCTCCTAAATCAAGAAGTGCATGATCAATTCGATAGTTTCTGATTACACATGATATGGTTGGGCAACCGGGATCTTTAAATTTTTACGGCACATCTTGTTTCAGGATGGCACGCACTTTCTCAGTCAAGGAGATCTTCTTTTGAACACTTTTTCGTCGTTTGGTAGTGCATAAATCCTTTAGAAATTTAGCATATGAAGGAATCTGTTTTACAACATCAAGTAGAGGAATGTTGACTTTCACTTGTTTCAACACCTCTAGGATATCCTGAGAGTTAGATAGACGTTTTGGTTTAACCAACCGTTGGGGAAACGGAGCAACTGGCTTTTCTAGAGGTTCCGGTTCAAATTTTTGTGGGGCGCCACTAGATCCATCATTGTTGTCCTCTTCTGGTTCTTGAGGCTTTTCGGGCCTAACCGGAAGGGTTTTATCAATAACCTTCCCACTCCTAAGAGTGGTGATGGATTTAGCGTGCCCCATTTAATTTGAAGAGCTGGGATCACCTGTCTCGTATTGCGGTTTCGGATTAGGGAGTGATTGTGCAGGGAGCATCCCTTTTTCCATAGCCGTCATACGTGAATCTATTTTTTACATAAAATCTGAAATTCCTTGCATTGTCCGCGCCAGCTCTTGTATGGAAATTTGAACCGATTCTTCTTGAGGTTTTCCCTGATTTGAATTTTGATTGAAGAAACCTTGTGGGGTAGCAGTTTATCCGTTCCTCCAACTAAAATTTGGATGATTTTTCCAGCCAGGATTGTACGTATTAGAGGGTGGTCCATTGAAAGGTCTTTGATAGTTATTTATGACATTAGATTGTTCATTCAATACTTCTCGAAAGGCAGGTATTGAAGGATAATTTTCAGTAGTATGAATGTTGCAATCACAGATGCCGCAAACACTTTCATTAACCTTTTCCTTCCTTCCTTCCATGGCCTCAAATTTTCTGGTGAGATTGGCCACCTTAGCCTTAAGATCATTATCCTCTTTCAGGAGATATATTCCTCCTTTTTCCCTTGCATGAGTCGGCCTAGACGTAGTGTTCGTCCTTGGATAATAGTCCTATGATTGTGTTTTTTCAGCGAGACTATCGAGGTAATCCCATACCTCGTCGACATTTTTATTGATGAATTCTCCGTTACACATTGTCTCGACCATTTGGCGCATGGAAGATGTTAGCCCATCATAGAAAAAATTTGTAATGCGCCATATTTCAAAGCCATGTTGTGGGCATGCATTAACCAGATCCTTAAACCTTTCCCAACATTGGAAGAATGTTTCATCTTCCTTTTGGGCAAAGTTCAAGATTGCTCTCCTGAGGGTAATTGTCTTATGATGTTGGAAAAATTTCTTTATAAATTCTTTCTGCATATCATTCCATGTGCCAATGGATGTAGGACGCAGTGAATGTAACCACGTCTTGGCTTTTTCTTTCAAGGAAAATGGAAAGAGTTTCAGCCTAATAGTATCCTCAGATACATTAGGAAAGTATAAAGCGCCTATGATTTCATCGAACTCTTTCAGATGCAAGTATGGTTCTTCAGACTCAAGCCCATGGAACTTAGGAAGGAGTTAGATAACCCCTGGCTTGATGTCTATATGTCCTGTATTCTCAGGAAAAATCATGCATGAGGGCATACTCACCCCCGCCGGTTATAAATAATCTCGTAAAGTACGAGGTGGGGGTGCCTGATGCACCTCATTCTCATCAAGTACTTCCTCAACCCTAGGTTGGGATAGTGCTTGAGGTTAATTTTCAGCCATAACGTCCTCTAACTCAGGAGAATTCAAGTGGTGTCTAGTCCTGCGATGGACAGTCAACCCCTCAACTAATCCTCCTTCAGTCACGAGACGTCGAGTGTTGTCGCGTGCCCAATGGGGCATAAAACACACTCAGCCCTCAAATTCTAACTTAAACCTAAGAGAAAGGAATAAGTAGAAATCTAGAAAATAAAAGGGAAAGATAGAAAGAAGTTACCAAATTTGGAGGCCTAGGTTAAGAATCTGCAAAACAAAACAAAAAAAATTAGTTTCTAAGAATAGAAAGTCCTAATTAAAAGTAACTAATTTCTAGAGAAAAGAAGAAATTCCAAAGAAAGAGGAATTAGAAAAAGTTTACTAAATTAGAAACTTCTTACAAAACAGAAAAATTGAGTTAGTTCCTAAACAAAAACTTATAGAAAAATTCTAAAACAAGAAACACGGCTAGGATTCCTAAAAAGAATTAGAATTAGAATCTCACTAAAAAGAAGAAATAAATCTTAATCTAAATCTAGAATAGAAAAGAAGAATTTAAGACAGAATTTACTGATTTAGAAACTATCTTAGAAGCTTATAAAACAAGAAAGACAAGTTAATTTCTAAAAATTAAGAAAATCTAAACCTAATCTTAAACTAATCCTAAAACTAATTAATTTCAGAAAAACGTAGCCGACAGTCCCCGGCAACGGCGCCAAAAACTTACCACTATACTACAACGACGCTAAAAACTTGTTCACTCCCCAAGTGCAGGGTTGTGATGTAGTAATAACTCGGTAAGACCGAGGTCGAATCCCAAGGGACTGAAACTTGTACGTTATCTAAAATTAATTGAAAATAGAACTAGAATGAGATGAAATCTGAATTGAATTATAAATTAAGGAATAATTATAAACTATTAATCTAAAACTTATAGGAGAAATCAGAGGTAAGGAAACTAGGGATTTAGAGGATCCACTTGTAGAGATCAGGGAGAACTTGTTTTGAAACCATCATGGTTTGGTGATGGAATCCATTCATGACAACCAAAACCTAATCCAACAGGTATATGAAAAAGGCTTACTATAAATAGTAAACTTACTATTTATAGATGGTCGTGATGTCTACTTGTAACATCCTGGATTTTCGCTATTTTGAATTTCTAAAAAATTATTAAATTTTTTTATTAATTAACTTATAATATCACTTAATGACCATTAGAACTCAATATTAGTTTATATAAGATGGTACCAGTAATTAACTTATAATATCACTTAAAGTTCGATTAATCAACCGTAGAGAGCCAACAAATCCACCCGATCACTTGAACATCATGTGTAGCCCCTTGATTTACTCACCTAGGACCTAAATCTAACCGACCCATTGCTAACTAATCAAGACAATCATGACTAAATTAAAGATCTAACCAATACCGAGTCAAATAAAGCCCAGATCTTAACAAATAGACCAAATCAACCCTGTTACTCTTTTAGCCTAAAACCAACGGTTTAGGGTAATCATGACCAAATCTCCACTTTCACTAGTTATAAATAGGTCATCTTATAAACATAGTTAATCCAAACCCTAATCATCGCCCATGAGAAATCTCAATACCTAATTCATTTCAAAAATGTTCAGAATTTCCAAACAAGTTCTATACCGCTCGTTGGAGGGCCACTAGTTCCAAAACTATAGAGAAATATCCGTCTTACTGGGCTCGACGACAATCGCGGGAGTTGGAACTGGAAACGGTCTAGAACCGCTTAACTTGAGCCAAAGGATGAGTGCATGAGAAGTACAAATACCTTATAGGAAGAAGCTGAAACTTAAGTGAATTGGGTCGTCCACTCTTATGCAAAGTTGAGAATTTCAAACCGTCGGTTTACGACCAAACTTCACATGTAGAGTAAGAATATTTTTCTGTTCATATCCGTATAGCCGCAACCCCGATCGACTATCGATGACAATTGAACAGATTTCTAATCATATCTGTCGATCGGCGCATCCAAATGGCGGGTCGATCATATCCATACGTAGATCTTCATTAGGGTTAACTATCAGGCACCCTCTCCCCATACGAATTTTCCCTAGAGAAAGGAAAGAGAAAAGAGAAAAGGAAGAAAGAAGAAAGGAAGAAGTGAGGAAGGGAGAGTGAAGGAGAGAGAGAAAGTGGGTCATAGTTAAAGTGCGGCCTAAGGGAGCTTAATCTTGCAACTCCCTCCCTCTTCTTCAAAAAAACCCTTCACCACAACCACAAGAACTGCTTCTGTTGATTGTATAGGTAAATCCCTCACCCATTTTTCTTAAAACCCTTGTGTGAGAGAGGATTTGCATGAGATTCTAACATGCAAGTACATTGTCTTAGGATTTCGGCCGGTCGACACCGAGTTTGGCGCTTCTAGGTCATTTTTCAAGACCTCAACGATCCATATGTGAGGACTATTGTTCTTAGGTGACCTAGCACCAATTTTAATATGAGTCTAATAATTTTTCTTGTTGAGTGATATATTTGTATAATCTATAAAACCTAAATAAGGCCTTACAACTTATATCCCCCAAATCAATATGGAATGATTATGGAATGTTTGATGTTTCTCAACATGATTGGGTATGCATTTAATGATTGCTTGTACATTCCTTGTTCGATTTTTGTATGATGTTTCCTCATAACATGTTTGATGCACTAACGCTTGTGTATTTTTGTACTATGAGTTATATGAAATGCTTGACTTCCTCACTAACCCACACAACACACATGCACCTTTATTTCATAGTATTGTTAGCATTTACATTGTAGAAAAATCTGAATTTTTATGTTGAAAATATGAATGCATGATATCGCTTACGCGAGTTGATAAACCCTGATTGTTGAAGTATTGTTGAATACTATCAAACCCCTAGGTTGGTCAGGATTCTGAGGTGAGAGATGGTGGTCCCACTGGTAGGATCATCCTGTGGCTAAACCAGCAGGTTTGGGCGAATGCGAATGGGTGACAGTAGTTAGACTATGTGAGTCGCTTGTACCCGATGTCATCCTTCACGTACTCGCTGGACTCACATGGTCTAGCCCAATTACTGACCAACTATGATTGTTAACCATGTTTACTCATGCCTGAATGAAATTCGAAATACCCTTCGCCCACTGAAGCTCATTGATAACCATTTGAAACTGATCCACTATCTCGAGAGCCGGGCATGGTGAAATGGGACACTGTGTCCGAGCTGTAGGGCTACGCTAGGGTGACGAGCCTCCCAATAGTGATCGCTAGCGATCACTTTCCCAGTACTCCTCATATGCTTGAAATTGGGGATGGAGAACCTGATGGGATCAAGGATTGTGGGGTCTTGGCCTCGCGCATTAAGGGGCTTGGCCTGACAACTAGTTTAAGGCATTGATATCGTGGGGCGTATCAGTTTCCCCAATCTGCTGGATGAACGGAATTAACTAAATACTCGGTTAACATTATTCATACATTATATTAGCTAGGATTTGGTAACTCAGCAGTTGAGGTCGTAATGAGGGAATGCTGGTCATGTGCGATCGTTAGACGGAGTCACTCGAGGGAGTGTTATGACAAGGTCATGCACTATATCATTTATCCTACATATGAATTAACGAGATTAGTTAAGGATTTATGAATGTTTGTCTTTCATTGAATTCATAATATAATTGATGTCTGATGTAACTTAAGATTAATAGCACCCATTGAGTTGATCACTCACTCCCACTCTGGGATGGTATTTTAAAACACCAACCAGACTCTGCCATAGATGCAGGTGACACAGAGTACGAGGAGCATGACAGCGCGAGTCTAGATGTGGAGGACGAGTTGTCCTATTTCCAATTGATGGGCGGCTCACCCTAGTTTTGCGAGTCGACTTGGATCGTTAAGTAGGGGACTTAGCGAATCATTCTTTTGGCTATACTATTTTTTGTACTTTTTTTGGGCAATGCCTTGTGCAACCCATTCGTATTATTTTGGACCAATATATATTTAGTCTCTTTCATTTCAATAGACTAGTTGCGGGTGTGTTTCATGTTTCAAGTAATTCCATACTACATATCTAAACCTGATTAAACACAAATTAGTAAAATCAATTATAAGTGATACCCGTGAACTTGGAAGTCGAGTGTATGCACGACCCCCAATTTTCAGGGCGTTACACTACTAGTACACACGGTTTTCAGCCAAAATAGTAAGTATCCTATTTAGCTTCACCAAACCGTTCTCCTAATTATTCTAAGCTCTTTTCATGTTAGATGCAACTCCTAAAGCCCGATGGATGAAGAGTTATAATCAAACTAAAACTTATTATTTATAGTAAAAATGAAATTAAAACAGGAAAACGACCGTCGATCCAGGGGTATTTCGAAAATCTGGCTTGTGCAACCTGGCATAGTGGGTTGGTTGGCTATAGAAGCTCGCTCTACCCGAAAATCATGTATTTTATGCCTGATAACTCATTCCGGATTGTGAGATACGCCTGATCTAAGGTCTGACGGTCCGGATCACTTCTGTCGTCAACCGGGCCTTTTCTGATCCATCTTGGCCATGAAACTATCCACGACCCACTCTACATCACAAGGAAAGGTTGAAAGAAGGTTATCCTAGATCTGCCTCTAGTCAGGGGGACGCTGAGGTAAGAGATGGACGTGTTTCGCTTAATCCCTGTAAGCCTTTCAACTATACGGATTCGACCTTCAGACATTCGAGGGGGAACTAATATACAACTTTTATTCTTGATGATTTTTAGCCCTAATGCTGACAGAAATTTGTTGAGGAAATGTAAAAGACTCGAAATGGAACTCCTACTACTGTTCACTCCCCAAGTGCAGGGTTGTGATGTAGTAATAACTCGGTAAGACCGAGGTCGAATCCCAAGGGACTGAAACTTGTACGTTATCTAAAATTAACTAGAACTAGAACTAGGCTAAGATGAATTCTAAATTAATTAGCAATGGTGGAATACTTGTAGAATAATTAATCTAAAACTTAGGAAACAAATCAGAGATAGGAAACTAGGGATTCAGAGGATCCACTTGTAGAGATCAGAGAGATCTTATGCGTACTTCAAGAATCATGGAATTTACTGAACTGTCGTTGATCTAGTTTTCAAAGAGATGAAAGGTGTATGAATTAGAATGGATTCCATCACCAAACCATGCCCAAGAGACTATGGCAAACAACAGAATTAAACTAATTACCAACCAATCACATGCTATATTTGACCCTCAACACAACCCCCAACCAGCATTTTTCTAGTCACGAGCAAAATATGCGAAAAACAAGTTGAGAACTACAGGATAATTTCTATGAACTCGAGTGATTTTTTTTATTTTTATTTTTAAAAACGATTCAAATACGAGAAATTCTAAAACTCATGAATGTTGGGCATTACTTCTACTGGACTCAGGTACGTGGTAAACTCATAATCAAGTTCAAGGTATTAATCCATAAATCAGAAAAATGCTAAACATTGAGTTCCATGGGTGTATTGTGTAATCTCAACTTACCACTATTAAGAGGTCCAATCTTCAATTTCATGATATCATTGGTAACTAATAGAGCATTCAGGACACCCAAAATTTTTCTTACAGATCATCTTTTCAGTTTTCCAGCTTTTGATTTTTTATTTTTTTTTTTCTTGAAAGTAACATCAAGAAGGAGAAACAAATCCTCACCTATAGGGAGCAATCCTATGGTGAAAATTATTCGCCAACCTTTTCCCAAATCATCCATGGGGAACAAATCCTCACCTATAGGGAGCAAACCTATGGTGAAAATTATTCGCCAAAACCTTTTCCAAAGGTATTTCTTTTTTCTTTTTTTTAAATGATCATGACGGACAAATTTTCAAGCGGTTTCCTCACATGCTTAGTGATTACCAAGTTAACCCTTCAATATCAGATTGAAACCTTAATGTGAAAGCGAGATGTGACATGTAAACTCATGACTCAATCAATGTTTACAACTTCTAATCACGGATTAATAATTCGAACTAACTGTGAAATCTAACAGATACTGAATTCAAGTGTCATACATGACCAACATCGCGTATCGAAATCAAAGATATCTGTCAAAATCACTTCGAATTCACAGGAATTTCCAGAAAAATTTAAAAATTTTCACAATTTTTGCTCAAGACCGAGAAAATACTGATTAGGAAACCTAATCTCCCACCCCCAACCTAAAATCTACATTGTCCTCAATGTAAAAGATATATGAGCATGCAATGCACATGGGACAACGAAAGTAAATGAGAAGTGATGGGAAGATAGTACCTGAATAACAAATCAAGAGAGATTTTTCACGAGATCACAGTATGGAAGCTGTCAGCATGAGAGAGAAAGCAGAACAAAAATAACGAAAATAAAATCCTACCTATACCACTTTCGCAGGTGCTCTCGATTACATTTAGCGTATGCAACAAGCCTTTAAACCCCTAGGTTACCCCTAGAGGACGAGTTGTAGTCTCGTGAGGGTTTGCAGTAATGTTACCCACAAACATTGAATCGATCATGGAACTTGATCATGCCATAAAGTTCCTCTTCCGGCCAATATCTTGATAAGTTTCTCACTAAGTTTCTCAATAGGATCATCCAAAAGCCCTTTTTACAATAGGCTTGGATGCCCTGGAGTTTGACTTTCCAGAGAAACTTATTTACCTCATTAAAAATGTGTTGATGATTCGCCTGAGGTATCCAAAGTATAAATGATTCACCTATGTCAGAAAAAGTTTCAGAGTTAGTATCCCATGGTGAATCAGAGACTACAGATAGATCAAGTTGAGAAAAATTTTCAGGAAGAGGTGTAGTCTCAACACATTCCGAAGTATCAGACTTCGGTTCAATTTCTAGTTCCTTATTCCCTAACGGTAAACATTCAGGATCTGTGGAAGAAGGGGCTTCAGAGTAAGGGTTCTCTCGGTCAGTACTGACTGTCGAGATGTTATCTTGCAAGGCATTCACTATGTCTCTTATCATGGGATCATTTGAATCTGCAAAGTATGTCAAGCAATCATCAAAAGAGTTGGGACATTCTTCTGAGAGTGACTTATTTTTCACCTTGGAGCTTGTGATAATCTGCTCAAGGAATCCATCATCCTTAAAAGTGGACGGATGTATACTCTCTTGCTCTAACCCTGCACAGACAGATTGAGGGTCAGTATGCGAAGCATTGATATAATCACTCTGTTCATTGAAATTACTCAGAAGAGGCATTGAATCGTCCACATTCAACAGTTTAGATGGTGGCCTCAACTGGGTGGTTTCAAATTCCAGAGTCGTAGCGCGCAACTCCTCTTTCTCTCGAATCATATCATCATTCAATTCAGGGGAGTGGTCCAAATATGTTTCACAAGAGTTATAAGGGTCGGTCATAAGGGGCTCCTCCACTTTTAGATCAGACATGTCAGGTGAGTGAAGTATCTCATTATGACCGTTCTCTTCGCGTACTTCTTGATCATTAACTTGAACCAAACTTGAGATTAGTTCCAGGGAAATTGTGGTTATACATTCAGGATTGTCATCCCAGTACTCATCATATTTTGGTTCAGTGCAGTGCACACTTGGGATGAAATCACTTTCCTCATATTCTTCACCTAGAATGGGTTGAGATTCGCATAAACTAACATCTTCATCATTATTAGAATCTAGTGTGTCATGTAATTAAAGTGTATCATTATATTTGAAAGACAGCCATGTCTCTTCCCCATTCTTTTGAACAGTCATAGAAATCGACTCATCGGTAAATTGGACCGTATGCTTGTTAATGGAATCCAACTCCTCATTCCAAATTCTAGAGTTCTTCAAAGGCGAGTTAGGATCACTTTCCTCGCATTGTATTTCTGAAATGAGTCGTGGCTAGGATGACCGAGCCTCTTCTATTCTATCAAGGCGCGAATTGAGTCCTTTCATTGCTTTTCTGAATTCCGCAAACCACTCCATGTTATGCTGAATTGAATTTTCCTTGTTCGTTTCTGGTTGAATCTCAAAGGTAGAGGGTCCAAGAGAATAATCACTTGAAATAAGTGATTTCAAAGTTTTTATACTTTCTTCACAACGTGCTAAGTGATACTGAAATGAATCCTCTTGGATCGTTTCTGGTTGGATCTCAATGTTAGGGTATCCAAGAGGATAATCCTTATAACATGTTATTGGTTCATCTTCACAGCTTTGATGTTTCCACTGGTTATAGTCATATTGATCATACATGGGAGAATATGATGGCTGATAATAATCCTCATTCCCATAATTACGATCGTATACAGCCCTATTAACCGATGGAAGATAACGTTCTAGTCGGTTCTCAATGTCTGTTTGTGATGGAGAAAAATCTTGAGGTATACGTTGAATTCCACAACCCTCGGGCATTCCCCAATATCTCCTATCCATCTCAGCATATGCACGTACCCACGATTTCATGGTAGAACCCTGACTCTGAGTCTAATTCTAGAACAAAAGAAAAGTCCTATAGAAATATGGAAAGTAAGAGAAGAAGTTATAAGGGTGTTACCAAATAAGAAGTTCCTATGTTAAGATCCTGCAGAAGAAAACAAAACAAGTTAGTTTCTAAAACAGTTAGTCTAAGATTATAAAATTTCTAAAAATCCTAATAGACAAAAAATAAAAAAATTAGAAAAGATATCACCAAATTAGAAGTTTCTATCTCAGAATCCTACAAAACAGGAAATACAAGTTAGTTCAAAAAAAAATCAGGAAAATCTAAACCTAAAACTGAAGTTAGTAAAAATCCTAATCTTAAACTAATCCTAAAACTAATTAATTTCAGAAAAACGTAGCCGACAGTCCCCGGCAACGGTGCCAAAAACTTGTTCACTCCCCAAGTGCAGGGTTGTGATGTAGTAATAACTCGGTAAGACCGAGGTCGAATCCCAAGGGACTGAAACTTGTACGTTATCTAAAATTAACTAGAACTAGAACTAGGCTAAGATGAATTCTAAATTAATTAGCAATGGTGGAATACTTGTAGAATAATTAATCTAAAACTTAGGAAACAAATCAGAGATAGGAAACTAGGGATTCAGAGGATCCACTTGTAGAGATCAGAGAGATCTTATGCCTGCTTCAAGAATCATGGAATTTACTGAACTGTCGTTGATCTAGTTTTCAAAGAGATGAAAGGTGTATGAATTAGAATGGATTCCATCACCAAACCATGCCCAAGAGACTATGGCAAACAACAGAATTAAACTAATTACCAACCAATCACATGCTATGAAAGTTAGGAAGGGTACCGTCATCCAACCATGCCCAGGAGACTATGGTGAACAACAGGTCTTCTTGACATCATAAACATAAAGGAGAAAAGAAAATACTCAAGCCATCGCAGACCCACTGTAATTTCAGTCACAACAGACCATTAAAGACTATAAATATTTCCAATATTAATCAAACTAAAATCATCTTCAATTCATGTATTAAAATTAAATAAAAATCATAAAATCTCCCATCTCACTACAAGCTTCACCTCCTAGCCCTAGCTAGGAGGTTTAGCCCAACATGAATAGGCTAGATAAAAATAAAAGAAATAAACAAACTCAACTCTCTCTCTTGCAGACGTCCGACCTGAGCCTTCCTTCCCAGCTCTGAATCTTCCTCCCAAGACCTGAATGAATGCTCCCCACATCCTAAACCTCCTTTTATAGCTGCTGGAGTGGTGAAAATCAGATTTGAATCGGATTTGGAAAGCTATGCATGCCCATTGAAAGCTTTTTCGCAGCCAAGTTCGGTGCCTCGAAACACACCACTTTTCTCGTTCAAATTTCAAAGAAACACCGTCCCTTAGGATTTTATTGGGTCCTCTACATGATAGACGGTTCAGATCTGCCATATGATCAAAGATGGTGGCCCAAAACTGCCTGAAAAAGTCAGTTTTCGCGGATGTGCGAAACCTTTCGCACCATTTCGCTGTTATGATCGGTGGGCCCCACAGAAGCATTTTCTGGAAAATCCACCCCATCCATTGGATTAAGAACGAAATTTCAGTCAAGAATGGGTGGTTTCGAATGTCCATTGACGTGGCCCAGAGAAGAAATCACAAAAAGATCAGTTTTGAACGCTACCGAGCAGCCCTTTTGTGGCCTCTGTATCTCACACGTGTGCACGCATGGGTACAAAAGGTCAGCATGATTTTGTAATTCTCAAAGCCCTCTACACGGTGGACGGATCAGATCGGACATACAAGCAATGGGTGGGGCCCACTACCGTCCGCAAAACGGACGCCGGTCGGTTACGCGACCGTGAAAATTTTCATTTTTTTTTTCTTTCGGTCAGAGACGGTTTATGGGCTGATCTGTCAGTTGGGGCACTTCCCGAGATCTTCACTGGCTGAAATTTTATATGTATGGTTAATTTATGGACCTTATCTCATGTATGAAGTTTCGAACCAAACGGATGGTGAGAAACATGTGATCTTTCATTCTGGATCAGTTTTAGGCCATTTGAGCTTCAGTTCTTTGATTTTTGCTGATCCCGGGCGTTGATCTTGGTCCCTTGGAGTCTGTATCTTGCCTTTGTGTTATTAGGTTGTTAAATCCATACTTTAAACATCCTTTTCAGTCCCTGCTTGTAAATCCACCTTGCAGCACAAACATGATTAACCAGGCCGTTTAAATAGTATCATATACGTAAAATTAGGTAATTACTAGGGTCTGATATGCAATATTTGACCCTCAACAACTACTGTTGGAAAATAGCATGGTATCATCGGCATAAATGAGGTGGGTGATAACTTAGTTGGTGCTTGAGGATTTGAATGGGCTACATAGACCGGCATCTAACAACTATTTATGGCCCCTACTGAGGGCTTCCATGAGCAAGATGAAGAGACTGGGAGAGATCGGCTCTCCTTGTCGCAGCCCTCTCTCTAATTTGAAAAATCCGCAGGCTGCTCCTTTAAAAATAACTGAAAACCAAACTCCCAAATAGTACTTTTCCACCAGGCTAATCCATTGGTGGTTGAACCCAAATCTCTACAGAACCTGATTGAGGAAGTTCTAATCCACCCTATCGTATGCTTTTTCTAAGTCAATCTTCATATGATGTTGTTTCCCTGGACCTTCTTGTTGATGTCACAAAGGAGCTCTTGCGCAAGGGCTATACTATCTGAGATGGACCTTCCTCACCCAAAGGCTTCTTGTTTGCTCGAGATAAGCTTAGGAAGGAGGGCGTTGATCCTAGCTATAATGACTTTGGAGAATATTTTGTATATGCAGTTGCATAAATTGATAGGCCAAAAATCAGATAATTTTTTAGAGATAATGTTTTTGGAATAAGGCATATGAGGGAGGCCTTGAATGCGTGAGAAATGTTACCTCCCTTGAAGAGATGTGTGATTGCTTTGTGAACATCATGTCCCACAATCTTCCAGCAGCTAGCAAGAATGCTCCAAAGAAGTCGTCTGGGCCAGGGACTCCATCAGGGGGGATTCTTGCGGACGTAAGATGAATCTTGTCTAGAGTGGGATCTGCCATGAGTGAAGAATTCTCCTCAGTTGTAACTGTTGTTGTGATCGGCAGAAGGATGTCATCGATTAGGCCAATGAGATTTTCCTTGAATAAATTTAAAAAATACTGAATCACTTCATCTTTCATTTCCGCGGGGTCCGAAGAAAGGGTGTCGTTCTGTAGCTCTATCTCATGAATGGTTGCCTTTATTATTTTGTCTATGGCAGTAGAGTGGAAGAATTTAGTGTTTTCATTACCATCATGAAGCCAACTGTTCCTAAATTTCTACTTCCAGAAAATTTCCTATATGTTCTCTAAGTGAACCAACTCCTGTTTAACGGCCGCTAATCTGTTGTAGGTTTGATTTGTGGGGTTCGTAGTGTCTTCTTTAAAAATAAATAATAAAAAAAACAAGGAGATCTTCCATATATTAATCATCAGCAAACATATACAATATTTTGGGCTACCCCCGAACCTAAACAACCGGGGGAAGCCTATTATGTGGGAAACCTCAAAACACACTAGACAAAAGGAGGGGGGAGGGAGGGGGGGGGGGGGGGGGGGGGGGGGGGGGGGGAACCTTCCCTGATCGCCCCCAACCCTACTCTGTCCAAGAAGAAAAGCCCTTGGACCTGCTGAGGGAGATTACTAAGGTGACCGTAGATAGAGGAGGATTGGGTGGCACTACTCATGCGAGCCAACGCGTCGGCGAGGAAGTTTCCTTCCCTGAAAATGTGCTCAAATTTTACCTGCCCCCTAGATTGGTGCTTTGAGATTCTATGAATCCAAAACCTCTAATTTCAACCAAGCAAAGAAACCCCATTCAGCACGTCGACAACCAGCCTTGAATCCAATTCCACCACAATATTAGAAAAGCCTCTTTGCAGACCAAGCGCAAGACCATCGTGAATGGCCCGCAGCTTAGCCAAATTGTTTGATCCCTCACCATAGGCCGCAGAAAATGCATAGATAAAATTACCAGAGGCACCCCTACAAATCCCGCCACCACCTGAACTCCCAAGATTCCTTCTCGCCAACCCATCCACATTGACTTTAATCCACCCCTCCGATGGCTTCATCCACTTAACTATCAAAGGCACAAGGAGGACTCTTCGCCCGCGAGAGGCCAGGCTGGCAGGGGGGCACTGCAAAGAAGCGATCCATCATTTCACTCTTGCAATTACCGCAGAAGCAGAAGTCGACCTGCCCTCAAAGACAGCAGCGTTACGGGATTTCCAAAGTTCTCATAGCATGAAACACGGGGCTAACATGGTGCAAAGAGAGAAATTCCCCCGTGGGGCCGCGGCCCACCACTAGGCTAATCTACCTTTTATGGAGGATGCTACCATGACACTGATCTAGAACTGACGGCCCAAGTCTGCCCACACCACTTATGCCAGCGAAGCTCCAATGAACAAATGAAGAAGGGACTCCAAGGAGGGGGATGGACCATTCTGGGAATTACAACAAATGCACCTAGATACAAGAGATATGCCACGAGCTTGGACAACATTGTCAATCGGAACCACTTCCTGCAACATCCTCCAAACAAAAAGTGATATTCTGGGAGGCAATTTCTCATGCCACACCCACTTCGACCAAGCCTTACCTGGACGGCTGAGCCTACACACTTCCTACACTGACTTCACAGAGAACTTCCCGAAGGGGTTAACGGCCACAGCGGATATCAGGGCCATCGGTTGTACAAAAACCGACCCGGAAAATAAAATCAATGGTTTCCTGAGGAAGGAACGTGAAAACCAAAGATGGAGGCAAAGGGCTGTTGACGTTAAGGACATTATGAACCTGCACTTCCATCAGGCCGGGCAGGATTGGGGCCTCTGCCAAATGCAGAAGAGGACCAAGCCCTGTCCAATTCACTGACCAGAAATTGCATTCCCCCTTACCAATGCACCCTTACAATCCCACTGACGTTCGTAGTGTCTTCTTCTTCTAGCTGCTTAACTGTCGATTCTACCTCCTTAGTTTTGTTGAAGATATTACCAAATATAGCTTTGTTCCATTCTTTTAAAGCAGCTTTTGTATTCTTCATTTTACAGAGGAGAGAGATCTAGGGTTGACAAAAGTCTCTGACTTACAAGAATCTGCAACTATCTCTTAGAACGTGTCATGTACAGTCCACATATAGAGGAACTGAAAGGGGCAGAGAGACGACTGGGGTGGTTGAGGGGAAGCGAGGAGGAGGGGGGAATGATCTGAGTTGATCCGAGGGAGGTGTTTAACCTGAAAGTGGGGGAACATATACACCCATGTTTTAGAAACGAGGGCCCTATCCAGTCTGGCCCTTGAATCCCACATCTATCAAACTTGCCCTGTTAATTGCCTCGACGAAGTCATTAGTGCTAGGGACAATGAGATTATTACCTTCAATTCTCTCTGAATGATGTGTTACCACATTAAAGTCACCGCAAACTAGTCATGGCACTGAGCCTGCAACTATAGCAATGTCTGCTAAATTTGACCAAAGGCCTCTCCTCCGCACCAACGACCATTTGGCAAAAACTATGGAGATGATCTAGTTAAAATCCATACCCTGCCGATCCACTCAAAGAGTGATCATTTGATTCAAAGTAGAAACTGCAACGGTTACGATAGTGGGAGTGTGAAAGATCCAAAAATTTCCTCTCACGTCAATCTTGGAGATGGAGGAGGAGAAGCATAGCTTGAGACTCGTTTGAACCCGTTTTGATTCTGGTAACATTGGTTCCAGAATTGCTACAATGACTATTTTGTACTTAAAATGTGTCTCTTGATCAATCAAACTGTGGGCACGTTGCCCACTGTTCACTCCCCAAGTGCAGGGTTGTGATGTAGTAATAAACTCGGTAAGACCGAGGTCGAATCCCAAAGGACTAAAACCTGTACGTTATCTAAAACTAAGTAAAACTAGAACTAGACTAAAATGTAATCTAAATTAAATAGAATTTAAGGAATAATTGTGAAATAATTATCTAAAACTTAAGGAATTCAGGGGAAGGAAACTAGGGATTCAGAGGATCCACTTGTAGAGATCAGGGAGATCTTATGCCTGCTTCAAAAACTCAACTGGACTTAGAGTCCATCTTCATCCAATTGAAGAATGTAACCATAGAAATCAAATTGAACTTACTTGATATAGTTTCAAAGAGATGAAAGGTATATGGATGAAGTTTTGAGCCGAATGGATGGTGGAAACCACGTGATCTTGCATTTTGGACGATTTTTAGGCCACTTGAGCTTCAATTTCCCAATTTTCTCGAATCTTTGCCGTGTAATTCTGTCAATCTTGGTCCCCTGGAGTCCGTCCCTTGCCTTTAGTGTCATCAAAACGTTAAATCTATGCTTTAAGCATCCTTTTTCAGTCCATGCTCGTAAATACACTCTACATCACAAACATGATTAAATCGGGCATTAAACAATATCATGTTCATAAATCTAGGCAATAACTGGGGTCTGATATGTAATATTTGACCCTCAACACAACCCTCAACCAGCATTTTGCTAGTCCCGAGCAAACTATGTGAAAAATAAGTTTATAATTATAAGAGAATTTCTCGAGTGATTTTTGAAAAACTATCCAAATTCCAGAATTCTAAGGTTCATGAATGTTAGGCATAACTTTCTCATAGATTCAAACACACAGTAAATGTCATAATTCAAAGTATTACTCCATCAATTAGAATAATTCTAAGCATTGAATTTCATGGGTGTATAGTGAAATCTCGGCTTATTAACGTTAAAATTCACTTCTTTATTTCAGGATATCATTGGTAACCAACAAGAGAATTCATGATAACCAAAATTTTCCTCACAGATCATTTTTTCATTCCTTTAGCTTTTAATTTTTCTAGAAAAAGTAATGCCAAGAAGGGAAATCAAATCCTCACCTACAGGGAGCAAACCTATGGTGAAGACTGTACACCCAACCCTTTTCTCATATCATCCATGGGGAATTAAATCCACACCTATAGGGAGAAGACCTATGGTGAAGATTATTCGCCCAACCCTTTCCAAAGGTATCTGTTGTTTTTTTTTTTTCAATTTATCACGATGGAAAAATTTTTCAGGCTGGTTCCTTACATGCTTAGTGATAACCAAGTTAACCCTTCAATATCAAACTGAAACCTTAATGTGCAAGTGAGATGTGTCTTGTGAAATCATGACTCAATCAATGTTTACAACTTCCAATTCTGGATTAACAATTTAAATTTAACTGTGAAATCTAACAGATACTGAATCCAAGAGTCATAAATTACTAACATCACGTATCTTGAAATTCTCAGTGCGAGATGATCGTCAAACTCACTTCAAATTCATAAGGAATTTCAGAAAAATTTTAAATAAAATTCACAAATTTTTTTTTTTTACTCAAGACCAAGAAAATACTGATTAGGTAACCTAATCTCCCACCCCCAACCTAATATCTACATTGTCCTCAATGTAAAATATGGGAGCATGCAATGCACATGGGGCAACGAAAGGAAATGAGAAGTGATGGGAAGATAGTACTTGAACGAAAAAATCAAGAGGCTTTCCAAATATATCTACGTAAGAGCGGGTCAGCACAAGAGAAAAACCAACAAAAATAATAAAAAATAAAATCTTACCTACACCACTTTCACAGGTGCTCTCGATTGTATTTAGCATATGCAACAAGCCTTTAAACCCCTCGGTTCCCCTAGTGGACGAGTTGTAGTCTCGTGAGGGTTTACAGTAATGTTACCCACAAACATTGAATTAACTAACTAGGAAAATGAAATGAAAAGCTGGGTTGCCTCCTAGGAGCACTAAGTTTACCGTCTTCAGGCAGACCAATAAAGCAAACTACCCTAGTCCTATGAAAGCGATAAACCTACCTATACCTCCATCAGACTAGGAAATCAAACTTGGTAAACAGGAGCAGTCAGAGGCATGGACATGTCCTCTGAATCAAATTTCTCGACAAATGGTTTTAATTGATGTCCATTTACTTTAAACTCCTTGCCATTGTCGGGATCTCTTATCTCGACGGCCCCACGAGGATAAGCAATAACAACAATGTAAGGGTCGATCTAACGAGATCGAAGCTTATCCGGAAAGAGATGTAGTCGAGAGTCGTACAAAAGGACTTTCTGACCTGGCATGAATAATTTCCGTAGAATATGTTGATCATGAAACGCCTTCATCCTGTCCTTGTAAATTCTTGAGTTCTCGTATGCGTCATTCCGAATTTCTTTAAGTTCATTTAACTAAAGTTTGCATAGCGATCCAACTTTGTGCAAATTGAAATTCAAGTTTTTGATCGCCCAGTACGCTTTATGTTCCAACTCCACAGGAAAATGACAAGCCTTCCCATAGATAAGGCTAAAGGGCGACGTTCCAATAGGGGTTTTAAAAGCAGTACGGTATGCCCATAAGGCATCGGTCAATCGGATTGACCAATCCTTACGATCAGGGTTAACCGTTTTCTCTAGGATATGTTTGATCTTCCTATTGGAAATCACAGCTTGTCCACTTATCTGTGGATGGTATAGGGTACTTACCTTATGAGAGATACCGTATTTCTTCATTAAGCTCTCGAATGGTCTATTACAAAAGTGTGAGCCCCCATCACTTATGATGGCTTTAGGTGTTCTGAACCACGAAAGGATGTTCTCTTTTAAGAATTTAATGATCGTGCGATGGTTATTATTTTGGCACGGAATCGCTTCGACCCATTTAGTGACATAATCTATAGCGAGCAAAATATATAAATTTTAAAAGGATTAGGGGAATGGTCTCATGAAATTGACGCCCCAGCAATCAAATACTTCAATGATAAGGATGAGATTCAAATGCATCATATTTCGACGGGATAATGCTCCTAATTTTTGACAATGCTCACAAGCCTTGCAAAACTCATGAGTGTCCCTGAACATAGTGGGCCAAAAAAAGCCACAATGTAGAATCTTGGCCGTGGTCTTTTTAGTAGAAAAGTGACACCTGTAAGACCCGTATCTTGGTCCGTACCTTTCCGTACACTTCCGCGGTCGTACCGGTCGAATTCCGGCAACTTTCGACCCTTAAACAATATCGACGCGCGACCTGGATTCTTGTACCGACAACCCGAGTCGACTCAACCCGAGACCAATACCTTAGCGACCGCACCGTCGCCGCGGTTCCGATACCGCGACTCGCGCGCCAAGGCGATACCCTGATCAAGAGATATGAGCCAACGTTCGGTGCGAGAAAACGCCGCGCGTTGCGAAAACCAAGGGAATCTCAACGATGTGTCACATCAATCACATCAATCCCATCAATCAATCACCCATCAACCCATCACATGTCAAATACACATCACTTCCATCCCTTTTTCCAAGCAACCACCAAAGTCTTCTCAACCCATACCTTTCTTACACAAAAAGCCACAAAAGTCTTCCTAACCCATACCTTTCTTACACAACCATCACTCACCCATCCATCCATCACTCTCTCTCTCTCCCTTTACATCACTCTCTCTCTTACTCTCTTTCTCATTTCAAAATTTCCAAGCAACAACAATTCCAAAGGGCTCCCACGTATGGAATTTTTCAAGTCCCTCTAAGCTTCAAGTGGCCCACCTTCCTACCCCAAAATCTCCCATCTCAACCCTCCATTCTTCATCCTAACCGTTGAAGTTGAAGCCAAGGTGCCAAGGAACCCCTAGGAGCGAGAAGATCGGACGGTGGGTGCTTCTATAGGGTAGTTTTTATTGTTTTTATGGTGGACCAAGTGAGACTCACCGATCCATGGTGTGGATCTCACTTGGGACCCTTATTTGTGGCCGATGGACCACTTGGATCATCATGATCATTCCATGATGGGGCCAATCTCCATGGACCCCATCATGATGTTTATTTTCACTTAGAAAGGTCATCTAGACCATCCATATCGGTGGAGAATGGATCTCCACCGTTGATTTACATTTCTAATGGCCCCATGTGCAAGGGATCCATTTATTGTATGTTTCATTGCAAGGGAGGGCCCATAATGACGGGGACCCTCCATCACAAGCCGTGTCCCACTCTCTTTGTCTCTCACTCTCTCTCCTTTATTTTATTTTATTTTATTTTATTTTGTTGCAATGGGAGGGTGTGGCCCACTTGAATGGATCCCACTTGGGATATTTTATTTTATTCAAGTGGGGCCCACCTTGGCTGTTACTCCCATGCCGTCCATCAGTGGGGCCCACTTCATCAGGGCCCTCCATTTAAAAAAAAAAAAAATAAAACAAAGAAGTTTTTTTTTAACCGTCCAGACGCTGGACGATTATAGCAAAAAGGAAGAAAAAGGAAAGAAAAGGAGAGGATTTTGGGTGGTCCCCTTGCATAGGCTCCACCCTGATGTTTGCGTCCGATCCAAGCCGTCCATCCTCTTACCCACGGCGTTTTAACCGTTGGGTAGAAGTTTGGAGCTAATCAGATCATCTGGTGGACCATAGCGCCGAATGTTGCATCTTCACCATTCAAATGTTAATTCTGGTGTTATTTCGCTTTCCATGCGCCCAAAAAATTCGAACTCTAGACTCATTTGGACGGCCTCGAGCCGCTGAACGCCATGGTCGGGACAGATTTTGACGAAGCGGGTCCCACGTGCGAAAAAGCCCGAGAAAACAATTTTTTTCAAAAAAAAAGAAACTCAATGAGGCAGAGCCTCTGTACCCAACGGCGCTGGCAGCGCTGCACGCTGCTCGTGCAGGCGTGATGGCAGGCGGGCGGGCGGTGGGGTTGCCACCCACGGCTGCTGCCGTGGGCCCCACCATGATGTATATATTATATCCACCCCGTTCATAGGGTAGGCCACCACCTGGGGTGGGCCCCTTATAAAAATGAGGATGATCCGATGCTCGGGTGGCCCACACCATGAGAAATAGTAGAATTGAACAGCTACCATTAAAATCCTTCCACTGGGCCATCGAAGCTTTAGATCAAGATGAAATTTATGGTTTTCCTTCACCCAGGTCCTGGTGACCCTTTGGACGGTTGGGATGAAAAAAATAAAAATAAATATCTACTATAGTGGGCCCCACTTGGAGCTCATAGTGATGTATGGGTCTTAAATCCACCGTCCGCCTGGACGGTGGGAGCCAGCACTGGTAATTGTGTTTTATACCCACCGTCCAGCAACGGTGGAGCCCACTTGCACGTGTGTACTCACGTCACCCCCCTTCCCCCCTGGCTGAACAGTTTGGATGGAAATAAACACTACAGTGGGCCTCCCCCTTGCCCATATCCACACCGAGTGATAGATAAATATTGCAGTGGACTTAGGCCCATGCAACCTCCTGAACCGTTTGGATGGAAATATTCATATTTGTGGGCCCAAGATCCGTATAACCTTTTGAACATATTGGATTGCAAATAAGCATTTCAGTGGGCCCCTTGCCAACCAGATTGAATGGCAAATAAACATTTCAGTGGACCTCTAGGCCATGGGAGTGGACCCATTTGATGTACTTCAAGGCCCATGAAATTGGACCCTTTTGTTGAAATTTAAAGCCCATGAAAGTAGGCCATTTGATATATGTAAGGCCTAAGGGTTTAGGCCCACTTTGATATGCATACGAGGCCTATGGGTTAGACCCATTTAATATATTGAAGGCCCATGGGTTAGGCCCATTTGATTTGTTTAAGACCTAGGGATTTAGGCCCATTTGACTCATGTCAGGTCTATGGGTTGAGGCCCACTTGATCTACATGTGGGATCCCATTTGGTGTGGCCCATTTGATACATATTGGACCCATGTGACTAGGTCCAATTGATGCAATCCAAGGCCCACGGATTATGACCCATTGCAATATACCTAAGGTCCATTGGCGTGGTCCATTTATGTGGCCCGTTTTACAATTACAAGGCCCATCTATCATGGTCTATTAGATACATTTAAGGTCCAATGGGACGTACCTAAGGTCCATTGCAATGTGTGTTCCCAATACAGAATATGTGGCAATATTTACGACAGTCGTGCCTTGGGAGCAATGTTGGTTTGACGTCCACATTGCGAGTGTAATGCTGGTTGGATGTCCACATTACGACTCTCCTTAGGGCCCATTATTAGGCCGTACTTGCGGTGTATAGACCGTCCAGGTCCATCTGCATGGTAAATAGTTCATTTTGCTGTAACATGTTTAGTACAGTTCATGACTCATGATCATACGCATCATATGTATGCTTGACGTGAGAATTGTCTGATCATAGCATTTGCCTTCGGGCAGGTTGTTTATGGGCTCCCGGTTAGGCGGTGTTGCCCTACATGAGCGCACGGTATGCGCAGGATTGGTTGCATGACTGGATAGCGTGATTCATGCATTCCGCATTTGTGTGACATGGTTATTGAACGCCCTAGCGGCATCAGGGCCGTAGCCTCCACAGACGCATCGTGGTTGGCAGGATTGGATACCGGAAGTCTTATTCTACATGGGGTACTATAGATATCCCTGGGTGAAAGTCCCTAAACCCTTATGGTACCAAGAGGTTGCTCCAACGTCTAGACCGAGTGGGTAGATGAGCGTTGAGTGCCGATTACCAGACGGTTACGCTCTCCACTGTGTCGTGGTCGGTTGGAAGGGGGTGCGGCCTTACCCGCCAGAGAGTAGGGGGCAATGCTAGGCTGAGTCTGACCAGCTCGAGGAATGGGTCCGCTATCGACGAGTCGCGCCCGATATTGGCAGACGGATAGTGAGGTCTCTTCCACTTACCTTATTGCGCGCGATGTGGCGGCAATCTGGTTTAGAGTGTACTAGACCCCGGTGATATTCCATACTCTGAGCTGTACTGATATGTGGACATTGATGAGTATCTGTATGCTTGAGTTGCATTGTACATTGCATGGCCTTGGGATGGCCGATACCATTCATGTCTTGCATTGCATAGCCTTGGTACGGCTCATGACGTTTTGGTTCCATCTGCATATTCCGCATTACTCTGACATTGCATTCATATTACTACCTTGCGCACACACTTTCACCACCCTCTAAGCTTTCTGTAAGCTTATGCACGACCGTTGCGTGCAGGTGACGTTGGACTACAGCAGCGTTGAGGCAGGAGCGCGTCGCTGATCATTTTGGAGTTTTCTGTTATTTACCATTGTATTTCCCTTTATGCTCATTGTACTTGTAAAAATTTTTGATCATAGTGGAAATGTAATGGAGTGCTTGGTTGTTGTTTGTGGGTTATGCCTTTGGTTATGCTTACTACGAATCAAACTGATATTTAAAATCCTCCTTATAGCATCCCAGGATCGGAACCTGGCGAATGGGAGCTAGGAGCCGAGAATGGGGTTCTACGGAGGCTGTCGGTGCCGGATTCGGCGATCGGGAATTTTGTGAGCCCGGTTTCCGAGTTTGGGGCATGACAACACCACAGGCTTGTGAGTGACAGAAGGAGATGACACTCTGATGCTCATCGTCTGGCACACATCTCCTTAGGATTTGGTCTGAGTAATATTTAAACAAATATGAATCGTCTCAGAAAAAGTTACGCACCTTGGTAAAGAATTTTTTCTTATCTTGTGTCGTCCAATGTGTCAGTATGGAACCTGTGGCAAGATAATTGGCAATATCAGCAAACCAAGGTGAATGGAAGACTCTAAACAGTTGTTCATCAGGGAACATGTCATTAATATGGGTCCCCTCAAGGAAATCAGAAGTATTAAGGCGAGAAAGATGATCGGCCACTACGTTCTTTACTCCCTTTTTATCTTTAATTTTTCAATCAAATTCTTGGAGTAGAAGGATCCATCGTATCAAACGAGGCTTATAATCATTCTTAGAAAGAAGATACTTAAGTGCCGCATGATCTGTGTAGATAATGATTTTGGATCCGATCAGGTAGGACCTAAATTTATCCAAAGCGAACACCACAGCTAAGAGTTCCTTTTCCGTAGTCGAGTAGTTCACTTGGGTAGGATTTAAAGTCCTACTTACGTAATGAATGATGTAAGGCCGCTTATCTTTTCTCTGACCTAGAACTGCTCCAAAAGCATAATTAGAAGCATCGCACATAAGCTCAAAAGGAAGGCTCCAATTGGGTGGCTGCATGATAGGTGCAGTGGTTAACATGCCCTTAAGCTTAGTGAAAGCTTCCTTGCATTGTTCAGTCCACTCGTATGGTGCATCCTTTTACAGAAGGTTACATAAAGGATGAGAGAGGAGACAAAAGTCCTTTATGAATCGTCTATAAAACTCTGCATGTCCTAAGAAGGATCGCACGTCTCTAATGTTCTTGGGTGGAGGTTGGTTAGAGATAAGATCTATTTTTACGTTATCTACCTCGATTCCCTTAGACGAGATAATATGCCCAAGGATAATTCCCTTTTGAACCATGAAATGACACTTCTCCCAATTAAGTACCAAATTCTTTTCTTCACATCTTTTCAGCATACATTTAAGCTTCTCTACTCATTCCCTAAAAGATTAACCGAAAACAGAAAAATCGTCCATGAAGACCTCTAAATATTTTCCCACCATGTCAGAAAAGATACTCATCATACATCGCTAAAAGGTGGCAGGGGCATTACATAACCCGAACGACATCCTTCTTTAAGCAAAAGTGTCGTAGGGGCATGTAAATGTGGTCTTTTCCTTATCCTCAAGGGCGATTTCAATCTGATTGTATCTCGAATACCCGTCAAGGAAACAATAATAGGAATGACCAGCTAGTCTTTCCAAGATTTGATCGATGAAGGGCAAAGGAAAGTGCTCCTTCCTTATGACGGTATTCAACTTCCTGTAGTCAATACACATTCTCCAACCAGTAATAACTCTAGTTGGCATGAGTTCATTATTGGCATTGGCTACGATGGTGATCCCAGACTTCTTAGGAACCACCTGAGTTGGACTCACCCATTGACTATCGGATATGGGGTATATGATACCTACATCCAATAGTTTAAGAACCTCGGCCTTAACCACTTCCTTCATGTTTGGATTTAGTCTACATTGTGATTGTCGAACGGTTTTCGCATTATCCTCAAGATATGTGCGGTGAGTACAAATCAATGGGTCAATTCCCTTGAGGTCCGCTATCGTCCATCCAAGAGTTCTCTTATGCTCAAGGAAAGTACCTATGAGCATACTCTCCTGCTCTTTCTCCAGGTGAGCAGAAATCATCACCGGGTATGTCTCATCTTGACCTAAATAGACATATTTCAAATCAGAGGGTAAAGGCTTTAGGTCAAGCTTCGGCGGCTTGAGGTTAGACGGTAGAGGCACTTCATCAATTTGGAGAAACTCTTCAAATTATGGCCTCCACTGGTTAACTTCAAGTACCGGTGCAGTATCAAGCATGACACACGTCTCCCTAATCATGTCATCATCAAAATCATGGGAGTGGGCCAAGTACGTCTCTAAAGGATCAGAGGATAAGGTAAGAGGCATTCTATCTTCCACGAAAGAATCAATCATGTTAATGTCGTGGAAATCGTCATCATTCTCTAAATTGCTATCGTATTGAAAAAGATGTTTGACTCCAACGTCAAATTTTTGAAAGATATAGTCATGACACCATTCCTGTAATTAATAATTGCATTTGAAGTGGCCAGGAATGGGCGCCCAAGAATGACGGGAATCTAAGTGCTCGTGTTATTGATTGGTTCAGTATCCAAGATGATAAAATCTATAGGGTAGTAAAATTTACCGACCTGGACCAACACATCCTCGATTATCCCTCTTGGTACACGAACAGTGCGATCAGCAAGTAGTAGTGTGGTTAGGGTAGGTTTTAATTCACCCAATCCTAACTATTTGTATACCTAGTAAGGAATCAAATTAACGCTTACTCCTAAGTCAAGAAGTGCGTGATCAATTCGATAGTTTCCAATTACACATGATATAGTTGGGCTACCGGGATCTTTGAATTTCTGCGGCACGTCTTGCTTCAGGATGACACTCACTTTCTCAGTCAATAAGATTTTCTTTTGAATACTCTGTCATCTTTTGGTTGTGCATAGGTCTTTCAAGAATTTGGCATATGAAGGTATCTGTTTTACGACATCAAGTAGAGGAATGTTGACTTTTACTTGTTTCAACACCTCTAGAATATCCTGAGAGTTAGAGAGACGTTTTGGTGCAACTAACCGTTGGGGGAACGGAGCAACTGGCTTCTCTAGAAGTTCCGGTTCTAATTTTTATGGGGCATCACTGGATCCATCATTGTTGTCTTCTTCTGGTAATTAAGGCTTTTCAGGTTTAATCGAAAGAGTTTTATCAATAACCTTCCCACTCCTAAGAGTGGTGATGGATTTAGCGTGCCCCATTTAATTCGAAGAGTTGGGATCACTTATCTCGTACTGCGGTTTAGGATTGGAGATTGGTTGTGCAGGAAGCATCCCTTTTTCTATAACCGTCATACGTGAATCTATTTTTTGCATAAAATCTGTAACTCCTCGCATTGCCTGAGCCAGCTCTTGTATGGAATTTTGAACCGATTCTTCTTGAGGTTTTCCCTGATTTGGATTTTGATTGAAGAAACCTTGAGGGGTAGTAATTTGTCCATTCCTTCAACTAAAATTGGGATGATTTTTCCAACCAGGATTATACGTGTTAGAAGTCGGTCTATTGAAAGGTCTTTGATAGTTATTTACGGCATTAGATTGTTCATTCAACACTTCTTGAAAGGCAGGTATTGTAAGACAATTTTCAGTTGTATGAATGTTGTAATCACAAATGCCGTAAGCACTTTCATTAACCTTATCCTTCTTTCCTTCCATAGCCTCAAATTTTCTTATGAACGTAGACACTTTATACTTGAGATCATCCGCTTCTTTCAAGAGATACGATCTACCTTTCTCCTTAGATTGAGTCAGCCTAGACGTAGTGTTCGAACTTGGGTAATAGTCTCATGATTGTGTTTTTTCAGCAAGACTATTGAGCTAATCCCACACCTCGTCAACATTTTTATTAATGAATTCTCCATTACACATTTTCTCGACCATTTGGCGCATGGAAGATGTCAGTCCATCGTAGAAAAAATTTGCAATGCGCCACGTTTCAAAGCCATGTTGTGGGCATGAACTGACCAAATCCTTGAACCTTTCCCAACATTGGAAGAATGTTTCATCTTCCTTTTGGGCAAAGTTCATGATTGCTTTTCTGAAGGTAATCGTTTTATGATGTAGAAGAAATTTCTTTATAAATTTCCTCTGCATATCATTCCATGTGCCAATGGATCTAGGACGCAGTGAATGTAACCACGTCTTGGGCTTCTCTTTCAAGGAAAATGGAAAGAGTTTCAGCCTAATTAGATCCTCAGATACATTGAAAAAGTATAAGGTGGTTATAATGTCGTCGAACTCTTTCAGATGTAGATATGGTTCTTCAGACTCAAGCCCATGGAACTTAGGAAGGAGTTGGATAACCCCTGCCTTGATGTCCATTTGTCCTATATTTTCAGGAAAAATCATGCATGAGGGCGTACTCACCCCCGCCAGTTGCAAATAATCTCGTAAAGTACAAGGCGGGGGTGCTTGTTGCACTTCATTCTCATCATGTATTTCCTCAACCCTAGGTTAGTGTAGTGCTTGAGGTTGATTCACAGCCATAACCTCAATTAACTCAGGGGAATTCAAGTGGTGTCTTGTCCTGCGATGGACAGTTAACCCCTCAACTAATCCTCCTTCAGTCAAGAGACGTCGAGTGTTGTCACGGGCCCACTTGGGCATGAAACACTCATAGCCCTAGATTCCAAACTTAATCCTACAGAAGGAAATAAAGCTCTAAAAAGAAGAGAGGGTTGGAGAGAAGTTACCAAATTGGAGTTCTTAAGTTAAAAACCTACAAAATAAACAAAACAAGTTAGTATCTAGAAATAGAAAGTCTGAGAATAGAAAATTCCTAAAAAAAAGATAGAAGTACTAATTTCTAAAGAATGAATTCCTTAAAAAAAAAAGAAGGTAGAAAATTTCTAAAATGGATTAGGAAAGTCTTAAACTAGGAAGCAAGTTAATAAAAATGGATATGAAAAATAGAAAGTAGAAATTAGAAAGAGCTTACTGAATTAGAAGTTTCTATCTTAAAAACCTACAAAACAAATAGGTTAGTTCCTAAGCAAAAAAGACTATAGAAAAATTCTAAAAATAGAATAAGAAACAAAGTTAGGATTCTTAAAAGAATTAGAATTAGAAGGTTCTAAAATGGAAAACCTAATCTTAAACTAATCCTAAAACTAATTAATTTCAAAGAATCGTAGCCGTCAGTCCCAGGCAACGGCGCCAAAAACTTGTTCACTCCCCAAGTGCAGGGTTGTGATGTAGTAATAAACTCGGTAAGACCGAGGTCGAATCCCAACGGACTGAAACCTGTATGTTATCTGAAACTAAGTAAAACTAGAACTAGACTAAGATGTAATCTAAATCAAATAGAATTTTAGAAATAATTGTGAAATAATTATCTAAAACTTAAGGAATTCAGGGGAAGGAAACTAGGGATTCAGATGATCCACTTGTAAAGATCAGGGAGATCTTATGCCTGCATCAAAAACTCAACTGGACTTAGAGTTCATCTTCATCCAATTGAAGAATGTAACCATAAAAATCAAACTGAACTTACTTGATATAGTTTCAAATAGATGAAAGATATATGAATTATATTGGATTCTATCACCAAACCATGCCCAGGAGACAAAGCAAACAACAGAATTAAACTAATTACCAACCAATCAACAATGCATGAGGGTTAGGAAGAGTACCGTCATCCGACCATGTACAGGAGACTATGGTGAACAATAGGGCTTCCTTACGTCATAAACATGAAAAGGAAAGGAATAAGCTCAAAGCCATTGCAGACTCATTGTAATTTCAGTCACAACAGACCATTAAAAACTAAAAACATTTCTTAAACTAACATCGATGTCAATTTAGTCTTAAATAAAAGGTATAATCAAAAGGACTTCTGTCACACTACAAGCTTCACCTCTTAGCCCTAGCTAAGAGGTTTAGCTAGCCATAACTAGGATTAGCTAAATTCTCTTAGGAAAAGTAATCAAGGAAAAAGAAAAACAGGAAAGCAAAAAGAAAAATCTAAACTAATAACTCTCTCTCTCTCTCTCTCTCTCTCTCTCTCTCTCTCTCTCTCTCTCTCTCTCTCTCTCTCTATTACACTTCACGTCCAAGCTTAGATCTCTGGAATTCTCCCAGATCTCCCCTCTCTCTCTCTTTTATAAGCACCAGGAGGTGGTGGATAAAGTCGGTGAAAGAAATCTTCATGCAGACGTTTTTACGCATCAGCAACGAGAGATACCTGCACTGGTTCTTCATAGGGCCCATAATTGAAGTCGATGAAAAAAATCTACTCCGTCCATTGGATGCGACTCGAAAAACCAATCAGAGATGTTGATTTTGGTTCGGATTTGGTGTGGCCCACAGACTCTTTCTTGGTGTCATCTTCCTGGAATTTGAACGGTTGAAAACTAATCGTCGTTGTCTTCTGGGAATTTTTCACCTAGGACTTGGTAATATGGACAGTCAGAGTTCAATGGACGGACTGGATCAGACCGATGGACCCTGATGGTGGCCCACAACATTTCTCCGCAAGCTCTGTTGCGAAACAGAGCTTACGTACGTGACTGTGATTATCAGTGGGCCCCATGACGACATTAACTAGAAAATTCATGCCGTCCATTGATTTTAGGACGAAAAACCATCTGGGAAGGAGTGCTTTTTGGAGCATTTTCAGTTTGGTCCACACAATATTTCACTCCACTGTTCATCCGATGTTTAATGGCTGAAGACGCACAAACGCTTGCATGGGGCCAAACGGTCACCGTGGTTATGGTCGTACTCACTTCCCAGGCGTAATGGACAGTCCAGATCTTTGATCTGGATGTTGATGGTGGCCCATAGAACCCCATCCGCAAGGCCGTGAGCGGACGCTGTGCAAAAAAAAAAAAATGAAAATCTGTTTTAAAGAAGGAGAGCTCGGGTCAACCCACGCTGACCCATATCATGATTCCGGTGCGCGGTTGGAGTCTTCGCACAAGGTGTACACACACCACAGCGTGGGGTCCACCATAATGTCTATATGAAATCTGCTCTGTCCATCCACTTTGTCATATCACTTTAGGGGTTGAGATCAAAATTTAAGCATATCCAAGGATCATGTGGGCCTCATTTAACAATCTGTGGGCTGATCCAGCTATTGGGCCACTTCCACAAGGATCTGAGAGTTGAAATTCAAAGTGTACAGTTAATTTATAGTCCTCAGGCCATGCATGAAGTTTCGAGCAGAATGGATGGTGGAAACCCCGTGATCTTACATTCTTGACAATTTTTGGGCCACTTGAGCTTCAATTTCCTGATTTTCTTGGATCTTTGGCGTGTAATTCTGTCAATCTTTGTCCTATGGACTCCATCCCTTGCCTTTAGTGTCATCAGAGCGTTAAATTCATGCTTTAAGCACCCTTTTGTCAGTCCATGTTCGTAAATACACTCTGCATCACAAACATGATTAAATCGGGCATTAAACAATATCATGTTCATAAATCTAGGCAATAACTGGGGTCTGATATGCAATATTTGACCCTCAACACCCACCCCTCAGACGTTCCACACAAGAATGCTATCCATCTGAAACATTTTCTGAATTCACATCCCTATGATGAAGTCTTTTCTTTTTAACTTCTTGAATTTTTGTGTTGTGTATTATCTACCACTTGGGGAAGTCCCCGAGCGAGTTACTATCTGTTTCTTCTGCTTGCATTGTAGAGAGAATTGGACTCCGGGCTGACAGGCTTCCATGGATTCCATTCTTTTCTCTCCCAGTTTGAATTGGGGCGGGGATGGTTTGGGTATTCTGCATGTTTTCGTTTCCATCTTTCAGGACCCTTTCATAAAAATATGGAGATAAATCGACTAAAAGATAAACATCCTCTGCTGGGGAATTCATTGTGTTCATTTCCCTATCCCCTGTATTAGGAAGAGCGAAGGAACTCATTGGATTGCTGATAGGGTCTTCCACTGTCCGAGTAACTTCCTCAAACTACGATAGGAGACTCCTCAGCGTCGATTCTGATATGGATGTGCACAGGGAGGGAGTAGTTTCGCTTCTAGATCTAATATTGCCTACTTGACACTGCGGTGAAGTTGGATTACGGTTAGGACTATCCTTCCTAGGAGGAGTTTGTAGGCTGTCTGGAACATAGGCTGGGTTCGGAGGAGTCGTTTTCTCTATTTCTAGATTGAAGTTGTCCCGGGAATTGTAGCATTCTTGGTCTGTGGATCCCTGATCAAGCTGAGGAGACTCATCAATAGATTGGTGAGGAGGAGCCTCTAGCAGCCTGATAGCCTGTGTTGTGTCTTCGAAATGGTCACAAACATTGGACAACCCTTCGTCTGCATTCCTGGTTACTATATTGTAAGTTGCATCTTTAGCGATCCCACAAGCAGTTGTCGTTCCTTCCTCTGTAATCCCCGTTACTATGATGCATGCTCTCTCTTTGGCATTCCCACAAACAGCTGACGATCCTTCCTCTGGATTCCCTGATACTATGATGCGAGGTGTATCTTCATCATTCCCACAAGTCCCTTCCTCTACATTCTTGGTTACTCTGTTGCATGTTGTATCTTCTGCATTCCCACAAACAGCTGAAGGACCTTCCTCTCTATTCCCCGTTACTTTGTTGAAAGCTGTCTCTGAGCAGTTTTTTTTTAGGTGCAAAACAATGACTGGTTGACAGTCCTACTCCTGCCTTCCCCTTCTCTTTATAGAAGGTTGCTTCTACCCATTTCCTGGCTGAAATCTGTGAGCAAATATCCACTGGCGAAGGAGGTTAGGGCCAAAAATGAGGTCCATTGGCTGGGAAGGTAGGTTCTTCGATGGCTGCGTGGATCAGGAATGATTGCCCATCTACTAACAACTCAATGACCTTCTATAGCACTCTCCTAACTCTGGAAAACATTTGGAATAGGCCATATTTAAAAGATGTGTCTATCTTGATAACTTTCTCAAAGAGCTCACCCAAGTCGAAGATGACTTATTCGAGTTAAGCATGAGCTAGAATTCTGTATATTTGTAACCAAGACCCTCCATTGCCTATAAGTGTTGATGATTTCCAGACCACCGCTCTCTCGAGACCCATAGATGTGTGAATAGACTAGTACCTGTGGAAGTCTTTCAATTCCTCTTTTGATTTCAACACAATTAAGAAGCTATACTCACTTAATCTTGCTACATCAATGGTTGATGCCTCATATTTCGAGTTTCTGATGGCATCTATCAGTTGTAGGATGGAAGTTTGATTGCTCTTTGCATAGCCCATTAGTGTCAATTCTAGAGTTTCTTTTTCTTAACAACTGCCTTGAAGTTGGCTTTGGCTACATCACTACTTATTACAATTAGCAATGAGGTGGTCGGCTTTGACTGTCTTAAGGAGCTATATGCAGATGACGATGACTTCAAGGATGCATGGATGAGGTTCCAAGAGGGTCATCCCAGTGACGTACATATGAAATAAAATTTTCTCTTCAAAGGAAATCAACTATGCATCCCCCAAAGCTCTCTGAGGGAGTAGATAAAGCAGTGCAGTGTTGTCATGTTTGTCAGACATCCAAGGGATAGTCTCAGAATACGGTCCTCTACACCCCATTACCTATGTCTAATGGTCCTTAGGAGGACTTTTCTATGGACTTCATGCTTAGTCTCCCACGAACACATTGCATCATATATTCAGTGTTCATGGTGGTAGATCATTTCTCAAAGATGGTACATTTTATCTTATATAAGAAGACCATCGATGCAACACACATGACGAATCTATTCTTCAGAGAGATTGTGCAGCTACACAGGGTTCCCAAGATCATTTTTTCTTACCGTGACACGAAGTTCATTAATCACTTCTAGCAAACTTTATGAAATAGGTTCGACGCACAACTTCAATTCAGTAGTACCTACCATCCATAGACCAATGGGCAGGCAAAAGTTGTGAATTGTACGTTAGAAAACTTCATTTGGTGTATTTCATGTGACAAACCAAAACAATGGAATTTGTCCTTGTCTCAAGCAGAGTTTGTATTCAATAAGTTGGTAAGTCGCTTGACAGGGAAGTCCATATTCTAGATTATTTATGGTCGAGTGCCCTGCCATACACTTGACTTGGTCCATTTGCCCAAGTTACTAGGCACAAGTATTAGAACAGAACATATGACAAACCAATTCGTGAGCATTCATGCAAATGTGCAAGCCAAGTTACAAGCTTCGAACAAACAAGTACAAGGAACAAGCCGAAAAGCATCGACGACAAAATGTTTTTGAGGTGGGCGACCATGTTATTATGGTCCATATACGCAATGAGAGATTTCTAACTGGTACTTACAACAAATTGAAGAACAAAAAAATTGGACCAATATTGATCCTTTGAAATATTAACGACAACGCTTACGTTGTTAATCTTCCGGATGACATGGAAATCATCTCGCGTACTTTCAATGTTGCGGACCTAACCGAGTATCATGAACTGAAACGGGATGAGAACTTGAGGTCGAGTTCTTTTGAAGTGGTGGGGATTAATATAGAGTGGGTTATAGACACTTTCATGACAAAGATGGACTAGAGAAGGCTCAATCGTAGGCGGAAGTGATCAAGACCATCAAAACCTTAAAACAGTCATATCTCGCAAATCAGAATGAGTTTTTCAATGTATCATATATAATTTTAGGGTAGGCGAAGATACTTTGGCAAACCAACCCACTATTCCGGGTTGCCCACACCGGATTTGTGAGATTCCATCAGATCAATAGTCAAAAGCTCATTTTATTTCTGTTTTTACTATAAATAGTAACTTTTAATTTGATCATAACTCTTGATTATTTGAGTTATAAGAGAGAAAAATTAGGAAAATAGCCTGGTTAGACCAAATTGGACACTTAATATTTTTTTGCTGAAAACCAGGAAGTCAAGTAGGGATCATGACGGTCTATAAATAGTAAGTTTACTATTAATATTAAGTCACGTTTTTAGGAGTTTTGAGTCTAAAATTTCTTCTTAGGTTAAAGTTCACTATTTAAATGATTGTAATTTCTGTTTTTTTTTCTTCTTTTATCATCAATCAATTTATTTGAAATTAATTTTATTTTTATCCCTTGTAATTACGAGAAAGCTCTGTGAGGAGTCCGGAGGGCTCATGAATTCGGAGAAGTTATCCTTGATGAAGACCTTATCATGTCCTCCACTGGGTCAGTTGTAGCAAATGTCTCCTGAAGTTTCATGACTTTTTCTTAATAAAAAGCTGATCCCCTAGAAAAGCTATTCTTTTAAAAATAAAGAAGCTAATCTTCCAAGAAAAGATGATCTTTCAAAAAAAAACCCTCCTCATAAAGGTTAAAATTGTCTAACCTATATTTTGATGATTGATGGATCTTGTACAGGTCCTTCGCAATCTAGTAATAAAATATCAGAGAACTTGGGGAAAAAATGCCGTAAAACGAAAGTATTATCAGCCTGAACATTTGACAAAGGAATATAAAGATACAGTATACAATGCCCGGGTCAGTGTAATTAGTTTTCCATTTGTAATATGTGCGGCCAATAAATCCCTGATTAGAAACTTTTGAGAGGCAGGCGACATGTGGTTTGTCCATTGACCAAAAGTCTCAAGAGTAGAAGCCAGTAGCCATAAAATACTTTTTTTTTCAATGATTCAGTTGGCGTGATTGATGTTTCTTTTTTAGTTCGGTAAGATTTACCTGTCATAGGCGAAGTTTGGCTAGTGACCCCAGAACCAACCAGCTCGTTGGTGTCAAACCTATGTGGGCCCAGAATAAATTTTATCCAACATCGTCCATCTATTTTCCCAGCTCAATTTAGGGCATGAGCCCATAAATGACATTTTAGGGCATGAGCCAGATCCAAATCTCAGGTGGACCACACCACATGAAAATAGTTTTGACTGAATGTCCACTGTTAAAAACTTCCTAGGGCCCACTAAAATGTTTATTTTCCATTCAGCAATATTTGCTTGATGCGAAACTTCTGTGGCCTTAAAAAGTTTTCAACTATAAGCATTCATTCCTCACTGTTTCATCTAGTGTGGTCCACCTGAGATTTCAATCTACGTCATTTTAATTTGTAATATTTGCCTAAAATGAGCTGCCAAAATAGATGGATGGTCCGGATAAAATGGATACATCATGGTGCGGACTACATGGGTTTTATACCAGCTAGCTGGCTGGTGGTGGGTGACTAGCCAAACTGCCTCTACCTGTCATATGGCTGGCGATTTATTTATTTATTTATTTATTAGTTAGCTTTTTGATGCACACCCCATTAGTATACCCTCACTTGGGAAGAATCCGGATAGTCTTCTTTTCACAAATAGAAAAAACCTGTTTGTCCCAGTGTAATTGGGCCACGTCATCACAGATTGCATTTAATGCAGCTGGCAATTTCATTAATAATGTGGACCAATCATAATGCAGAAAATTAGAAAAAATCTGTTTATCACAAGCAGAGGATGATCAAATAAAGGTCAATTATCGTTTGGCAGGTTACTTAATTTCATTTCATAGAAAAACAACTGAATAGTTTATATATATATATATATATATATATATATATATATATATATATATATATATATATATATATATATATATATATCAACATTAAGAATTTTTATTTTTATTTTTATATGACGATAGGATGTCTCTGCTCTTTTTTAAGACCAGACTAATCCCTACACAATTACCCGCAAAAGTATGTGGGTCCAATACTTTAATATTTGAATGCAGCTATCACCCACACATGAGGTTATACAAAATTTAATACTATCCAATGCAGATGGCCATGGACAAAGGTTTACAACTTTAATTTAGATTTAGCATATTACCTTCTTTAAAATAAAGCAGTCCAAGAAAATAGCAAATTCTCTATTATTATAATATGACTGATGGGACATTAATCCTTAGTTCGTCTTTATGTCCATTGATCGCATTGAAGCTGGATGGAACTTATTGACCCCAATCATGTCGAAGATCCTCTTGCTTAGAGCATTTCCCCCAGGCGAGCCTTGTTTGGCGACATAAAATGAGTGCATAAACCAGTCATAAACCTCAGGGACCAAAAATATGATCAGATAAATTGCCCTGTACCAGGTGGGCCATGTCACGTATCTTTTTCCTTTGCATGCCCCACTCATTATGGCCGCTGCACACTCCTCTGCACTTCCAATCGGGATTGGACCAACGACCTGCCCATGGATTGTAAATGATTGTCATTGGCAAGATCTGAGTAAGGTTATAATCAAAGTTGTATGGTTAGTGGAGAAATTAGATGATCCAATTGATCTACAGATATTCTAAGTGTTCTTGGATTTTCAGGTAGTACAAGTGTGGCCCTTGAACCAACGGTGCACATTGTTCAATTTTTGCGTAGGCCATTGTATTTTTTCTTCTTAACCATCCATTTTGGGTAGGCCACCAATCAAAAGGGTTAAGAATGTTGCACAATGATATTGCTGGTGGGGCCCACTACATCACCGCAACAATGCAATTTCTCATGTAAATTCTGATGAAAAGCCACTTGTTTCTTACCTTGATTTGTTCTTCATCTGTTCTTATTTTGCCCTCCTTGAGCATGAGTTTGCCTTTGGTAATCTCCGATGCGACGAACCCAAGAGTCGCTATGGTAATTTCGACATCCGAACCAAGTTCGATCCTCAGCGTCTCATAGAACTTTATCTGAGCTGCCTTGCTGGCCTGAAAACCATTTGGAGAAGAGAATTATGAAATTGTCTGGCACCATTTGGATGCACAATCGAATTTGAATTTGGAAATCTCAAATCTTAAAACATGAAGAAAATAAAGATTGATAGCCATTGGATTTTTGAGTTTTCTTTACATTGTAGAAGCTTGCTTTGGGGATAGCGGCCTGGCCTGCTAATGATGCATTTACAATGATCCTTCCCTTACTCTTTCGGAGGTGAGGGATTGAGTAGTATGTCAGGTAGACTGAACCCCAGAAGTTCACATCCTACAGACGACATCAAACGATCAGAACCTGAAACCAGATAATGGGAACTTGTGTGTGGTGATCAGGCATTTTTGACTTTGTGGGCTACTGATAGATGGCCTGAGAAAAGGGGTTGCCAGCTTAAGGAATAAAATGGTCCAAATGCAATTGAAATTGCTACGATTTTCAAGGGCTATGGCCTGTTCTTGTGGAGGCCCATGAAATCATCTATCCTGATCATATACACATTGTGCCATGTGTAAGATTGGTGCAAGTTGTAATAGGAATTTTCATTTCAGCATTACCATTATTTTTGTAAAGCCGGCGATATCCTCCACTTCTTCGAACAAACAGGATGCACCCAATCCAGCATTGGCTACCAGATGATCCACTGTAAACAATAGATTCTTGGCTTAACGGTTAGAGAACAATTACTTGGGTCATAATTGTGTTTTGATGTTGCCAGTCAGTACATATGTGGCCCACCATCCGGTGATTGAGAGCACTAATCCGAGGATTGCAACACTTCAATCATCTCATATAGCATTTTTTCTCCCCAACTTAGCTTTCTTTTTTCTAGGGTTTACTTCCTTTTTTTTTTACTCAGACGCTCAGGAACATCCAAAGGGCCATCATATCCATACTTTTGATGGAATATGCATCTAGAGGTATTGATACACCATATGCAGGTGTTAGTGTAGTGTTGAGGCATGGCCCACTACACTACACTAAGGCCTCCCTGGGCCTTATTTTATAAGACTAAAAGAACCAACAAGAAAGAGGCCCAAATGGCCCACTACACTACACTGTCTCAGCACCTGCACATAAGTAATGCAAGCAAAGCAAAATCATAAAAATAAATAGCAAAAGAATGATAAGTGACTAGAGGCGCACACAAGGATTTATGTGGTTAGTTAATTTGCAAGCTCCACAAGGTCGCCCCTGTTTGGATCTTTCTTGTCCTTGCTTTTTCTGTTTGTTACAATAGGTCATCTGCAGGTCATTTTTTCCTCAGTAGACCCGAATGTAATTTTGTCCAGATCAATATACTCGGATTTTTTTTTTTTTTTTTGTTTTTTTTTTAAAAAATAAAATAATAATAAAAAAAAAATTTTAAAAAAAGGGTAGCACTAAAGAACTTTTGTTCTTCTTTAAGAAGAGAAATTAGAAAATATAAGGCTTACCTTTCTCTCCAGTCCAGTTCTCTCCCATATGGTTATAGACAACATAGCCCTAAGGGAAGGCACTTGCCAAGATCCTACTTAACTGGGTTTCACATGTTACATAGACGAGAGGAGACTTGGAGGTATAATGCATGAATGCGTGTACTCCACCACCTCAACATGTAGTACAGTAACATTAGGGATTTTAGCCATGGGATACAGTTAATCTTTCCAAAGAATTGGGGATTTCAAAATATATATTCGTGATAGAAAACAACGAGATTGGATAGGAAACATCTCTATTTACAACTCACCGGTGTAAGGCTAACATCTGGGTGATAGTTACATGGAAGCCAAGATACAAAATCTCCCTACCCCCTCAAGAAATGATATTGGTTACATGGGCTCTTCAAGTTTGATTTGCTGCAACAATCATCTCATCTTCTTTTGCATTCAAATTCACGTGACTTTGTATATCTGTCGAAGGCCAATCATGGGATGATAGCGGGCATGCAAGGAAAAAACGATCTATTACTTCCAACGATTTTAACCATTCATATTATGTGTTCTACCTTCGATGGAGGATAGACAAACAATCAAAGAACTCTTAGATCAAAATATTCTTAGCCATTGGACTTGAGTTTATGTACCAATCCGTTCCATTCCTATTTTGGGCTTCAGAATGGATGGCATATGTATCAAAGAGAACAACTATTAGGCATTCCTGTCCATTGTCCACTAGCCTTTCAAACAAAGGTAGAAAATGATAATAGTTAATGGTTAAAAGAAAATTCACGTATGGAATTGTGTAATAGATTTAATTTTTGAAACATAAGCAATCCTTATTAGGGCCCAATAAATGGATTGACATGATAGTTAACTCAGCTTGCCATGTGGACCACGCGTCTCGAGGCCCCTACTAGTTAAATTATAAATAGACAGTGAAGAATGTTATAATTTTGGGGCTACATTTTGGGTGAATATTGTATTGGTTTTCATTAGAATGACCTGAATATGTAAAGGATGGAGATCTATAGCGAAACGGTCATATTTTCCAAACAGAAAGCTATTTTCTGCTGACCGTTTTGCCCTCCTCTTTCCAACTTCCCTCTTCCGGAATCCAAGGCTCCTCTCTACCCTCGTCTTCTTTTTCCTCTCTTCTTCCTTCTCTGTATTTCAAGAACATGATCTAATCAATATTTCTCTCCCAAAATCCAATCAAAACCTTTCCTTGATGGGGTGTTTTCTCGTTTGCTTCAGTGAAGGAAAACATCGAAAACACAGGAACAAATCTCTCCCCAATGACCGAAGCCATGGAGCTATAAATCTCTACAACCCAGATCCCCTTTGAAACAAACAGCAGTGGAATCGGTGGTTTGTCCACTCCCAGAATCGAGTGATAAGCCTGAGAATCTTAGTTTCAACAGCCGAAAGAAAGTCACCTTTGATTTGAATGTCAAGACATATGAAGAGGTCTCAGGTCATGATCTAACAAAATATTCATCGGAGAATAAGAAAGAGGAGAGGGGAAGAGGAGAGAAGAAAGAGGGAAAGGAAAGCCACATTTCAACATCCGATGATAATTCAACCATATCAAGTACCAGATCCTTCCCATCAAATCATCGATACCAGAATTGCGTATGCAACAACGATGAGAATAACGAGTAAGAGGAAGAAGACATGGAATATGAAGATAGCGATTCCGATGATGAAAGAGGAGAACAAGAAGAGGTGTCTACCAACTCATGCTTCTCTTTACCAATGGAAAGGGAAGGAAGAGATCATGAGAATCCCTTAGACCCAGAAATAAAAGGTTTGCAATTCAAGGCCCCATTTTTGTGCCTTCTCCTGATTAGAGATCAACACTTCTTGTTGGGGAAACCGTAGAAGCATACAGAGATGAATTTAGGATAGCAATCCAATAGCACCAAGCAAACACAAAGAGAACACAACGATTTAACGTGGAAAAACCCTTCCGGGAAAAAATAAAGGCATAAAGCAATAGAAAATTTACTACGAAAATAGAAATTACAAAGAGAAAATGTTTACCCAATTCGAAAAACCTCGAGTCTCACCCATGCTACACTCCTTTGAAACCCTAGAACTATTTAGAAAACCTTGGAATTACCTACCAATCCCGTTTACACCCATATATATAGCTTTAGAAAGATTCCTAAATAAAATCAAAAACAAATTTTGTAAATCCAATGGATCCGCAAAATTCTGCACAAAATCGATCGATGACATCAAACTGTTGTCAAAACTATCCAACAGCAAAACATTGATTTTTTGAAAATGTTCGATTGATCGACCCAACTTCGATGGCATCGAACACTCCTTGATGTCATTGAAAAATGACACCAATATTTCAAACAACCAACAAAGGAAATGTGGAAAATACTCGATGGCATCGACTTCAGCTCGATGACATCGAACCTGTCATCGACAAACTCTTGATTTTACAGATTTAAGACATCTATCAACAACAATCTTCACCATGTCTTCAATTTTCAAATGTGTAGCTATTTTTCCTCTTCTCTTATCTTTGTCTCACATCATAGCTTTATTAATACTTCTCGTACATACTCCATCCTCCTTTTACATCATCGCTAAGCTTAAAGAAGTTGCACAGAACTTGAACTTCTTCATAGGAACGACTTTGGTGAGCATGTCTGCCGGATTCACGTAGGTGTGAATCTTCTCTAGAGTTATGCTTCCTTAACCACCCATCCAATAAAATCATGACGAATATCAATGTGTTTAGTACGTAAGTGATAAATAGAATTGTTATCCAATTTGATAACACTCTAACTATTACAATTAACTGATACGGCCTCCTACTGAAGTCTCAACTGATTTATCATGCCTCTTAACCAAACACCTTCCTTAAACATTTCTTTTATTATGGAAAGAGTCACCACAAACTGAAGCTTCGATATCTAACTAATTGCTTCATCGCTAGTACAAACGAGTAACCAAAAGTTGACTTTTTAGAATCTACACTGCCTACGTAGTCTGAATCCACATACCCTACCAACTTTGTTAATGTCTTCTTAAAAGTTAAGACATAGTCTTTTATACCTCGAATGTATCGAAGTAGTCATTTCACTGCTTTCCAATGTTGGTTGCTGGGGTTTGACATATATATGCTCACAACACCAACTGGTTGTGAAATACCTGGTCTCATACAGACCATAACATACATTAAACTGTCAACCGCATTCGAATAAGGCACATGAGACATAACATATTTTTCCTCATTTAATTTAATTAGGACATTATTCTAAGTAGAGTTGTACATGAGTCAATCTGAGCTATGCTTTGCCCAGCTCGACTTGACTCGGCCAACTAGAGTCCTCAGCTCAAGCTTGGTTCGGCTCGTCCATCGAGCTTGGATTGGCAGCTCGGTTCAGCTTAGTCAGAAGCTCGGTCCAGTTCGAGCCGAGTTCGAGTTTGAGTTTTCGAACCACTAGTGGTTGGGGTCTAAGTCGTCTGACCGTTCGATTAGGCCATAGCCACCCGTCCAGTGGACGAGTGGGGTCCACTAATCGGACGGACACTGCTTACCACTCGCCATACCTCGTCCGACCAGACGCTGGAAAAATGGAGAGAGAGGAGAGGAGACTCACTTTTCGACTTCCTGTCATCCGGATAGACGCTGAAAAATGAAAAGAGAGGAGAAGAAGGAGAGTAATCGTCGGTCGGGAGCTGCAGAACGGCGAGAAATAGAGGAGAGTACCACTGATACTGGCCGTCAGTCACCGTTCAAGTGCTCAAGAAATGAGTTGGGCAAATGGCCAAGATGATTTAGGCGCTGGGGTTAGAGTTAGGCGAATGGCTGAGACAATTTAGGCGCTAGGGGGTTAGGGTTTTTTTTAAAAACTATATTTGGGCGTCTGATTTTTTGTATATACTTACTTAAAAATTGATCCAAGTCGATCCGAGTTGAACCAAGTCGAGTTCAAGCTCAATACCGAGTCAAATCGAGCTAGGTCTATCTCGGACTCGACTTGAAAAATTTTGAGCTCATTAAAACTGGCTCAACTCTACTCGAACACAGTTCAATTTAAGTCGATTTGAGCTTTTTCGAGTTGATCCGAGCTTAAAGTGAGCTGCATGGGAAACGCTCACCAGCTTTGCCTGATCCATCCCATACTTGATCAACACCTTTTTAAAATATTCTATCTGTGATAACCAAAGCCTTCTCATCTTTCTGTGTTTATGAATATCTATGTTGAGAACCCTCTTTATAGCCCCTAGATCTTTCATCTTAAATGTCCCTTATAATTGAGTCTTTAGTACGTCGATTTCAGACATATCATGACTGGTCATCAACATATCATCAACATTTAATACTAGGATGATGAATTTGTCATAACTCAGTGTCTTGTAATAGACACAGTGATCGTATTCACTCCTGGTAAATTTCTGACTTAACATGAAAGAATCAAATTTTTATACCATTGCTTAGGCGACTGTTTCAGGCCGTACAATAACTTCATTAACCTACAAACATTGTTCTCTACCCCTTTAACTTCGGAGCCTTCTAGTTGCTTCATGTAGATATGCTCTTCCAACTCCTCATGCAGGAATACAACATTGATATCCATCTATTCCAACTCGAGATCGTATTGGGCAACCAGCGTTAACGCGAATCTAATAGATACTTTCTTAACCACCGACGCAAATATCTTTATGAAGTCGATCCCTTCTCTTTGAGCATAAACCTTAGTGAATATCTTTGTAAAGTCGATTCCTTCTCTTTGAGTATAACCCTTCTCTTTTCGGCCCACTTAAAGCTCTACTAGCTCCCATGTGTGATTTTTGTACAACGAGTCCATCTTATCATCCATAGTCGCCTTCCACTTTTTTACATCGGGCTCATCAAGAGCCTCCTAAATAGTATACGGGTCCCTCTCATCCGTAACGAGGGCATATGCAATATTAAAGTCGTCCATGTATCTTGCCAATAACCTGTGATCACGCGGTGGGTTTCTTCTCACAGGTGGCTTCTCTACCTGCTCTTGTACCGTTGTCTGTACATCTTGTTACGCAACATGCAAACAACGTAGTGGGCGGAGATCCAATCTCAGGCCTCACCCACAAACGATAAACAGAAAGGAATATAAACTAGAAACAGATCAAAGCAATCCAAACAAACCACAAGACAAGATATACGTGGAAAAATCCCAAACTAGGATAAAAAACTACGGATGCAAACTTCCACTATGAAGAAATAAAGATTACAAGGCAAAATACTAACCTCTCCCTTAGAAGAATATAAAAAACCCTTAGCCCACACCTTTAGAAATATTTCTCAATATTCCTCATATCACTAGAAAAGCCCTAGAAAGCCCTATTTATAGTTTAGGTAACTTCCCTTCCGCATCCCAGTTACGAAAGGACTCAAATCCGCAGTTTCGCGCAAAATCGTGGAACAAACTACGTAACCTACGACCGGTCCTAGCTCCCCTACGACCGGTCCTAGCCCTCCTACGACCGGTCCTAGGCCCCTAAGACTGGTCCTGAAAATTCCAGGACTGGTCCTACACAGGAAAAAAAACTGCATAACTCGTTGGACTTCGAGTCGTGCTAGGGCTCGAACCTACGACCGGTCAAATACGTCCTAAGACCGGTCGAAGGAGGCCCAATGTGGCCCACATTCTCAACAATCTTTCACTTGAAGACACATTACCATAAACCTTCATTTTCTTCATCCGGAGTGCACCACCTTCCCGTCTTCAAGCCTGAAGACCAATCAAAGCTGAACAGAGCTTCAGCTTCTCCCTTGTAACCGCCTTGGTCAACATATCTTTAGGATTCTCACTTGTATGAATCTTCTCCAGAACAATCAATCCATCTTCTAGTAACGAACGTATGAAGTGATATCTGATGGCAATATGCTTGGTCCTTGAATGAAAGGCTGAATTCTTAGCCAAGTGTATTGCACTCTGACTGTCACTGTATAGCTTGCAATCTACTTGCTTCTTACCTAACTCTTCCATAAAACCTTGCATCCACACCATCTCCTTGCATGCTTCTGTAGCCGCAACATATTCTGCTTCTATCGTACTGATAGATACTATCTTCTGTAACTGAGAGACCCAACTAACTGCAGCACTACCCAGAGTAAACACATAACCTTTAGTGCTTCTTCTGCTGTCGATATCTCCTGCCAAATCTGAATCCACGTAGCCTTGTAGCTTGATTTTCGATCCACCATAACACAGCCCTACATCCTTAGTACCCACCAGGTATCTGAGGATCCACTTCATAGCTTCCCAATGTTCCTTCCCAGGGTTGTTCATGAACCTGCTAACACTCCCACTGCTTGAGCAATGTCTGGCCTCATGCTTACCATAGCATACATGAGACTCCCAATCCCCGACGCATATGGGACTTTGGCCATGTAGTCCCGTTCCTCCTACGTCTTTGCATCTTGCTCTTTAGATAGCTTAAAGTGGTTGGCTAATGGAGTGCTAACCGGCTTAGCACCTCCCATATTGAATCGATCAAGTACCTTGGCTATGTACTCTGCTTGTGACAAAACCAGTTTCTTATTTTTCCTGTCACGCTTTATCCTCATGCCTAGGATTTGTTTTACAGCTCCTAAATCCTTCATGGCAAATTCTATAGACAGTTGTCTTTTGAGATCTGAGATGTCCTTCATACTTGAACCGGCCATAAGCATATCATCAACGTACAGAAGAAGGATGATATATGACGTATCAAACTACTTCAAGTAACAACAGTGGTCCGCATGTCATCTCCTAAAACCGTTTCCCGACATGAAACTATCGAACTTCTTGTACCACTGCCTCGGGACCTGCTTCAGGCCATATAGACTTTTCTTTAGTCTGCACACCTTGTTCTCATTACCTGGTGCCACGTATCCTGTCGGCTGATGCATATATATTTCTTCTTCAAGGTCCCCATGAAGAAAGGCTGTCTTAACATCTAGCTGCTCTAGATGTAAGTTCTCTATAGCCACTATACTTAAGACCATGCGAATCGTAGACATTTTCACTATAGGTGAAAATATTTTGGTGAAATCGATACCTGTCTTCTGTTGAAACCCTTTCACAACCAATCTAGCCTTGTACCGTTTCGAACCATCATGCTCCTCCTTCAGTCTGTAAACTCACTTGTTATGAAGAGCTTTCATACCCTTGGGTAAAGTAACTAGCTCCCATGTACGATTAGACTCAAGAGAGTCCATCTCCTCATCCATGGCCTGCTCCCACTTAACCCATGTATCTGACTGTAATGCCTCTTCAAAAGACTCTGGCTCACCATCATCTATCAGCAGTAGATAATGTAAGGAGGGTGAGTATCGGACCGTGGGTCTCCTCTCCCGAGTAGACCTCCTCACAACCGGTGTCTGTGGCTCTGCCTCATAATGCTCATGTGCACGATCATCCGATGGCGCTGTAACACCCATGTCCGGTAACTCTTCCAACTCTACGAATTCCTTTTTTTCGGCCTTATTTTCTTACACACTGTCCTTATGCATCACTTTTTCATTGAAGACTACGTCCTTGCTTCTAATAATTTTCCTGTTTTCTGCATCCTAAAACCTGTAGTCAAAATCATCCTGCCCGTAGCCTATAAACGTGCACCTCCTGGACTTTGCATCCAGCTTTTTTCTGTGCTCTGCATCAATGTGAACATATGAAGTGCAACTGAACACTCTGAGATGTGCAAGGTTCACTTCTTTCCCAGTCCACATTTCTTCTGGTAGCCCACCATCCAATGGTGCTAAGGGACTTCTATTGATAAGATATACAACAGTATTCACAGCATCTGTCCAAAAGGTCTTGGGCAACCCTGCATGTAACCTCATGCTCCTGGCGCGCTCAAAGATGGTCCTGTTAATGCGCTCAGTGACACCATTCTGCTGTGGTGTCCCTGAAATCATTTTCTGATATTTGATTCCACTTGCTGCACAATACTCTTCAAACCTCTTATCACAATATTCTCCCCCATTATCAGTTCTGAGACACTTTACTATTTTACCTGTCTCATTTTCTACCATAATTTTTCACTTCTTAAACACATCAAATACATCAAATTTATGTTTTAAGAAATAAATCCACAGTTTTCTACTAGCATCATCAATAAAGGAAACAAAATAACTTGAGCCACCAAGAGATGATACCTGTGCCGGTCCCCACATGTCAGTGTGTACAAGCTCCAATAGATGCGTCTTTGGAGTGCGTCCTGTCTTCTTGAAGCTTACCCTCTTCTGCTTGCCATATATGCAGTCCTCGCAGAATTTCAAGTCAAGAAACTTCATCCCTGATAGCTTCCCTTTTGACAACAGCTCTTTCATCCCTTTCTCACTCATATGTCCCAACCTCTGATGCCATAACTGCCCATTCACTCCAGTTGATGCGACTGAGAGTGAACTATACGATCCTAAAGTCACGTATAAAGTACCTTCCTTTTTACCTCGAGATATCACCAAGGCACCTTTTGTGACCTTCCAGGAATCACTGGTGAATGTCGTCATATAACCGGTATCGGCCAACTGCCCCACTGAGATCAGATTCCTTCTCAAACTCGGTACATGTCCGACATCCTTCAGTTTCAAAACCGTTTCGTCTTTTTGATTGACCTGAACGTCCCCCTTCCCAACAATACTGCACAGATCATCATCACCCAGGTAGACTCTCTCAAAGTCACCTGACACATAATCACGCAGAACTTCCTTACATGAAGTGGCATGAAACGAAGCACCCGAGTCTATAACCCATGACTCATTCCTCGCATCAAGAGACAAAATTCACTGAATCCTTCCCGCCTTGAGAGCTTCCATCTGGTTTCTTAAGCGCCCTGCAATCACGTTTCATGTGCCCCTTCTTGCCGCAATGCCAACACCCATCTTTATCTTTTTGTCCCTTAGACTTCTTCCTCGACTTAGAACACCCGTGTTTATTGCCTCCTCTGTTCTGCGATCTTCCTCTTCCTTCAACATTTAAAGCATTCCCTGAATCTCCTGAAACTCCTGATGCCTTCCTTCTAGATTCTTCGCTGAGAATTAGACCGGCCACATCATCAAATTTCAGCTTAGTCGACCCTGAAGAATTGCTCACAAGAATCACCAAACCATCCCAACTGTCTGGCAGACTGGATAAGATCAATAGCGCCCTTACCTCATCGTCAAAAATGATGTCAACGGATTCCAACTGGCTTGTGACTGTATTGGACTCATTTGGATGTTTAGCCACGCTCCCACCATCTGACATCTTCATGTTGAATAGTTGTTTCATAAGATGAACCTTCTTGGATGCTGAGGGTTTTTCATACATAGTGGCTAGGGCTTCCATCAATTCTTTTATCGTTTTCACCTTGGATATGTTGAAGGCGACGCTCTTAGACAGAGAGAGTCGGATCGTTCCTAAAGCCTTCCTATCCAATAAAAACCATTCATTATCTGTCATCTTTTCTGGTTTCTTCTCTTTTCCTTCTAGAGGAATGTAGAGGTCCTGATACAGATAATTCTCCATCTGCATCTTCCAAAAGGTAAAGTTTGAACCATCAAACTTCTCAATTCTAGTTTTTTCATCTTTCGCCATCGCTCCCAATAGAACTAAACCAATAGCTCTGATACCAGTTGTTACGCAGCACGTCAACAACGCAGTGGGCCGAGATCCAATCTTAGGCCTCACCCACAAACGATAAACAGAAAGGAATATAAACTAGAAACAGATCAAAGAAATTCAAACAAACCACAAGACAAGATATACGTGAAAAAACCCCAAACTAGGGTAAAAAACCACAGATGCAAACTTCCACTATGAAGAAACAAAGATTACAAGGCAAAATACTAACCTATCCCTTGAAAGAATATAGAAAACCCTTAGCCCACACCTTTAGAAATATTTTTTAATATTCCTCATATCACTAGAAAAGCCCTAGGAACCCCTATTTATAGTTTAAGTAACTTTCCTTCCGCATCCCAGTTGCGAAAGGACTCAAATTCGCAGTTTCGCACAAAATCGTGGAACAAACTGCGTAACCTACGACTGGTCCTAGCTCCCCTACGATCGATCGTAGACCCCTACGACCAGTCCTAGCCCTCCTACGACCGGTCCTAGGCCCCTAAGACTGGTCCTGAAAATTCCAGGATTGGTCTTACACGGGAAAAAAAAAATAACACAACTCGCTGGACTTCGAGTCGTGCTAGGGCTCGAACTTACGACCGGTCAAAGACGTCCTACGACAGGTCAAAGGCGGCCCAATGTGGCTCCACATTCTCAACACATCTGCCTCTGCCTGAGTATCATATGTGTCAATCTAGACGACTGCTATCAACCCTTCTAGTTCCTCTTACTTCTTTTGATCATTCTTGCGGAATAGGGAGCTTTCATTGAATCTAACGTCATGGCTAGTGATGACCTTGCGTGTGACCTTGTCGAATAACCTGTAACCTTTCACACCAACACCATAGTCAACAAATATGTACTTTTTAAATTTATGGTCTAGCTTATCTCTCTCAACTAATGTACATGAGAGTAAGCCTCACAACCAAATATGCGCAAATCTAAGTAGTCCATCTTATGACCACTTCATACTTTCTCTAGAATCTCACATTCAATTGTCGTAGAAGGAAACCAGTTCACCAAATAGCAAGTCGTGTTACAATCTTAGTTCATAAGTCCTTGCCTAACCCAGCATTACTTAATATGCATTGGGCCCTCTCTAAGAGAGTCCAATTCATCCGCTCAACCACATCGTTTTGTTCGAGCATGTGGAGCACCATGTTGTGCCTAATGATCATTTCATCCTTGCAATATTCATTAAAATCAGTGGAAGTAAATTCTCCACCATTGGTAGTCCTTAAAGCCTTTATTTTTCGCCCTAACTATTTTTTTATCATTACCTTCCATTGTCTAAATATGGTAAAACTTCGGATTTACGTTTTATAAAGTAAACCAAAACTTTTCGAGAGTAGTCGTCAATGAATGAGACAAATTATGACAACCCTCCAACGGAAACCTCTAGCAATGACCCTCATACGTCAGAGTGCACATAATCAAGTACTCCCTTTGTAACACCCCAAACTTTTCAATACCCAAGTATTGAAAGTTCTCGAGTGTTACCAAAAAATTTAACTTATTGTGTACATGTGTATGATACCAATCTACCTATCCTAACCTTACATCTATTCCCCAACACGAATCTGACAGTTAGCAATAATCTTCATTCATAGATTAAGCCATTTGATCATTGATTTTGCTGTTAAGTAAAGATATCTGACCATCCACTCTATATTTGGACCACCTGATCATAGTAAAGTAGCTACTTGATCTCTGCATCCGCTCGTACACATCAAATTGAGATTCTGATTTATTCATCTTGTTCACCACCTTTGAATATGCTTAACCCACCATCAAAACTATAGTCTGAAAAAATTACACATGTGAACAAGTCATTTGAATCTAATTGTATACATGTTCTGCCTCTTAATCACTCCAAAAACTTACTTGTAATCACCCGTTTACAAAACTAACCACACACCTACCTAGTTACATACATCATCAGAGTACTAATCATCAAGTTTTTCTATTTTTAACAAGTCATCTAACCATCTATTATGTTGGTTGATAAATGTACATGCCCTTAATTAATTTGGTGAATAATTCTTTATTTATAATGATTTACATATAAGTTCTTTTATAAGAATTACTTAAAAATGTGCCACAACCATGTATAACCATTAGATTTCTCAGAACTCTCATATCAGCAATAATTACGAAAATGTTGTTAACCTAAACCCTTGAATTCTAGAGCACATGGTTCTCACGATCTATTCAATGTGAAATTTTATATAATGCGTATGTATCGTAAATTAATCATATATATCAAATTTTAGCCCTTAGATCATTGTAAAAGTGATCCAATTGACAAATCAGCCCCTTAACCGTTGATTTTAGGGTCCATCGAGTGAAGAAGTCTCATGAAAAGTTGTAGTAGGATATTTTCCTTCATATAAATGACTTGGATTGCCCATTATATAGATCAAGTGTGAAATATGAATACCGTACTTTAATAGGATTTTTCTTAGGCGCGAGGTTATCCTTTCGAGGCTTACCAACTCCTTATAAATTTGGATCTTCCGATTTAACCATTTTTTGCCGTCCATCGCAACTCAAATTTGGACCACACTTTAGTATCATATGACTACGTAATTATATAAAATTTAGACTCCAATTTATGATCTTACACCATTGAATGTTGAAGTCAGTTCATTCCTTTTAGTGCAAAAGGTGAAATTTCAGATTTAGACATTTTTCACCATTGATCAACCACCAACTTTTTCTAACCATTTTTCTATCCTGACTACACATTTTTCTCAAAATTGAGCCATAAACATCAAGTGTGGACCATTAATTGAGATCAAGTTCATTTTGGCACATGTTAGGAGAATTTTCAAGATAAGTCAATCTAAATTTCAGATCACCAAGAAAATTATATACTTCAACTCTATTCGACGACCCTGATGCACTGGATAAATTAGATTTAAAGAAAGATCATTAGAAAATGTCAAATTAAAAAAACTCATTATAAGTGGGATGTGAAACACATCCCCTCTCACATGCCCACTCCTTTATAAAAGGAGTGTTCGTCACCTTCTCCACCCACATGCCCATAATCCCACATCTAATGGAGAGAGAGAAATAGAAAGAGAAAGAGAAAGAGAAGCCGAAACGCCCATCATCCTCTTCCTTCCTCACACGTTTGGTGTCTCCATTTTACTCAAGCAATGTCGTGATTCATGTAAAAGCTTTCCTACATGGATATCTACCTAAGGTTTAAATCTAAGGCTAAGGTGAGGGATTTCTTTAAGCTTACACTAATTTGAGTTGATATCATTTATCTTGTCTTTGCATACTTTCATATTATTGTGATTTTTCATACAATTAATTGATGGACCGTTATCAATTATTTATCCTTTTAGGAATTATGGTTAGGATATGATTTTAATTATGTGTAATTTTTATAAATTTTTGTGGGGTGATGAATACAAACCTTGCCCTTTGCCAATTTTGAGAGCGATACGTACTTCAACTCTATATTGAGTTGGCCTTTTACTCCTCTCCCCTTATTCTTATTAAGTTCATCTATTTGCTACTCTTCTTTTTTATTGAGATAACTTAATGCTACTTTTCTCCTTTATTTGTTTAGCCTTGTGCTACCTCCCTTTATGGCTTGAGCATGTGTCTTAAAATTTTAAAACCCTTATGGTTTGACTTATTTCTCTATTGATGCAAGTGATGTATTAAAAGTCTCACATCTAGTGATTCATATATTTTATTATGGACGTAATGTGCTCTGGGTAGTAACCCCCATAGTGATCATAAATCAATATAAGTAATCCGCAATGTGTGTTACATCACTTCTGGGATTGGATGTCGGAAATAGTCGCTCTATGAATAAATTATGTCACATAATTCATTTGATCCGTGTGTTGTGTTGTCTTGGGGTATTCATGTAAATCAACGGTAATGTTAGACATGCTGATGAATCTCCGTAGTGTGAGAATATGGGACGAGCCGAGTTTTCTATGAATTATGTTTCACATTTTGAAGATCACTGCGTATGATGAACCACCCACACTTTAATAGGCATGCATTCATATATATATTGGTTATGCATACTGATACCACTCGTAATGGTGGAGTACGAGACATATCAAAACCCTCACATTATTCTTATGAATCTCTTGAATTATCATCAATCTTGAAGGATAACCATCACTATGAGTAGGGCATTGACCCTCTCCAATCATATAAATGTTACAGGTGAATTACAGGATGATGATACGGACGATAATCATTATGTGAAAGATACGTTTGAATAAAAAAGAATGGCATTGAAATTGATTTATTTATATGTTTTTCATTGTTTACTTTAATATGATATAATAAACTCCCATTAAGATGGCGTTTGAAGATTAGTCAGACTCTTTCTACTCTAATAATAAATAAAATTAATTTTACTCTCATAAATGTTTACCTTTTTTAATGTAATTGGATATGATATAAACAAAGAAAAAAAATAAGGTGCGATTTTGAAGCATCTAATTTTTACATTATTAACACTCGAAATTTTTAGGCACGAGTATATATTCGGGCCACAAAAATTTGGGATGTTACACCCTTACATGTATGTTTTTCATATTTAAAAGATAATCTAAATTGTTTACCATATATATAATACTTGCATATAAAAGATAACTGGATTGTTTACCATATATATAAAAGTTAGAATCAAACATCGATTAGAAAGTACCTTCATGCCCCGCTCGCTCATGTGGCTCAGACGAGCATACCTCTTACATGCAGACGTGGAATCTACAACAATCGCTGCCGCTCCACCTACTGAAGAGCTTCTGAACAACCTGTAAAGGTTTTTGTACCTTTGCACTCTCATAACCACAAGTGCCCCTTTTGAAACTTCAAGGACACTATTAAGACCAGTGAACTTGCACCCAATAGCCTCAAGTGCACCGAGAGAAATCAGACTCTTCTTCATATCAGGAACGTACCTGACATCAGTCAATGCACACTCCATCCCATCAAACATTTTGATGCGCACCATACTAATAACCACAACATTATAGGCATTATCATTGCCTATAAAAACATGTCCACCATCGCACTCTCTCTATAACTGGCGAACCAACTCCGATGAGGAGCCATTTAATATGAAGTTCTCGTGTCAAGGATCTACTCGTCTCTACGATCGTCGTGCAAGTGTCTAATCATAGACACAAACAATACCCTTTTTTTTTCAAAAAGGCTAGTATATTTATATATAAAGAAAGATACAGAGCTTTCAAGCCTCCCCAGGAATGGAAAAGCTCACGAGGAAGCCTATCTATCCATATACAAGAAAGACAAACCCAAAAACTGATAGACATCCTTAGGCTTCTCTGATAGAGCCTAAACCCATCTTATCTAACATGTACAAGCCTCTTATGCACAATGGGTGTGAAATCTAGAGTTCCTTTGATGATGAGCTCCCTCTTTAGCCAACCCATCCGCGGGGCCGTTGCCTTTCCTTGGGATGAGGGAGATCGAAAAGCTTCCCCTATTTTTCAATCAGTTAATCCTGGTCCACCAGTGCCTCCATTTCCAGGCAATCGTTGATTTCCCATTAAAGGCGTCCACCACGCATTTAGAGTTAGATTCCATAGCTACCTGACTAAAGCCATATTCCACACATAGGGACATAGCATCGTGCAAAATTCGGAGCTCTACTCTATTGTTCGAGCCAAAACCATAACTAGTAGTGAAAGCAAAAAAGAAAATTGCGGAAGGAGTCTCTACAAAAATCGCCCCCCCTGACGGACTCGGGTTACCTATGGCCGCACCGTCGACATTCATCTTCACCCAATCCTTGGCTGGTCTAGACCATTTAACAATCTACACCGTCTTCGGTTTGGGAGGTCAGGGCGGGATCGCCAAACCTTGGAATAGATAGCTCTACACAACAGTTAGGACTGGGGCTAGGAAGATCAGGGGCTAGCTTTGATAGCCACCATTTGATTCAGTCTACAACCCGATTAACTCTTGGGTTGGTCCCTTCATACCAAACAGCATTATGGGCTTTCCACAGCTCCCATAAGATAAAAAACGAGGTCAAATGATGGATTTAGGAAGTAGATTCACATGTGGGCTGAATATGCCACCAAGTGTTAATCCTACCAGTGATAGATCCCTAGGGGGGATATAGAGATTGAAAATACCACAAAAGACTGACCATACACCATCAACTAACGCGCCTTCAATGAAAAGGTGGGCAATGGATTCAGGCTGGGGGGTGAAACATTGATCCATATCGCAGCAACTGCATTTTTGAGGCAATGTTGATTCCTCTATTTTATATCATATCGTCCACAAGGATAGCGCATTGAATCAATCTCCAAGTAAATACTGAAATTTTTAGTGGAAGATACTTGCTCCAAATCCAGCTGGCCCACTCTATGTTTTGTCTTCTTGAATGGCAGATGTTCCAACCAGAGCTGACAGTGAAGATGCCCGACCGATCATATGGCTAGATTAGCTGATCTTGATTGGCTGAGGTGCAGTAGCCGCCAGCCGTGATGTGATGGATAACATCCAATGGCAATAGAGTGACCATTGGCGACAGAGGGTCAAGGTCGTTGTGCAAAAGAACTTCATTTACTTTGAGATTACAAATATGAGGGGGAATTGGTTGAAGAACCCACGCCGCTAGAGGACTGATGTCTGACCAGTTGGAGGACCAAACGTCTAAATTCCCAACGAGCATTTTGATAAATGAGGGGTATCATTTTGGCAATTTTTTTCCAGAGAGGGGACGCATTGGAGGGCTGAACATTACCTACTTCATCAGTCTAAGCAGCGCCATATTTAGAAGTTACAAAATTGGCCCATAGGCTGGATCTATTTTAGACTGTCAACGTCCAGGCCATCTTCAGTCTGAAGGCAAATAGGACATCTTTTAGTCTCCTGATACCCAGGCCGCCCTCCTCTTTGGGTGCTACAACTTTGCTCCAATTGAGCCAGTGTAATTTTTTCTTACCGTCACACCAACCCCAAAAGAAATTAACCATTTTTGCCTCAATTTTTGCTAAGACTTGAACTAGGATAAGTGCAGCCACCATAGTGTGCACCGGAATACTGTTGAGGACGTGGTTGATGAGGGTACATCTGCCCGCCTGAGATAAGTAACGGGCCATCCAGCTTAGGATCTTCGCCTCAATGTCAAACATCAGCTGGTAAATTGAACTTCAGATTCTTCCTTTGACAAGAGGGACACCGAGATATGAAAAGGCTACCGCCGAACTAGGGATGTTAAGGATTCTCTCAATCATACAGGTTCTACTAGCAGGGAGAGAGGAAGAGTGGTAGAAACAACTCTTTGATGGGTTTACTTTCTAGCTCGATGCACGTTGGTAGGAGGAGAGGAAATCAGCAACTGCTCTAACTGAGGGTTTTCCGCCATTAAAAAAGAGCACTGTGTCATCCGCATACAAAAGATGGGTAATCTGATTGCAGCCTTACTTCAACTTGAATGGGGTGCATACCCCACTATTCATCAACCTTGTATAACCCATGCTTAGAACCTCTGTGGCTAATATGAATAAACTTGGAGATAGTGAGTCCCCTTGGCACAATCCCCTAGAAGATTTGAAAAAAACCCATGGCTTCCTAGTTGATCAATATCGAGAACCAAGCATTTTTCCAGAATTTTTTTGCCAAACTTTTTTTTTTTTTTGAGAAAAGGTAGAACAAGCCCACCAAATTTTATAAAGAAAAAGGATGTACATCCATTCAGGCGAGCCCTAACAAAAAGATTTGGGTCACACCAATCATATACAAGAGCACCCTCAAAACAAAGCCCAATGATTCACCACCAACACAACAGAGACCACCAAAGGGAACAGGCTGGGCTAAACCGACTGTCGTACCCACCCCAATGACAGAATCATGTTCGCAAGTTCCTTAGGCCCGCTTGGTCAAGAACCAAACAACCCCTGACACATCGAGGCAATTCGGACCGAGTTATCCAAGTATAACTAAAGTCGAAACGATCCAACACCTATTTGAGAAAGTCTCATTCAATTCTATTATACGCCTTCTCCATATCTAGTTTAAGAATAATGTTCCCTCCTCGGACCTTCCTTTCGACGTCTCTAAAAATCTATTGACCCAGAGCGATACTTTCGGCTATAGATCTACCTTTAACAAACGCACCTTATTCGTGAGAGATCAATTTTGGGAGAATTGGAGCAAGCCTATTCGCAACTATTTTAGCAAAAATCTTGTAGACACAGTTACAAAGACTGATTGGCCTAAAATCAGCAAACCTCTTGGGGCTGGCACCTTAGGAATCAAACAGATCAAGGTGGAAGTGAAGGATCTACGAAAATCACCTCCTATAAAGATGAATGGCAGCCTTAAGAATATATAAACCAATAATCTCCCGACTACCTGTAAAAAAACACTAGAGAACCCATCCGGGCCAAAGGCCTCATCCTTTGGGGCGGCCAATGCTACCTCTTTAACTTCTTCCATAGTTGGGATAGACAGGAGCTAGCTATTATCATCAGCCGACAGCAGAGAGGGGACGGCCTGAAGGAGCTGATCACTGTGAACCCGAGTATTAGATTGAAAGAGATTAGAGAAGAATTGTACAGTCGCTGCCTTGATTTGATTGGCGTCCAAAGTTAGAATACCCGAATCCAGCTGGATCTCTTCTATTACAGCGCGTCTGGCTCTGTCTGTAGCTGATAAGTGAAAAAACTTCATATTACGGTCTCCTTTTAGCAACCAGTTGTTGCGCACTTTCTGTTTCCAATAAATCTCTTCCGCAAGTTCCAATTGGGCAACCCGATGCTTAGCATTCCGGAGGGATTCCTGGCTAACGTGAATCTGACCGTGTTGGGCCTGGTTTTCAAGATGAAGCAGATCATCCTCAGTCAACTTGAGTTGTTGGAAAATATTTCCAAAGACATTCCTATTCCAATCCTTTAGACAGAATTTCAGCCTTTTGAATTTGAGCAAGAGATTTATCATGGGCTGATCTGAAAGATTGATCGACCAGACATCCTCAATTAGGCGGTTGTAATCTTGGTGTAGTATCCACATTCACTGGAAATGAAATGGCTCTGCAATGAATGGCGTAGTTCTTGAAAAAGCCAGCAGAAGTGGGGTGTGATCAGAGCTAATACGAGGCAGGTGTTCAACTTTGAATCGAGGAAAATGGGTTACCCAGTCTCCATTGCAAAACACTCTGTACAGTCTGGCCTAAACCCGAGCATTCCCAGCTTGATTGTTGCACCATGTAAATCTGCTGCCAATGAAGCCCACATCAAGGAGAGCAACATTGTCAATTGCCTCTTGGAATTCTGTAATGCAGTTCTGGTCATAGTTTCTGCTGTCAATTCTTTCAGAAATTGACAAAAATGCATTAAAGTCACTGCCAATGACCCAAGGACCTGAAAAACTTCTCGCCAAAGTTGATATATATGTCCATAATGTCCTTCTCTGCACCTTAGAGCATTTTGCCTAAACAATGGAAAGATAGAAGGATATGGGGAAATTGTTAACATTTACACAGAAAGACATCATTTGTAAAGAAATTTGGACTACTGAAATATGTAAAGAGGAGCTACAAAAGAACCAAATTTTACCCCCGACCTCCACATTGGAGAAGGAGGTGTGGAAACCCAACTTGATGCTTACTCAGACCCTCCCCTCTTCCCTAGCCATCGGTTCAAGGATAGCCATCCACCAGGGCTAGTGGATGCGGATAAGCCTTGAAGCTGAGCGCAAGGTCCCAGAATTGGCCACGCCTCTGTCGTTCCCAATAATGGCTTTATCCGTCAGACACATTTCCTGAATTGATTGCTTGTATATTTAGCCTTCTAAGTCTTCCATTACATTCAGTTGCAAGCCCTATATAGAGGTTTTTCTTCCACCGGTACATTTCTTGCGAAGAAGGGGGTCCCTCTATGAGTCTAATCGATCCCTGGGAGGAAGGATGACGGGATTCAAATGACTTTCTTGACACAAACAACACCTCACATGTGTTAATCTCTTCATTAGATGTAACAATATTGGTCTTCTTAGAATAAGCCTCTGAGTTTTCTTTCTTCGCTTTAGGATTCGTATAATTTTTTTTCATGTGTCCAATCATCCCATAGTTCCAGCACTTTAATTTTCCTTTGCCCTTGCCCTTGGATTTGCATCTAGGTCTTGAAGATCCTATACCTCGCTCAGTATTCCTGCCTCTTGTAAGCAGTGCATCAGAAGATGTCCCTATGCCACCGTTTATCTTTCTCATAGCCTTCCCTTGAAGGGATATGATAATGGTGTCCACACTCAGGGACTTATTTCTGGTGCACAATGAGTCCCCAAATGTCTATACGCTCCAGAAAGAGAATTCAACAACATACATACCTGATCTTCATCTTTGACCACTTCTTCAATGTTCAGCAACTTGCAAATCAATTTATTAAAACTATTGATGTGGGCCTCCACATCTCCACCCTCTGTCATCTTAAAGTTGAACAATTGCAACTTCAAGTGTAGACCATTCTCAATGGAAATTTTAGCATAAAAGTTTTCTCACTTTACCTACAAACTTGCTACGGTTTTCTCCCTCAAGACATTGTAAAGGACCTCTTCCGTAACACACAAACGAATAAAAGATAAGGTATTTTTATCAAGAGTATTCCAGTCTTCGTCACTCATAGATGGTGGTTGCTCCTCAACAGTCATTTCTTCACCTTGCTTAGTTAATAGGCTAATCATCTTACCTTCCTCAAAATTACTTTTCACTAAGTACTTCTCAATGTCATACTTAGAATTTTCTTTCGAGACTAATCCTTCAGATTCAAGCATGTGCCCCAACATTAGCTCTGATACTACTTATTGGGGAAACCATAAAAGCACACAGATATGAATCTAGGATAGCAATCCAATAGTACCAAGGAAATACAAAGAGAACATAATGATTTAACGTGAAAAATCCTTCCAGAAAAAAAAAAAAAAAAAAAAACCATGGCACAAAGTGACAGAAAATTCACTATGAAAGCAGAAATTATAAAGAGAGAAGGCTTACCCGATTCGACCAACTTCAAATCTCACCCTTGCTACCCCTTTGAAATTCTAGAACTATAGAACTATTTAAAAACTCATAGAATTCCCTCCCAATCCCGTTTACACCCATATGTATAGCTTTGGAAAGAATTCCAAACGAAATCGGAAACAAATTTCACAAATTTGGTGGATCCACAAAATTCTGCACAAAACCGTTCGATGACATCGAACTACTGCCAAAATTGTTCAGCGGCAAAACATGGATTTTTCGAAAATCTTCAATTGATAGACCCAACTTCGATGGCATCGAACACATCATCAATGTCATCGAACACTCCTCGATGTCATTGAAAAAAGTAACCAATCGAGGAAATTCAGAAAATACTCAGATGGCATCGAATTCAGCTCGATGACATCGAACCTGTCATCGATAGGTTGTTGATTTTACAGATTTAAGACATCTATCAACAACACTTCTGGCTAACAAGAATGCTCCAGATCGGAGACAATATGTTCACTCCATGTTAAATCCAATTGAAAACCTCTCACATTGGAAATCTGTGAAAGCAATCACTACACCATTAAAGCAACGGAAGAAGGAAAGTGTCGATTTGGAATAAGAACTTCAAATACCCTTCTGTTTGGAACCGACATTCAAGCTCTCCCAATTTCTCAGAAATCCTTCGCTTCAAGCCCAAGAAACTTCGATTTGGAGCAAGAACTACATGTACCCTTCAGTTCAAAACCCACGTTCAAGCTCCCAAAGCCTCAGATATCCTCTGATTCAAAACCAAGAAACTTCAATCTTACAAAGCCTTCTCCAAAGCAAGAAATCTCGGTTGACACCAGCCTCTTTAATTGGTTGGTTTCATCCGAAAACACTCCTTCAACCAAAACCAGTTTAGCTCGAACCGAATCATCAGAAAATAGCCAGTCTCTGAGTTCGCACTCATTGAGAATTTACGAAAGACGGCCGATTTTAGGAGCTTAGGCAACATTCGGTGTCTTCATCGCCGAGAAGGTCGCCAAGTCGGAGAGCCCGGATGACATCCCCATTCTGGGTACTGTGGGAAGTTGGTGGAATTCGAGCACTTCTCAACGGTCTGGATCAAATTCTAAAGGAATACGCAATACAATACAACTAGCATGTACAGAGAGGATAAGAGGGTGAACTGGCACAACACTCCCTTTAAGGTGAGGTTGAAAAGAGCTTTGATAGAAGTTGCTGTTGAAGCCTGCTCAAGGAGTCAAAGGAAACCTCTCTTTTTCTTTTTCTGATTTTTTTTTTATATATAATTAAAAGAAAAAGGAAACCTTTTTGCTTTTTCCGAGGGCTATGGGGGAAGGTACTATCTGATGGCTGTACTGCCAAAACTAATCTTGGCTTTACAAACACGTTTGGCCGGATGGATTGGAAGGGAGTGAATGGTAGTAGGGTGGATGGCGTGAATTTTTAGGTAATGTTAGTGTTGTTAGCGGATTGTCTTGAGATCCATGCGATTACTATATCACTGGATTGATACATTCTTCCGTTTGTCACGTGCGGCTAATCCGGTAATTAAAGCTTCTGATCCCTTATAATCTTACGAACTAAACACGTAGTAGGCTAATTTAAACGGAGTACGATAGTTTTGATGGAATTTAAAGGTAATGATGATGTTGTCAGTGGAGTGTCCGAAGATCCATCGGATTTGGCTCAGATCACCTACCCTGTTTGGCACGCCCGGCCATTCCCGGGATTTACCCTCCAATCCCTTCCACTACCGTCTAATCCCTTCCAATCCAACCGGACAAACGGGCCCTAAGAATCTAACTCACTGGATACGTGAAGAAGAAGAGGAATTTTGTATTTCAATTGCTTACAAGCTCACCGTCGGGTTACACGACATGCTAATTTATAGCCATTTGAAAGTCAGGTGAAATGACAACATTGCCCTACTAGGAACTTCCAACATTAACTATTCTTAAAAAATATACACGCAGTTTCATCTTCCAAAACAGCTCCATGGGAAGTGTTGCAGAGCTTTGGAAGATGAACAGTCACAGTAAACATTGGTTTTTGGTTTGCAATTCCAACACTAACACCAGAGCTGAGCTCCGTGCGGTGCATGATGGGCTATCCCATTGCTTAATTTTGGGCTTTTCTCAGATAGTTGTGGAATCTGATTCGAATCTGGTAGTGGGTTTCCTGAATTGCTCTTCTTTGGTTGGCTGGAAATGGCATTATTGGATTTCGAGGATTGCAAGGTTGAAGAAAAGAGGGCAGGCGTCCTTTGTGCATATTCTCAGGGAAGGGAATGCGCCTGCTGACAGGATGGCCCGCTTTGGTAGTGAATTTCAGTCCTTTTCCCGGAGTTGCTGACCTCCCCGATCTTGTTAGAGGCTCCCTCTTTCTTGATAGAGTGAGTCGGGGGGCCATGAGGTCTATCTCGTTTTGTTGTTCGGGTCCTTTTTCTCTTTTCCTTTTCTTACTTATCGTAGGCTCCACCCAGGCCTTTTCCTCTGGGCGAGCCCGAATGGTGCTCTCGTTGTAAATCCTGATTTTCTGATAATACAAAGGAAATTTTAACCAAAAAAAAAAAAGGTTATCCTCCTAAAGTATGCTAGAGAAAGTATGAGATTGATGTTGGGTAGATGCGTCTGTGTGTTTTTTCAGCGTGATGTTCGTTCCCTGCCTGCTTGAAGGTTTTGTGATTGAAGGGTCTTATCTTAATCAGTCCTTTGCATTGCTTGAAATATTTGATTTGTATCTTTTATTGTTTGTATGAGAGCAAAATAAAAATAGCTATTTTGGTGTTTGAAAGAAACACACACACACACACACACACACACACACACACACACAGAGAGATCTATAGCGATTTTAACACATACAAAGCTACATATCCTATACTCTAACAAAGAAATAAAAACATAATATACGGTTGAGACCAGTGGAAAAAAACACAGACTGGACAGCTGTGATCTTTCTCGATGTAGAGAGAATTCGGGAACCTGAAGAATAGTGAGATGAACTAGATCAACAGTCACGATCACCAAATCATGGGCTCCTAAGAGTCAGTTACCACTTACATTGCCCGAAATGGCTGATTGATTTCTCCACAATCTCCTTGCACTTTTCAAGCTGGGAGACATCAGCAGGAATCAGGAGGACTTCCGGTGAGCCGAGCCGGCGTGAATTCTCCGCGACCTCTTTAAGTGCATTGCCTCTCCTTGCAACGAGGATTAGAAAGGCCCCTTTCTTTGCATACTGGTAAGCCAATTGCTGGAAATCACGACGACATATGAAAGATCAGTTAGGAAGTTTGTTTTGCAAGGGTCGCCAATGGGGTCCATCTGCACCCATGATCAGATGATCAGAACAGTACTTTATGGGCACATATATACATGGATGATTGAAAACCAATGATCAGTGGTTAGGATCATCATGTTTTCTGGACCTTTTTGGTCTGATAACGACCGTGCTGCTAATGGTCCATGGATGTATGTGGGCCCCATCAGGTGACACAAGATGGTTTTTATGGAGTTTTCATGGGGACCTCGCCGATGCCGGAGGAAGCGCCGGTGATGAGGATGACCTTACGTGCCATGTTCTCATTGGAGGAGGGGAGGAGGGAGAGGAAGAGCTTGTATACGAAGAAGGGTGGTAAGAAAAGTATTAGAAGGAAGAGAATTATGAGAGGAAAGAAGAGAGAGAAGGCTACGTGAGAAAGGTAGGCCGAGTCCATGACTGAATGGTGCGATGGCTTTTAGTTTTGAAAGTTTTGGAATGGCTTTTATGCTCTATGCACAACTCGGCATCTTTTTAATGCTAATGTCACACCTTCCAGAACATTGAATATGCCTAACAACTCGGCATCCATTTAACGCTAATGTCACACCTTCCATTTAATGATGGATCATCTAAATTAATTACCATTGATCCACAACAACTTCTCTTAACCGCCCATTCAATGGTCATGATCTCTTGAAAGTTTGATCGGCCCAGCCACGTGTACGGTGCTCCTGCAGCTGATTGAGTTCACCACTTTGATTATAAAATGTAGGATACATATAATATCTTCAACCACCTATCTATATATCGCATGACTCTCATGCCACGGATAATGTTCTGATCTGCGCCCGTGGAGGTTGGGGTTATATCCACGCAAGGATCGTGATTCAGTGAATTGTCCATCGTGTGTGGGGTACACGTGTTAGGGACCCCAAAGAACTGCGCATGTGTCAGTGATCTGGGCCATTCGTTTCGTCCGCATCAGCCAAGGAACATTATTTTTTTGGTCCATGGCATGCATGTTCCAAGTATTCCCTACCTGATGAATGGCAAGGATCTGTAACACTTGGTCTTGTCTACATGTATCTGTCACATGTGCTTTGCTCCTGAACATGAGGGGCCCTCGTTGAATAACGGCGCTTCAATTTAAAAAATCAAAGAATGAGAGCCACTGGATTTAAACTAGCTATTGTTCACACATTTTACCACTTTAGTTGTTTTTTTTAATGTGAAAGGTGCAAAATATGGGGTCCACAAGAAGTGATCCACTATTCAGCTGCGATGGACTGAAAATCTAGGCCCTTCGATCATCCAATGGGCCACACCCACACGTGTACATCAAGTGTTGACAATCGAGGTAGAGGGACCGTCCATGCATCTGCCATGGCCTCAAAATCAGGCTGGTTGGACCAGAAATGTGAACCACTCGTCCTGAAGGAATAATCTTGTATTGGAATAACCATGTTATAAAGACACGTGTGGCCCACCAGATCTTCAAACCAGCCTAATTTTCACGCTATGGCAGATGAATGGCTGTCCTATATTATTAATTCAATGGTAGGCATTTGATGAACGGTTGTACTAGATTATCAAATAGCCTAATCTTCATGCTATGGCAGATGAACGGATATCCCATATTTTGATGGTATGCATTTTACCAACAGTTATCCCGGATCATCAAGCTGTTGCAGAAAAACACGACAATATACCTTACGTAGATGAGATAATAACACAGCTTTCATGCACGTTCACTAAAACAAGAAAAATAAAAAAATACAAGGCTAATTTCTCTTCTACTCTTTGTATTGAACTCCCTCATCAAGAAATATTTTAGCAGAATACTACTCTCTACCCATGTTCCCTCCATATAAACTACGTACACTGCTGGAAAGATCATTGTCAACATATTAGAAAAACTAGGCTTGCCCATACATGTATATATATATACGTGAGGGGACGTTTCTAAATAGGAAACATCTACCATTTCTATATACTGAGAAGTCACCACCGCAATGTTCTCTCCTTTAAAGATAGTTTCTCTCAGTGAAAATATATTCTTAATTATAATTGCTCAAATGTCACCGAACACTAGGTAACCATAAACTCAGAGAAGTCCTATAACAAACAAGCTTCTCTCATATAATAGGCTTTGCGAGCATATTCACTACATTGTCGTTGGCTTGAATCTTCTACAATGAGACTATACTCACAAAGCCTATTAAAAGAGAGAAGCTTCTTTATTATATGACTTCTTCTATGCTAATTTTATAGAGGATGTACATCTTCTATGCTAATTTTCATGCTATAGCAGATGAACTTAGTGGCCAAGTGTTTATGTATCCACCTACTAAATTTTCATCTCATCTATTGAGCCATTTACTTAGTTCATTTGCTTGATGCGGGAGAATCCAAAGGAAGTCTCTCTAGGAAGAAATGGCAACAATCAACAGAATCTCGCAAGGACCATGGGTTGTGTGCAGTGACTTCAACGTAGTGGTAGAAGCATCGGAAAGAATGGGCAGAAGGAATTTGTTGAAGCAATCAACAACTCTAGTTTACTGGACGTGGGTTTCTCAAGGAACAGATTTACTTGGAGTAATAATCAAGCGGGTAATGCTCGGATTTAGGGTAAACTAGATAGGGTGCTATTCAATACAGATTGGGTTAACCTCTTCCCTTGCTTCAGGGTGGAGCACGTGTCACGGGTCAACTCTGACCACGCTCCGATTTTACTAGTCTTCCCCCGCCAATCCCCCTTCGGCAAAGCTCTTCAGGCTCCATAGGATGTGGACATTGCATGACTCCTTCCTTTAGGAGGTAAAGGATGCCTGGGAGGAAGAGGTCTTGATGCAACCCATGCTTAACTTCCAACTGAAACTGAGAAAAGTTAAGCATGCTCTCAAAGTCTAGAATAAGGAGATGTTCGGCAATGTGTTTCAGCAAGTTAAACTGGCAACAAAGTCCCTTAAAGATATTGAAAGTTAGAGGCAAAACTTAGCCGACGAGGGCCTTCAATAAGAGTTCAACGCAGCCAGGCAGCATCTTGCCCGAATGGAGCTCATGGAAGAGGTCCACTGGCAACAGAAGGCCAACAACACCTGGCTAGAAGAGGGGGATGGAAACACAAAATTCTTCCACTCCTGGGCAACCGAAAAGCTTAGGAGAACTGAAATCAAGGCAATAGAATTAGAGGTGGGCCAAATTACAGACGACCAAGATTCCATCAAAGTTGAAGCAACAAATCTTAGAGGTCCACCAAGGAGTTTTCTCAATTCCAAAGGATGGGGCGCCAGGTCCAGACGGTTTCTCTGGAGCATTTTTTGCAAGTTGCTGGCACATAGTAGGATAAGATCTGCATAAGGTGGTAGTGTACCTATTTAAAGGGGGAGATCTCCCAAGAGCATTCACATCATCCCTCATCCATTCGATTCCAAAATCCTCAGCCACAGCCAGTTTTTCTAACTTTCCCCCAATCAACTGCTGCAACTATATTTACAAAGTCTTTTCAAAGATCTTAGCATCCAAATTAAGAAAATTGTTGTTGAAGCTTATATCTCACGAATAAGGAGCCTTCATCTAGGGCTGTTTTATAGTTGAAAATATTATGCCCTTGCACATGAGATGGTTAGGGAAATCAATAGAAAGGTTCATAGAGGTAATATAGTGCTCAAATATGATAGAGTTGATGGAAAATTGCTAGAGCAATAGCTGGCTTTCCATGCTCATTAACAGCGAAGGGGTGGGTTATTTCAAGTCCTCTAGAGGACTCCATTAAGGACACCTGTTATCGCTTGGTCTATTCATTCTGGTAGCGGAGGTCTTTAGCGGGGGATTCAAGTTGCTCGTGAACCGGGGTTTCTTTCAGCCCTTCAAACTCCGATAGGGATGCTTGCTGATCTCCCATCTTCTTTACACTAATGACACCCTCTTGTTCCTGAACAGGGGACGTGCGTCACTTCAGGCAGTAATAGATTTCCAATGTTATTGAACTAATTTTTCACAAATGCTTTAAATTCTTTAAAACATTTAAATATTTTGAATCTTTAATGTCAAAAATAAATCCAAATATAATGCGAGAAGTTCTCATCAATGGATACGTAGTACCTTAAATGCATACATGATTCCAATAAATTTGATCTTCAAATATCACTATAAATGATTTAAGTAGATAATGGGGTGTGGTGACGGACTTTACGAAAGGATAACGTGTCACCATTGTAAATTTAAATGCCTCTCATATATCGTACTTTATAACCAGTATTCCAATGAAGAGTCTATTTTGTAACATGACTTAATTTGATTATTCGAAGGTTACATGACTAAATCTCATATGCCATAATCACTGGATGGTTGGCCACATATGTACGAACTGGCCACATCAAAACACTATTAGGACCCACATGATTGTTCTCTAACCATTGAGCCCACAATCTATTTTTTTACAGTGGATCATCTAGTGGCCAATGTTGGATTGGGTGCATCTTTTTTTTTAAAAGGAAAATGTCCATTGATATATTGCTTTCTATACAACCAAATAGACAATTCGGACTACCCCTGGATGAAAAAAACTGGAGGACACCTATCATGAGGGACCGCAAAAGGCGAGATGCTAATATAGAAAACCTCCTAGGTTCTCATAGGAAAGGTCCTAATGGCACCCAGACCTACTTTATCTAAGAAGATCAGACCCTGAACCTACATAAGAAGGTCGTTCAGGTGTTTGGTAAAGGAGGACTGGCCGTCGCTCCCCTTACGGGCCATCCCGTCAGCCGGACCATTGCCGTCTCTATGAATAAGCCTAAAAGAGTGACCCTTTCTGTTTCAACTTTTCAATCCTAGACACCCACCGTCTCCACTTCCAAGAAGTGGGCAACATCCCAGAAAGGAGACCAAAGACAACCTTTGAGTCAGATTCTACCCCAATCTTAACCAGACAATTTTCCAGGCACAAGATAAGCCCGTCATAAATTGCTCGAAGTTTAACTTTATTGTTAGAGCCCATCCCATACCTAGTCGAGAAAGCTGAAATGAGAAATCCTATTGCCCACTTCACCAAAATAATGGCAATGCTGAAATGAGAAATCCTATTACAACTTGCACTTCATTCAACCATATATACATGGCATACATGTCTACAATCAGGATAGTTGATTTAGTGGGCTTTCATGAAAACTGGCCATAGACTGCGAAAATTGTAGCAATTCTAGTTGCATTTGGACCATTTCTATTCATTAAGCTAACAATCCCTTTCTCAGGCCATTGATCAGTAGCCCACCAAGTCAAAAATGCCTGATCATCACACACAAGCTCTCATTCTCTAGTTTCAGGTTCAAATGATTTGATGTTGGTCGTAGGATGTGAACTTCTTGATGGGGTTTTTTTACCCGTGCTCGACCGGTCGTGAGCCCTACACGACTGGTCGAGGGCTGGTTCACGACCCGTGGAGTCGAGCCCTGACTCGACTCAAAGTCCAGCGACTATGGGTTATTTTTCTCCGGGGTGCTCGACCAGTCGAAGGTGGTTCTCGACCAGTCGTGGGTAGCGCTCGACCGGTCGTGGTTACACAAATTCGTTTCGCGATTTTTCGGATTGTAGAAATCTGAGTCCTTTCGCAACTGAGATGCGGAAAAGAGTTTTTTAAAACTATAAATATGGGTTCCTAGGGTTTTTCTAGTGACATGAAAAATACAAACGGGCTATCAAAGGTGTGTGTGTGTGTGTGTGTGTGTGTGAGAGAGAGAGAGAGGGGGGGGGAGGGGGGGGGGAAGCTTGTAGAAGGGAGGTTATGCTCGTGGAGGTTATCTACTGTAATTTATATCTTAGCGCTTTTACGTCCTCGTAATCGGTGAGATCTCTCCATTTTTATTTTATTCTCTCATTGTTTATCCACTCCTACGAGAGTGAAGATGGTTGTAACGTTCTACTTCATAGTGGATGGTTAATCTGGACGAGGTCCCGTGGTTTTTACGTCTTTGAGAGTTTTCAACATAAAAATATCTTGTGTGGTGTGTGATTTATGCTTTAATTTATTTCATTACTTTATTATCTATAATTCTGGTTTGTTTCAGAAGGCTAAATCCTAAAATTTTGTGCAAGGCCCCCAACACTTCTAGGGTTCAGTCTACCCAACATAGTACTCGATCGATCCCTCACCTCCCAAAGACTAAGGGAAGGACCATCATGAGTGCATCCTTAGTGGGCCAGGCAGCTAATTCCAAAGCAAGTTTCTACAATCTAAAGAAAACTCAGATAGCGAATGGCCATCAATGTTTATTTTCTTCGTGTTTTAAGATTTGAAATTTCCAAATTCAAATCCAACTATGCATCCAAACACCACCTAAACAATTTTACAATTCTCTTCTCTGAATGGCCTTTCAGACCAGTAGGGCAGAACAGATAAAGTTCCACAAGACGTTGAGGATCGAACTCAGTTCAGATGTCAAAATCACCATAGCAACTCTTAGGTTCATCACATCGGAGATTACCAAAGATAAACTCATGCTCAAGGAGAGCAAAATAAGAACAGCCGAAGAAGAAATGAAGGGAAGAAACAAATGGTTTTTCATCAGAATTTACATGATCCTTTCGACGTGGGAAATCTCATTGCTGCAGTGATGTAGTGGGCCCCACCAGAAATATTATTGTGTGACATTCTTAGCCCTTATGATTGGTGACCTATTATCTAATTTCTCCACTAACCATGCAATAATGTTGATCAAACCCTCAAAGATCTAACCAATGACTACCTGGTATAAGATAATTCATGATCTGGTCATGTTTATTGTCCCTGAGTATGAATTTTTTTTATTTTTTTATTTTTGCCAGAATGTATAATCACACCACCTGCAACTTAGCTAAGAAGAAAAGGACTTTGCATTGATTCTGGTGGGCACCACAAAAAGACAGGCCCCACCGATCATATCACTCCTTTTAAAAAAATAAAAAATAAAAAAGTAGCAACCTAAATCTGATCTAAATTTGAAACCTTTGTCCATTGACATCTGCATTGTACGATACTATCTTGAATTTTGTGTACAACCAACCTTTGTGTGGGTTTTGAAAAAATAATAATAATAAAATAAAATAAAAAACCAACCGTTGTGTGGGTAACAATTGCATTTGAATATTGAAGGCTTGAGTTGAGTGACAGTTGCATTCAAATATTGAAGGCCTTGACTGAAGTGTACGCTATAAATCATGATTTTTTGTATGATATCGACTCCTTTTTATAGCCATTCAATTTCTTTTTCTTCTAAGATACTAAAATAAACAACAGGCCAAACTTCAATTGAACTTTGTTTAATTTCCTTCACCCAAAAAGTCATCCGATAGACTAGTTTATGATTATTAGATTGACGTAGACGGTTCAAATCACAATTACGTACTTCTGTGAAATGGTAATCTCACCAAATTGAAAAAGAAACAATGGTTTAGAAAGAAAATACAGCAATTACAACAATTGAATCACTCAAAGGTAAAAACATTTATGGCTAAGATCTTCCAATCTTGTGACTTTTGGTTAAGGGACCATCCATCACAGGGCCCACCACGTACAGAACCATTGGCCGCACACAAGTTACAACTGGAAAACCCATCACACCGACCAGAGCAGTGCAAGTTTGTTAAATGCTTAGGCCGAGAATTCTTTGATTGTTTTTTAACCCTTTTTTGTAAGCTACAAGGGATTTTATTAATTGAAGCAAGGATAATTTTTGGTGCCTTTCTTTCTTTTCTTACGATAGGTGGTCCTATCCGTTTTGTTGATAGATCTACCTAAAAGCTCTTTTTTGTAAAAATCATTAGATATGAATGAAATTTTAATTTCCTTAAATAAATTTAAAAAATAAAAATAAAAAATTAATAGCCGGTCACTTTGAATCGCCTAGAGATGAAGCTAGTCCCTTACTCCAATCCATACAAAGTTTCTTGGGTAGATACAACAACTCCTTATGACCCAGCGATGCATTGTTCCAATCCGTATTTCTTGAGTGTATTTTTTAGATGTCCCATGTGGGTAGATCGGCCCATGTGAGTGGACATATCCAAAAATACAGATCAGACAATCCTGACCTTTACAAGTAGGGTTTCTCATGGAACTTTGGGTGACTTTTCTATAAGCATCCAGTTCCTCTTTGCCCCTCATGTGCGTGAGCAAAGCACATATACTAGTGAAAATGATCAGCGTTAGAGATCGGTGCTATTCATCAGGTAAGCTACCACTCTGAACATACCATGGATTAAAAAATAATGTCTGTTGTGGGAAATCTGAGCTCACAATAAAATGCCGCTTAGGGGGCAAGTCCGAGCCGAGACCCTCCCGACCTGTTTCAAGACGCGATCCATCCGAGCAGCCGACTTGGTTGCGGTCGGACTCCGGATTATGATCCGATCGGATGATCGTCTACGTTATAACCGCTCTGCTCTAACCTATGTTCTGAGGCGAACGAAGTTCCGAGCCGAGCATACAGTCCGAACAGAGCGAACGTTCCAAGCCGAACGCATGCTCAGACACGCATACCCCACTCGCTGAACGTGGAAACTACCATAACCAAACGTGGCCGATAACCTCGCTCGCAGATACGCATAATCCGCCAGATACGCTACATGATCGATAGATCGCGGGGGGTATCTCCACGATCCGGGAATCCCCCTGATCATGCCGAGATTATCGGATCCGGACCACTCGACAGTCAAGTATAAATACTACATCACACCATATCTACAGGTACGGAAAATCAAGCTCTCCTCTACACTCTACTCAGACCCTGATTCCCTTGTCCTGACTTAGGCATCGGAGGGTCCCCCGGCTTAGCCAGGGTCACCTTTGCCTGCTTTCCTAGTGCAGGTTTTAGGGATCATACGTGGTGATCGACGAGGAGGGAGGGCTGACCAGATTTTGGCATCAACATTTTTTGGCGCCGTCTGTGGGAAACTAAAACTAGAAGTCAGGTTCTCGTTTCTCCTAAGCAATGACGAGGAAGAAGAAAGCTACAGCAGTGCAGCCACAACCAGATAAGCAGACTCGGTCGTCATCACCGCTTCATGCCGAATCCGCTCCGGGGCCTTCTCAATGTTCGCGTAATCGGTCGAACAAGTACCGCGCCATGCAGACTGAGATCTAGGCCCTGCGTGACGAGATAAACCAGATGAAACAGCAGCGGGAGCCAGAACAACGCCCGGCTCAAGAACAACCCGTTCTCGAGCCGGTGGGGCTGTTTGTGAAAACTCGCTCCATGCCGAGGAGTGTGAGGCCTGAAGTTCCCCAACGTTCAGGGGTACCGCAGTCGGGTCAAAATCTTCCTGCGGCACGAGGAGAGGCATCCACACGGAACGAGCCTACTCGAGCTCCGACAACCGTCCACTCAGCCACATCCGCCCTGCCACCCACGGACCTCCGTCATCAGTTAGAACGAAGGTGAGAAGGGAGAATAACGGAGGCTGAACATATCCCATAGGTCGTCGCTGAAAACAAGGATCCCTGGGAAGCGTGCTTTGCGGAACTGAAGGATAAGTTCCTGATATTGGAAAAAAAGTAAGAGCAATCGACAGTTCCGACCACGATGCAGGTGATAATGGAAGAGACCGAGCCTCCCTTCAACTCGGCCATCATGGCTGAAGTGATGCCGCAGAGGTTTCGGATGCCTCCCTTCATTCAGCATTCGAGATCTGGGGACCCATCCGAACACTTGGAGTCCTATCGATCCTGGATGCAGATCCAGATAGCAAAGGATGCAATGATGTGTAGGGGGTTCTCTATTACCCTCATAGGATCCGCTCGGATCTGGTATCGCCAGCTGAAACCTAGTTCCGTGGGTTCATTCGCGGAACTGAGCCGACTATTCCTTACGCAGTTCATAAGCGGTAAGAGAAGTCGGAAGCCCAACACTCACCTGCTTACCATTAAGCAGACCCTGAAGGAGTCGTTGAAGGATTACATCGCCCGCTTCAATGAGGAAGCATTGCATGTCGAGGACTACAATGATAAGATGGCCCTCGCCGCTGTTCTGAGCGGACTGAAAGAAGAAAAGTTTATCTTCTCCATCGGAAAGAATCCACCAAAGACGCTAGCGGACTTCATGGCGAAAGCTCAGAAGTACACTAACGCGGAGGAGTTCACCAACGCCCGAAAGGGCACACAGGCGTCTGACTCAACGAACAAGGGGAAGAGACCCCGGAACGAAGACTCCCAGCCGACTAGCAAAAGGACAGATGACCGCGCATCTCGCGATCGTCGTCCAAGCCGTAAGCCGGAAGGGAAGTTCCGTTCCTACACTCCACTCAATACATCCGCCGAGCAGATCCTGTTAAACATCCGAAGAGACAGGCTGCTCAATTGGCCAATCTATATGAGAGCTGATCCCGAGCATCGGGACAAACGAAAATACTATTGTTTCCACCGGGACCACGGTCATAACACGAATGATTGCGTAGATCTGAAGGACGAGATTGAGTCCCTCATCCGCAAGGGACATCTACGTCGTTATGCCAAAAAAGAGAAATCCGCTCAGAGAGAAGAACGGCGGCAAGAGCAGTCGAACAACCCCCCAGAGGAGCCCACCGAAATTCGCACCATCTTCGGGGGCTCAGCTGGGGGAGGGGATTCGAACAGGGCACGAAAAGCCCATTTCCGGAGCTCTGGGTCAGAACACCACGTTCACCTGACGGAACGTCCCAGCAAGGAACTCCGTGTCGCTCCATGCAGCCTGACCTTCACAGAAGATGATGCACGCGGGATCCAGCACCCGCACGACGACGCGCTAGTGGTCACTATGACCATAGCCAATCACAAAGTGTACCGCATCTTAGTCGATACTGGGAGTTCAGCTGATGTAATGTATTCCGAGGCGTTTGAGAAGATGAAAATTCCACGGTCCAAGCTCCGACCCGTGAAGACTCCCTTGCACGGCTTTACCGGAGAAAGAGTTATCTCCGAAGGAGCCATCTCCCTCCCAGTGACAGCGGGAGAAGGGCAACATCAAGTCACGTTTTTGGTTGACTTTTTAGTTATCAATGTTCCATCAGTCCACAACGTGATCCTGGGCCGACCCTCCCTCAACGCAATGAGGGCGGTTGTCTCGACTTACCATTTGATGATGAAGTTCCCGGCTGAAGGAGGGATTGGTTATCTCCGAGGCAATCAACGCGAAGCCCGGAGATGTTATGCAATAGCCGTGAGAAAAGGGACCGCTAAAAAAACACTCGTAGTTGACGCCTTGGACCCCCGCGGAGTGACGGAGAATTCTCCCGTCGAAGATCTGATAAGAATGCCGCTCGATGAATCAGATCCGAGCAAAACTGTTCATCTCAGATCATCACTGAATCCCGAGCGGAGGAACGAGTTAATGGCCTTCTTGAGACAACACCAGGACGTCTTCGCATGGTCGCATGCAGATATGTCGAGGATCTCACCTGATGTGCAAGTCCACAGGCTAAACGTGAACCCAGACCACTGGCCAGTTAAGCAAAAAAGAAGGTCGTTCGATGTTGAACGGTATGAATCCATTACCGAGGAGGTCTCCATCCTGCTCGATGCGGGCTTCATAGAAAAGGTATACTGCCTTGACTGGATAGCAAATGTCATGCTCGTCAGGAAGTCAAACAGGAAGTGGCGGGTGTGCGTAGATTACTCCGATCTGAATAAGGCGTGTCCTAAAGACAGCTTCCCACTACCTTGGATCGACCAACTGGTGGACAGTACAGCCGGACACGAGTTACTCTCGTTTCTGGACGCATACTCCGGGTACAATCAGATCGCCATGCACCCCCCAGATAGGCAGAAGACCACCTTTGTCACGGACAGGGGACTCTACTATTACCGGGTCATGCCATTTGGCCTGAAAAATGCTGGGGCAACGTATCAGAGACTGGTGAATCAGATGTTCACCAAACAGATCAGACACTCCATGGAGGTGTATGTGGACGACATGCTGGTGAAGAGTATTAAAGCCTCCGACCACCTTATTGATCTCGAAGAAACATTCAACGTCCTCCGTGAATACCAGATGAAGCTTAACCCCACCAAGTGCGTGTTTGGGGTTGAGTCAGGGAAATTCTTGGGCTTCCAAGTCAGCCAACGAGGTATCGAGGTGAACCCAGATAAGATCAAAGCTCTCCTGGACATGAACTCGCCTCAGACCCTTAAGGAAATACAGTGTCTCATGGGAAGAGTCGCGGCCCTCGGACGTTTCATATCTAAGGCTAAAGACAAATGTCTTCCTTTCTTCCAGCAGTTGAAGGGCCACAAGAGGGCGGAATGGATGCCGGAGTGTGAGCAAGCCTTCCAACAGTTGAAACAGTACTTGGGATCACTGCCTCTCTTGTCTAAGTTGGAAGAAGGAGAGCCCTTGTTCCTTTACCTCGCCGTTTCAACCTCAGCCATCAGCTCGGCTCTGATCCGAGAAGTCGGAACCAAGCAGTATCTCGTTTACTACGTAAGCAAAGCCATGGTACCAGCAGAAACAAGGTACCAGTCCTTAAAGAAATTGGCGCTCAGCCTTGTGGTCTCGGCCAGAAGACTACGGCCATACTTTCAGGCCCACTCCATAATCGTGCTATCAGACTCCCCTCTGAGGCAGATCCTCCAAAGACCCGAAGTGTCAGGCCAGATGACTAAATGGGCTATAGAGCTCAGAGAGTTTGACATTCAGTTCCGGCCCAGGACGGTACTCAAGGGACAAGCTGTAGCCGACTTCATCGCTGAGTTCACAACTCCGGACAAAGAGCATGCCAGGAAGGAAATCGAGATGACACTGTCCGACCCGCTGAGTAATCAAGAGCCCACATCAGATCCGGGGTGGGTCCTTTATGTTGATGGATCCTCCAACGTTAAAGGAGCAGGAGCCGGTGTCGTCCTGGTGGCACCTGATTAAACGACAAAATAATACGCCATCAGGCTCGGGTTCAAATCTTCAAAAAATGAGGCCGAGCACGAAGCGCTGCTGGCTGGGCTCAGGTTGGCGGTGAGCCTGGGTGTTCAGACTTTACAAGTCCACAGCGAGTCACAGTTGGTGGTGAATCATATCTCCTCAGAATACGAAGCTAAGGAAGTCAGAATGATCGCCTATCTTGAAGAGACGAGGAAATTAATCAAGAAATTCTGGAGTTGCACTGTCTGGCAGGTCCCCAGAGCCGAGAACTCATGGGCCAACGCTTTAGCAAGGCTCGCCTCTGCCTCTGAGTGTAAGATCCCACGCTTTGTTTCGGTTGAGTTCGTTGAGCACCCAAGCATCGGCCAGTCAGAGGAGGTCAGCCCCGTCCAGTCCATCCCCAGTTGGATGGACCCCATTTTCAATTATCTATCAACCGGCGAAACCCCCCAGATAAGCTTGAGGCAAGACGACTTAGGGTCCGAGCGTCCCGGTATGCCATATTGGACGGAGTGCTATACAAGAAGGGGCATTCTTAGCCTTACCTTTGATGTCTCCGACCGGATGAGGCCGATTACGTGATTCGGGAGATTCATGAAGGAATCTACACAAAACACTCGGGCAGTCGTGCCTTAGCCATGAAGATACCTCGTCAAGGGTATTTCTGGCCAACCCTCAAGCAAGACTCCAAGGATTTCGTTCGGAAGTGTGACAAGTGCTAACGTTTTGCTGCTGTGCCGAGATAACCGACAGAAGAAATGACCCCCATGAGTGGGCCATGGTCGTTCGCTCAATGGGGGATCAACATCATCGGCCCCTTGCCCACTGGGAAGGGACAGGTCAAGTTTGCTATAGTCGCGGTTGACTATTTTACCAAGTGTGCCGAGGCTGAGTCAGTTGCAAAGATCACCAAACAGAAAGTGATCGACTTTGTGTGAAAAAATATCATCTGCCGGTTCGAAATTCCAAGGACCATCGTTTCTGATAACGGCCGCCAATTTGATAACGATAAGTTCCGTAGTATGTGTCGAGGGCTCGGCATTGTGAATGCTTACTCATCGCCTCGGCACTCGCAATCGAACGGACAAGTAGAGGCGGTCAACAAGATCATCAAGCATCATCTCAAGACGAAGCTGAAAAAGGCTAAAGGAAACTGGGCCGAAGAGCTCCCCTTCGTCCTCTGGGCCTACAGGACTACAGCCCAGACTTCGACGGGCGAAACTCCATTTTCGTTATCCTACGGCTCGGAGGCAATGGTGCTGGTAGAAATCGGACTCCCTACAGCGCGGGTCAGGGGCTTCGAAGAAAGTCATAACTCTGAGCAGATAGCAGTTAATCTGAATTTGCTCGAGGAACTCAGAGAAGTTTTCAAGATCCGAGCGGCGGCTCAACACCAGCAGGTAACGTACTTCTACAACTCCAAAGTTAAAGTTAGGCGCTTCCGACTAGGAGACTTAGTCCTCCGACGGGTTTTCCAGAACACGGCCGAGCCAGGGGTAGGAGCACTCGGACCCAATTGGGAAGGTCCATATCGTGTGATCAGATCTGCCAAACCGGGCTCGTACCACCTGAAAGACCTCGAAGGCCATCATCTCCCTCATCCCTAGAACGCCGAGTACTTGAAGATCTACTACCCGTGAGAAAATAACCTTTAAGGTTCATGATGCAATGTATGCCTCCGAGTGATTAGCCTTTAATGCTCTTAATAAAAGACCGATTCTACCGTTGAATGCTTGTTCGATTGCCCTATCCGCACAAGTACGAGATAAATGGTCTAATCCCTTAAGGATTCGGAACCCAACCTTACGAGAGATCGACAAGGCATTCCTCAGGAGAAGAAGCCTAATAAATGGTCCGATCCTTTAAGGATCGGAACCTAATCCCACGAAAGATCGACAAGGCATCCCTTCGTGGAAAAAGAGCCTAATAACGATCCGACCACCCGATTAAGTGTTCAACTCGGCGTACAACAAAATAGAGACGACGAGCCAAGTATCCTAAGGGGTCGGACCCAACTAAGGCTTGGGCCGAGGAAGCTCGGACAACCGACTCTAAAAACCAACTAAACGACAACGGACTAATCTCATCAGCTCAACATCTCAAGAAAATCAACAATGTGATAAGAATATTTTTCATTAAGATCCCCTCTGAGGGACAAAAGTACATAGGTACATTAAAAAAAAAAAGATAAGTCTTCAGGCAAGAGGAGCTTGTGCATCAGGAACATGGGCGTCGGGAGCTGGTTCCGAGCGGACGATGTCAACCAAGGTATCTTCGGAGTCGTCGGGTAAGAGGGAATCGAGATCTAGGTCCAGGTATAAACTCAGAACCGCCTCGAGACATGCATCGAAGCCGTGATTGTAGAACGTTGCGGCCTCAGCATCCCTCTCTTAATAAGTCTTGAAGCTCTCTACTGCAGCAGCAACCACTGCGGCCAAAGAGGCCTCATCCTTCACCCTTTGGGCCTCCACGGCTCGTGTCCGCTCCTTAGTCGCGTCGGCCTTGGCATTATTCAGAGCTTTTCGAAGCCAAACCGTCTCCACAGCCAAGGAGTCCACGTGGGCCCTGGCACGGATCAGATCAGCAGTCACTGCATCATCGCTCTTCTTGAAATCATCTGCCTTTTCCTACAGATGTAGCTCCCTGGCCTCCAAGTCCACAACGACTCCCTGTAGTCGCCTGACCCTGGCCTTCTCGCCTGTAATCTGTTGACGGAGGCCAGTCTCCTCCGACCTTAAAGCCACCATCTCGGCCTGGAGAGCCTCCAACTCTGCCTCCTTCCCCTTGCATTCTCGCACTCTCTGCCGAATGGAGATCAGCACCGGGATGACCTGAACAGAAAATAAAGATCAGAATCTACAAAACATATACAACAGAATGTGCATAACAACATCAAAGAAAGGAAGTCTTCTCGGAAACTTACCATGTAACATACGGAAGCGAAGTCGTTCAGAAAGCCTCCCTCCGATCGCTCAAGGGTCTGGGCGATGTCTTCCTCCTTAGCATGCTTGGCAGCCCACGAGGTCAGGCATGTCATGTGATAGCTGGGTTCAAACCTCCCCCCGCTCGTGCCCGCTTGGGCCGAGGCCTCAACCCCCTCGGCCTCTACCCGACTATCGGTCGAGTTTTGACCCTCAGCGCTACCCTCCCCCTCAACCTCGGGGGGAGAAAGCACATTCTCAGCTACCCTGTTGGCTCCTTCTCTCTCAGATGATGAGGGAACGGCGATAGGGGGCTCGGGGGCTGTGGTGGGAACGGTGGCTACGGAGGGAGGAACAGCGACGGCGGGGTCGCAAGCAACAGTGCTCGGTACGGCTGTGGAATCAGCCTCTGTCACTCGGACGACCCCCGGAGGAAGACGTATCACTGGGTGCAAAACTGTCGGAGGAATCGCGGCGGAGCTGAGGCGTGCCGGAGTCGGTGGCTCAGAGGACGAGCCAACCTGCTTCAGAGTCGGGGCTGATGGAGTTGGAGCAGCAGAAGATTCTCCCACACAAGGGGGAGCCGACTTCTTCCCAGTGATCTTCACTCGGGGGACTTCTTTGAGTAGCTCCACTGCGCTCGGAGCTGCCTTTCTCTTCCGTGCCCTGGATGCCTCAGCCATGCCTGCGAAAGAAAATTGTCATCTACTAAGTGAAGGAAAGATGATTGAAGAGCTCAGGACAGCTTACTCAGAGAGGTAACCAGAGGTTGGGATTTGCAGAGCCCCGACCGGTGAAGGTTGGCCGCAGTTATCAGATCGGCCCAGGAGCGAAGCGACTCCGACCGCGCTCTGGCCTTTGCGACCTAATTCTTCTGGTCCGAGTCTAAGAGCGACAACCCCTTTACAAAAGTTATAAAGAAAAAGTCTTATTACAACTAAAACGAGAGAAAACTAAAGTAGCAGACTGGATGCAAAATAAAGTTCGACCTGATTTCTAAGCTCAGCCGTGGGTGCCTCCCATTCACCTGCCACCCAGAACCACTTGTTCTTCCAGTCCTTGTTAGAGGACAGCAGGTGCATCACCAACCCCGACCCCTTGCTCCCCCGAGTCACAAAATAACACCATGGATCATTACCGTCATGCTTGGCCATGTAAAGACTCATTAGCTCCTCTGGAGTCAGCTCGAAGTTTCCTGCTTGTTTCCAGATGATGTAGGCGGAGATCATTACTCTCTAGGCATTCGGGGCAAACTGTCCAGGTGCCAACCCAAGGTAGGCCGCAACCTTCCTGACGAAGGGGTGTAGGGGGAGCCGAACCCCGTACTGCAGCGCGCAAAGGAAGATAGCTACTTCTCCCTTGGCCGGAGCGTCAGCCGCGTCCAAAGGCCCAGGGGCCCTTATCTGAACGGAGTCAGGGATCTGGAACTCCGAACAGATCCATTCCATCTGAGACTCCAACATGACAGAGCCTCCGGGGACTACCTCTGCGCTGCGCAGATTCACGGGCATTTCAGTGGTGGTAATGGTCTCGACTCGGAGGGCTCGGGTGGTTGTCTTTTTACAGAGTTATTTGGTTTTAGAACCCAATATTTTTTACCTCTGAGGCGGGGGGTATGGGAGAGTGGGTTCGAAAAGGCCCTCGGAAGACCCACTCTCACTTTCAGTACTCCCCGGCTTGGAGTCATTAGCATATTCACAGACCGTCTCGAGGTCGGAAGACATTACAGAGAAGTGAGGGTCGACAAAACTCACCGGGTGCTTGCCGGGAATCGCCTTTAGCCGAAAAACTTCGAATTCGGCCGGAATCGCCTCTTGTCGGAAATCGCCTCCTCCGGTGTGCTCTTACGAATCAGAACGTAAAATGGTAATGAGAAGCCCAGGATGCCTTATATAGGCAGTGAAGGGATTCGGCATTAATGACGAGCCATAATGACAGCAGTCAAATCGGCACGACCCGATCTATGAGTACACCTGGCGACGTTGCATTGGCGGGATACAAACCGATTGTACGACTCTGACATCAGGTTGTGTGCCTCGATAGGTGAAGCGACGCCCCGGCACTCGGAGCCGTCAGGCGCATGCCTCCTCCAGCCTGCGTGGTGACTTCTCATAGGCCGGGGGGAGATTCGGGATCGTAACCGTCGCCAGGTGTTAGCCAAGGCGACTGGCGCGCGCGTGGTTCGAGTTCCGTCATCATTGCGACAATGGAAGGAGATTTTCTACCTATGTACTCCCCGAGCTGACAAGCAAACTCGAAGAGTAGGGGGCTACTGTTGTGAAAAATTTGAGCTCACAATAAAACGCCGCTTAGGGGGCAAGTCCGAGCCGAGACCCTCCCGACCTGTTTCAAGACGCGATCCATCCGAGCAGCCAACTTGGTTGCGGTCGGACTCCGAATTATGATCCGATCGGATGATCGTCTACGTTATAACCGCTCTGCTCTAACCTACGTTCCGAGGCGAACGAAGTTCCGAGCCGAGCATACAATCCGAACAGAACGAACGTTCCAAGCCAAACGCATGTTCAGACGCGCATACCCCACTCGCTGAACGTGGAAACTACCAAACCAAACGTGGCTGATAACCTCGCTCACAGGTACGCATAATCCGCCAGATACGTTACATGATCGATAGATCGCGGAGGATATCTCCACGATCCAGGAATCCCCCTAATCATGCCGAGATTATCGGATCCGGACCACTCGACAGTCAAATATAAATACTACATCACACCATATCTACAGGTTCGAAAAATCGAGCTCTCCTCTACACTCTAGTCAAACCCTGATTCCCTTGTCCTGACTTAGGCATCGGAGGGTCCCCCGGCTTAGCCAGGGTCACCTTTGCCTGCTTTCCTGGTGCAGGTTCCAGGGATCATACGTGGTGATCGACGAGGAGGGAGGGCTGACCAGATTTTGGCATCAACAATGTCCATTGGTTGATCGGGACCTAATGAATGGCTCAGATCACTAACACATGCATCATCCGTTGGGGTCTATGGCACGTGTTCCATTCACTTACACAATGAGCACCTCATTAAGAACCAAAATACTATGAGAACGTTCATAGCCTCTTATTTTTCTTTTAGTAGATAGACTAGATAGGCACCCTTGTTAGTTTTAAATTACTTGTCATTGAAACAATCAATACATAATACTGAAGTTTGTAAAGTTAAGAGTTGTTAGCATCTTTTCCCCCACTAAATTCTTATTTCTATCATTAAAAACATGACATGGATATTAATGCCACAACATTCAATACAAGAAATGCCACTTTTACCAACGAAAATTTTCCTAGGCAAACGTCTTATTTTCGTAGGCAAACAGTTTTACCCGCGAAAATTTTCGTTAGCAATTTCCTCGCTAAAAGTCCGAGGGGAACAACTTTTACCCATGAAAAAAAAAATTCGTCGGTAAGACTTTTTTCGATGAAAGTTTTCGTAGGGAAAACATTTTACCAACACTAATTTTCGTTGGTAAAAGTATTGACAAAACTTTTTACCTACAAATACTTTCGCAGGTAACAATAAATACAAGACTTTTCAGCTACCAACAATTTCCTAGCTAAAAATATTTAAAAACTTTTTAACTACAAATATTTTCATAGCTAACAATATTTACAACACTTTTTACCTACCAATAATTTCGTAGCTAAAAATATTTAAAAGACTTTTTACCTACGAATACTTTCGTAGCCTAAAATATTTAAACACTTTTTACCTACCAACAATTTCGTAGCTAAAAATATTTACAAGAATTTTTACCTACCAAGACTTTCGTAGCCAATAATATTAAACACCTTTTAGCTACCAAAACTTTTGTAGCTAAAAATATTTACAAGACTTTTTACCTACCAATAGTTTCGTAGCTAAAAGGTACAAGATTTTTGCTCGTAGGCTAAAATATTTACAAAAACGTTTAACTACAAATGATATCATAGGTAAAAATACCTATAAAATGTTTAGCTACGAATATTTTCGTAGGTAAAAACATGGGTGAGACTTTTACCTACGAAAATTTTCGTAGGTAAATTTTATTTTTATTTTTTTCACCCCCCTCCCCAATTTCAGCACAAAATTCTTGATATACACCTGTTATAATATAATTCCTGATATACACCTATTATGTAATATATTTCATCATATTCACATTCACAACCATTTAACTCCAAAGTACATAAATAAATCTATCCAAACATAAACTACATCATGCATAAATACATCATAAATAAAATATAAAAAATCACAAAGATGGAGGCAGAGGTGGTGGGGCATCGATAGGTAAGCGTGCGGTAAAATCCTGAAACATATTCGCTATCCGTCGCTTATGCTCCACCCGCATCTCCTCTATCCTCCTCTTCGGGCTCCTGGCCAGTGACGGAATCTCGCTGCGCAATCGAAAGGACAATAGAGTTAATATAAAATGCATTGAAAGAATATATTAACTTAAAAATTACCAGTAATTTCTTACCATATCGTGACGAATTTGTGCAAATGACTTTGAACCAGCTACATGGTTCACTACCAACTTTTCCCTGTTGTTAGAATTTATTTTGCTACTCTTCTGAACACATTATTCATAATACATTATTATTAGTTATGAATTTAATTGTTACCTTAAGATATCATAAATATATAAATATTACCTGAAAAGAATTAGACGAAAATCTATCGCAGAGTATCTTCCAGTCATCACGGGTCACGTGCGGCAGTGCGAAAATCGTGCCCTCCTAATTACTCATGCACTGCTTGTACCGCTTGTGTAACAAGGAGTGGTACTCCTTGAACCGCCCCTTGATCATGTCGTCGACGACATAGGAAATGTGCGGAACACTCGAATCTAATTCAAATTTATCCTGTAATTTCATAAATAATAGATTCAGGCAATAAACTTATTAAGAAAATAACTTAACCGTAAATGAACTTTTATCAAACAAATTAGGATTTATAAGTATAGGTTTAGGTTTAGGATAAGGTTAAGGTTAAGGTTAAGGTTTAGGTTTACGTTAAGCTTATAGGTTTTGGTTAAGGTTTAGGTTATAGCTTTAGGGAATTGAGAATAGTTAAGATTTAGGTTAATGAAATCGGGTTCGGATTCAGGATCGAGTTTAGGTTTGGGTTTTCATGTTTAGGTTTAGGTTAGGGAGTTGAGATCAGGATTAGGTGTAGGTTTATGTTTAGGGATTTGAGAATACATTTAGGTTTTAAGTTTAGGTTTAGGTTTAATTTTTTATTTTTAAGTTTAGGTTATAGGTTTAGGTTTAGGTTATGGGTTTAGGTTTAGGTTAAGGTTAGGTTATAGGTTATAAGTGTAGGTTATAGCTTATAGGTTATAGGTTAAGGTTTAGGATATAGGTTTTGGTTTATTTATGTTATAGGTTTTGGTTTAGGTTTAGGTTTAGATTTTAGGTTTAGGTTAAGGTTATAGGTTTTGATTAGGTTTATGTTAAGGTTATAGGTTATAAGTTATAGCTTTGGGTTCGGGTTCCGGTTCGGGATTGGGTTTTGCTTTGGGTTTTCAAGTTTAGGTTTAGGTTTAGTTTAGGAATAGGTGTAGGTTTAGGTTTAGGGGTTTAAGAACACATTTAGGTTTTAGGTTTAGGTTTTAGGTTAAGGTTATAGGTAGGTTATAGGTTATAGCTGTAGGGAATTGAGAATAGGTTAAGGTTTAGGTTTAGGAAATCGGGTTTGGGTTCGAGATTAGGTTTTGATTTGGGTTTTCAAGTTTAGGTCTAGGTTTAGGTTAGGGAGTTGAGAATAGGATTAAGTGTAGGTTTAGGTTTAGGGATTTGAGAACACATTTAGGTTTTAGGTTTACGATTTAGGTTAAGGTTATAGGTAGGTTATAGGTTATAGCTATAGGGAATTGAGAATAGGCTAAGGTTTAGGTTTAGGAAATCGGGTTTGGGTTCGGGATTGGGTTTAGGTTTGGGTTTTCTAGTTTAGATTTAGGTTTAGGTTAGGTAGTTGAGATTAGGATTATGTGTAGGTTTAGGTTTAGGGATTTGAGAACACATTTAGGTTTTAGGTTTAGGTTTTAGGTTAAGGTTATAGGTAGGTTATATGTTATAGTTGTAGGGAATTGAGAATAGGTTAAGGTTTAGGTTTAGGAAATCGGGTTCGGGTTCGAGATTGGGTTTTGGTTTGGGTTTTCAAGTTTAGGTTTAGATTTAGGTTAGGTAGTTGAGAATAGGATTAGGTGTAGGTTTAGGTTTAGAGATTTGAGAACACATTTAGGTTTTAGGTTTAGGATTTCGGTTAAGGTTATAGGTATGTTATAGGCTATAGCTGTAGGGAATTGAGAATAGGTTAAGGTTTAGGTTTAGGAAATCGGGTTTAGGTTCGGGATTGGGTTTTGCTTTGGCTTTTCAAGTTTAGGTTTAGGTTTGGGTTAGGTAGTTGAGAATAGGATTAGGTGTAGGTTTAGGTTTAGGGATTTGAGAACACATTTAGGTTTAGGTTAAGGTTATAGGTAGGTTATAGATTATAGCTGTAGGGAATTGAGAATAGGTTAAGGTTTAGGTTTAGGAAATCAGGTTCGGGTTCGGGATCGTGTTTTGCTTTGGGTTTTCAAGTTTAGGTTTAAGTTTAGGTTAGGTAGTTGAGAATAGGATTAGGTGTAGGTTTAGGTTTAGGGATTTGAGAACACATTTAGGTTTTAGGTTTACGTTTTAAGTTAAGGTTATAGGTAGGTTATAGGTTATAGCTGTAGAGAATTAAGAATAAGTTTAGGTTTAGGTTTATGTAATCGGGTTTGGGTTCGTGATCGGGTTTTGGTTTGGGTTTTCAAGCTTAGGTTTAGGTTTAGGTAAGTGAGTTGAGATTAGCATTAGGTGTAGGTTTAGGTGTAGGGATTTGAGAACACATTTAAGTTTTAGGTTAAGGTTATAGGTAGGTTATAGGTTATAGCTGTAGGGAATTGAGAATAGGTTTAGGTTTAGGTTTAGGAAATTGAGTTCGGGTTTGGGATTGGGTTTTGGTTTGGGTTTTCAAGTTTAGGTTTAGATTTAAGTTAGGTAGTTGAGAATAGGATTAGGTGTAGGTTTAGGTTTAGGAATTTGAGAACACATTTAGGTTTTAGGTTTAGGTTTTAGGTTAAGGTTATAGGTAGGTTATAGGTTATAGATGTAGGGAATTGAGAATAGGTTTAGATTTAGGTTTATTTAATCGGGTTCGGGTTCAGGATCGGGTTTTGGTTTGGGTTTTCAAGCTTAGGTTTAGGCTTATGTAAGTGAGTTGAGATTAGCATTAGGTGTAGGTTTAGGTTTAGGGATTTGAGAACACATTTAGGTTTCAGGTTAAGGTTATAGGTAGGTTATAAGTTATAGCTGTAGGGAATTGAGAATAGGTTTAGGTTTAGGTTTAGGAAATTGAGTTCGGGTTCGGGATTGGGTTTTGGTTTGGGTTTTCAAGTTTAGGTTTAGGTTTAGGTTAAGTAGTTGAGATTAGGATTAGGTGTTGGTTTAGGTTTAGGGATTTGAGAACACATTTAGGTTTTAAGTTTAGGTTTTAGGTTAAGGTTATAGGTAGGTTATAGGCTATAGCTATAGGGAATTGTGAATAGGTTTAGGTTTAGGCTTAGGAAATCGGGTTCAGGTTCGGGATTGGGTTTTGGTTTGGGTTTTCAAGTTTAGGTTTAGGTTTAGGTTAAGTAGTTGAGATTAGGATTAGGTGTAGGTTTAGGTTTAGGGATTTGAGAACACATTTAGGTTTTAGGTTTAGGTTTTAAGTTAAGGCTATAAGTAGGTTATAGGTTATAGCTGTAGGGAATTGAGAATAGGTTAAGGTTTAGGGTTAGGAAATCGGGTTCGGGTTCGGGATTGGGTTTTGTTTTGGGTTTTCAAGTTTAGGTTTAAGTTTAGGTTAAGTAGTTGAGAATAGGATTAGTTATAGGTTCAGGTTTAGGGATTTGAGAACACATTAGGTTTTAGGTTTAGGTTTTAGGTTAAGGTTATAGGTACGTTATAGGCTATAGTTGTAGGGAATTGAGAATAGGTTCAGGTTTAGGTTTAGGAAATCGTGTTCAAGTTCGGGATTGAGTTTTGGTTTGGGTTTTCAAGTTTAGGTTTAGGTTTAAGTTAGGGAGTTGAGATCAGGATTAGGTGTAGGTTTAGGTTTAGGGATTTGAGAACACATTTAGGTTTTAGGTTAAGGTTATAGGTAGGTAATAGGTTATAGATATAGAGAATTGAGAATCGGTTATGGTTTAGGTTTAGAAAATCGGATTCGGGTTCGGGATCGGGTTTTGGTTTGGGTTTTCAAGCTTAGGTTTAGGTTTAGGTAAGTGAGTTGAGAATAGGATTAGGTGTAGGTTTAGGTTTAGGGATTTAAGAACACATTTAGGTTTTAGGTTTAGGTTTTAGGTTAAGGTTATAGGTAGGTTATAGGCTATAGCTGTAGGGAATTGAGAATAGGTTTAGGTTTAGGTTTAAGAAATCGGATTCGGGTTCGGGATTGGGTTTTGGTTTGGGTTTTCAAGTTTAGGTTTAGGTTTAGGTTAGGGAGTTGAGATTAGGATTAGGTGTAGGTTTCAGTTTAGGGATTTGAGAACACATTTAGGTTTTAGGTTTAGGTTTTAGGTTAAGGTTTTAGGTAGGTTATAGGTTATAACTATAGGGAATTGAGAATCGGTTATGGTTTAGGTTTAGAAAATCGGATTCGGGTTCAGGATCAGGTTTTGGTTTGGGTTTTCAAGCTTAGCTTTAAGTTTAGGTAAGTGAGTTGAGAATCGGATTAGGTGTAGGTTTAGGTTTAGGGATTTGAGAACATATTTAGGTTTTAGGTTTAGGTTTTAGGTTAAGGTTATAGGCTATAGCTATAGGGAATTGAGAATAGGTTTAGGTTTAGGTTTAGGAAATCGGGTTCGGGTTCGGGATTGGGTTTTGCTTTGGGTTTTCAAGTTTAGGTTTAGGTTTAGGTTAGGTAGTTGAGAATAGGATTAGGTGTAGGTTTAGGTTTAGGGATTTGAGAACACATTTAGGTTTTAGGTTAAGGTTATAGGTAGGTAATAGGTTATAGATATAGGGAATTGAGAATCGATTATGGTTTAGGTTTAGAAAATCGGATTCGGGTTCGGGATCGGGTTTTGGTTTGGGTTTTCAAGCTTAGGGTTAGGTTTAGGTAAGTGAGTTGAGAATAGGATTAGGTGTAGGTTTAGGTTTAGGGATTTAAGAACACATTTAGGTTTTAGGTTTAGGTTTTAGGTTAAGGTTATAGGTAGGTTATAGGCTATAGCTGTAGGGAATTGAGAATAGGTTTAGGTTAAGGTTTAAGAAATCGAGTTCGGGTTCGGGATTGGGTTTTGGTTTGGGTTTTTAAGTTTAGGTTTAGGTTTAGGTTAGGGAGTTGAGATTAGGATTAGGTGTAGGTTTAGGTTTAGGGATTTGAGAACACATTTAGGTTTTAGGTTTAGGTTTTAGGTTAAGGTTATAGGTAGGTTATAGGTTATAGCTATAGGGAATTGAGAATCGGTTATGGTTTAGGTTTAGGAAATTAGATTCGGGTTCGGGATCAGGTTTTGGTTTGGGTTTTTAAGCTTAGGTTTAAGTTTAGGTAAGTGAGTTGAGAATAGGATTAGGTGTAGGTTTAGGTTTAGGGATTTGAGAACATATTTAGGTTTTAGGTTAAGGTAATATGTAGGTTATAGGCTATAGTTGTAGGGAATTGAGAATAGGTTTAGGTTTAGGTTTCTGAAATCGGGTTCGGGTTCGGGATTGGGTTTTTCTTTGGGTTTTCAAGTTTAGGTTTAGGTTTAGGTTAGGTTGTTGAGAATAGGATTAGGTGTAGGTTTAGGTTTAGGGATTTGAGAACACATTTAGGTTTTAGGTTAAGGTTATAGGTAGGTAATAGGTTATAGATATAGGGAATTGAGAATCGGTTATGGTTTAGGTTTAGAAAATCGGATTCGGGTTCGGGATCGGGTTTTGGTTTGGGTTTTCAAGCTTAGGTTTAGGTTTAGGTAAGTGAGTTGAGAATAGGATTAGGTGTAGGTTTAGGTTTAGGGATTTAAGAACACATTTAGGTTTTAGGTTAAGGTTATAGGTAGGTTATAGGCTATAGCTGTAGGGAATTGAGAATAGGTTTAGGTTAAGGTTTAAGAAATCGAGTTCGGGTTCGGGATTGGGTTTTGGTTTGGGTTTTTAAGTTTAGGTTTAGGTTTAGGTTAGGGAGTTGAGATTAGGATTAGGTGTAGGTTTAGGTTTAGGGATTTGAGAACACATTTAGGTTTTAGGTTTAGGTTTTAGGTTAAGGTTATAGGTAGGTTATAGGTTATAGCTATAGGGAATTGACAATCGGTTATGGTTTAGGTTTAGGAAATTGGATTCGGGTTCGGGATCAGGTTTTGGTTTGGGTTTTCAAGCTTAGGTTTAGGTTTATGTAAGTGAGTTGAGAATAGGATTAGGTGTAGGTTTTGGTTTAGGGATTTAAGAACACATTTAGGTTTTAGGTTAAGGTTATAGGTAGGTTATAGGCTAGCTATAGCTGTAGGGAATTAAGAATAGGTTTTGGGTTTAGGTTTAAGAAATCAGATTCGGGTTCAGGATTGGGTTTTGGTTTGGGTTTTCAAGTTTAGGTTTAAGTTTAGGTTAGGGAGTTGAGAATAGGATTAGGTGTAGGTTTCGGTTTAGGGATTTGAGAACACATTTAGGTTTTAGGCTTAGGTTTTAGGTTAAGGTTTTAGGTAGGTTATAGGTTATAGCTATAGGGAATTGAGAATCGGTTATGGTTTAGGTTTAGGAAATCGGATTCGGGTTAGGGATCAGGTTTTGGTTTGGGTTTTCAAGCTTAGCTTTAAGTTTAGGTAAGTGAGTTGAGAATAAGATTAGGTGTAGGTTTAGGTTTAGGGATTTGAGAACATATTTAGGTTTTAGGTTTTAGGTTTAGGTTTTAGGTTAAGGTTATAAGTAGGTTATAGGCTATAGTTGTAGGGAATTGAGAATAGGTTTAGGTTTAGGTTTAGGAAATCGGGTTCGGGTTCGGGATTGGGTTTTGCTTTGGGTTTTCAAGTTTAGGTTTAGGTTTAGGTTAGGTAGTTGAGAATAGGATTAGGTGTAGGTTTAGGTTTAGGGATTTGAGAACAAATTTAGGTTTTTGGTTTAGGTTTTAGGTTAAGGTTATAGGTAGGTTATAGGTTATACCTATAGGGAATTGAGAATAGGTTAAGGTTTAGGTTTAGGAAATTGGGTTCGGGTTCGGGATTAGATTTTGGTTTGGGTTTTCAAGTTTAGGTTTAGATTTAGGTTAGGTAGTTGAGATTAGGATTAGGTGTAGGTTTAGATTTAGAGATTTGAGAACACATTTAGGTTTTAGGTTAAGGTTATAGGTAGGTTATAGGTTATAGCTGCAAGGAATTGAGAATCGGTTATGGTTTAGGTTTAGGCTATTGGTTCAGGTTATAGGTTTAGGGTATGATTTAGGTTAAGGGTGTAGTACCTATAAATACAGATATAAATACGGCCTGTCCAGAGTGTCAAGCCCTCTCAATACTGTCCATAGGAAATGGACAGCTTCATCATGGTCATAATAGTGGTTTTCACCTTCCAGGGACCCCCGCTCATCCGGATAGCTCTGACGCACATCCAGGTATGCTCCATTAATTTTGAGCAAGTACATAACTACGGCTTGTCCAGATGGCCAGGCCCTTTCAATGCTATCCATAGGTAATGGACAGCTTCATCATGGTCATAATAGCAGTTCCCACCTTTCAGGGACCCCCGCTCATCCGGATAGCTCCGACGCACATCCGGGTATGCTCCCTTAATTTTGAGCAAGCACATAAATATGGCATGTCCAGATGGTTAGGCCCTCCCAATGCTATCCATAGAAAATGGACAGATTCATCATGGTCATAACAGCGGTTCCCACCTTCCAGGGACCCCCGCTCAACATCCGGATAGCTCCGACGCACATCTGGGTCTGCTCTATTAATTTCGAGCAAAATAACTTAATCGTAAATGATCTTTTGTAAAATAAATTTTAATTTACTAAAATTTACCTGAAGGTACTGACGGATGAGCTGTCGCACATCATTTGTCATGTCTACCCAACGGGGGGTGGTGGCGGGGATTAGAGATCGGCATAAGACACCGACCTCCGACGTAAACAAGTTGGCATTGTTCCCAATAGGTCTAATACAATCCTGTGGGAACTCTACCGTCACCTGAAGAATGACACCTGCATTGAAAGAAAATTTGAGAAAGGCTTAGAGGGGCTGTCAAAATGATATATTTTACAAACTTTTGTTGTATTTCTCTAAGAAAAACAGTCACACCTTTAGACCATCATTTCTAGGATGATATTTCCTTGCCAGCAACCTAATTCTTCTCTAAGACAAGTGCCTAGGAGTCAGTAAGGGTGAAACTCTGACAAGAGTGGGCTTTTTGCCAACCTGTTTGTAAATATTTATTAATGAAGAAGAAAAATAAATCATAACCAATATCCCTTTGAGCAAATATCCTTGTTGGAAATCCTACAAGTCTTCTATGAGAGACGTATATGCCATATGCCTCTTCATAGTGTGAATCTTGCATTGCATCGGTTCCCAAACTGAAATTATAAAATCACTTCATCTGATCTTCTTATTTTTTCCCTTTCTTTGATTAATAAATTAGTTCATTTGACCTTTTGTTTTCTTTGATGAATAAATCAGTTCAATTGGTGTCCCAGTTCAACTCGAATATGTTTCTAGAGAATAGGGGTAATGGCGAAGCCTTTAGGGGGAAAAAAAAGGTTAAAAAAATGAATCATATAGCAAAGAACAAGAAGAAAAATATATAAATATTATCATCATCATAGCTTTGTGCCAACTATTACAGGTTGGCTTGCATTACTACTTGGCAAAGTTTAACAACCAGCTGCCTACCTGACATCAACCCTCTTTTATCCAAACTTGTATGACAGTAGACCACATCAATTGCAAAATCAAGTAAAAAAATAGCAAAAAATCTCTAGGGATTATATAAGCTCTCAAAAAAATCTAATTCTTCAAGAAAGTTTAAACTACAAACATGGATCTTATAAATTAATTTTAATGCCTGCACAGCTTCCCATAAAGTAATACGAAAACCCAAGGATAACAAACATACTAGGAATTCACGAATTTTGTATTACTGGATTGTCCTTCCATCTACATTCATAATGCCAATCCAATAACCAAAATGAGAAATGGTATCCAAGATACAACATCCAACTTCGAAAAAGGAAAAAAAAAATATATCTAAAACACTGCAATGCAAGCATAGTTTTCTTCAAAGCAAAACTACAATAAGGTTTGAATGCAAGCACACATGGTCGAGTTGAATCCAAGTCTCAAATTTTCCACCTTCACTTTTCTTAAAATGGTATCGTGCTTTAAGTAAAGAGATGCTATCAAAAATTGAGGACTTTCTATCATAACTATCTACTAGCAAATATATCCATGTAGGATGCAAGTGTAACATGAGAATAGGCAGAATTCCATGACCTCATTAGAATATATATATAACTTAGATGATGGTGCTGACGACTAAGCATCCATATGTCTTGTAAGATTCATCTAGAATAAAAGTTCTCAATATGCATCTTTTATGAAAGTACAATGTACCAGACTAGAAAGGAAACACACAGAAGCAATAGAGAAGTCTATGTTACATCTAGTAAAAAGATCCAAATTAACCATGCTTAAAAAAAGAGCACTCACACATTCTTCAAGCCTTGTTGTTGAACAAAATCTAGACATTGTTTCACAATCTGCACCAGATCGAAATTTGTTAAAGCATGAAAGTTGCTTTCACCAATTAAAAAGAAACAAGAAATATTTTCTTTCTTATTTATTTCCAGCACAAGAAAATTCACAATTTTACTTCTCGTAGCCACTTTAAACAGGAACAAACCATTTCTAGCATTATAATCACCAGAATGATTATAGGGTTTAGAATTCAATGGAACTATAGTGCATGTACATCAAGAAAACATTTACTAAATAAAAAATTCCAATTTATCAGTAAGGTCCAATTTATTAGTTAGATACATCCAGCTAGACCAAATACTGTTGGTGATCTTTTCATATATAACTAATGTGACATATGGAGAGAGATAGGACTTATAATAATGCCATGTGCCTCGCTTAGACATCTCTCCTAACAAATTTTCTTTCTAATACAACAAAAAAGCTCATCACTTGTCCATCCTCTGTTCATGAAACAAAATGAAGGTTCTTCTTGAAACAATGTTGGGTTTCAAAATCAATTTGAAAGCACTATATATAAACGTGTTTTGCATAAATGATAAAAGCCATATATATAAGATCTTGACGTCACCAAAGAATATATCAAAATCAATTTGAAGGCACTGTGGATAAGTGCATTTTGCAGATAAGTATGATAAAAGGGTGTGAAATACCTACGGAGACTGTCCACACATCACACGAACATATCATGACAGTTTTACATTCAAATAAACCATTCCATTCATCCATCAATTAGATGGATCTAGCAACTATAGCTAGTAATGAAGGCTTGCACATTCAGTTCCAAGTAATCATATACAATAAATATATAGGAGACCATAGGTACATGCATATAACATAGTGGTAAGAGTAATGGAAAAGAAGTAAAACTAGCAAGTACTAATCCCATGAAATAGGACACCCTTCTACAACCTAAAAACTCACTTTCTTTTATAAGAAAGTGTGTGTGAGATACAGAGATAGGATATACCCTAGAGAGTGAGAGAGAGGTTTACCTTGACAACTGCTATAAACATCTCCCTTAAACTGCACTTCCTAAACCAATGGACACTCACACACCCTTCCACGGAATGTATCCTGAAGAAACAATGCAACTATCATCATACATGGAAACATCTCAACTTGTATGTTGGGCTAATTGTACCCTTTAATACCTTGCAACCAGTAATGTTGGCAGCCTTGTCTTCCCAGCAACCACCATTATAGTTCAAACACTCGTTTGTCTGAATTTTATGAACTAACACCATTCATTTGAAAATTTAGCTAAAAATAAAATATAAAAACAATAGAAAATAAGATGCAAAAATCTGATCTAAGGCATGCATTTGTACATTTAATGATTTTACATGTATTCCAACCATCCACACTCAAAAGAAGAAGAAAATTTTGGTAAGCTTCTTTCAAACTTAAAATATTAGTAAGCTTCTTTTGAGAACTATTTATCTAAAACTCCAGAAAAGAACTTCCCAAAAGAATTTTAGAAAACTCCACCAAGAACTATTTATCTGGATTTATGAAAGAACCAAAAAAGAGAGATCATGAACATCTAGTTCCCGAGAAAGCATGAAACAACTCACAATGCCATTCCCTTAAAACCATGAAAGAACCAAAACTAATCAACAAAAAAAAAAAAAAAAGATTGAAGAACCACTCTAGCACAGGCAACCCCCTTTCTTTGAAGAAACTAATAACAGATTCAGTTTCGAAGATGGTAGCTCATGCTTAATGAATGAATATCATATTCCTTATGCAGCAATATCTACAAAAATCTTATTAGAGTTGCTTGTTGTCACAAACCCTTGGTTGGGTAAAGTGTGCTATATAAAACCATCTTTGTAATAACCTTCTTCTTGGTTTTTGTACCCTTTTACTGCTGGTATGAGTACCAGCTAATGTTAGCTACTCATCAAAAAATTAAAAAGAAAAAGAACAATAATGATGAACATGTGAATCAAGTGTTTAAGAGTGGAGGTCAGTGAACCAACTCATTTTATTTTCCAATTTGGAGAACCCTAAAACTCTTTTGCATCAACTTGTCCAAGCCAAAAGCCATAGATGTTATTCAAAATTGCTTCTATAATGATAGAGGCCGGATGCTCTAGAAGGAATATCACCAAAGGGTGCTTTGAATAATCCAGCGGGCTATGTTGTTGTCTGATGGAATTTGCAGTCATAAGACGTGAAGACTTTGAAAAAGGCTGCCGGAAGTGATAGATGATAGATGGAGTAGGATCTAAAGGAAACTGAAAGTTTTCATAAAGAATTTGGTTCCCATGCATCATCTACCTCTCATATACCAATCTCCCATATAAGAATATACTCAGTTAATTAATACGCATGCACCAACCTTGTTCATGGACTAGTTGCAAATGAAAGGTTAACAAATATGAGAAGCATATGAGAAATAGCTACATGTTGAACACATTGAAAACATCGATAACTTCAAATCACCCACACAATCAAAAGCTTATCTTAAGACCATAGCAGCTAGTAAATTCCTTCAATCTCATGCTGTCAATAAATTTTAGTTTTTTAAAATCACTGTTTAAATAAAATTACATGCTCCATTCCATTGTTATTCATTCATCATTTTGATTAAAAAAATTGAGACCCATATTTTGAACTGCAATTATACATAACAATTGGAAGTTGAAAGAGGCCCAAATATAACAATGATGATACTTTGACTTGAGTGGGCCCCCAAATAAATAGACCAGTCACCACAAATTGCACAGATTGGATTATCCTACAGATCCAACTAGCGAGCTTTTCCCATGCTGTAATCCATTTAGAAGTCATCAGATAGGATAGATAAGATAACCCAATTGGTGATATCATCTACAGAGGCCCGACCATAGTAGAACCCATCCCACAAACGGTTCAGGTGCTAATGGTGTCCAATGCAAGTGTAGTGCAGCAGTCATGGAAATTCATGCCATGCAATCCAACCAGATTTTGTCTAATTTAAACTACCATAGTTCAAGTGAACTCACAATCATTGATGCCGGCAAGGGCCATCAAGCGAACAGCAACTTCTCGCTCCTCTGCATCCTGAAGAGCCCTCGCATATGCCTCATCACTATCAAATGCTGACGGGTTGATCTCCACACCTAATTCATTCTCACTCGGGGCCCATCCATGCACATTAAATGCATCTTCACCATCATCAAAGCTCCCAGCATCATTCTGGTCACTGCATTCTGGTCCGCGATGGTCAAGATCTCGGGCCGTTCCTCTGTTCTGCTCGGCTGAAGAGAGGAGTCCTTAGCTAATGTTGCAGCATAGGATATATGAGGACGAACTTTTAGCAGAGGGCAAGATTTAAGCAATGGGCGGGGTGGGTGGCCAGACGATTGGTTGAGGATTGATAGGATCTTGATTTCGCCCACCTCATAGAGAATACTCGCCCATCTATACGCCTGTCGTTGAGGACGTCCATGGCCGCTTTAGCGTCTTGCTCGTAACGGAATCGAACGAAAGCATACCCGCGGGGTTTTTGCAAACCGGGAAGAGTAGGAATGTAGACATCTAAGATCCGCCCATATTTCTCAAAAATCCCCTGGATATCGGTAGCCGAACAATCAAAGGGAATGTTCCCCACAAACAGGCTAAACCCTAGATGCCGGGGGTAGAAGTTTGGAATCCGCTCCTTGGCCAAGGGAAGGGGGTTTTGCAATTCATCCACTATAGAAGAAAATCCCTCTGAGAGAGGGGAAAAAGACCTACCCCTCGATGTAAAACCAAGCTACCGAGACCCACGTCGCTCCTAGTGCCTAGATCTGACTCTCCATGAAGGATTCGATCCGTCCCTCGCAGTGTGTCGTGAGTGTCGCCCACTCCACATCACGAAGAGGGTTAGGTTTCACCGTCTGATCATCTCTTGGATCAGAGAAAGAGATCGAAGGAGATGTGGGTTAGGGAATGGAGAGAGAGAGCGAGAGAGAGAGAGAGATTTACGAATTAGGGGTTTTTTTGGGCGCGGCTCTGTTTTTGAGCACGCGCCCAAATTTAGGTTGGGGTTTGGTATGGCTCTGTGGGCCCCACCATGATGCATGTCAAACATCTACCCCATCAGTCATATGTACCATCCCATGGTGGGCCCAGAGATTAAAAATCAAATCAATCTATGACTTGTGTGAGCCAAACCACATACAAAAGTTGAGAGGGGTTACCCTCCATTAAAACATTCATAATTATTTTTTGGGCCCACCGAGATGTGGCCCACAAATCCAGCCCATCCATTATGTGTGTGCCACTTGGATGAGGGATCATACCAAGTTTAAGATGCATCCAAATTTCAGGTGGGGCCCACCAAGTGCTTTTATATGTTTTAGGCATGTCTTCACATGATTTTAAATGGTATAGCCCACCAGAGTTCCGTATACGGCTAATTTTTGGGATATCCCATAATTTAAAGGGGACCCATCAAATGCATGGTGTTGATGTTTGACACATGTCATGGTAGGGCCCACACAGCTTGACCTCATGGGGACGGCATGGATTAAACACAAAGGTCAAGCTGTGTGGGCCCCACAATGACATGTGTCAAACATCAACACCGTGCATTTGATGGGCCCCCTTTAAATTATGGGATATCCCAAAAATTAGCCGTATATGGATCTTAGGTGGACCTTCTAAAATCATGTGAATAAATGCCTAAAACATATAAAAGCACTTAGTGGGGCCTACTTGAAAATTTTATGCATATGAAACTTGGTCTGACTCCTCATCCAAGGGGGACACACATAATGGATGGGCTAGATTTGTGAACCACATCTCAGTGGGCCTAACAAATGATTATGAATATTTTAATGGAGGGTAACCCCTCTCAACTTTTGTATGTGGTGTGGCCCACCATGGAATGGTGCATCTGATTGATGGGGTGGATGTGGGCCCACTTTGATTTATATATTGTATATCCATATGATCCATTTGTTTCCCTTACCATACTCTGCCTCTCTTTTTTTTACCCTAGTCACTGCTTGCATGGTCGCACCCAACAGTCCAGCACGCTGTCCGCCAGTTACCATATCCGCCCCTCTATCTCTCTCTTTCTTTCATTCTCCCGGTCTCTTCAAGGCTCTGAGCCAACCTATGCCCAATCCCGACTCTAGCCTGATCTCTCCGAAGTAAGTGTTTAACTTGTTTTTTATTTATTTAACTTGTATATTTATATGATTGTAGATTTATTTTAGATTTATGATTGGAGGGCTAGGTCGGGTCAGGTTAGGGGTTGGATTGGGTTGGGAGGGCTGAATTAGGTCGGGTTGGAGGTTTCTTATACTTAACATGATTGAAATTTAATTTGTATTATTTAGTCAAAAATATAATAAGTTAACATATGAACAAGCTCCACCCGACTCGACTAGACTTGAACCACTAGCTCGACTCGATAGCTTTGGCAAACAAGGCATGCTTCAATGTTGAGCTTGAGGTCGAGTATAGAATGGACAAGTCAAGCCCAGCTTGGCCCTCCTCGACTCGACTCGGTTTGGCTCGATGTACAACCATAATGACTCTAGAGTGGGCAACGTTTAAAAATTGGAGGTAATTCTTTACTTGTACGAGTGGCATGGTTTTATAGTAATCACAACCGTCCAAATCGCTAAACCAAGTGTGGATGGAGTATAACTGAAAAATGACAAAAAGAAGATTATTAACCATGCACCTGATTTTTTACTTTGAATTTGGACCACTCGCTACTTACTTTTAATAATCTATTTGATGGCCATTAATTGGATGGTCAAGATTACTTGACCTTGTGGTTCTAGAGATTTGCTTAATCTCACAATTTGGATGGTCTGGATAGTCATACATCACTGTCACGCGTAAGGAGAATGAATGGACAATCAGCCTATTTTTGGAGAAGGACAATCTTCATTGAGGGGCCTACCTTTTTCATGGTACTGATGTCATCCATAAATGACACGGTAACGCGAGCTATGGTACCGTTGCATGTTGGTGATCAGTTCTCTTTTTAAAATGTTGAAATATCAATATTGTATTCTGAGCTTTGCTAAGCCCACATGCATGTGCAATACAACTCGAGTACATGCCATATATTTGCCAGCATGACATAATAGATCTGAGATCCAGTCCATCCATCAGAACAGAAACACAATAATAATAACTTAATTCAAGAATCCGTTTGGTCCACGTGTTATGTGGGCCACAATTTGTAAAAAAGAAAAAAAGAAAAAAGTATGGCTTTGAAAAACCTGGTTGAAGTTTTCTAACCCATTCGTTGTTTCCAAATTAAGGCCCACATACTCATTGGACCATATTTTATTTTGAAGAAAAAACATATACAGAGTAGGACCAACCTGATGGATGGATGAGATCAAGCATGTATGTGTCATGCTGGCATATGTGTGGCATGTACGCGAGTTTAATTGCACGCACGTGTGCACTTAGCAAAGCTCTACGATTTACTATCATTTTCTACCGTCAATATAGAATTTCAGAAGATGCAAATCATACCAAACTCAAATGAATAATTTTAAAAGCTTCTGATTGTCCGATTGAAATTATCATATGAATAATTTTGGAACCTCAATCAGGCTACATATGAGAAAGATATTGGGCATACAAGATTGATCAACAATTTCAGTGAAATTTGATTTAAACATCTGAAGTTATTTGATTGTTCAAAAATAATTAAAGGTTCAATTAGTGGATGTGCCTAATAATTTAGTAATTTTTATTTTCACAAATAAATTTTAATTTCCCTTTAAAAATAACATTTTTTTTTCAAAATGTATATTTTTTTTTTACTCTTTTAACCAAATATCATTTTTATTATAAAATATTTCAAAAATATTTAAAATACAAATTTTGAATTTTTATTTTCAAAATCTCAAAAAATTTCTCATATTTTAATTTTTTTTCTTAAAAATTTCAAAATGCCGATTTTTTTCTTCAAAAGCATTATTTTGTTCTCAAAATTTTTCTTAAACATAGTTAAAATTTCTAAACTTTTCAATATTCTTTTTTCTGTGATATTACAAATCATTTAAATATTACCTTTTAATTTTATATGTATATATATATATATATATATATATATATATATATATATATATATATATATATATATATATATATATCGACAAAAATTTTTAAAACTTAAAACATTTTTACATTATTACAAAAATATATACATTTTTACATTAGGAAAAACACTTTTACCGACGATTTTTTGTATTTTGAAAAAATCAAAACAAATCGTACCTACGAATTAGATTCTATAGGTAAAAGTAAAGTTTTTGATTTTATGTATTTTGAAAGTTTCCAAACACCCTTTATGTACGAAAATTTTCATAGGTAAAGATGAGTTTTACCTACGAAAACTAATGTCGTAGGTAAAAGTAAACTTTTCAATTTTTGTGGGCTGTAAAAAATTCAAAACATCCTTTAGCTACGCATATTTTCGTAGGTAAATATAGACGAAATCTAATTGGGTAGGTAAAAGTAGATTTTGAAAATTTCGAAACACCCTAGGTAAAGATGGCTTTTACCTATGAAATCTAGTTTCGCAGGTAAAAGTAAGCTTTTCAACCTTTAGCTACGCATATTTTTATAGGTAAATATGGCTTTTGTCTACAACACCAAATTCCGTAGGGAAATTGTAGACCCTTTACCTACGAAAATTTTCGTAGGTAAAGATGGGTTTTACCTATGAAATCTAGCTTTGTAGGTAAAAGTAACCTTTCAATTTTACCTATGAAATTAAGCTTTGTAGGTAAAAGTAACCTTTCGATTTTCCTGAAAATTCAAAAGACACTTTAGTTGGGTAAAGATGGCACCCTTTCCTACGAAAGTTTTCGTAGGTAAAGATGGCTTTTGCCTACGAAATCCAATTTCGTAGGTAAAAGTAGAGTAAAAGATGGCTTTTCCCTACGAACGTAGATTTCATAGGTAAAAGTAAGGTTTTCAATTTTTTGTATTTTGAAAACTTTAAAACACCCTTTCCCTACGAAACTATTCGTAGGTAAAGATGGCTTTTGCCTATGAAATCTTATTTTGTAGGAAAAAGTTTCAAAATTTTCAGAATACCCTTTAGCTACGACAATTTCCGTAGTTAAAGATGGCCTTTACCTACACCATTACATTTCGTAGGTATAAGTAATGTTTTCAATTTTTTGTATATAGAAAATATCAAAACACCCTTTACCTACAAAAATGTTCATAGGCAAAGATAGTAAAAAGCAGAGTTTTGGAATTCAGAACACTCTTTATCTATGTAAATATTCGTAGGTAAAGATTGCTTTTCCCTACGAACTTGGATTTCGTAGGTAACTGTAAGGTTTTCGATTTTTTTATTTTTAAAATTTCACAACAGCCTTTACCCACGAAAAGTTTCGTAGGTAAATGTGGCTTTTGCCTACGATATTAGATTTCGTAGGTTAAAGTAATTCAGAACACCCTTTAGCTACGAATATTTTCGTAGGTAAAGATGGCTTTTCCCTACGAACTTATATTTTGTATGTAAAAGTAAGGTTTACAATTTTTTGTAGTTTGAAAGTTTCTTAATTTTCGTAGGTAAAGATGGCTTTCACCTGCGAAATCTAAGTAAATTTCGTAGGTAAAAGTAAAGTTTCGATTTTTTTGTATTTTGATAAATTCAAAACACCCTTCACCTACGAAAACATTCGTAGATAAAAGTAATCTTTACCTACGAATATTTCTTGTTGTGAGAATCTTTAGCTACAAATATTTTCGTAGGTAAATATGGGTTTTACCTACGAAATTACATTTTATAAGTAAAAGTAAGGTTTCAAGACCCTTTAGGTACGAATATTTTCGTAGGTAAAGATGAATTTTTACCTACGAAAACTAAGGTTTCAAGACCCTTTAGCTACGAATATTTTCGTAGGTAAAGATGAAATAAGGTTTTCGATTTTTTGTTTTTTTAAATATTCAAAAGACTCTTTTGCTACGAACATTTGCATAGTAAAGATGGGTTTTACCTACAAAATTAGAATTCGTAGGTAAAAGCAAGGTTTCGGTTTTTTGGAAATTCAAAATACCCTTCAGCTACGAATATTTTCGTAGGTAAAGATGGGTTTTACCTACGAAATAATTGCATAGGTAAAAGTAAAGTTTTCTATTTTTTAGAATTCAAAACATCGTTTAGCTACGAATATTTTCGTAGGTAAAGATGGATTTTACCTACAAAAGTATATTTCGTAGGTAAAAGTAAAGTTATCAATTTTTTAGAATTCAAAACATCATTTAGCTACGAATATTTTCGTAGGATAATATGAGATTTTTGTTTACCCATTAGATAGGAATATTTTCATAGCTAAAGATTTGTTTTTACCTACGAAATTGCAGTTCGTAGATAAAAAATTCAAAACAACCTTTGGCTACGAATCTTTTCGTTGGTAAAGGTGGGTTTTACCTACAACTTTATATTTGAAAAAGGCAAAAGACCCTTTACCTACGAAAATTTACATAGGTAAAGATGGGTTTTACGTACAAAATTAAATTTCATCGGTAAAAGTTGGCTTTTACCTACGAAAATAATTTTCGTTCGTAAAAGTCATCTTTACCTACGAAAATAATTTTCGTAGGTAAAAACCATGTTTCTTGTATTGATTGAGGCATTTTTATGACGTGGGCCTCAGTTCAATACAACATTTACATGCAAAATGAAGAAATTGTCTAAATATAAATTTCAAATTTAAACTATAAAAAATATCATAAAAATATTAAATACTATATATATATATATATATATATATATATATATATATATATATATATATATAGCAGAACGCTCACTTGCTAACCAGTTCGTACCTACTACGTACCAACTTTTTTGAAAACCCATCATACGTGATGTGGATCCAAAATCTGAACCATTCATGTGAAGCAGCACCTTGTGAAACCCCCCAAGCCCAAGTTTTACTTTGATCTAAAACTTTGATGAGGCATGAAAAATGAAACAGTTTTCTCCCTTGATTTGCATTTCTCTTTGCTATGGCCCACCAAAATTTTAGATCGGGCTGAAAATTTTTCAAATGGAGTTTCATGGGATTCCACATCACATGGACCGTTCAGATTAGACACCCATGGCACGTGTACAAAGGTGCACATGTGCGTAGGTGCGCAGGGGAGCATGACTCTATATGTGTGTGTGTGTGATTGTTTGCAAAATAAAAGATAAAGCTTTCTTTGTCAAATTTAAATTTTTTTTAAATAAAGTCTTAAAAATAAAATGTATATATAAACTATTGCTTAATGACTATCATTTAAAATCCATGGGTAGTTTGTTTATCCACCATCGGTCGTTGATCACTATCATTTCCCCTAATCTTTCCGTTTTATTCTAGCTGTTTGGTTAGTTCAGTTTTACCTATAACACAGAGTAATATGCCAATACCATTAGGAGCACCTCGTGACATGGCCCACTTGGTTAGGGCAATTGATCTCGTCATGTTTATTGTCCCTGAGGTTTATTTGCAGCAACTTTATGTTGACAAAGCAGGAGTCACTTAGACATGCTCTTGGCTAATAAGTTCTATCCAGCTTTAGTCGGATCAACGGACATAAAGACACGCTAAGGGCCTGTTTGGCATGGGGAAGGATTAGATGGGATGGGATTCCAAAAACATAATTATTATCCATGGCAAGGATTGTTCCTTTTACAATGGATAAGCTTAATTTCATGCTTTGTTTGTATTATGGTGGTACAATAAATGGGTATACCCACCATCATTTAAAATTATTGACAATAACATATATGTGTTATATGTGATCCATACATTTGTTTTGTAACATCATTTTATGACATGGGCCTAAAAATGAAGCAGATCCAGAACTTATGTGACCTCAAAGAAGTTTTCAACCGTAAGTATTCAACCCTACTGTAATTTTAAGTGGTTACTTTCACTATTTTTTTGGTATGTCTCAGTTGAGTGTCTGATATTCTTAATTTTTATTATTTTGGTTTATTGTTTTATTTTAAAACGGATGGACGGAACGGATTCAGTTAAATACCTCTCAGTGGACCCCACAAGGCCCAAAAGGCACATTAATCTAGATATACCGCAGACTACCGATTGATTTTACCTATTTCTTACGCCAAAAGCCCTAAAACCTCCCTTTCGCAGACCGCGCCTCTGTCTCCCTCTCTCATCTCTCATCTCTCCCTCCCGATCTGAACCCTCTCTTTCGATTTCCTCTCCCGATCTCAACCCTCTCTCTCGATCTCGATCCAAAGACGTTGGCGACGTGTGTGGATCTCGATCTCAACCCTCTCTCTTTGGTAGCTGCTCGTTTGGGCAATTTTGGTAATTTCTCGGAAACAACGAGTTATCCTTTTGTCTAGGTATGGAAAGAATGTAAGTAATCTACTGGTTTTGATGCTTTTCAGTGCTTTCCCTTGCAAAAATCGAGTTTCATCAGTGAAATGTTGGAAATGCAGTTGAAGTGAGTGGATTTAGAAGATTTCGGTGCTTGATTTGAAGGTTTTTGCTCAACGTTTGAAGTTTTAAAAGTCGATTGAAGATTCTTGAATTGGACTGCAATGCATTGATTTTATTCATCCTATCTACTTTTTAGCTTGATTTACCGTTTCGATTCTTGGCTTTGAAGGTTTTGAGCTTGTTCTTGTAGAAATCTATTCTGTTATGATATGAAACCTGTTCATTTAATGGGGTTGAAGCCGTTTCTTTTATCATAGGGTTTTGACTCTTTGATTTGAAAGTTCTGAAGGCCAATGAGATGGGGTATGTCAATGGAAATGGGGCTGAAATTGCCATTTTCTTGTGCCTATTTTCCTAGCAAACACCACAATTTGTTAGTGTTGTTAATGGGACCCATTTCATGCGAAAGATTTCTGGATTTAGTTCATGTTGTTATGGGGCCAGTTTCTTACACTAAAAAGCATGTAGACCCCACAGCCTTACACCCGTCACAAGGCATTTTCAAGCAAACTACATCAGAAGCGATGGTGATAGATCATAAATCAACATGGTAACTGCAATTTCTAATCCCTGTATAAATATGTCCTGCTACTGTCTTTGGCTGTTGTTCTGAACCGACCACCCAAGCTATCTTGTAACTGTTGTGTTGCAGGGCTATGTTGATGGATTTCCCTACTTGGTTATATTTTGTAGCCATGTTACTGTTCTCAGGGAAACAATGCCGAGACATGTTCCCATCTACATTAGCACCAACGGAGGTTGAATGCGAGCAGACATATGATTCAGAGCTACGTTGTGCTGCTGCAAGATATCTTGCATGGATTTTGAATCCGATAAATGAAACACAGAACAATCAACTGTTTGACTGTGTGATTGAATGCTGCAAGATATCAATTTCTCAAGGGTTTGTTACCCTTGGCATTTGTTTAATGGACGCCACTATGGACAGATCATTTTCTAAAAGTTTTCTCAGTAGAGAAGTGCTAAAGTTTCTATTGACACCTACTTGGAAATGTAGATGGGGGATGTGTTATTGTAGGGATGTGTTGAAGTTTCTATTGATACCTGCTTGGAAATGTAGCCTTGGTGATGGAACATGTTACTGTATATCTTTAGTTTTTTTTCCAATTTATTACTTGCAATTATGTGAGATCATTTCACACCAAAAAAAAAGAAGAAGAGAATCCTTGAGAAATTTCCAAGCATACGTACAGTGGGGTCTTTGGATTATTTTGTACAAGTGGGGTCTAGACTTTAAAAGGTCTTCATGCATTTTGACTTGCTCAATTAACCCCTCTATTCTCTATTCCAGTTATTTTACATTACTGTTTCCTTGCTTCTATCTTAAAATGTTTATATATATATATATAAAAATTTGACATTCATGAGCAGGCATCCAAAGTCATACAGCCTTCTGTAGACACTGCACAGGTATACATCACATCAAGTATGAATAGATTGTCATTTAAACCTTGAAGAATTGTCATCTTAAGATTTTCATTCTTGATCTGCAGAGACTACGCAGGCCAGCGCTCGACTTGCGCTCAGAGGTGAGACTGATAAAACCATGATCATTTCCTCCTGCATTGTTCTACATGGTTTGGCAACCTGCAATAACTACTGAATTTCGAAGAATTATTGGGTCCTGATGCAACAGGATCTGTAGTTTCCTAATGCCCAGTCAATACAAAATGGGGACCAAGTTTGGGGAATCCACACCATCCAATGGATTCCACCATAGCTAGGGGACACCCGTAATTTTTCGAGATTAGATGAAGCTATCCAATCTATGGCCTTTTGTTAGGCTGTTGCTTTGTTCTCCCCAACTGCTTATTTATGGTAAACTGATTGAAGGCTAGGACCTTTCAATCCGTGGGAGATTTTTTGAGGTATCACCATCCTTTGTGTATGAGGTATGAACTAGTGCATTGGGATAATATGCGGTTTGGATGTATCAAGACCCTTTAATTAATCGTAGTTCTCATTCTTTTAATGTCTACTCCACATCCCTAACGTCAACCTACTCCAACATGTGCAACCCACCACCATATGAGTTGTTTTAAGAAGAGAGCATGTTTATATTTTAGAACCCACTTGTTATAGGATTCGGCTTTTATGCCGTGGACGCTCTCACCCCCTTGTGGGGCACTCTCGCACTCTTGTTGAGCGTGGATGGTGTGATGCTTATGAAGTTTTCTTATGAAGTAAATAGAAGGTTATCTTATTGGCATTTATCTGTCTATGGCTGCATGCTGTTGGGCTGGCTTTTGCAGGAAGGCCTATGTTTTGGCATGGTGTACAGGTCTTCTACGCATCTAGTGGGTGAGTAGAGTAGTGGTTGTTTGCTGCACATCCGGGATCAATTGAAGCAAATTCGAGGTTTTCTTCTTTTTTTGCTTCCAAGTGGGTGATGCGGCTGGGTTAAAAAAGATTGTGATTGAACGTCCACCATTAAAAACTTCTTTAGGGCCACAAAAGTTCTGAATTAACTTGATATTTGTCTTTTCCCTACAGTCAAGTGTGTGTGACCTAATCAACAAGTTGGATATCAAATAAACATTTTTGTAATTTTCTAGCAATTGGTAATGGAAGTTGTGAAAAACTAGTGGAATTTGGGTATTTTGCAATAACAATGAATTAATCATGTGTTTATCTACAAACCATATGTTTTTAAGTGTATTCATAGATGTCCTGTTATTGGCATGGGAATCTTTAAAAAAAAGTGTAAATTTGTTTCCTCCATTAAGGAGAAAGAATGTTGGCTTTGCAAGGATGTTATGTTGGCATTTGTGCCACGGATTTCCTCTTCACATGAATGACCTCAACATTTCTCTATCACGTCTGTTTAGTGTATCATAGACTCAACAATCAGGGATGGCTTTCTCAGTACACATGCCAACCTGGTAAGCGTGTCAAGCATATCAGCAGCGGATAAAAGGGACCTTCTTGTGAAGATGACCATGTGCAGAAATGATGCATGACAACTAACAAGGATCACACATCAAGGTGGACCCCACATGGCTCTGAAAGAGATTGCATGTGCATGTGGGGTGTTTGATGAAATTCCTGAGAGGATATTTATTGTAAATTTATATATTTTACCTTATTGTAAAAATTTATTCGAGAGTGGATAACGACTGCCGATTTGACCATGGGCCCACCTGAGTGTATATGCAATCCAGGCCATCCAGACAGTTCACCTAGCCTGGATGAAGGGTTAGGCTAAAAATTAGGTTGTTTTGAAACTCATGTGGGCCCTGGTGCGAATCAAGGGAGGATGTTTTTTTGCTTGCTAATAGGGGGTTTCATTGCAGAGTTTCAATTCTTTAATTCTGATTGTGGTTTATGTTGTCAGTTGTTTGATCCATTATGATATTTATTCATGAATTGTTTCATGCTTTTTAGGAAACTATATGGTCATGATCTATCATTTTTGGTTCTTTCATTGTTCCAGATAGATATACCTGCAAGATGCTTGTTATTTGGTTCTTGATCGCCTCAGAGAATGAGACGGTGATGATCTGTCAATGCTAATATGGATGGTTATTTGTCTAAATTCACTACTTCGACTCTGTTCCTTTACTGCAATTATTGCGATCATTATGTCTTTAGCTCCTCTCTGTCTGTGATGCAGACTTGTCTAGGAATATGGAATTGGGAAGATATGCACTCAGAAAGTAGGCGGCAAAAGTTTTTTTTTTTTTTTGAGAGCTAACAACAATTTTATTAGAAGCTCACAAGAGATGAGTATTGTTGATTTTGTTATTTTTATATTTTTCTATAGTCATGCCATTGAGCCACTCGAGTGTACATGCATCAGTTTTTTGTGTTTACAAGTCATTGGCTAAGCCTTTTTAGATAGGTTGCAGTAGGGATGCATTTGAAGTTTGAATATTTTAGTCTTTGACAATTTGTTCCAATGGGATAATATGGTTTCTAATGGGATAATATGGTTTACTGCTGCTCCTCAAATTTATGGCGAACCTCTCATTTCTTTGTTTCTCTGTTGCATTAATCAATGGTATCCTAGATTTCTGTTTGAAAGATTTGCTGCTTTTCTTTAATGAATGCTACTTGACTGGAATTTCATGAGCTTGTCTTGTTTGTGTAGGTCAATGTGCAGCTTGTGAATGACTAAATTGTTGGTTTTCTGCAGAGAAACCTAATTCGGGAAGCAACTGCATTTTTATTAGACGTTTTGAAGCCAAACTTGCCAGAACACGGGTTCCTTCAGATGAAGGCAACATTTTTCATAGAGGCATGAGCATGGTAGGTTTGTCTTCACTTTTTCACTAACTTATGTTGCGCATACAGGTTTTAGAGATCAATCTAGTTGCCTTTCCAAATGTTGCTGATGCCATCTTAGCAAATGGGATGTTCAGCCACTATGATCGTCCTAGGATTGCTTAACTTTGTGAGAAGACGGGCCTTTTTATGCGTGCTCTTCAGGTAAAACCAGGAAGTTCAGAATTTCCCCCTTTTCATGATAATCTTTTGTTCGCAGAAGAAAATTTACTTGACAAAATTGGACATCCTATTCCTCTAGAGGTTTTCTAACTGGACTCATTTCAAAGTCAGGTAAGTCCTTGTTTCTCAAAATATTGTGGAGAAGAAACTGGTCAAGGACAAGGAACCTTATAACTGGAACCTTTTTACATCATTGTTTTACACACTTTTAATATCTTGATATTATGTTATGCCATGCATAATGTACTACCATTTTGTGGTCTTCTAGTGTTTCCATGTCTGATAGATATGTCCTTCCATAAAATATGCTAAAATGCCAAATTGCTTCTTTCCATAACATGCTATACTGGTGTTTATCTTCTGTCCAATCCATTTGAAGATTTAAGAATTCATTTTACTATATATCTAGTGAACCACATTGGAGCTGCCTCAAGCCATAACATCATCTTTTATGAGAATGTACTATATTAAAATAAGATAATGACACAACGACTTGCACTGAAATTTCCATTTTGTTGCTCTGTAAAAAAGCCTTCTTCTGCAAACTTCTGATGTTGGTAATATTTAGTAGAAATAATCTCATCTCTATCCAACTGACACATCTGCGGGGTGATCGAAAGGAGAACTGCACTGAAAAAATCCACTATTCTCAACATATTCATTGCCTGTAATTGTGCAGCACTACACTGAGCTACTGGATATAAAGCGTGTAATTGTGAACACTCATGCTATTGAGCCACTGGTTCTTATTATCTCTCTCACTTGCTGTTTGGCATTTAGTAATTTTCTGTTGTGTCAGAGATTTATGCTTTTCCTTTCCAGTCACTTGTAGAATTCTTTGAAACCCTTTCAAGAGAGTGCGCATTGGAATGCATGAAAGATCTTCTATTGGTTAACCTGAGGGGAAATCTTCAGATAATTGTTCAGGTGATTGCTCTTTCACTTTTAAATTCTTCACTTCTCAATCGTGCAATTTCCAGATTATTTACTGTAAGCTTTCCAAGACAGGCTGCAAAAGAATATTCAGACCAGTTGGTTGTGGATGCATGCATTAAACTCTTTGAGCAGTTTAAGTCTTATGAAGGTCTCTACTTTTTCTTGGGTTCATATTTGAGCTCCAGGTATTTCATTTCTTTTCCCGTGGTTGAAGTTCTTTATGTTTTCACCTTTCCCCATCTTATTGCTTAAACATGGTTTAATATGTGCTTGCAGCGTGGATTCTGATGTACATTTCAAATACATAGAGGCAGCTGCTAAAACTGGCCAAATCAAAGAGGTCGAGCATGTAACAAGAGAGTTGAATTTCTATGACCTTGAGAAGATGAAGAATTTTTTGATGGAAGCCAAGCTTCCGGATGCATGCCCCCTGATCAATGTTTGTGATCGTTTTGGATTTGTACCAGATCTAACCCACTATTTGTACTTAAACACTATGTTGCGGTAATATTTCTTCTGAGCAATATCCTTATAATAATATGTGTGCGCCCGCGCGTGCATGCGTGTGTATTTAATGTTAGGAAACTGCGATCCTCATTTTGATTGGATGATGCATAATGCTAAAGATATTTGTGACAATTGTTTTTCACATTTATGGGCTTTACAGGTTAATCCAAGTAATGCTCCTTTAGTGGTGGGGCAGCTTCTAGATGATGAATGTCCTGAAGATTTCATTAAAGGCCTTATTCTTTCTGTCCACTCTCTTCTTCTTGTTGAGCCCTTGGTTGAGGAGTGTGAGAAGAGGTATGTTTCTTCTCTCTTTCTTTCTTTCTTTCTTATTTTGTTGGCTTTCATCAAAATTGCCTTAGTCGATGACGTGCTGCCATGATTTTTAATATTCATTTTGTTTTTCATCTTTTTTTCCTGTATGAGATCGACATTCAAGCATGCATAAGTTTTCAGCACAAGAAATAGATATGTTCTTTAGTATTATTTGTTGTGTGACTTGGAAGAGTAGAAACCCATCTCAATTCGTGACTATATAGTCTATGAACTTTAATTTTTTGCAGGCTATATAGTCTTAAGATGGATTGCAAGAGTTGGTCGTGGAAGAAATCATCTGAGAAAACAGTGGCTGCGACAGATTCTGCTGCTGCTTCTTTGGCTATCTCAGCTGGAAATCAAGGGGATCAGGTGCTGTATTTAAAATTATGATCGGGTACTATACAACGAATTACTCACATTATATTCCTCAATCAAATAACGTTCCCACCAGCTACAATGCAGACACTCATTGTAATATCACAAGAAAAAAAAAGAAGTGGTGTGCGGTCACAACCATTCTGGTTTGGAACCCACTTGTTTGAATTGAAAATTAGTGTACACTGTTCAAAATGCTGGTCATGTATAATAAAAATTCTCTTCCTAAATATGCTTATTAGTGGTGGATTTCTATTTTTATTTTCAGACCAGGAGACTACTTTTGACTCTGCTGATTGGGAAAAGGAAAAGGTTTTAATTAACATTGCACCTAGTTTTCTGAGTAAGATTAATTCATTGAAGAGTTTGTATTGAGTTCATAGCAAGTATCTCTATCTAATGCTTGTGACACAATTTCTTGCTATATGTTTTAACAGGCCCAATGAGTTGTAGAATCCAAAATGCCCCCACTCCATCGATGCTGTTTCTAATGTCAAGTTGAAATCCAGAATGTAAACCTTAATAGGCTGCTGCAACTCATTAACTGCACACATGGCAAGGATATAATTCAAATAGTCACTCTAGTCTGTTTAAATCATTTCTGGATTTGTTTCCTATTTTTTTAATGGATTTAGCAAGATGCATGCCAAGTCCTACCCACACAATCAAATACCATATTTGATTTCTATATTCAATGAATTCCCTTCTTTGAATTACTTGCATATTTGTGTACAGTTGATCGTTCCCTGCTTTGAATATGTATAATCGATCATTCCCTTCTTTGAATATGTACATTTACTCCAATGGATGCATCATTACATATTTAGAGAAAGCAACCTATAAGATCCGAAGAAGAAAATGATCCCATGTTTTAAAGAAACTCAATCATGACATTACCTGATTAATGATATCTGATAACTACGACATGACTTCACGTCGCCATCTACTACATTGGCCGACTAAAGAAGAATGGACTCTAATATTGGCTAAAGGCCTTTTTAAGTTTCATCCAGGTAATGTTATAGTTCACCTAATCTATAATTCAAAGCAAATCTTTTTCTTTCTTTATTTGTTTCTTCTTCTTCTTCTTTTTTCTTTTAGATGGTTAAGAGGCATGACTGAAAGATACTGGAATTGTTTGTTATAGGTATAGGTCAGGTCATAAAGGGCTGGGATGTCCCATATTCCTGCAGCGGGAGAAAGTGACTCTGCAGAGAATGACTCATGTGATTCTCCTCTTGAACCAAACAGTCCTCTATGTGGGCATTCAGACAAATTAGATGGTGAAGGGTATGCTACTAGCATCTAATTTTTATACTTTTTATATTGCTTGAGAACTTCGAATTTTTATACTTTTTTGTCTTTTTCAGTTTGTTGCCTTAAAAAAAAAATGGTTTTCAACAAGTATCCTGCTACTGAGAAATTAGCTAATGGCCTAGAGAGAAGCTGATATGCACTGGTCTACAAGGTACCTTTCTAAGGAAAACAAATAGAAATAAGCTCTTTACTTTTATAGAAAAAGCTATGTTTTAATTAGAGATTGTTTTAATATATAAGCTTTTGCGTTTACGGTAGTTTGGGTCCAAGTACTCACACTAGCAGGAATGACGTAGAGAATGGTACTAAATGAAAATTTATTTTTCTTTTATGGTTTCTCTGTTGGCTTTCTTATGTATGGTGTGAGATATGTGGATGATATTTTCAAACTATAGCATGGTGATATTGATGTGTTATACAATTTTTTTTGCTACTAATCTTCAAAGCTTCAATATAATAAGTTGCTTATGTTTGATTTGCAGCTATTGTAAGTGATGTGGCAAGACTTGGATGCTGTTAACTCCCCTAGGAATAACAAGGTGGCTGCATGGAAGGATGATGATGGAGACTAGTATGAGACAGGCCTGCACATATTTTGTAAGCTGTCTTTGACTGATTGCAATGTGGGACTTGGGAATTTATATTGTTTCTCAAAGATTTCTTATTGTTGGTGTTTTAACTGCTTTTCCTATAATGGAAGAGGGTCAATGCAATGACAGTCAGGTCATGCATGAGTAGTTCACATTTCAAGTACTGAATGGGCTTTCTTGCTGGAACAAAAGAAGAAATCTATATGCTAGTTGATTTCCTGAATGTTTTATTTTTGAGGTATCATGTGATGCTTTGATCGAAAGACTTTGACTTTTTTTTGTTTGACCCTGTAATGGTACTGGTGGGCCCGCGGCCATGCTATTTTTTTTATTTTTTATTTTTGTGCCTTACTCTTTTCAGGTTAAATAACCAATCCAAAGAAACATTGTGTGCATCCTAACACAGGCATTGTTTTGCCTGGGATGACATGCAACATTATGGGTGATCCTTTAGTTTTTGTTGTTGAATAGTCACTCTTTTATGTGTTTAGTTTTTGAATCTTTATGTTGTTTTTTTGGCTAATCAAATTGCTTACGGACCCGGTCTTTGTTTTGATTTTAATAATTACAATGCAAGCCCAAAAAGCAGCTCTGCCTTATATGCAATGCAAGGTTCCGTTCCTCTTTTAGAGTGTCATTGCAAGTCATGGTGCAACCACAAAGGACCATGTGTTTTCTTGGAGCATATCTTGGAGGATTAATAATTTATTTTTATTGTATTCATGCAATTGTAAACTTATTATTGTAAATATATATAATTTTTTATTATGAAGTTGTAAGCAATTTGTTCAATATTTAATTTTTAATTGTATATAATATTCTTTGGTTTTTAAATATAAAAACAAATGTACAGCTTCTATTGGCCATTCGAAATAATGAAAAATACCGGGCCAAGAAATTTAAAATTTGCCCATTGAGAACGGTTTAAAACCGTTCCTAAAATTTTGTTCCTAGATTACCGTTTGCAAACTTCGAACGGTTTAAAACCGTTCCTAAGAGTGTTCTTAAATTTTGAAATGGTACTTGATACGGTATTGAACCGTTCCAGTTTATGTGCGACGCCTCTTTTAGGAACGGTTTTAAACCGTTCCTACGGGACTTCCTAAATGACGTTTTTGGTGGCGGCATGGAGTAAAATTGGCACCGTACCGGATGCAACTCCATCCCACCTAATCATTTCCAATGCAACTGGCCAAACAGGCCCTAAGGATCTCAATTTCAACTATCGGATTATTAATGTAGAGAATAGGCTATTCTCTCATAGACTTATTAATAATAATAATAATTTTTAAAAAAATAAAAATTAAAAAAAGGTAGTCTGCTAACTCTAAACTGATCATGTCATGGTGGAAGCCTTCGTCGAAAGGACAAATGCATTCCAGACTCTTAAATTGGATACTGCAATCTTCAATTTCTGTTCACAACCTACCTTTGGTCTTGATGCGACAGCTGCATTTAATGTTGAAGGCCCCACTTCAACAAGGACACTTTGCTGGGACCCCTGAACCAGCCATGTGGGTGGTACTCTGACCGTGGGGCCCACCTCTTGATGTATGCATTGCATGTTGTATATTTACACAGCACATGCATTTTTCAAATGAGAGGTCATGGATTGCCCACCATTAAAAACTTCCTTGCACCTTTTACAAATGACAGGTCATTGATTGCCCACCACTAAAAACTTCCTTGCACCCATTATGATGTTTGATTTCCATCCAACGGCCTACTGACATGGGACTTAAATGAAGGGAAAACACAAATATCAGCCTGATTCAAAACTTTTATAATTATGCCCCATAAAAAGTTTTTAATAGTCACTCATTACTGTTTGATTCCTGTGGCGTAGTTCACTTGAGATTTATATCGGACGGACAAGATAGATATATAGCAAAGACATCCAAGTGGGCCTCACAGTCAAGGTAGCCAAGTGGCACCCTTAATTCAAAACGTTTTAATTTACTTGTATGACTGTGACCATTTTCTTATAACCATCCATTTTCACTACCCAAAAGTCATCCCAACGAGTTGTTATTAGGACAATTTGACTGACAAAGACACTTCAAACCTCTCCCATACTTCAGTGACAATATAATACAAAACATTAAAAATAATAATAATAATAAATAGATAATACAGTTGAGAAAGAAAATACAACTCCAGCTAAACTATTAAAACTCAAAAAAATTTATGGCTTACACACTACGTGAAAAATAGAAAAAAAGGATGGAATTTGAGATGGTCCTAGACCTCTAAAATTGTTTGGTTTAAAAACGCTTTAGATACGGCCATAAACCGTCTCTAACATTTTAGACGGCCCCTGACCGTCCTTAATATTTGCTAAAATTTTCAACATCTACAAATCCTTTGGGACGGTTGTTGACCGTCTTATATGTAGCCATTTGAGACGGTCATTGGCCGTCTTTTATTTGTAATCTAAAGACCGGAAAGACCCTCTATTAGAGACTGTCAAGGACCGTCTCTATTAGAGACGGTCCTAAACCGTCTTATAACCTTGTGAAAGACCATCTCTACTAGAGACTGTCCTAAGCCGTCTCTAATGCTCTGGTCAAAAAATAAGAAGCTCAAAAAAATTATGAATTTCGCAAAAAAAACTAGTCAAGAAGCTTAGAAAAATAATTAACAATGTTTAAGAAAAATTTAAATTTTGAAAAAAAAAAAACTGTAATTTTATAAAAATCTAGATTTTAAAAAAAAAATTTAAGAACTTTGAATAATGTTGATAATTTTGAAAAAAAAAAATCGATTAAAAAATGATATTTTGAAAAAGAAAATTTAAAAAATTAAAGAAAATTGTGAAAAAATTGACAAATTGTAAAAAAAAATATATTTTTTAAAAAAGAAAACTAAATTTTGTAAAAAAATGTTAAATTTATTTATAATAAAAATGATATTTAGTTGAAAGAGAAAAAAAATATACATTTTGAAAAAAAAAAATGTTAAATTTATTTGTGAAAAATAAAATTACTAAATTATTAGGCACATCCACTAATTGAACCTTTAATTGTTTTTGGATAATCTAATCAGTTCAAATTGAAGAGTAAATAACTTCAGATGTTTAAATCAAATTTCACTGAAATTGTTGATCAATTGTATGGCCAATATCTTTCTCATATGTAGCCTGATTGAGGCGAATAACTAGTCAAATTGGGAGTATTGATAGTAAAATAGAGTGAATGGACTAGACATGTAAACTGGGCCAAATATTCTGGTTAAAATTGTGACCCAACTAATTACTGACCTTGTGAGAACTTAGGAATTGATGTAAGTTTTGTGGGCCCCATCATGATGTGTGTCGAACATCAACCCCGTGGATTTGATGTGTCCCCTTTAGGTAATGAGATATCTCAAAAATTATTGGTAAACGAAACTCAAGTGGGCCATACCATTTAAAAGTATGTGAAAACATCCTAAAAAATATAAAAGCACTTGGTTGAGCCCACATGAGTTTTGGATGCGGTTGAAACTTGGTTTAACCCCTCATCCAAGTGGGACACACATAATGAGTGGGTTGGATATGTGAATCACATTTAGGCACGCCCAATATATGATTATGAATGTTTTAAGGAAACCTTTCTCCACTACATTTAAGTGAGTTACTCGTTACCTTTACCAGAGTAAACTCTGTGGGGTTCACCGTTATTTATTTATTTTATCCACTCCATTCATCCATGTTAACAGATAATTTGAGGTCTAAAGAACAAAAAGGAAGCATATCCAAAGCTCAAGCGGACCATACCACAGGAAATAGTATGATTGAACCTCTACCATTTAAAATTTCTTGGAGGCCATAAAAGTTTTGGATCAAGCTGATGTTTGTGTTTTCTATTCATTTATATATTTTTGATATTATGAAAAACCTGAAACTATTTTTGGACAATCTGATCAGTCCGAACATGAAGAGTAAATAACTTCAGATGTTTAAATCAAAATTCACTCGAATTGTTGATCAATCTTGTTCGCCCAATATCTTTCTCATATGTAGTATGATCGAGGCGAGTAACTAGTCAAATTGAGGGTAATGATCTGTAAAATAGAGTGAATGGACACCCATCATGATGTGTGGTACTCTGCAATAGGTGATCAGTTCCATTTGCATCCTAACACAAAGGAATCCTAGGGCTACAATTTTGAAGATAGTGAAAGTAACGTCTTACCTGTTGTAGTAATAAAAACACTTTATTCTTTTCTTTGACTTTTTGTACATCAACTTGATATAAATGAATGAGGGGAAAATGACTTCTATGTTAGTTTTCCACCATTTGAAAAAATGATAGTGACATATTCTTTTCATTGTGGCACTGATGTTCAATATCTAGATCATCCAAATTGTGAGTTCCATTGCAGATGGATTGTATCTCTAAAATAGCACTGATCAATCAATTGTAACCATTCAATTAATGGCTGACAAATGGGCGGTTGGGAGTAAAGTAGCACTTAGTCTAAATTCAAAAGGAAAAATCAGATTGTTGGTTTATGCTAAACTATTTATATAATTTGAGCTGTTGTACAACTACACTATGTGTACAATTAAAGAATCTTCCCCATTTTTTAAAGTTTTTTATAACTAACATATGGAATAATAAATACTTTGATAATCTGGTAGTGGAACGAATGATAGGCAGGTATAAGAAATCGTACATGTGACACACAAATAATTCGAATTAAGTTCCAGTCAGGTCGGGTCGAGTCGGGTTTCGGACCGAACTGGGCCCTATCCGAGCTCGGCTCAAACTCAATTTCGGGCTAAGAAAAATGGCTCGCCCCGACCCGAACTCAGTTCTGGGTCGGGTCGAGTCGAGCTTTTTCGGGCCAAGTCGAGCGAGCTAATCGGGCTAGCCCGGTTTGTGTACACCCCTACGAGCCAATGACTGGTGGTCAGTGCTCTATGGCCCTCACCATGATGTATGTGTTTCATCCATGCCGTTCATATATTTTTACAGATAATTTTACAATAAGAGACCAAAAATGAGATATATGCAAATCTCAAGTGGACAACATTACAAGAAATAGTTTTGAATGAGCATCAACCATTAAAAACATTTTGGTAGCATAAATGTATTGGATTAAGCTGATTTTTGTTTTTTCCCTTGATCTGGTCTTGTATGACCAAATCAACAGATTTGATGTCAAATAAACAGTACAGTAGGAGGATTTTAATAGTGGATATCCAATCACTATTATTCTCATGTGGTGTGGACCACCTGAGATTTATATCCTTCTAATTTTTGCAAAAAGCTCTAAAATGATCTTTAAAAATGGATGAACGGAATGGATGAAACACGTGCATCATGGTAGGGCCCACAGAGCATCGTCGACGGTTTCATCCATGCCATTCATCTGTTTTTACAAATCATTTTACGGTATAAGTCAAAGAATGAGGTATATCCAAATCTCAAGTGGACCACATTACAGGAAATAGTGATGAATGAGCGTCGACCATTAAAAATATTTTGGTAGCCTAAATCTACTGGATCAAGCTGATTTTTATTTTTTCCCTTCATTTGGTCCTATGTAACCAAATCAACAGATTTGATGTCAAATAAATAGTACAGTGGACCTTAGGAGGATTTTAATAGTGGATATCCAATCACTATTGTTCTCATGTGGTGTGGACCACCTGAGATTTATATCCCTCTAATTTTTTGCAAAAAGCTATAAAATGATCTTTAAAAATGGATGAACGAAATGGATGAAACACGTACATAATGGTAGGGCACACAGAGCATCGTCGACGGTTTCATCCATTTGTTTTATACTGTATGGTAGGGCATACAGTATAAGTCAAAGAATGAGGTATATCCAAATCTCAAGTGGACCATATTACAAGAAACAATGTTGAATGAGCGTCGACCATTAAAAACATTTTGGTAGCCTAAATCTATTGGATCAAGCTGATTTTTGTTTTTTTCCTTCATTTGGTCCTGTATGACCAAATCAACAAATTTGATGTCTAATAAACAGTACAATGGGCCTTAGGAAGATTTTAATAGTGGATATCCAATCACTATTGTTCTCATGTGGTGTGGACCACCTGAGATTTATATCCCTCTAATTTTTTTTGCAAAAAGCTCTAAAATGATCTTTAAAAATGGATGAACGAAATGGATGTGTCACGCCCCAAACCCGGAAAAACGGATTCATAGGAATCCCGATCGCTGAATCCGGTGCCGACAGCCTCCGTAGTACTCCATTCTCGGCTCCTAACATTCATATGCTAGATTTTCGATCCTGGGATCCTACAAGAAGGATTTTTTTTTATACATTTAACTAGTAATAAGCATAACCACAAGTTTACCCAAATCATAAAGGCAACATCATCATCACATATCCACTAATATAATCATTTGAATATAATGCTGAAAGGGAAATATATATGTCAAAATCAAAGCTCCAGAAAACAGCTGCACGCTCCAAGTTCAATGCTGATGTAACCTAACATCACCTGCACGCATCTATCGTGCATAAGCTTATAGAAAGCTTAGAGGGTGGTGTAAGTGTGTGCACGAGATAAGTGTCAAGTATTCAATACAATATCATAATCATACAATACCGGAAAGCTATTAATCCATAAACCATACAATGACTGAATAAGCAGAAACACTGATAAGAGCAGGAATTATCAGCGTAAACAGAAATACTGATAAGATTATAATTATGTGATAACAAAATAAGCGGAAGTATAAACAAGTCCATAAGTTAATCAATATCAGAATACGCAATATAGGATAGCTATGCAAATGATGAGTCATAGATAATCAAATGTCGAATGACAAGGATATAATGTAATATACAATTCGAAAGAGCCAACAAATATCATCACTCTCATCTAAGTCACAGAAATACAGAAACATAACAACCCACAATGCCACACACCGAAGATGTAATGAAATATGCAATATATGGTGCTAATAGAATGACCATGCTGGAGTGTGATGTCAGGATGATAGTACGTAGTATCGCAGGCTACGGGGTCCAAAACAAGGAACCTCTATCCAAACCAGTCCCATACCTAAATTTGGATAGTTTGACTTAACGTAGTAAACTCCTGATCTTAGGTTAGTCGTCGCCCAACCGAAATCCTTGTCATAACGAAGATACACAATAATTAGTTGCGCACCACCAGCCCGAGTGGATAGTAAATGGATGAATGAATGAGTATGCAACTCCTACTCAGTAGCCTGTCAGCACAGTAGCCTGCCAACCTCTGGTAGCTCGCCAAGTGTGGTAGCTCGCCCAGGCCTCAGCCCCACCCACATCACACCCGCCCACATCAGCGTCCGCCCACGTGCCCCCGCCCACATGCGCAACAGTGACGGGGTATCATAATATCATGTCAGTCCTCATATCAGTACGGTTCCTCTCTAAGGAAATCACCGGGGTCTATTACACTTCACACCACCTACCGCCCCAATCAAGCGCACGACTGGGTAAATGGAAAAGACCTCACTATCCGCCTGTCAGTAGTCTGCCAATACCTACCCGACTCACCGATAGCGGACCCATTCCTTGAGCTGGTCAAACTCAGCCTAGCCATGCCTACTCCTTAGAGCCGGTAAGGCCGCACCCCCTTCCAACCGACCACGACACAGTAGAGAGCGCAGCCATCTGATAATCGGCACTCAACGCTCATCTACCCACTCGGTCTAGATGTTGGAGCATCCTCTGGAACCAAGAGAGTGTTTAGGGATTTTCACCTAGGGCCATCTATGGCGGCCCGATGCTCAAAAAGATTTTCGGTGTCCCATCTAGCCATCCACGATATGCCTGTGGAGGCTATGGCCCTGATGTCACTAGGGCGTACAGTAATCACAACACAATGCAAGATGCATGAGTCATACAATCCAATCATGCATCAATCCTACGCATGTCATGCGCTCATGTGAGATAATCTCTACCTATCATGGAGTCTCACATCATCCTGCTCAATGACATATGCAATGGTCAATCACATCTCATAACAAACATGCAGATGATGCGAATGGGCATGTATCATGATGTTATGATGTCACATACTCATAAACGGTATCAATAACCGGCGTCGACAATGTGGACTTTTAACCAACATTGCCCCCAAGGAATGGCCCACATAGAATCAAATATATAATGGGCACATGGCCTCACACAAGGGCCAAATATATGAAACAGGTGGGCCCTGGTCATGGGCCTAACACATATCACAATGGGCCTTGCCCATAGGCCTCAAAAATATCTGGATGGGTCGCACCCATGGGCCTCAGATATATCACAATGGGCCTCAAATATACTTCGCAGGTGAGTCACATACCTGGGTCCAATACACATCAGTATGGGATACATCACATAGGCCTAATATACATCACTATGGCCACAACCCATGGGCTTTAAATACACAATAGGTGGGCCCTACACATGGGCCTCAAATATATACCACGGGTGAGCCTCAATGGATAGGTCACCAATACAACAGGATGGGCCTAATGACATGGACCCCATAAATATATCGAATAGGCCGCACCAATTGGGCCTTACATATATTGCAATGGGCCATGACCCATGGGCCTTGCATACATCACAATGGGCCTTGCAACATGGGCCTCATATATATTTAAGGTGGGCCTCAACAACGGGCCTCATACACATCAAGGTGGGCCTCAACAATGGGCCTCATACACATCAAGGTGGGCCTCAACAACAGGCCTCATACACATCAAGATGGGCCTCAACAACAGGCCTCATACACATCAAGGTAGGCCTCAACAACGGGCCTCATACACATCAAGGTGGGTCTCAACAACGGGCCTCATACACATCAAGGTGGGCCTCAACAACGGGCCTCATACACATCAAGGTGGACCTCAACAACGGGCCTCATATATGGCCTTAGCAACAGGCCAAAAATATATCAAGATGGGCCTAATCAATCATATGGGCTAAATCAATCAAATGGTCGATACGAGCAGGCCGATCAAATGGACCGATACAAATGGGCTGCGCGTCATGGAGTTATACTAAGCATGTTATAAAGTAATGCCCTATCCTTACAACGCAGCTGGCCTAGATGGCTTGCATACAACAAGTACGGGCCTACCAATGGGCCCTAGAGAGAGTCACAATGCGGACATTTAACCAACATTATACTCGCAATGTGGACGTCAAACCAACATTGCTCCCAAGGTGTAGCCCGTAGTGAATAACATTACGTAAACCAGGTTGGGATCACACATTGCAATGGACCGTAGGTACACCCCATTGGGCCTTAAATACATCAAATGGGCCATGTCATATGGGCTTTTTACTCATCAAATGGGCCACATCAATGGGCCGCACCAATGGGCCTTATGTGCATTGCAATGGATCATAACCCGTGGGCCTTAGATTGCATCAAATGGTTCTCGACCCATGGGCCTTATACATATCAAATGGGCCTAATCCCATGGGCTTTAAAATACATCAAATGGGTCCAATCCCATGGACCTTGGAACACATCAAATGGGTCCACTCTATGGGCCTTAAATTACATCAAATGGGCCTAATCCCATGGGCCTTGGAACACATCAAATGGGTCCACTCCATGGGCCTTAAATAGTTCAACAACTAGCTACATTCATGGACCCAATTAAATTCAACTGTAGTGGGCCTCAAAAGTGCATTCATTAAGCCCAACATTTAAGGAACTAAAGGTATAAATGTAACGCCCGTGAAAAATCCGTACTTGGGCTCGAGTACCAACTCGATCCGAAATCGGGTAAAATTAATTTCCATGAAAATTAAGCGTAAGTTAGCTAGCGCAACGCTAGAGTAGCTGGGAAATAGTCCCTGATCACTTTAAATACGTTCTACAAGACCCAAATCGAGTAGAACAAACAACTCTACAATACTCTATAACCTCGGATCAAACTCTAAGCAGGTCTGTTCTCTGGACCACATTGAATTTTTGTATTGGATTTAGACCGTGCGTCGAAGGTTACCTCCTATCTTAGACCGTTAGAACCGTCCAGCTGGACTTGACAATCATCTCGAAAATCAAGTCAAACCGATAATCACAGACTATTTCGTTGAACCCGGACTGAAGCGACCGCGAATAGGGACAGAATTGGAATTTCAAATTCAAATCTGGCACACGACTTGACGCGTCAGTATTAAGCGTTCTGACCGTCAGAATTCATCCAGATTACACCCTCGGATCAGGAAAAATTTTTATTTATTATCATGAGACTTTCAGCCCTGATCTATGTGCGGTGACCGCTGAACTGAAACTGGTCCGCCACGTGCGATCTGCGAACCCTGCCAGACTGAAAACTTAATACGTGCTACATCTGGTACGCATGAGCTTAAGTCTGATCGCAATCAACCAGGGGACCACCAGAAAGTAACTTTTGGACCGAAACAGCCCCGAAATGGATAGGCACCAAGTAAACTTCATTCCGGAGCCTATTTTCGGCGTTTTTAAGCTTATAAAAGGGGTTGAAACCCTCATTTCTCTCTCCCATCCGAAAATTACAAACCGTAGAAAAAGGAGAGAGAGTTTGAGAGAGAGATTGGAAGGAATTTTTCCCGCTTCCGAGCCTCCGATTGCTGCTGCTTCAGCAACTCTTCCCAATCACCTGGCTGGTGATTTCTCCGTTCTTTCAGGTACAAAATAACCCTAGAACTTGCTGATTTAGGGTTTAGCCAGATTTAGAGCGTGTTAGCTAACGTATTTCGTAAATCAGGTTGTCCTACTGCCGTAAACGAAGCGTACACGCTCCGTTTAAAATCACGCTTCCGTAAGAGACTAGGTGAGGATTCTAGACGCTTTGATTGACGGTTTACAACGCTTTCAATGTCATTTAATAGTAGATTATCGACGGCATCGCCGTTTGACATGTACAACATGCTCTCCGTTTCCTGTTTCGTAAATTAACGAAGAATATGAGATTTAGGGCATTTTAGTCATTTGTAGGAAGTACGGTCTACATGCATATTTTTCTGACGTGATTGACATGGTTTGTCGTCGCATTAGGGAGTTAGGAATGCTTGCATAATTAGTTCGGCGAAGAGATTTGCCTAGTTGCGCACTTTGGGTCGACATACTATATGTAGACTTAAGTGTGTAGTGTATGTGTTTGTATAAATGCTTGTATTAGTATGTATTGAATTAAATGATGTTATGTAGTAGTTTGAGATTGATTTCTTGGTTAATATGCTGACCTAAATGATTTCCTACATGTTAACCTTATGCATGATTCCATTATATGCATGGAAAGTATGCCTTGAAGATTTGCTTAAGTTGAGTGTTATAACATGTGTTAACATGCTCATATGATTATATTTCAATTCCAATACCTTTACATATATTGCTAATGTGATTCCATAGATGTGTGGGACTAGACTTAGTCCAGGCAGTCGGTAACCGAGCAAATTCGTGGCTGACTGGTCATAGCCACGAACGACGCGTCGATGAACGTGATTCGTGTTTAGAGTTGGCGGCAGTGGTTAGGCCACGCGAAGTGTTTTACGCACTTCATGTCGTTCGACTTGAGATGCGATCGCGCTAGTCGAGCCCGTCAAGTAACCCGACTGGCCGATGTATGTTCACCTTGTATGTGTCATAACTGCTTGAACCTAGGGTACTAAACTAACCATTGTAAACCCTGTTAACTATGGTACCTTGATCCATGAAGACTCATGAGCCGGGCATGGTGGTATGGGACACCGTGGTCGAGCTGTCGGCCTACGCTCGGGCCACAAACCTCCCCGTAGTGACCAGTGAGCACCTAGACTCGTGAGCAGATTATGGTGGTATGGGACACTATATTCTAGCTGTCGGCCTACACTGATCAGGCGACGAGCCCTTTGTAGTGACCGCGAGCGTATTCTGAGTCCACGGGAGGCGACGACCCTTCCGTTGCAGTAGAGTACAGTAAGCCTGTATTGATAAGGTGATGGGGGAGCGGTGCAACGAATGCGAGCAACAGCCCTGGCAGCCCTTGCAGTGACCTACGAAATATACATCGTATGAGATTACTAGGAGTGACGACCCTAGACAGGATCTGTGTTGGGATTGATACAAGGGAAGTACCTTAGTTTCCCAATCTTGCTGTTTGAATGGACTAATAACAACTTGGAATTCATATCTCCATAGCATTGCATGTGCCTGGAAGATGTGGAGCACTCTAGGGAGTGTGGCATGCCGCGGTCGTAAGATGTTGCCGCATGAGGGTGATCGTCGGTGAGGGCATACATCACGTCATGTCATCTTGCATTAACAACAGTATTAGGATTGTCTGATTTACTGCTTTACTATTATCGCATGATTGAATTGTGAACATGCTAATCTTTGCTCTATGATTCCACTGAGTTGATCACTCATTCCCACGTTACGGGATGGTGTTTGCAACACCCACCAGACCCTGTTGTAGATGCAGGTGAGGTCGAGATCCAGGAGGTGGAGTCGGAGATCTACGAGGACCAGGATGAGTTCTCGTATATGCAGTATCACGACAGCTTCCCGTAGGCGACCTGGATCGAGGGGACATCAGTGGGACTATTGGAACATTATTTTTTTTGTTTATGTATATGTATGTGAGGCTCAGAGATGTAGTCATACTTTGGAGACAGATGAGATTTACTTTGTTTTTCATACAGTGATATATATATTGTTTAGTCTTCCACTTGCTTTTGTCACTGGATCTGAAGTATGAATTGCAGTTTTGGTATACTTTTACTCATGTGAATGCTTTAAATCAGACAACATTAAATCATAACCATTTTTGTTGCATAAGTGACGGTCTGAAACTCTGGAGTTGAGTTTATACACGACCCCCGATTTTCAGGGCGTTACAAGTTGGTATCAGAGCATGAATGAGAGTATACTGGGCCTGAGTTATGGTCTCGCGACGTACGTTGTCGCTTCCTTTGACTTAGGTGGGTGCGAGAAGGGTCTAGAAACACTTCTAGGATCGCAGATTCGCCGATAGGCGAAGTCTATTAGAATCGATCGCAAGCTGAACCAGGTCACAGTGAAGAACAAGTACCCTTTGCCCAGGATCGATGACTTGTTCGATCAGCTGAGAGGAGCGCAGTACTTCTCGAAGATTGATCTTCAGTCAGGTTATCATCAGCTGCGCGTCAGGGATGAGGACGTGCAGAAGACAGCATTCAGGACCAGTTTTGGCCACTACGAGTTCCTCGTGATGTCGTTCGGTCTCACGAACGCGCCGGCCGTGTTCATGGATCTGATGAACCGGATATTTTGGCCTTTCCTCTATCAATTCGTCGTTGTCTTCATTGACGACATTTTGGTGTACTCTAGGAGTCGAGAGGAGCATGAAGAGCACTTGCGTTTGGTCCTTGATACGCTCAGACGGCATCAGTTGTTTGCACAATACAAGAAGTGCGACTTCTGGAAGCAGGAGGTGAAGTTTCTGGGACACGTGGTGTCCAAGGATGGCATGACAGTTGACCTGTTTAAGGTAGCTGTGGTGCAGGACTGGGAGCTGCCTGGTTCTGTCACTGAGGTGAGGAGCTTCTTGGGTCTCGCTGGCTACTATCGGCGCTTCATTCAGGACTTCTCGAAGATCGCGAGACCCTTATCTCAATTGACACGGAAGGACGTAAAGTTTGCCTGGAATGATAAGGCGGAGTCAGCTTTTCAAGAGCTGAAGGACAGACTTACGTCCACCCCTGTGCTAGTATTGCCAGAGCAAGGGGTTAGATACACTATATACACTGACGCGTCTAGCGTTGGTTTGGGTTGTGTCCTTATGCAGAGGGACAGGGTAATTTCGTATGCCTCGAGACAATTAAGGAAGCACGAGGAGAATTACACTACACACGACCTAGAATTGGCAGCCGTTATATTCGCACTGAGACTCTGGACACATTACCTCTACGGAGAGGAGTTCGAGCTCTTTTGTGACCACAAGAGCCTCAAGTACATATTCACGCAGCGAGACTTGAATATGAGGCAGCGGCGATGGATGGAGACGTTGAAGGACTTCAAGTTTGAAGTCTCTTACCATCCTGGGAAGGCGAACCTTGTGGCTGATGCGTTGAGCCGCAAGAAGGCGATAGAGTTTGCGGCTCCGCTGATGGTTGCCGAGTGGGATATGGTTGAGTTTTTGCGAGACTTTGAGCAGAAACTCACCGTAGAGGAGCCGTTTGAGTTCATCGCACATGTATCGATGACCGAGTCATCGAGGCGCAGAGGGACGATGCGCATCTTACTGAGCTTCGAGAGCAGGCCAGTGATGATGCTGACGCCGACTGGCGAGTTGGTATGGATGGGGGCTTACGTTACCGTGGCCGCCTATGCGTCCCAGATGTCCCTGACTTGAGACGAGAGATTCTCGAGGCTGCGCATTCTACTAGACTCGCGATGCATCCGGGCAGTACAAAGATGTATCATGACGTGAAGAGGACGTATTGGTGGGAAGGTATTAAGACCCACATAGCTGAGTTCGTGTCCCGTTGTCTCACTTGTTAGCAGGTGAAGGCAGAGCATCGCCGACCACCTGGACTTTTGCAGCCTATGCCGATTGCAGAATAGAAGTGGGATTTCATTTCCATGGACTTCATTTCTGGGTTGCCGAAGACGAGGAAGGGACATGATTCCATTTGGGTGATCGTCGACCGATTGACGAAGTCGGCGCACTTCCTACCGATCAGAGTTACGAACTCTACAGACGAGCTGGCTAGATTGTACATCCGAGAGATTGTGCGTCTGCATGGAGTTCCGTTGGAGATAGTGTTGGACAGAGACACGCGGTTCACTTCTATTTTCTGGACTCGCATTCAGGAGGCTATGGGTGTGAAGTTGAAGTTCAGTACTGCCTTCCACCCACAGACGGACGGATAGACAGAGCGAGTGAACCAGATCCTGGAGGACATGTTGCGAGCTTGCGCATTGGACTTCAAGGACAGTTGGGATGACTGTCTTGCATATGCGGAGTTTGCGTACAACAATAGCTTCCAGGCGAGTATCAGCATGGCACCTTATGAGGCGCTGTATGGGCGACCTTGTCGCGCACCGCATTGCTGGTTAGAGGTCGGTGAGCGTAGCTTGATTGGCCCAGAGTTGGTGCAGGCGACGTCAGAGAAGATTGATACTATTCGACATCGGCTTCTTACAGCGCAGAGCAGACAGAAGAGCTACGCCGATACGAGACGGAGGCCACTAGAGTTCACAGTTGGGGATCACGTGTTTTTGTGAGTTTCCCCTATGAAGGGAGTCCTTCGGTTCGGGAAGAAGGGGAAGCTGGCACCGCGATTCATTGGTCCATTCCAGATCCTCGATCGTGTGAGAGCGGTGGCTTACCGATTGGCTTTACCCACGCCCCTCGCGAGCGTCCACAACGTATTTCATGTTTCTATGCTGAAGAAGTACGTTGCTGATCCTTCCCATATCATCAGATGGGAGCAGGTGCAGTTAGGAGAGGATGTTACTTATATCCTGCGACCGACACGCATCTTAGACAGGAAGGAGCAGGTACTGCGTAGCAAGGTGATTCCCCTTGTGAAGGTACTATGGACGCATCACTCGGAGGAGGAGGCTACTTGGGAGACAGAAGCCGAGATCAGAAAGAACTACCCACAGCTTCTCGAGGAGTACGAAAAGGTATAAATTTTGAGGATGAAATTATTTGTTAAGGGGGGTAGATTGTAACGCCCGTGAAAAATCCGTACTTGGGCTCGAGTACCAACTCGATCCGAAATCGCGTAAAATTAATTTCCATGGAAATTAAGCGTAAGTTAGCTAGCGCAACGCTAGAGTAGCTGGGAAATAGTCCCTGATCACTTTAAATACGTTCTACAAGACCCAAATCGAGTAGAACAAACAACTCTACAATACTCTATAACCTCGGATCAAACTCTAAGCAGGTCTGTTCTCTGGACCACATTGAATTTTTGTATTGGATTTAGACCGCGCGTCGAAGGTCCGATACCTCCTATCTTAGACCGTTAGAACCGCCCAGCTGGACTTGACAATCATCTCGAAAATCAAGTCAAACCGATAATCACAGACTATTTCGTTGAACCCGGACTGAAGCGACCGCGAATAGGGACAGAATTGGAATTTCAAATTCAAATCTGGCACACGACTTGACGCGTCAGTATTAAGCATTCTGACCATCAGAATTCATCCAGATTACACCCTCGGATCAGAAAAAATTTCTATTTATTATCATGAGACTTTCAGCCATGATCTATGTGCGGTGACCGCTGAACTGAAACTGGTCCGCCACGTGCGATCTGCGAACCCTGCCAGACTGAAAACTTAATACATGCTACATCTGGTACGCATGAGCTTAATTCTGATCGCAATCGACCAGGGGACCACCAAAAAGTAACTTTTGGACCGAAACAGCCCCGAAATGGATAGGCACCAAGTAAACTTCGTTCCGGAGCCTATTTTCGGCGTTTTTAAGCTTATAAAAGGGGTTGAAACCCTCATTTCTCTCTCCCATCCAAAAATTACAAACCCTAGGAAAAGGAGAGAGAGTTTGAGAGAGAGATTGGAAGGGATTTTTTCCGCTTCCGAGCCGCCGATTGCTGCTGCTTCAGCAACTCTTCCCAATCACCTGGCTGGTGATTTCTCCTTTCTTTCAGGTACAAAACAACCCTAGAACTTGCTGATTTAGGGTTTAGCCAGATTTAGGGCGTGTTAGCTAACGTATTTCGTAAATCAGGTTGTCCTACTGCCGTAGACGAAGCGTACACGCTCCGTTCAAAATCACGCTTCCGTAAGAGACTAGGTGAGGATTCTAGACACTTTGATTGACGGTTTACAAGGCTTTCAATGTCGTTTAATAGTAGATTATCGACGGCATCGCCGTTTGACATGTACAACATGCTCTCCGTTTCCTGTTTCGTAAATTAACGAAGAATATGAGATTTAGGGCATTTTAGTCATTTGTAGGAAGTACGGTCTACATGCATATTTTGCTGATGTGATTGACATGGTTTGTCGTCGCATTAGGGAGTTAGGAATGCTTGCATAATTAGTTCGGCGAAGAGATTCGCCTAGTTGCGCACTTTGGGTCGACATACTATATGTAGACTTAAGTGTGTAGTGTATGTGTTTGTATAAATGCTTGTATTAGTATGTATTTAATTAAATGATGTTATGTAGTAGTTTGAGATTGATTTCTTGGTTAATATGCTGACCTAAATGATTTCCTACATGCTGACCTTATGCATGATTCCATTATATGCATGGAAAGTATGCCTTGAAGATTTGCTTAAGTTGAGTGTTATAACATGTGTTAACATGCTCATATGATTATATTTCAATTCCAATACCTTTACAAATATTGCTAATGTGATTTCATAGATGTGTGGGACTAGACTTAGTCCAGGCAGTCGGTAACCGAGCGAATTCGTGGCTGACTGGTCATAGCCACGAACGACGCGTCGATGAACGTGATTCGTGTTTAGAGTTGGCGGCAGTGGTTAGGCCACGCGAAGTGTTTTACGCACTTCATGTCGTTCGACTTGAGATGCGATCGCGCTAGTCGAGCCCGTCAAGTAACCCGACTGGCCGATGTATGTTCACCTTGTATGTGTCATAACTGCTTGAACCTAGGGTACTGAACTTACCATTGTAAACCCTGTTAACCATGGTACCTTGATCCACGAAGACTCATGAGCCGGGCATGGTGGTATGGGACACCGTGGTCGAGCTGTCGGCCTACGCTGGGGCCACAAATCTCCCCGTAGTGACCAGTGAGCACCTAGACTCGTGAGCAGATTATGGTGGTATGAGACACTATATTCTAGCTGTCGGCCTACACTGATCAGGCGACGAGCCCTTTGTAGTGACCGCGAGCGTATTCTAAGTCCACGGGAGGCGACGACCCTTCCGTTGCAGTAGAGTACAGTAGGCCTGTATTGATAAGGTGATGGGGGAGCGGTGCAACGAGTGCGAGCAACAGCCCTGGCAGCCCTTGCAGTGACCTACGAAATATACTTCGTATGAGATTACTAGGAGTGACGACCCTAGACAGGATCTGTGTTGGGATTGATACAAGGGAAGTACCTTAGTTTCCCAATCCTGCTGTTTGAATGGACTAATAACAACTTGGAATTCATATCACCATAGCATTGCATGTGCCTGGAAGATGTGGAGCACTCTAGGGAGTGTGGCATGCCGCGGTCGTAAGATGTTGCCGCATGAGGGTGATCGTCGGTGAGGGCATACATCACGTCATGTCATCTTGCATTAACAACAGTATTAGGATTTTCTGATTTACTGCTTTACTATTATCGCATGATTGAATTGTGAACATGTTAATCTTTGCTCTATGATTCCACTGAGTTGATCACTCATTCCCACGTTACGGGATGGTGTTTGCAACACCCACCAGACCCTGTTGTAGATGCAGGTGAGGTCGAGATCCAGGAGGTGGAGTCGGAGATCGACGAGGACCAGGATGAGTTCTCGTATATGCAGTATCAAGACGGCTTCCCGTAGGCGACTTGGATCGAGGGGACATCAGTGGGACTATTGGAACATTATTTTTTTTGTTTATGTATATGTATGTGAGGCTCAGAGATGTAGTCATACTTTGGAGACAGATGAGATTTACTTTGTTTTCCATACAGTGATATATATATTGTTTAGTCTTCCGCTTGCTTTTGTCACTGGATCTGAAGTATGAATTGCAGTTTTGGTATACTTTTACTCATGTGAATGCTTTAAATCAGACAACATTAAATCATAACCATTTTTGTTGCATAAGTGACGGTCTGGAACTCGGGAGTTGAGTTTATACACGACCTCCGATTTTCAGGGCGTTACAATAAATCATTTTCTCTAAGATCTTTATAATATGGTGGGCCCCACTCCTCAAAATTTCAGCCCAAGGCCAGCATAATTATAACATGTTGCTGTCCTAAATTTGGGCACTCCATTGGAGTGGGTCCAAGGCCTCTAAAACTCTGAAAATTGAGGGTCAAGGTCCCTCATCATGCATACAATGAGAGGAAACCCAAAAAGGTGGCCCACCATCAGAAGAAATATTTTTTAATTATGGTTTTTTATCAAGGCATATTGCTGGACTGCACAGCAGAAAAAATCTGGGAGTCCAACCATCTTGGACCATTCTTTTGGATACCCAAACGGGGTCACTTGAAGCTAAAATTTCACAGAGTGATACATTCATAGGTGGGTCACACCCCCACAAAATTTCATAATTTTTAGATATTTCTAAGTATTTTAATTAATTTAAAAAAAACAGACTGTACAGAAAAATCAGACAGACCTGGACGTCCTAACGTGGTGGGCCAGTCCGGCCCTCACCACGGTGTGTACAGGGGTCCATTGGCCCTGAAATTTGGTAGGTGGGTTCTAACATAAGTGGACCACACTTCTAAAAAATTTTAAAATTTTTAAACATCTGTAAATATTTTAATTCATTTACATAAATCAATCTATCCTGAAAATCGGACTGATCTGCACACCATATATAATAGGCCGGTCCAGCCATCACCATGGTGTGTACAGGCGTTCATTGGCTCCAAAATTTTGTAGGTGGGTCCTACCATAAGTAGGCCACCCCCGTGAAAATTTTTATAATTTTTAAACACCCATAGGTATTTTAATAAATTTTAAAAATCCAACTGTCCATGGTGGAATGTTGTTGGAACAGTGCATAAAATTCAGACTGTTCACCTCCCTTGGACCACACCTTTGGGACCCCAATGAAGGTCATTTGGGACTAAAATTTGGGGGACATCAAGATAAGATCCTCACCTTTTGGAAAATTATATTTAATAGGTATGAATAGTCCCCCAAATAGTCCCAAAATCTGGTCCAAAAACAACCAGAAACTGTCCAGAAAATTCTTGATAGCAACATGTACTTAGATAAAATTTATTATATAAGTTAAATTAAAAGGAAAATACATTAATGGGCCACACACATCAGGAAATAAAATGAGGAAAAAGAGAGATAGAAGGACAATCCGGCCATAGGGAAAGGGGATCCACCACTATTGAGCCCTCCCAAGATCAATCACACCCGCACATCATACCTAGATCTACATTTACAACATGTATCTTGCACATGCATGGCCTATAATTAAAATGCATTGTGAGGATGTCATCCCCACCATGGTTATAAGGTCTAGATGACCCAAACATAATATGATATGAAATAAAACTACCATGATGGGGCCCATAGAGAAAGGCCCCATGCATGAATCATGCATGCATAAGGTAGGTCATTAGGCCACAACCATGGGATTGTGTGGGATCTCTACCATTGATTGGTGGGTCCTACACTTCCCTCATGAAAGAAAGAAAACATCTACGCTATAGAAATTAGATTTTTTATATCTAGAGGAGCACCCACCATTCGATCTTCTTGTTCCTATGAGTTCCTTAGCACCTTAGCTTTGATTCCAATGGAGGAGATGGGGAATGGATGGTTAGGATGGGAGATCATGGGGTAGGAAAGTGGGTCATACTTGAAGTTTTGAAAGAGAGGGAGAGGCTTAGAGAATTCTCATACGTATGGGATTTCTCTCCTTAAATTTTTGTGAGTTTGAAAATGAGAGAGAGAGAGAGAGAGAGAGAGAGTTATAAAGGGAGAGAGAGATGGGTGATGGATGTGGTGAGTGATGGGTGTAAGAAAATCTTGACTTTTGTGGCCATTTGTGTAAGAAAAGCATGGGTGGTGTAAGAACTTTTTGACTTTGAGGGCTTTTGGTGTAAGAGAGGTATGGGTTTGTAAGAGATTCTCGACTTTTGTAGTTGCTTGGGAATGGGTGAAAGGTGATGTGTACTTGACATGTGATGGATTGATGGATTGATGGATTGATGGGATTAATGTGACACCTCGTAGAGATTCTCTTAGGTTTCGCAACGCGCGGCATTTTCTTCGCACCGAACGTTGGCCCACATCTCTTGACTAGGGTATCGCCTCGGCGTGCAAGTCATGGCGTCGGAACCGCAGCGACGGCGCGGTCGCTATGGTAAAGGTCTTGGGTTGAGTCGATACAGGTTGACGGCATACGAATAAGGGTCGCACGTAAATATTGGTTAAGGGTTGAAGGTTGCCGGAATTCGACCGATAAGACCACGGAAGTCTATAGAACGGTACGATCTAGGATACGGGGCTTACAGGATGAAACACGTACATCATGGTAGGGCTCACAGAGCATCATCGACGGTTTCATCCATACCATCCATCTGTTTTTACAGATCATTTTATGGTATAAGTCAAAGAAGGAGGTATATCCAAATCTCAAGTGGACCACATTATAGGAAACAGTGTTGAATGAGCGTCGATTATTAAAAATATTTTGGTAGCCTAAATCTATTGGATCAAGCTGATTTTTGTTTTTTCCCTTCATCTGGTCCTGTATGACCAAATCAACAGATTTGATGTCAAATAAACAGTACAGTGAGCCTTAAGAGGATTTTAATAGTGGATATCCAATCACTATTGTTCTCATGTGGTGTGGACCACCTGAGATTTATATCCCTCTAATTTTTTGCAAAAAGCTCTAAAATGATCTTTAAAAATGGATGAATGGAATGGATGAAACACATACATCATGGTAGGGCCCACAGAGCATCATCGACGGTTTCATCAAAATACCATCCACCTGTTTTTATAGATCATTTTACAGTATAAGTCAAAGAATGAGGTATATCCAAATCTCAAGTGGATCACATTACAGGAAACAGTGTTGAATGAGCGTCGACCATTAAAAACATTTTTGGGGCTATAAAAGTTTTGAATGAAGCTGATATTTGTTTTTCCTCTTCATCTGAGTCTGTATAACCTAATCAACAGATTGGATGTCAAATAAACAGTATAGTGGGCCATAGGAGGATTTTAATGATTGATATCCAATCACTATTGTTTTCATGTGGTGTGATCCACATGAGATTTGTATCCCTCTCACTTTTGGGATCAAGCAATAAAATGATTTGTAAAAATGGATGAACGGAATGGATGAAACACATACATCATGGTGGGGCCCACAGTGCTTTACAGTTCTCCTAGTTGTATTAGGAAATTTGTGAGTACAATCCATTGATCTAGACTGTTTATTAGGTCCAACTCATATTTCATAGGCTACCATGAATAAATCATACTAATCTAACTATAAAAAAAAAAAAGATTTGATCGACGGTCTTAAAATGGACGGTCAAGATCATTTACAAAAAGTATGTTCGATCAACAATTTGATTCATCAAATTTTTAGGGACCATCATGAATTGCTTATGAGTCTAACGAATCACTTTTGTTAGCCAATTGAAAGCATCCTATCCATGTCTTGGAAAAAGGATGGTTAGAGAAAAAGGCCAAATTAATCATAGATTATATCACTCGTTTAGTTTAAATATTTTTCAAGGTAGCCCAGAAAATGTATTCTGAACTTAATAGACGGTTGAGATCAACCGATTGGACCATATTATATAAAAATAGATGGACGACATGAATAAATCATGAGAACAGATTGGCTACTCCCCTTGACACTAGCCATTGGGTGGTGGTCGGTGCTCTGTGGGGCCCACCATGATGTATGTGTATCATCCATGCCGTCCATCTATTTTTATATATCATTTTATGATATGATAAAAAAATGAATTATTTCTCAATCTCAAGTGGACTACATTATAGGAAATAGTGTTGAATGAATTTTGACCATTAAAAATGTTTTGGGGGCCATAAAAGTTTTGGATCAAGCTGATATTTATTTTTTCCCTTCATCTGGGTTTTTATGACCAAATCAATAGATTGGATGTCAAATAAACAGTACAGTGGGCCTTAGGAGGATTTTAATTATGAATATCCACTCATTATTTTTGTCATGTGGTGTGGCCCACCTAGGATTTATATCGTTATCAATTTTTGTATCAAGCACTAAAATGATCTTTAAAAATGTATGAACGGAGTGGATGAAACATGTACATCACGGTGGGGCCCACATAGCACCGACCTAAATTTCTAAAATTGGGCATGCGCTCAAATAAAGCCGCACCCAATCTCCCTCTCCCAAAATCGCCCATCCCTCTGCCCTCTCTCTATCTCTCCCTCTGCCCTCGCAGTCATCCCTCCGCCCTCTCTCTCTCTCTCTCTCTCTCTCTCACCCCTGGCCTCCCTCGCCACCCTCCCTCGCCGGCCTCTCTCACTCTCGCGCATCCTCTCTCTCTCTCGGTCCTCTCTCCACCGCACCGTCTTGTTGTTTCTCCATCTCTCTCGGTGCTCTCTCCTCAATTCCCTAAACCTTAACCTATAACCTAACCTAAACCTAAACCTATAACCTGCGCTTATAACCTAAACCTAAACCTATATAACCTAAACCTAAGCCTAAAACCTAAACCTAAACCTAAAACCTAAATGTATTCTCGAATCCTTAAACCTAAACCTACACCTAATCCTAATCTCAACTCCCTAACCTAAACCTAAACCTAAACTTTAAAACCCAAACCTAAACCCGATCCCAAACCTGAACCCGATTTCCTAAACCTAAACCTTAACCTATTCTCAATTCCCTAAACCTAAACCTAAGACCTAAATGTATTATCAAATCCCTAAACCTAGACCTACACCTAATCATAATCTCAACTTCCTAACCCAAACCTAAACCTAAACTTGAAAACCCAAACCTAAACCCGATCCCGAACTCGAATCCGATTTCCTAAACCTAAACCTTAACCTATTCTCAATTCCTTAAACCTAAACCTAAGACCTAAATGTATTCTCAAATCCTTAAACCTAGACCTACACCTAATCCTAATATCAACTCCCTAACCCAAACCTAAACCTAAACTTGAAAACCCAAACATAAGCCCGATCCCGAACCCGAATCCGATTTCTTAAACCTAAACCTTAACTTATTCTCCATTCCCTAAACCTAAACCTAAGACCTAAATATATTTTCAAATTCCTAAACCTATACCTACACCTAATCCTAATCTCAACTCCCTAACCCAAACCTAAACCTAAACTTGAAAACCAAAACCTAAACTCGATTCCGAACCCGAATCCGATTTCCTATACCTAAACCTTAACCTATTCTCAATTCCCTAAGACCTAAATGTATTCTCAAATCCCTAAACCTAGACTTACACCTAATCCTAATCTCAACTCCCTAACCCAAACCTAAACCTAAACTTGAAAACCCAAACCTAAACCCGATCCCGAACCCGAATCCGGTTTTCTAAACCTAAACCTTAACTTATTCTCAATTCCCTAAACTTAAACTTAAGACCTAAATGTATTCTCAAATTCCTAAACTTAGACCTACACCTAATCCTAATCTCAACTGCCTAACCCAAACCTAAACCTAAATTTGAAAACCCAAACCTAAACCCGATCCCAAACCTGAATGTATTCTCAAATATCTAAACCGAAACCTACAACTAATCCTATTCTCAACTCCCTAACCTAAACCTAAACCTAAACTTGAAAACTCAAACCTAAACCCGATCCCAAACCCGAATCCAATTTCCTAAACCTAAACCTTAACCTATTCTCAATTCCCTAAACCTAAACCTAAAACTTAAATGTATTCTCAAATCCCTAAATCGAAACTTACACCTAATCCTAATCTCAACTCCCTAACCTAAACCTAAACCTAAACTTGAAAACTCAAACATAAACTTGATCCCGAACCCGAACCCGATTTCCTAAACCTAAACCTTAACCTAAATTCTCAATTCCCTAAACCTTAACCTATAACCTAACCTAAACATAAACCTATAACCTGCACTTATAACCTAAACCTAAACCTAAGCCTAAAACCTAAACCTAAACCTAAAACCTAAATGTATTCTCAAATCCTTAAAGCTAAACCTACACCTAATCATAATCTCAACTCCCTAACCTAAACCTAAACTTAAACTTAAACTTGAAAACCCAAACCTAAACTCGATCCTGAACCCGAATCCAATTTCTTAAACCTAATCCTTAACCTATTCTCAATTCCCTAAACGTAAATCGAAACCTACACCTAATCCTAATCTCAACCCCCTAACCTAAACCTAAACTTGAAAACCCAAACCTAAACCTGATCCCGAACCCGAACCTGATTTCTTAAACCTAAACCTTAACCTATTCTCAATTCCCTAAACCTAAACCTAAGACCTAAATGTATTATCAAATCCCTAAACTTAGACTTACACTTAATCCTAATCTCAACTCCCTAATCCAAACCTAAACCTAAACTTGAAAACTCAAACCTAAGCCCGATCTCGAACCCGAATCCGATTTCCTAAACCTAAACCTTAACTTATTCTCAATTCCCTAAACCTAAACCTAAGACCTAAATGTATTCTCAAATCCCTAAACCTAGACCTACACCTAATCCTAATCTCAACTCCCTAACCCAAACCTAAACCTAAACTTGAAAACCCAAACCTAAATTCGATCCCGAACCCGAATCCGATTTCCTAAACCTAAACCTTAACCTATTCTCAATTCCCTAAACCTAAACCTAAGACCTAAATGTATTCTCAAATCCCTAAACCTAGACCTACACCTAATCCTAATCTCAACTCCCTAACCCAAACCTAAACCCGATCCCGAACCCGAATCCGATTTCTTAAACCTAAACCTTAACTTATTCTCAATTCCTTAAACCTAAGCCTAAGACCTAAATGTATTCTCAAATCCTTAAACTTAGACCTACACCTAATCTTAATCTCAACTCCCTAACCCAAACCTAAACCTAAATTTAAAAACCCAAACCTAAACCCGATCCCAAACCCGAAGGTATTCTCAAATCCCTAAACTGAAACCTACAACTAATCATAATCTCAACTCCCTAACCTAAACCTAAACCTAAACCTAAACTTGAAAACCCAAACCCAAACCTAAACCCGATCTCGAACCCGAATCCAATTTCCTAAACCTAAACCTTAACCTATTCTCAATTCCCTAAATCTAAACCTAAAACTTAAATGTATTCTCAAATCCCTAAACCGAAACATACACCTAATCCTGATCTCAACTCCCTAACCTAAACCTAAACTTAAACTTGAAAACCCAAACCTAAACTCGATCCCGAACCCGAACCCGATTTCCTAAACCTAAACCTTAACCTAAATTCTCAATTCCCTAAACCTTAACCTATAACCTAACCTAAACCTAAACCTATAACCTGCACTTATAACCTAAACCTAAACCTATATAACCTAAACCTAAGCCTAAAACCTAAACCTAAACCTAAAACCTAAATGTATTCTCAAATCCTTAAACCTAAACCTACACCTAATCATAATCTCAACTCCCTAACCTAAACCTAAACCTTAACTTGAAAATCCAAACCTAAACCCGATCCCAAATCCAAACCCGATTTCCTAAACCTAAACCTTAGCTTATTCTCAATTCCCTAGACCTATAGCTTATAACTGAAACCTAAGCCTAAACCTAAACCTTAACCTATAACCTAAACCTAAACCTAAAACCTTAATGTATTTTCAAATCCCTAAACCTAAACCTAAACCTACACCTAATCCTAATCTTAACTCCCTAACCTAAACTTAAACCTAAACTTGAAAACCCAAACCTAAACTCGATCCCAAACCCGAACCCGACTTTCTAAACCTAAACCTTAACCTATTCTCAATTCTCTAAACCTATATCTTATAACCTTAACCTAAACCTATAAACTTAACCTACACCAAAACCTATGACCTAAAACCTTAACCTATAACCTATAACCTAACCTTAACCTAAACCTAAAACCTAAACCTTAACCTATAACCTATAACCTAAACCTAAACCTAAAACCTAAATGTATTCTCAACTCCCTAAACCTAAGCCTACACCTAATCCTAATCTCAACTCCCTAACCTAAACCTAAACCTAAACATGAAAACCCAGAACTAAACCCGATCCTGAACCTGAACTCGATTTTCTAAACTTAAACCTTAACCTATTCTCAATTCCCTAAACCTATAGCTTATAACCTTAACCTAAACCAAAACCTATGACCTAAAACCTAAATGTATTCTCAAATCTCTAAACCTAAACCTACACCTAATCCTAATCTTAACTCCCTAACCTAAACCTAAACCTAAACTTGAAAACCCAAACCTAAAACCCGATCCCGAACCCGAACCCGAACCCGATTTCCTAAACCTAAAACTTAAATGTATTTTCAAATCCATAAACCTAGACCTACACCTAATCCTAATCTCAACTCCCTAACCTAAACCTAAACCTAAACTTGAAAACCCTAACCTAAACCCGATCCCAAACCTGAACCCGATTTTCTAAACCTAAACCTTAACCTATTGTCAATTCCCTAAACCTTAAGCTATAACCTAACCTAAACTTAAACCTATAACCTACACTTATAACCTAAACCGAAGCCTAAAACCTAAACTTAAACCTAAACCCGAAATGTATTCTCAAATCCTTAAACCTATACCTACACCTAATCCTAATCTCAATTCCCTAACCTAAACATGAAAACCCAAACCTAAACCCCATCCCGAACCCAAACCCGATTTCCTAAACCTAAACCTTAACCTATTCTCAATTCCCTAAAGCTATAACCTATATACTATAACCTATAACATAAAACTAAACCTTAACCTAAACCTAAACCTTAACCTAAACATATATACTATAACCTATAACCTTAACCTTAACCTTAACGCATCGGCAAGAGCTAATAAGAGATCTTTTTCAAGTTGTGCAGGATCCTCAGAGAGGTTCTATGAATAAAGGGATGATCCGGTAAGTCTTTTTTTCTGTTTTTGTATGATCTTTGGTGCAAGTGTTTGAATTCAGTGTTTAAAGAATATCTATGGTATTTGGCAGAAAACAACTGATTGTATTCAGGCAAGCGACGAAACAAAAGCCTCATCGTATCATATTCTATAGGTAATTATTCACCTTGGGAGTCTCTATAGAGTATGAATATTATAATTTAGTTTTAGTTTTTGTTAGATGAGAAACGGTTTGGTATTTTAGCTCATGATTTGGAGTTTTGCAGGGTTGGTGTGAGCGTATTTATGCGTGGATGAATGTAATGTGGATAAGATTGTTTGTGTTTGGATGGATGTAATTTATGTTTGGATGAATGTAGTTTATGTTTGGATGGATTTATGTAGTTTGGGTTTAGATGGATGTGAATGTGAATGATAAAATATATTATATAACAGGTGTATATCAGAAATAATACGATGTTGTAACAGGTGTATATTAGGAAGAATACGATGTTGTAACAGGTGTATATGGAAATATAAGACGGTTGAAGACCGTCCTTTTAATAAACAGTTCACGACCGTCCCTTTCAGGTTTATAAAAGATGGTCCATGACCGTCCTTTTTAGACCCATAAGAGACGGTTCATGACCGTCCTTTTTCAATTCATAAGAGACGGTCTATGACCGTCTTTTTGCAGGTCATACGAGACGGTCAATAACCGTCCTTTTTATTGACGGTCATGGGCCGTCCTTTTTACAGACGGTTTAGGATTGTCATTTTTACAAACGGTCATAGACCGTCCTTTTCAGCTCCATTTAAGTCCACTAATTACGTATCATTATAGACGGTCTATGACCGTCCTTTTTTAGAGACGGTCCATGACCATCCTTCTTTAGAGACGGTTTATGGCCGTCCTTAAAAAAATATGAGAAGTCAAAATTTGACGGCCATTGCGACGGTCCAGGACCGTCCTTTTTGGCCTTTTAACTTTTTTGCTGTTTTGGCGTAGTAACATCTTCCAATCCCTAGACTTTTGATTAAGGGACCATCCATGGTCGGGCCCACCACATGAACGTTCCTGATCACAAAACCATTTGTCGGATTCAGATCTCAATAACATACGTAACCACATTAATTGACTCTTTTTTATAACTATTCATATCCTTTTCTTTTTTTTTAATGAAATGAAAATAAATAACCGGATGTAGACAGTTAAAGTACCAATTACTCATGTGACTTGAAAATCTCACCAAATTGAAAACGAAATAACGGCTGTGAGAGAAAATACAACAATTCAACTTCTTAAAAGGCAAAACAGAAATTATGGCTAAGATCTTCCGATATTGACACTTTTGGGTAAGGACCAGGAAACGGATTGGTTACTCCTGCCACGAGCCCCCTGGCTGATGGTCGGTGCTTTGTGGGGGCCCACCATGATGTACGTGTTTCATCCATTTTTATATATATCATTTTAGGGCTTGATCCAAAAAATGATAGGGATATAAATCTCAGGTGGACCACACCACCGGAAAACAATAGTGATTGGATATCCACCATTAAAATCCTCCTAAGGCCCACTGTACTGTTTATTTGACATCCAATCTGTTGATTAGGTCATACAGACCTAGATAAAAGGCAAAAGATAAAGATCAGCTTGATCCAAAACTTTTATGGCCCTCAAAAAGTTTGTAATGGTCGATGTTCATTCAACACTTTTTCCTGTAATGTGGTCCACTTGAGATCGGGATATACCTCTTTTTTTTTCTCATACCATAAAATGATCTAGAAAATTAAATGGACGGCATGGATGAAACATATACATCATGGTGGGGTCCACATATCACCAACCACCAGCCATTGGCTGGGGGCAGGGGGAGTAGCCATCTGTTTCCGAGGGATAAACCGTGGTCAGGCCCACCACATCAACGTTTCTGTTCATGGAACGGGCCCGCATGTTATAAATGGATGCATGGCCTGACATTAGAAATGCATGACGCCCACCTGTGAACGGTGCACAATTCAATCCAACATGAGGCCAATGAAGGCCTGCATATGTTTAACACGTGCGATGAGGATATTGTAATGTGTCAGAGTCATATTCGATTCAAGTTTAATTTAACGTTGGTGCCCCCACATTGAGATCAACTGTTTAACCATTGGTTAACAGCGATGAAGCAATTTATAGAAAGATAAGGGTGCCTTAAGGATTTTTTGTTTTTTTTTGTTTTTTTTTAACATGATTATTAAACTAAAAATGATGATAAAAGCCAAAAGTATTTTATTAATGACTTTTATATTTGGTACTCATGATCATCGCATAATTGCATACTGAACTTCTTAGCAAAATGGTCTTCTGTTCATTGCTTGATCAAAAAAATTGGGTCTTATAGCGAGACTGTGATGAAGGGCTGATCTTTAACAATCTATTTGCCACTAAGTCAAAACCAAGCTATGTGGCAAGATGTCAGTAAAGTAATAGCATGTTCATGGTTTTGGCGGGAACCAAGTATGCGGTAAGATAGCCATGAATCGATTATTTATTTTATCATTTAGTGCGAACCAAACTTTGTAGCAAGATTACCGGTGGAATCACCAAGTACATAGTAAGAAAGCCCCACAACCTTCCATTCATAGCTGAGCAATCTTCCTTAAGATCCAATAAGATGCAATAGATGAAAGGTGGAGAGATAAATTAAGGACTAAAAACTAGGGTCCATTTTATGAACAATGGTAAGAGATAAAACTAAAATAAAATAAAATGATAAATATCCATGGTGGACATGCATAGTAGAAATGGGTTTGCTTGTAATGGCATCAGGCGTGAAGCTTGCATCGATTGCTACTTTAATAAGCTTTTGGGAGACGGTGGACATGTGTAAGCTAAGCATAAACACTCTGTTATTAAACACGTGATGTCATTTCATTGGTCTACGTATGCTTGCCAAAATGGGTGTAAAAAACAGTGCATGAAATCCATTCCAAAACTAAAAACCATTGCACCACTTGGCCATGGACTCAGCCCAGCTGAATCAACTAACCTTTTCTCTCTTCTTTCCTCTCAACTATCGTGGAGCCCGTAGTTGCTCCAACTAAATATCTAACTATTAGATCATCCAAATAATTAGTCACATGGGCTTTCTTAATAGAAGTCTTACTAATTTTTGTTGCTTTTTCATGTCCTAAATCAATTCAAAAACAGGATTTGTCCATGACATCAACAGACCATTCGATGTCATCAAGCATTGTTCAATGTCAACAAACAGCTTCTCAATCCCATCTTAGGTTTCCAAGCCTCAACATACTAGTCACCTCATTTAAAATGAGTCCTACTTAAGGGGCCGACGCCCCTCACAGTGGCATATCTAGCTCTGCTCTGCCCAATTTCTCAGTTCAGAAATTTATGAGGATTTTCATTGCCTGTGGTTTTACTCATGATATTATTTGAAAATTTTCACTGAAAATAAAATTTCTGAAAATTATTTATTATTAATGAAATGAACATTATTATTTTTTTGTTTGAATGTGTTGTTATGGGAAGATCCGAACCCATTATTCCGAGCCAACCCAGCGCCATTACGTCTGAGGCACGACCCATTTAATCTGATCTCAGCGTCAACACAACGACACGAGTCTTATAGCAAGGCTCAGCTCGGAGGGGCGTCAAATCCGATCGGACAACAGATTATTCGCCAACCACGATATACCCTTGGCCGACCACATAAGCTCGGACTTGACGAGTCGGATCGGATGTCGAGATTATAGTCGGACAGGCTGAGCCGAGTCGACGATCAGAGGCGCATACCCCGTTCACTAAACATATAAACTACCACGACCAAGCGTGGCCGATAACTTCGCGCGCAGATACGCATAATCCGCCTGATACGCTACACGAATCGATAGATTGCGGACGGTATCTCCACGATCCGGGAATCCCCCTGATCGTGCCGAGATTATCGGATCCGGACTATTCCACAGGCAAGTATAAATAGCACACAGCGCCATATCTATAGGTACACAAAATTGAGCCATCTCCTCTACTCTCTACTTGAGCCTGATTCCCTTGTCCTGACTTAGGCATCAGAGGGTCCCCCGGCTTAGCCAGAGTCACCTTTGTCTTTTCTCTTAGTGCAGGCTTCAGGGACGATACGCAGAGGGTGACATGGAGAGAGGGCCGACCAAATTTCGTCATCAATATTTTTTGGCGCCGTCTATGGGAACCTGAAACTAGAAGTCAGGTTCTCATTCACCTAAGCAATGGCGAGGAAGAAGAAAGTTGTAGTTGTAGAACCGGTACCAAGCGAGCAGGCTCGGTCATCATCAACACTTCATGTCGAGTCCGCACCAGGACCTTCTCAACGTTCTCGTAATCGGTCGGGTAAATACCGTGTCATGCAGAATGAGATCCGGACCCTGCGCAACGAGATCAACAAAATGAAGCAGCAGAGGGAACCAGAGTCACGTCCGATTCAGGAACAGCCTGTTATCAAACCGGTGGGACTGTTCGTGGAGACCCGCTCTGCGCCAAGGAGTGTAAGACCTGAAGCCCCTCAGCATTCAGGGGTGCCACGTTCAGGACAGAATCCTCCTGCAGTGTAGTCAAGGGATGCACACGGAATGCCGCTACCCGGGTTCCCACAACCGTTCATTCTACTACATCCGCTCTGTCACCCACGGACCTACATCATCGTTTAGAATGGAGAAGAGAAGGGAGAACGCTAGAGGTCGAGGATACCCCAGAGGTCGTCGCGGAAAATAGGGACCCATGGGAGGCACGATTTGCGAAGCTGAAGGACAAGTTCCTGACATTGGAAAAGAAGCAGCAACAATCGACAATTCCAGTCACGATCCAGGTGATGATGGAAGAGACCGAGCCTCCCTTCACCCCAGCCATCATAGCTGAAGTGATGCCGCAGAGGTTTCGGATACCTCCCATCATCCAGTATTCAGGATCTGAGGATCCATCCGAACACCTGGAGTCCTACCGATCGTGGATGTAGATCCAGACTACAACGGACGCAATGATGTGTAAGGGATTTTCCATCACCCTCACAGGATCCGCTCGGATTTGGTATCGCCAGCTCAAGCCAAACTCCGCGGGCTCCTTCGCAGAACTAAGCCGACTATTCCTTACACAATTTATAAGTGGTAAGAGAAGTCAGAAACCTAACACTCACCTACTTACCATCAAGTAGGCTCCGAAGGAGTCGTTAAAAGACTACATCACCCGTTTCAATGAAGAGGTGTTGCATGTCGAAGACTATGATGACAAGATGGCTCATGCTGTCATCCTGAGCGGACTGAAGGAAGGAAAGTTTGCCTTCTCCATCGGCAAAAATCCCCCGAAAACGCTAGCGGACTTCATGGCAAAGGCTTAAAAGTACACCAAAGCCGAGGAGTTCACTAATGCCCATAAAGGAATACAAGTCGCTGACTCGGCAAACAAAGAGAAGAGGCCAAGGAACGAAGACTCCCAGCCGACCCCGCGATCGTCGACCGAGCCGTAGGCCAGAGGAAAATTTTCGTTCCTATACTCCTCTCAACACATCTGCCAAACAGATTCTGCTAGATATCCGAGGAAACAGGCTACTTAATTGGCCAGTCTGCATGAGGGTCGACCCCAAGCAATGAGACAAGCAGAAATTCTGTCGCTTACACCGAGATCATGGGCATAACACGGACGACTGCGTGGACCTGAAAGACGAGATTGAGTCCCTCATCTGTAAGGGACATCTGCGTCGTTACACCAAAAGAGAAAGGTCCGCTCGGAGAGAGGAGCAACCGCGAGAAAAGTCAAACCACCCTCCAAAAGAACCAGCCGAAATTCGTACCATCTTCGGGGGTTCAGCTGGGGGAGGGGATTCAAACAGGGCTCGAAAAGTCCATTCCCGGAGATCCGACCCGGAACATCACGTTCACCTGACGAAACGTCCCAGCAAGGAACTCCGAGCCACTCCGTGCAGCCTGACCTTCAAAGAAGACGATGCACGTGGGATCCAACATCCACACGATGACGCGCTAGTGGTTACCATGACCATAACGAATCACAAGGTGTTCCGCATCCTGGTCGACACGAGAGTTCGGCTGATGTTATGTATTCCGAGGCATTCGAAAAGATGAAAATTCCACGGTCTCGACTCCGGCTCGTGAAGACTCCCTTGCACGGCTTTGCCGGAGAGAGAGTAATCTCCGAAGGAGCTATCTCCCTCCCAGTAACAACGGGAGAAGGGCAACATCAAGTCACACTTCTGGTGAACTTTTTAGTTGTCAATGTTTCATCTGTCCACAATGTAATCCTGGGCCGACCCTCCCTCAATGCAATGAGAGCGGTCATCTCAACTTACCATCTGATGATGAAGTTCTCAGCCAAAGGAGGGATCGGCTATCTCCGAGGCGATCAATGCGAGGCCCGAAGATGTTATGCTATAGCGGTTAGGAAAGGAGCCGCGGGTCATCATTGAATTCCGAGCGGAGGAACGAACTATTAGCCTTCTTGAGGCAGCATCGAGATATCTTCGTATGGTCACATGCGGATATGTCAGGGATCTCTCCTGACGTGTTGGTTCACAGGTTAAACGTGGACCCAGATCATAAGCCGGTTAAACAAAAGAGAAGGTCGTTTGACGCTGAACGGTATGAAGCCATTGCCGAGGAGGTCTCCGTCCTGCTCGATGCGGGCTTCATAGAAGAAGTATACTACCCTGACTGGATAGCGAATGTGGTTCTTGTCAGGAAATCCAATGGGAAGTGGCGGGTCTGTATAGACTACTCCGATCTGAATAAAGTGTGCCCTAAAAATAGCTTCTCGTTGCCTCGGATCGACCAACTGGTGGACAGCACAGCCGGGCATGAGCTGCTCTCATTCCTGGACACTTATTCCGGGTATAACAAGATTGTTATATATCCCCCAGACAGGCAGAAGATGACCTTTGTCACGGACAGAGGATTCTACTGTTACCGGGTCATGTCGTTCGGCCTGAAAAATGCTGGGTCAACATATCAGAGGGTAGTGAATTAGATGTTTGCTAGCCAGATTTGGCGCACCATGGAGGTGTACATGGACGACATGTTAGTGAAAAATACCCAAGCCTCCAACCACCTTGCCGACCTCGGAGAAACATTCAGCGTCCTCCGAGAATATCAGATGAAATTGAATCCCACTAAGTGTGCATTCAGGGTTGAGTCAGGGAAGTTTCTTAACTTTCAAGTCAGTCAGCGAGGCATCGAGGCCAATCCAGATAAGATCAAGGCCCTCCTCGACATGAACTCGCCTCGGACTTTTAAGGAGATACAGTGTCTCATGGGAAGAGTTGCCGCCCTCGGACGCTTCATATCCAGGGCTACAGATAAATGTCTTACCTTCTTCCAGCAGCTGAAGGGCCATAAGAAGGCGAAGTGGACGCCAGAGTGTGAGCATGCCTTCCAGCAGTTAAAACAATACTTAGGTTCACCGCTTCTACTGTCCAAGCCTGAAGAAAGGGAGCCTCTGTTCCTCTACCTTGCAGTCTCGACTTCAGCTGTCAGTTCGGCTCTGATCAAAGAAGTCGAAAGCAAGCAGTACCCCGTGTACTACGTAAGCAAAGCCATGGTACCAGCTGAAACAAGGTATTAGTCCTTAGCAAAACTGGCATTCTGCCTCATCGTATTGTCCAGAAGACTACGGCCATATTTTCGGGCCCACTCCATAGTTGTACTAACGGACTCTCCTCTGAGGCAGGTCCTCCAGAGACCTGAAGTGTCAGGTCGGATCACCAAGTGGGCCGTGGAGCTCGGAGAGTTTGACATTCAGTTTCGGCCTAGGGTGTCAATCAAGGGACAAGCGATAGCCGATTTTATCGCCGAGTTCACGATTCCGAGTGAGGAACAGATCAGTAAGGAAGTTGAAATGACACCACCCGCCCCGTTGAGCGACCAAGAGGCAGCGTCGAATCCGGGATGGGTCCTTTATGTTGATGGGTCTTCCAACATTAAAGGGACAGGAGCCGGGATTGTCCTGGTCGCCCCTGATTCAACGACAATCCAATACGCAGTCAGACTCGGATTCAAAACTTCAAACAATGAAGCTGAGTATGAAGCGTTGTTAGCTGGGCTCAGGCTGGCAGTAAACCTAGGTGTTCAGACCCTGTAAGTCCGGTATGACTTGCAGCTGGTGGTAAACCACATCTTCTTAGAGTATGAAGCTAAAGAGGTCAGAATGATCGCTTACCTCGAAAAAGTGAGGAAATTAATCGAGAAGTTTTGGAGTTGTACTATCCGACAGATCCCTAGAGCCGAGAACTCCTGGGCTGATGCCCTAGCAAGACTCGCCTCGGTCTCCAAGGAAAAAATCCTGCATTTTGTTCCCATCGAGTTTGTTGAGCATCCGAGTATCGGTCAGTCGGAGAAGGTCAACCCCGTCCAGTCTATTCCTAGTTGGATGGACCCGATCTTTAATTATTTGTCATTCGGCGAAATCCCTTCGGACAAGTTAGAGGCAAGGCTACTCAGAGTCAGGGCAACTCGATACGTCACGGAGTGCAGTACAAGAAGGGGCATTCTCAGCCTTACCTTAGATGCCTCCGACCAGACGAGGCCGACTACGTGATTTGAGAGATTCACGAGGGAATTTACGGGAACCATTCTGGCAGTCGAGCCCTCGCCATAAAGATACTTCGCCAAGGGTATTTCTGGCCCACTCTTAAGCAGGATTCGAAGGACTTTGTTTGAAAGTGCAACAAGTGTCAGCGTTTCACGGCTATGCCGAGACAACCGATAGAAGAAATGACTCCCATGAGGGGGCCCTGGCAGTTCGCCCAATAGGGGATCGACATCATCGGTCCTTTACTTAAAGGAAAGGGACAGGTCAAGTTTGTCATAATTGCGGTTGATTATTTCACCAAGTGGGCTGAGGCCAAGCCAGTCGCCAAGATCACCGAGCAGAAAGTGATCGACTTTGTGTGGAAAAATATCATCTGCCGATTTGGAATCCCACTTACCATCATCTCTTACAACGGCCGCCAGTTTGATAATGACAAGTTCCACGGTATGTGCAGGAGACTTGGCACCGTGAACGCCTATTCATCGCCTCGGCACCCGCAATCAAACGGGTAGGTTGAAGCAGTCAACAAAATCATCAAGCATCACCTCAAGACAAAGCTCGAAAAAGTAAAGGGAAGCTGGGCCGAGGAGCTCCCCCTCGTCCTCTGAGCCTACAGGACCACAGCACAAACTTCAAAGTTATCCTATGGCTCGGAGGCAATAGTGCCAGTGGAAATCGGGCTTCCAACGGCGCGGGTAAGGAGCTTTGAAGAAAATCAAAATTCCGAGTAGATCGCCGCTAATCTAGATTTTCTCGAAGAACTCAGAGATGTTTTCAAGATCCGAACGGCGGCTCGGCATCAGCAGGTGGCGCATTTTTACAATTCTAAGGTCAAAGTCAGGCGCTTCCGAACAGGGGACTTAGTCCTCCGACGGGTCTTCCAGAATACGGCCAAGCTAGGAGCAGGAGCACTCGGACCCAACTGGGAAGAACCATAACGTGTGGTCAGATCTGTCAAACCGGGCTCGTACCACCTGGAAGACCTCGAAGGCCGCCAGCTCCCTCATCCCTGGAATGCTGAACATCTGAAGATCTACTACCCTTGAGGAACTAGCCTTTAAGGCCCATAATAAAGTGTATGCCTCCGAGTGACTAGCCTTTAAGGCTCTTAATAAAGATTTCAATTCGGCCTCGGATGTTTACTCAACTGTCTTGTTAGTACGAGTATGACCTAATGGTCCGACCCCTAAGGAACCGGAACCTAATCCTACAAAGATCGACAAGGCATCTCTTTTGAGGGAAAAAGCCTAATCATAATCCGACTCTCAAATAGAGTATTCGCCTCGACATACGACAGGATGACAGCTTGGTCTTATAACCCAACGTTTTTTACTTCCGAGGCAGGGAGTATGGGAGAGTGGTCTCGAAAGGGCCTTCGGAAGACCCACTCCCACTTTCATTACTCCCCGGCTCAGAGTCATCGGCATATTCGCGAATCATCTAGAGGTCAGAAGACATGGCAGAAAGAAGGGTGAAGATCAACGAGACTCACCGGGTGATTGCCGAAAATCGCCTTCTACCAGGAACTTCGAATTCCGCCGGAATCATCTCGTCGAAAATCGCCTCCTCTAGTGTGCTCTTCAAATTAAGAATGTAAAGTGGCAAACGAAAATTCGGGGCGCCTTATATAGGCAGCGAAGGGATTCTGCATTAATGGCGAGCCTTAATGGTAGCAGCCAAATCGGTACGAGCCGATCTCCGAGTACACATGGCAGCGTTGCATTGGAGGGATACCGAACCGATCATATGGCTCTGACATCGGGCAGCGTACCTCGATATGCGAAGCGACGCCCAAGCACTCGGAGCTGTCAGGTACACGCCTCCTCAGGCCTGCGTGGCAACCTCTCATAGGTTGGGAGGAGATTCGGGATCGTAACCGTCGCCACGAGTTAGCTAAGGCGACCAGCGCATGCGCAATTCGAGATCCGTCATCATTGCGATGAGGGCGAATAATTTTCTACATAAGTACTCTCCGAGCCTGCAAGCAAACTCGAAGAGTAGGAGGCTTCTGTTATGGGAAGATCGAAGCCCATTATTCCGAGCCAACCCAGCGTCATTATGTCTGAGGCACGACCCATTTAATCTGATCTCAGTGTCAACACAACGACACGAGTCTTATAGCAAGGCTCAGCTCGGAGGGGCGTCAAATCTGATCGGACAACAGATTATTCGCCAACCACGATATACCCTTGGCCGACCACATAAGCTCGGACTTGACGAGTCGGGTCAGATGTCGAGATTATAGTCGGACAGGATGAGCCGAGTCGACGATCAGAGGCGCATACCCCGTTCGCTAAACATGAAAACTACCACGACCAAGCTAGCCGATAACTTCGCGCGCAGATACGCATAATCCGCCTGATACGCTACACGAATCAATAGATTGTGGACGGTATCTCCACGATCCGGGAATCCCCCTGATCATGTTGAGATTATCAGATCCGGACCATTCCACAGGCAAGTATAAATAGTACACAGCGCCGTATCTACAGGTAGTCGAAATTGAGCCCTCTCTTCTACTCTCTACTTGACCCTGATTCCCTTGTCCTGACTTAGGCATCGGAGGGTGCCCCGGCTTAGCCAGGGTCACCTTTGCCTTTTTTCTTGGTGCAGGTTTCAGGGACGATACGCAGAGGGTGACGTGGAGAGAGGGGCGACCCGATTTCGTCATCAACATGTGTAATGATTTATTAGAAACTTTAAACAAATTTCACTTTATTATCAAAATAAAACCAAGTAAAAATGAAAACTACCCATGACACTATCATGATAACAGATAACATTTACTTGTCACATTATTTTCTAAATATCGGCAATATTTATCACTGGGCTATCCTAGTATGTCAGCCAACTATCAGAGCCCGGGCTCAACCAGCGGCCCGGGCCTGCAAGAAACAGCATGTAGATACAACCCACCCCGGACCACCGAGCCAAATTGCCCACTAGAACAGTATTTTAAGGGCCCGTTTGGACGCCTTCCCTCAAAGGCCGGTTTCGAAAAGGTGGTTTTAAGCCTGCTTTTCTTTCTTCTTCTTTTTGCTCGTCTCGGTAGATTAGAGGGAAGTCTCCAAAGTGCATCCGAACTCAAAAAGGTCCACAGCTAGTTGGATCCAAACCGCAATCTACCTCAGACGCCAGATGGACCCTAAGTAAATCAAGCTGGTCAGGCTACTATGTTGGGACAGATGACATCAAAACATGATACCAGCCCAATAAGATGCTGGGCCCAAAACTCATGCCCATGCCCCGCTAATAGTCCTTAAGGCTCGGCCTAAGGTGGGCCGGACAGCATCTATGCCCATCCAACATTCAAACCCTAAAAGTTACAAAGAGGAATTTTATTACTTCTTGCTAATTGCAACATATTCAAGAGCATATGCAATGTTGGTTATCAGGAGGCCAAAAATAAGTAAAATCCAAATCATTTGGACTCAGCTTTCAATCCAATCCCCAGGTATAAAAACAAAACAACATAAATAGCTGTTGGAGATTTGGGATACCAATGTGTGCCTCATCGAAAATGGTTGCAATGGGCGCCAACTCGCTTTTAGCTCATGGCAAGCTAAATGGGTTGTAGGTCAAGCTCAAGCTAGAAAATGGGTTGGCCTTGAGTTGGACCCAACACACGTAGATATTCAATGGGCCTGACAAGATGACCCGACCCAGGCCAAAACCTGAAACAAAGTCACATGAGCGTATACATAAGTGTCAATTGGGCAGTGTTGATCATGCCTTCTGCACCATATTCCATTATTAAACATGAGTTGGGTCATGCCGGAAAGGGTTAAGCAGTAGGGCCAGACCCAATTACAATTAAACAAACTGGGTCAGGTCGGCATAGGGCTGATGAATATTAAACAGGCTGGGTTGGGTCATTTGTTAGTGCTTTAAAAGTCAGGTTCAGGCTAGAATCTTGGTCAGTTTAGTAATAAGGCTTGGACTGACCGTACCCAAAACCTGACCCATTGCCACCCCTACTGTCGAAATGAATTCTACATGCAACCCCACATGCTGACCCAGCATGTGACAGACATCCAAGCCGTCCATTGATAGGGCCTCACTGTGCTTAAATGACCTGCAGAAAAACAGGAGGGCCAGGGCTGGGACTGGCCAATTCATTGCGTACAGCACTTGGCCTCCTTGGTTATTGGACAGGCAGGATATTTGGGCCAGCTCATCTGAATGATGAGATCCACCGCATGCCCGGGCCCAAGGTCATGTAAATAGTCTGGATTTAACAAAATTAATGCTACTATAGACAGTTCCAAAAGATGAGCATACATGAACGACAAATCATATTCATTCTTTTCTCTTTTTTCAACGTATATTCATTCCAAAGTTATAGAGCATGATCCAAAAAGGGAAGTATCAATAGAAAGTAATAAAAAGTTTAAGTTATTTCACTTCCGGTGATTGTACAGTAACATTCAGGTTGCATTCTGCATAAGTGGGGCCCATTTTTCAGTGATCCAAACCATTTATAAAGGGACCCATTGAAATGGAGTAAAACCCAAAAACCTTTCAATGGAAGGATAACAAAGAAACAGTTGAAAATAAAAATACAGCAGCTGTTCTAATTCGAGCAAAAAAAGGCCAGATATTCTCTAGGTAGGATCTTCAAGGATTCAATGTGCATAGCCCATTCACAATGAGTCCCATCCTCTTGATGTTTGGGATCACTTTTAAGTTCAAACTGAAACTAAAAACCCCAAACATTCTCTACAATCCCCCGATCCTTGCATTGTCTAACACCTCACCAATGGAATAATACAATTTCTGCCTGATATCATGAAATTTCATGACATTTCATGATTAATCGAACTAATTTGGTACAAATTTTCATGATATTTGGTGCAACCAAACGCACCCTGAAACAAGATACTCCGTTTAAAAAGAAAACAAAATGGAAAAAAGAACTCACAACAAATTAGTGGAATCAGTCCAGAAGCAAACCTTGCTGGAAGTGTTGGGCATAACACAGATAAAACACGTGGTCCCTGACACTTTTGGCTTCCGTCTATCAGCTCACTTAGATCCAAATACAGACAAATGAGTTCTCAGACCCTTGACCAATAAAACCCAGCTTTCATCTTTCAACTCAAACATCTTCCATAATTCCTCAACTTTCTGCAAAGATGGAAAGAGTCTTAAATCTCATAGAAAGCTCAAAGCAAATTCTGACCGCCCCTCCCTCAAGATTGAAAATCTTGGGTTGGCTCCATCTCCCCCAGTGATCCAAGTAAATCACCATCACCCTAAGCAATTGAAAAAGGTAATACACTGTCAACTCTGATACTTGGATCCTTGAAAAAAAGATTATATACTTGAAGCGGTTTCCAAAGGCCTGAAACCCAAATTTACGAGGATTTTGAAATCTGGAGAATTTGTAGTGAATCGTCGCAATCGGGCAACAAATTACTGATGCGCATCACAGATCTGTGAAGGGTACATGTATCTTGAGAATTTGGATTTCGAAGACCTGCCAAACCCAAACCATACCATTCTCGAACCCCATACCCACCTTTACTCAGGTAACATAAGCCCGTCAGAGTGCACAAGCACCATCATAGAGGAGAGTGCAAGGGCATCTTCCTTCGTGCTCATAAAAATACTGTTCCCCCAATTGTGATTTTCTGGATGCGAACTCAACATAATCCATTTCCATATTTTTCCTAGGCATGGAAGGCAAATCAATCTTCTGAATCAAGGGGATATGTCTATGGGCTTAAACTGGTTGTGCCGTGGGGATTGAGGAGTAGTGAATATTCTCAGTCTTCTAAGGAGCAGCCACGCATCAGATGATCGACAACCCTGATCCATCTCCAGTGCAACCGGAAGAGGAGAGAGTCCGTTTATCTCCACAAGCATCGTACCCTGGAACAAAATAAACCACTCAATAAAAAAAAATTAAAAAATTAAAATTAAAATTAATGGTAGTATACTGAATTATCACATTGACAAGTCCAGGCTGGCGCATGTTGATTGGTGAACATGTCTAGCATTAAATACTTAAACAGAACTTGTTACCAAAAAAATTAAGTACTAAATGGATTGGGGAATAATATAATGCTCAAGGGAACGTTATAATGCAGTTGTCCAATCTTCCCAACCATCCACATGATACATGTGTGGGTTAATCCAGCCTGTTCATCTGGTGAGGACTGCCATGGATGGGCCGTAGACCAAACATCCAACTGAACAAATAACCATAACCATCCAACGGTTGCCCAAAATTTTTTTCTTTTTAAACAATGATGATATTTCATTAAACAGGCCTAAGCCTAAAAATACGAATAAATGAATGTACAAGAAAACCAAGAAAAAAATGACTACTTTAGCAACAAGAAGCCAGGATTACGCTTCCACCCATTCCTTGACATTATGGCATGCCCTTTTGAACACTTCTAAAACTCCATTCTTTTTTTTTCTCTCTTTTTTTTTGGGGGGTTAGCTTGTTAGTACACACACTCCATGTTAGCTACTAAAACTCCATTCTTATTTCTGAAGCATCTCTCATTTCTTTCCCATCATATAGCCCATAGAGCCATTAACAAGCTTATCCCCCACAGCCTTTTTCCAGATTTCCCTATCCCCCTGCCATGCCAAGAGATGAGAAAATCCTCTACTGAACTTGGAGACACCCATAATACTCCAAAGGCTTGAAGAAAATGATCCCACAACTCCTTTACAAAAGCACAGTGAATGAACAGGTGATCTACTGATTCCGCATCTATATAACACATGAGGCAAACATTAGGGAGAATCAACTTCTTTTTGCAAAGATCATCGATTGTTAGCACTTTAATCCTCCCCACTAGCCATCCAAAAGCCACCACCTTTAAATGAGCACCATAGTTTCAAAGAATAGGCCATTGAAGAAACCCCAGCATCTTCCTCAGTTACAGTTAGATTGAATAGAGGGATCTCACTGAAAAAGACCCAGATTTTGCTTCTAACCACGTGATGGAATCCGCATCTGATAACACCGGAGTAACCTTTGAAAGCATTTGGAGCAATTGAACCAATTTCTGAACCTCCTCATCTGTCAGATTTCTTCTAAATAAAGGAACCCAAATTACCTCATCTCCCCTGACTGAAAAACAATTACTCACTTTCACCCCTTCTTCCCTAGCTAGCCCTGCTAAGGAAACCTATCATTCACTTCCCCTCTCCAACCCATATATCATCGCAAAATCTAATCCAATTTCAATCCCCCAAACTGAAGCATATTCCCTCCCAAACTTTCTCTTTTAGGGATGGAACTGATTTCCATATGTAAGAAGAATGATACAAAGATAATGCCTTTGTCCATGATCCCCCTTCCTCTACTCCATACTTTCTCGAAATTACCTCCCTCCATTTAGCTTCTCCCTCTGAACCAGACCTCCAAAAATGGTTGCCTGACAATGGACAGTCAGAACCAAAAAAAATGGGGATAATTCACATTCAAGGGATGGAAGTCTACGTACCAGTGAGATGTTGAGGCTTTGGCCCATCCATGGTGGACCTACCAGATCAGTGGTTCATATCAACATACGCATTCCCACATGGACAATCGAGCTCAGAGGAATCTCTTCAGCATAACTTTGTTTGGCATAAGGAAAAACAATATAGCTTATGCCTTGAAGTTCCTGTCCATATCCACCACCTCAAATTTTCTACGTCACATCAAACTTCCTTTCAAGCAATGATTTGTTCAGCTCTTAAAACAAACTAATCAACTTTTACAACATAAAATTATGTAAATGTGTTATGGTTGCATATATCCACAATGCCTGGAGACTTTTACCAGTGACGGGCTAGATTCCTACAAGCTGCCTTTGGGCCTTTCCTGCACAGCTTAGGGGGAGGGCGAAGAAGGCCTCCTTCTGGGTGGGCCTGAGCCATCAGTGAAATAGGACACCGGAAGAGGTAGAATTCTAACCTTGCGTCAGGACCTATGGGCCAAGAGACAGGTCTAAAAAACAGTGGTTGCTCTACAAACATGCACATGGCATGGTTGTACAGCAGTCCAGACTGTCCAAATAGTTGAACCAACTGTTAATGAAGAATGAACAAAAATTTGCCCAGAGAAGATAATATTAACCATCTGATTTATTCCTTTGAATTCAGACCACTCACTATTTTACTTTTAACCATCAATTTGATAGCCATTTATTGAATAGCTAGAATTGTTTGGTTAGTGTGATTGTCCATGTGGTTGGCTACATGAATCTTGTTCCGCCTTTCCACTCTATCGAAGGGCCATAACTTCAGTGAGACCACAGGTCATCAAGTCCTTCCTTACTACCTCAACCCATGTCCTTTCGGGCCTTCCCCTTGCCCCTTTAGAGTCATTAACTTGCACCAACTCACTCTTAACCATTGCATTTCTTTGTCTCCATTGTGGATGGCCAAACCATCTAAGTCTATTTTCCTTCATCTTATGACCTATTGGTGCTACTCCTAAGCTCCCTCGAATGCATTCATTTCTAATCACATCCTTCCTCGTCTTGCTACTCATCCATCTCAATATCCTCATTTCAGCTACACTCATCCTGTAAAGATGTTGTTCTTTAACTATCCAACACTACGTCCCATAAAGCATGACTGGTCTTATAGCCATCCAATACAATTTCACCTTTATTTTGAGTAGTACATGATGATCACATAAAACTCTTCGAGGACATCTCCATTTCTTCCATCCAACTTGATGGGCAACATCCTTCTCAATCTCTCCACTCTCATGAATAATTGAATCAAGATATTAAAAGCGCTCATTTTGGGAAACTTCTTGGTCAATAAGCTTAACAAATTCCCCTTTTCCACTCCTACTATTACTAAAGTTTCACTCCATATACTCCTTTTTTTAAGTAATAATTTTTATTAAGAAAGCCAAATGGCCAGCAGCAATACAGAGACCAGCTTCAGCATGCTGGACAAACAACACCCAGAAAACTACGGAATCTCACTCCTTAATATACAAAATAGCCGTCCTAATAGCATGAAAAAGAGAGCCGCCGCAATTCCGAAAGCAGCAATTATTCCTCTCCCCCCAAAGGGTCCAATGACCTACAACTCAGGAATCCCACTCCTTAATATACAGAATAGCCCTCCTAACAGCATAAAAGAGAGAGCCGCTGCAATTCCAAAAGCAGGAATTATTCCTCTCCCCCAAAGGGTCCAATGACCTACAAGCAGGGTGAGTAGTCATCTCAATCTACCTTTTTTTCCAAGGCCCTCCGTCATGCCAGATAAGGAAGAGCCCCTCGATATAGCTCTGCATCACCCTTGGGACATTGAAAATGGTAAGAAAGCCATCCCACGCTCCTAGCGAAGGGAAAGTGGATGAAGAGATGATCCACCAAATCCATGTCTTTCATACGCAAGAAAAACATTCAGAAGCACCATAGCTCTCTTACACAGGTTGTCGATTGTAGGCACCTTGTTTCTACCCACAAGCCAAGCAAAGGGAATCCTACAGTAATTAGAAACTTGCCTCTTCACTAATGGTCCTCACATTTGTTATCACTCTATGCATATCCTCAATCATGCCAATATATCCTCTTAAAACTC